>OV281339.1:13280158-15780158 GCA_923062675.1 Marasmarcha lunaedactyla | reverse complement strand
TGCATCACGCTCGACCTAGTTCAGCACTTTAGTTCTTATAAGAACTAAAATTGTTTACTGGGAAGGTTAAGTGTTCTGATAATGGAGAAGAATAGTAATCCACCACCATATGTTTGGAGTAGCATTTTGTCTCCTCCACCTGCTGCACCGCCCAGTTATTCACAAGCAATTGGCGGGGTAGGACCTTCAAGTCCATACACACCACAATATCCTCCTTGTAAGTGCAATTAGTACACATGGTTTAATGACAGTGACTATATATAAGTATCCTATGTGTGTTATTTGTTTTGTTTTAGCTGCAGGACCGTCTATTGTCACTACTGTTGTACCTGTGGGTCCTCAACCAACTCATATGATCTGTCCTAGCTGCCATGGAGAGATAGATACAGATACTCAGAAAAAACCTGGTCTCATGGCATACATATCTGGTGCAATCATTTGCATTATGGGGTAAGCAATTTTTTAAGTGTGTTTAGCATGCAAAACTTAGAAATAAGAAAAAAGCTGTTATGTTACTCAAATAGTAGGTGATAAACATTCCATATTGATGCTAATATAGAATTTTTGAAAGCTGATCATTCATTTTCCTCGTTATATTCATATTGTAGGTTGCATTGGAGAAATATGATTAAATTCATTAGTGATAATTTGTTTCTAGCAAGGAGATAATTCATTTAAACATTCAATTAAACAGCTATCTATTTGGTTGAATGGATTTCCTGAGTTAACCAGCTATCATGTCTTAATCAGTCGTGCTAAAAAGTTAATTATTAAGCAAGGAAAATATGCAATCTGTTTGTTTTTTTCTTTCAAACTAGTTTCTATCCTGTGGATTATGTAAGCTGAGCAAATAAAATGAGTGCTGTGCGGTAGTGCTCGGCAAACTGCATTTATGGAAATAAACACTATAAATAAGGCATAAAATGTTCAACCAAACGGTTAGCTGCTTAGTTGATCATCAAATTTAACCATGTGCTAGTGTCATATTCATTATTTCCTCAGATTCATGTATAATTTTTATGAATACTTTCATACTTGGTTCTACAGTATGTTGCAACATGCTAATTCAGAGCTAACTAGCATGTTTCAATTTATTTAAATTATTATTTAAAAATAAATTGAAACCTACAAACACTATAGAATAGAGTATTGGTTATTCATAACTGGTGAGGAATAATTATCTTATAAATACCTCTTCTACATAAATAAATACTTCTACATAAATACGTCTATCGCGTATAATGCACTTAGGACATTTTAGATACTAACAAAATTACGTCAATACAGCTCAGCATCATTACTCATAATTCCCACGCCACAGCCAGCCAGGTGGTTTTTAGTGTGTAGTTGCCACTCTGGTGAGTCCCACATCATCCAGCAGTAGCCGGTATGCCTGCGGTGGTATGCATGACGCATCTTCCCCCATCCTCCCGCGAGGGTGTTGCTTCGGCGGCAAAAAACAAAATTGTATAAATAGTTGCGTGTGGATCTGTTCGCACGTCGATCGCTGACTGATTTCCCGCCTTTTTAGCCCCCGCACTAACTTGGCTCTAATTTCACACTTGGTATTACCGTATTATTTTTATAATCGCCGTTTTCACGGCGATTGCGTTAACCGTACTTCCTTCCTCGCACGAGAGCTCGAGCTACGTCGACGGGATTCGTCGTTCCAGGTGCTTCGTATGTGTAAGTTTGTCGAGATCAAGACTTCGAGAACAGGTGGATACTAACTGTGCCAACGAAACCAGATAGCGTTGCCCCGGTGCGCTTTATTGTCCCTTCTGGCCGTAAGAAACCGGAAGTCCCGATCCCATTGCACTGGGCCTTACCCAGGTTGACGGAACAGTGCTGTCCGAACTGCGGTCGTCCCCATCCCCCCTACCGCCGGTTCCCTACCTTAGCTAGGCTTAGTTAGGATTTGACTGTTAGGTCGATCATAACGTATATACGTATTATATTATTTTAATTCGTTTCCCCCTCCCTTCCGCCGTACGTAATGGCTTCGCAGGCTCCTGTGGACTTTGCGATGCTATTCACCGATGGCCTCGCCGCTTTAGGCATCCCCACTGACGCAAACGTACTGTTCCAGGTACTTTGCGGTCTTTTCCCCCAACTCGCCAACATAAAGGCTCCACAGGCCCCTCTGGCCGCCCAGGCCCTGCAGGCCCCACCGCTGCCTCACAGCGCCCCCTCGTCCTCCGCCTCCTCCATGGAGGTAGAAACTACCGACGCCGCTTTGATGGCTTCGAACCCAATCGACCCGACGTCCCAAACGCACTGCATCAAGCAGCAGCGCCGATTCCGTGTCTGCGGACACCTTCCCGGCTCCCCTGAACGGAATTCTGAGACGTTCAAAGGGACGATCTCATGACCAGTCACCCTGTATATATATCATTAATTATCGAATCGTCTTTGCTTTCGCCTCCAAATATCTCCAAGCTCCTAAAGTGGTGACCTCGACGTGATGTTTTGGTGTTGTGGAGAAGGGGGAGGGTTTTGTGTCATCCGGAAACTCGGCGAGGATGCGATGGTATTTCCGCTCCAGGTCTATTGTGCGAATAGTGGGTGTCGGTTCTGGGCAGTAGCTGTTGTGTTGAAAATGGTCGGGGTTGACGCGGGTTTCAGGGAGAGTTGGTGGGGGAAGAGTTTCCGGAATTTATTATTTACGAATGAAGTGATAAAAACATGTCATCAATTAATTTAGTTTATGCTCGTAGAACATTTCCTATACCAACCTACCAACTAAATAAATATAAAGACAATAATATCAATTCTCCGTTACATACACGAGTATCGTCGATACTGTACGATCTGTTATTATTTTTATTATTTTGTGTTTTATGGCAATCAGCTGTTGTTACTACACAATAACTATTTCTGCCAATTTCAAGGAATAGTATAATAAAAGTATTAATAAAATTAAAACATTGCTTTCAAGAGATGTCAAAACGTTTATGATCTGTTAAATAGCGCGCTTAGTAAATGTCAGTGTCGAATAAAATGATAACAAGTTCCTCATGAAGGAAACCTATCTTCAAGCGAATTTCGACCTACTTGCATTTAGACGGTTTGGCAAAATGAGCTTATGGTGGGTCATGATTCAATAGTACATACCTTACAAGTTAAAAATGGTTTATTATTTTGTGTACTCATAATTGTGCAAGTAAAATGATTGCATTTGATCTGATATTTTGGAACCTGTGTTTTTATACTGGACAGATTCAAATTGTCATATGCCAGATTAGCCCTCATGCATTGTGACCTTCAAACAACCAATCATATTTCTTATATTGCTTCCTCGCAACCACACATACTGCTAGTTTTGGTAACTTTAGTTTGGGTAAAAATGATCAACATGGTGTATCTATTGGGTGTGATGTGTGGTTGACCAAGAGGAGAAAAAAGTGGCAGTAAAAAGCCTCCCAACTCTCTCGGCACCTGCATACATAATGATTACATGCAATATGAATCTAAAATATTAGTTGTATCCCGGTTGAAATTATGTTGTGTATTATATGAGTAGTAGTAATTGTAAAATTGCTTAATTGTTTACCAAGTGTTTGTTGAAATTACAAAACTACCTATTCACATAAAAGCTCACTTTCTTTGAAAAATGTGCAAAAAAACTATAATAAACACACTTTGATATTCATTGACTTGAAAAATTCTTATTTAATTGATAATTGTATGAACATTACATAAATTTTTTTTTAATTTCTAGTGGTTTTCTTGGTTGCTGTCTTATACCTTGCTGCATAGATAGCTGCATGGACGTCCACCACAGGTGTCCTAACTGCGAAGCATTTTTGGGTCGCTACAGACGATAAATAGTATATGATATGGAAATGAAAAATGCTATCAAGCGTGGATTTCTGAAGTATTTTAAGTGTAACTTTTTTATTATATTTGCTTTGAGGATATTTAACAAATAATGAAATTTTTTGTATATTCAGTATTCTAGCTTATGTAACAAAAATACTAGTACATTCTTCATCTGGAAAAAAAGTGATAATAACAAGTACAATATTCTTACAGTAAAATACATTATTATCTGGGTATTCAATAGAAATTTAAACTCTAGGTTTTAATTACATCACAGATCAAGTCATTTGTTGTAGGCTAATTTTGTTAAGTTAGAAAACACTCACATATACGGCGGGATGGATATTAATTTGAGAACTAATTATTTTATACTAATTAGACTGTTAGGTACAGGTGAATCTTATCGTGGCTCCAAAATATGCACAGATTGTTTTATTAGTAACTGTAATAATAATAATAATATTATGTAAAATATTGTGTGTACACAAACAATGTTGTATGTTTACTGTCAGTGTAACTTAGTTGCCAAAGAGTGCAATTTTTCATCACACATTGATGATCACTCATAAACAAAAAACTTGAGAGTATTTAACTTCTGTAACTAACTCTCAGAGCATTCATCCAGATCCACAGCATCCAAAGTCACTGCATATTCAAACTGTTATTTAGATATAGTTTTGCATTCCTTCCTTTTGACACCATTGATGGTGTCATATGGAAACCCTATTCCTTCTGACAGCCCTGAATATTCGTATTGATACATATACAAAAACAGAGTTAGATATGTACAGGCCTAAAAATCAAAAATATAGAATAAAGCAAGCAGGCATTTCGTAAAAGCTTCATTTCACTCTCCATACATGGTCTGGCTTAAGAGTGACATCTTTCACATAAAATTTTATATTGTCTAGGTAAAACAAGGCACTGGAATTATGATATTAAGAATTATTTAGTTGAATAATCAAAAGCTTGATTTTGTAAGCTCAAAATACGTTTGGAATTAAATAATGTTACAAAGTTGGAAAATAAATAAAAGACATAGATTTTTTAATGTATATATATCATATATATATCATATTATAATATGAGATATATATCATATATATATCATATTATAATATGAGAAGCACATTTCCAATGACTGGGCAGGTACACAATGATTGTAGCAATATGTGCGCGCAGCAACCCACTGTCCTCCGGCCTACCTTGCAGTTACAATAATATTGCTTATTATAGCATCTATATTTTATTAATTTCTTGCACTGAGATTACCTAATCTAAATAAAGAAAAAAATACTACAAATTTTAACAATAACATTATTTTATTCCCAACCTGGGCATCCGAAAGCCCGGAATGAAATGAAGCATTTAGGGTCTTCGTGATGTCCAAATATTTTACTGTTGTGTTTTTCGAAAGAAACGACATGAGAAAGTAGGTAAGTGGCCCTATATAAAATTCAGTACCTACAGATATTTGTCAGCTTGGTGATACAAAGTTTTTTGAAATCATTCGACGAGATGGAAAGTAAATCAATTTTAGTTTTCACGATAAGGTTTCCTTAGATATTATCGGTCCACTGCCTAAAAAAGATACCGGTCATTGATACGCGCTGACATTACAGTGCGAGCTCTCCAAGTTTGTAGTAGCGTATCCCTTACAATGTAAAGATGCTAAATCAGTCGCTAAGGCGTTCGTCCACAACTTTATTCTATATTCTAATATTTGACGGCCTGTTTGGTGTGGAGGTAAATAGCCTTGCCTTCCATGCCCGAGGTCCTGGGTTCGAATCCTGGTAGGGTCAGGTATTTTATCATATTTGCTTTCTAGTCATGGATGAGTATGTATGTTAATTTAAGATTATTTCTAATATTTATATATTAAAAAAAGAATTGATGTGTGTAAACTTAAGAAATACATAAACATGTATTTCTTAAGTTTATTTATTCGTTATCTAGTATCCATAACACAAGTTCTTAATGATACTCAACTTGGGGTAGATAATGTGGTGTGATTGTTAGAAATATTTATTTAATTATTATTATTTATTACGTCTGATTAGTTTGGTACTGCAAAATATTCAAGATTATTTCATTTGAAAAGGATAGCAGTCACGACGTTCCGTCAGACATTTACAAGTCCTTGAAAGCGCAAACTGTTTATAATAACGGATATGTAGACTTCCTGAACGACAAGATTGCTGGTACCATAAATCTCTTCGTAATTAAATATACAATAAGTATTAATTACATTAATAAATATGTAGTAAAAGCAGGTTCATTATTATTCTTGAGGGTTTCACTTATTAAGTCACAGTAACTAAACAGTCAAAATAAACAAGACATCACTAGGGCTGAGTCAAAAGTGGTTGAGATTACATATTATGACACCACCAATGGTGTCCAATGGAAGGCTAAACAGTTTGAATGTCAGTGTTGTCTCAGTGTCTTCCAGTTTTTGCACATAATGGTTTTAACAATATGAAAACCTTAGTACTTAATTAAAATAACTACTAATAATCGAATGTGTTTGCTATACTTAATTTAGAAGCTATCCTTAATATTGTGTAACTTAAATCAATTCGGTATGTAAATCATTTGCTAGAATATATAATATTACACCGGGTTAATTAAACATAAGCCGTAAACAGAAATATGTGTTTCTTACTGTTTAACTTTAGTTTAAACATGTAGTAGACATGACAGCAGACATAAATATGCAAATGTTGTTTATGATTCGTTACTTAAAAAATTCTTTTAAATTTACTTAGTCCCATTTTTACCTTAATTGCTACGTTAAACTGTCGTAGTTAAATAACGTAGCAGGTTGCTGTATTCGACTAGGGTGTCTATAACGTTAGTGTTTCTGCTATTTAAAATTATTGTCAATAAAGTTTAATTATTTGCTCCTCGAGTTAATGCAATGAATTTGCCTTAAAATACTGCTATAGAAACAAAAATTTCTGTTTGCGACTTAGGATTCACCCCGTATAGTGATCCATAAAGCCTTATATACAGGGTGTTCCAAAAGTCAACATCCAGCCGAAACTGGACGGTAACCATCATCAGAAAAATATGGAAAAAAATCCATTAATCGTGTTCTTTAGAAATGCCCGTAGCATTAAACAAAAAAAGCAGAATTTCTTCATTTTTTTTAACCATTTTTTGGTTATTGTTGTTAATGTTGGTTATTTTTGTCCATTTTAAACGTGACACCATAACCCTAAATAACATATCTTAATTCAATTTAAAAAAATAAAAACACGATGGCCCCAAATTTTCTTAGTAATAACACTTTTCGCCGAACTACGAATTCAATATTTTCAAAATATATCGACTTTGACAGAGCCTCCTGAAAAAAAGGTAAGACTGCCTTTGCAAGTGCTATCGAAAGTTGGCGTCTTTAATCAGGATTCCATAATGGTATAACACTTGGTGGGTTAAAACTAAAAAATATGGGTAAAAAATAAGAAAAATTAAGTAATAATCCGATTTTATGCGAATCCGATCCAAATTTATGGTGGTCCTTAATTTTACGGCAGAATGATGAGAGAGATGGATTGTGTAGTTCGGCAAGAGTGAGCGAATGACAGATAGAGACGCTACTTTTATCAAAGTCAACAAGAGTAAGTAAAATTGATGAAATAACAAAATTCTGACCTAGACCTCAGTCTGAAGTGAACCTCTGTCTTGAGTTATAAAGTAGCATCATTTTCTAACTTCTTTTAGGTTCAATTGTCATGTCAATGTTTATAACGAATGTCTATCATCAAGAATTCGTAGAAAATTGTAGTTGTTTTCAGGCAGTAGGTATAATAAACTTTGCTTTAGCACTTTTAAAAATATAACGACGTCACCATGCGAATTTCTTTAAACATTTCTTTAAAATGTAATACTGCACAGAAATCAAAAATATTCTTACTGTTTTCCCAAAATACCTCATATTAAAAAAAAATATTTTCAAATTACTTTACATACCGAATTGATTAGTTAATGTTTTAGTTTCAAATGTTTACTTTTAGGATTTATATATAACCTTCTAGAATGGGTCTGGCCACACCCTTTATGTGCTTTTATGGTAATTATATTTTAATTTGAGTCAGCTTTTTACAGTTAGAATAAAATTTAAATTTAATTATTGCCTAACATTTTACATAGGTACTGCCACGTATGAATATTTTTCTACTTTGATATTATTTTGAGAATTGTATAACTTATATTAATGAGTAAGGTTTAGGTAAATTTAATTTAGTTGCATTTAGTCATCATGCAGTAAATAAAACTACTTAGGCCAATGAAGAGATGAGTGTAAGTTTTAAGATCTGATTCATGAATCTTTGACATCTAATTAAAAAATTTAATTGTACGAAATATAAGCTGGTGAAGTAGAATAAAACTACAAATAGGGACCACACTTTGTGAAAAGAAACCAAATTCTTTTATCTGAAGTTTCATGAATTTAAAAATATTTTTATCTTTGATCACAAATAAAACTAGATGCACGGTTTAAACTAACTACAGTGGTCTAGAAGTTCGTCAAGAATTGACAACAGTAGATGGTGTTATATGTTACAGAATACGATTCTGGTAATACACCATAAATGCAAAGAAAATTATTTCTATACACGTTAACGTAAAAATAAATGGACAATACAGAATTGACGTAAAAAGTGTCCCGAGTAAACCCACATATTTACAGAATTACGAATAAATGAAATCACTTGAAAGTCAAATCATATATTGGGGCGCAAAAATCGTGTATGGGAATTTAAGCTGATTATTACTTAGATTTTCACCGTTTGTAGCTGCAACTGGAAAGTTGACAATAAAATAACCTTATGCAGCTTCGAGCGTTTAAAATTTTGTCAGTTTTCAATAAGCAATATGTTATTTTGGCCGTGTTGTCGGGCGGCTGATCAAATCAAGACAGGTATGATATTCACACCATTTTTGAATTTTCGTTCCAGTTTTTCCCAGACGCTATTGATCGCAGACCCGAAGTCTACTTGTTTTTCAGTCAATGTATCTCAGACTAAAGCATTAGCGATTATACACACAAGATAAGCTTTTTTTAATCCCCAGAAAAACACACAACTGGGACGGGGGAATACAGAATAAACATACTTACATATATAAATATAAACAATCATGACCCAAGAACAAGCATCGGTGTTCACACAAATGACTGTCCCGACCAGGACTCGAACCTGGGACCTGTGGCATACGAAGCAGGGCTGCTACCACTTACGCTATGGCCCCGATGGCTAATATATCGTAGTCCATTAGATAAAATAGATAGGCGCATGATTTAAAATAGAATTAGGAAAAAATCCATTACAAAAACACAGATAAATACAAAAATTTTACTTTTTTATGAACTAAACTCTGTTTTGATTTTTAGTTGGATTTAAACTTAACATGTTTTCATATTGTTTTCTTGGCTAAGTATTTATATTTATATAAGTATTTTAATACATTGATATAATTACAAATAAACTTTCCAATAATATGTTAACTTATCTTTTTTAAGAGAACTAGTCTAGTAAAAAGTAGTGTAATTTTTATAATACTTTGATATGTTTACTGTCGAAGTGACCGAATGCTACAATTGAAAGAGAACCCAAATGGTCATTTGTTTCGGTGAGGATGATTTTTTGCATTCATTGTGCATGTAGATTTTTACGTGGCTTTTACTTTAAAATAAATCTATTTATTTTTTCAAACAAAATTATGAATTGTCTAATAATGTAAGTGGATTCTTTTGTTTCATTGTTTTTCACACAAATAAACTTGTATTTTGTTTACTTGTAATACATTTTCGGTTTGTACTCAGCTCCCACACACAAGACGAAGTTATCCTTGCAACATGGGGAGGCAATGTCATTCTACTAGTTTATGTGTGCGTGACACAATCAATAGCTAGTCGGTTTTCATAATGAAATCTTTATAATAATATTTGTAAGTACCTGTATTAGTTATAACTAAACAATTAAATCTCATATGATTTGTTGCTTTTCTTTGTGAACAAGCACATTTATTTTGGGCAGCTATTATTACTTACATATAAGCTTACCTAACTAACGATAATTTATGTGTTTAGAAAATAAGTTTAAAATGTTATACAATCGCTACTTATTTTGAATAAACAAAATATTTATTTACATTTCTAAAACGTCTTCCACTATTCCTGATATATGAAGTATTTGGATGATTTCTTGAAAAGCGTTGAATATACCAATACTATATTTTTATTGTTATATAAGGCTGATATTTACCCGATATATTCATGGTCACGTGACTTTAAATTATCTACCGTCGTAGTAGTTAGTATACTTAATTTTGACGATTTCACACAATTTCAGTAAAAATCTTGTAAAGTGACAAAATTATTCTTTAATAAAAAAGTTACCTGACGATAAGAAAATTAGCTCTGAACAAAATCTATTTTTATAAGTCAGTTAATTTATACTTGGTACTATATTATTACTTATACTTCGGCAGCTAGATGTTGTTATTTAGTATTAATGAAATGGCCTCAACATATAGATCTGTAAAAGCTAGTAATTTATGATTTGGTTAATATACAAAATTATTTTATGTAACGAACTGGTTAATGTTTTTTTTAAATAAATTTATAACTAACAATTATTTGTTTTTATTACGTGAAATCTTTTTCATTACCATCAAAATGTAGCAAGGTTCTCTGACGGCTTACGACGAATACGGCTTACCACTGGATACCATAGTTTGCGCAGTGAAATCGTTTGCAGAGTTGTTGCTTGTGTCGTATGTAGATATGTTTTTCTAGCAGAAGCAAGCCTTAGATACACAGATGGTATCCGAGTCTGCGTGGGGAATAATTGATTTGATATTTATTATACAGGGTGGTATTTTGGGATGCCACTTGGAAGAAAAGTACTCTGAATATTTTTAAAGAGAAGTAAAAACTGCCTCAAAGTTATTTGAAAATAAGCTAGCCAAGCTAGTAAATCGAGCCGGCTAAAATATGAAAATAATAATACAAGATCAAAGCTAACGAATATGATGAATCAAATGAAAGAAAACCATGAAACTTAACATTAATTGAATTGATAGCAAGAATGAATAGGCAACAAAACAAAATAATTATTGGTTGCATGAAATGAGATCTATTTTGTTGCATACACAAAGTTTGTTATTGTTCCAAAGAATTTATTTTGATAAATTTTAAAATACTTATTGTGTTGAATGTTTACAAGTGTACTACGAACCTTAGTTTTTAACTCAATAAATATCCTGTGTTACAGGTTAAGTCGACCTAGATCCGTTAAGGAGAGATAGTTTTCATCATTTCAGACAGATTTCACAATTGCTGCGTTCCGTTTGCCGATTACAGCGCTCATATACCCGTTCCGATTGTCCGTGAGCGCGCTCACAGCGATATCGTTTATGACGTCATCAATGTCATCTTCCCGCTCACAGTGCCCAAGCTACGAAGCATGGTCACTGTGAGCGGCCTGTCAAAACTGACACATTGCGTTACTTTGTTGATGTTTTTATTAGTCGATTAAAGATTTTAAAAGCTTGCTTTTTAATTTTCTTTTGTAATAATATAAAAAAATGGCTCTTGCTTCATTCAGGGTCAAAGATCTTAATGAAATTGTTACTTTAGACTTAAGCGACGAACAATCAGAATGTTAGCGCGCTATTTACCGTTCCGATTGCAATAGCACTAATAACACTTTTAGCGCGCTCAAACGAATCGGAACGGTTTTGAGCACTTTTAGCGCTGTGAGCGCTGTAATCGGCAAACGGAACGCAGCATATGAAACACCTTATCCCAAACTTACCGTTTTCAAGATATTGAATTTTTAAAAATGTTTACAAAAATTTACTTATTTTTTGTGTATTGGCGATTTTTTTCGTAATTTGTAGGTCTAATGTATTCGTTTTTTATATGTTTGTGCAGTAGATGAGTTACTTTAACATTATCAACAATTAACATGCAAGTTACAGAACAAACTGGTTCGTCACAAGCGATTGATTGTCAAGAAAAGAAAAAAATCGTTAGAGAATGACCAAAATATTTTTTGCTGCATTTATTATTTTTAGGATTTAAACATCAACAGATGTGGTTGGATATGGTTTACTGTACACCAAACTCTTCATGCCCCCCTCACGAGGTCATAATAGTAAGGGTATTATTATAATTCGTACAAAAAAACTTAAATGAGTACTTAACAAAATGAGGTGCTTTGTTTGCCAAATTACCTACTGCGCCTATTGTCCTTCCTTATCGTACTTACGAATGCGGTGGGTGCGAGCGGGATAGTTATACAATGTAAGCATGTGTGAGCAAGAACGCAATAATCGCTAAACTAATTACTTTGTTAAGCGAGTTTAGTCTGCTCATGCTATCACTAAACGCCAGTACATTTCATTGAAGAAGGAGATCCTGTAAGGAGGTTGGATTTTTGCAGATTCATGTTGAATTGTGATTTAGAAAATCCACAGTTTCTTAAAAATATCTTGTGAACAGGTGAGTCCAAATTCAACCAAGATGGTACAACCAATTACCACAATGCTCATTATTGGGCCACAAAAGAGCTGGGAAATCGTAATAAAAAGCGGATAAGGGGATCGCAAAGACGCTTCAGTGTAAATATGTGGATGGGCATAATATGGAACCATTTGTTAGGACCTCACTTTCTCCCCGGTAATTTAACTGGTGAAGATTATGAAAACTTTTTAAGAACAGATTTACCTGGGTTACTGGAAGAAGATTTACCACTTAGTCTAATACACGACAGTAGTTTGCCCTGCACACTACAGAAGAAACGTAAGGCAATGGTTGGACACCAATTATCCCAACAAGTGGATCAGGAAAGGACCCATACCGTAGCCAGCGAGAAGTCCGGGCTTGACCCTCATGGATTTTTATGTTTGGGGGCACATGAAGAGCCAAGTTTATAATGAACCATACCCTGTCGCCTCTATTGATGTTCTAAAACAAAAAAATCATAAATGCAGCAAATGAAATAGAACAAAATGTAACTACGGGTGTAGTAAAAACTGGTTTGAGAAAAAGAATGAGACTTTGTGGGCGGAATACAGGTGGCCATGCAGAAAACGAATTATAAGCGTAGGTTAACTGTAATAAATGTCTACGTTCGATTCTGTGTCGTTTTATTTTGGTTTTTGACCCAAATGATATATTGTGCCACATAAGCACTTTTACTACTGGTAGCGCTTTTTGCAAAGCTGATGAAACGTAGATATTTTTAAGTTCATCTGCCGCTTAAGTTCCATAGACTTTTTTTTACAGTATTCTTAAGAGAAAAAAAATATTTTGGTCATTCTCTAACGATTTTTTCTTTTCTTAACAATCAATCGCTTGTGACGAACCAGTTTGTTCAGTAACTTGCATGTTAATTGTTGATAATGTTAAAGTAACTCATCTACTGCACAAACATATAAAAAACGAATACATTAGACCTACAAATTACGAAAAAAATCGCCAATACACAAAAGATAAGTAAATTTTTGTAAACATTTTAAAAAATTCAATATCTTGAAAACGGTTAAGTTTGGGATAGGGTGTTTCATAGTGAAATCTGTCTGAAATGATGGAAACTACATCTCCTTAACGGATCTAGGTAGACTTTACCTGGAACCCTGTAAACAATGTGTTCCTTTTGAGTAAGTAAATAATTTTTCAAATATTTTGTTTTTATTTTTCATAAAAAAATATTAAATTAAGTCATAACATCTTATGTAAAACACCTTTATGCGAAGTATGATAACGTCGCATTTTATCCCTCAGAAAACATGATCGAAAATCATAAATCTCCATCTCGTCAGCTGCTGTTGGTAATGACAATGAGTGCTCCAAAATGATCACTTTGATCTTACCTATTGTATTACCTATACTCACCCATATTTTGAACCATTCCTTAGCTACCAATACTTTCCCTACCGCTTGGAAAAGAGCTCACGTTATACCACTTCCTAAAGTGTCTAACCCTAGCTCCATTACCCATTTTCGTCCCATTTCCATTCTATGCTTCTTGTCCAAAGTCCTTGAACACATTGTCCATAGATGGCATTCGTTACTAGCAACAATTTGCTAAGCCGTTTCCAATCTGGATTCCGACCGGGCCACAGCACAGTATCAGCACTCGTCAATGTGACAGATGACATATGCTGGGCTATGAAAAATGGATCTCTCACACTACTGATTCTGCTAGATTTCAGTAATGCTTTTAACTCAGTGGATTTTGATATCCTTCTCGGTATGTTGCAATCGCTTAACGTTTCTCCTTCTGCGGTGGCTTGGTTCAATTTCTATCTTCGAGGCAGGTCTCAGCGTGTCTGCCTAGATGAGTCATACTCTGACTGGTGTGATCTCGTTGCGGGCGTGCCTCAGGGTGGCGTTCTCTCTCCATTACTCTTCTTTTTTTTTATTAACTTTCTAACTTCTGTCCTTTCATGTAACTTTCATCTTTACGCTGACGACTCGCAGATTTACCGTCATTTTCCTGTTTGCGATGTTGGCTCAGCCATTTCCGCTATTAATGACGATCTCAGACGCGTAAGTGACTGGGACTGGGGCTGGGTAAAGACCTTACACTGGGTAAAGATTTACACGTAATCCAAAAGTGGATTACGTGTAAATCCTAGCAAATCTCAAGCCATGATCCTAGGTAGTCGATACATGCGCGTTTGCATTACTTTATCCGATCTTCCTCCTACTGTGTTTGATGGCACTCGGATTGATTTCACTGACACAGCCAAAAACTTGGGTGTAATTTTTGATTCTTATCTCACTTGGCGACCTAATGTTAGTGAGATCAGTCGTAGAGTTCATCATTCAATACATACCTTAAAAATCCTCCAAACCTTCCTTCCCTTATCGACTAAAATCTCCCTTGCTCAAAGTCTCATCCAACCTATCATTGATTATGCAGACGTCTGCTACTAAGATGTCTCTGAGAAGCTTCTAAATAAACTGGAACGTTTACATAATCTCTCCATACGTTTCATATTCGGACTTAAAAAGCATGATCATGAATCGGAGTTCCGTAACCAACTTTTATGGCTTCCTATCCGACTTCGTAGAAACATGCGAATCCTCTGCCTCCTTTTTAATGTTCTCTATAATCCTAACTCCCCGCAATATCTTCGCGAACGATTTTCTTTTACCCATTCGAAAGAGGCGCCATGCAGAGCACATAAGCGTACTCTCCTTCACATACATCCACATAAAACAGACTTTTTCTCCTATTCATTTACCGTTCATGCAGTCAGATTGTGGAATTCACTCCCTTATAATGTCCGCGAGTCAGAAACACTACTTATCTTTAAAAATAGAGTTAAAGACCACTACTTTTCCCTTATAAAGTAAGTTTTTATTGTTTTGGCATTTATAAATTTTCCTTTTAAACAACTTTGTATTATATTTTATTTATGTATGTATATGAGTATATGTAAGTTTATTTACGGTGTTAAGTATATAATTTGTGTATGTTTAAAGTAGGTACACACTACTTTGTTATAAACTAATCTCTCTTCTCACAGGTCGGCTGGAAGAGATTTCTTTTAGAAATAAGCCGTACCTTTGTACATATGTAGTCTTTAAGGTATTTTATACTGTTTTCATATGTGTGTACAAAAACTAGAACTAAAAGTAAGACTAGCGTTTAGTCATTGTACAGTTAAAAAAAACCGGTTGATATTTAACATATTAAAATGAATATTAACCCTTTCAATGCGAAGCATTAGAAACTCAATACGCTCTCACATACTGGTTAATCGAAACAAAATCTACATTCATGCTGCCGAGATAACTCGTCAAAAAAGATTTTACTCTAGAAACTGCTGACGAGTTAATTCGTTAGACAAATTCGATCTTCTGAAGCTACTGTCGAGTTAACTCGTCATAAAAATGTATAGTGAATATTAAATACTTGAGGGTAGTATTGCCATAATCGAAATGGTCAACTGTATATCGTCAATAACATGCGGGTTCCGTCTATGCTGGAAGCTAATCTTATTTGAACTTATTCTAATAATTCGTCAACTCCAATTAAATATTATACCTATACAAATGTACATTTTTGGGAACTTCCTGGTATGCCCGAAATGAACAAATCACAAGGTAAAGGTAGGATGAAGCTTGCTGAAAGCGAACATGTAATGCACGAAAAATTTTAAATTCTTGGTACTCTCGTGTCTCTCGTAGGCACGTAATTGACTCAAAACTAATAAACAATTGTTATAAATTTAACTACCAAGGTCGTACGAAGAATAAAATAATTTCGCCGGCTTAGTTTCCTTCATAAACATAGACACCTACTTTAAAAATATAACCACGGGTTAACTCGTCACCAGTACTGGAATAGATTTTTAGGTGTCGAGTTATCTCGTCGATAGTATATGAGATACGTACATCTAAAACGAAATTTTGTTACTGGCAACACGTGATATATATTATATAAGTATTGGTAGGTATTCGGAAAAAGTACGGCACTGTTTGGACGACCCCAGTATGACGGATCACATTTTGTTTTATGGCGTCAGTATGTGACAGTAGATTTTGTTCAACGAGATAACTCGTCACTAGTATGACTACAGTTTATGGCGAACGAGATATCTCGACGTCTGCATTGAAAGGGTTAAACACTTGATAATTTAAGTAACTCCTTGTAAGGTCTCTAAATAACTAGTTTTTAAAATCAACTAACACGGTTACATACTGTTTCCGAGAAATTTTTCCCATAATAATATTTTGGGAATACATTTATGTGTTTTACTCATTAAATTAAGCAGCTGACATTTAAAATGATATTCTAGGCATACATTATATGACTAATTAATTCAATATTGTTATAGTTTGTACGAAAGAAGTCATCTGTTATGCTTTTGTCAATAGTTTTAAAGTTATTATGTAATATTATCAAAAGTAAGAAAAATTCACACTGAGCATGCACATATTATACAAGTTTTTCTTAATCTTATATACCAGCACATTTTGTTTCATACAATTTAAGTTTACACAATCGTTGTGTTAAATTCTCGAAAAAGTTCTCAAAGAAAAACTTGCGCTAGACACGCTGAACAATTTATTTCGTTTTCATAGTAATTCGTTCATAATTAATTGTTAAACTTAAAATGTTTTAAATGATAGCTATTTATTGTGAGGTTGTTAGGGATACAAAAGAATATTGAATCTGCGGGTAAATAAGATTAAGGTATACGTCGGCACAGAGTTACCCAGAGGTATGATTCAACTAATGTCTGAATAGTTTTTTGTGCCATGGACAAAACCGAGTCAATTGTTTAGTAAAATTACATTCTTTTGTATTCGTAATGACCTCATCGTAAATACATTTCATAAGATGCAACTTTATTAACTTTAAATGGCAGTTAATTTGTAAATCTTTTTATAAGAAGAAAGAAAATTGTCGTCAGTATTGTTTGATTTAAAAAAGAAAAAAAATTCTTTTACCAAAAACAATAATTAGGACCCAAGTAAGGGTTACTAAAGTATGCTAAGTAAATAAAACAAGTTTGTTAATAAAAGTATTTTTAATTTAACTCGTTTTCAATAAATCCACCACTGAGCTCTATGCATAAATTTGTTCTATTACGTATTTGTCTACTTAAATTAACTGTTACTTGACGCATCTCATTTGCCGCTTCTTCAATCCTTTTGAGTAAATGGTTTCTGGATACAATTTTAACTGCATATACTTTACTTTTTAGTGAACCCCACACATAAAAATCTAAAGGGGTTAGATTAGGTGATCGCGCCGGCCACGCTAAAATCGGGCTTCCCCGACCAATCCACCGATTCGGGTATTCTTCATTGAGGTAATGACGTACCTGTACTCCATAATGGGCCGGTGCACCATCGTGTTGGATCCACATATTTTGAATAGTAAAAATATCAATATCCTCTAAAAAGTCCATATTTAAAGTACTCCGCAGGAATTCTAGATAATTATGAGATTTAAGGCAATGCGGGATTTCTATTAGCCCTACAAGTTTATTATTTAAAATTCCCGCCCACATGTTGATTGAAAACTTATGTTGATAAGATGTTACTAACAACTACATACTACTCCAATCTACGTACCAACACGACAATTAAATGAACGTGTTGGCTATACATTCATTTAGTTGAATGGCTCCAAAATAATAAGCCTGATTATGATTAATATAATATAACTGCAGCTTTGTGTAAAATTCACTATAATTACTATTAATTGTAATACAATTATTAAAAAACTTCAACTGGAAGGGCTACATATTGAGTACTGATTATAAACTAGCTTTTTTACTTAAACTAGTTGAAGTGAAGGGGTCTATAATCATACTGACAATAAATAAAAAAATATGTTTTTAAGACTCATCACGTTGATGAATGATTGATTATCCGGAACAGTACGATTTGGAAATCGACGCCGATATTCTCTCACAGCTGCCACGGAATTTCCATTACAGTATCCATACACAAAATGAATATCCGCTAGATGTTTGCCGTGGCAAGGTTACTTATGGTTTATTAGAAAAAAACAAATCAACAAAAAAATGTACAATAAAGATCAACGAAATAGTAACAGCTCTAGCACGGCGCAGACACTTGTAAGCAGGATGAAGGTCAAGAAACAAGTGATAAAGAAAAACTACGTCAGTGTAAATATGGTTCACTTAGTCTAAAATTAAATCTTTTCAAAAGGTAATAAACTTCTTTGTATAAGGTTTCTTGGTGTAGTTTTTGATTCAAAACTATCCGGGACGCCACACCTTAACTATGTTTCCAAAAAATGCGAGGCCAACATCAACGCCATTCGGGCTCTATTTGGCGTATGGTGGGGTTCCCACCCCTATACAATACAATATACAACGCATTGATACGAAGTCTAATAGACCACAACTTTTTCTTATTCAAATCCTGCCATGAACCAGGTTTAGACGCTATTACTAAAATTCAAAGTAAATCACTTCGTATAGTTTTACTTGCAATGAAGTCTTCAACAATTAATGCCATGCGTGTCAAATGTGCAAATTCTGCCCTGAATCTTCGTGGTCAATACCTCTCGGATCGCTTTCTAGCTAAATCGTTACAACTTTCATCACATCCCCTTCAGGTAACGTTACAGCTGATGGCTTTGCGAAAGATTCCATCCAAATCGGTTCCTCAGATTACTACACGTGCTTCGCTCAGGATTTGAGTCTCCTAGCTAAACCCCACATACAGGCCGTGTGGAGTTCCGAATGGGAGGCGTCGCGGAAAGTAAATGGTAAGCTCTACGGTGACATCAAGCCTTTCATACCCGATCTAAAATTAAGTACCTATAGATGGAGCTATGACATGGCCACACGTGAAACAATAGTTTTCAACAATGTTGCCATATTGACAACCTTGCTCATATTTTTGTTATTATATTGTTTATTGAGTTTTAAATTTTTTCAATATTTTATATAGGTATTGTTTTTATTGATTTTTTACTACGTTGAATAAAATAATATGATTGTACACACCTGCCAACCCAAAATACCGAAATCCTACTAGATACTCTAAGGTTGACTGGAAGAGATCCCTGACTGGGATAAGTCCGCCTATGTATATATTGTTTTTAATTTTATAAATTATCCTGTACCATGTTTTGGTGCAATAAAGTGTTTACAATACAATACAATACAATCTTGTAACGTTGAAAACGAACGGCAACGCCTTTTATCTAGGAAGATTATTAAAGTTGATATGTACTTTAATTTTAAATATACTCCAAACTAACTTTATGAAGTTAATCGTTTTCACACTAAGTATACTTTTTCTAAATTTGCACACAACTAGCGCTTGAGACAGCTTAAAGTTACATAAGTAGCACTATGGTACTGCCTCCAACGGGAGTTGAAACGCCAATTATAAAGATCTGAGTTCCTCAAACTCACTGCCATTGGCGCTTTAAAGAACTAAAAGGGGCGGCAAGGATCGTGATTACTATATTTACAGTACTGTTTAATAAACAATTTACATCCTTATGTGGTTGAAACACCTAAAACACGAACTAAATGCTTCAACAAATCCTTCCTGGTTTGTTCCAAACAATTAATAGAATATTATTAAATAGAGTCCCGGAATTTTCAAAATAATGTAAGTAAATTCATAAGTCAGTTTTATAAATAAAAATAAGCTATTTCAATTCCAACAATAAAATAAACATTCTTCATAAATATCAACACAATATTATTTAAATTAAAATCATACTATAGAAATTATATCTTCTGTGGTCATTGTATCTTCCGTGGTCACCGTGGACCACGGGAAAGATGATCACGGAAGAGATGTTCCTAATCAAAACACTGTCTGGTTTGTTTGAGTTTTGATTTTATGACATATCAATTAGTATTTTCAATTTAAAATCCTATTAGGTATCTAGAAGGCCAACATCAAATTATATTTTTATTTTAAATACGTAGCTGTAATATACAACAGTAACAGATGGGAACTCAACATTATTCACAGTGATGATGTTTTTCTGTGATACTAGCTTTGCATTCAACCGTTGCACTAATGTTTAAATGTTAACTTCAATGTGGGTAGAAAGCAAAAATAATACAGTGTCGTCAGTTTTTTGTAAATTAAATCCCCATTTTATGTATGACCACGGAAGGCTACGCGAACTGGCGGTCTTTTTGAGAACATAATATTATTACCAGTAAAATAATGAAAAATTGTTTTTTTTGGTGATATGTTGTACACGAGGACTTATGTAATTATGGGAGTATATAAAGAAAAGAGTTAATATTTATTTAATATTTTCTAGCCCCATCAAACTTATGAAAGTGAAACTCAACAGACCACGGCAGGAGACAATCAAAGTAAAATCATATCTTTTAGTGATATTTTTTAAAGGAAATCAAGCTGGTTTGTTGAGGAGATGATTTAATTTAACGATTTTATCCTACATATTTTTTGTTTATTTATTTCAAAATTATTAACTTATTTCAGTCCAACATGATTTTAGCAGTCTACAAGAATGACCCTAAAATAATATTGAAAAAATTGAATTTTCTTTACAAAACAATATCAAAAGTACTACTTATGACATATTATGTTTCGTATTTTTATCAGAACGGCCATAAGTTTTACTATTAGACATTTCAAGGTTATTCATTCATGACCCCACACCTTGTATACTTTATAGGATTTATTGCCGCGACCTTCAGTGGTCATAATTTGAATCGGTCCAGCTTATTCGATCCCAGCCCACTTAAAAGCTCTCTAGATCTCTCGCCGCAAGAAAAAATGTGCGTTTATAGTGCGTTCAGGTAAGTGAATTTTGTTTTGGTAACAAAGATTAAGTATATATTAAGGAACATTGGTTAAATACTAGTTGCGGCATGATTTTAGGTCATTATATTACTTTCTTTGTCTATGGTGCACTCGGGATAAAACCATACTGGGTAATACCCGGTTTTGTACCATTATTAGATATTTAATTAAATGTTATTTTGTATGTTTTATTGTTACAGTTATTAAACAAAATGTCACAAAATTATAAAAGGTCGACTAATCGATAATCTTGGAATGAAGAGGGTATGAAAAAACCTATTTTAGAGGTAATAGAGGGAAAATGTGGTTATCGCATCGCTTTCCGAATCATTCTGTACCACAATCTTTGGACCTTGGACCTTGAAGCTCAGTTGTTTGGACTTACCTATAGAGATGTTCGTCAACTCGCATTTCAAATGGCTGAAAAAAATGGCTTCAATCATAATTTTACCAAAGATTAGCTGGAATTGATCGGTTTTCTACGTCATCATCCTGATTTGTCATTACGCATTCCTAAGCCTACTTCAGTTGCAGGTGTGATGGGATTCAACAGGGTAAATGTCTCTAAGTTTTTCTCCCTACTAACTGCATTGCAAGAGAAATACAATTTTAGACCAGCCAATATCTATAATGTCGATAAGACAGGCATAACGACCGTCCCTAAAAAAGATCAAAAGTAATTGCTGTAAAAGGTAACAGGCAAGTAGGCGTTATCTCTTCAGCTGAAAGAGGCCAATTGATGACCGCAGTTTTATGCATGTCTGCTGCTGGGATCTACATTTCACCGCTATTAATTTTTCCGAGAGTTGATCACTTAAGTGAAAGCGTCAAATCCACTCAGAATAATCCTGTATTGCTTTTGCTTGATGGACATGCCACGCATACCAAAAATCTTTCATTGATAGAAAAAGCACGAGCAAACAGAGTCATCATAGTTAGCTTTCCACCACACTGCACTCATCGTCTACAACCCCTCGACGTTAGCTTCATGGGCCCACTAAGTACCTATTACAGCCAAGAAGTGATGTCATGGCTGCGTAATCATTTAGGTCGTGTTATAACTAGGATTTCATATGCGAAAGCGGCGACTCTTCAAAGTGCAATGAGTGGTTTCCCTAAAACAGGTATTTATCCACTGACTCCTAATATCTTTTCTGATGATGATTTTATTTCTACTGCTACAACAGATATTGATGTGACATGTACTGGCCCTGTGACGAACTCTTCTGAACCAGTTATTGTTGAAACTCCAATTGGAAACACTGTGTTAACACCAATTTAACTAAATCTAACACTGGGCAAGAACACATCAGGTTTCTGAAGCTTTGGTATTAAAACCACAATCAATCCCATCGCAGCAGCCACCAGATAGCCCACAACCAAGCACATCCCAGGAATAGCAGTCTTTAGCTTTTTAGCCAACTGATATTAGGCCTTTACCTATGAAATTGCCGTTTTTCACGAAATAAATGAAGCGTAATTTTTTTATATATTTTTTATTTCTATTAATCAAAATAATCACCCATGCAATCAATGCATCTTTGCCAACGGATTGGTAGCTTATTGATGCCTTTCTTGAAGAAATCAGCTGGACGGGAGGCAACAAATTCTTCAAAGGCATTTTGTACTGCCTCTCGGGTATTGAATTTTTTTCCCGCCAAGAAGTTATCCAAATTCTGGAAAAAGTAGAAGTCTGTAGGCGCAAGGTCTGGTGAGTACGGCGGATGACGGCGAACTTCCAACCCCAACTCTTGTAGCTTGGAGACCGTCTGCTGTGCAGTATGAGGTCGCGCGTTGTCGTGCAGGAGCAGTGGAGCCGAACGATTGACCAAAGCTGGTTGGAGACGTGCGAGCTTCTCCATCATTGTGTTCAGTTCTTTACAGTACACATCTGCAGTAATGCTTGTCCCGTTTGGCAAGAAGCTGTGATGAATTACACCCGCGTTAGACCACCAAACAGTGACCATCACTTTTCTAGGGGTAAGTTTTCGTTTAGGGCATTGTTTGGGTGCTGAACCAGGGTCCAACCAACTTGCTGAGCGCTTACGATTGTCAAACAGGATCCATTTCTCGTCACAAGTAACAATGCGGTTCAGAATTCCTTCATTTGTATGCCTGCTGAGCAGTGCAAGGCACGTCTCCACGCGTACTTCGCGCTGGCGGTCATTGAGTTCGTGGGGTACCCATTTGTCAAGCTTTTTTACCTTGCCAATTTGACGCAAATGGACCAATATTGTTTTGATGCTAACGTCGAAAGCTGCTGCTAATTCAGCCGTGGATTGAGTTTCATCAGCTTCCACAATTGCCTTTAATTCG
Organism: Marasmarcha lunaedactyla; assembly: GCA_923062675.1. Taxonomy (NCBI): domain Eukaryota; kingdom Metazoa; phylum Arthropoda; class Insecta; order Lepidoptera; family Pterophoridae; genus Marasmarcha; species Marasmarcha lunaedactyla. Next base: position 15,756,700 of record OV281339.1, on the reverse strand, counting down.
TCATTGTCGACCAAAGTTTTCGGACGACCACGGGGTTCATTTTTCAGGTCGAAATTTCTAGAACGGAAGCGGGTAAACCAATAACGGGTGGTGCGTTCGTTTGTAGTGTTCGCTCCGTAAACGTCGTTGATGTTGCGTGCCGCTTGTGCCGCTTTGCTGCCACGACGGTACTCATACTCCATAGTTACTCGAATTTTTAACTTATCCATGATGACGAAAAATGTTCGAATGCGTTGAAAACAAAACACTAACTATTAAACAAATGACGATTTTAGAAAAAGAATTCCATGTTTGTCAAATAAAATTAATTTGAAATTAGAATTATCAGTCAAAAAAAAAATATTTTCATTTGAAATGGCCAGTACGACAAAACGGCAGTTTCATAGGTAAAGCCCTATTATTTTACCTAAGCCTCATGTCGCAAGAAAAATATATACAAAAGCTACAAATGCTCGTCGAGGTAAAATTGTTATTATTACTTCGTCACCTTATAAATTAGAACTCGAAGAAATTGCCAAAAAAATAGATAAGAAAAATGTTCTGAAACTTAGAAATGACTTAGCGAATCTCAAACTCTCCTACAAAAGAATTTCAGATGAATATTGCATTTATTGCACAGAAATATATGGCAACACCAGATCCAGTGACGGTTGGGTGCAATGCCTGACATGCAATAAATGGCCTCATGAAGGCTGTACAGGCTGGAAACCCTAGGAGCTGGACCAATTCAAGTGCTTCAGATGTTAGGGGCAAAGTCGGGTATAAAATAAGAGAGTACCCCGGTTTTAGAACAGGCATGGGGCAAAAGCGTACAATGGAAGTGTCCTTCAAGCTGTAATCCTCATATATGAAAACGAATTTTGAAAATGCTAAAAAATAGTGATAAATAGTTATGCATGTAAAAAAAATTGTCGTATTATAGTTTCGCCGTTGTAGCTATAGGTTGGTGAGGATTATGTCTTGAACGTCAAGCTGTAATCCTCATCTCTCGTGCAAGCAAACGGTAAGGTCTATCGAATTGGTTTAGGTTCCAAAAAATAGTCATGAAATAGTCATAACGACATGCCAAATCTCAGAAATAGTGGTGAGGATTTTGGCTTGAACATTTGAAAACTTCAAATTTCTCCGGAACGCCTACGACTTTCAGTTTAAAGTTTATGCCAAAAAATAGTCATGAAATAGTCGTATGAAACGAAAATAATTTTGAGCTGATTTCATTTGAAAATAAAAACTTCTTATGTTCCCTACATTTCTATGGATGTACAGGCACGTACAAAATTTGCTGTACACACGTGCTGCAGAAGGGCCGGGCGGCGCTTAAGACAAAAAGGTTGTTAGCTTTATTGAGCGTGGTGTATTCACGACTATGATATTGTTAGAAAATTTACCAAGTAAGTATGTCACTTCATTTATGTATTTTGTCAAGTTATATTGTTGATTGTGCTCAAAACAAAAATACGCTACGTTGCAATTACTTACATAAACATACATAACAAATAAATTCATACTTCCCTTGTACTTTACTCAGTTTTGTAGAACTTTTATCATTTGTAATATAAATTTAAGTGTGATACAGTATCGTTGACGTGCTTGTTCATTATTTATTCAATAGTAAATATTATTATTGTTGCAGATAATACGATGCAAATTATGCGTCGTAAATAATCTCAGGGGCGTTCGAATGAGATTTTTTATTTGCCGCCGAAGCAACTCCCTCATGGGAAGGAGGTGTAAGATGCGTCATGCATACCACCGCAGGAAAATACTGACCTCTGCGGGGGTGATGTGGGACTCAACAGAATGGCACTTACCCACTAAAAACCACCTTGTTGGCTGTGGCAATATTTTACCGTTAGCCTTCATCGGAAGCGACACTCGTTGGAAACTGGGTGCGCTGGCGTAGATCCGCTATCCGGGTCGTCCGCCGGATGTGAAAGTTGCACTGAAGGTGCTCAAAGGGACAAAGGGGGCCGTTCTGGGCAGCCTCCGGTGAAGCCGGGGCTGCGCAGAGGTCGGCCGAAGCTTGACTGAGGGATCAATTCATTTCAATGAAACTATAATGAATTTAGAAGGGAACTATGCTCCGCCAGAGCTAGTAATCGCTCTGTAGGAGAACGTGAAGCCTTAAGTTTACAGGCTAAAACTGAAATTTCCCTAACATCGACAGGTTTGATAGCTTTGCAGACGATACGCATATCGTCTGCTAAGGAGGGTTGAGGAGTGGAATTGAATGGGCGAGGAGCCGGGATGGGATTCGGGTGTGCAGCAGGGCGCTACCTCCAGTTCTCTGGAGCAGGCTTGGGCTGTGTAGGCTTTGCAGCTGGAGGAACCCGGCTACGCAGTGGCGGAAAGTTTGCCTGAGAAATTTGGCAGGCATTGGGGTAGCTGGCGTTGAAGCCATAGCGGAGGGAGATGAAGACACCGGGGTGGGCGTTGAGGACGCCGGGGTTTGTTTCGAGCTCTTCTTAACAAGGGTGAAACTGGGTGGCTCTGAGCTAGTAAGGGTTGCGTCCGCGGATGAGTCGGTCGCGAGTGCGCTCTTAGGAGCGGAGCGCTTACGCCGCGATGTGGCGTCCGATTCACACTCCATGTCACTGGAGGCGGGGGACGCGCGAGGGCCTAGGGCCAGAGGGGCCTGAGGGACAGGGGTGGCCAATATAGTAGCCAGTTGAGGGAAAAATTTAAATTGTAATAAATATGGATATAATTTCTAAACGTTTTTCTTTTTGTTCAAATATTTTGTAGTGCCTATTACATTTGTGTTATTTTACGGGTAAAGGTACCTAAGGTATTTACTTAATAGTAGCGTTAACTTAATAGGAACGTACCTAAGGTATTAACGACTATTATTACACCAATGATTTCCACATTCGCTGCTGATTACAAAAAAAAAACGTTAACTCAAAATCGACCGTAAGGTACTTACTTTCCTTTACCCATAAAACGACACATTTATTCATACTTAAAACCAGGGCACGGGAACCCGTTCTAAAAGTCCAAATCGTTGTCGCGTACGTACAACAAATGCCCTTTTTATTTTCGGTTTTTAACCGGTGAATTAGAGTTGATAAGTACTACTTCCAGGTACCTATTACAAAACCGATTTCAGAGCCCTATCGACAAAGTTTGTTTACAGTAATGGAAATGAGTAACAAACCAAAAGAGCGCAATTGTTTACTAAGCAAAAAGTAATAATGATTTTGTACGCGACTGTACATCCATAGAAATGTAGGGAACATAAGAAGTTTTTATTTTCAGATGAAATCACCTCAAATTTATTTTCGTTTCATACGACTATTTCATAACTATTTTTTGGCACAAAATTTTAAACTCAAAGTCGTAGGCATTCCGTAGAAATTTGAAGTTTTCAAATATTCAAGCCATAATCCTCACCACTATTTCTGAGATTTGGCATGTCGTTATGACTATTTCATGATTATTTTTTGGAACCTAAACCAAGTCGATAGATCTTACCGTTTGCTTGCACGAGAGATGAGGATTACAGCTTGACGTTCAAGCCATAAAAAAAAATAATCCTCACCAACCTATTGCTATAACGGCGAAACTATAATACGACTATTTTTTTTATATGCATGACTATTTATCACTATTTCATGACTATTTTTTAGCATTGTTAAAATTAGTTTTCATTGAGTTTTCAAATATGAGGATTACAGCTTGAAGGACACAAACGGGTGTAAAGGTTTAGAAGTATATATTTTTTTATATTCATATTTGTGAAACAAGTGATCTCATTGTTAAACTTAAAAGAGGATAAGTTTACTAAACGAATTTTAATAAATCTGATTTGTAATAATTATAATGTACTTTTTATTGATCTTTTCCCTTAGCGTCCCGATTTTTCTCCACTTTCCCCATTAACGCCGTGGCCAACAAAACCTGCTTTACACGATCACCACTATCTCATGACATGCAAGAAACCACCGATGTTTCTTGACTTGTAGAGTCACTGGCAGGGCCGGACTTAAGGGCAGGCAACCGGGGCTGCAGCCCTGGGCGTCCACAATAATGGGACCCCCACAATAGAGAGATTAATAAGAAAATAAATATCGCAAAGCTTTTCTGTTCTTTAAAAAAAAAGGGGTTTTTTTCTACAAAGAAAAACACTTACACAAAAATGTCCACAAACTATTATTAATTGTTTATTAACGTGTTAATTCTAATAATTTGAGTTTGCTTCGCATTACTTGATTTATTTTATATTTTATTCAGATGTTAATTTGGGGCCTCCACTCCTTTATTGCCCAGAGCCTCCAGACCTCTAAATCCTGCCCTGGTCACTGGCCTCAACAGTAACCTCCCCACGGGGATGCAACACAGTATGGTGTTTTTGATTGCAAATCGAACGATGCCTATTCGAACTGCATTTTTAGCTGAAGGATTTGTACCTATCCTTAGAAAATATTTTACCTTTCTCATTAGTACTCAAGAACTCAATAGCACGTTATCAATTCGTTAAAAACTCCTCAAACTTTACATAATAAGGCAATTCATTCAACGAGTTACAATTTCTAAAATTGAATTCCCACTGCCTTTTATTCTCCGGGTCCAAATTTGACGTTAGAATATACATTACAATAATATCCCAACTACTGACATATATGTCTAAATTAGACAATGCCGACAAAAAAATCATTAGAGCAATCAATTATTTATTTATTTACTCACATAACATAGTAGATCACATTTTACATGCATGAAATTAGGAACACAATAAGAAAAAGTTACAAAAGACTTAAAAATAAAATAAAACAGATTTCAATATTTAAGTATCTTGTGAGTAGAATGGTCCTAGCTCAGCATAATGTTGAAAGCTAGCTTACGCGAAAATATCCTAGCAACAACGCTGTTATTCTGCCAGAACCAACACAGTAGATAGTTCCACGTCGCAACAATATATGATAATATTTTTTATGTAAGTATGTTAAAATAATTCTCCCTTAATAATAAAAGTAAATAGTTTTTTTTTAATTTTACATAACAAAACAGTTACTTTATACATGTAAGACAGTACAAATGAAACAATAGGCTTCAAGGTAAACAGAGGAGTGTCTTTTAAAAAAGGCTTAATTACTCATTAACGTTTTTTCAAAAATAACATATAAATTGACATCTTTCAGAGTACTGCACCTTTAATTTTGATAAAGTTTTCATAAACTATTTATGTTAAGACAATCTTTTTGATACATTTGTTTTGTTTGTAGATATTAATTATTTAAATCAACAAGACATTGAATAACTAAAATAAGCACTTTTGACAAGGATTATAAGAATTAAGATGTTTTGATCTGGAATACCTAATAGTAAATAAGCACTTCTGATAAGGACGTATTGTGAAATAAGTAGTTTTGATTTGGTAGCTTTGTTTTGAAATAAGCCCTTGTGTTTTCAACATTTTATAAAAAAATAAAATAAAATGTACAGTATTTTAGAAAATAGCTTTTTTTTACTTAAAAAACTAGTTATAGAAATACGACACACTAATTTAATCTTTACCTATTAAACTGGGACACTAGATTCTTGGAGATTTTAAAATTAAAATTTATTTAAAATTTAATTTAAATTTAAACACCTTCCGTGCAGTCACACTCATAAATACAGTCATGTTCCTCAGCTTTATTAGAAATTACACCTTCCAATAACACTTTCTTATACCACTTCAGTTCAGGTAATTCAGGGCATTCTTCACCAAACTGCTTGTTAAGTAAATTAATAACATCTTGTTTCTTTTTTGTAGGAATTGGTTTCGGGATCAACTCATCTGCATCAATTTCCTTAGGGATCTTTTTACCTTTTTTTAATAATGTCTGAGCAACTTCACCGCATTGGAATCTGTAATTTTCAAAGGCTTTAACTGTACAACCAATTATTTACTTGTTTTTTCTATTATTTTAAACTTAATTTTTTTATTTTCTGCAAACTGTCTTAGTTTTTGAAGTGATCTGCCAACTTTTTTACGTCTACCAACAGCCAGTCCTCTAGCACAATCCTGTACCTTTAATTGTGATAACAACCATTTTCTTAATATCTTTTTCAAGGCGGGCAAATACACGGTCTGCAGGCAAGAAGCTATGGCCTCGTAAAGGGTAAAATAGGTGTATCTCTTTCACTTGTTCAGGAGATTTAGAATAAAGCCACAGAATGAGCATGTGCATGATATGGTTGTTCTTATCCTGGCGTCCACATCGATAACAAAATAAACGAATTGTATTCATATCCGGCCCTTTGTTCATTGTGGATAAAGAATGATACAATGCTGACCCAATTTCAATAGCTCCTCTTTTGGCAATTGTTTGATCCCATGTATAAAAATACAGGATTTCTTGAGTTAAGCTTCACAACATAAAAATTGTATAAACTTATCTGTCGTGCATAGAATGCATCCTGTATAGGTGTTTTTGGGAAGGAATGAACCTGCTGCCAGTCAAAGCATATTGAAACAGAACACACTGAATTAACTCTCATATGATCATAAAAAGCTTTTGCCCTTAATTTAGAGAGAAGACAATTTTTTCTTTTTAAGTTCTGGCTCTGCACACTACATATGTCTATAAACACATATGTCTCAAGACATATGTGTTTAGATTGGCTCACAAAATAGGGGAAATATTAATTTAACTGTAAAGTATGAAGTTACACATTGATTTTGAAATAAATCTGTGAGTCTAGGACAGAAAATATTATTTTAAATTTCATTATGAAATGAACCATTTTGACCAAACTGAACCAAACTGAAAACTTTAAAATGATGTGGAGAATCAAATGGCATATCCTGTTTTAAAATAATAAAAACGCGAATTAAGCCCTTTTGAAAAAACACTCCTCACTATAAGGAACAAAAGGCAAACAAAACAATTATACAGCAAAGCAAACAGAGATCAAACAAAAAAATAAAAATAAGACATTTGTTTCAGGCAGCACACAACCAGTTGATGCCCAATTTTTGTTGGGATATCATTACAAACTTAAATTTTTTTTTAAACGTGTACATTGTTGGTTTTACGTAGAGGTGGAGGCACATTGTTCCAACACCTGGTTGCATTATACCTGAAGCTACCACGAAAAGCAGCAGTTCTGTGCCGTGGTATTAGTAATTCGTTTAAACATGATCTAATACCATAACGAATGTTACAATACCTCCAAGACAATTTGCTATATAGATAAGGTGGTAAGTTGAGCCTAATTATACCGAATAACATAGATGTGTAAAATAAATTTTGCCTGTTTTTCATATTTAAAACATTTCCCTCATAAGATAAGGCGAGACATGATTTGCGGAGGAATATCGAAATAGAACCGTGCACACATGCATTCTGGATTCTTTGTATCAAACGCTGGGTTCTCTCCAGAGCACTAGGGCTATATACTTTAATTGCATAGTTTAATTTTGAAAGCACTAGGCTGTCACACAAACTGTTTCTCAGTTTACCTTATAATTATTTTATATGTATGTTTGCTCTAACAAAGTACTGTGTAATTACTTAAACTATGTATTTAGATTTATTATTGTTGTTGTGAAAACTATTTGCACGCTGTTCTCAGCAGTATATGTACCGGCGCACTTATAATTCAACATCTATTTTGACGCATGTACAAAGCAAATAAATGAATTTTGAATTTTGAAATTTTGAATTTGATATATAGTTGCGTACCTTGTATAGAATCCTAAGCCTGTAGAAGCAGGCCCGCGCAATCTCTGCTACGTGTGCTTCAAATTTCAATGCACTGTCCATGATAACTTCCAGGTTTCGGGCTTTCTCCACTCTCTCAATGTTAACTCCCATCATCCTTATGCTGTGTGAGGCAGAGTCTCTGTTAAATATATTAAAATTTTTCTTTGACCCAAATACCATAAACTTGGTTTTCTCTGGGTTCAGCACTAGACAATTTTCTGATAACCAAACTGAAATTCGATGTAGGTCCGCGTTAAATTTTTCTATAGCTATAGGGATTTCATGGGGCTTGGCAGAAATATATAACTGTAAATCATCAGTGTAGAGATGGTTTTTACTGTATTTAATTGTGTTAGGCAGATCTGCAGTGTATATAATAAACAGGAGGGGGCCCAGTATGGAACCCTAAGGAACACCGCGATGAACTGGCATAGTTTGAGAAAATATTTTACCACCACCAAATGTATCTACTACAACTTTTTGCGATCGACCCGTCAAATAACTATCAAACCAAGTTAATGCTCTACTGTCAAAACCGTAGTAGGACAACTTCGAGAGCAAGAGAGGGACGTTAATACAATCAAATGCCCTGGAATAATCAAGTAGAACTAAGACTGTGACCTCACCTTTATCTTGAGAAAATAACATGTTGTCAACAACTTCCAGTAAGGCACTACTTGTGCTATGACCTTGCCGAAAACCTGACTGGAATATAGGCACTAAGCGATTTTGTTCAAAGTACTTAACCATTTGGCTATAAAGCACTCTCTCACGCACCTTCGAAAGAAAACATAGAACACTAATAGGCCGAATGTCTTTGAGCTGATTAGAGTTATTAGTTTTGGGAATTGGTCGTACGATAGCTGTTTTCCAGAGCATTGGGAAGTAACATGTTGTAATCGATTTATTGATTATTGCAGTTATAACATCTAGACAGTGGGGTAAAATAAGCAATACAAGATCTAGGTATAATTCGTCAAAACCTTGCGCGTTTCTTTTAAAGTTAGTAATAATGTTACCGACCATTAAAGGACTCACTGTATTTAACTTGAAGGTAGTACCTAGACATTATTTTTGAAAATCAAATGATGTCAGAGCAGAAATACGAACCGCATCGCTTCCGGGTACATTCAAAAAGTATGAATTAATAATATCCGGGTCTCTAATATGATCTGGGAGATCAGAAACTTTTTGAGAGTCACTAGTAACGGTTTGCTTTAAGTTTTTCCACAAAGTTCTTGAGTCTTTAATATTTGCGTTAATTTTACTGTCAAAATAAGCTTTTTTTTTCTGCATGCATGTTAACACGGGCTAATGATTTTAGCTGCTTGTATTAAGCTTCATGAGTTTCATTTAACGTCCGACGGTACCGCTTATATGCAAAATCTCGAAGCAGCATTATTTTTAATAAGTTAGAGGTAAGCCAAGGCGCTTTACGATGTCTTATACTAGTCTTCTTAACTAGTGCAAATTTATCGAAAAGATGTAAAATAATTGTGTTAAATTGATCTACCATTTCGTCGACATTTTCAAATTGCACAATTGCATCAAAGTTGATTGAATAGAGGTGCCGGTTAAATGCATCTAGATTCATTTCCTTAAGAGGTCTGTAAGTTATTGTTTTGAAATGGGGTTGGGGCTTTTTGATCTTTAGATTCGCAGTTACTAGAGCGTGTCATCCTAAGTCTATTACATGGTGAACGTAAATTTTTTGTAATGGTGCATCCGTACAGATTAAGTCAATTGCGGACCGACTGAACTCAGTAAAGTGAGTTGGCTCCGTCACGTAGTTTGTCCGGTTAAAGCTTGTCAGAAATTGTAGCAAGTAGAGATATTTTCTGCAGTTAAATCTAGTATGTTGATGTTCAAGTCTCCAGTAAATATTAAAAAGTCATAATTGTTAAACGACGTCACATAGTCCGACAGCGCTTCAAAAAACGTGTTGCAGTTAAGCTACTGTGCTCTGTAAGCAGTACCTATCAAAAATCTTAAGCTGTTCACCTTCACTCTAATCCACATCTGTTCGACTTCAATATAAGTTTCTGGGTGTTCACAGTTTCGAAATGTAACGCCTTGCCTAATATAAAAACCCATGCCTCCGCCACGTGAGCGGGCACCTGTCGCTGGGCGAGGTGTGTGTCGGAGTCGGTAGCCGGGTAACGTAGGCGCACGTTCATCCTCACCAGCACGAAGCCATGTCTCATTAATAGCCAGTATATCAGGTGAAATTTTCTCAACAGCTACCTGCAGCTCTTCGTGACAAGTTCCAAAAGTCCCGCAATAAATGAACTAATGGAAAATTGTTTTTCTTTAATCATTTTAATTGAAATAATTTTGTGGCATCAAAGAGGAATACCTTAGAGCCTAAAAGAAAATAAATGTAAAGAAATGAATTAAATATATAATAAAAACTACAAAATGCATAACAAGAACAGAAGTAACATTCATTCAACAATTGTCCTGGAGAAACTTCAATTCCATACTGATACATAATATAGACAAAATCTAAATATTTACATACGAAGTACAAAAAACATTTCGTAAACAAAAAACGTAAACATGCGAATAAACTAGCCACAAAGTTACGAAACTAACCGTGTCTTAAACAATTTTCACTGTGTCTTTTAAAATGTAAAGATATATTTACATACCATCTATAAAATAAATTTAATATATTTGTAGGAGAAAATAATAAAATACTGTTGTTTAAAATAAGGCAAACAGAATTTATAAAAACAAACAAGACTTGATCACTCTTTTTAACTGTCCAATTTAATGATACCAAAATCCTTTTCGATGTCTTCTTCTCTCCCCTCAAGCGGTGGATAAGTGAAGTTTCGTCTTTACTCGCCAAAATGCTGCCATTTCAGGTCTAAGCAAATTTCCAACCAAGTTCTCTAGTTTTTTCTCGAACTCGAACTCGAACTCGAACTCTCGAACTCTTGTTTTTTTGAAACAGCTTGCGATTAGTGGAACTCAGGCGTTCGTTCACGTAAACACGCCGTGGCGCGCCGGGTAAATCAATATCCGCACTATTGACGTTTGGACGAACTCTTGCGTTTTTTAAGAGTTCATTACGTATTGAACGTCTTGCGAGCCGTACTGTTACCGTTCTTGGTCTTCGGTCGTTATCCTGTCGATCGCGATGTATCAAACCATTACGTCGAATGAATACAATATCTCTATCATCAACCGTAGTACCAAATTTTTGGACAACATCAAAAATGTATGTGAAAGATTCTCTCCAGAGTTCTCAGGTATGCCAGTTATATCTATGTCGTTACACAGCATGTCCTGCTCTCGGTTGTTACTTTCTTGTATTAGCAAACTTACCGTACTTCTGAGTGAAGCTATCTCACTCGATTCATTTGACTTCAGGTAGGATGATTCAATCTTTGTAATCCTTTCTTCTAAACTGTAAACTTTTTGGTTACATTTATTTATACTATTATCCGGGTCAAATTCTGTTTGGATACGACCTTTTGGAGTTGCGTTACGCAATAGTGATGACTTGTAGGGTCAGAAAAACAGTCAGATTAATAATATTAATCAGTAAATTTATTTTTGGGAACAAATATCTTGTATACCAGAATATGATTTGACTCCCAAAACACTGTAGTCATTTTATGGCAAAGTACACTAAAAAAATATCGTGTACCAAAAAACGATGTATAAAATAGTAAATATGCGTCGAAAATAAAGTAATGTAAACTTATTAAATAAATAATGTAAATTTTGTAGCAAAAGCATCATCAGACAACATATTTTAGTGGCTAAGATAGTATCAGCGATCAAAATTACATAACATTTCAAATTAATTTGGTGTAAATTTTTTTCCAAACACATACTAATTGTGAGAAAACAATATGATTTTTGATATAAGTTACTTTATTTGACTAACGTAATTTACCGTATACGGGCAATGTTATAGTATAAAATAGGATGACAAACTTTGGTGCACATTTACTAATTTTGGGTAAAAAATGTATTTTTTTGGACGTAGCTTTTTACCACATTTGGCGAGCAGTTAAACATAAACCTTTATTTTTCTCGCTTTTTTCTCTTCAACATAAGTGCTGTTGGCTCTGTGAAATAATAAATAAATAAGAAATAATAATAATAATAAACATCTGATGAGGACTTGCGGCCAGCAATTGCCGACGGTGTAATTTGCGTGCATCCGTTTCATCAAAATAAAAAACATACTTCTTATCCACTCCTAATAAATAATTTTGTTTCATGCGACGTAAATAACATGCTCTGCACGCCTGTATTTTAGGCCTCTCAATCAAACCGACTCTCTTCTGCTTACACTTCTTGAAACGGTATCCTAAATCTTCCATAAGTATTCTGCGCAATGTTAACTGTTCACAATGTTGACTGCCAGTGTAATCTAAGTCTCTCAGAGCAACTGCGAGTATTTTTTCCAGGATTGGAACCTCTTTTTTGACCGTATAAAAAGAGTGGATAATGTTTCTCACAGCTGACAGTCCGGACCTGTCAAGGAATAATTTTTTACTGCGTGGCTTTTTTCTTGGTATTCTTATTTTGGAACTGCAGTCCATAGCATCTGCTCGTTCACCCCGCATTGTGCACACTTTATTTACACTGTTGTAGAAGCTTGTACCATGCAGGCGCGGCATACTGGCGCGTTGCGCGCACACGTTGTGTACGATGCTGCGTATGACTCCCATACTGTCTTTTAACAAAGAATTCAGTTTTTTTTTTAATTTTTGCTCTGCTTTTCTTACTTTCAAAATAATCGTTGACACGCATAAGTATTTCTCGAGCACGACTGTTTAGCACATCTGTTCTGTTAGCACTCAGAAGTACCAATAAATATAGTTTAAAAAGAAATACTTCCGAGTAAGATATCTCGCGCTTTCCCGACAGCATTGCTAACGGTACTGACAGGCGTCAGTTAACGTCATATGCCGCTCCATTCCAAAAGGTCGTATCCTAATAGCATTTGAACCGGATTATATAGCTAGTTGACTACGAAAATCCCTCAACTCATCTTTACTTTCGATTAAAGCCCGACTGAGTAGTTTTAATTCAGAGAGTAACGAAGCAACATCAATGTTATCTGTGGGCAAGGATATTTCAGAAGTGCTCGGCGATTTAGGTACCGTCTTAAAAATCTTAACTTAAAATTTATCGAGATTGTCAGCTATATCGGTACGCAGCACTGTTCACCTCAATACCAGTACGAGTTCCGACGTAGTGGATGAATTAAATCAAAGTATTGTACTAGTTTATAACACAAAGCAAATTTAGAATTAGAATGACGGTATTCAAATATTAAAGTTGGGTAGTATTACTGGTTGGGTTTTCAAGTAGTTATTCACTCATTAAAATCACTTCATATGACTGTTTTAGGAGGAAAATAGGTGCGATCATGCAAAAATTCACTAGTTCGACGGTTTTTCGTTCGTAAAATGCTTTATGGACTATATTTTAGAATTAAAAACACTGGACCACTAAAAACACGTATGTGTATGAGCAAAGTGGAACTAGCTTAATTAATTAAATTAACTGTTTTAAGGCAGATGCTGATTCACATACATCTTTTTTATTGAGGAACCTTGTTTAAATATGATGTGACAGGTACTTTTTATTATTATACCTTTTGTCCAATATATCCCAACACCTAGAATAATTGATTGCACTAACCGAAATGACATATTCCGATTAGTGCAAGGTAAGAAGCTGCTCGGCTTATACCATTAAATAACCCTTTTAAGTATTGCAGTTTTTGGATGTTACCCAAAGTTTCATTATGGTCAATTAATGCCTTAAGTAAATCTCTAAAAGTAGCCCATTCATCATATTTTCCAGAAAAATTTGGAATATTATTATTTGGCAACTTAACTGACAAACATTTTTTAACATTAATTTCACTTTTATTATTAGTTTTACTCGTTCGACATACTTTTGAAGCAGACGCATACCCATTATTTTTGAAAATTACTAGTTCTAGCGCACATAATCTTTTAGTAAAGTCAAACTATCAATAGTTACTAAGTGTCTTTATTGCATACAGTGTTTTTTAAGCAGTGCCGTGTAAAAATTACACCGTTCACCGCAAACCCCCCTGTGAGCCCCCATCTGCATCTCTATCACTTTCACCCGAGATACTACTTTCTCCCTCCCGCGGCGTGTACGAAGAATCCCGAACCGACAACACGACGGATTGCGCCGCTTGTAAGCTTACCCTAAACGCAAATGAAAATGCAATGGCACATCGTGCTCAAAGCCATACCATTATCTTTGCGTAAATCTTACAGCAAACAACTATAAGAAGAAAGCTAAATGGGTAAGTCCAGCTTGTGCAGCTACATTGCCGAAAGGTGATAATAGCAACACACCGGTCAAGCAACATGATCAACACTTAGCTCATAGGTCGCGGATAGAAGCTGATGATCGCTACAATGTCACCATAAGAAGAGCCAAATCGCCGGTTTCTGAGGAGATACTACACCATATATCTTCTGGGAACACACTCGAGTCCCTCATCAAACAATTGCCTTCACTGATTAAGAGCGCTTTAGCGGTCGAACTACAGCCTGGTTAAGACAAAATATGCCGTTTAAAATCGTCAATCAAATTTATTAGCGCTCAATACGAAGTCATCCTTAAGCGTTTCGACAAGAGCTCCGCCTAAATCGAAACACTTCGCGAAGGAAAATTTGTCCTAAGGCGTAATGTAGCTGCTAATGAGGCTCGTATAAGCGTTGTTGACTAGACAGCAACAGTGGTCACGATTGCAAAATTTCGAAATTGTTGGCAGTCCCAAGTCGAAAACAGAAAGCATTGTCGACATCGTTGTACGTGCTGCCGGGCGTCTTGGCCTCAACTTAGTTAAAGATGAAGTTGAGTTTGCCCACAGAGTCAAGCCGCGCAGTTACCGTTGCTACCAAAAACGCCCGCGCCATTGTCATCGGTTTAAGAAGCGTTCCACCAAGGACGCCGTGGTCACTGCTGCTCAGAAGACCCGAGGTTTTATATCTAAAAACATGGGTCTGGGTGGTGATCTCAACGTAAGTTTATGTTAATAAGCATTTAACTGCCGCAAATAAGAAACTACTCTACTACACATATACTCACAATAAATACAAAAATATTGTTACAAAAATAACTTAAAAAAATATTGCATGAAAGTTTCGTTTAGGCATTTTCACGCGAAATATTCAATATTTTTGTACCAATGTATTATCCAAAAAAACCGTTATTAAATTTTATGCATCGCATAGTTCATACTTTAAAACACTTACATTCATACACTTCTCAATATTCAAATTTTTAACACCCACACAAATAATCATAAAACTAACATACCAAATAATCTACTATCAGTATTAATTTTAAATAATACTGCTTTTTGAGGAATTATTCTAACCTGTCATGCAATCAAAAAAACGTCAATCTCAATACTAATAATACTCGCAATATAGCTTCGGTAATCATCGTTTTAAGTAACTGCTCAAGCATATACTTAATCATTTACATACTTCCACTTATATGCGACCTAAAATAGAACATAAGTTATGCTATCAAGTTTCGTTTATGCACTCCAGACACTTATTTTATCAGAATGTTCGTGGATTAAGAACAAAAACGCGCACTTTCTTTAACAACCTATAACACACAATATTCACATAACTTTTATCACAGAAACCTGGTTATGTGATGGAATCTTAGACACTGAGATGTGCTACGCACAGTACGTATTTCAACGAGACCGCGGCGGCGGCGTGGTCACATGAGTAGATAAACCGAACACAGACAAAGCTCCATACAACCGCACGAATTGGTTGCACTACTACAAGCACGCAGGGCATGTGTGCGTTACCACTGGCCGCTTGTCACGTATGCGGCGAGACAGGTCAAAAGACATTGTCAAAAGGCACAGCCAGTTGACAATCTCAGGGTCATTGCGACGCACGTTTTTTGTTTTATTAGTTGCAAGTTTGATTATTTTAATGTAAAAAGTTTGTATTTTTTATTAATAATAGATGTTTATTGTACTGTGTGTATGAATAATTCTAGAAAAAATAAAATTGAATTGCTCGAGCCAAAGTTTCACGAATATTTCGATCTTGAAATAAATATTGTCTATATTGGCAATGAAATACTTAAGCGTATTAAAGATTGTAAATTTGATATGCCATATGAGTGTTTCCCGTTAGATTACTTAAAAAAATTATATGTTAAATTCAGAATTTACCACACCATCAAAAGAAACAATAAATTATTTAAAAACAAAAATTATAAAACAAAATTATTAGAGTAAGTAATATGTAAAGTACTGAATACTGAAATACTGAAAAATGAAACTGTTTAACAAATGTTTTGTTTAACTTGTCTTAATCTATTGTGACAACCCTACCAAAATAGGTAACAATTTTTCACGTTTTTAAGAAGCTTTGTCTCCGTTTCGTTTATCTAATCATGTGGCATGGTGGCGGTGTCATGGCACTGTGTCACGTACAACTGCCAGCGCGTGCGCGCCTTGAGTGGCAACGTGTCGACCTGGAGCAGCGTTGGCAGATGGTCTCGGCGACATACCCCTAGACTAATTTGATTTGTCCCTAGAAATCCCCTAGAATACCCTCACCAAGTGGATGGTTGCATGTCGCGATTTTTTAAAGAGGCGTTACATGCTCATCTGCGGTTCATATATTATTAAACTTTATTATTGCCGCATTTTATTACTAATGGCTAAATTTATTCGTTATCTTCAACAACTCAAAGGTCGGCCTAGACTAGTTGTGGCACTCAGCTAATTTAAAGATGGTAAAAAAAACGTGATATATTTCAAAAAAACTGTATTTGACGTGCTTTTTTAATTGCCCCTAAAATCCCCCGAATATGTTCCCCTATTTTGCGCCTAACTTGGTTAAAACCCCCTAAATCTAGGGGGAAATCCCCTGATCTGGCAACACTAATCTGGATTGCGTGTGGCTGACGGTGCCCGGCCGCAGCCTCGCCTCACGCAGCTGGGACCCCACACAACTGGATCTACACATCGCATTTGCCTACATCCCGCCAAATCGAAACTTAGTGGAACGTATTACTTGTTTTATTAATACTTTTAATGAATTCATAGATAAACACCCTAATAATAGCTTTTTAGTGGCCGGTGATTTTAAATTACCTTGTTTGAAGTGGATTTCATCGGATCCAATTTACTTACAAAAGGGTAGTGTGGATGCTCAAAATGTAGACGCGGAATTGATAAACTCTTTATATTTTCACGGTTTTAAACAATCAAATACACTTTTAAATTCAAACAATAACACATTAAACTTGATTTTACATACTTTGTAGTTAACATCTGGAGATCTCACAGTCCGCTTGTGCCTGAAGACTGTCACTATGCCTTCGAGCTCGATATTTCAGATATTATAGTTCTTCCACTGAAGCTTAGACCGCATAAAAAATATATGTACAGAAGGGCCGACTCGATGCAATTGACGCGGATAGGCCACCTTTATTTAAGGACGTGGATACTGAAACTACATCGGAAATTTTTATAATTTGTTATTTAATTTAAGAAAAAGCTTTTGACTAAGTACACTCTGCACGGTGAAAATTTGACTGCCGCTAATATTGTAAGGGTCCTGGGGATCCTTCTAGATTCAAAATTGTCAATGATGGGACTCATCAACGACAATGTTACAAAGGCTTACAGAAACCTCGGGTTTATTTTACGTGCTACTAGGCCTGTCTCAGACTCTGATTGCCTAAAATTTTTATACTATGCGTATGTTTGGAGTGTGCTGGAGTTTGCTGTGTAATTTGGAACCATAGTAGGTATGTATTGTAAGTCCCAGAAATCGAAAAGATCCAGTCCAAATTCCTCTAAGTCCTAAACTATCGCAACCAGCTGAAAAAAGGGAATTACGATATATTGTGTAACAATCACAAATTACTACCCCTAAAAGATAGACGAGCATTGTTGCAAATGTTATTCCTACATGATATCTGCAGCAATCGCTTTGATAGTCCCGAGTTAATCTCTCTAACCATGCAACTAAGAACACCAACCAGGCGTACGCGACTCTGCTCTTTATTTGAAGTTCCATTTAGTCACTGTAACTATGCTAAAAAATTTGTAATTTGTCGAATACTGTGTTGTTATATTTAACATATAATATTTCAGTCTCTCGATTTGTTTCAAATAACAAAACAGTCATTAAAAAAGCAAATCACAATTACACTATCACCTGATAACAAATTAAAGTAAATCACTCATACAAACTCACACATACACAAACACATGCACTGTATCCACACACTAGATTGCGTACTATGGTTTAATTTTATATATTACTTTAAAATAGGTTTCATTCCCTCATAAAAATTGTTAAATGTATAATAACTAATTTTGTTTAATTATTCTGCTCGTGACTACTTAATAAAAAAATTGTGAACCTATTAATGGCAGTATGTGTATTTAAATTTATTATCATTTTAATATGTTTTAAGTGCTGTTGGTTCTGTGAAAATATATACATATAAATAAAATATAAAATAGATAAATTATAAGAATTTATTTAAACGTGGTTTAATAATGAGGTAATTCCGTGATTGGATTTAAGATACGCTAGTAAAAAACCGATAAAGCTTAAAAAGCTATCCTGACGTAACCTTTATTTGCAGGAAAATATGAAAACTTAATAGTGCATACATTAATCATATGAATATAGCGAAATAATAGCTCCACTGGATTCTCAAACCCTTTACTTCTACCCTTTACTACAACACTACTTTATATTTTTGATGTGTCTATGCTACCTCTATAAAAGCATAATTCCAAATGTATAATTTTATTTCTGCTTAACAGATGATATTAAGTTTTTCAATTACTTCATAACTTTTCTGAGTACTATTAGAACGTTCTGCTAAATCAGTCTTAGAAGTTTCGAGATATTCTCAGTTACCTCCTAACATTGTAATGCATTTATCTAAGTAGTTTAGTTATCCAATAAGCGCGAAAGAAAACAAAACATTTAAGGATTATTGGAGAAGATTGCAGTAACAATCGTGATAACTGACAATACTGTTGAATAAAATGGATAATAGAGGGGGAGTTGCTAGATGCTAGCCAACGTCAGAGAGCTATATCTACTTATTGAAATTTCCTGTGTGTCTGTATATATCCGTGTCGGTATAGTCGCAGCGTATCTTGCGCTTCACGCATCACTGTTGCCAATGTTTAATAGGATACTTCGCGGCAGAATTTATTCAACTTTCTTATTCTTTATTCCATATACCATCATAACTGGCATACAGAATCCTTGCAGTCTTAAATTTTTTTTCCTGTCCCTTTTTTCAAGTTCCTAAATGCAGTTCGGTTGGTAAATGAAGATAAGGAAATAAAAATAAATAGATTTCAAGGAAAACTTTAGTGAGACTTTAAGAATCAGCCGTATTGTTATGTAGCACATTAAGAAAATAGTTCTAATTGGAACTACTAATATTATAATGCAGAAGTGAGTTATTAATTTGATTTCCTTTCAATCAAGACATACCTTAAGACATAATCTATCAGCTCGGTCCAAGGGTGTCTCTTAGAAGTAAATTTAAGGAAATAAATATTCTTACTTTCCATTTACAATATATTTTAGAAAATTTAATGTATGTAAAAAAAAGAACATAACCTTGTTCAAAGGAAAAAAAGATCTGCACAATGTTAACACAAGAGGAAAAAATATGCTGGCAGGTCATAATAGTAGGCTTCATAAAGTCACTAACTTATTCAAGGGTCAATGTATACGTTTTTATAACAAGGTTCCTGAGGATATCCAAGGTCTTCCTATTGACAAATTCAAAGAAACCTCAATTTCTTTGAATTTGTATCTGGTCCAAAAAAAAGTTCAAATAAAGAGCAGTGTCACGTACGCCTATTTGGTGTTCTTAGTTGCATGGTTAGAGAGATAAACTCGGGACTATCAATGCGATTGCTGCAGATATCATGTAGGAATAACATTTGCAACAATGTTCGTCTTTTAGGGGTAGTAATTTGTGATTGTTACACAATATATCGTAATTCCCTTTTTTCAGCTGGTTGCGATAGTTTAGGACTTAGAGGAATTTGGACTGGATCTTTTCGATTTCTGGGACTTACAATACATACCTACTATGGTTCCAAATTACACAGCAAACTCCAGCACACTCCAAACATACGCATAGTATAAAAATTTTAGGCAATCAGAATCTGAGACAGGCCTAGTAACACGTAAAATAAACCCAAGGTTTCTGTAAGCCTTTGTAACAATGGCATTGATGAGTCCCGTCATTGACAATTTTGAATCTAGAAGGATTCCCAGGACCCTTACAATATTAGCGGCAGTCAAATTTTCACCGTGCAGAGTGTACTTAGTCAAAAGCTTTTTCTTCTTATAAGTGAACGTTATTTGAAGACATTTCGTTACATTTATATTAATACGGTTAGTCTCATAATACTGACACAAGTTGTTGAAATCTATTTGAAGTTCAATCTTCTATTAAACTTCAGTTAAAAGTTTAATAGAAAAGATTTAATCACGGCAAGCGCTCGGTTTTTCATGCCGTTAATGGTGCAGTTTGCTGAATAGAGTAGTATGATCCACACAGTCGAACGCCTTAGACAAGTCAAAAAAGACACCAATAACATCACACGACTCCTCCCAGGCGCTGAATACGTGTTTTATGAGCTCAACACCGGCATCGGTTGTTGAGCGACCCTGCGTGAAACCAAGTTGCTTAAAATTCATTAAACTATTACCATAAAAATGAGAAAGTAATTGATTTAAAATTAGTTTTTCAAAAATCTTGATAGTATAGATATAGGTCTAACATTATTAGGGTCAGACATACTACCTGCTTTGAATATTGGAATGACCTTACTCAATTTCATTAAATCAGGAAATACACCAATATCAACTGGCTAAGTGTGGGGCTGTACCATCAATGACAGATTATCTGTAATAGGTAATCTATAGATAAAAATAAATAGATCTAAATTGGGAGTATTTTTAACTTGAATGCTTTTAAATGCATTTAAAACTTGTGGAACAGTAACATGTTTAAAGTTGAAATTAATATCGCATGAATTTACAGTTTCCATTAGCAGTGACTGTGCAAGAGCGGAACATGAATTAATACTGAAAAGTTGACACAGGGATGGCAGTACAAAAAAAGTTCAGTACAAAAGTGTTTCAGCAACTTCTCTGTCGGTTCACAAGAATTTATCATTTATTTTTAAATTGTATTTGGTGTGGGGGTCTTTTGCTTTCCTAGTTTCCTGATAAATTATATTCCATGCAGTTTTTGAAATGTTAGTACTATAATTAAGTTTATTATTTATGTAATTAGATTAACACTGCATACTCTTTTCAATAAATTTTAATACTTTTTAACATATTCATAAAATGTCTTATTATGATTATAAGTTCTTTTACTGTACAATTCATATAATCTATTTCTACTTCTGCATATTTCCACTGTTGCCCAGTCACTAAACCAATATGAATTATTATGTACACATATTTTCTTTTTTGTACAACAGAGTCGTTTTATTATTAATTATATTATAAATAGAGTTATATTGAGTAATAGGATCGCTACAGTAATTTAACTTAAATGTTTTTTCAAATACATTATTTCTAAACGTTTCAAGCCGTCTCTCATTCAAGGGTATAAAGGTAATTTCTCTTTTTAGAGTGTTTTTTTAATAAAGGGGGTTATTATATATCCGAAACAAAATTTTATTGCTCTTGGCCAAATAGTTTTAGAGATAAGATTTTTTTAAATGTTAGATTACATTTTTTTACCTAGTACGCAAGGGTTATTGTTATTTTATTATTGTTATTATTATTTGTATACTTTTATGTTCAAAATTATTAAGTAGATAATTGTCTTCATAAAAAATATTTTTTTTCTTAGAAATTATTGGTTACTTAATAATTGTAAGGTGTCACCCGCTAGGAATTTGATAGCGCTGAAGGTGAATTCATAGCCCTGAAGGTACTCAAATCCTAGGCCTCGAGATCTAGTGACAATTGCGTAGCTACGTTCGCGTGCGCGTTTCTCGGTCTAGCGACTCTGAACTTTGACTTATACGAGAGGGACTCTAGAACTAAAGGATTGGGGTGGGTTTCGGAGCGTTTGAAGAACGCTTCCGAGAGTGTTTTGAGGGCTGTTGCGCTGTAGGTAGTTCAAGATCTCTGTGCAGGTCCGCGTTGCGCACGTACCAAGGTGCGTTTGTGGCCCTACGGCAGAAGAGATTTTGAACCACCTGCAGTTTGTGCAGGAGGGAGGGTTGGGCGTGGGCAAAGATTGGCGAAGCATAAGCCATGACGGGCCTAACGCAGGTTTTATAAAGCGTACGTTAGTTTCTAAAAGACATTTTACTTTGTCTACCTAACATACAATATAGGTAACCTATAGGTACCTAACATACGACCTAAGTAAAAACGGGCGAGTTTCGTTACTTTATCGAGGTGCGGTTTGAAAGAGAGCGTCTGGTCTAAGGTGACGCCTAAGTATTTGGTACTGCGCTTCCAGGGGATGGGAATATCTAACATTCGAACGTGGAGATTGTCGGCGATGCGACGGCGTTTGAAGTCGAAGTAAACCGCAGAACTCTTGTCTAGGTTAACATCGATTTAACTCGAGATCGAGATCGAGAACGAGCTTTTTGGAGTCTGGGGATGAGGTGCGGGACACAATGTCCTTTGGTGTATAGGGCGCTGTCGTCGGCAAAAAGGGCGAGTTCGACTCCTTTCGACGAAATGGGAACGTCGTTAGTGTACGCGGTGTACAACAGAGGGGCGAGGAGTGAGCCTTGAGGGACTCCAGCCTTTATGGGACAAGGCGCGAAAAGCATGCCTTGATGTCTAAAACGAAACGTACGATCTTTGAGAAAGGATGCGATTATGACGACCGAGTGGTGTAGTGTTAAGTAGCCTTGCCTCATACGCCGAAGGTCCTAGTTCGAGTCCTGGCCGGGGCATTCCTTAGTGTGATGAACATAAATATTTGTTCTCGGGTTATGGTTGTTGATATTTATATATGTATGTTTATTCTGGGTTCCTCCCCAGTTCGCAGTATGGTCATCCATAACACAAGCTCTGCTTACTTTGGGGCCATACAGTTGGTGTGATTGTCTGGGGATTTATTATTATTATTATCCTAACTAGGCATCCGGTAAGCCTATTTTATAAAGTTTATAAACGAGACTGCTGTGCCAGACTTTATCGAAAGCCTTGGCTACGTCAAAGAAAACTACGAACGGATTTATTACGCCACGGATAGAAGCCGTCGAAAGCTCGACGATTCGAGTTCGACGATTCGGTCTTGCTGAGGACAGGAGTGCTTAGCGCAAAAGCCGAACTCATGGGGGATGATGAGGGGATCGCCATCTGTTGGAAACAGATGGTTCTGCATTCGAGAGAGTATGACTATTTCGAGCAGTTTAGCCATAGCCTTGAGGAGGCTGATGGGTCTGTGATTAGCCGGGATATCCAGAGATTTGCCCGGCTTGGGAATGCATATGACTGTCGCTTCTTTTCAAGCTCTTGGAAAGTAGCTAAGGTCGAAGCAGGCATTGAAAATGATAGCTAACAAGGTAAGCACCTGTTGAGGCAGGTGCTTAAGTGCATGGTTGGAAATTTCAGTCGCACCCGGAGCCTTTTTGGACTTTTCACTTCTAATAAGAAGAGAGATTTCATCATTAGACACTGTGACGGGGTCAGCGGTGATGGGGAGAGAGTCCCTGCGGAGGACTTCGTCCTCCACCGCCTGGATATGGGAGGGATCAGCGGGTTGCGTGCTGTGCGAGCATTGTGAGGCAATGCTGTCAGCGAAGCGTTCGGCTTTCTCTTCGTCTTCAAAGGCGGTAGTGCCGTCGGGACGAGTGAGAGGAGAAACGTGAAAGGCGGCGTCTATGGTAAGGCTCGGGCCATTTTATAATAGGCTTGGTGGGACGGGGAGATATTTTCCATGAGTTCGTTCATCTGAGTGTCTGGGAGTTCCACGAGGCAAGACCTAACTGTACGTTGTGGCTGATTCGCAGCTAATCTACAGGCAGGCGTGGGATAGAGTTTGGCTCTCGGGAGAGCCGCATTTTTAGCTATGATAAGATTGCTAACAGCTAAGGGAAGCTTGGATTTGACTTGCTTAACAATCTTTTCGTTATCACTGATGGCTGAGTTGATAGCAAAAGTGAGGAAATCGACTAATGAGTCTATTTTGTCCGGTCTATCTAGAGAGTCGGGAGAGATCGCGAATGTAGAGCTCGGGGCCTCTAGGGCAGAGACTAATGTATTTTTGAAACCTTTCCAGTTGGTAAAGGTCTTAGGAGTAGTGACGATTCCATCATGCGGTCCTAGGACGAGGGAGACGGGCCGGTGATCAGAGCCTAGGTCATCGAGCGGTTCGATAGACCTGAGATCGAGGTTGATTCGCATTACTAATACAAATTCGAGGATTTCAGGAGAGTGGTTCGGGTTGTCGGGATAATGAGTGGGAGCGACGGGAGAAATGACGTCTAAGTCGAGTGACTCAGTGATTTTAAAGACCGCGACACCGCTGGTGTTGGTCGATAGGCACGACCAGTCAGTATGCTTGGAGTTGAAATCCCCGAACATAATTACTAAACGGCGGAGGGCGAGAATGGCCTCAAAGTCACTAAGGATAAGTCTGGTACCACTAGCTGTATAGAATCAACCTATGATGACGGTCGGATGACCTGTCATAGCGAATTTACACACAGTGGCTTCCATAATAACTGTTTTAAACTATCGCGGTTATTTTCACTACAATTTAATGAATTTACGGGATTAGAATCGTGGTAAGAATCCCGTAAATTCATTAAATTTTAGTGGCTTTCATGTTGAGGAGAGGAGGGGTCTGAAACACTTTTATGGTCCTTATATTGTAAAATATTCTTCTTTATTGGTATTTTTGGATTTTCTTAATTTTTCTAAATATATTGTTTACTTTATTACCTTTTTACATTTATACAACTTTTAAGACAGCAATGGAGGCTGACAAACAATCTAAGGCTCTTACACAAGGATTCTTACAAAACTAATGTAACAAATATACTTGATTCCTAGCTAATAAGATTAAATTCAAAATTTCAAAGTGCGGTTCCAAAGGAATGCGATCCCTACTATATAAGCCGATTGCTGGCCTTAGAACGCCACCTCATCCTCGCTGCGATCGCCGCCCGGTACGGACATTCCAAGACCACTCCGATTGATCGGTCCCTTCCCGATCTTTCGTGGCGCTCAGTTTACTGACGTCACAGTCTAGCGTGTTGGTTTTTCTGGGTTTTTTTACTACCTCCGAGGGCTATCGTAGTGATTTTTCTTTGCAACTAAGCCTCTTAGTCTTCAAAGTGCTGTGCTGAGTTGTGTTGTGCTTGTGCTGAGTGCTGTGTTGTGCCCAGCGTGAGTAGTCTGGTTTCGGTACAAATGATACTTAACGGTGACAACGACTTTGTACTGATCCAGTACTTTTATTTTTATTTTATTCCTTCTTCTATTTTTTATTTATTTTTCCTATATTTTCATATTTATTTTTTATCATATCTGTGTGTTTTCGTGTGCATTCGGCCTTTCTGTCGGTAAAGGTGGACCCTAACGCGGTCAACTCTTTACCTGCGTACCCTTTTTAGGATTCTAGGTCCTTCGGCGAACTTCGGTTAGTTTTAAGTTATTTTCCTCAGCCCCCCTACCGCTGGTAAGGAGGTAGCCGCTAGGGTTCGCTTGGTTTATTTTAGGGAACTCTAGGCATCTTTTATATTCACATTCATATAATTTCCACCCCTCCCTTATGGATTCGCAAAGCATTATTAACTTCGCAAAATGTTCGCGCAGGCGCTCGCTGCGTCCGGCATCCCCATTCCAGACGAGGTCTTCACGCAGGCCTTATTAGCAATTCACGCATCCCCGGTCCCTCAGGCCCAAACCCCGGCCCCTCAGGCCCAAACCTCGGCCCCTCAGCCTCGCGCCCTCCGATATGGATTGTGTATCGGTCACATCCTCGCGCACATCCCGTAAGAAGCGTACCGCTCCCGGGAGCGATTCAGACTCCACCGCGTCCAAAGCTTTGTCGGCGGCCGCCACCTTAACCGGCTCTCCTGAACCCGCGTTTCAGTGAGTCGCCAAACGCTCTAAGAAGCGTTCGAAGAAAGCCGCGGTGTCTTCAACGCCCGAGCCCACCCCGGTGTCTTCAACACCCGCCCCCGCGCCGTTAATGTCACTCGAAGTGACCGCAACTACGTCAACTCCGTCCAAGCCAGCAACGCGCTGCACTCCCATCCCACCTAAGCCTCAGCTTCCTCCGCCGGTCTTCCTCAGCGAAAAAGCGCGATGGACCGCGGTATCTAATCTTTGCAAAGAGCAAAAAATTAATTATGTCAAAGCAACCAACGCAGGCGATTCAATTAAAATCCAGGTCGCGACCATCGACGACTTCCGCGCGTTCACTAGGTTACTTTCATTAAAACAAATCGCGTACCACACCTACGGGCGGAGGAGTGAAGATCCGCGCAGTATTACGGGGCGTCCCGTTCGAGATCCCGAACGAAGAAATCCTCGAGGACCTTAAGTCCCAGGGTTTCCCGGCTGAAGCAGTGCACAAGATGCACTCCAACCGCGGTAGGCGTTTCCCACTCGCTCTAGTAATCTTAACTAACACTCCCAACTCGAGGGAGATCTTCAGAGAGGCTCGCACAATCTGCAGACTTTCGAATATCTCCGTCGAGCGTCCCAATCCCCGCGGTCACCCTGGGCAGTGCCACCGCTGCCAGCTCTATGGCCACGCAGCGGCTAACTGCTCAGCTCCCCCCAGGTGCGTCATGTGCCTAAACCCACCTATAACAAAGGAGTGCACTCGCACTCCCGAATCCACTTCCCCCCCTGCATGTGTGCTGTGCGGCCAGTCCGGCCACACAGCAAACTACAGAGGCTGTCCGCCCGCTCCGCGCTCCTCCGCTAAGAGGGCCGCCGCTCACTCCTGCCAACTTCCCGCCGTTGCGCAACCGGGGTACCCCGGAAGCCGACGCCTACTCCAGCTCTGTCCTGGAGGCAGCGTGCGGTCCACCTGCACCTTCCCGTCCTATCCCAGCTCCCGTAGCTCCCGTAAGCCCGCGTCCCGCTCCGTCGTCTTCACCTCAGTCGTCGTTGGCTGAGGACATGAAGACCGTGTTCGACGTCATTCAAAACGTCGACATTAAGGAAATTTCCGTACTCGCACGCAAACTGCGAGCCGCCCGCTCTCCTCAAGAGCGTTTATTTGCGTTAACTGAGCATCACTCGCTACTAAGTTCGTAATACATTTTTATATTATTATTTTTTTTTAAATATAAATTCGTTAAATAAGTAAATTAATGTCTAGACCCGCAAATCCCGTGTCCGGTCGTATGAAACCCAAGGGCTTATCCCTAGTTTCTTTTAACGTTCGTAGCCTTAGTACCAACCTTCTTGAGCTCAAACTGTTCCTTCAGAACAACGAGCCAGACTTATTGCTTCTCCAAGAGACATGGCTTACTCCAAATCGCTCCAGGGGATTCGCTATTCCCAAGTACGCGTTTACTCGTTACGATAGGCCCAACTCCGACGGTTTCGGCGGCACTGCTATATATTACAAAATAGGATTCCATTGCTGTCCTCTCCCTACCCCTCCTCTCCTCAACATGGAAGTGTATGTAGATTGACTATGACTGGTCATTCGACCATCATCATAGCTCCAATCTACATACCTAGTGGCACCAGACCTATTCTCGCCCTCGGCCATTCAGTCATTATGTTCGGAGACTTTAACTCCAAAGATACTGACTGGACGTGCCTATCAACCAACACCAGCGGTATCGCTCTCCTCGACATCACTAACTCAATCGACCTAGACGTCATCTCTCCCATCACTCCCACTCACTATCCCAACAACCCGAACTACTCTCCTGACATCCTCGATTTTGCAATTGTCAAGCGAATCAACCTCGATCTCAGGTCCATCGAACCGCTCGATGACCTAGGTTCTGACCACTGCCCCGTCTCCCTCGTGCTAGGACCGCCTAACGATAAAGTCACCTCTCCTAAGACCTTCACCAACTAGAAAGGCTTTTAAAATACGATAGTTTTAGCCTTAGAGGCCCCGAACTCTCCGCTCGCGATCTCGCCCGATCAATTAGATAGCCCGGATAAAATAGATTCATTAGTTTAGTCAATTCTCCCACTGATGCTATCAACTCAGCCATCAGTGACAACGAAAAGGTTGCTAAGCAAGGCAAACCCATGCTTCCCTTAGCCATTAGCAATTTTATCATAGCTAAGAACGCGGCTCTCCGGAGAGCCAAGAAATATCCCACGCCCGCCTATAGAACAGCTGCGAATCAGCTACAACGGAACTCCGAGACGCTCAGATGAACGATCTCATAGCGAATATCTCCCCGTCCCACCAAGCGTATTGTAGTATGGCCCGAGCCTTACGCGTAAACGCCGCCTCTCACGTCCCTCCTCTCACTCATCTCGATGGCTCTATCGCCTTCGAAGTCGCCGAATGCTTCGCTTACAGCGTTGCGTCTCAATGCTCGCCCAGCATGCAACCCGCGAATCCCTCTCACATCCAGGCGGTGGAGGACGAAGTTCTCCGCAGAGACTCTCTCCCCATCATCACCGACCCCGTCACAGTCTCTAATAATGAAATCTCGCTTCTCATTAAAAGTCAAAAGTCCAAAAAGGTTCCGGTTGCGGGAGGTATTTCCAACCACGCACTGAAGCACCTGTCTCAACAGGTGCTTACATTGTTAGCTGTTATATTCAATGCCTGTTTCAACCTTAGCTACTTTCCCAAAGCTTGGAAAGAAGCGACAGTCATAGGCATTCCCAAGCCGGGTAAACCTCTGAATATCCCGGCTAATCACAGACCCATCAGCCTCCTCAAGGCAATGTCTAAACTTCTCGAGAGAGTCATACTCTCTCGAATGCGGAACCATATGTTGCCAACGGATGGCGATCCTCTCATTATTCCCCATCAGTTTGGTTTTCGCGCTAAGCACTCCTGCCCTCAGCAAGTCCATCAAATCGTCGAGTACATACTCGACGGCTTCTACCCGCGGCGTTTTAAAATGGTCGCAGTTTTCTTTGACGTAGCCAAGGCTTTCAATAAACTCTACAAAATAGGCTTACCGGATCGCCTAGTCAGAATAATCGCGTCGTTTCTCAAAGACCGTACGTTTCGATTTAAACATGAAGGCACGCTTTCCGCGCCCCGTCTCATAAAGGCTGGAGAACCTCAAGGCTCAGTCCTCGCCCCTCTATTGTACACCGTGTACACTAACGATATTTCCGTCCCGTCGAAAGGCGTCGAACTCGCCCTCTGTGCCGCCGACACTGCCCTTTACACCGAAGGCCTCAGAGTCCCGGGACTCACCACCAGACTCCAAAAGGCTGTAAATGCCCTCGGTGCATGGTTTCAAAAATGGCGTATCGATGTGAACCCAGAGAAAAGCTCTGCGGTTTACTTCGACTTCAAACACCGTCGTATCGCTAACAATCTCCACATTAGAATGCAAGGCATTTCCATCCCCTGGAAGCGCACTACCAAATATTTAGGCGTCACCTTAGACCAGACGCTTTCTTTTAAACCTCACGTCGATAGAGTAACGAAACTCGCCCGTTTTTACTTAGGCTGCCTTTATAGTATGTTAGGTAGAAAAAGTAAAATGTCCTTCAGAAACAAACGCACACTTTTACAAGGTCTGCGTTAGACCTGTCATGACATATGCTTCGCCAATCTTTGCCCACGCCAAACCTTCCATCCTGCACAAACTGCAGGTAGTTCAAAATCTCTTCTGCCGCAGGGCCACAAACGCACCTTGGTACGTGCGCAACGCGGACCTGCACAGAGATCTTGAACTACCTACAGTGCAACAGCATCTAAAAACACTCTCAGAATCGTTCTTCAAACGTGCCGAAACCCATCCCAATCCCCTTCTGGGTCCCGCTAGCGCGGCCTCTTTCTCCAATTGGTCGTCGCTTAGATGAAGGCTGTGTGGCAAAAATTGCACGAGTCATTCAGGGGGTTTTTTTAGTGGGCAGTGGTCCTGGTAGGCTCGGAGCGAGTCCCACATAACTCCGATCGCGCGCGCGGAGTAAGCGTTAGAGCATTTTTTATCCTCCTGCCCTCTCCGTGGAGGGGAACAAAAAAAAATTAGAACGCCAATCTATTTCCAGCCGTCCTACCGATAACTTCTGAGTCTATTCCAAGCCGTCCTGCCGATAACATCTCCAGTCCATTTTAAGCCATCCTAAGGATGATATCTCCAGTCTTCTGCAAGTAACTCTGAAGCTGCCTCCTACTGAAGCTACCAGACTCTGAAGCCTTCGCAGCGACCTACCGACTAATTTATGTCCGTGATAGTTTTTTGGAATAGGTATTGTCACGTCCGCATGAGTCGTGGCGTAGTCGAGCGCCGAGGCGGGAGGCGCAGGCGATGATCAACCTACCGCCGCGCGCGCCACGGTCCGCACGGAACACATCGTACCTGTCGCTGCTACACAGTTCTGTATCTAGTATGCCCCCACACAGCCTTGTCTCGGTGATCATAATTATATCAGTGCTGCTTAAAAGTAGGTTATTATAGAATGCAATTGTTTTTTGTCCGTAAACCACGTACGTTTTGGTAAAATACTGTTAAATTGTTACTATCCATAAAAGTGCCAATCTCCATTAGATTTAAAAATATGCTTATAAAAATTTATAATGTAAACCTGTTTGAGGGCTCTATGTGCTCTACATAAGTAAGTATGTACACGCTTACATACTTATGTCATAGGATGCAATTGAATGTGAGCTGTACCCTTCTGTATGCTAGATGAAGTATGTTAGTATTATCAGAGTATTATGTAAGCGATGTATGAAATTGTACGCGACTTTTCTAAAACCTCAAAATTCTTCATGTTTTTCAAGAAAAAAATTGTTCAGCAATTTTTCTTTCACGGGTTTTTGGGGACATGTAACACTTACATCTTTTATGGCCTTATATTGTAAAATATTCTTCTTTATACCAATAAACATTACATTACAACATTTTTAGATTTTCTTAATTTTTCTAAATATATTTTACTTTATTGACCATCATGTCAATTAAATTTTTTGTATTGTATTGTCAAAAAACTTATAATGTAAACCTGTTTGAGTGCTCTATGTGCTCTACATAAGTAAGTATGTACACGTTTATAAAGCTACTTTTTGTGTATCAACTTGTACCTACTGAGACGTAAAATCCAGGAGTGCATCCAGAATTTAGTTGGTGGTTGAATTACTATTAAAAATAATATTCACACTACCACTTTTAAAAAATTACAATGCATGAAAGACTTGTACTTCATCACACTTTATCTATATACAACACATTTACCTGGGACATAATATTTCACAAACAATGTAAATTAGTCCGACAAGGTCGCAGCAGACAGTTGCTTAGTTTTCCTCACATTGTTCCAGTTGTTATACGGTTTTCACGACTTTTAAAATTATTATAGAAAGAACATGGTAATTAAATAACCGTTTTTTTCGAGTTCAGTGTTTTGTACTGAGTAATTTTTTTTTATTTAATGAATAACCTCAAAAAATATATTCATTTCCATCTCTACGCTATAGATGAAAATGAACAGGGATATTCAGGTGTTTCGAATTACGGTTTCAAAATTACTTTAGTTTACGTTTTAAGTATTTGGATAAGTAAAGGAGCCGAAATCTTAATTAACAGCATTGCATGACTGATGCCATGGTGTCTATAAAGATTGATTGTAAATTGATTATAAAGATTTAATTGTTTGTTTGTTGAAATGTCATCAATAAGGTCTGAAATTGTTTTATGAAAAAATAGAAACCGACTTCAAAATGAAATCCAACTAAAAAGAGAAAAATACTATCGTTTCATGCGAGAAAAGTGTTTGTCTAAGTAGGTACAAAAGCAAATTTTTGTTGTGGTCGGTGAGGTTAAGTTGTTCTGTTGTAAGAATGAAACTAAAACGGGAGCTAGTTGTCGCTGAATTGAACTCGATACAAAACGAATCATCAAAATCGGTATAGAAAAACAATAGTTAAGCTAGAATTCCCTTAAACATTTTTTTTTTGGATGAACTGGGAACCTCCGTCCTTTTTTTAAGTAGTCGGTTAAAAAATCAGTATGAAAAATAAGCTATGCCCGTAACATACATTAAAAAAAATTTACAGTCGTATTGTTTGTAAAGTGATCCCTATGGATATGTATTTAGGTTCATAATTCAGCTTATTTATTCAGTGTTTTTAACAAAAATCTTTTCAATCTCCGTAAGGAGTTTTATGTTTAAAAACAATAAATATTTTTGTGAATACATAAACTATTTTAGGCTACGAATGATAAATCAATCACCAAAATTATCATCATTTCATCAAATTATAAATTTTTCACTACATATAAACCTAAATTTGCGTATTCATAACATTATTATGTGTTTGGATGGTACCACTATTTTTTGTCAAATGTTGTCCTTGACACATCGATCAAGTTTTCAGCTAAAATCCAATAAAAATTAGATGTATGTACAATGCTTTTAAAATTAGATAAACGAATTACATTGTTTTAAAATTTTAATATTTCGCACTTTGATTATTAATGGTAATAAATTTGGTATGCTACAATGATGTATGCTAGGAGACAAAATTTTCCTCCCATACAAATTTCACTTGTCCCTTTAGCTAAGTAGTGGTGCATTTCGTATCGTCACTTAAAAAAAACAATACGAACAACTTAGTACAGTATTACATTAACTTAAATACTAGCACAAACAAAAATCTAGATAAGTAAATATATATTTTTTTTCTTCAACTAATTTAGAGTCTGTCCCTGCTTTGAGTACATTATCGTGGCTACAGCAAAGGTCCCACCGATGGTGTTGGTGGCTATTTAAAGTAAACGGCAGACGATATCGTGGCTTACGGTGAAGGCATTTCCAGCGCGGAATCATTTAACACAAAAATGGATGGTAACAGTAAAATAAAGCTCTTCTTAATTACCGCTGTGGATATAGATGTCTTTGTGAAACAACGCCCCCCTAAGATTTCGCCTCTTATGGGGACATTAAAAATTCATTAAATATTTTCGGATGTTAGGGAAGAAATAAAGTACCGATACCTCGGTGGCTTCTGTACGAGGGTTTTCTGCGGTTGTTTACAACCAAAACTGTATAGGCCTATTCCAATTGCTTCTGTTCATCTCATGCGAATGCTTAGCTACCAAGTAGCTCTGATGACGAAATGCCTCTAAGTGACATCAGAAAGCGTAAGTTACTGTCACCCTTTAGTAAGAATCAGTTAATGGATTTATGCAAACCTCGGCGCAGAAATTGTTATGATGAGTACACAGCAAGAAAAGCCAAAAGAGCAAGTTTCCCAACCATCCAGTTCCTCAGGCAAAGAAAATCAACCTGTACAGTGTGGTGATTGTTTAATTGTAAATGTTCACGCTACTAAAGGGAAGATTTATAAATAAGCTTGCGTAGTAGAAGATTTAGATGATGATGGTGGTATTAGGGTAACTTTTATAATATATGTTAAGCAAAGGAAGTTTTTTATTTTAGATAAATGTGACAGAGCTGATGTTGAAATAGGTCCTAGGCCGATGATTTTTTTAAAACGAGGACAGGTTTATTATGATATTAAAATTATATTGAAATTCACGAAAAGTAATCAATATTTCTACTTAAAACCAAAGGGGATTTTAGACTACTTATTTGTAAATGTTTAGGTATTAAAAGTATTTGCTATGTAATATTTTGTTTGCAGATTTTTTAAATTGTTTTTCTAGTTACTGCGTTTGTTCAGATATTTAATGAATCAACAAAATTAAGAAATTAATGGCTTTATTTTATCTAATTTCTCATGAGTATTTATTAAGTATAAAGTCATTTGACTGATTATTTGTATTAATAAAATAAATGTATCTCTTGAGTCACTGAAATTGTCTTCTGGGTCACCGTGATGTCCCCAAATTCTGTAATGATAATTTTCCTATTGTGTTTTATTGTGAGTAATAATTGACACTATTTTTAGTTTTGTGTAATGATTATAAGAATAAATGCGCAGCTTAGGTCATTTTTAGGAATTATTTGGGACATAAAAGAAATAGAAAAATTTAAATATTTTCTGTTACAGGGGTGACCCAAGAGACATACTGACCCTCTTTTCTTGCCTTTTTTATATAATATTTGATTTGATAGCAGTAAGATGTTGTTGAAATTGATCTAAAGCAATAAAGCATTTCAGTTTTTAATAAAAACTTTTTTTATTTCTGAAAATTACGTTGTAACGTTGGTTAGCCAAGGGACATTTTTAAACTCTTGTTTGTTTAAAGTACTAGAAAATCCTTGAAAGTAATAAAATAATTCGCTGCATAGCTAATTATCTAAAAATATATAACATTGTACGTACTTCTAACACCTTTTAAGCAGAAATATAATTAATTAAAAAAATACATAATTTGTTGGTCGCGTACAAGAAAAGTTGATTCACCCATTTATTATATTTTTCTATAGATTGTTTAGCGGGCGCAGTCTGAATGGGCTAGATTGCGACACATTAAATAAATAATTTAAAAAAATCTGCGCGCGTCACGCTATGGATGCAGTGGTACAAAATGAGCGCGCCTTGGTCTATAAATATTTTTTAAGTTAATTAAATGTTTACTTATGTTATAGCCAGTTGCTACTAATCTCTCGAGAAAACTAGCGGCCTATGAAATTTTCATACAGTGGAAGAAAGGTAACAATACAAATCAGATTTTTTCCTCGCAAGTGAGTTAAAAGTGTTACATCACAAAAATTCAAATTCAAATTCAAATTCAAATTCGAATTCAAATTCAAATTCAAATTCAAATTCAAATTCAAATTCAAATTCAAATTCAAATTCAAATTCAAATTCAAATTCAAATTCAAATTCAAATTCAAATTCAAATTCAAATTCAAATTCAAATTCAAATTCAAATTCAAATTCAAATTCAAATTCAAATTCAAATTCAAATTCAAATTCAAATTCAAATTCAAATTCAAATTCAAATATTTATTCCTCATCATTGACAATTACTTGTTCTTATTGACGTCAAATAAAACATGACTCTACCACCAGTTCGAAAAAACCTTCGTGAAGAAGAACTGGCAAGAATTATCAAGGGTATATTTTTTTCAAAAAAAAATTTACAGAGTCACTTTATGTCTATACAAAGTTATTCTTATCTGCATCCATTAGCTCGGCAAGTCTCCCTTCCCCCAAGTATCCAAACGACGAACATCCTCAATCGGCACCCGTTCACGAGTTAACGCGGGATCCAGCCATCGCCCTCCTCAACCATATTAGAGGGAAGTGAGCGAACCGTCACCCGACGCTACCATAAGAAGACGTACTTTAGTGACAATGACGCTTTAGATATTCATCGGGACGATGAACTCAAATCCTGTGTGTAAAAATGAGTGGATTATACCCAAGGGCTTTTATCATCCAAATAATCGGATAGTTTATAATATACTTTAGCATACAACTTCTGCTATTTAGTTTCTTTGAATTTGTCAATAGGAAGACCTTGGATACCCTCAGGAACCTTATTATAAAAGCGTATACATTGCGTATACCCATGAATGAGTTAGTGACTTTACGAAAACTCTTCTGTTAACATTGTGCAGATCTTTTTTTCTTTTGAACAAGGTTATGTTCTTTTTTACATACACTAAATTTTCTAAAATATGTTTTAAATGGAAAGTAAGAATATTTATTTCCTTAAATTTACTTCTAAGTGTCACCCTTGGACCGAGCTGATAGATTGCGCGAACAGTCCTTTTCTGCAGAACAAATATAGTATCGATGTCGGCAGCACTTCCCCACAAAAGAATGCCATATGTCATGAGGCTGTGGAAGTAACCGAAATAGACTAAACGAGCAGTTGTTACATTTGAAATTTGTCTCATTTTTTTAACAGCAGCCTTAAGCTCATTATATTAACTGGAGGCATGCAATTATGTCAATGGTCATATGGTCAATGTCAATGTAGCCTTGGAGCTACCGGGAAGATCTTCGTTTCATTCGACTACAGTTGTCGCTGTTCAAAGTGATTTTTAATCTATAAAACAATACGGAAAATGACATGATTGACATAATTGCATACCTTCAGTTAACATAAAGAGCTTGAGGTGAAGAAGGTGTATATATTCCGATTTTAGCACATATAGTTTACACTGTATATTAATTAAAAGTCTGAACTTTTAAATACCCGGTAAAAAAGTAAACATCATCAGCTCATTGTCGACCCGCTGCAGGGTATTTTTCCCAATTTTTAGTCAGTGTAAAAAATATGTCAACGTCATCAGTAAATTTAATAGCTCTAGTCATTTTCAATTTGCTATACGATATTGCACCTTAATCATCATCATCATCATCAGCCCATATTCGTCCACTGCTGGACATAGGCCTCCCCAATTGCACGCCATCGAGGTCTATCCTCGGCTACTCGCATCCAGCTCCTGCCAGCCATTCTGCGCAAATCATCACTCCACCGTGTCTGAGGACGTCTTACACTACGTTTGCCGAGACGCGGTCTCCACTCAAGAACTCGTTTACCCCAACGGTTATCGGTTTTGCGGCTAATATGGCCAGCCCACTGCCACTTCAGTTCGCTAATCCGGTGCGCTATGTCGATGATCCTGGTTCTCTGCCAGATCACTTCATTTCTGATTTTGTGTCGCAGAGAAACACCGAGCATAGCTCTTTCCATAGCACGACCTTCAGCTTGTGGACCAGCCGTGCCGTTAGTGTCCAAGTTTCGGCTCCGTATGTCATGACGGGTAGGACGCACTGATTTAAGACTTTCGTCTTTAGGCACTGTGGAATCGTGGATGTGAAGACTTGACGTAGCTTCCCAAACGCTGCCCAACCTAGCTGAATTCTTCTATTCACCTCGTTGTTTTGTTTTGTTTATTCACCTCGAAGTTGTTCTACCTAACTGCAATGTCTGCCCGAGGTAAACATATTTTTGAACAACTTCGAGAACGGCTCCGTGCACTGCAATCGGTTCCGGTAGTACATGTTCGTTGAACATGACCTTGGTTTTATCCAAGTTCATCCGTAGGCCGATGCGTATAGAAGAGTCAGCCAGGTCATTCAGCATCTGTTGTAGGTCCTGCAGCGTTTCTGCTATGATGACGATGTCATCAGCAAATCGCAAGTGAGAGATATGCTCGCCATTGATATTTATGCCACGTCCTTTCCAGTTCAGCGTCTTAAACATATCCTCCATTGTATTAGTGAACAATTTGGGAGATATTACGTCTCCTTGTCTCACTCCTCGATGCAATGGTATGGGATTCGTCTGCTGATTCTGTATGTGGACGGACATGGTGGCGGCCTCGTAAATGCATCTCATCACTTGGATGTATCGCCAATCTACTTGGCATCGCTGCAGGGACCCCAGAACGGACCAGATCTCAATCGAGTCAAAGGCCTTCTCATTGTCCACAAATGCTAGACACAGGGGCTGATTATACTCTTCGGTCTTCTGTATAATCTGCCGCACTGTGTGGATGTGGTCTATGGTGCCGTATCCGCTCCGAAACCCAGCCTGTTCCGGTGGTTAGAACTCGTCAAGTCTCCGCGCAAGACGGTTCGTGATCACTCTTGAAAACAGCTTATAGACGTGGCTTAGGAGGGAAATGGGTCGATAGTTTTTCAACAGGGTTTTGTCTCCCTTTTTGAAGAACAGGACGACTACACTCCTACTCCACGCCTGCGGAGTTCTCCCTTCGAAGAAGACAGCGTTGAAAAGCTTTTGGA
This sequence comes from Marasmarcha lunaedactyla, assembly GCA_923062675.1. Classification (NCBI taxonomy): domain Eukaryota; kingdom Metazoa; phylum Arthropoda; class Insecta; order Lepidoptera; family Pterophoridae; genus Marasmarcha; species Marasmarcha lunaedactyla. Next base: position 15,719,147 of record OV281339.1, on the reverse strand, counting down.
ACTCCCTCAGTACGGGTCTACCTCCTGTTTTTAATAATTCTGTCGTAATGCCGTCCTCTCCAGGGGCTTTTCCATTTTTAAGCTGCCCAAGAGCGATCTCGATTTCGCCAATGCTGACTTCTGGCAGGTCTTCGGTGTAATGGCGTGTTAATGTGGCTCTACGATCATCATTTTCGGGATCAGGTCGAGATGCATGCGAAGCGTATAACCGGCCATAGAAGTTTTCCACTTCTGAAAGGACTGCCGGCTTCGAAGCAACGACTTCTCCACTTGCTGTGGTCAACTTTGTCAAGTGGCTTCTTCCAAGAGATTGTACGAACACCTTTGACCCCCGGTTTTGCTCGATCGCTCTTTCAATATCGAGAGTATTGGAGCATCGGAGGTCGTGTCGTACGCGCTTGCTGATCTCTTGGTTTAGAGCTCGTTTTCCTGACGAAGTGACGGGTGGGTTCTCACGTCGTTCCTTCATTAGCCCTAAAGTCCCATCCAAAAGCTTAGACTTCCTGCCCTTACGCTGCATCTAACAAAATCTCGTACCTTCTTCCCTGAGGATTCGAACCACATTTTCAAGGTTCTGGTCAACGTCCATTGTGGTTTCCACGGTTTCCACGAGAGCGAATCGGTTCTCCAGATTTGACTGGAACGTTTCAGATCCCGCCATGGTTTGGAGCGGAGTAGGTCGGAGCCTGGCCTTCATCAAGCGGACACGTTCAGCTTTGAAGTCGATATTCAGAGAGCCTCGGACAAGTCGGTGATCGCTACCGGTTTTAAACCTGTTGATCACGGAGACATCTCTGAATATGTGATTTTTGTCTGTCATGATGAAGTCGATCTCATTTTTTGTCACAGTGTCGGGGCCTTGCCACGTCCACTTCCTTTGGGGCTGTTTTTTGAAGAAAAAATTCATTAGGAACAGCCCCTCCCGTTCGAGGAAGTTGACGAGCATTTGCCCCCTGTCATTTCTGCTTCCAAATCCATGGGATCCTACTACCGATTCGCCGCAATTCTGTACTCCCACTTTGGCGTTAAAGTCCCCCATGACAACGCTGTAGTGAGTCTGAGTAGTGAAGTGGAGGGCCCTCGATATGTCATCGAACATATCCTCCACTTCATCGTCCGAGTGTGTCGAGGTCGGAGCGTACGCTAGCAGCACTTTTAGGCTGTACCTATCGGTGAGCTTTATAATTAGGTACGCTACCCTGTTCGACATACTGGAAACCTCCACAACGCTGTCAGAAATTGACTTATTGACCAGAAACCCCACGCCACCTTGGGATTGTTGGTCTCCTTCTCGGATGTACATTAGGTGGCCTGATTCGAGGGTTATGGTGTCCTCCCCCTCTCTTCGGACTTCACACAATCCTAATATGTGCCACCTAATCTTCCCAAGTTCCACCTCCAGTTGCGCCATTTGCGAGTCAAGCCGTAACGTGCGTCCGTTGTACGTCGCGAGGGTCAGTTTGTTGTGGTGGCCTCCCGGTGATTCTTCGCACCCCCTGCCCCGCCGTTACCATGGTCGCTACCATGACCAGGAATAGCGGGGCCGCCGGGAACTGGGGGCCGTGGCCTACTGTGCCTCTTCATTAGGGGGATATGCCCATAATCGCCACGCTGGGCAGGGTTGGCGATCGCAGTATGGACCAATTCTGCGGCCCACGCAAGGAGACGCTGCTGCCCATCTCCTTGGATCAAGTTTCCCTTAGTCGCCTGTTACGACACCCACGGGATGAGAGGGGGTAGTGAAATTCTATGCCGTCACTACACAGCAAGTGGGTCCCAAATTAAAGTTTGTCACTGTATTGTATAATAATAAATTATATTTGTTTCACCTAATTTTATTTATTTTTATTAAGTAATCACTCTTATCTTAATCAAATTGCTAAGATTCTCAGTAATAACCCAAGTATTGAAATTAATGAAGAACCAGTGGATCGCGTAAATGAGGCAAGAAATCTAGGAATTACATTTGATAGTAACCTGCATTTTCAGTCCTTTGATAGTGAACCTAATAAAGTCGTGTTTTTACCGCTTAAAGTTACTAAATCGTATTCGAGATCTACTTAGTGAAAAAGTGCGTGTCACACTTTGTGAATATGGAGATTTAGTATGTGGTCCGCGTTTGCAGACAAGGACGCGCCGTCTCGTGCAACGGGTCCAAAATGCTTGTTGCCGTTTCTGTTATTATATTCCACCACGTCAACATATAACTCCGTATCTTAATAAATCATCAGTCCTGAACATGTCTTCTCGCAGACACCTACACTTGACTTCAATATTATTCGATGTTACAACACCGGAATATTTATTTAGTAAATTGAGATTTTGTCAAGGTAATGACAGATATTGTACTAGACCAAATCGAATGCCGTTGGAGAGTCACTCTCATAAAACTGTGGCATTCACCGGCAGTTTCCGCCATTTAGCCACCAAATGCTGGAATAATTTACCTCCACCATTGCGAATTTTAAAATCTAAACTCACAATCAAAAATCTGTAGAAATCTCCTCCTGGACAAGCAAAAACTAGGAATTCCAAGTGGCTATTCATTCGCAAATTTTGCCGTGTGACTATTATTATTAAAAACGTGGAGGTGCTATTTATAAAATCACTTTCACTAAAACATTATATCTTTATCTGTAAATTTCTCTTATTTGTTAATATATTATACTGAAACACTCCAACTGACTTTGCATTTCACGATGACTCATTACATAAGACCAACACAAATTATCTACAAATTTTTTATTTTATTTTTTATATTCTTTTTATATTTACATACATTGTTGGTGTTTGATTGTCCGGCTATGCCTACTGATATTTTCAGACTACTGCCTCTGTCCTCGGGCTGTGGCAGAATTATCAGTGTATTGCTCTGAAGAGCAAACAAACGCTCTGAGTCATGGCCTTTTTGTGCTACTGCATCACAATGTTTTATTTATTTCTTTTTTATAAATTTTCTGTTGATTATTTTTTTTATAAAATATTTATAAGCTTGGCTACATAATTTTCTATTTATTAATGATTTTTGTGTAAAAATATATTTGTTTTGTAGGGTTATTGTGTAGCATTTAAGATTAACGCTTTTTTATGTTTCTTGTTATATGTATTGTGTAGTTTTTTGGTCACAAATAAAACAAAATATAATTTATATTTAGATATCTGAAAAGTTTTGATACACTTCCTGCCGAAAAATATGTGCAAAGGGATGTTAATTAAAAAACTTGACTCCTTTGAAAATGTTTAAGTTCAGATTATGGCTGAACTCTTACTAACGTGGATATGTAAATTTAATCTAACACATTTATGATTTCACAGTTCCAAAACGACGCTAAGATAACCCCTAAAGTAAGATAAAAAAATATTTTATTTCTTTGCCATCTATTATTGTAGTAAATTCTACGCGATCTTAGCAACAGACTTCAAATATATCACGAACGACATGCGTGTGTCGGTTCAAACAACAGCATAATGATTCCAAAATCTATCATTCAATGATAACAAGATAACTATCGATGCCTCGATAAGTGTAGATGACTTAACAAACACTTCGATGTGATCAGAAAAAATATTTTGTAGATTACGTTTTTTTAGTAATTGAATATTGAAATCTGTGTGAACTGTTAAAGTTATTTTCAGGCCGCAGGACAAATCTTGTACAAAAAAGAATTGTTTTTATCATAATAATGAAAAATAGATTTTGAAGGTAACAAATTTAGACAGAAAGGAATTCAATTTAGTACAAATTTTATTCACGAGTAGAATATTCTGAGCATAAAAATACTGTCTTTATTAGTTTTAGGTTTACTTTCAGGCTCATGATTGATTTGTTTGTATATTTTTATCTGATTTTTAAAAACCACTATGATTTACATCCAAAGTTATAGGTGTTCCTGACGTAAGGAATTTATTATCAGACAAAAATCATCTCCAGCATCAATTATTTTTCCTTACAGCGTCAATTATTTTTTAAACTAGCGGCCCGTCCCGGCATCGCATGGGTGGGCATGATTTCATTTATAATTTTACCTTTTATTAATATTTTTTGGTGTTTAATTGCTAGATTTATTAAACGCAGTATCACATTATCTATGTATACTTCAAACCCGAATTTGTTCATCGTTTTTTTATTTACATTTATACAACATTTTACATTTTTATCTGATATCTTGTGGGTAGTGTACTGTATTTTCGATGTTGCACACGGTGTCAATATATTTGTAACATTTATAATCACCCAGTACTGTTTCCATAATCGTTCTATTTATCTTATTTACTGAGTCGTTTCTCGGTCACACTATCGCCCACGAACAGAGCAAATTAAAATTTCTTTCTGTGAGACTTTTGATGTCGGGAATTGGGTTGGGATAGATTGTGACTACAAGAATTTCTAGACTGTTAACAGTTTGAGCTAATTTATTGTCCAACAATATTTGCAACTGTCGATGGTAATTTTCCATCTCCAAGTTGAAGTATTTTTTTGAGTAATTTCAATTTTGGTTATTACTTAAATGTGATCTCATATTTGTGCGCAATTTAATAGTACCAATTGATTGCCATAAAGGTTGATGATTTGAGGCACGCTTTAATAACGTCGGCACGTGTACCTTTTGTTATAGCCGGTAGGGTTTGTAGTGGCCAAAGTCTCAAGCCAACACAAAGGTTACGCCCCCCATCAAATTGCCTGTTTCTGATGTCTTTTAATATGTGGTCCACAGGTTCTACGTGAGCTCTATGGCTCATGGTGCACTCATCCCAAATAATCAGCGACGTGTCCTGTAAGAGTATCCCCAGTGGACCATTTTTGCGGATTGAGCATACAGATTGTTGTTCTAAAGACACATAATCTAAGGTAATTTGAAAGTTGAGTGAGCAGTTTTCCCACCATTTAATAGAGTTGCAGCAATTCCGGAAGACGAAACTGCCAGTGCTTTTCTTCCAGATTGTATTGTATAATATTAAATTGGCAAGAAAGGTTTTACCTCTTTCCCCAGGCGCGTCCAAAAAAGTAGGCCAATGTAATCTACAGGTATTAAAACAATTTTGACTACAAAATTAATTATTTGGATAAGAATTAATAAAAAGGTATGAATAACATGCACAACTCGACGGCACTATTTTTTTTATTTCTATGACTTATTAAATTCGTAATATCTATTGAATGGAATAACCGATTCGAAAAAATTAAAAAATATGTAGTTCAATTCTGTAGGTCAAGTCGTATCTCTTAGGATATATCGATTATTGAAACGTGAGCTTTATTTTGACAAATAAACTTGAATAAACCACAGACTAAACAGGCAACAGGTTGCCACATACTTAATGGTGCAAGCATACTATTTCATATTTTCATTCAACATGGCGGAGTATGGAAACGTCACGTGTCGGTGCGGCCATATTATGTTTTATTTTTTAATTCAAAGTAGAACATGATGCAGAATGTCATTTTTGAAATATTTTGAGTATGTCTACCTCAGTTTTCAAATTTCAAACAGGCGTCATCACGCTAAACCCAAATGAAATGTCTGCTTTGATTATAACGTAAATCCTTTTTATGACTTATGAGTTTTAAGACTAAGTAACTAGTAAGTGAAGTCAAAATTCGAAGTAGAGTTATGAAGTAGAGTGATGCTTTAGAGAAGCTTCTCATGGATTTTGTTTAGTATTTAGTAGGTGTCACATGTTTGTATTTGCATACATCTGTATCATAAATTTTTCTTAGAGCGCAAATTGTAGTGAGACTTCAAGAATTTATTTTATTTTCTTCCTCAGAGCGACCTTTTTTGCTCGACCTTTTTCCTTGCAAATTATCAAGAAATAATGAAACAGAGAAGATGGAAAAGGACACATGCTGTTCAGTAAATTATAGCGCAACATGCCATTGCAGGATCGCGTGTAGACAGTTTCCCGTAAGAGTACTTGTGTTCAATGAAATTATAGTCTATTACAATAGTTTATCTTATTTGTTCATGTTTAACAATAGTGCCACTACATTTTTCAATAAGGGTTTCTTTATTTACTAACAAATTACTAGAAAACTAACGCTCCGACATGTAATATACACACGATATGTTCAATTATGAAACCAATTAAAAATGTTACACATAGAAAATTTACCAAATTAATCACAAATCAAGACAATTATAAATTATTAGACTAGACCACAAACACAAGTATACAATGCATACAGCTAAAATAATGCAACCAATAAGAAAGGTGCGATCACAAGGAAAAGAAGTAAAAAAACACGTAGAAACACACAAAAAAAAACAAATTACACAAATTTATATGTATAAGTACAAGGAAAAGTATATAAGTTAATAATTTACAAAGAAATCATATGACATAGCCTCCCTAACCTAGGGAGACTGCTGAATGACAAATCAAAGTCGTCTCGTTGACGCTCCACCTAGTTCATCAGGTTACGAGTACATGCTCAATTCATGAAGGAATTCTGCCTGTGGCAGAAGGAACATCTAATGATGTAGGGTTTCTATACAACTGTGCAGGTATGGGCTTTTTAATAGATTGCTGCTTTTATATACATCTTTTTCTTACCTACAACAATTGAACAATTTGAATATTTGAAAAAGTGAACTCGAGGGTTCTGTCTGTTATCTTAAAAAAAGAGAGTTACCTACTCTCTATATAGGCATAACTATCTCAAGCCTATATTTTATTCACCTAGAAAGTTATTTTATGTAGATTCTCTTTATCATAGATTTAAGGAATTGAAATACAAATTTAGGATTTACATAAAATATAAAAATGTTTGTAGGCAAATATTAACAATTCAAAATTTTTCCACAGCGGACACCTTCAGCTAAAAAGAACCACAATTAAAACTTTTCAGACTCGTAGCTCTTGTAGTTTTCGAAACGATAATGAGACATTTGTATGAAAATAAGATTTGAAAACCCCCTTTTCTTCCTCTAGAACTGGAAGTTTGCACAATCCTATCTTAACGTGCCCCTACGTTATGCCAGGAATCTGACATTTTTCATATATACTGAACATCAAAAAACAGTGAACACGAATATTCACGATTTCTTGAAATTATTCCTCGAAGGGGTAAAACAATGTTAATTGAAAGGTGATATTTGTACAGGCTAACAATTCGTATGCCACGTAATGCCACGGAGCTGAAAATTTGGACAAAATAATTGTGCTAAACATATGATAACAATAAAAACGTGACTTACTATAAGGATTCCATAAGCAAGTCACCTACCGCTGAGATAATATATGTATTCAAACAAAGTATGTACCATTGCTATCTGTGCACTTATGCCATCTCACAGGTAGTTCATTGATCCCTTTACAAAAAAAAACCATTCGGATGGGAATCAACAAAATCTTTGAAGGCGCTTTGGACTGCCCCATCGGAGTTGAACTTTTTCGCACTGTGTTTTCTTCTGCGACACTTCTACTACTTCCCCAACCTTCTTTCCCAACCAGACATTACCACTATGACATTGTCAGTTTTATGCATTTCATTTGCTATGTACCTAAAGTATTTTGAAGTATCTCTTTTTTATTTTCCTGCGCCAGTATGCAATACTAGCAGAAATAGCCATTTTTCAATAAACTTACTATATTATCTTCAGAAAGAATAAGGTATTTTGAGGTATGAAGTATTTTTACTGAATTTCGTCTCAAGACGTCACGGAGTATCTAAAATCGCATTTCAAAATTTTATTATTATACCTGGAATGAACAACTTTACAATTTTCTATGTACTCTTGAGACAGATTTTTTACTGTAAACATTGAAATGACAGTTTAACCAAGAAGTAATAATTAGAAGTTGATGCTAGTTAGGTTGAATAAGAGTCAATTTAATTTGCACGTTATCGTTAAAATAAGCTCAATCGCTTTATTCTGCGAGTTATTGCTGACCAAATATATTATTGAAAAGTGATATTTCCAAATGGTTTTCAAGAATTATAATCTAATATTCTAATAAGAAAGTAATAATCATAGGCCAAACTATTTTAAGAGTGCTTTATCTAGCTGTGAAAGTTTGTATGTTTAAATGGTATACAACAAAGTCGTTTTTTTGATCATGTAAAGTCTGAGATAACTCCAAGCATGCCTTATAGATTTCAATCAAGTTGTTTAACTTTGAGTGTTATCAAAAATATTTATCATCGTTGATCACAAAAAAAAAACAATGTTATATTGTATTATTTTTTCATCACACGCTTAAACGATTATTTATCAAATAATCAAGCTCTAACCATAACAATACTTTATCATAGTAAGATAAGTTAGAGCTTGATTCTAAATATTTTTAAATTAAGGTTATATTATATATACAGGGTGTTGCTCATTAAATTATTGTCCTTTTCTGCCTTTCGGTTAGTGAACTTTAAGTTTGGATTAGGATAAATTTTTTTTATGCCGATGTTATGTATTTTAATATCGTCTAAAGGCCTTAAATTAGCATTTACAAAATAAAAAATGTAATAACATTATGAAGTCAAAAATGCACAAAACTTTTGATATAAAATAAAAGGAGAAAAATATGTATTTTCTGCTTCATCGCATTTGAAGACCGATTTGAACCATTCGTTCTATTCAAACCCAAATGACTTGATATCAATATTTTTTGGCACTTTATTGATTTGGGGTAGTTGATCATTTTACTCATGAAAATACGATTCATGTCAACTTAGTTAAAGGAAAAAGTGCAAAGAAATTTTAAGCAAGAAAAAGATAGAGAAAATTTTTGTGGCTTCGATATTCAATCATTAAAATAATAAAAAGAAGCATTATCTCGGAAACTACCACAAATCGTCGGGCATGTTTGGCAACGGCCGGACAAGTTATGGAAAACTCCCGGTATAAATAAATAGATTCTCGTAACTCTCTCTGACTACGTTAATCTAATAAGTAAGTAGAAATTTACTAGCATGTTTTTTCTAGAATTTTCTTCTGCTAATACATTTTCGTGCCTCTGGTTGAGTTATGTACCTACTGGTATAAAATGACTATGGTTTTCATTTTATTATGACTACAAAAATGGATTCTATATTATGACCAAGTTCCTAAATATTCGATTTTACTGCCCGTAGGTATGCGATATAGACTCGGCTTCAGTAAATATTATTAAGATTTTCCAATTTGAAAACTGGGAAGTTTTTCAATACCTTTGAGACTACTTTACACTTAAATATGTAAGTAAGTACTACGGAAATCTGAATCATACTTATTTGTCCATAGTTTTAGTTGTGCTTGGAACATCCAATAAATGTATGTTATAAGTATGCATTTATTAGCTATTCGATATTTGAACCTTAAGTAAAAGTATATTATGTACTAACTTGGGTAGTACCCACTAAGATCCCTTGACAGAAGCTGGTAAGCCTGTAGGAACACAGAATTTTAAAATAATAAAAGTTACAACCGAAGTTGCGTTTAATAGTTTAATAAACGACTTTCGATCATTAATTATTTATTATTATATTATTATCTGCATCCTAAGAAAGAGACAAAATTTGTTAGGAAGCATAGATTCCCATACACAATTTAAACTAGTGTATTACTTAAACTAAATTCTAATGGCCTATTTTTCAGTGCTCAGGTAACTTTAATTAGTAGAATAAATTTAAGAATTTAACATAATTTCTATGGGAATGTCTTGTCAAGTGTCATAGTTATTCTACAGATAAAATATATCTGCGCAGTGGGGTGATCTATAGATAAATAAATTTTATTTTATTTATTTAGAAGCTACTCGTATTAACCGAGTTAGATAAAGACATTTAAGGCTGATAGTTCAATGATCAGATTGTTTTTATCAATTTTTTTTTATCAGTAGAATAAACTTCTACGTTTACTCGATAGGCCAGACATTTCATTGGCCGAAATGTTAAAACGTATAATATTTGGTCAGCTTTTAATTAGTCGACAGTTTTTAATTATTCGTGCAAATTAAATACACTTCCTGATTATCTCATGTGATGGTAATATGTACATTCGTTTTAATTAATTACAGTGAGTACCTGTTATTTTTCATGATGTAATGATACTACTTACATTTATAGCAACGAATGATCTAGATGCGATGGTCATCATAGGCACATTGTAATCGATTCTGGGTGTAATCAATACCCAGATAACTTATTTCCTTTTGACAAGCCGTTTAGAAATAGTTTACAATACTGTGTAAACAATAGAAGGTAGTGAATAAAAATCCTTGAAAGACATACAGTAACTTGTATAACGACTTAATAAATCAGTAACAAAACTTGTACGTGACAACAAGATAATGTTATCTACAATAAGAAAAATATACTATTACGATGTATATGATATTATTTTGCGTAACAAACCACGTTATTAATTAGGTAGTACCAAGTTATGTCTTACTGAAATAGAAAGTTCAATCGATGTGTTTCAAAAAATGACTCGGCATTAGAACGAGAATTTCTCCTCCAAATCAGTTACGTTGTAATATCAAAAACTGATATTAAAAATAAGCATACCTATTATATTTGCACCTTAAATAAAACTGAATTTCTTCCTTTAGCTGCTCCTATGAAGTCCTCAAAGAAATAAAAACATAAGTATCTAAAAGCAAATGTTACTTCATGAGTAAGTAATAAATTATCGTCTTCAATAATTTAATTTATTTATTTAATTTACTTGCTTGCTATTAGAATAATGACGATACACATTTCGTCGGGGTTAATAGATAATAAGTGCGGTAGGTAACTTAACCAGAGCTTAGATAAACCGAAGAGACTTTCTTGACTCTCGAGACTGGTATTTATATAAGCATATATGAGAACTAGTCAATTTATAAATACATATAGATGAATACATCCCAATAACTATTAGAAAGGAGGAAACATCTCTCTTTACCATTACTGGCTTTTCTAGTAGAATCACTAAAAACTGACAAATATATTCCTTAAACTGCTAATACCTAATCGTCGGCTAAATTATTATCTCCTATTTTGAACAGTGACTGATGTTACTGATAAATTATTATTCATTACACATTAAGTGGAAAGCCTACTAACAACAAAATGAAGGTATAATAAACCTACAAATTTTCCACGATACCGACACTGCGTCAACAACAGATTATTTCATAACAAACGAACGTTTAGGCATTTTTTAAATTACCTAGTAGTTATTCAACAAAAACATTTTATGTAATAAGTTGACAGCTGTCTAATCTAGTTCAAAACAATTAAGAACTTTTATACACACGTCAAAAGCGTCTAGAGATCAAGTAACATTTGCGGAAAAAAATTCATCTAATTAATATTAACCAAATCTAGTCTACCAGAATTACTTTTTACTTCATATAAAACACATACCCTTACATATTTTAAAAACTGAGAAAACTTGCTGTTTTTGCAAATTGCGGGATATACCTAAGCTTAGAGTAACGTCGTCAATCAAATGGCGAAAAAAGGACAAAAATAAAGATTTTATAAATTTTTATTTTTATAGATAAAAAATTCTCAAAAAAGTCTGTGCTTCCGATTTGGCATGTTTGATATCAGTTTATCAAAATCAATTTGAGTAATGGCATTCCACGTGCTTTTGTAGAAGTCAAAAAGTTGTTGTGAGGAGTGCACGACATACTCGGCTGGGCTCTTCTGTGGAGCATATCCCATGCGTGATCAATTGGATTGATGTCTGGCGATTGAGCAGGCCACGCCAGAACGTTAATTTCAGCTTTGCCAAGAGTGCGTGTTACGAAGAGTCGTGACACGCACTCTTGGCACGGCTAGAGAGCTGTGTGTGGACGTACATTGTCGTGTATTACCTAAAACGAATTACGCAACTGGCCTCACAAAGGGATGATTAGGTCTGAAACAGTCCTCTTCACGTAGGTAATCTGAGCGTTGAGGTTCCAAACTAGGAAAACCTGTTGCTTGGAAGCCAGCCCCCTCCCAAATTATTTATTACATATTCTATGTTACCATTAGGTGATTTTATTTAGTTAACATCTTCTTTTTTAATAAACATTTTGAGACTTCTGAGCGTCAACTCGACATGGCCTCCTCATGTCAACCTTACAACTATCTACAGAATTCAGAAAATAGGCTGGAACAAACAGATATCTAAAGTTGCGAAAGGTGCACACATAAAACCAGAATGGGCCATCCGATCGGCACTTATATGTAGTAGGTGGTTTGGGCCGGCCTTGCCCAAAGAAAGAAGTGTTTGGTCTGGCGTTATCATGTTGAAAGACCACATTCTTAACATTGTTAAATTCCTATTGAATGTATATTATATAAATTCTTTTTTACATATTTTTTTATGGATCCTTCTTTGATAGCTAACCTATCCCTGAGCTATTCTACGTATTTTGATTAACATTGATCACTTTCACTATGCACTTTCTGAATAACAGAACAGGGCAATACAGATTTAATAAGGTTTAACCATGTACTAAAGGCTGCGCATTACGCTTTAGTCTCTATGACAGTCTTAATACGGCCTCCAGCATTCGCAATTACCCAAAGTTGTTGCGATTTGGTTGCAAATTTATACCAATAAACGATTTTAATCTAAGTAAGCGGATTTTAGTATGGTACCTATTTTAAAGTACATACAAAGAACAATATTTTTTTTATCTTGTAGAAAACACCATAATAATTTAAGCACAAACTTGAAATCAGGTTCCACCTTTATTGCTGCCTAACCTAACCAAAAATGAAAAATACTACCAATTTTGTACAGCCCACATTTTCTCAGTAATTTTACTTAAAACATGTTATTGCAAAAAAGATTGTCTATCAAAGCATCACAACTTTCACAGTTAATTAGCGTTCCTAATCAATTAAGCAGGCTATAATGTGACTTTTTTTTAAATTGCTATTATGAGTTTTAGACTTATTTGATTGTAAATAAGCTGCACTTACCTATATGTATTTAAGGATATTAATTAGAATATCCTTAATTCTTAGACTGTGTATAGAGGCACTTTTACGATATTCTTAGAGCTTAGGTTGTATAATAGAACACTTTTATTGTATTAAAATGCTGTCACCAGCCTAGTGACCCATAATAATTCTACTGCAATGCTTTCAAGTAGAAATGTGAATAAAATTGAAACTGAAGCTGAATAATTTTCGCCCATTTAAGTGTTATATCAGTGTTAACAGCGCTGTTAACACCATTTTCTTGTACAGCTCTTCCCGTGTTCCCGAAAAAATAATGCTGCTTGCGCTACTTGGACTATATACCAGTAGGGGAGAATCTTGAACCCATGCAGTGTTTTACAAACTGTTAATTTTCAGTAGGTATAACTGGGTCAATATTTTGAAAGTATGGATAATTTAAAATTAAAATATTTTCACATGTATTAAAAACGCCTTCACTTTGGTTTACTTACCAAAAAAAAATTATATCCATGTTAATGTATGTAACCCTCGTTAAAATACATATGTATCTTTATCTTCAGGAGTGCGAATAGGAACTAAACTTAAAGAACTTGTAGATAAAGACTGTACACAGTTGTCTCATATGACACTGGTGAGATAGTGACAAGGCAATGGTTTGAGATAGACCGCGAAAAATTCATTCGAGGTCACGACCCTCAGCATTGAGGAAACACGACGCGAGGATGAGGAGGTTCTCAAATGTGCCCTTGAAAGATATTTAATACCAATATATTATTAGGTATTTATTATTGTAATGTCAATGCACAGAACATACCTTAGTACATCAAATGTTGAAGATTAAAGTTCGATCGTTGATGTATGAAACTTATCAATAGATACTACTACGTAGATAGTGGGATAAAATCAGTTATTAATTACTGTCTTTAGTAGGTACAAGTAACTAGTTTACATTGACTCCTCAAACGCATTTAACGCTGTGGACCATGACGTTCTTCTTGCTGCTCTTGAGAAGCTCAATATTTCCCCAGTGGTATCGAAGTGGTTTTCCTCTTACCTCCATGGTCGTCAAAAAAAGCTATAAAAATAAGTCCTGATAATCGCAGCACATCTGACTGGCTGAACCTTGATGCTGGCGTTCCCCAAAGTGGCATACTTCCTCCACTGTTCCTTGTCCTCCTTCCTTCACTCTATTTTTATAAACATTATCATCCTAAATCTCAAATGTTCGTATCATGTTTATCCCGATGATTTACAACTGTACACGCAAAGCAGTACACATGATATTGATATCGCTGTTGACTTGCTTAACGCTGACCTTGCACATATCAACCAGTGGTCACAGCAGTTCGGTATCAGAGTTAATCCCAGCAAGTGTCAGGCCATAATATTAGGTAGCTCACGACAGATTAATACAATTGATATCCGTTATTGCCTTCCTTCTATTCTTCCGTCAAAGATCTCGGCTTACACATTGATATTACTCTCAGGTGGGACAAGCATATAGAAGAAGTAAGTCGAAAGGTAACAGCTTCACTGCGTTCTTTGTACCGTTTAATATTTTCTTCTTAGGCAGACTAAGATACTACTTGTGAACGCGTTGGTATTGTATTGATTACGCGGATATGTGCTACACAGATCTCAACGAAGATCACCTCAACAAGTTAGACCGTCTTCTGAACAACTGCATTCGGTTCATCTATAGGCTGCGCAAATACGATCACATATCCAACTTTCGCAAACAACTTGGTTGGCTGCCTATTAGGCAACGCAGGCTACTTTGTACACTTTTTTCAATCCTCAATGATCCTCACGCTCCGGAATATTTAAAGTGTAAATTCCAGTTTTTAGGCTCCACACATTAATAGATGTCTCCGGTCTTCCTATAATCTGAGCCTTCATATTTCTATGCATCGTTCCGGATTTACCTTTTCTTTTGTTATCCAGGTTACACGTTTATGGGATACTCTACCGGTGGAGTAAAGGAAAACTTCCAGTAAACTCTCTTTTAAGCAGCGAATTAGAGCTCATTTTTTAAAGTCACTCAGGGAACCATGATAATCAATATATGTGTATTTATGAATAATGTAATAAGTTATAATATAATGTCTGTTTACTATCTATTTTATTTTAATTTATATAGATATATATTTATGATAATTTTTAAATATCGTGTATAACGTTTATATATAGTAAATCTTATAGTAAATAAGTATTTATTTTTTTATATAGTAATACAAAGTGTTTTGTTTTTATGTTTGTACGCATATTATGTATTTTTGTATGCACCCCTTAATTTGAAAACCTCTCCTTTGCTGCGGTAGACTGGTAGAGAATGCCAAATGGCATTAAGTCCGCCGTTTGTACACAAATTTTATATTGTGCAATAAAGTTTTAAATAAATAAGTAAATAAATAAAGAGGATTGAATATCCCAAGAACAATTATTGAAGACGTATAATATAATAACTCGTTTTAAAGTACCACTGAATTTTTTTTAATCAACGTTAAATAACTTTAAAAAATTCTGTATAGAAACAACTTATAACACGATTACTTCACATTCGTGGGATGGGTAGGCATAAGGTTACATAGAATGGATGTGATTCTACGAGATAAGATTACCAAATAATTAAGCAATCATGCAAAAGATTATGCCATCACTGATAACACTTTGACCTTGAACGGATTCAGTTTACTTCAGACAATATTTAGAGATATCAGCTTATCAGCCATTTGTATGTACATAAATTTAGTTATTACCTGTTACAAAACGTGCTCTGCACCTTAGATCTAAAAGTTACATGTTTAGCAAGGATGTCATAACAATGTTATTGTAAATCAATGAAAAAAGTATACTATTAGCACTCAATATCTAAGAGATATCACGTTTACAACACGACGTTGCTATGGAGTTTTTGATAAAGATTTAGACACGCATAAAGTATTTTTTGGACCGTGACTTTTATATCATGCTAAAATATTTTTACTTTTATATCATGGTACAGTCATGCAGATACAGTCAGTCATAAAAATCTTTCAAATGGAATAACACTCACACTAGTCAGATACTACAAGAAGACAAAACCGACGCTTATATGCGCGCCTTTATGAATTGCTAATAAGACAAAAATATTTAGGTACTATTCTTAAAGTAAAATATTATAGTAATAAATATCCTGGTACATTAGTCAGGAATGATAATAAAGAGCAATAAGTATCTTTAAATATTACTTCTCGTGAGCAATAACATAAAGTCAAATCTAAGACTGACTAAGCTCGGACCTTACCACAAATTGTGTAACAGAAACTCAGAAAGTTTTGAAAAAAAAATAAAAATGTTCTAATTGTAATTTTTTTTATTACAACTTTTGAAATAACTCTCCACCAGCATCTATACAAAGTTTCATGAATCTGAACCAATTTTCAAAGCACATTTTCCAGTCTGAAACAGGTAGTTCAACGGCCTTCTCGAACGCAGTGAACGGATCTTCTGGCGACGACAACTGTATGCCCTTGAGCTGGTGTTAAATTTTAGGGTACAAGAAGAGGTCACACGGTGCCAAATCAGGTCTGTAAGGGGGATGCCCCAAAAGTTTTACCGGTGTGTTGTTTAGAAGGTCCCTCGTCTTGATCGCGGTATGAGCAGGCGCGTTGTCGTGGAAGTGAAGCAAAAACCTCAGAACCCCCTGTTCGGTCGCTTGTTGGTCGCAGAAGCAATAACTTCTGGCAAGCATAGTTTCTTAAGAGAATTGATATAAAAACCCTGTTAAAGTGTAAAAACTGGCGATTAAAGATTTTCCAGCGCTACTCGATCGTTTCACTTTCGTGGCGTAGGCGTTGGTTCTTGTTGAAACACCCATACTGTTGATTGCCGATTTGTTTCTGGATTATATTGATAAATCCAAAATTCATCACCTGTTCTGATATCGTAAACACGGCGGGAAGAACCTGCTTTCATTTTACCAATCGGTAAGGTTGTGGGGTACACAAATGTGATGTGATTCCGCGGTTTTGTTGAATAAAAATTTCACTTGAAGCACGTTTTTTTTGCGTAACAGTGAAAAAAAGGACCTCTTCTTTCTTCATCCTTAAAATTTAGGCAACTGCATTTAAACTCGTTATACCAGTGGTATGCAGTTGCTTTAGAAGACGCCTAGTCCATAAAAGCTAATTAAAGTCGATTAAACGGTTCATCAGGTGTCAAGTTGGACTTGAAGTCGTAAAAATCATTGCACGAAAATGTTCCTGACGGTGATCCATTTTACTATGACAAACAATACTTTCAAAATGCTTGTAAAAAAAATTTGAGGGAAATTTAAATTTGATACATATAATTATATTTTAAATATTAGATTATTAAATCACAATATATTGGGATTCTTCTTAGCTTAGAAATAAAAGCTTAACAGCATTTCTCTGTAATAACGAAAGTTTTTATTTTGTATAATTTTGAAAACATTACATCAACATTACTCAATAAGAACATACCTGTTATAACGAAATAAACTACATTTAAAGCCGTTATTTCAGGTCTCTTTTAAGTACAATATAAATAGAAATAAATTACAGTAATCTTCGTCTTAAATAATAATTTGTTATACCGACGATGACACGGAAAATTAAAAACTAAAGAAAACTGTAAAAAGTTTTCTTTACAGAAATATAGCTTTACGTTTAAATAATCGACTTTTAAAATAAATTATAACTCGCCAGCGTTGCATACATAAAAATTTTTTTTGCAAAACCTTCCGAGTGACCTGATGTAATTGGAAGCAAAATTTAACACTGTTAAACTTCATACATAATTGAGGTGGAAAGATTCTATGCAAACAAACAAAGGTTTATCGTTTGTTTTAAGAAATTAAAAGGTGGCTTGTTTTAAATAGAATGGCCCAATATTTCCACACCATACTTCTCAACAAAACTTTTTTTATAAATATTTAATATTTAAAAAAAACACAGAAGAAATTTAACTTTTATTTTATCATTTTATTTTTTAACTTTTATTTTTTATTAGAATAAACCTTTGTTTCCATAAATATTAATAACCTCGTTAGCTATTTTATGGCAGTTCGTTACAAGTAATTATTTCGCAAGTTCGTCGTAAGCTAATTACCAGACTCATTGAAGCAAATTAGCTGTAATGGCGGTAGGTATTTCCGTAAATATTTTTAACAAAACAGATTAGTTATTCACTTACTCTCCTTTTTTTATTGTGAACTTAATTAGAGTTCATTAAAAAAATATTTTGCAAATACTTTTCGTAATACTTCATTTTATTGCCAATTTTGTTTCTTATAGCCAACCTATTATTCTCCAATTTTTTATTTGCTTTTAACCATTGTACTCAAAGAACCAAGCGTGAGGACCAGGCCATGTTTGATTTCCCGAAATATGAAATTTGCTATTTAATACTTAGATAAAAGCTAGAATAATCATGCCCTCGGAACAATTTCAAAAATTTGGCTACAAAAATCTTGATTAAAAGATAACAATAAATAACTTTCAGGGGGTTAATTTAGAGCTTATTTGCAATATTTTTGTCATAAAACAGTTTGTCGTTTGTTTTTGATATATTTTACTTTTTAGTTTTTGTCGGCTAGATTTTGTACGTTCACCTTGACATCTTTCGATTATTACCTATGCACTACTACAAGTTCATGTAATAAAAGTTAAATGATTGCCTCCTAGCTGAAAAGCGAAAGCATGTAGCATACCAAGCCTGGGCTAGCGCTCGCAGAAGCAAAGCTATGGATCTCCCAGCTAAGAAGCAAGCGTACAATGCTGCTGCCAAGTCCTGCAAAAAGGTGATCAGAAGCGCTCGTTTCGACCACATTGGCTGTATCGGGGACAAGTTAGCATCCTATCCCACGGGGAGTAAAGCTTTCTGGTCCCTTGCCAAGTCGGTTGAGATGAACTTCTGTCGCCCATCACTGCCACCACTGCAAAGGCCTGACGGGTCTTTGGCCCACAGCACAAAAGAGAAAGGCAGACTTGTTCGCAAATCTTTTCGCGGAATGTTCACGTCTAGATTCCAAAGGTAAAAGCCCAACCACGATACCCCCATTCGGCCCCAAGATGGAGGCCGTCCAAATTCACCAGAAACAGGTACTAAAATGCTTACAAAATCTAGACGAGAATAAGGCCAGTGGTCCGGATGGCATTCCCGCAGTGGTTTTAAAGCACTTTGCAGCCGATTTGTCTCCTGTTTTGACAAGCCTATTTCGACTCTCTCTAAGGACTGGAAAAGTTCCAAAATCATGGAAGTTTGCAAACGTACAGCCCGTACCAAAAAAGGGCAGTCGAGCCGACCCAGTCAACTATAGACCTATTGCAATCACTTCCATAATTTGAAAATTTATGGAACGTGTATTGAACCATCGTCTCCTGACGTACCTAGAGACCAATGAGCTCCTCAGTGACAACCAATATGGTTTTCGCGGAGGACGCTCAACAGGAGACCTTCTAGTGTACGTCACGCATCTATGGAGCATGGCCTTGGAAGGGCACGGAGAGGCAATAGCCGTATCCTTGGATATCTCCAAGGCCTTTGACCGGGTATGGCACGAAGCCCCTTTGAGCAAGCTTGCTGCGTATGGCATACCATCTGGACTCTGCGACTGGATTTCTGATTTCCTGAGGGAACGGTCAATTCGAGTTGTCGTCGATGGCTTCTCATCGGACCTAATGGCGATCAACGCCGGCGTACCTCAGGGATCTGTTCTCTCTGCAACATTATTCGTGCTGCACATTAATGACCTTCTTTTATCGGAAGGCATTATTGGTTACGCCGATGAAAGCACTGTTGTAGAGAGATATGTGTCCAATGCGCGAGCGAGTCCGAACCAGATCCAATTTCAGAGAGAGTCGATGATCGAACGAAAAGAGCACATTCAACTTGACGCCCACTTTCGAAAGTGTATCTGTACCGATCACAAACCAACTAGCGGTTTTTTACAGATTGCACTTTGGAGAGTGTGCTTGTTGAGAGAAATATTTGTAAACCTATTTTTTTGATAGAGATAAACCATTTATTTATTTCAATAATAAATAATTATTAAATTACAAAGGAGAAGCTATGTTTTCTATTACGTAATTGTATGTTTGTGATGCTACTGGATACTCGGCGGAGGCGCAGCTAGGGCGAGAATCGCGTGCATACAGTTCGGTCTTTTGTAGGCGCTTCGCATATTAAGAGACAACAACAATGCAGGGGATTCGGGCACGAATCTGAGCCCCCGCCGAATTCCCCGATAGTACCTATATGTCTGATTTTGCTTTAACGAAGACAACTTATTAACTCGTGAGATAACAGTAGAGATAATAAAACTACTCGCGATGCTGAGGCAATATTAGCGTGGTTTTCTTTTGAAAATAAATGTAAATAAAATTTTACTATATAAGATCAAACGAAGTTGGTTAATATGTTTATGAACCCAATGTTTTTTTTTCACCTGCATTATGTTATTAACTGTGACTGATTTAGGAATTGAATTAAATTAACTCTATGCCCATCAATGTCATATCAATGACATGCTACAAATGAGTGGTCTACATTGCAATGCGGATGACAGTATAGGCGACGCAGTGTACTCTGGACGAAACAGTACCTCGTGAAAATATGTAAACGAGAGTCGAACCAAATTTATTTCTGAAATGAAACCTTCATTGAATAACGTTTCGGAATGGGGTAGATATGCAACGTGGTAGAATTTAATACCTCAAACATACATGTTGGCTCGGTTACCACATAGCAAAACGCCATTAAGCTTATCGCCTTGCTTCGAGGGTATTCCCTTGAATACTATCGGACATCACGGTGTCGACTTATCTGAAATATGCAATTCCACGGTCATTTGGATGACAAAGCCAAAGTAGCCTCAAAAAGGGTTTGGGATCCTTATGGGTTATTTCCGTCCAAACCCTCCTCTTTAGCTTCACAAAGCACAAGTTCAGCCGCATATGGATTACTTCTGTCGCATCTGGGCTGGGGCACCTAAGTATTGCCCAAATATATATATTTATGTATATAATATGTATACATATTATTTGGTCCATTTGAACATATGCAACGTAAAAAGCTCACATTCGTCGTTGATGATATAATACCACTATAATATCACTTATATAATAGAAGAAAACTTGTATCTGCCCTGGATGCGATTTTTATGCCAAACCAGGACCTTTTTACATTTTGATAGCGGTAAACGAGCAGATTGCGTACATGATCCTTTCATTTATCAAATTAAATGTTTTCTCACTAAGGAAAGCGTGCATCTAATTGCTTTTCCGCTATATGGGAAAGTTGGCGAATGAGGTCAAAGGTCGTCAAAAACTAAACAGTTAACCTAAATATGGCCGTTTCGGATGACACGAAGGGAGTGTAGAGGATTTTTTCAGTATGACAATATTTAATTTAAAGAAAAAGTCCTGTATCCTAAGTAATACTTACGAATACACTAATACTAAACCTAAACTTAACATAAATAATGTACAATATGATGTTTATGTCCTCAACTCTCGGTTTATATATAAAATATGTTTTAATCTATTGAAATTATAAAAAAATTACAATAATCCATTTAACACTCTAAAATGCAGGAAAGTATCAAATTTGGAACATGATTATGATTATGTGTACATGAACCAATAGACTTTATCTTTTTTGTGTAACTGCGCAATATTTTTATGGAGTAGGTATTTGTATGCATGATAGAAATACATTTTGGAAAGCATAATAAGTTTAATCGAAAAAGAATTAGTTTTATAGTATACTAACATACTTAGAGAAATAATCCTTATTTGAAAAAGTTTAAATAACCTTGATTATAAGCTCTGCAACGGTAAATCAAGATGTAAACTATTTCGTTTTGAGAAGCTGAAATACTATTGCCATTTCAGTAGTGGTCCGTTTCATTTTAGTCCTACTTCACCCTGTCACATATGACCTTCCGTTGCTTACAAACACCACATTATTTATCTTACAATTGTTAAGTATTCTTTATCTTTTGAATAATGCACTTTGTTTCCCATTGTTCCTGCCTGGGCCTGACCCAACAGTTTTATCAGCGGGCATAATCTAAATGAAGCGACAGTAAACTTAATTAGTTAATAAACTCCTTTAATTTATCGTTATTTGGAAACTCAGTTGAGGTTTTATGTTTGCGAGTTTTATCTTTGCTAACGTGCGCATCAGCTGGTCTACCATCAACTTTTAGTTAGCCATTCAATTCCAATGCAAGATTCGTACCATGAAGTGCCTTTAGCTAACTGGCGTTTGAAGCGCTCACGGAGGAATGAACGATCGAAATTTGTCTGTGGTCCGCACGTGAGAAAGAGATGACGCTGTACACTAGTTGCATAAGTCTGTTTCTTTCCCTCGAACCATATGCGTTGCGTTTCGAAATCTAGTAGATATGATTTTAGCGGTTTTTTTTGTGTAAAAATAACAACAAATATATTTTAAAATTGCGATTTTTAGTGTCAAATTATATACCATAAGCCCGTTTGAGTACTCATTAAATAATAGAAATTTATATAATTCTTTAAATTACAAACAATTAAAGGTTGCTTAGTGTTGTCGTAAAAATAAACTGATTTAGTTTAGATCCCACCCCATTTGACTTGTATTTTGGTCTGTACTGATAAATCAGTTGACCTCAGGTCATCACACAGTTCTAATACCAATTGTTTAGATCAATACCAACCGTTTTAAAAATTCTTCGTTGTTCCAAATAAAAGGGGTCCAATTGTTCCCGTGTTAAACGTCTTTTTTGTCGCCGTGTTGTGTCTATTCCATAAACATTTTCCAAGAATTCAAAAAGGACTTATTCGTCACACATCTACAAAAAAATACCTCTAAAAATCACTTTTTCACATTAACACGTGAGAAACACTAAATATTCAACTAAAATACCTTAAATTACGTGTATTTTCAATATTTTTAAAAGATAACCAAAACGATTCACTTCACGCCAAGAAAGTAGCAAATATTTTTGGATCGCTTACTTTGACATTTATGTCATCCAATATAGGTTGAAATAACACTGAAGTGAACTGAACTGAAGTGAACTGAAAAATGAAGTGAACTAAAACAGTTTGCAATCCAATTGCCGACTTGATTTGGCGTCAACCTAACCTGGATCGCTTTAATGACGTCGTGTTATGAAATAGCAAAGCACTTTATTTTAGGTCGTCAATTGAATTTACTCAATTTACTATAATTGGAATTTACTACATATTAAAAAAACAAACATTTCCCCAATTTCATAATTCTTTGCAGATATATGAAACTCAGAAAAGTACGGTACAATCAAAAAGAATAATCCAGTTTTTTTTTTGTATTTAGCGGATCACAAACACTTATAGGCCAAGCAGTTAAAAGCATCAAATATGTATTTTTTAAATGTTAACCATAAGTAATCATAACTCCGCATGGAAAATTTAATAATATATTATATATATATTATGTATATTATATATATTAATAATACATTGGGTAGTATCGCTTTCTGGGAGTTGAGATATAAGCAGTGCATGTCAAGACGCAAAATCGGTAATCAAGTATACAAAATGTAAAAGCGACGTGTAAAGAGAGTTTGTTCTCGAAGTCCGGTAGACGAGCACAAATAAATTGGATAAAGGAAAAACTTAAAGTCCGTGTGGAAAGCGTAAATTATTAATAATATGAAAACAACATATTAATACTCGGGCACCGGTAACAAAACCACACGAACACGTGAACGAGGCAGTCAGTCAGGCACCCTCATTTCGTTCTCCGCTCGAAGTTTTTTGTTGAATTCGTTTTGCCAGCACTGATTAATCAGTTCCTAGTAATATAGAATAATAGAAATCACCAATACCTAGAAGAAAAAAATAATTAAATAAAACAATCAATCCCTAGACAGACACACCAACCGTATGGCCCCAAAGTAAGCAGAGCTTGTGTTATGGATGACCATATAGCGAACTGGGGGAACCCAGAATAAATATACATATATAAATACAAACAACCATGACCCGAAAACAAACATCTATGTTCATCGCACAAATGAATGCCCTGGCCAGGACTCGAACCTGGGATCACTCACACAAATAAATAAACATTTCTTGGATTTTCTTCTTTTCTAGAAACTAGATTGCTAGAGGTTTATTTATCTGAAATAAGGAAAAGATGACCTATTTTTTGACACTAATTACAATTTGTCAACCCTTTGGCCCACCACTACGTAGGCTCCTTTAACAAATAACTCTTTCAAATTGACTTATTAACTAACAAGCGAAGTTAAGTAAAGGTCCATTTGGTGGTATATAATATGACCAAGTTTAACAATAGTGATTATTCTGTCATATCAAGTGCATTGTGCATATCAATTGTTTATCTTATCAAGAATTAATTACGTTTATACTCTAGGTAAAAAGGCAAATAAAAAAACTCAACCTGTTTATATGCCGAACATATTTCACTGTATTATTTTTATAATTTACTTCATGAATAATGACAAGTAGCATAAAAGTAGCATTACACTTTATGTCTGATTGTGTTAAAATAAATTTTATTGCGTAGATCAATGATACGATATAGTTAACGTTGGAATATCCATGTTTCCATATAAAACAAGTTTATTCTAGTCGACGCCTTGAAACAACGTGTTGTTGTATGTTACACAGAGGAACAAAATATAGCATTAAATTAGGAAAAACTGACAAAAAATTTTGAAAAATGAAGTAAGTACTATAAAACGATTCTACATTCGTTACTGTATAATTTTCCCTTAAACCCTTAAATATGTTTAGTATAGACTGTAAGATATAAACTAACTAACCATTTTAAACTTAATAACAGGCAAATGCATTTATCTGCAGAAGAAATAGAGATTTTTAAGAGTATCTGCATTTGTTGGCGAAACATCATCAGCATAAAAGGTGACCAAAGAAATGAGAAAAGAACAAATTAGATAGAAATGAAGCAGATTTGATATCGTAAGAGTTTTGTTTAAAACTTTTTTTAAAATCAGAAATGTTTAAAGTAAGAATACGTTTTTATTGAAATCCTGTTCGAGACGACGCGACGCTACCATTCTCTTTTGGTACTGCCTACTTCTAAAAAGTCTTGCACGCCACTCTATATTAAAGGCGTCTATTAAAATTACATTCAACTACACAGTATACGTGGAACACACACAAAGTTTAGTAAAAAGGAATAAAAATGTTCTGTAAGATATAATTTTTTACTACATCTTTTCTCTCCACCGGACTTTTTTTCAGCGATTAAACGATTCATCAGGTTTCAAGTTGGACTTGAAGTCGTAATTGCACAAAAAGTAACTGACGGTGATTAATTTTTTTCTGACAGACAATAGTTTCAAAACGTTGGTATAGAAATGTAGAGGGAAATTTAAATTTGAAACAAATATAGTTTTACTTTTAGATGATCAAATTTTCAAAGTAACTTGTAACTCGCCAGCGTTCCATACATAAAACTTCTTTTTCGTCAAACTTTCTGAGTGGCCTGGTGTAAGGGCCCGTCATCCGTATAAGGCGTCATCTTATTTGGATGACAACGTTGAAATTAAAAAATAATTATTTTGTAGTAGAATTGCGTCAAGAATGATGTCCTACATATGCGCTCTTCATTTAAACATATGTTTTGTCAGTTGGCTTCCATCAAGGGGCAAGTAGTGACAGCATTATAAATATTAAATTATTAATAAATTAATATAATTATTAATAATGTTTTAAGTATGAATATAAAGGACGGTGTATCACTTACCTTGTAGCTATGCAGTTCAAACTACATTATAGTGATTGATAAATTAATTGGCAAATATGTTCAGGGTTAAACGATCATTGTTTTGTGTACCTTCTTCATGTTTAATCTGACAAACAATATAGTTTGAATTGACAGCGGCAAACAATATACTTAATACAAATTTAGATTATATCTACTGGAATACTTAAATTTGGTGTAAACGAAAACAATAATGATTTATAAAACATTTTATAGGGAAAATGTGCTTTTCTTATCAAAGGTATTTTATTTTATATGGACGTGTAATTTGCTTCGGTTTATGGGTTAAAAAAAATAAAAAAGCTTATAAACTAGATTTATGACGGACGACAACATTATATAATGGGGGTCTCAGAAAAATTCCAGGATGCTTTCAAAAAGTACGTAAATGAGAATGTACTTGCGCAATAGTTAACAAAATATTATTAAACAAACAAACATCCACAAAAATCTTATTATTTTTTATCCTACTCTAAGTACGAGTTTAACAGAGACTTCGTGAAATTATCACATTTGACATTGCACATGTTGCGAGCAGGGGCTGAGGCATCAATAAGGACGAAGCGATCTAGTCCCCTTCAGCAATTTCAAGCAATTTGCGTTCGAGGAGGAATCATGGACGGGATGTGCGTTGATGCTCCTGTATAGTAAATAGATGGGTGGCATGTGAATGAATTCGTAACGAGTGCACGTTACGTCCCCCCTCCCCTCGCAACTGCGTGGGCTGCGCGCGCATATATTCAGCAAACTCGCGCCCGACCGCCAGTCAGTCTGCAGACCGCACGCAGATCCGATCGAATTGACTTGACTGTGTCGTTCTAAAGAAACGCGCGTAATCATCGCGCATCGCTTTGGAGTCAACAAGGTACCGTAGCATAAATATTATTGTGTTGTTTTCCTACAAAATAACTTGGTTTATAGTTCTTTCAAGTCCGGATTCGAAGAGGGCAAGTGATCGACGAGAACCAGCGGTTCCTTAAACGCGCCGGGTTCCTGATGCAACGCGAAATTACTCTAAATACTAATAAAACAGCCGAAATGCGAATTCGCAACATGCACCCGTGCCCGCGCACCGGACCCGCCATGCGAATTATCCATGTCAACAAAGCACCTGGTGTGAGTGAAACTAAAGCTAAAAATAAACTAAAATACTTTTATGTGTTCAGTGATAACATCAGTGATAGGTACTGTCAATAAACATTTCTAATTAAACATATAACACATGACTAAGTTTCAGTTTCAACTAGTATTTTTAAATTGAATATATATAATAAAAATATTTATAGTGAATTGATAGTAATTTTTAAATTACTAGCATCGAATTTTAAATATTACTCATGTAAAAACATAACTTAATGTTACGTAAACCACTTTTTACGAATGTACTTAAATGTATGTCTTGTAACTTTTTAATATTAAAAACAGGTATAATTTGACATTTGCGTCCTTCAAATATTGAACATAACATTTATAACATGTTATAAATACAAGCAAAACTCATTTAAATTCTTACCGGAAAAAAACCTTTGATCATTACTTACAAAGAAATAAATATATAATTAATCCATTCATAAAGAATCAACAAAGAATAATAATCAATATCAACGATTTTTTGCTCATTAAAATTAAAATTATGTAGTAACTTAACCGTTAAGCATATACAACTAATACACAAAAAATAAACATCGTATGTGTGTAGATAAAAAAGAACTCATAAAAAAGTCTTAGTCTCGGTCAAATCAACTAAGTAATAATGTAATGTAATAATAATCCTTTGTGTTAAACCAGTCAAAATGACTAGCTCGTCCGTACTGCACTCGACTGTACCAATTTTGAGAAATTCAACAACATTTCATCATAACTAAAACAAGTACAAAGAACGCATGTCTTTCTTTTGTTCAAAAACTATGTATGAGCGTGATCCTGTCTTTGTCCGTTAAGAGGGTCAAACCAACGATTCGAAATTCGTACAGTGCGCCGGAGTGCATCTCGACAAAGGAAACGCGGCGTCAGTGGATCACGCGTTAGCGCCGTGCACGTATGACCACAGATATTTATTATCTTTAAAACCTGGCAGGCAAGTGTGAGGAACCAGTCTTTGTTATGTCATTCTCCTTGGTATAATGTTTTTAACATGTGTCTAACGTAGAATGCGAGTTACGGAACTGTTTCTTAAAAAATTGGTTAATCTAAATCTAGCATAATAAAGTTTCGTTATAAATGGGGAAAATTGTAAGACACTTGTTTTTTTTATGTGTAGGTTGTAAAAATGTATATGTATATATAACATGATTGGTAATGGTTGTTATAAGTATTTTACTTTTTGTCGTATGTTATTTATCATAAAAGATATAAAAATATGTTTATAAACGCAAAGTTCTAATCAATAACTATAACAATTGTATTCTCAGTATTAACACTTATTTATAAGAAAGGGTTTTGCTGTATTTGAAAAGCTTGATTGCAATAAAACTAGCACATATATGATCTATTCAACAATAAAACAAATATAATGTTTAGGAATGACTCGAATCTAAATTAATTAACAAGTAGCTTTGAAATATTTCAATTAACAATTTCACATTGGGCTTACCTACAATTTTTTTATAAATTGTTAATTTAGTAAATAGCGTAATAAAACTAATGGCGACTCGGTATATAAAGTAATTTTGAGTTTCATATAAATATATTTTCTAGACTAATTAGTAGTATAATTATTTCTAATGATTTCTGTGCAGTATTTTTAAAATCGCATTGCAAAGTTATATATTACCTGAAATGTACAACTACACTGTTCTATGGATTCTTGATGAAAGATATTTATTGTTCACATTGAGATGACAGTTTAACCAAACAGAGGTTATAAAATAAGCTACTTTATGACGTCATACAGAAGTTGACTGTAAGTCTAATTATTTTACGCATTTTCTTTAAAAGAAGCTTAATCACTTTTACCTGCGATCTAACAAACTAGGCTTTCGGAGGTACATCAATTTACTATTTGAAAAGCAGTAAAATCATTCAAAATATAATTATAAATAAAATCCCCTGTATGGAAAAAAAATCATTCAAGGTCAAAATTAAAAACGATTGTTACTTGCGATTTTTAGCAAAACGGTAAGTTTTATCATATAAATATCTTAGATAAAAATTGTAGATCATAAAATTATCTCCAAAAAATGTATCAATACTTATTTTCCTACGAGTTACTGTTTCCGAGATAAAACGATTCAAAATGAGGTAGTGTACTAAGCGGGATTTTTAAGTTGTTTCTCCAGTAGGCCTATTCTACGGGTCAGATATGATCCTGTTTAATTTGAAACTGTTGCAAAATAATGGAAATTAGCAGACTGGAAAAGATAAAAGCGATGTAAATAAAAAAAAAGCAGTGAAGTTTATTCGTCTAATTCGTAGCCTTCAAATTCTTCTTCTAGTTCTTCTTCTTGTTATTGTTCTTCTTCACCTTCATTCTGGGTGATCAACAAAACAGTTCATCCAAGTGCATCCCTTTTTGCAGTCGCAAAAAATTGTGTTCAGTCCGGCGCAGGTGGAAGTAAAGTTTGAACGAGTTCTAATGTATTGTTGACCAACTTCCAACCCCAGTCTGTAGGGTCTAGCTGATAACCAAGCCACACTTGAACTTGGTCATATACGGAAAAAGATGTTGATGAGCTTTTTTTTTCGAAATGGAGAGTTCATTTATGACCCTAATAGCCTTTTAAATTTCACCGGACTTTGTGGCCTAGCGCTGAGGGCGCTTAGCCGGAACTTAAACTACTCCTACATACGATACGCCTAAGGGCACCCGAGAGGGCACGGACCTCCGCTTAGAACGTCGTATATTGAAACTACCACTGGTTCGGAAGGATCATCTACTGCCAAAGAAACTGATTAGGAATGCGTACGCCGCGTTAGCCTGGCCCACCGGTGGGTTAGGCGATTCGAATGCCGTGTTGCCCTATTTCCGACTGGAACACCGGCGTTCCTTGTTGTAATAGAGTCGTCGGGATCTCTTAAGACGTTACGCGGACGCCTGTAACGGACCGGCGCGTCTGGGTTGGCTGTGTTGTCAGCTGACTTATTAACCAGCGGGTTGGGATGGTGGGGAGCGTTGTCGAAGTAGCGTCAAGACACCAACTTCATCAACTTGGATTTGTGGGCAGCTCGGGATCTTTATGCAGATCTAAATTGCGGACATAGGGCGGGGCCCCGACGCATTTGCGTTAGAACCTATTTTGAATAACCTGCAAGTTATTGATATTCCACTTGCTGGCGTGAGCGAAAACCACACTGGCATATATCATGATGGGGCGGACCAGATGTTGATGAGCAGTAACTGAGGTTGGAGGAAGAAAAGCTTATTGAACTTGTGTTTTACTTTTAGTATTTTCAACGAAACATGCATATCAATACTTATCTAAGCAGGTAGTTTTTTAGGAGCTCTGTACATATACGTGGCGTAATCATGCATATTATGACACTTATAACTTTTACTATTTTTACAATAGTTATATCTGAGAAACGGTGGCTCGTAAGAAAAAAAGATACATTTTTGATACATTTTTTATAGATAATTTAATGATCTACAATTTTTGTCTGGGGTATTTTTATAAGAAAGGTTTATACTTACCGTTTTGCTGAAAATAGCGAAAAACTCATTTTTTATCTGTACGCTGTATGTCAGATGATAGTTCCTTCTCAATCTGTATATAATATACAATACTTATTTTACTCATACATGATTACAAACGATATAAAAATACAATAATAATTTGACAAAAAAGAGAAGAAAGAAAGATAATATATTAAAATATGTGCTCGAGCATGATATAGCTTCAGATGTATCAGAAAATTGGAAGGACATCAAAGTTTGTAGCGTGGAATAATATTTCTAGAGTTTTAGTTTGTTTTGAAACTAGTTTGGTTTACGGTTGGGCGCTTGCTCTTGCACAAGATATTAGGTAATATCCACTCAAGTACATATAAACTTTAAACAATGCTGTTGAAATTACTATCGTTGGGAAAAAGCATTTAAAATTAGTCAACGCCTGGTAATGACTATGTAATTACGAGTATATATTTTATTTCTAAAAAGGAAACTCTCCATCTTTAGTCCGAAGTTTACATATAGAAAGTTAATACCTCCTCAGTGAACTAAGAATTCAGAACCACAGCGCTCCGTACTTGTGGAAGCAGATCCTAACTCACATCCAATATAAACATAAACAAGAAAATGATGGAAATCCCCCAAAAACGTTCGTTTGTGCCGAGGTCGTTCCTCATGCGTCTGCCGCGAAGGTCGTCGCAAATACCCTCATTCCTAACAACTGTCCGCTAAAAATACATACAAAATATTAGAGTTCACTCTCGGTCATACTCGTCATCACTTCGACTTGTGATGATAAAAAATAGTTAACTACGGTGTTAGAGCTGTCTTAAAATAATTACTTTGTTTCATACTACATAGTGTGGATAATCTAATGAAATAGTTTTGACAAGATTGGTGTCATACGTTTTCAGGATATTTATTTTTATTTATATTTTGTAATTTTTAGAAAAATATACAGCTATAAATTATTGTATACATATTATATACCTTAACCGATTCGTTGCGATGTCTTATTTCGCTAACTTCTAACTGTGGCGTCAAACCAAAATAACGTGACACTGTTCAGTGCCCACCGCCGTACGATTAGATGACACGCATCTGTGTCCTCAGCCGTGCGGAAAAGTAAATAGTGTTTTGACTATATTTTACATGTTCAAAGCTTGAATACTTTTAGTTTACATACGAAATCTAACGTGAACGCCCAGGCACATTGTTTTAAGTGATTAGAAGTGGCAAAACAAGTGTATCTTAATAAACGTGTAAAATGAAGATAGTTTGGTTCTGGGTAAAACTTCCCTAAAACTAAATTGAAGGAGTTACCATAGATTTTAAAATGAGGCACATCCGTGCCTAACGCCACAAAAGAAAGTGTTGGCACTGAAACGTGCCATCCGCAATGAATCGGTTAGCAAAAAAATTCAGGCCATCAACAAATTTTCACATATAGATACAAAATACATAGAAGGAAAATTAAACGTAGACACACAGTGATACATTACACAGGTACCATATGCCTATTGTTCTAAGAAAATAACAATTGGCATAAAAACAAAAAAAATCAATAACAAAAATTAACACATCAAAGCAGAGATCTCGTATTCCATAATTAGTACTGGCCAAAGAATTGGTTAGCCATGGCTGTCTTGACTCATGTAACACTACTACAATAAAGATCGAAACTCTCAAGCTCATTATTCATATGGTTCAACATTTTCGGTGCCCTTATCATAAAATAATTCTGTCTGTATTTGGTATCTGCGGTAGAAACGTAAAGTAAATTTGGATTACGATATGATTTATTGTGCGCACAGATACCAACTCCAGCCAGAAGCTCAGGTACGTCTACAGTATTCCGTGCTATTTGAATGAAATTATTCACATCTCTATACAATATAAAAGAAATGTGCTTTTTATTTGACCATTTAGCTGAGAAAAATCTGAGATAAGTGTAAGCTCGTTTTGTAGATTTCTAGTTAAGCCCTAACGTTGGCGGCGTCTGGTTTTCCAGACAAATTTGATCCACAAGCTTTAAGCGTAGAGTGAAAAAGTAAGGCTTGAACAGGCTTATACCATTCTAATCTTTATCATCACTTTCCACCAGGTGAGATGATAAATAAATGCCTACACATGTACAGTAAAAATATATATTTATATATATATATATATATATATAAATATATATTTTTACTGTACATGTGTAGGCATTTATTTAGAATGGTATAAGCTATATAAGTATGTAGGCGGATTAGAATGGTATAAGCTATATAAGCTATATAAATATAAAGATATAACATTTTTCAGTAGTAAGTTTCCAATTAATTCTTATGATTATTAATCTACAATTAAGCTAGAAGATGATATACCTACATCAGTCACGAGCCAGCAATATCATCTTAATTAATTGGCTAATTAATGTAAATTGTAATGAGTTTTGAATTATTTTGTTATTTGTTAAGACAACATTTGATCTTAATTCATTGATAGAAAATTCTTAATATATATAATCAACTTGTATAAACTTCCCAGAAGCTATTTCAATAAGTTCTGGGCTCACGCATGCCGTCGGTATCGCTCTCATGCGATTTATGCATGGCAACTTCAATGTATTCTTGTTAGGAGACCGACCTAATGGGTCTTCGATCAAACGCTTTTGGCTATTTCTAGAAGACGCCAAAAACGGTTCAGTGATAACCTGGTTAGTGAAAACTACTTCAGTTCTGACGATTTATAATAAGATATGAATTAAGAAGTTGTTCATTTTGCAGCGATAAATATAGTTTTGTTCTTTTTGTATTGTTTGAACCACGAAGCCTGAGTCTGTAATAAAGGGTTATAAATAATAAAGAAAATAAATTATTCCACATTACACTAATTTAAAATAACTTTTTGTTATGATGGGTTTATTGAAGTAGAACGTTAGATAAGCAAAATAATGCCGATGATATCATTGCACCAATGAAAATGAGAAATAAAATAACTTTCATATCGCAAATTAACCAGAATAACGTAATAACACAAACATTAAATTAATCTTTATTATAATAAAAGGCAGGAATCATTTCTAATTACAGAGCTGATAAAATTCTCAAAGGGGATATTAGTAGTTTACTTAAACTTAGATATAGTAATGATAAAGTATATATTCGCGTAGCATAGGTACTCTATATTAAAGAAGTTTCAAGTGAGGGCGCGAACAAAAAATTACAACCCCAAACAAAAGATATACTATTAATTGTAATAATAATTTGAAAAAAGTCCTTGCCAAGATAGCTGAAATATAGTTCTATTAAGAATTTATGTAATGCATTTTGTATTGTCTTAAATAACAGAGCTAACTTAAAACTAAGCATAATATAACTAGATTAAATTTTCCTTTTATATTAAAATAACTTGATAAAAATTATCAAAAGCAGGCGACTCGAATCAACTTCACACTACTAGGAAAAGATCGCGATTAACAAACTTAGATATTTTGTAACTAAAAGTGATGCGATCTAATCATACCTCAGAAATTGATTTAACCTAAATTGTATGCCGATATAAAACTTTTATTCAAAACAGATACGTAAGCGGTTTTATTTATATTAAAATATACTATAATATTTGAGACATCTATATTATATTTCTGAAATCTATATATTATTTTAATGCTATTAAATTAGTCATACACTGCTTCGACAGACTAAAAAGGAGATCCTATATCACCACCAAATGAAATTGTGTAAATACTCATGTATCTAAGTCCAAACGAGTACATTCTAGAATCATTTGGTTACGATGTTTGGTTTAAAAAGTGTGTCACTGTTACCCATTTCATTTGATGGTATAAAGTGATAACATTTCTGGGAGTGACAGCCAAACTAGGAACCAGTCACGAGAGTTGTGACTTTTTTACGATAATCGATATAAACGTTGTATAATATAAACGATATAATCGAATTGTGTAAGCTGTTATACTTTTATAATACATAAATATTCTTAAAACTTTTATATTAAGGTTATCCCGCGCTGTATCCGCGTTCACCGTTGGATAATTTTCTAGCAATGCTAATTAAACTATTCTATGAAATTTGTGTAGAACTAGAAGCTTGTTGTTTTGTAATTCACAGATTAGGAAAACTTCAGTACTCGTTCTTCTTGTGATAAAACAGGCCATATTTATTTAGCATAACAAAAACAAATTTTGCGAATCTATAAAACAAAATTGACATTTCAGTAACATTTTGATTTGATCAATTAAAATACGGCAGGTTAAATGGCGCCATAAAAACATGTATAGTTACTGGGTAAAAAGGATTTTATTTAATAGTGTACTAGAAATTTTGGTAGGTTCCTGCTCTTTTAAATTCGTAGCAGTAAGTATGGATAAACTACTTTCATAAGTGCTTTAATAAGTCAAACTATGATGCAATATTTCTTAAAATGTAAAAAAAATGTGTTTTGCTAATTACTCAAAAGTAGTAACTTTTTGATAAAATAATACCTTAATTTCTTACGTCCGAAATATTGGTTTCATTACTAATTGTACCTACTGACAAATTCACAAAAGTTTCACAGTACAATTTACAAATTATATTTTTTCACGTATTAATTTTATTAACGTGAAACATTGAAACAGTGTACATTAAAATTTCTTCAGAAAAAATTACGAAAATAGGTATTTGTTAGCTTATATGCTAATTGATTCCAATACATCAATAAAATTATTTGGAAATGACAAACTTTCATTTAATATAAGGTTATTTTTGTGCCATCTAAACTATCCGTCAAGTTGGTAAACCTATAGTATAATTCTTAAGGAAATTTTTTTCATAGCAACTCTTTGTCACGGCATGCAAAAACCTCGTGATTATGAACTGACAAATAAATCATAAATGTTATCAAAGAACGATTACTTGCTATTATCATACGCCCGAAGTCATTACACATTGTAACAATTTTATAAAGCTACGTAATTGTATGACAAACTGGTTTAGGAACTAGGCAGCACAAAGAAAGCCGCGGCCAAGGGCTTTTTGGTACATTAAAAGAACTCAAATGACTTCTATCATATACCAGCTAATATCAACATAATTTTTAAAGATATTCCGTCCGTCATAGCTCTTTAATTTTATTGACAAGTTACGAAAAATGCACTAGGTCAAATAGCTATTTAAAACTTGGTCTACCTATATTGAACTATATTTTATTGCTGCCGAGATGGAAAATACCTAGATACATAAATTCAACAATGAGTATTGAAAAAAACATACAAATTATCACAGATATTGGATGGTATACCTAGTTACAATGGTTATTTCGTAATGAAAAGTTAGTGACCTCGGCAGGTCACGACCTCAGCTTATTATCGTTTTGTTATTGTACGTCAATGTCTGCAATGTTGTTTTCTTTTACATCAACCATTATATTGTATACGGAAAGTTAATGTTCTGATTATTTGATATAGTCACAATAACCAGATAATTTAAACAGGGTTTTTACGTAATTAGCGAAAGATTTACTAGATACTTTAACACTATAACTAATTATACCCGTTGCTCAAATTCTTAAGTCACTTTACTTTATTATCGTTCGTAAATAAATTTAAATGCTCGGAAAACTCTTCTGAAACTGCGATATATTTAGATTAGTTTTATTCCGGTCATGAGTAAGTATGGCTCGTGACGTGTTATGTACCTGTTGGAATATTACTATTAAGAATGTTTAATATTGAAAAAGATAATACAACAAATATTTAGAAACAAAATGGTTTTAAAAGTAACATGTAAAATATAATGAGAGATTGTTAGGTACTATTAAGCAGTGAATTATTCAATTTAAAATACGGACCGTATAATTACGTATAATACGGACGTAATAATTTATTTCAAATCTTGATGCGCAGTTACACTTCGTAACCGGGTAATCAACAATTATGTTAATAAATACCAAATAAAACGTAACTCTTTATAAGATGAAATCAAATTCTTAGAAAAATTGTACACTCGGTGGAAACGACACTACACACTATGATTATTCAAAAAAGTGTTAAAACGTAATTGTTTCACAAGCGGAGGTGTAGTTTCGGATAACCTCATTTACATCGCGTAGAACTCGTTTTTTCACCACTTGGTTGAACATTTTAAGATGGCCCGAGCAGAAACAGCTTTTTTTGCAGAAACATTTACAAATAACTCTGAAATCTGACATCTAAGCGGACCTACTTGCTTTTATTTCAGTAAATCTACATGAAACCATAAACATGTTCCTTTGTGAAGGACATTAAGAACAGTTAGTGAAATTAGAATAAGCCTTATAGGATATAATGAAATAACAACCTTAATAAAACAACTTAAGTTTTTAAGAAATTCATTATTTGAAATTTCATAGGCATGGTCCCTACCTACCCCAAAGGTAGTTTCGTGGCTACTAAACTATGTCTTACTGAAGTAAGACATTTTTTATATCTTATGTTTTTATACATAAACCACACATCAGCACTTCAACAATGCCTAATGTTGTACATGCTAATGTATCTGCTAACCTGTATTGTCGAGAAGAATTCAGTTTGTTTATCATAAACTGGTTAAAACCAGCACTTTTTAACTTGGAAACAACTTCTTAAAACTCGTTCGTGGTTTTTTTAACTCCTGAATTAACAAGTCGAAAAACATACCTCCAAATTTTATTTACAATTTAGGATAGCCAACGTTATGCTAATCAGTACCTTTGTACCGCAATGAAATATCTGTCAAGAACTATAAATGTCAAATATTGAATGCTTTAGAATGAAAAAAGATTTTTAGCATAACAGAGTACTTACCAATAAATTAATGAACAGACAGCAAATCAATCAACGTAATGAAATAAATTTCAAATGTAGCTACATTTTGCGTATGTACTCGTATCTTGTACGTACCTGTTTTATAGAATTACATGGATGTGTTACTCATGTTCATTTAGAAGCACGTACCTAGACGTTGTCGTGTTAAATATGGGTTTATAGAAAACTTGGTGTTCATGCTATGATTTATTTCTCTGTCGATTAATTTAATGGTACTCTGTTATGCTAAATATCTTTTTTATTCTATGTATTACAACATTTAATTACCCGTACAGTTAAATGTTTGCAGGTACATAGCCAATCGGTATGTAGTATTATTCTGTAACGATCTCAGGAGTGCTAAAATAAAAACATCAGTAGTTTTATTAATGGCCTTCATAACCATATTGCCGATTGAAGTACAACTAAAATAAATAATCAGATAATAATGTTGTGGAAGCTTTTTGTATCGCTACAAATATACCATTTTTATCTGGTTTTAGGTACTTTATTTATCTAAGCATAAGTGTATTCGGTGGGTCTGATATCAAAATAAGTTCAGCAATATGTTTATACTAATTTGTTTGATATTCATGTTTCCTCTACGTCACACATAAGAATCGTACTTCTTATAAGCATTTTCCTTTTTCCTCAGCATAAAGGTTAAATGACTTTTAGTAGTTTTTTAAGGAGTGCGTGGTTTTTGCTAGTAGCCACTCTGTGGCAGCGCGCTGGCAAGGCGCCAATCGATTCGTGAAATGACCGTCCGGGCGTGTGTCAAGGGTTTGTTTGCGTCTTTATACGTGTGCGTTCATGAAAGCACAATGATTTTCTGGCACACGCTACCTACATTAAACAATATTATACGATATGTGAAGAAAACAATCAAACAGCATTATCACATTTCAATGTGCTTGGTCATACATAACAAACTAAATTGAATTCACCTTACCATTTTTTTTTATCGAATCACATTAAGTCTGCGCTATCAAAATGCACACAGTAGATATGTCTTTAAGAAGGGTTCAAAAGTCATACTGTAATATTAAATTTGTTTTATTTTAAAATATCTTATTAAAATACCTTAAGTTTAAACCTGAGTTGATGCAAGCGGGCCGTAGGTACTCTTAGGTTTTTTAATTGTTAGTCACTCCTTATTGATATTTTTGCTAACCTTTGTTTTTATTTGCCTTCGTTTGTCCTGTTGTGCCATTCCCACTCTTATATCTTAATTAAACAAAAGTTTTCAATATGTTCTTTCTTTTTTCAGGGTCTATAAAAAAGTCAAAACATGGCCGACCAACACGTTGAAGGTGAGAAATATACCATTAGTGACTACGTGATTTTTTACGATCTATTAGACTAAGAAAGTAAATAGATAAATAACATAGGTATTAGAATTTATAGACGTCGACTGAGCTGTCAATAAACTCAAATTGCCATTCGCAAAATAAAAGTTGTTTATTTGTCAAAATTGTTATTGAGTGCAGTTTGCTTAATTTACTTAATTAAATAATTTAATATTGTTAAAAATATTTAGCAGTGACTTGGTTCCAAAATTTTTGTTAAGCCTACCGACTTTAACAGTTAAGGTTGCGACAATATGTTTCCATGGAAGTTTACTCATTTTGATGATCACAGATCTGGAACCAGTGTCTGCGGTGCGTTCAAAATACAACAAACCATGTTCAATAACGTCCAATATATGGAAAATATTATCTATTCGAGGTGTATAATTATTGTGTTTTGTAGGTATGTAAGTGGAGCTTACTCCGTTTCTTTGATTATAAGAAGATTTAAGGTTTTCACTACAAATTTATTTTCGAAAACTTTTTGAGATTCCTCTATTAACAAATATGTATACTTCAAGCGCACCTATTATGAAAAAAGTACAATGCTATACTAATTATATGAATTTATACCATCGTCTTCGAACCGTATCAAAATTTTTGGCGATTATTGAATGTCATTGTATCTTTGTGATCAATGCCTAATAAAAAATAAGTTACCAATACAAAAATACCTTGAATTAGAGCTAGCAAGATAACGCGACGAGCTTCCAGCCTAAAGTTCCCTGATTTTTTTACTCCAAAATATGCATACCTAATGTTAAGAACGAGTTCCAAAACTATAAGGAAACAAATAAGCTCACAGGGTCTAGGCAAGTGGCATTCGACGAGAGAATAGAAATTTATGTAATTGACATACGCCTTTGATTAAACGTTCCGTACGCTTATGTAAATTTTATACAATTAGCATTTTAATTAGTTTTCTATTCCACCGTTAAATGCCACCGTCTGTTCTATCTAGAAGATGTAAATAGAAACTACATCTATTTATTCATGAAGTAGACTATAAAACTGTTTACTACATTTTCTCAGATAACCCCAAAATCCTTTCGGGCCCGGTGTTGAAAAACTCGCCCAACGCGGTATTGTCAAAGACCCTCCTGACGAGGTACAATGACCTGCCTCTCCCGAATGATAAGGTCTTAGCTACCTACATCTGGATCGACGGATCCGGAGAACATATGAGATGCAAAGACAGAACTTTAAACTTCATCCCGATACATGCGAAAGGTAAGCCTCGGGTTCTGTGTATTTTAAAAAGTTAAACTTTATTATCTAAAACAAAATGTTGTTTATGGTAATGAAGTTTAACTTGTGATATTCCTATTATCATTGTGACTACAATTATCAACATTTAAAAATTAATAGACAATGGTAGCACTACATTTCATTTTACTCTTTCAATTTTCACTGACATGTCCAATATTTTAAATATTTTAGTACAAATAATAAATATATTATTTTTTTACTAGTTTTTACTAATTTACTAAATTTTAACATTGTCAATTGGACTGTAGTTATTTTTTAAATTGCCAAGCTTTGACCTCTTTGCTTGACAGTAACCTGGGATTTAGAATCACCGGCTTCAACAAATGTATATTGCGTAGGGCTTTAACGATAGAAGTTTTTAGATTATACCATGTCATAGAGTTTAATTTATGTTTTCAAATACTGAATTACTATTAACTAGAATTTTTCTAAAAGTAGGTAAAGGTTATTCCGAGGCTATTTCTGGACAACCTGGCAAAAAAGAAGAATAATTAAGAGCGATTGAATCGAGTTTATAATTTATAGGTCACCTCAAAACCTGTATGAGGTATGACCTTTAGACGCAATCATCAATATTGTAGTAACCTTGCCGCCCACTGCGCAGCCCTTAACCGTCACGACGTACCGACATTAGTACAGATTAAGGAAGGGCTAAAAGAACGATTAATAACAGAGCCACCCATCTTTCCTTTGTATAAGTGTTCTGTAAAACATTTTTATTTGTATTATCATTTTTCTATATGAGACGAATAAACTTACTGAAAAATAACTTTCGCCAAAAAAACGTTTCGAATGCTCAATGTCGGCCTAAAATGTATATGAAAGAAGGAACAAAAATACCTTTTAGTATTGACATAATATAAAAATATAGATACGTTATCGCTTTTTATTTTGTGGGACCGCAAAAGTACGGTGATAGCCTGAGTTGACTTCAGCAACCCACAGAAAGAGCCATGCATGATGCTGATCCTGCCTTTTAAAAATAAAAACACATAAAACGCCGATTAGTGTTCCCTGAGTGCAAAAATTGCTTTGCAACCTTTAAGGAACGAAAATATATTTGGTTTCACTCCGAAGTTCAATATTTAATTTAATTTTTGGTTTAAGAATATTAAAATAGAAATGGGACAGGAAAGCGACTCATATAATAGCGATAGAACTTCACTTGAAAGTTCGTTTAATAATCTATTATATTTTGTCGCTTCATTCTTCAGGTAGTATATAATCAAACAAGTAGATTTTAAGAGATTAATGATTGTTTTCTCTTTTACAAATCTCAAAAGTCTTTACATATACAATTTAGTTCAATACGTTTATTCATTAAATTGCTTACTTAAGTGCATAATTTAAAAATCCAGTAACCTTTAGGCATTTATTATACACTTGGTGATTGCCAAATTAATTAAATCAAACAGAATATAAATAAACAGAACAATTTAATCTCTTTATCGGAAGATATTGGGTGGTTTGTACATTTATTGAGTAGGGATAAGGCAAAGTCGTTTAGTGGGTCTAATATGGGTTTATGGTAAATTTTTGTAAAGGGCTGAGAGTTTTAGGTCCAACCAGCCGTTTCTCGGATAACCTACACTGAGCACGTGCCGCGTGCTGTGTGCGCTGAACACGCTCATGTCAACGCCGTTCGTCTGCTTTATCCACCGACTTAGCGTCTGACTCGACGCGGCTCTGTAAGGAACCTTTCATGTTACAAACAAGAACCCGACTTCGAAGCTTTAATATTTTTTGTCACAAAAAATATAATCCTTTAGACTCGATACAGGACATATTACGTTATTTTTAAAGATTGTCAAGGATAACATAGGTAGTTCACGATTTGGGGCTGTGGTTTTAATGATGTATGTTATGATTATGTGTATGCAAAAATTATATTTTCTAATTTAATTAAAGATAATGTCTAGACCTTATGTCCGGCGCATAGGGCTAACCACGTAACGGTAACTTTTTGGTAATTAAATATTTTAAATTAGTTAAAGTCATATAAGGATATCATAGAGAAAGCTGATTAAGAACTAAATTTGGATCCCAAGAAAATGTGTACTTCGATTTACTTGGTTTCACTTTATAGGCTTCTTGTAAAATTTGCCTCATCATTGCCCATATCTTTGCCTAACAATAGACACAAGGCTGAACGGTGTGAATTTAATGAACTGAATGTACAACCCTTATTAAATTGCTCTTTTAAAAAACAAAGAACTAATAAAAGAGGTTTTTGAACATAATATCAGTATTACGTCACGTACAAAACTCCTACAATAACCTCAACGTGATGTTGTATTGACACATAGTCATGGGTGCCAGAGAAGCGAGCATCATCGTCAGGGTCTTTGGCGGACAGCCGCGCCGCGTGAACGCCGCCCGGAGCGTCTCGCGGCACCCAGGGTAAGGCTGGAGTGCTTTGCTTTGGTGCTGTTATGGTAGTTATTGAATCTTTTGTTTCAATTTAAATCAATAGACACAATTGACGCAATACACATTTTAAGACAAGGGAAAATGGAGGAAATGGAAAAAAATATGTAGAGGCCCAATTAACCGTAAACGCATGGACTGCGACTGCATCCGGTTCAGAATTCCTGGTTACAAATGTGTCACATTTGGCATTGGTATAAATTACGTTCCTCGGCAAATGCCATAGCCAAACGCCATAGCCAAATGTCTTAGCCAAATGTGTCTATTTATAGTATTTAAATGTGGAAATGGAATACCACCCATCATGTTGACGTACCTAATAGAGGTGGTATTATCAACTCGTTATTATATTGCACAATTTTTTTCTTTCCCGACTAAACTTTTGAAGCCTAACGAAACGGCTAGTAATTCTAGATAATTGATATGGTATTATTTTTCACTATGTTTCCAAGAACCATAAAATTTATTGTTTTGGAATATTGCGCTCCAGCCTGTTCTGAATGCATCTGTATATATCTTATAAATTTGTAAAGTAATTAAACAGGAAATGGTATACTTACTTATACTTTCCTACGAGATTAAATTTCGTAATTTAGGGAGTTTAATGTTTGCCTCATATTTGTTCTTATTTTGTAGCTAGACAGGCTGCGACCAGTACACGTATATGTTTGGCAAAATCTCGTATCGAGCATATTTGAAGTTTCGTAAATTTGTTTACATATCGTCAGGTAAAGAAATAGACATCTATTCGATGTTAAACATAAAGCCTAAAAATTTTACCGACTATGTCGGTACTATTCGATTTTTGTTCAAATTCACAACAAGTGACTCATAACTTCGCGGATAATTTTTGTAAATACCTCCGGAGTAACGGATAACCCATACGGCATGGCCGTAAACTCGTATGTGATGGGCTCGAACACATCGTTCTCTTGAAATTCAAAACGTAGCTATTTTTTGTACTTAACAAATATAGGTACGAGTAGATATAATCTTTCTTATCTATGTTAGCTAAGAAACCATTATGAAGAACTAATTTAGAAGCTGTTTTATATGTAAGTATTTTCAAGAGTACTTTTTCTACAAAAGTGTAATTTTCTCTTGTTTTTTCTTTTTAGTATGAACTGTATTCACCGATCTAAAAATATTTATTTATTATATTTGTTTGATATAAACTGGTCACTTATGGAATAACAAAGTTTTATAGCCTGTAAGTCTAACAATTTACTAATTGCTATTGTCATATTTCGTTTTTCACGTATGCGACAAAATATGTTTGTGAGTAAATACTTGTGTAACTTTATCATGAAATGAAATTGAGAAACAGAATTTTATCAATTTTAAAATCGTTTCATTATTTGTTATTTTAGGCCAATAATTGTAAAAGTAACGGATTCGACCTGCGTGTACCTGAATTAAGGTTGATTCGGTGCACGAGTCCCGGACTGGTTTAATGTGGACGCCGAAGTGGAGGCACTGGCACTTTCCATTGACGTCGCCCCCCGCCCTGTTTGACGGGTAACGAGGAAGTCCCATCCAGTTTCCTTACTGAGTTAACCAGTTTCCTTACTGAGTTAACCGGTTGCCTGTCGATGTTTGGGGAGTACTTAGATAGATAGCTTCGGTGTACTTTATTATTATTACTTAATTTATTTGTTTTCTTTTTAAAGCTTTATTATCTCCTTTCTCAAAAAGTAAGTCCATTCCCCTATTTATAGCGGTTATTGCATAACTGAACTGTTGCTGGAGCCCCTGAAGCTCCGAGGGCAGAAAAAATCCCTGGAACCATGTCGAAAAATATTTCTCCGGGTCGACGGTTCCAGATTAGGGAGCGTCTACATAGAGGGCTCAGGTAATGCGGTAACCGAAATGGCTAGCTAGAGATTCGTCTACTGGGTTCATCATTATATTTAAATAATTTAATAAAAAATTTAAATAATGGAATATTACGTAATACAGATATCGTGTGCTATCCCTTTCAGATTACACGCATTTTGTATATTCGTATAAAAATTTTTAAACATTATTGAAAAAAAAAATAACATTACGAGTACTGTTCAGCATTAATCAGAATAAGAAAGATTAGGTAGTATACTACCAGGAATTTATGCGGATAACGTGATATATCGATTAAAAAGAAGTATTTTTTCGACA
Source organism: Marasmarcha lunaedactyla (assembly GCA_923062675.1). Classification (NCBI taxonomy): domain Eukaryota; kingdom Metazoa; phylum Arthropoda; class Insecta; order Lepidoptera; family Pterophoridae; genus Marasmarcha; species Marasmarcha lunaedactyla. Next base: position 15,674,880 of record OV281339.1, on the reverse strand, counting down.
AAGAGAAAATTATAGTTTCTAATAAGAAATATCAGGTAGTAATTTGCTCAATTGGTCTGTTTCGGTTACTTCCTTAGCCTCATGACATATGGCATTCTGCCGTGGGGGAGTGCTACCGACGTCGATATTTTATTTATTCTGCAGAAAAGGGTGTTCGCTCAATCTATCAGCTCGGTCCAAAGGTGTCACTTAGAAGTAAATTTAAGGAAATAAATATCTTATTTTCTATTAACAATATATTTTGGGAATTTAATTATGTAACAAAAACATAACCTTGATCAAAAGAAAAAAAGATCATACAAAAGAAAAAATATGCTGGCAGCTCATGATAGTAGGCTTCATAAAGTCTCATTCATGGGTCAATGTGTAGGTATGCTTTCATTATAAGGTTCCTGAGGATATCCAAGGTCTTCCTATTGACAAATTCAAAGAAACTGTAAAATTTGTGTGCTAAAGTATATTATAAACTATCCTATTATTTGGATGATAAAAGCACTTAGGTATAATCCCCTCATTAAAAGATTTATTTGTAACAAAAAGTGTGTAATGTGTCTTTTCGTTCGTTGAGTTCTTCGTGCCGATGAATATCTAAAGCGTCATTGTCACTAAAGTATGTGTTTTTATGGTAGCGTCAGGTGACGGGTCGTTCACTTCCCTCTAATATGGTTGAGGAGGGCAATGGCTGGATCCCGCGTTAAAACGGGTGCCGTTTGAGGGTGTTCGTCGTTTGCCTACTTGGGGAGAGGGAGACCTGCCAGAGCTAGCAGACGCAGATAAGAATAATTTTGTATATAGACACACTGTAATTTTATTTTGAAAAAAAAAAATGTATCTGTGTAGTTTCTTGCCAGTTCTCCTTCACGAAGGTTTTTCTGAACTCGTGGTAGAGTCGTGTTTTATTTGACGCTAATAAGAACAAGTAATTGTCATTGTTGGGAAGTACATATTTGATTTGAATTTGAAAATAATTTATAAAACTAATGCTATGAAGTTATGTTACTTTGATAATTTTAAATCAATAAATTATAAACTCGATTAAACCGCTTTTAATTATTCTTCATTTTAAGCTAGTCTGTCCAGAAGTAACCTTGGAATATCCTTTACTTTTAGAAGAATTTTACAAAACTAGGCAAAACTGTTAGTAATGCAGAATTTGAAAACCTAAATAAAACTCTAGGACATGACATAATCTAAAAACTTTTATCGTTAAAACCCTACGCAAGAAATGTATTTTCCATTACAAATTTTTTATTAAGTAGGTCACTGGGATTATTTTAGTACAGTTTCATATAGGAATTAAGCTAATGTTTGATATGTTATTATTATATATAATACATGCTCATAACGAGCTCATCCTCATTAAGAATTGTAATAAGAGGTACTTAAATAATTTGCCCTTGAAACATTCGTTGTCGCCTGTTTAGTAAACAAGTGATACAAGCTAATGCTCCGTCGTAGCTTGCCTCATAATATACAATTAGTAAAGTAACAATTCATCAGCTAATTGATATCCTCTTCGTAAAAAAAAATATCAAATAAATTGATTGTTTTTCATATATGTGCAATTAATGTACAAGAGAAACAACGCAACATCAATTTGCAATATAAAACTTATTTCAGAGAAACAAACACAAGAAAAGATTTTAGGTCTGTAGATTTCTTACGATTGAAGAATACAAATCCGGTCACGCTCAAAATTCAGACAGCCATTTTTATTGCTTCCAATACATAACAAACTTAATGCCATTCTACGCAGTAAATATATCCACGTAACAATGAGAAACAAATTTTCTGAAACATTTCCTTGTTATTTTAGACAATTTTTTATTTAGAATCGATATGATGAACAAAGAAGCCGATTTTAAAATAAAACGAGAATTACAAAGGACTTTCGAATCGAAGTACGAGGCGCCGTATTTTAACCCAAAAGATTTAGAACTGGCGTACCCCGTGCAATGCCATCATCCACACCCTGATTACAAGGAGTTTGATGAAAACATGTCAGGTTTCCGAACCGTAATATTTTGCAGACTTATAAATGACAGCCTCAGAGTAGACTGCAGACTTATAAGTGACGTAGAGTAGTTTTATTTGCTTTTAACTTTTTGGTTCTTTCTTGTTCTGGTTGTTTGGGTCTGTGGTATACTTCTAGATACTATAAAGTTGTTGAACATTACATTGTAAGTTCCTGTAGTTGGATTTTTGTGGTTGGTTTTCGAATAATTAAAATTTTTGAAGTACACCTAGTTAATTACAGAAATTAGTCAGATGTTTGAATGTAACACAACTAAATGATCAAGCACTGAAATTTTATTGAATCATTTCGACTTAATACTACAGTATTTAACAGTAGATAAATAGTTATTGAGTTCTGTTTATAAATAAGTAAAAATATGGCCTGCAGCAATCGATTTTCATTAGAAGATGACTTTAGACTGATCGATTATTTCGAAACCAGATTTGCCGATATGGAATTTCGACGGAAGCTCGACGGGTCAAGCCCAAGGCCACAACTCGGACACTTTCTTAGTCGCCCGCGCCATCTACAAGGATCCTTTCCGACGAGGAAACCATATTCTTGTCATGTGCGATACCTACAAGTACAACATGGAACCCACAGGTCAGTAAGTCATTAAAGCAGCCAATATGTGCCACAGTTACGTCCTTCGGAAACTCGGTGGCAAACATAAACTTAGGTATATAATACTAGTTTCATAACATTGAGACGTCACAATAAATCCATCGGGAATATCGCGAACTCAGTCACGAGTCAAGCCAACTGTGACAACGAGATTTGTTATTCGCCAAGTGTCGCAGTAAAGGACTAACTTATGTTAGTAGTTCGGAGTCTACGAGAAATATTCTAATGTAATTGTTTGAAAAATAAAGTTAAACACAACAGATGCAAAAATTTGTTCTTATCTTTTTCATTATTGTGTGGTTTGAAATGCAAACTATACAGGGTGTTCTAAAATTTATTTTACAAAAAATAATCCAGATTGACTCTCCACCATTCGACTATAAAAAGCCGTTATTCATTTGGTCTTATGGCCTTTCCATGAAAATGTCTAAACTTTAAAGTTAAAGCGCGCGGCCACACGCCTATCCAGATAACGCGTGGACCTTGCGATCAGCTGGGAGGTCATTGCACAATAAAAAGACGTAAACTTAGATAATTAGATAACTTCCTAGTTAGCACTGTGCGATCAACAGACAGTCTCGTATTACACATACAATACAATAGATAATAATAATACTGGTAAGAACTTACTTCAATAAAAAATTTTTCGATTCTTATTAGATTACATTTCGAGTCCAGTGTCTTACTGGACTCGAAATGTCATTATGCAAGTAAGTAACAAGGTATCAATTTATCTATGTTTACCATTTTCCTATTTTGTAATTACCTTCCAGCTGATCACATGGTCCGCGCGTTATCTGTTTAGGTGTGTGGCCGCGCGCTTTAACTGTAAGTGTTTAGAAATTTTTATGCAAAGACTATAAGTCCAAATAAAAAACGGTTTTTTGTTGTCATATATTTTTTTGTAAAATACTTTTTGAACACCCTGTATAAAGGTACTTACTGTACCTACTAAATACTTTTAAATATACATATAAGCTTTTATGGACCCTTATGTACAAAGTTCATGGATAGAAATAAATGCGTTTTGAATTATTTATTAAATGTCTTAATTGAATAAGCTCAAGGTTACAAGGATAAGCGCAATGCAAGGCTGAGTGTGTAATCAATGTGAAGGCTGATTCAGAAACAGGAAATAGTTCCTAGTTAATTCTTAAGTAGAATCATATTGATCTGTTTTAATGTATTGCTTAGAATTATAATTTTGTTCAAAGATACAAAATATTCAGATTCAAAATAATCATCATTGAACAGTCGTAAATGTATATCGTTAATGAATATTCTATGTAAATATTCAACCACAAACAAAAGGAACGCACGTCTTAGGTATATATCTATATATATAAATCAAAATATAGCAGTCTTTGGTACATAAATAACTTATTGTGTTTCCAGACACGAACAATCGTATAAGATGCCAAGAGGCGCACGACAAATGCAAGCACGAGGAGCCTTGGTTCGGTATCGAGCAGGAGTACACTCTTCTGGACTCGGACCTGCGCCCATTCGGTTGGCCTCCAGGCGGCTTCCCCCCACCACAGGGACCTTACTATTGCGGCGTTGGCGCCAACAAGGTCTTTGCCAGAGATCTCGTTGAAGCTCACTACAGGTAACCTTACGTTATCATTCAATCTAAAACATAATTATTATTTAGTAGGTCATATATTTTGTCTTCTTTTTTTAATGTTTAATTGGCATACACTTAATTGACTTACCTAATTATGAGTGGCTTGGGTATCCATGAATGACATAGATTAAAATTGGTATACTTGTTGTTCCTGTTTTTTCACTGGTAGTATTTTCAATTTATGTAAGGTTAAAATAAGAAGAAATGTGATACCCGCCCAGATGTATCTGAATAAATTAGACCTCATTAGTCTTTTCAATACAAAATCCAAACTTACTCATTTACACTGTCGTAACTAAACAAATAATCTGCAGATGCTGCTTATACGCTGGCGTGCCGATCTCTGGTACCAATGCTGAGGTGATGCCCTCTCAATGGGAGTTTCAAGTTGGCCCATCTGTAGGGGTCTCCGCCGGAGATGACCTCTGGATGGCTCGGTACATCCTGCACAGACTCGCTGAGGAATATGGAGTCATTGTCTCCTTTGACCCTAAACCAGTCCAGGACTGGAACGGTTCAGGAGCGCATACTAACTTCTCAACAAAAAAGATGAGGGAAGAAAATGGTATTATGTAAGTATCTTATTTAAGGGCCATGTGCGAGTCCTTTTTATTGGTATAATTATAAACTTTAGGGTCATAATGTAAGATAAAAATTGGGTAAACATTGTAGGTAGTTATTATAATAGGAGTTTTTCTTTCTCATCAATTGATATTTTGGTAATTATTTTTCCGCATAGTACCAATTCATTTACTTAAGATAATAATCGTCGTACGTCCATTAGTGAGATCGAGAAGGCCATCGACAAGCTGTCGAAGGTGCACATGAAGCACATCAAGGTGTACGACCCGCGCGGCGGAAAGGACAACGAGCGCCGCCTTACCGGCATCCACGAGACCTCCAGTATCAACGACTTCAGTGCAGGTATGTTAACAACTTATGTGGCCTTAATAGGAGCAAATTAATATTTACCTTAATAGGAACCTGAAAAATTGCTCTGGTACTAACACAAGTACATTTATTTACTAAACTCGATTAAATTGCTCCCCGAAATAAGAGATGGAATGAGGCAAGGCACAGGCTTGCGAACAAGACAAAATTTGTCATGTCCGTATAATATCGTTTGTATTCGTTTCGTATTATACAAAGTGTTTTTTTATTAGAGCATAATCCTTTAAGGGGTTATAGTAGAGCTAATTTACAACATTTTTTTGTATGGACACCTATATGCGAAAGTGCACCATATTTATCAAAATTCAAAAGTTATTTAATTAACATCTTAATTTTATTTATTTATGACGATCAAGTTACATATTCAGAGCATAAAACTTACAATAACAACGTTTTTTTAAACACAATGCTCCCAAAGTCAAGAACAAAAGAAAAAAATTACTAGTATTTCACGAAAATTTGCCCCTTTAACATAAAAGTTACTATGACATTTGTTGTACATATTGTAAAAAAACATCTACATTTCCTAAGCTTTCTAATGAAGTATACAACTTTTACACAAGTGTTCAAACACCAAAGATATCACACAAACAATGGAGCAGGGCGCAGGTAGAAAAAAATAAAAGAAATGACAATGGTGTGCCACTCAACAAAAGGGTCAGCTAGCAAAGTACTATCAAAGTACAAAATACTATCTGGAATTGTTTGACCTTTGGTTACTAAACCCTTATCTACTAATGAATGTAGATTTAGTCCGTTCTTGTAATTTGTTGCGTTCGGATGCTACTCGGGTGCTATCTGCAGTTTTGTTTTTCTTCTTACGACGATCCGGCTTACGACTGTTCTGTGATTGATTGCCCTTCTGGCGACTTGGCTATTAAACTGGTTACCGTGTATCCAAAGATTTGGCGTGTATTAAGGACTATGGTTGGAAGAAAACAACGAGATTTCACCAATGAAGTATATGCTGATATTTTGTTTATGTATGGCGTAGCTAGAGGCAATGCTTTAGCTGCCCAACGCGAATATCATTTGCAATACCCAGGCTGGAAGCTTTCAAAGACGACGAGGTATGTCATCTTTAATTTATTTTAACTGAACAGGTTTTATAAACTGCCATACTGTTAAAATGCTACATTATTAACAAAAGTAATAAACCCAGTATGACTCAATAAAAATCAAAGTTTATCCTAGAATCGATAGCGGAAGGATAACAAAGCATTTAAAATTATGGTTAAAAACTTGTATAAATTAGAGAATTGCTTTGAAAATTGCTTTTGTGTTTGTTAAAGTTCAGCTTTCAGTTCAGCAATATTCCTTATTTCAACAATAATTAAACTAATAATAATTAATAATTAATATTAATTAATGTTAAACTATTTATTAAGATAAGATGTTTAATTTTCAATAGATGACATGGGTAGACCGCGTTTGTACCCTGCCGATGCCGATGAAGAAATCCTCCTTTTTTTCCAACGAAGCTCTACAAGAATTGTTGCTCATTCCCTTGGCGTGTCCCATTTGAAAGTATGGCAGTTTTTACATGAATCTGGACGTCATCCCTACCACTACACTCCAGTCCAAGTACTCGAGGAAGGCGATCCTATGAGAAGAGTACAATTTTAGAAGAAAATTAGTAGAAGGATATCAGTAAATGTGTGGATGGGAATCATTAATAACAATAGTGCTTTGCCCTCAGTTACTTTTTTCACTATTATTCCTACCTAAACATCATATTCAACTATTTAAATTATAACTCACAATGGATCCTATTACCTTGTTGAAGACAAACATGGATGAACTCACTGAAATGTTCACTGATAAGATTAATAAGACCTTTGAGAAATCTATCAGCAGCATCCCACACAGTGATATATCCACTCTGGCAAGTGATTATCATACTTTCAAGACTTTTATTTGGAAAGCAGTAACTAACCTCAAAACTCAGATGGTAATCATCTTTCATACTCGAGATGACATAGAAATGAGATCTCGGTCCAATGTACTCCTTCTTCATGGACTTACAGAAAGGCACAATGAAGATGTTACTAAATGTATTACAGAAATCTGCAGAGATAAGCTCTCTGTCATTTGTGACTTGTCTTCGCCTTGGCAGGAACACCAGCAATAAGCATCAACCCATACTAATTAGATTCTTCAACCAACAACTAGCTCATCAGGTATGGATGGCTAAAAGCAAGCTTCAGGGTACTGGGCTTGCACTATCTGAATTTTTAACTAGTACAAGGCATGCCGTATTCCTTGAAGCCAGGAAATCATTTGGTGTGAAAGGCTGCTGGACTATGAATGGTAAAATTGTTGTTTTACAGTCTGATGGTACACGGAATAAAAACACAACTTTGGCTGAATTACATAAAATCAAAAACAACCTCCCAGCAACTGAGCCTGATCTTCAAGTGAATAGTGGTTCTGGTAGTTCACACACTAATTCTGCACCTCAAAAAGCCGACAGTAAACAGCAAATGTCCACCAGAACCCGCGGTACGAGGAATATCACCACTACAAGAAGTGTAGATTTTGAATGGTTTTGTTTTGTTTGTTTTCCAAAAGCATTCTCGCAAACATCAAACATTTTTACAAAATTAAGATTAAAATACTTTCTTCCTACTGATTTTTATATAAACCATTTACCGTTATGTGTGTGTGATTTTTAGATGTGCCTAGCATTTAGTAATGTTTATTTTTATTATTTTGCATTTATGGCAATCAGCTGTTGTTACTACACAATAACTATCTCTGCCAATTTCAAGTGTTAGTATATTAAGAGTATTAATGGGATTTAAAACATCGTTTTCAAAACTTGCGTCAGAAAAAAAGTCCATTTAGTAATGTTTGTTACAACCCGGGCGCAATAACTTGACACCTGGCTCGAAACTCGACCCTCCTCCCGCTTCCCCGCGCAAGCCACCGCTCTCGTCCTTCAGTAGCGTTAGCATCGCTGTTACCGTTGCACGTAATCTTTTTTGAGTTTCGGAGTCATTCGTTTGCTGTTATAATTATTTTTGTTGAGTTTTTGTTGTCTTTACGTTTGGACGTTTTTTTTGTTACTGTTGTGTTTATAATTATACGATGGGAAAAAACCATACACAGTAAAGAAAGGGCCTTAATAGTCAAGGTACCTTTTTTGTTTTATTTTCGTAAGAAATTTATTGTTTTACCTGCATCTCAAACAGAATCTATTGTTGATGTGGATGTTGATGCGTTAAACGCTCATTTTAGTCTTTCTCCGGTAATAATAGATCTCATTATAAAGCAAAAAACTCTGTACATGCTGAACAGCTCACCCTTATTGGCTACTGATTCGTTGGGCTTGGGTCGTATTACATCTGATCAGGTGGTACATTGGTCAAGTCTATCAAATCGAATGCCATTGGCAATGATGACATAAACCTGGACATGATTAAACCGATTATTGATCTCCTTTCTCCGATCATAGCCCATATATTTAACTGCTCCCTAACATCATTTATCTTTCCGGGTACCTGGAAGAGAGCACATGTGATCCCTCTTCCTAAAAAAACTAAACCCACCTCCCTATCCGATTTGCGGACCATTTCAATTTTACCTCTATTGTCGAAAATCTTAGAGCATTATGTACACCAGAAATTGACGGAGCACCTTTCACGTAACAACTTATCCAATGTCTTTCAATCCGGCTTTCGTTCGGGGCATAGCACTGTGTCGGCCTTGGTGAAGGTTACTGATGATATTCGCCTCAATATAGAAAACAAAAAACTGACTTTCCTTGTCCTTCTGGATTTCAGCAGTGCCTTCAACACGGTTGACTTTTGACATTTTGCTGAGTTTGCTCAAAGCCCTAAATGTTCCACTTTTGGCATATTCATGGTTTCGATCTTATCTCGTTGATCGCTTCCAACTTGTAAAATCTGTAAATGGTCGTTCTAATTGGTGCCGTCTCGTCGCTGGTGAACCTCAAGGAGGAGTCCTCTCGCCAATATTATTTTCTATCTTTATTAACAGTATCACCTCCTCTCTTAAGTCATCATACCATCTATATGCTGATGACCTACAGCTTTATACTGCGGCAAAGATTGAAGACTTAACGCAGGCCGTGGATGGTGTTAACAATGACTTAAAATCAATTGCATGCTGGGCCAGAAATTTTGGACTCTTGGTCCTCAAAATCTCAGGCTATTGTTATTGGCAGTTCCCATTTTATTTCAAAGTCCAACAATATCACACTTCCATGTGTAAATTTTTGTGACCACATACTCGCCCGTACTCCAAAACTGTCAAGAACTTAGGTGTGATTATGGATCAGACGTTGTCGTGGACAGCACACATCAATGAAGTCAGCCGTAAGCTCTACTGGTCATTGCACTCCTTGAGGCGATTACAAAATTGTCTACCTCTTAAAACCAAAATCATGTTGTCTAACGCTTTGCTACTTCCTCTTTTGGACTATGGTGACATTATATTTCTCGATGCCACAGAGGAGCAGCTGAATAGACTGGAACGCGTCCAAAATCAAAGCATCCTATACAGTTTTGGATTGAAAAAAATTTACCATATCTCCGAATACCGCTCCAAAATGAACTGGCTACCTTTCAGAAACCGCAGAGATAGACATATTTTATGCTTATTGTATAATGTTCTCTTTAATCCATCTGCACCCGTATATCTCCGTTAGAGGTTTAATTTTCATACCATTATGGGTGAGCGACTGAGATCTGGTACTAACCTTTCTCTTGAAACCCCATCACACAGTACCCATACCTAAACATCGTTTTCCGTGCATGCTGTGCGTTTGTGGAACCGTCTCCCTAAGCATATAAGAAACTCCTTCTGTGTCCTCTTTCAAATCTAATTTGAAAAAATTGTTTTCGTTTGAGCCGCTAAATGGTTGAGATTCTAGATGAATACAAGTAGGTATGTGTATATGTATATGTTTGTATGTATTTGTTTATATGTTTATTATTTTTTTATTGAGTTTTAAATTTATATGTATTTTGATTAGGTTTATTTATTTATTTTTTATTACGTTGAATAAAATAACATTTTATTATTGTACACATCTGCCAAAATACCGAAATCCTACTAGATACTCTTAATGTTGACTGGAAGAGATCACTGACTGGGATAAGTCCGCCTTTGTACAATTTATTTTTAATTTTATATATTATCTTGTACCATGTTTTTGTGCAATAAATTGTTTACAGGGGCTAAATCAGAAATTGGTTAGATGAAAATTTCCCCAATAACTGGATTGGTCGAGGAGGACCAATATCATGGCCAGCAAGAAGCCCAGATTTGACCCCCATGGATTATTACGTATGCATATACGGGGGGCATATGAAATCTTTAGTTTACCAAAAAAATCAGCCGTTTTCAGATGTGGAAGTAATAGAAAGAAAAATAATTACAGCAGCTGACCAAATTAAACTAAATTTAAGCTCACGAGTGGGAAAATCGGAATTAAGGAAAAGGATGTGAGTTTGTGTGAGAAACCAAGGTAGTCATTTTGAAAATGAGTTATGATATTTTTTTTCTAAATTAATATTATATTCAGTTTAAAAGGGAACTTACAAATCTTTATTTTTTTCTTCCTGCTCTCTGCTCCATTTTCTGTGTATCTTTGGTGTTTGAACACTTGTGTAAAAATTGTATACCTCATGTTTTTTTACAATATGCACAACAAATGTCATAGTGACTTTTATGTTAAAGGGACAAATTTGCGTGAAATACTAATAAAATTTTTCTTTTGTTGTTGAATTTGGGAGAATTTTTTTAAAGAGACGTTGTTATTGTAAATTTTATGCTCTGGATATGTAGGCCCCACATAATTAAAAAAATTAAGATATTAAGTAAATATCATTCAAATTTTTGTTTTTATCTTTAGATTTTAAGATTTTTTCAAATAAACATTAAAATTAAAATATCTCATTAATGGTTCACTTTCACATAGGAGTGTCTATACAAAGAAATTTTAATTTGCAAATGACCTGTACTATAACCCCTTAAAGGATTATGCTCTAATAAAAAAAACACCCTGTATATTTTTGGTTCAGTTCGCAAATTTGGCAACAAATCTTGTTCCCGGTGGCCTGAATTACTTGTCAAGTTTAGTTGAGGTTAAGGTTACAAGATTTTCTTGGTTAGAATTAATAAAGGGACATGAAGTTCCTCCATTCTTCGCCCAAAAAAAATCATTGCAGGACCGATGGATGTCATCATTGTTTTAGAATACAAATCAATGACACAATTTGAAAGTTCCTTACTTTAACAAAAGCTATTTGTTCCAGGAGTGGCTAACCGCGGCAGCAGCATCAGGATACCGCGCAATGTGGCGGAGGATAAGAAGGGCTACCTGGAGGACCGGCGGCCGGCGTCCAACTGCGACCCCTACTCCGTCATCGATGCACTCATGCGCACCTGCATCCTTAACGAATAACCCGCGTCTCCCCGCGCGCTCAAGGCCCGCCCGCATAGTTAGCTCCCCCCGCCCTGCTAAGCTGATGTCACGGCCACATTCCACTATCAACTCCGGGCTCCTATTTGTATACCTCTCACGAAACAAATGCTTTATCAAGCGGTATTGTATTATACTCTGCGCAAACTACAGTAGTTCTGCTCCTGAATTTTCTAATTAGATATAATTAGGAAACCCAGAGCACCGAATGAAACCGGCCGTTTCCCCCATCCGGCCTTACTAAGGACCATTTTAAGATATTACTAAAAAATACATTATTTTAGAATAACATACCTATTTACAAGTTTTGTATTGTTTTTGAATATAATTGGTATTTTTAATGTTTAAAAGTTTATAAGTAGCCACATATCATAATTTTTTTCATGTTTTCTTTATATCTAATACCTTAGTAGGTATATATCTTATGAACAATGTTCATATAGATGCAGAAATGATTCTTTTAAGTATAACATTGGACTAACAATTATAAATAAATAAAATCCCAGACAAAAACACAAACCTTTAATTTTTTTTAAAGAATGTTGAATAAAAAGAATAAAATTAATTAGAATTATCAACACTGTTTAAAATTTTTCATAGATTAAAACCATAGATAATAAATAACAAGCCTTTTGCATCTAGCACTTACGAGATAGGTGAATATAGTCCTATATTATATTATAAACACTATATTATAAACCACAAATACACTCGACTTATATTCTAAATAAAAACGTTTTATTCAATTATTAGGTACCTGGATACATTTATTCGATTATATTTAGCATGCATTTTAAGGTAATCGAATTGATATAAACTTTATTCAAGTTATTATATACAAAATGTTATTGAAATAATTAATATAAACAAACTTTATTGTAAAAGTACCTGTGTTTGATTTCTTTGGCATCTTCCCGGCTCCCTAACTAAGTTAAGTTTATGTTGTCTATTTTTATTTCAATTTCTGTGCTGTTGTAACAATGAATTGATTGATTTCTTTACAATGGCGTCCTCCGAGTGCGATATCGTGCGCGGTGAGTCGTACGATTTTTATAAAGTAAAAATAAACATCTTCCGCCAAAGCATCCACACCCTAGATCTCTACGTGACAACTTGATTAAACTTGATGGAATTATCAAAAATATAAAGAATTGTAACAAAATCAATAAGGCCCCTCGACAAACTGGTTATTATAAGTAAGTACAAAGATACAAAACAACATCAAAGATAACGTTCTTAAGTCAAGTTAGTCTTAGGTATCTCAGAAGCTTATATCTTATTTAGAGTTAGTTTATGCAAATAAATATGCGTTAAAACATTATGAATAAATTAAAACTGGAACTCGTATTTTCGACAGCGCAACACGGTGTGTCTGTACTTAGCGATTGACCATGCCCTGAATAAGTACATGCAATTTTTTCCGTTTTAGTTTTTATAAAAATAGACTTCACCTATAACAGTTAGCCAGCGATGTACTTTTAAGTTACGCACTTTAAGAAAACAAAATCTTGGTAGGTGATTAGTCAACTACATCAACTCTAATTACCTTGTCTACTCTTTACTTATAAAAATCATTACAGTCAATTTGGGTAACTTTGAACATTTTACATTATTTGGGATATTACAATGTGATTAATATTTACTCCACCTTCATTTTATTGAATGAACTCTGTCCTTTTGAATTGGTTTATTTTTATAACATGATGTATTTACGGAAAAATAATATAATTACCCACAATTTTCCCCAAAAGTCAAATTCAAAGTTACCATGAGTTTTGAGTTTTGTAACTTAGAATATATTTTTATAAGGTGTAAAAGCCTTTAATATTGGAATATTATAAGGTTTTTTATAATATTGGCGTAATCATACTGATTTGAAAAAAAATCTTCAGCTGCATAGTGCAGGTGGGATTATGCGTCAGCTGCTCGTATGAACTTGTAAAAAAAACCTAAAATGAAGTTATATTACGCCGAATGAAATTTAACTACGTGATTCTTTAAATAATGAAGAATACGAAAACACAGTCAGTTGCGTGTATGGCGGTGGAAAGTCCGTCAGCTGACCGAGTGAAGATGCAGGTTATTTGAACAATGCACAGAATCTTATTTTTGTCTTTCTTTATTTTGAACAAAATTACTGACATGAAATGATATCGCGTGTTAAATGAAATGAACATAAACTAAAATAAAGATAATATTTTAAAAAATAGTCGAAATATAGTCAATTGAGAATTTTGCAGTGTTTTTTGTGGCAAAAAAAAAGAAAAATTAGTATTTTTTATGAAAAACGATAGACAAATGTACTCCCATATTGGAGATCCGTAAAAAAAAATATCTATTCTAAGAAAAACGCTAAAGTGCCGTTTAATACTTCCTTCCTTTTTTTAATACCAATTACTTCTAGAGCAATTACTTCAGATATCTGGTAGGACTTTTTTTGTAATCCATTGCAACCATTATATGGATTAGTGTTTCTATTTCTTTAATTCCGCTTTCTACTGCTTCATTCAAAAGTTGAAGCCCTTTGTCTGTAATTACATAGATTTAAATCAATAGATTTGCCCGCACGTGTCATGGAGTTGTCATGCTCATTTACACAAAAACACCGAGTTCACGTCATCAATCGTCAAAGAATATAAATCAGATGTGACAAAGATCTTACGCTGGAAAATACACCTAAAGAGTTTTAAAGGTTTATAGACACAGAAATAAAAACAAGTTAACATTTCAAAATCATTTATTTCAACATACAGAGAATAGCTTTATAACTTATACGTCAATTGCCTGCAAAAAGCACCAACTTATTAAATTTTTGGCGTTTTGTTATTTGTGTTTTTTTAAGTAAGTAGTGTAGCCTTACATTAATGTAGTTATCTATTATCACCTTTATAATTAAAACCCTATGGTTAAAAGTGGTGGCTGTTTTTTAGAAAGTTCATTTAATACTTGGAATAGATTAACTGTGCAAAAAAGACTCTAATATACGTAATTTCATGGTACTTAGTTCGTTTTCGCTATTGAAGTAGTGAGTTGATTTTTCTTTTATGTGGGATCTTATAAATTTTGAAACTGTGATAGTTTTAAACAATTGATTTAGTTAATATATCAGTGTATTTTTTTACTACAAAAAGGAAGCAGTCAAATTAAACAAAATAAAAAGCAAAACTGTTTTGCCAAAAAACAACTAAAAAGCCCAAGGTTCACAAAAAATCTTCAGTTCAACAATCATTCTATTTTGTTACTTATATTAAAGGTAAAATTAGCTAGTGAGTTGGCCTTTCTATTTGTATCTAATTAGTTATTCTTTGGCAGCCGGACGCTTCTCCACCCCCTCCGCGTCTCGCGGCCATGCTGCCGTGCGATACACACGAGTAACGCCAATAAATCATAAAATAATTTGTAATTAGTTACTTATGCATGAAAAGTAACACCTTTATCCTTGTTTGTATTTTTACACCCCTTAAATGAACACGACGGCATAATTCAATCTTAAACTATAAATTTTAAGGAAAAACACTGTGTACATTAAGTCGTTGCACTGTACCACTCACGACAAGCGCTCGTTGGATACTAAGGCAACACTTGTGCATGCACAACTTTGAGTAGAAACCTAATTTCGTACGTTGTTTGTACCGAAGCGGCACATCTATTGTGTTAAATCTTTGTGTAATCATATCAAAATTCTATGGTAATAAACCGATGTGTCTCGTAATGATGCATTCTAGTTGGCTGCATCGATTCAGGAATTCAGAACTTGGATAATTTTCTATAAGAACTCTCTCAAATATATATGATACATTGCAGAAAAAGTTCATAACTTTATCGATAACTGGAAAAACTCTCTGTAATATGGATTATCGAAGGGCGTATATATCACATACATTATTGCTTTCAACCATATTGTGAATCAATGCAGAATACCTACTCATCATTTTTATCATCTATGCTTTACTTTGCGCTGAACGAGTCTGCATATGCGATAGCATATGATTGTGCAACTACATTAAATTCACAAGTATTAACTACTTTAGTATTTCCTGATAAGTCGCCATTTCGTAATACAACAACTTTGGAAGGTTTTTTTGTCGCCTTCGACGAATGTTGTTTTCTTCTTTTTCTTTTTTTTTCAAATTTTCAACCACATCAGTAGAATTTATCGATTCTTTATTAAATAATGATTCCTCAGTGAATAGCGGGTCTTGTCGATTCGTAGTCGTACTTTCCTCTTAGTAGATTTTTTTCGCGTTGTTCAGGTATAATAATATGAGCATTTAGTTTTTGTCTAGGTTTTGATTATTAAGTGCCAATTTCAATTGGCCTTATATGAAATTATGGTGTTGAACTAAAAATTCATCCACTCGAGGCCTAGACAGACCGTTTTTAACACAAGATTCTTATTAAACAGAATCTAGAAATGACTTTCAATATAACTACTACTGGGTAATCTTGAAAGTATTCGTGAAATTACGTTGCACATTTCAGGAAAAACATAATGGTCGATACAATCACTGATATAATCTTTTTCATCTATTAATGTCAAAAGTAAATTTTGTCCTTCTATGAAGATTGAAAACCATGCAATTGGTGTACTATTATGATCAACCCTGGATAAAATTGTTTCGATTTTAACGTGTCCTATTAAATCCTCAGTTTTATATTCAGCTATATTTTTGATTGATTTCGTTTGACTAACTTTAGACAAAGACAGTTTCAACCGGTTTATTGATTCACTGCAAGCAGATAATTCTCCGTTCCGAGTGCTACCGACACATTGATGAAGGGAGACAACAGCCATACGCAGGCATGTAATTTCATCAAGTCGTAGTCCCGGCATTGCTTTCTCATTTTCAAGCGCTCAATAAAAAAAAAATTTTTGCAGCATAATCAGTGTCACGAAAACAAGTCAAATTGTAATAAGTTTTTATCAAGTGCGATGTGTCCAAACGCACACAGCACTGTGGAGTTGGTGTATTAGGTTTTTTATTAAGCAAATTGAAACAATGTTCAATGTAAGCTTTCGTTGAAGAACAAGATGCGAAAACTTTTAGCACCGATCAGAACAGCAGTCTTCAGTAACAGCTTCATTAGGTGGATCCATTGAAGCTTTCCACGTAGAAAGCCATTGAGATATGTTTACTAAAGTATGGCTCTCTGACAACATTTGCATTAGTGGCACTAGGCATATCTTAAGCATACATAACGCCTGCATATAATATTATAGGTTTTGAATTTCCAGCGCCAAGGAAAAGTGAGTCACTTTTGTCAACAGCGGAAACATTTTTACATACTGAGCCCGTAGCATCTGTCGATTATCAATTATAGCTTTTGTACTTTAAATAATATTTGTAAAATGGAATTGGGGCCGGGGACCAGAAATAAACGTAAAATGGTCTAGCAGATACCTGATGAATGAATGTAGACAATGGCGCAATTGTAGTTATTTTCCAGACACTCATAAAAGGATTATCATCAAGAACGCTCTCGCGTTTCAACTCTTTCTTGATTTTTTTTTTTTCCCGAGGTCAGAAATACATGGATGTGTTATCTGTTGGTTATTACTGTTACTACTATCTTGATTGGGTATTAAATCGTCAGCAATAAAGTTTCTCACCACAATAGCGGACAGCTGCTGTAATTTTTTGGAAAAATCTTGTCGCTGGTAAGGCGTCATACGAAACTTTGCTTTAGGGTCATATTTAATATGATTATTGTTGAGCTTAATATTTAGTGTTAAATCAGAAAAACATTGATTGCACCATTTTACTTCACCGGCTTTGTAACAAATATTTGATTTCATGCACGAAGTGCACGGTAACTTCACATTTTTCCATATTTCTAAGCATAATAATATATAACTCTACTTTCTTTTAGATAACATTTTCACTTTCTTTCAGTAGTTTTTGAATAATGGTATTTGGCTTTTTGGGGTCATTTTTCTGGAAATAATAAACTTTCGGTTCAATATTCTACCATTTATGACAATCAATCGTAAAGTTATAATTCTTGAGATCTGAGACGGAATCTATAGTGGTGTCACTAGAAGATGATAATTCCCTTCTAATACTATCACAACATTCTTTGCCGGCGTTCGAATCGTTGTTGGACTCCGTCTTAACAGGTAAAATGTTCTTATTAAACAAAAAGTTATAATTTCGGCTTACCGACTGGTAGACAGCTTTCGCAGTTAATCTTCCATCAAAATTGTCTTACAAATTTTATTTTTAGAAAGAAATTTCGGTAACCACAAAGTAAAATTTTTTGTTCTTGCAAACTCACTACATTTTACGACCAGTCATATTTTTAACTCCACTATGCACTTACAACACAAATTAAATTAAACTACTTACTACTACTTACGGATAGCTAAAAATATGCTGTTTTGAATAAAAATATTAAAGTAATATGAAACTATTGAATATACATAATTAATGTGATATTCAGACCTATTTATTAATATACTTGTTAGCCAAGCAAGACTGGACATAAATAGAACTAGTTCTATGGCATCAAAGGGACCTGCGAAAAAGGCGATTTTATTAAAGCAACTATTGCTTCACAAATCGGAGGAAGGTGGAGGCATTAGAGAACATGTCATGAAATTTTTTGAAGTGAAAAATCATTTTTTGAAGTGAAAAATCAGTTAGCTGATATGGACATCGAAATGCATGACGATCTAACTTCGGTAATGCTTTTTTACAGCTTGCAATCCAGCTTTGAAAATTTCAGGTGTGCTATAGAATCTCGAGATTAATTGCCGGATCCAGAGACACTCAACATTAAGATTTTAGAAGAGGAAAATTCCAGAAATCGGAAAGAAAGTGTAGATAGGGCATTTTTGTTAAAGGAAAGAAATCTTTTAAACCAAGGAGTGGTACCTGCAGAGCAAGGAAATTTGAAATTTAGATACAAATGTTTTAAATGCCACCAGTATGGTCATAAACCTTCTGATTGTACGAAGAAGAACAAGGAACAGCGAGTGATACTGTAAAGTATGTGTCGAATGATAGTGAATTACCAAATATTGATTCCAATTTTATAACATTTAAATTGTATTTCAGATGTTAATGATGTTTGCGACGAGAATGGAAATTGGATCCTCGATAGCGGATGTACTTCACATCTTTGTAATGATGCAGGAAAATTCGGCGATACACTGTTACCCTTGCCCGGTAAGCTAAATTTAGCAACGAATTCAAGCACAAAAGTACAAGGTAAGGGGACGATAAAGTTACTTAAATGTGATGATAATGGTTCCGGATTTACTATGTGGCTTAATTTGAGTAGCAAAAATTACTGATAAGGGGTTTAGTGTTACGTTTAATGGTGACATAGCTAGTGTTAAAGATAGTTATGGTAATATTAAACTGGTTGCCAAGCGTAAAGGTAATTTATTTTACGCTGAAGAACAATGTGTAAGAGTGGCATGTAAATGAACGTTTAGGTCACCTGAATGCTAGGGACCTCGTCCGAATCTTAAATAAATCTGGCATGAACGTTAAGATGTCAGATGTAAGCAAGTTACGTGATTGTGATATTTGTGTGACCGTTTCTAGTGCGAGTGGGCCCTGTAATGAAAAGTTGAGAATAGTGCATTCTGATGTAGTGCCCATGAAACATACGTCCATAAATGGAGCTAAATATTTTGTCACATTCATTGATGATAGCACTAGATGGTGTGAAGTATATTTTCTTAGCAAAAAGAGTGAGGTTTTTACCACATTTAAGGTATACAAAAATTACGTCGAGAACCTATCAGGACGAAAAATAACATTTCTTCATACGAATAATGGAGGAATACTGTAACCGAGATTTTGACGAATTCTTGAAGAAAGAAGGAATAGGAAGAAGATGAATAATTCCCGGCGACCCTCAATAGAACTCAGTAGCTGAGAGAAAAAACAGGACAATGGTTGAAATGGCGAGATGTATACTGATTGCGTCAGGACTTTCACCGGCTTTCTGGGCAGAGGCTGAGCGACGGTATGTCATGTTAGAAACTTTTGTCCGACAAGAAGTCTTGGAGGTGGAATACCCTTTGAAAAGCGGGTTCAACTACCTGTCAAATTAGAATACTTGCACAAGTTTGGGTCGAAGGAACACATGTTAGACAAGACAGTCGGGAAAGATAAGTTTGCGCCACGAAGCCTGGAAGGAATCTTAGTTGGATACCCAAGAGACCGCAAAGGTTATCGAGTATGGCTGCCGCAACGACGACAAGTTATTATGTCGTTAGATGTGAAATTCAATGAAATACAGAGTCAAGACAAACAAAACGTTAACTTGGAGACTTTACTATTAAGCCGCAAAATGTGTCAAGTTCACCTGTAAGCGTAGAAGTCGAATTTCATCCATTATTAGTTAGCAAAAATCCAGCTGTAGACATCTCCAATCACGAGGAAGAAGTCAAAGACATGATTCTTGAACCTGAGCAAGTCCGTGAACAGACAGAGAATCCAGAAATTGTAGCAGAACCATCTCAACATGATCATCATCAAGATGACGTTCACGTTGCGGGGGGTAGCCAATGAAGAGAGGTCCAGGACGACCACGACTGGAGCGAAGTCATGTTGGACGTCCGCGGAAGATTTACAACATGATTAAAGTAGTGCCAGAAATTTCCACGGAAGATGACATCACATCAACGGATGAGTTTGCAGATTGTCAGGTGCAGCAGAAATTACCTTAAAGCAGGCCTTATCCGGTAATGAGAGGAAAGGATGGAAAGATGCAATACTTTGGGAAGTTAAAAGTTTAATTAAGAACGATACTTTTGATATAATTAGTAAACCTATAGGCCGAAACGTTGTTGGTTACAACAACTAAATTAAATGTAGACAAGACCGAGAAGAAGAAAGCCAGGTTAATACCTAAAGGTTTTAGTCAGCGTTATGGCATTGACTACGAGCACCTTTGCGCCTGTCGCCAGACTTGATACTGTAAGATTGCTAGTTGCACTTGCAGAGGAACTCGATCTTGAAATACACCTATTGGTCCTATTGTCCTATTGGACATTAATACGGCGTATTTAAACGGTTTGTTAGATGAAGAAATTCATGAAAATGCCTGATCTTATAAAAGAATGTCGGCAAGACCTCATACAACTAGAACAACCAGATTCAGCTATAAATGAAAGAGCCAGTAAGATGTTTACTGATCTGAAGAATAGGGGCGATGTATGCCGATTAAAGAAGTCATTGTACGGGCTAAAACAAGCTGGTCGTCAGTGGAATATCCGGTTGGATAAGCAGCTGAAGAGAATGGGGTTGCAAGCTTCACTAAATGAGCCATGTCTTTATTTTAAAGACGTAGAATTGCAAACAAAACTCATTGTACTAGTAGTTTATGTAAATGATATTCTAGTTGCGTCGCAAAGAGAGGAATGTGTTTTTTTTTTCGTTTTGGGGGTCGGCAATTAAGAAAGTAATACATTTGGTCAGTATCAGTTTTTTTAATAAAATAAAATAGGTAAAGTTTCTGAAACTGCAATACTATACATGAAAAACGTTCACTAGCAAACTGACCTTCCAGTCGACATATAAATCTCCACAACTGTTTACATACAAATATTACTAAGGCAATCACTATTTTTCTCTCACAATGAAGTCCATGCAACAGTCAATTCAAGATATGGAAAAGATATTGAAAGAGCGGATGGCACAATCCGAACAAGATTTGGCAAAAGCCGGCAATTCTTCTGGCGACTTCAAAGACTTTGAAGTCTTCAAAACTTTTGTAATGTCTTCATTAACCAGCCTGCAGCAACAAATCAACCAACTGGCTCTTGACTGTGACAGACTTGAGATGAAAATTCGGTGTAAGATTTTGCTCCTTCATGGTGTTGCTGAGTCTACAGAAGAAAACATATCTTCCAAGACCTTGGCCATCATCAACAAGCAACTAAAACTTCCAACAGCTGTAAGTAAGAGTGATGTGCATAGTTGTTATCGGCTTGGTCAATCCAAAAAGCAAGATAAACCTAGACCAATAGTCGTTAGGTGTCTTTCCCACTTAACGAGGAATGAAATCTGGTCTTCCAAGAAAGGTTTCAAGGACTCTGGTGTTACTCTGTCTGAATTTCTAACGCGACTACGACATGCCACCTTCATTGCTGCTAGACAGAGGTTTGGCATGAATAATTGTTGGACCCGGGACGGCGAAATCTTCGTAGCAGGGTCTGATGGTATTCGTCATCGTGTGGTTTCGCTTTCAGACTTAGATTGTATTCAAGAATCCCAATCTAACAGCAACCCCGTATTGAAGAAAACCAAACCGGCCGTAGTAAAAAGACCAAAACGCGTTGTCACCAAAAAGTAATGATTTAGTTTAACAGCGTTTTAATATGTGTATTGTAGCATTCCATTCAGTTATACTGTAGGTAATTATGATTCTATTTCATATACTTTTTTTTTTCTTCTTAAAATCACTCATTTACTACCGCATAATTTATTTTATTCACCGTATTTTTTTAGTGATTGATATAACACCTAAGCCGTCACTGTCATGTCACTAAGCATTTTCAATCAAACACCATCCACCTTTTTTGGTCTGTTGGAACTAAAAGTGGTAATTTCTAGTTTTAGAAATAATTTTGGTATTGTGCTATTCTGTTTTATTAATACACTCGGCGTCACAAAAATCGCACCTTTATGTTTTTTTCAGTAAATTGCTCCTAGAATCTGGCCCATAAATACCACGCGTGAAAAAGAAATATCATTGTAAAGTGCACTTCAATTCCTTTACATTCATTACCTGTATCATTAAAAAATCAATTACCATTTCTAACCAGGGACCAATCAATAAGATATTGGAAAAAATGCTCACTTAAGGAGCGCTAGTTGGGCTACCTTAAAAGGGTATAAAATGTTATGTCCAGGTAAGAAATGGGTCAGTCGCTACTCAGACTTTAGAGTGAACACACTGGAACAACATACGCAAAAGAACTGTACCTGAAGATGGATACAACCCCTGAAGAAGCCGCACAAATTGTTGCTCTATTGCAAACAGGACTGCGACAGGTTGACGTTGCTCGACAGTTGAACCTTAGCCGATTTGCAGTACGACGAGTATACCAACGGTTCCGTGAGACTAGTGGCTATACCCGAAGACGTGGATCCGGAAGAAAACGTTGTACATCAGAAAGAGACGACCATTTCATTGTGTCTACGTCGTTGCGCCACCGCTTCAGCAATGCTGTTGAGGTGCAACAAGAGCTCCGGTCAGCTCGTAGAACGTCTGTGAGTGTCTCTACGATTAGAAGAAGATTGAAAGAAAAGGAATTAAGAGCTCACAACCTGCTAGAGGTCCAAAATTGACCGTGCGACATCGAAGAGAGCAGTTACAATTTGCTCAGGAGCATGTCAACTGGACGCTTGACCAGTGGAGGGCCGTTCTCTTTACCGATGAGACACGAGTATGTCTTTTCTGCAACGATAGAAGCAGAATGGTATACCGAAGAAGAGGGGAACGTTTTACCCAAGCGTGTATAGAGGAATCCGTCGAATACGGAGGTGGTTCCTGTATGTTCTGGGGTGGCATATCCGTTGAAGGGAAAACGGAACTTGTGTGCGTCTCTCGGACTGGCGGTAGTCGCGGGCAAGGGTCGCTGAATGCTGGGCGGTACATAAAAGATGTAAAGAGACACGTACGAGCACGTGATCCTGCTCCCACCACTCTCCAAGAGCTTCAGGATGCCATGAAGGAAGAATGGGAGAACATACCCCAAGAGCGAGTGGTGACCCTCGTGAGGTCCATGAAGGATCGGATGGAAGCTGTCATCAAAGCAAGGGGAGGAAACACTAGATTTTAAGGGCTGATTTGAGATTTTTTAATGTTTTTTTAAATTTAGTTTTTGTAACTTTTATCCTTTTTAAGATTTTTTTATTAAAAGCTTTAAAACATATACACATGTTTGTAATTTCTAATAGGCAATTAAATAACCTTTCCAATGATATCCTACAATCATACCCTTACTATGGACAAAGTTTGAGTAAAAGTATTTTAAAGTTGCTTTTTCGAAAGGTGCGATTTTTGTGACGCCGAGTGTATTATGATTATTATCATTTTTTTTATTTTTTTGGATAAAGTTTATTTGATTGGATCTGTTTATAATTTAAGCAGTAAAATTAAGTTGTAAACCGTTATAACATTGTACAATATTTAAGTATTACTGGTAGGTTTGTAATGCATTGATTTTAGTCAATTTATTATTGAATATTTGTACTGAAATTTTTATAATTATTTGTATTTATTATTTTTATTATTATTATTATTATTTTTATTTATATTTATTACATATACATTGTATTATAACAACTTATATATTTTATTAATTATGAATACTTCATATAGTGATAATGACATCTTCGATGACTTTTTCTCATGTTCATCAGCAGATTCAGACAGCTCCAGGATTTACTACAGCACATCACTTCCACTATGTTCAAAACTAAAGTCAGAATTCTCAGGTTTACTGAAAAATTTCAATGTCATACATATTAATGCACAAAATATCCCTGCACACTATCCTGATTTTTTAGCATAATTTGAGAATAAAGTTGCTCATGCAATACTCGTTTTAGAAACTTGGCTGAAACCTTGTCTTCCGTCGTCCTCATACTCTATACATGGTTGTCAGTTGTTCCGCCATGACCGCCCGCGACGCACCGGGGGTGGAGTCGCAATTTACTTGCGGTCCCACATACTGGCTAAGGTTATCAGTGTTTCTGTTCACTCAACAGATAATGCTGATGCTGCGGAGCATCTGTTCTTGGAGGTCAGTTTTGGCCAAATTAAGGTATAACTGGGTGTCGTCTACGGTCCGTCGGCGACAAACAACTACTTTCCTTTTTTTTGAAGCCCTGCTCGGAGAACTTGTTCCTTTATATGACCATACTGTAATAATGGGAGATTTTAATACTTGTTTGCTAAAAAATGTCCACCGAGCAAACAAGCTGCACAGCATCATCAATTCTTGCAACTTGAACATTTTGCCATCCTCCGCAACACATTTATATCCCAATTCGTCTCCCTCTCTACTAGATCTTATAATATTTTCATCTTCGAATCACGTAGAAAAACACGGTCAGCTAGAGGCAATCGAGTTCTCATATCACGATTTAGTTTACTTGTCCTATAAGCGAGACCTTCGAAGGCAAAGTCGAGAATACTTCTGCAAAGAAACTTTGGCGGCATTGATTATAATAAATCATTGGATGATGCTCTTAACTTGGAATGGCATGAAGCTCTTAATGTGGATAGCGTCGACACTCAGATCGAAATATTCAATTATCTGCTAACACAGCTTTATGACCGGCATGCCCCAGTACGCCCAGTTAAGCTTAAACATCTTCCTGCTCCATGGCTAACTGCGGAGATAAAAACTCTTATGTCGAGACGCAACAGAGCACGTGCGCGCTGTAAATCAAATCCTACAGAGGCAAATCACGAATCATACCGTAACTTGCGAAATCGCTGCAACCTCATGTGTAGAGATCAACAACGTCGCCACATTCATGATTCAATCACAAAAGAAGAACCAGCAAGAGTCTGGAAATTTCTTAGGACTTTAGGTGTAGGCAAGAGTAAAGAAAATAATATTACTAATAATATCAACATCAATCTGTTAAACAGTCATTTCACTTCTTCTGCACATATGGATGCTTGTACCAAAAGTCAAACACTACGAAACATTGCATCTCTGCCTTCACCTAAATTCATTTACTTTTAGTCGATTTACAGAGTGTGATGTTAAGAGAGCAATCATATCAATAGCCTTAAATGCTTAAAAGTTGGTTGCGACAGCATTAGTCGAAAGATGATAATTCCCCTTCTTGACATCCTCGCTCCCATTTTAACCTCAATTTTTAATAAATCCTTAGAATCCAAATCCACCCCACTTTATGGAAAGACGCTCAGCTACTACCTCTACCAAAGAAAACTTTTCCTCAATTATATAGTGACTTCAGACCAATCGCTATATTCTTGTCTAAGGTACTCGAGCGCCTTATCCACCAACAACTTACATCTTCCTGGGCACAGCACTACAACAACCTTGGTTAAGATAACTGATGACATTAGAAAGGCCAAAGAAAGCAAGCAACTTACAGTACTGATTTTACTCGACTTTAGCAATGCCTTTTATAATGTCGATTTCGATATCTTATTACAACTCATGAGCTCTCTTAACATATCTCCACCTGTTATCGACTGGTTTCATTCTTACCTGTGTGGACGTCGACAACGGGTATACACTGAAGACGCATGTTCGCCTTGGCTAACTGTTGATACTGGCGTACCACAGGGTGGCGTGTTATCCCTTTTACTTTTTTCAATTTTCATAAATTCAATATCCCAAAACTTAACTTCTCTCTACCACATGTACGCAGACGATTTACAAATTTACACCCACGGAACACTTGAGGATTTGCCTAAGGCCATCGAGCAAATAAACTGTGATCTGTCAACAATCCTCGACTGGAGTAACGCTCACGGTTTAACTGTCAATCCCACCAAAACCCAAGCGATAGTTATTGCAAGCTCCGTCGTAAGAAACCGCATAAATTGGCAACAAGTACCACGTGTAGTTTTCAATGGCGTGCATGTCACATTCAGAAAAACCGTGAAGAATTTAGGCCTTTGGTTTGACAAAACACTGTCATGGATTTCTCAAATTGAAACAGTGAGCAGGAAGATGTTTTCCATAACTAAATCACTTAAACGTTTGCGCAATCTTTTGCCAATGCGTACTAAAGTTTCTATAGCACAATCTCTGTTTCTTCCAATTCTCGACTATGCTGATGTATGTTACCTTGATCTCACGCAGCTACAGTTGGACAAACTTGAGCGCCTACAGAATCTTTATATCCGTTTTGTATACGGTTTACGAAAATACGATCACATATCCGAATTTCGCGCTAAGCTCAAGTGGCTTCCGATCCGCCTTCGCAGGGATATACACATTCTCTGTCTTCTGTACCGAGTGCTGTTTGATTCTGCTGCACCGAACTATTTGCACGACAAATTTAGGTTTAGATGTGATGATCATGAAAGGGATTTGAGATCCTCTGAAAACCTAATGCTCCGCACACCAAGGCACACAACGCATTGGTACAATCACTCCTTTTCAGTGCGAGCAGTGTCACTATGGAATAAACTACCACTCGAAATAAAACGCTGTCGATCCTTAAATTCTTTTAAGTTCAACTTGAAGAAACACTTTTTATCAAAAGTTTTTTTTATTTTTTTTTATTAATAATTAGCAGGCGTTTGTCTTCCATCTCACCTGATGGAAAGTGACGATGAAGACGAGGATCGTACACGCCTGTCTAAGAGGTACCTATTCACTCTACACTTGAAAGCTCCAGGGTTATATTTGTCTGGAAAAACAGACGCAGGCAAATCGTTCCACTCTTTGGCAACACGAACCAAAAATGAGCTATCGAACCGTTTAGTTCGGCTCATAATTATAATTATTTTAGTTTATAACTAAGTGAATAATATATATGTATGTACATATTTATATATTATTATATTTATATGTATATTTATTTTATTATAATTTTGATTATTATGTAAGTGTTTAACTATATGTATGTAATATTTATGTGTGTATGTAGTTTTTAAGTGAATTGAAATGCTATACTTTCATATGTGCCGAACCTGATATAAATCTTGATTATAACATCAACGTTTATGGTTGTCTGGTAGAGATCGCTGTGTAGCGATAAGACCGCCAAATATAACCTTATCATATAATCAAATTTCATTTTTTTTGTTTTTAATGGTATTTCTTGTTCTAAAGGTGTATTGAAGTGTAAATAAATAAATAAATAAATATGGAGCTTTAATAGGGAACTGGCAACTAAATTTGATTTGAAAGATAGTGGCATTGTGTAATACATGTTGGGCATAGATTTTGACCAATGTGACATTGGCGTTAAATTGTCACAACAAAAATATATTGGAGAATTTTGCTTTTAAAATTTGGTATAGATAATTGTGATCCTATATCAACACCCATGGAAACAAAGAATAAGTTAATCAAATCTACCGAAAAATGTATAGATCAATATTCGTATCGCGATTTAAACGGTTCTTTGATGTTTCTTTCAATGGGAACTCGTCCGAATATCACAAACACTGTGACCATTTTAAGTCAATTTTTAGACTGCCCTAATAAAGAGCATTGGACTGCAGCAAAGCGAGTACTGCGATGCCTAAAATATACGAAACAACATAGACAAATATTTACGAAAACAAGTGAAACATTGCAAGGGTATTCAGATGCTGATTGGGGTGGATGTTAGATTGATAGACGATCTTATTCCGGTTATGTTTTCATGTTAGGTTGTGGATGTGTATCTTGGAAGTCACAAAAGCAAAAATGTCAATCGGAATATGTGAGCTTGGCATCAGCAATGAAGGAGACAATATATTTGAAAAGTTTACTTACGGAAATCGGGCTACGTAAGTTTGCACCATTATCTTTGCATGTAGGGGCGATTTGTCTTGCGAAAGATCCAATGTTCCATTCTCGGAGTAAACACATCGACATAAGGTATCACTTTATAAGGGATGTATTAAAGAACAATACGCATATTGAGTTCAAGTACACACCGACCGACTCAATGCTTGCTGACATATTAACGAAGGCGTTGCCTAGAGTGATGCACTATAAGTGTATGCGTGGTTTAGGCATAGCTTGTTAATTGTTTATTTTGTTTTTATTGTTCTTTGATATAACTTTTCTATTTATGTGTTTTATTGTATTATCGTTTATTTAGAATATGCACATTACGGGGTCGTATAGAATATACATAATTAATGTGATATTCAGACCTATTTATCAATATACTTGTTAGCCAAGCAAGACTGGACATAAATGGAACCATGTCAAATTTACTTTTATATAGCAACGGTTCTATGTCTTATTTGTTTATAAACATTATTGTCAGTTGATCATGAGCTTTTCATAAGTAAGTTAATTTAATAAATTTCTTTTTACAAATATCCTGGGTTTATCTCCACTAGATTCTCTACCTAAAAGAATAGCCCCAACAGAAACTACATATCTGCAGCGCACATTTTTGTTTTCTACAATGTATAACTACTCTGTCAAGTCTGCTCGTTCCTATCAGCATTTATGAACGCTACTAATTCTTTACATGTCTCTGTCAAACCTAATTTGCGTCAGCGCGACACAAGGTGATTGAATCCTTTTTAGGTATCTGAGTTTTGTTACAGCTTTCACTAAAGAACGAACAAACGAATAAGTAAAACATTTATGGTTCTGAAGAGTATTGTCATTTTTGTCTTGTCCTGGAAGAAGGTTTTCTTTTATTCACTCCTTCGTTTACAAGCTGGCTTCCTTATTAATCAGTTTGCTATCTGTTTACTGTCAACATTTATCTGATTTGTGGTTTGGTTTAAGTAAGCTTGTTAACTCAAGGTTTACTGAGTTTAGAAATGGTAAATTAATATTGGTATCGTAGCCATGTATGTTGAATGATTGACTGACTGATTGATCGAAAGTGACAGCTGTGACGATGACAAGATGTTAATTTAGAAGAATGGCGGGTGGGGGTCTATATTTAACAATAAAAGTGTGCGCTTAAAGTACAATGTTATAAACCAAAAATATATTTATTGTGTGCATATTTTCTATATTCTCCCGGTGCGCTCGTTATCTAGCCCCAGAGCCTATACTAATAGAAACAACTCCTTTGTAAATTATAATAGATAAATCCATATCCGTAATATAAATGACAATTGTGAATCGTAACTCGTGATGTATCATTGCGAAATGAAAATTATTCAATACTACCATCAAATTTATTTTGTAAACAGAACCTTACCTCATAGTAGATACTAACTATGCTAAAAAAGATTTTGTTATTCAAAATTTTGTGTACTTCGACACCTACCTACATTACAAAAATTTGTGAGCCATGAGCCGTGGTGGCCTAGTGGGCGACCCTCAATCCAGAGGTCATCAGCTAGAGCCCGGTCCGAGCATGTACCAAGAGTGCTTTTCGTATAAAAATAATTTAAGTACAATCATACCACGTGACGTTTATTATAATTATTTATTTGAAGGGCTCCGTGGTGCAGTGGTCTGAGACGCAACTGTACAAATCGTGAGTTCGCGAGTTCGATTCTAGGTTCCCCGCTAGTTCGCTATGTGGTATCCCATATTACAAGCTGCTTACTTAGGGGCCATGTAGTTGGTGTGATTTTCTGGGGATTTTATTTATTATTATTATTGGGCATTTATAAAAGCTATACGCGTTCATATAAGTGGAAGGACCCAACAATTTGACCAGTCGGTGGGGGATCAGGGAAAAGAGAGAGAAACCGGCGAACGATTCGGGCAGTGTCGAGCAAGACCGCTATTTGCATGCGTGCTGGAAGCGGACCACCGACGAACCCCAGACTTTCAAGGTGTCTAACCAGTGTGGCTGGGGTCAATCCATTTGCAGATATTACAACCGGGATGATTTTGGTGGACATAACTTCCCACATTTCAGTCACCTCGTATGCAAGTTCCAAGTAGCTACTTGCGTTGCTTTTCGGTCTCGGCTTTCACGAGGTTCTCTTCATGCGGGATAGTTATGTCCACCAAAAACACCAAAGACGACGATCGGTCCATTAACACGATTATTATTATTATTATTTATAATTGTCATGGAGAGAAACCTGCCCCCATAGGAACTTTGTCTTTTAAAGAGGCGTGTTGTTAGCAATAATGTCGGTCAAGAAGCTGGAAATATTGTGAAATTAACTGAAGAAGCTTTTTCATCTATAACTCCTCAGGATTGGCAAAAACAGCGTGAACACATCAAACATTTGGAAGACAAATTTTATGAGCGTGATGGCTACATGGATGATATAACGGAACAATTTATAATTGAACTAGGTAATAACAGCATGACAGATTCGGATACCACAGATGATGACGTATATGCAAGTGATAGTGATATGTCTGGAATCGTTCCTTTCGACCATAAATACTGTAAGAAACAATGAAAGCAATAAATAAATAATAATTTAAATTGTGTCGTTTATTATTTACAAATAAGCAAATGAAACATATATTTATTCGTGGTCGGTACACACAAAGTTAGATTACGGGGTTAAAATGACACATATTATTGGCAACACTGCTGGCACAATGCAGCCAACATCAGCAGGCAGGGGACATCTTATAGTGAACGGACTGTAGCAATAGAGATGGGTGTTGCGATATCGAAAATTCTCAGTAAACTTAATTAATTTTAATAAAGCGATTTGTAACCTACACTAATTTTTAAGGTGTTTTATTTTTTACAATATTTACTGACTAAAATTCATTTTCAATCATACATTTTATGAACATTCGGATGCAACAAGACATAGTAAATATAGAGGATTGTAATGAATGCAACTTTCGCGTCACATCACTGGCGTACTTGATATGAAGCCATTGACGAGAGGAACTTAAAAATATTTGAGGTGTTTTGGTTTTTACCCATTTTCAAACACAAAAATGCCTGTTTTGCTTGAGAAAATAAAAAAAATAGGGCTTCAATCGTTTACATATTACTTACAAAATTTAAAAAAAACAAATGTTTTATGTTTCTTATTACAGTAGGGACAATGAAGAAATTCTATGGAAGTAGTGGCGTAGAGGGCAAGAAAATCTCAAACTTCTACTGCTGGACCCACGAAAGGCTGGTCCGGTTAAATAATATAAGATAGTGAGCCTGAAAAGAAACAAAAGTTTCTAAAATACCACATTAAGCCAATGCAAAGGTCCAACAATTAAATAAATGTGAAAATAATAGCTTATAAATATTGACGACAGGCTTTATGGTGTGGTTCTTTGCCATTCTTATTCTAACTAAAAAAATAGTACCATTTTTACTAGCGCCACCTACCGTCTAATTTTTTTACTATTTTTCCGAGCTTTCAGAAACACAAGCCGAATATTCGATAAGACGCTTTGGAGACTTCTGAACCTTTATCTGCAAAAATTTAAAAAATTCGTCACAAACTGCACAAAAATACTTGTATCGCAGGCACAAGCTAAAATGAACATTTTTAAGTTACCAAAATGAGCACATTATTCGTAGAAATTATAATTCTTACGATTTAAGGCCAACATTATTTGAGTATAATTGTAGGATCACGTAAATAAATAGACACATAAGACATTGATAAAAATAACAAAAAAGTATTTCAAACCTTATTTTTAGTTTTATAATTTGCATTGCTTAGGTAATAGCAATATTATTCGCAGTTTCATCATAAGAAAGAGTCACACGCTTCAGTCGTAGTTTTGCAATGGAGTTAGCGTCCTCGGGATGGCTCCTTGCTTCAATTCTTTCAAACTTGGTTCAATTCTTAGGATTTCGATTCAAAGATTATGAGAGTCGGTGGTTTTAGTTATTCTGTTGTGTACAATAAATGTGGCTTTCAAGTCGAACACTTGGCGAACTCTGAGTACCTGACACAGCTAAAAAGCTCGTCCGTAGGGAGACATAGGCCTCTCATAGCTTGTCAAGCTGGTTTCGTGTTGAATTGTAACAGTCAGTAGATTGCCCATTTAGTCTCGACTGTGCTATTCACTGTTTCGATGTGGTTTGGATGTATGATTGCTGTACTCAGTGTACATTGATGGGATAAGTTATCTGCTAAGGTTTCATCTTTTTCTGGGTTATTGAGGCATGCTTCATGGTAGAGCCTATCTTGAGAGATTTTGCCAAGCCCCACTAAGCCAGGTGCTCTCTTCCACCAACTATCCAAGCAACGAACACCCTCAAACGGCACTCGTTCACGAGGTTAACGCAAGGTCCAGTCATCGCCCTCGTCAGCCATATTAGAGGAAAGTGAGCGACCCGTCACCCGACGCTACTCATTTAAAAATGTCTTATGTGAAACCTTTACGCTTCCTACCCACTAAAGCTGGACAAGGAAAAGAAACCAAACTCTACCGAGCTTCGTAGCAGTTTTTAAGAGGATTTTGGGAGAATTTATTTTTAAAAGATTATGAATCACTAAATTCCATTAAAACCTGAAATAATACAGGCGTGACAAGGAAAAGACCAGACAAGCTATTATCAAACATTATCTTAGGAAGCACAATAAAAATAAAACAATGAAAGATTGATCTAAACAGAATGATAAACATTTATTGATTTTATGATCTATAAAGTATATCTATAGTATATTATATAGCATGCCAGAGGCATAAATTAGACCTTTGAATGCAATACTTGAAACAATACAACAAACTATAATAAATTATTGGGATGCATTACAACTACACATGAAACAAAAATTTTTAAGACAGATGTTGAAAATCAGAAAATCATAGTTATGTAATTATTTTTTATATCTATCCATCTGTCATACCTATCCATCTCAAGGGATATTTGAAATAAAACCCATGTTAAATCGTGACACAACGTATGTAAGACCTAATTTTACTAAGAATTTTATTGAGAAATGAAATGCTTATAATCGATTTAAATTAAAATTAGATTTAATCGATCGAAACTTCGCTTCTATACAACATTCAAACATAGTAAAGAAATAAAGTTTCCCTGTATTCGATATCTAGTTGCAAACGTTTTGTAATACAAATAATTTTGATTTTTGAATATTTTCGGGATGAAAATGAGGATTCGGACTTGAAAACGAAAACCGTCACAATAATGGAAACTTAAGACTGTCTGTATATTAACGGACCTCAACCAAAATTTTATAAAATCAGTTAATGATGTAACCATGGAATCTAAAATATGAGCTTTATTAGAAAAGAATTCGCGTAATGTGCATTTGCATGTATTTTAATCAACTTGTCCAAATAATTTACAGATATTCTCACATTGTGATGACTTTAGTAGAATTTTCTAACCTGGTTACAATAAACCAAAATATATCTTCACTAGAAAAAGAACAGCAGAAGTCACATTGAATACAGGGTGCTCAACAAAGTATTTTACAAAAAAATATTCCAGATTGAGTTACTTAAGGTAGGAAGTAAGTACTTAACAGAGTTTGTTATTATCTATTGTATTGTATGTGTAATACGCGACTGTCTGTTGATCGCACAGTGCTTGTTTGCAAATTTGGTGGAAAAAATGTGTATGCGAGTAAGTAGGAAGGTATCTAATTATCTACGTTTACGTTTTTTCTATTGTGCAACTATCTCTCAGAGAATCGCAAGGTCCGCGCGTTATCTGGATATGTGTGCGGCCGCACGCTTTAAGTCTAAATGTTTAGATTTTTTTATGGAAAGACCATAAGTCCAAATGAAAAACGGTTTTTTGTAGTCGAATGGTGGAGGCTTACTCAATCTGGAATATTTTTTGTAAAATACTTTTTTGAACACCCTCTATACAGTCATTTCGTATAATCGATAAACTTTTCAAATTGAAAGCTTTATAAAGCACTCAGTTTAACAATCATAAATTTAAAATGTAGTCTCAAAATACGAACGCAACTTAAATTTCGAATTTCAGTTTAAAGAATTGCTATAAATTGCAATTAATAGCAATTATATACAATTTTAATAAATCGACATCTCTGAAATATCGACGAAATTAAAACGGGAAAATGATAGCAACAATGGCCATAATAAGTTACAACTGACATTTTGTGTAAAAGATTAGGAAGAAAGAAACGAAATTATTTTACAAAAGAATTAAGAATAACCTACAAGAACAGAACCTGAAACGATAATTATTCTAATCATCTTATTGTGATTACCACAAATATTTACATGTAATATTTAATACATTTAATCATGATTCATAGACAATTAGAAAGAAAAACCAGCATTAATCTGAATCAACTAATTAACTATTATTGCATAGAAAGAGTAACAGAAAAACATAGAAACTCGAATTACACATGTATTGGTCTTAAATAATAAACATTATTCTTCATATTGCACCTCCACCTTAGGAGAAAACTTACTCAACAATATCTATTATATAATAAAAAACATTTATATATATTTATTAAACAACATAGTTCTATCATTATAACACAAATTTGTATTAAATTAAAACCTTCTTAGCGTACAGCCTTCTTATAGAGTCAGCACGGGTTCAATCACTTTCAACACAACACTTCATTATTAATAAATTGTACATATAATAATTTAATCACTTTAACAACATTATTTAAACTTATTGTACTTTCACTACGATAGAGTCCCGAGTGGTGAATATTTATTCAAATCACAATATCCGTAAATCAATCATGCCTACTGCGAAATGTCAGTATACAACAACACGATCGATTTTTGTCACGATAAATATTTGTAAATTGTAAAGTTGATCAATCCTAAGAAGTTGGTATAACCTCTAATAAGGTGGCTCACACCTAACTCCAATGATACACATAATCCATCTCAGCCTTTAGTTCATAAAGAAAAATGGAATTAGGAACAGGATAAGTTATAAGTACAATGGTAACAGTTAATATAGATAAAAGGAGACCATTTACTGACACAAATTAGTTTCGAAAACGGAATTAGGATCCCTTACTGAAACCTACCATATCTAAACAAAAACATGCTTATTTAGAGAACTTTTGAAATAGAGAAATAAATTATTTATAAATTTATTGGGTTAATTTAAAAATGATTATCGTCTCTAAGGACTAAACTACCACCATCATGAGCAACAACTTTTGCCTTTTAAATATTAATTACTTTTGTACAATACAAAAATAAAAATATTACAAAGTATCACTCTACCTCACCTATCACATGAAACAATAGACGCAGTCAGTAAGCTTTTTTTTTAATATTTTAGTCTACATGATTAACAAATAAATACATTTTTGGAATTCTTTAAATGTCAAGCAAAAGATGTCGGTTAATACAGTAGTGCATTGGTCCTACACGATGGTCAGAATATTTAAATATTTAACGGTAGATGTCAAGGTCCAGTTCTATTAATTGTTGAGAATTATCTAACACAGCAAAGACAAAATATTTTCGCAAGCCCTAACTTTTGTAAGCTCTTAAAAAAGAAATAAAGTTACCTTACTGAAGTAATTAGAAACCTCCAAAAGTGGCAGTTAGTTAAAATATCAGGAATAATATAACAGGGCAAGCAGTTTAAGCAAAGCTGATACCTCAAGTTATCTGTTGATAATACACATATATTACAATATACGACGAATTATACTTTTTAAATATAAATCCACATAATACATTAAACATCAATTGAATTTGACAACAATAGAAAAAACTGCACTTGTCAACAGCTGTCAGCCAGATTGCAGTTGTGGGGAGGGATGCTACATGTTTGCAAATGCAGTTTAATTGTTTATTATAGAGGTTTGACTTTCGCAGTAGTCAGATGGATCACTTTATCGATCACGCACTCTTCGCTACTCTTCAATTTGAGGAAGGAATTCCTCAAATAAGACCATTAGTTAGTTGTCCAGTGAGGTTGATATAGGTGGCTCAGTCACCTCACGGGCGTTGTAGTTGGCGCAGTTCT
This sequence comes from Marasmarcha lunaedactyla, assembly GCA_923062675.1. NCBI lineage: Eukaryota > Metazoa > Arthropoda > Insecta > Lepidoptera > Pterophoridae > Marasmarcha > Marasmarcha lunaedactyla. The sequence goes on along the minus strand of OV281339.1, from coordinate 15,638,710 downwards.
TGATCACGATGCGAGCCAGATCTTTGATCATCTCGTAAGGAGCGGGGTGATACAACAGTTCGTTGAGAAGCAATAGGCCTCCTTCCTCCTCGACCAAGCTGCAGTACTTTTCCGCTGTTAATAAATTGGAATCAATTTAATACTTATTATTAACCCATCAAGCATCCGGTGTGCTACGTAAGTACATAAGAAATACGTAATTTGAGTGTTATATACCACATAGGCAGTGGCGTGCAAACAATATATGCAAATAAGCTCTGCATACCCCATAGTCACGAACATATAAATGATACTGCAACATTTGCTTGTGCCGTATATAATAAAAGAGGTTATCGCACAAACAAACTTGCTGACAACTACAACTGGCAACTTACAAGTGTGTCATTATTTGTAATTTAATTAACAGATAGAATATGTAAGATTGTTCTATGGCATTCTATCGCGGGCAGCGGCCCCTATATACCAATATAATAATAACTAAATGTATTACTTTAAGTCTCTCTATTCTAAATATATAAAGTTAATTAAGTGAAGTGGTTGTTCTCATTTAATTAGGAAGCCCTCCTGATAGTAGGAATAAATCATCTTTGTACCCGGTACATTTGATGGTGGAGGCGTCGGGGGTATTTATGTACTATTGGAACCTACCTATTTATGTCAGCGGTTGTTCATTTTTACACCTAAATGCCTTGTAGCATCAATAAGCTTATGCCCCACCTACTTCGATTTACATTGTCTTACTTTAAAAATGTATCATGTATTTCGAGGCGAATTTAAAAAAAAGGCGGGGCAACTCTATAAAATACATTGACGTTATTGTTTTAGAATCATGCACTCGAAAACCAGTGGCCCTTCAATGAAAGTCGAAACACAAACAATAGGAACCGCTCCCTGGTAATAGAAGGTGGGAGAGAAGGAAGTTTTAGTTTATTTTTAATTACGAGCTAGTTGCAGTTGCAATTTGCAATTAGCCTATTGACAAAGCCACTTATCATCTCATTATCCCGTTTTTATGCTAGAACCTTGCGTTTTCTTACGTGGACTTGTTTCGCTTCTGGTGATCTGGACTGTTTTATATCTGGACGTTTAACTCTTTGTGATCTGTGCCTGTATAAAGGACTTGATTTTCATAGTGAGAGGAGAGAAATTAAATTATCGTCCTGCATAATCGAGGAAAATATATTTCCGAGTTCTCGTGAGCTGAACATAACGGTGAGAATATATTTAATATTTTACAATCTAATATCCTCAGTTAATAATAGAAATATCTGCTTACGTTAGTAACATTTCTTATAAGAAATTTAATTTATTATTCATATTTTTTTAAAATTAAACTAACAATACCAATGAGTTTGTTCAATTATTGTTTTATTGATTAAGTTTGTAGCCTTGTTCAATGACAAATAACATGTATTACATACATGTATGTAATATGTCATTGTGATGTTTCGTTGGTAGTTTTAACCTGATACTTTAACTATAGGGTAACTTTTTAAGTAATTTTCATATGTTTTATCTTTATTATTATTACTAACTTGAATATCCAAAAATTATCAACCGGATTGTTTTCAACGCCAAATTGATATGTTTTTATATTAAGTATTTATTAATTTTTTATGATTTGTGTATCTTTTTATAAATGCCCAAACCCAGATGCGATTATATCTTAATTAGTTTTTCAACAATACTGCAAGTTTATTTTGTTGAGTAAATGTTAGTTGATATTTAAAACGCTCTTCATAGATTTATAGACATGATTTACACGTAACGAAAAAATTTGCGATGACTCTTTCGATGAACATCATACCTATAATTTAGAAAAATTTCTTGAGCCTAGATTTTACTTCCGACTTAAGAGTATATTTTTAGACCTTACTTTTCTTTTAAATTTAATAAGCTAACAATACAAAGCATAATTATGTGAAAAGTTATTTCTGACTATAATTTTAAGATGCAACATTTTATGGATAATTTAATATAATTATAAATAATTGGTTTGTTTGCTTTGCAGAGATACACGGGGCGACGGTGGATTCAGCGTGACAGTGGCGAAGGCGCCATTAAACACCGACCTCACACAGCCGCCGCGGAAATTAACACGAGAGCGGGTTGCTCGAATAGTAAATGCATACCAAGAGAACTCATTTACGAGAACATCAACATTTGCTATGGAGTATGACTGCACGACATCCGCAGTGAGAAACGCTCTTCACAAGGCCGGCATTCACAATAGAAGACCGGCCAGGAAAATTACCATCATTGAGGCCTAAAAACTGCCAGAGTACAGATCGAAGGTGAATTTCGCAATTTTGATTTTTTACACGCAATATTTTTCGATGAAAAATCATTTAAATCTAGTGAGCACGGTCGTCGGAATTTATGGCGTGTGAATAATACACGGTATGATCCTCGAAATGTGAGCCCCAATAACGAGCCGGGGAGGATTGTTGTAAACATGTTGGGGTGGGTGAGTGCTGACGATCCAGGAGAAATAGCGGACATAAAAGGGAGGGCCACTGGGCTGAGCCACGTACAGTTGTTGCAGCAAGTCATGTTGCCTACAGTGCGCACGGTGTATCCTAGGACAGAGGTCCCAGAATTTTTATTTTTTCAGGACAATTGTTCGATATATCGTGCTCGCGTAGTGCAGGACTGGCTTGCGCAACAAAGGGAAATACAAACCGTTTCGTGGCCTTCCAGATCTCCGGATTTAAATCCCATTGAAAACTTGTGGGGTATAATGTTACAAAGATGGGTTTTCTGGACCGAGAAGACCAAACCAGCACTCATAACCCATTGTGACCAAGTTTGGGACTCGCTTTGAGGATCTGATTTGTGTCATAATCAAGTAAATTCAATGCGAAGTCGATGCGATGCAGTAATCGATGCGGGAGGAGCGTTGACGCGGTATTAATTTTAAATTAATGAAGTTGATTTATATAAATATTTGGTTATACTCGAAGCCTCGTTGGTTTAAATAATTATTTGATAAATCGTATACTCATCAATCTGTTTTTCTGATATTTAATTTCCTTAAGTATCTGAACGTTGATTGTTGAACATGAATGTTTAAAAGGTAATGATTTTTTTTCATACTTTCTAGAACTAATGTTGAATTATCGCATTGGTTTTATATTCTTTTGTCTTTAGTTTTTTAAATTAATGCTTAAAAATAAAAGTGTGCGTAGAGGCCGCATTTCAACTCTTGGTAATAAGCATAACCTTCTTGTTTGTAGTAAGGCCTATATTACACTATCATATAAATATAATCATAGATATAGAATTATGATCATTTAATTTGACATTTTCCTTGAATTTGACATTTAAGAAATCATATTTATTTAAGAAATCATAGAGCATGATGTTAAGATAGTGTATAGACCAAATTAAAAAAAAGACTTTGTAAACAAACCATTGCCGGATATAAATTAGTCAATTTCATCAAGAATCACACTTCCAACACACTAAAATTGCACACCAGTAACTCAGAAAACACTGCCGCCCTTTTATTAAACAACTTTTAAGTAGTAATTGGAGCTCAAACTTGCAAAACTAAAAAAATACAATAACAGAAATAAATTCAAGGTTATTTTTTTTTTAATACAAACATTAGGGATAACCATCGACATAAAATGAAAATGAATGAATGATAGGTATCGATTCCCGATTCGTATCGACGTTTTAATGTATCGATACAACAAGATCCGATAAGACTAAATCGCTCAGATAAATATGTTTATGTAATAATGAATTTTTTTACTTTCAGTGTAATTTAGTAAAATTATAGTTTTCAAAGACTTTTTGCCGTTGGAACAATATTGTGGTTGTTACTGATTCTTTTATTAGGTGAGTTTTGAGCATAATTCGTTCTGCTTATTGTTCCGTGAATTAATGTACTACTAGAATGTGAAGTTTTTTGGTACAATAAGTCCTATTCGGGAGAAAAAAATATCCTTTTTTAAATTAAATATGTTTACTGGAGGAGTGTCCTGGAGCTTTCAAGTGTAGAGTGACCTCTTGGACAGGCGTGTATGATCCTCGTCTTCATCGTCACTTTCCATCAGGTGAGATGGAAGACAAACGCCTGCTAATTATTAATATTCATAAAATTACATTGTACATTAATATTAATTTTAAATATAATTTTTTTATGTGGCAACTTTAAACTGGGTTTATGACGGCAAACCCATATCTGTAGCGCGCACTCATACCCCTCATTCGCAGGGTTCCAAACTACTTAGAAGGGCAAACTTTTATGGCTATCAGGATAAGCTAATTATGCAGATGACTAAAGTCGATTGTAACTTAAAGGGCAAAGATGTTATCAAAATATGAAGTATTTATTCCAGTAGACGCACAAATGATAGTGCTATAATGGAAAGGCCAGGGCCAAAGCAACAGCCAGCAAAGAGAGTTTACAATGGTAACTGGCCTGAAAACATTCCGACTACAGAACATTCAAGGAAGAACATGAAATACCTTAATTGCTTTCTGTGTAGCAAAAAGAAAAAGCGCAAGGAAAGGAGGTTTAAGTATAAGATTTGCAAAAATCATCTTTGCCCTGCTTGTTTTGAGGAATGTCTAACTAATTATGTAGTGAATGTGACGGATTCTGAGTTATATACTCTTTGTATTAAATTATTCTGATTAAAGAGTAACTCTTATATTCTAATATGAATAAAAAATATAAATTAATTTAAGAAGTGCATTTAATTTGTTTTTTTGTTTTGATTGTGTAATCTGGTAAGAAAACATAACGTTTAGTATATTTTGTTTAGTCTGATTCTACTATTTTAAAAATATAAAGAAGACTGATTGATTGTTAATTTTATTATATTTTTGATAAGAAAATAATTTGGTTGATTTGTTGATGTTGATTATCGCTTTACCAAAGCGATTAGATTTAAGAATTCAATAATCAGTATGGGTAACATCACTAAAATGCCAAAGGGTCATTGACGTTTCATTGTTTACAAAGTTCTTTTTTAAATCTGGTAAAGATAATAAGTAATATCGGCCCAAGAGAGAAACTTGTTTCAATGTCATTGTTATGGTGTCTTACGTAATGTCATCAAACAATTTATTATAAATCAAGCATAAACAATTATAGATAGTTATCATTAAAAAGTATACTTGTTAAAGTTTTGTTGATTTACTTTATACATTATTTTAAACTTTTTTTTAAAGCTTTATTTTGTCAGTTTATTACAAAAACATAACTATGCAGATAAATGGGATTTTGCTCTCTGTTTTTTTTGTAAATGGTATCATTTGTTAACATAACTATTGATATTTTCAAAATTCAAATATCATCTAAACCTTAAATGTCCGAAAATTTTATTTCTTTTTGTCTTATTGACATTGATTGTAGATCATTGTTTTAAAATAAGAATGATCATAGGGCGACACGTATTTTTGTATGTTATAAAATGTTTTCAATTGCAGTTGGTCAATTCCAAGGTCGTTTTTACAAAATATGTTAAAATAAACCACCACTTTAGTTTAAACACGTCACTGAGAAGTTCAGAAAGTACTAGACATTATGTTAAAATAACCTCATTGTTTGTTTTTACATACGTTGCATTTTATATGTAGTTAATATGAAACGGTTTTTTAAGAGTAGATTCTAAATTTTATTCAGTGTGTTTTATTAGAATAAGTTAATCATGTTAAATTAAATACGGTTTTTATTTTCTGTGACCCCTCAGTATTTATCAAATAGTTCATAATTTCAAATTACATACTTTATTGCTTTACTTAAAACTATTTCCAAGCTATTAGTATAAATTCTGAAAAAACTCAATCTATTTTTGATTATTTTCTGAAATACTAAACATAATATTCCATCTCTTACATTCTTCTAAAATGCGAAAGAGTATCGAACATGTTACAGTAACCAGGACCGTGAATAATATAAAACAAGTTTTTCACCGGATTGACTCGTATATAGGTAAAATCCACCTGCAAAGATGCGTTCGTTGGAGTTAAATAAAAGGTTTATATCAATCCGGTGAAAAACTTGTTTTATTTTATCAAAATAGATCGCGAGAACTCAGACATTATATAGGTTCAGGACTATACATGAATTTATTATATATATTCTAATTTCTTTATATGTATTTAGTATAGTTTAGTGGTTTTGTCCAGAATTTAAGTTAAACGCATGACAAACGATAAACCGAAAATAATACAGTTTATAAAGGCAATAGGTATTGAAATCTACCAATATAAACTATATGCTTACCTTCTTTCATAAATAATACAGCGGCATAAACAATGTTTTGATTGTGTATTTTTTAGCACTTTTTTGAACACAGCTAACACTTTTTCATTCGTTTATAATTTTGGTGGAAACTTGATGGATAAACTTGATCATTCAATATTATCTTCATGTGCGTGGCGGTTATAACTATAAACATTGTGTTATTATAGTTTTATAATTACTAAGTTAATAAACTGGTTTTGGAAGGCGTAACTCTTTGTGCAATATGAAGATATTTTTAATGATATTAGGCGTAATTGAACTGCATCTTATTTTTTAATAAGTGTTGATCGCCCTTTTGTTGACCTAACTCTATCCAAAAATTCTTATTCCTTTGAATTACATAAAAATGAACAGATAATATAATCTAAAGCTATAATCATCAACATTCACGTTTTTTTTATATTTATTAAAATTTATTTTATTCACACCATTCTTAGTTTTAAAATACTGTTGCTATTTTTAGAAAATGATTGACGTCTTATCGTAATGTTATAGTACTGAGCTCGGAAGAAAAAATAAACAACATATTGTACTTTAACATTGCACGAAACAGAGCGTTCCACCCATAAAAGTCTTTTGTCTCTCTACCTTTACCCAACTTATTTTCAATTAAGGAAATAAAAAGATTATATGACCCATTTATTGCTTTTAAAACTAAATAATTTTATTTACGTGTGAACCAAGCCAATAAGTGTATTTATGACAAAAAATATTAAAAAGCACAATAGATCTTCGGATAACATGCAAATAAGCAAAGTTTTTTTCGTATCGGCAAATTCAATCGCAAGACAAGACTCAAAACTGGATATTAATGTTTTCAAAACTTATCTATATCTTGTAAAAATGTAATTAAATTATAAGTGCCTAAGTATAAGAAATTTCATTGAACTTAAGAAATGGGTTAGGTAATGAAGAAAAACAATAACTGACTTTTATACAATGTTTAACCCGATCAATGTATTGACATAACGTCACGAAGTTTATGGGCATCCTTTCGAATTATCTAACTAGACTTTATGCAAAGGTTTTATTAATATGAAATCTGAAACTATCTTCTAATCAAATAAAAACGTCTACTTAAATCAGTGAAGTGTTGCCTTTGTTGGTTCAGCCAGATAGTTTCTTTCTCATAATATAATTAGTGAATGAAGTTCCTACGACTGCACATGCGAGGATGTCGTCGCCGAAATACATTACAGACAAAGGTAACAAGGTAGTTTATGTTACTCACTGCTGATAATGTAGCTTTGTCTAGATTAAATTATTTAAACATGCAAACACAACACAAACAACAATTAGGTTAGTGGTTATTGATAAGAAAAGTCTAGATCAATATCTGAATCAAGATCCAATTACCTAAAACCAATACAACATTATCGAACATTAAAAAATCCTGTTTGAAAGCGGTGGGCGTATTCAAAAGTATTATACTATTTCCATTTCTTTATTTTCTCGATGACAGCTGCTGTGAAAACTTGTGCGGGCGTTTTTTTTTACATTATGTATGCATTATTTTATAAAAATATGACGTTTACACACGTACAAGGTTATATAATACCAGATACGGAGAAACTGATAGGGATGGAGCTATATCGATAAACGTAACACGATAACAGACCCGATATTTGTTTACAAAATGTAAGAACTACTGTCGGATGCTTTTGTACAAAGTTATTAACTCATATTATATTTCATTACAAGATGTTACACGTATTAATTCTTGATTGATAACGCCAACTTCTTTAAAATGTTCGTAGCTGTTGTAAAATAAGTAGGTATAGGTAAGTACTCGACAATGAAATGAAATAATTATAACGACAACATACCTCATACAGCTCTCCCCAACATTTATTATAAGTTCCTGTACTTGTATATTATCGAATTCCACATGAATTTCCCAATCCGACGCTGTAATGTTTTGGGTGCTTCTCACAATTTTTTCTCAGTTTTCGGCAGTTACTTCCGCACATGCATTTTTTTATAAATTTAACATCTTGTTTGCCGTAAACTGGGGATGGGTATTGTTTTGAGCGGCGTGTCCTTTGATTTGTGCCAATACTAGTTCTATAGCATTGAACTGGCAATGATACGGCGGAAGTCGAAGAACCCTATAAAGAAGCTATTTCGTCGATAACATATCTTTCAGGAAGGCTTTTTTCGATTTTAAAATATTCACTAATTGTACTTTTAATAAAGTACTATCCACATTTTCGCCATGACGTTGGAGCCAGTCAATTATCTCTTGTTTTTAATTGGCCTGCGTGGGCATTTTATCAATTTGTCTGGAGTGATATGTAGCGTTGTCCATAATAATTATGGACGGTTCTTCCAGAGATGGTACCATTTCTTTAAACCATCCTTCGTAAATCTCCGCGTTCATTTCTTCGTGGTAGTCCACTGTTTTATTGGATTTAAAGGCCAGTAAAGCATCTGACACGAATCCTTTCGTAGACCCTCCATGGCATATGATAAGGCGTTCACCTTTTCCCATTGGCACTGAACTAGTGTAAGCGGCGGTGTTGTCAGTCCAGTTCTTAGATACTGTGTGGTTTGAATTTAACCAAGTCTCGTCAGTGAAAATAACATTTGACCAATCTGATATCTTTTTGGCTTCGCTCAAAAATTCGCAGCGAGCCATAGCAACGTCGTGATGCTCCATCAATATTTTACGTTTCTCCAATTTCTTTCAAAACTAAGCTTAATTCACGTAAAGAAACAACAAGTTTTTTAAGTGTTGGAATTTCTTTGCGCAAGTAATAGTCATATATATGACGGCGAATAGCGTCATATCAATATATATCATATATCAAATCAGCGTTGAAGTTGTCAATCGATGTCACACAACGTGGTTGGCGTTTTTTCTTCGACGTACGAAGCTTATTTTCCTGCATGCCGCTTGTACCGTGAGCTTCGGTAGTAATTTTTGAAACACTAATTCCTAATACGGCCGCAATACGCTCTCGCACTTGCGAAAGTGGTAATAGCGGGCCACCATTTTGATACTCTGCTTCAAAGTAATTAAGAACCTTGATCACCAGTTCTCTCGCCTGCCTTTTCAGAAAAGATCCTTTGGGCATTTTGATATTTGACACCTGGGCAGCAATCAACACGGAGGAACACAAAATACACAACGTAACGTATGGATAATGTGAAAAAACTCAGCGAACAGAAATGTAGTGACTAGCACGACCGTCTTGTTGCGAGTGACAGATTAAAACGAACACAAAATGGCGGTGGGCCACATTGAAAAAATATATTTTAATGTTTTTGTTGTATTTGTCTTTGTTCAAAATATAATAAATATATGCGATCGATATCATTACCTATTTGGTCACAACACTACATTATATCAAATTAGAATTGTCATCGAGAAAATAAAGAAATGGAAATAGTATAATAGGCGGTGATTTGACGCGTGAAATTAAACGCGAGCGATTCTAGTCTTAAGGTGGCCGGAACTTTTCTGATAGTACATTATATCTAAATTTCCTTATAAAAAAATTATATAAAATATCTTACTTGCTCAGCGCTTTGATTTAACGTGTTTATTCGTGTATCGCGCCATCTCTTAGCATTTATTGGTAAAGTCAAGGAACTCGGCGGAGCCTCAAACTAAGGCGAGATCCCTTGCACGTAGTCCAGTCTTTGGTACTCTGCATACTACGCGACAACACTGCAGGGGATGCGAATGTGAATCTGAGCCTGCACCTGACGGTACTAACATTTTAAATGTCAAAACGGCTATTCCCCCGCGGTTCTAAGCAGTGCAACGTTTAACGTATTTTTTATCGTGGATTTCGTGTAATAAGCAGCAATAATGTGTCTGTGTGTTTAAAAATCCAAACGCGTGTTTTAGTTTTAGAGGCTCAGCTTTTATTGCAACTCGTTCGACTTGAAAAGATGTCAAAGCATCCCCTAGTTATTGATTGAAGGGTCGACTTGTTCTTGTCAGGTTTTCCGTAGTCCGTGTTTTCGTAATTGCATGGTAATTCAATGTTTTTAGTTTCGATTGTTTTCTTGGTTCAAGCCTTTAATTTTTATAATAAATTTTGTTTTTGTTATGAATATCGTGATGATTGCAATAAAGAGTTCTTGTGTAGTATTTTAATTACGTAGTTTTTAGTAGTAATTAATTTCGTTAATATGTTCTTTCAAAATGGAAAAATGTGTACTAAGATACTAGATAAAATCACAAATGTAAATCACAGTTTAAATTACAACATTACTGCCTCAGTTAAAATAAAATGTTAGATTGTTGCCCAACGTTTCATTAAAAATATTTTTATCACTCAATTTCAATCGAGTTGAGTTAAACTGGGTATTAGTTATTATTAGGTTATTATATTATTTGAAATTGGCGTTTTGTAAGGGAGGAACATGAAATTAATTTAAAAAAATATTATATATTTATTTGATCAGCAATGATACAAAGTATGTATCATTGCTGTCTATGCACTTTTGCCATCTCATAGGTAGTTTCATTGATCCTTTTACTAAAAATACCATTCGGACGGGAATAAATAAAATCTTTGAAGGCGCTTTGGACTGCCCCATCGCTGTTGAAGTTTTTCCCATGCAAGAAGTCATCCAAATTTCGAAAAAAATGATAATCGGTTGGTGCAAGGTCCGGGGAGTACGGTTGATGTCTTCGACATTCCAATTGAAGCTCCTCTAATTTGGTAGTCATCTGTTGTGCAGTGTGTGGTCTAGCAACAGCAGTGGCCTAGAGTGACCAGCCTCGGTAGTTTAGCAGCTAGCTTTACCGTCATGGTTTGCAGTTGCTGACAATAGACATCTGCCGTAATCGTCTGGCCAGATTTAAGAGAGTTGTAGTGAAAACGCACCAACGCTCACAAGAAACTTTTACTGAGTAAATTTTCTACTACTATGTTTTCTACTACGGGGTACTATTTGACTGGTTCGCCAGGGTTCAACAATTACGATGTGCGTTTCCGATTCTCGTACAGGATCCACTTTTCATGATAGGTAATGATGTGACTTAAAATCCTTTCATTATCGTGCCGGTTGAGTAATGTAACGCAGTAGTCGACGCGTGTTTGTCGGTTTGCTGCACCCGTTTCATGAAGTACTGCAACGTTTGCTTGTCCAATCCAAGTGTCCAGTGCAATGTAATAAAAGAGGTTATCGCACAAACAAACGTGCTGGATACTAACAAATCTGTCATAATTTTTAACTTGATTAAAAGATAAAATATGTAAGAATGTTATAGAGCATTCTATTGTAGGCCTCAATAAGATTAAGATTATAAAGAATGTATTGTATGTTTTAGTAGTATTACTCTAGATAAAATATAAAGTGAATATCTTTTCATAGTTAGAAAGCCCTCCTAGTAATAGGAATAAAGAATCTCGTACCCGGTACTGTAGATGGTGGAGGCCCCGCGATTTGTACTTTTTTCCAGATATTTCAGGTTAATAAGAAAGTTTACGGCTAAAAATAGAATTTCAAGAAAATAAATATAAGTTGGCCCATAATGTAGAAAGTATACTGGTATTTCAAACATTGCGGTAAGTGATTTTATAACCCAGTTTGATGTGGCTTCTGCCATCAATCGTTATGATGAAGAAAGTAAAAAGATCGTATTGGGAGCGTATCTGGACGGAACGGCGCTGTACTTTTACAGAAAAATTATTGATTCATGCGAAACATACGAAGATGTGAAGAATAAGTTACTTTGTGAATTTGGCGAGAGGTAGACCATATTGCAGTCTTCTATTCAAGAAAACAACAAGCCGAAGAAGACATCTTAACGTACTATTACGCTTTAGACAAGTGCGCAACTAAGGCCAGTACCATCATAACAGACAAAATATTTATTAACCATTTCCTGAAACATTGTAATTACGTAAATAAGTGTCCCTTAGCTTCCCAAATTTACGAAAACAAGATGGCATTGAAGAAAACGATCGTACAAATGCAAGATATTTTTGCTAGTAAACAAGAAGTGAATTTGAATCTCCCAATACATGTCCCAACAATAACAACGCCAACTAAAGCGACACAACGAATACCACTACGTTCTGTGATGTCACCAAGGAATGGAGATGAAAGATTCCAAACGCCAATCAATATGAATAGTGCGAATACGAGGGGAAGATTTACCAATAATATAATTAACCATTCACTGTATTTTTTTAGAAAAAGAAAACCAGAATGACGAAATACACTCAGTCGTGATGAACCTGGAGTACAATCGGCGTCAATCAGACAGATGCAGACACAATTGATGCCGACTAGTCAAGAAAATATTTTTTGAGTGAGTTATATCTTCCACATACATAATGTGGAAGATATAAAAATCCGAGCCGTTAGTGGTAATCGAATGCATAATAGGTAAAGTACAATTATGCTTGGAAATTGAACATGTTGTTTATGCACAAAACTGTTAGGTGATTAGTCATATTGAAAGGAATTTAACTCTCGGGCAAGACTTTCGTCTGAAGTCTGGTGCAATGCAATCTTAAACTTTAAGAAAGGTCATGTTCAATTCAACCACATTATTTGTAACTTTATTCCAAAAACTAAAGTAAATGATTGTAATAATAATGTTACTAACGAAAATACCCTTCAGGTAATACAGGTTTCACATGAATGAAGTAAGGATGAATATTCTTATTTTTCTAATTTAGTAGATAGTAATGATTATAAGTTACGGGCATTAGTGGTAGCTGAACCCAGTGAAAATGAATTTAACTTACCCCCGAGTCCTCAAGACTCCAAAGTTGCTTATTGTTCTGAGAAACGGAATGCAAAAGTTGATGTAGTTGAAGAGGTTAAAAAAGGTATTAAGAGTCGTATTCCATGTCAAGAAAAGAAAATATGTAATAAAGTAAAATCACTACATCCAATTGTAACTGATCGTTTATTCTAAAAATTTGAGATCGATTTATAAGGTCCTTTTAATCGTTCAGTAGATGGGAATAAATACGTAGTAACTTTTATAGAATATTTTTCGAAATACGCTTCTTGCAAAGAAGTCCCACGAGTGAAACAATATACAATACAAACAATATACGATTTCTTAATTATTGAAATTTTAACAAAATTCGGGACGGTATTTGAAGCATGGCCGGATTTAGACAAAAGAGGGGGCCCCCACAAGATTAAATTTGCCTTGCCTTCATACTTTAACGGGCATTAACATTAAACACGTCTAACTAAACTCCTTTGTTGCCCCGGGGCCTCCACATCTCTAAATCCGGCCCTGAATGAAGTATTGTCAGAAAACAATCCTTAGCTACCACTATGCACCATAACACTAGATTTAGATTTACAGACATTAGGTTTAGTAGAAAAATTCAATCAAACCATTTCATATTCATTAGCTAAATATGTAAACCCAAGCCAAAGGGATTGGTGTCGAATTTTAACTTTTATAATACATGCTTATAATTGTTCAAAACAAGCATCGACTAAATTTTCTCCTTATTATTTAATGTTTGGTAGAGAACCTGAAGTCCCATTTGATGAAAGGTTAAATCCTAATTAAACTATGACCGTTCAACAAAAAGAGACGCATATACATGACGCATATACGCATATGTCCCAGAAATGACACGTAAGGGTGACACTGGAGGTAGATGGAGTTTAGGCCTATCAGATAACACTAACATGCCTCTAGTAAAATTTTTCTGGTTTTGGAGATATTGCCACTTTTGTGATTTTTTATGAAATTTCCACTTTTTGGTCCTTTTTTGACTACAGCTGCAATAAATATCTTTTAACTCACGGTTTTTTCTTACCAAGACTACTGTTATAAGTTATTTGAGACAACCTAGTAATAATTTTGACGGGAACTAGCACACTATGCTAAGAAAAACAGTTGAATTGTTTTTTTCTATTTCATTGCGAAAAACTTGACCAAAGTTTAACTGATTACTGTGGAAAAAAAATGTATGGCGATGATACTGCACATCATCTTAAAAAATTGCTTGTTTAATAACCTTTTCAAAATAAAATCACATTAGCCACTTTTTTATGAAAGGCCATCTACCTCCAGTGTCACCCATACGTGTCTTTTTGGGACACCCTGTATAAGTGCAGTAAATCAAGCGAGAGAAAATTTGAGGAAAGCTCGTTTAATACAAAAAAGAAGATATGATACAAAGGCTTCCAATATAAGGCTTCGTGTAGTGCAATTAGTTTTATTACATTGTCCAAAGAGAATATCAGGGAAAAGTCGGAAACTTAGTCGACCATAAAAAGGTCTGTTTCGAGTATGTCGATACATAGGATGTGACAATTATCTTGTAAAAAGAATACAAAATGACCAAGAATTAATTGTACATGTGAATAGATTAAAACCATATATTATTAGACAAAATGAATCCGATGATAAAATTATATCATTCATTTAGTAGATATACAACGGTTAGAATGTCGTTGGGGTTCAGTTTATATTATTATATAAGAAAAATAATATTGAATTTTAATTATTTGTACTCATCACAACGCAACGCTCCACATCGGAACAACATATCTTGCAATGCCACGCCAAGCAGCATCACCGAAAAGGGGATGCAATGGATGGACGAATGCAGATAAAAGAAACTAAATAAGAAAAACGGGCTCTATATACAATACTCAAAAGGGTCTCTATATACAATTTATCTAATAGATAATAAAATAGTTTTAGATATCCGGAGAGGACCCTCTCAAGGGCGGCAGGTTCAGTCACGTGCATTGATAAGTAAACGTTGACAAATTTCCAAACAAATGTAAATATTAGATATTTCAAAAATAAGTGTCTCATGTTGTCCTCAAAATAATGTAATCAGCAAACTAGGTCAAAATTAGGTATACTTTTTCTTCATTGTAAAGGAAACGAAGCAACACCAGTGATTACTACACATTCGTTAAGTTTTATTTATGTATACAAAGGTCCAATTTCACTATTAGTAAGTGTACTCCGAAAATCAAACCTGCTACATCAAAACGTATGACACATATCAAACAAATACCTATCGAACTAACTGGGTTCAATTTTCGGATGATTATCATTATAAAAATTTGTATTTTTACTGTTTTTCTATACCTTGTCGTCTGTTCCTTTTTGCCCCAAAGTGAAAGTAAAAAGGGACAGCCAGGAGGCAAAAAGGTCCAATTATTTTTTATTTTATTTCAATGAGCTTTAATAAATAAAAACTACAAATAATTCAGTACAAATCAAAAGTATATTTTTTACAAAAACAAAAAGTAAAATACGGTACAAAACATAACATACAAAACATCATATTTTTCTAAATTCAGAAATATTTATTCTGTTTTTCAACATATTTTTTTTTTGGAAAAAATTAAGTTTTATCAATAAATTCTAAAAACTAATCCGTCTCATTTAAACAATAGAATTTAACAAAGCAACACTGTTCTTTACGCATCTTGCCATAACCTGCCAGAACTATAACCTTTTAAAGAAAATCAAACTTAAATATTTAAACTCTTATAAAACAAAACCAAATAAAGATTCTTTAACATAATACAAAAAAATTAAATTCTTCTTTAATCTTACTATTATACCAAACATTGCTTAAATCAGACTCATCGTTTCCTGAATCACAGTCATTGCAAACAAAAGAATTACAACCTCTGTTAGAAATGCATTTTTCATGGGCCGTTTTTGCAAAGGTTGCATTGTATCCAACCTTCGCCTGGAATGCTGTCACTGTAGTTTTCGCAGCAAATCAAACAAAAATATTCACCATCAGAGCTGGAATCACTATTGTTCTCTTGTAAAATAGCTTTTTTAACTTTTTCTACTTTTTTATTAATTTTGTATTTTCTTGTTGGTCTTTTTTTTATTCGTAATTTCCTGTTCTTTTCGGAGATTTTCTTTCTCAGGTGTATCCGTTAAAAAAGCAGTTCTGCGGCGTTTTCTATTGACAGTGGACTTTCGTGGGCCAGCTTTTGGTAGCGGTCTTACGGCTTCGGGCGAAAAAACTTCCTGAGGATGGACCTATGTGTCACCAATCCCGAGCTCTGCATCATACGATGTTGGTTGATGCGGATCCGATGCTGTCGAAGGCTGTGTGTTAGACAATAGTGGTGGAAAAGAACCTGAAGATGTCGATGGTTGTGGCTCAATTTTGTCATTTTCCATGGGACGATCCGTGACATAACTTGGTGCAAAATCAGAGTCGTTATTTTGGATGAAGGGAAATATGCCAGCTTTTTCAAATCCACTCATTATGTTACTAGGTGTCAAAGCTAAAGGTAAAGCAGTGCGCACGATGCCAGGGACATCATATATCGTCATTGTCTTCCCAGCATTATTCCTCATCCATGCGTCTTGAGCTGAAGGCAAATATCTTTTAAAAGGTCCATATACCGCCACGTCAAGCGGTTGTAATTTGTGGGAACAATGTGGAGGAAAAGAAAGCATTTTCTTTGGCCAGATCTAATGTGGGTACTGATAAATGTGAAGAGTGGTTGTCTAAAACCAACAGAGCTGGAGATTCTTTACTAGGCATGACATTCTTGATAAAATGCTGGATAAATATAAAAAACTCGTCATTAGTAATCCCGCCGCTAGAATTTCCAGCGCCAATGCAATCGGTAGGACCATCCCGAATAAAATGGTCTTGAAACTTTTTGCGAGGAAATATAAACATAGGTGGAATGGATGAACCTGTAGCTGAGTTCGCGACTAATAGAGTTACATTAGTGCCACGTTTACCAGATGTTACTGAACCAACATTTCACTTTACTTTAGCAGCAATAATTTTTGATGGTTTGGTGATAGTCGATACACCAGTTTCATGTGCATTCCTTATTGAAGAAGCTGTAAATCTAAATCGAGCCATAACTTCTGCTAATTTCGAGTAAAAGTTTTGTACATTCGTTTTGTTGAATGACGTAGCTCTGCTGAGGCTTGTCGCTTAAGGTTTTCTAATGGACAGACACGTATTTCGTGTAAGAACAGCGGACATCCATTCCTTACCAGCCATTTTGTTTGTATGCCACGTGTCCGGTATACTTATTTTATATTTAATAGCACAGTCATAAGCCATGCGACGAACTTCTTTTGGACCTATGCCATGGAAAATCTGTGCAAGTTTAAGCAAGTATTCTGTGCAAGTATTCAGGATTATCCTTAATTCGTTTGATAAATCTTGATAGTGAAGTTTTACTTAATTCAAAATCATGACATACCTGCCTTAATGATTTATTTTTATGTAAAACTAAATGTGCTGCACGTTGCATCAACTCCACAGATTTCGTGCCTAGATCAGTTTTTCTTTTGTAGTTCCGCATACTAAAACAAATTAAACAGATTTTATTACGAATATGGAAATGATGTGGGGTAAAAAGGACCAACTGGACCTTTTTACCCCAACCACGTGTAAGTACTCATAAAGGTTATACAAAAAAACCCGTTCAATCTTACTTAAAAATAACAATCAATCTTAAAAAGCAATTAAATAACGTATACTTAAAAAGTATGTTCATGCAACGTAAGCTAAATAGCAGTGCTCAAAACCAAAAAGATTAACAACGAAAAAAAAATACTTACGTTGACATTTTGACAGTTGGCCGTGTATCTCCTTCTGGCGACGTCGCCCGACTATCGGCGACGGCGCGTTACAACCCCCGCGCCCGCGTCTTTACGCTTGAGTTGTTAGAAAGAATGATACGTCACTAGTTTTTGAGAAATTAATGGTGGACCTTTTTACCCGCGGACCTTTAAGCCCCACCCTACCCTATACAATGCAGTTTCAAAGCAATGTATACCCAATAGTTTTTTTTCAATAATAAGTTCTGCAGCAGTTTTTACTATTTCGACAGTACGTATCATATCAAAAATATGTACACAATGTAGTTCGCAATTAAATGTAAACATTCATTGTTGTGTTTTCATTTTGTGCTTTGAAACTGCATGTATATATGTTACAGAAATTGACGCATATACATAAATGAAACTTTACGAATGTGTAGTATTCACTGGTGTTGCTTCGTTTACTTTACAATGAAGAAAAAGTATACCTAATTTTGACCTATTTTGCTGATAACATTATTTTGAGGACAACTTGAGACACTTCTTTTTGAAATGTCTAATATTTACATTTGTTTGCAAATTTGTCAACGTTTACTTATCAATGCACGTGACTGTACACGCGGCACGTATTTTCCGCGCTACATTTTTATTTACGAGTCATAAATATACGTGTGGTGCCGATGCTCTAAAGAAGTAAATTTTCAAAGACTAAAATAACGCTATATAAAGTTTTTATTTTAAGCGCTATATAAACGTTTAATTTGAGCCACACCTAATAACCTCCATGAGAGAGAAGGTGATAGCCGATTTAGCTATGCGGCCAAAGGTTACGAGTATATGTGATATTGCTGTCTGTGGATCAACACGCGGATGTAGAATAGCATTCTCAGTGGGGTAAAATAGTAAAAGGGTTGTGACTGAATAAGAAATACATTTCAAATGTTATTGGTATAGGATTTTTGTCAGATGTATCTCGATACATCGGCAAAGTTCTCTGCGTTCCGTTGTGAAATATAAATTTAATAATTTATAGGTATCGTTTGGGGTTAAGTAAAAAACTTTGGATCCAATTTTATGATCAATTCACAGGTAAGTTTATCCGGTAATAGTTAGGCAGGTAAAATCTTAACTTTTAGGTAGGAATATTAGACTTTAGAAAGTTAGAAACTTTTGAATAAATTTTTAAAAAAATCATACAGATAAAGCTTAAAATTAATATGACAGTTCATGTCAAACATGTTTGTTTTGTCGGCTGAATGATCATGTAATTTGATTAATCTTAGTATTCATTTCAATATAAGTAGGATTAACTGATTTTACTTTTATTGGGATATTAATGTATCTATTAATTATTATGTTTAATGTATTCAATGGGTTACTGTGACAATTGTTTATTAATTTATTAATATTGATTGTTTGAATTGTGTTCAATCGTTTAACGTAAATAATTTATATGAGGTTGTTGATTATTCATATATTGTATGAGAAATAATAGTAAAATAATCTATTTGATCAGCTTCACAGATTAAATAAATTAAATAAGAGGGGCGATTGCAACGTTTGTTTGTGCTGTATGTATTAAAAGAGGTTATCGTGTCACGTAATAAAAACTATCACGGACATGAATTAGTCTGAGGGGCCACTGCGAAGGCTTCCACGGTGTAGGCGCTTAGGCGCGTGCAGGGTCAGCGGCAGACGCTCAGGCGCCGACTGGCGCTCTGGCGCATGCAGGATCAGTGAGAGAGGAACAGGAGGAGCAGGTTGAATCAGAAGGGTGAGGCGGTTGGCAAGATCAGGTAGCTTCTGCATGAGGCAGCTTCAGCGTCGGGTAGCTTCAGCGTGAGGCTGCTTCAGAGTCCGTAGCTTCAGCGTCAGGTAGCTTCAGTAGGAGGCAGCTTCAGAGTTACTTGCAGAAGACTGGAGACGTTATCGGTAGAATGGCTTGAAATAGACTGGAGATGTTATCGGTAGGACGGCTTGAAATAGACTGGAGATGTTATCGGTAGGACAGCTTGAAATAGACTGGAGATGTTATCGGCAGGACGACTTGAAATAGACTGGAAATGTTATCAGTGGGAGGGCTTGAAATAGACTGCCGTTCTAAGGCCAGCAATCGGCTTCTATAGTCGCGATCGCATTCCTTTGGAACCGCAATTTGAAATTTTGAATGTATCTTATTAGCCAGGAATCAAGTATATTTTCTTACAATAGTTTTGTAAGAATCCGTGTGTAAGAGGCTTAGCTTGTTTGGCAGCCTCCATTGATGTCATAAAAAATTGAATTGACATGATTGTCAATAAAGTAAACAATATATTTAGAAAAATCAAGAAAATCCAAAAATACCAATAAAGAAGAATATTTTACAATATAAGGACCATAAAAGATGTAAGTATTACAATTGCACAAACAAACTTGCTGGCAACTTACAAATCTGTCATAATTTGTAATTTGATTAAAAGATAAAATATGTAAGAATGTTTTAGAGCATTCTATTGTAGGCGGCGGCCTAAATAAGATTAAGATGATAAATAATGTATTGTATGTTTAAGTTATACTAAGTATATTACTCTACATAAAATATGAAGTGAATATCTTTTCATAGTTAGAAAGCTCTTTAGTAATAGGAATAAACCATCTCGTACCCGGTACTGTAGAGTACCCACCTCTCAAGCCTTTTCACCTTCCCAATTTGCTTCAAGTGGGTTAAAACATTTTATCACTAACACCGCAGCCTAAAGCTAACTCGGACGTCGTTTGCAATGGATCTGCTTTCAAAATAGCCTTCAATTCTTCAGATTTTGTCCACGGGGCTTGTTCTGAAATTTCCAGAACGAAAACGTTGGAACCAAAAACGCACTGTGTTTTCTTCTGCGACACCACCGCCATACACATCATTAATACTTCGAGCCGATTCTGCAGCACTGGTGCCACGGTGAAACTCGTATTCGTAAACAACGCGATATTTCAAGTTTTCCATTTTGTAAACTAAGTGACGCAAAGAAAAAACCAAAAGAGGAAAACGCAAATGATGTACGGTTTTCGAAACACAAATGCGTTAGTAAAATAGCTGTGGGTTAAGTCAATTTTAGGCCGTCAATAAGCTTTTGTTTCAGCACTTAATGGACGAATGGAATGCACGATAATTTGTATCATTTATGTAAACGATTATTAAAAAAAGGATCAGAACTAAAATATTTTCCAATAAAATTATCTCAATTAATTAGAAACTAAACGTGAGGAGTCCCCATACAATACCTTCGCAACGTTGGGATTATTGATTCAATGCAAAAGCAGTTTTGCTGGTGGATTATTTTAAACATAAAGTCAAGCTTTTCATAAACAATAAAGTAAACATATAATGTATACATTTAAAACTAAATAAATAATATCAAAAACATATTACAAACTCAATTGTGTTAATTGTATAATCTTGCAATGCATTATTTCGATTGTAACTATAACATTTTGTGAGTTTTGTTTTCTTTTAGTTCGGGATCCCTATCACCAAACTTCAAAATTCAAATACGTCAATCATGTATCGAATATTTCGCTCTGTTAATTTTGCAACAAGTGGATGTGCTTTTTCGGTTTTCCTTTATATTAGAACGTATTTAATCAAATAAACTAAATTATCTAAAAAAACTCTTCTGTGTTAGAAAATAAGAACTCAGGCTGAAATCATAAGCGCAGAAGGATGCGGGCATTACCAAGAATGTCTTAGTATGTATTTTGATCATACACGTAAACTTGTTTGCGTCTATTAAAGTAGCACGGGGCTAGCATAATTAGCCGAGAAGATGTCTACACGCAAACACTCGCTTCGAGTCGAGCGAAAGATAATATGGCTCAGCAGCGTCAGTTTCTCGCATATTGAGATCCTCGACTTGTCGCTGGTACAGATCTCTTCCTTTAAAAGCCTTTAGGTTAGTCTGATGTATAAATGTTTTTTCTTTCTATATTCTAATCAAGATTTTGGACATGTGACTCTAGTGTTGTACGTAAGGTTTCCTTTAACTTCATTATTTAATTAAACTACCAAAAACAAAAAAGTTTTTTTAAAATTAATAATTAGCAGGCGTTTGTCTTCTATCTCACCTGATGGAAAGTGACGATGAAGACGAGGATCATACACGCCTGTCCAAGAGGTACCTATTCACTCTACACTCGATAGCTCCAGGGTTATATTTGTCTGGAAAAAAAGACGCAGGCAAATCGTTCCACTATTTGGCAACACGAACCAAAATTGAGCTATCGAACCGTTTAGCTCGGCTCTTCGGCACGCTAACAACAAACGGATGAAACTTCTGTCTGCGTCAGGTTGACCGGTGGAAGGTTGGATCAGTTGAAAAAGAGCATTCGCATACTCTCCAAAGTGCAATCTGTAAAAAACCGATAGACTAGCAACTTTTCGACGATATTCGAGACTTTGCAATCTCGAAGAAGTAAGTTTGTCGTCACTTATGAGTCTACGGGCCCTTCGGTCGACAGTTATTTCAATAACCTTTCAAATATGGTTCATGACTATACAGTGTGTTAGGGTTCGGATTACCGATACTTTACTCACGTGGTCTATGTAAAATTTTATCGACAAAAAAACATACAAGGTTGCGTTGCACCCCTCACCCCTCTGAACTGTAGGCATTTTGAAGTTTAATCTCTCGTATTTGTTGCGAGTTCATTGTAGCAATATTTTTTATCGTTTTATGCTTTCCACATACATAAAAGGGTCTTATTTTAAAGGTGTCAAAATTTGCTAGCTTTTAAAACCAAATTTGTTAACCGGTTACAAAACATTTTAACGAAAAACTTTGATTTAATAATAAAACTTGGTAAAATTTTGTTTATTATTTTTTTTTTTGCTATTATACTTTACCTATAAAACAGAGCCCTTAACATAAAGTTCTTTTTTCTTCTAATTTGTTCCTAACTAACCTATGTGTCCAACCTATGCATCACTGTTTGGCTAAGGTGGCGTCCTGATATATTTCACTCACACTAATCTAAATGATGAGTCAACCCGTCTCACTCTTGGACAAAAGTAGCGTTTATGTATCTCGCTCACATTTGTCGAAATAACGGCACTCTCGGTCTAAATAGGACTTGAACCTAGTCTGCATTACCAACATTTAAACTAATTAAATAGAATTGGTCGGAACTTCGATTTCATTAATAATATTTGTTTTTCCTTGCCTTTTCGACTAAAGGCGCTAATTTTTAAATTTTCTTGGCATTTTTTACCGTGCACTTAGTTAAAGTTGATGATGTAAATATTTTGAAAAACGAAAACAAATCTCCAGTTCGCATTCAAATCCTTGAAGACCTTGAAAAAAATACCTGCCCTGCAGCATCCAGCTCCACAAGTATCTAAAAAACTTTATTTGACTCCACACTACAATGCGTACTTTCCCTTTATTTCCTATATTTGTTTTTCTTTTCCTGTATTTTTGATTAAAAATAATTTTGTATCTCAAATAACTACACAACACACTTTATCACAGACCCTTCAAAACACACCACCTCACACTCTACTTAAAATAATGCCACGCACCAATTTATTGTACTCAGCATGACTTTAAATATTTTGGACTCTCTAGTGAAGGTTTATCATTTCTTCGATATACATTTAAATAATGTTCGATTCCAAATAATAAATTGATAATATTCTGTCCTCAAAATGCCTTACACTCGAGAGTCCAAATCCTGTTCCACTTTTCTGACTGCAGACTAACTTTAAGATCCCGGTTACTATTCCCACCGCACTTGTTGTATATTGATACTAAAATGTTAGTTGGCAACCCTCGCCATAGACTATAGGAGGATATATAAGAAATAAGTGATTCAACATGGCTTTGTGCTAATGAACAAGTTACTCGGTGCTTTATTTAATACTCCTTTGTGCTTTAAAATAACATTATACACAATAAAGTATAATACAAGGTGTCAGATGAAAAAGCGCACAAAATATATCACTACTAAAGAATACAAAAGTAAATTGTAAAAGTATTTTCTCAAGATGGATGGAGTCAAACAACCATGTGGCTTAGTGCTAACTGGAGAAAACGAAAACTTTAGAAAATATGTACATCAATTCCAAATATTTTTAGAGGCTGCGGGTCTTCAAACCATAACCGAGAACAGAAAGATCGCTATATTTCTAGTCAGCAGGAGAAGAAGCTATCGAAGTCTGTAATACTTTTAAACAGAAAATTGAAACTCTTAAGGGATTACTTAAGAAGTTTGAAGAGTATGCACGCCAAAAAAGAGGTTGTTGATGTGTACTTATAAATTTTTATATGAAACAGGAGGAAGGTGAAAGTGTGGATAGGTTTGTAACCAGGTTAATGAGTCAGGCAAAAACATGTGAGTTTGATAAACTGGAAGATAGACTTATAACCATGATGTTAATCATAGGTATAAAAGATTTGACACTAAAAGAAGCATTGTTAAGAGAGGAGAATATACAAGTGGAAGAAGCAGTAAAAATATGCAAATCAGCAGGAATAAGTAAAAAAGAGTGTGGCATTGTTAGAAAAGAAGGAAACAGTTAGCCTAGTAAGAAAGAAAAAAGGAGAGCCTTATCAAAACAAGCTGTACAAAGTAAAGTGTCAAAGATGTGGAAAATAACATATGCAAAGAAACTGCCCTGCATATAGAAGAAAGTGTGCCATCTATAAAAAATTCAACCACTATGCGGCTATGTGCAAGAACAAGAGGAAGACAGTGATGGCTATTGAAAATGATACCAGCAGTGACAGTGAGGAAGTCAGAAAAGACATATTTATGTTGGACACTATTAATAGAGAAAATAATAAAACAGAAACTTGCAAAGAAAATCTTAGTATAGAACGCATTAACATTGGATTCGAGTTAGATACAGGCGCAGAGTGTAATACATTTCCATTGGAATTAATAAGAGAAAATCAAGAAGGACCATAAAATAGAAGAAACAAAAACTGTGTTAGTCATATACAATGGACAGAAAATTAAACCGGTAGGATTTGTGCAGTTATAATGCCAAGTAAAAGGTATTAAACATAATTTTAAATTTGTAGTATTAGACATGCCAATACAACCAGTATTAGGGTTAAATGAATGCGTTAACTTAAAGTTATTGAAAAGAATGACTTCCATTAAAATTACTAAAGGGGAAAAAGATAGATTTTTAATTACAAATAAAGATGTATTTTCAGGATTAGGTGAGATAGGTACATATAAGATAAAGTTAAAAAACGAAGCTCAGCCAATAATACAAGCTACTAGATGAGTGCCAGAGCCCATGAAAAATTGGTTAAAGGAAACATCAAACAAATATGAAAAGTCAGGTATTATAGAAAAAGTAAATTATCCGGCAAATTGGTGTAATAACTTAGTGATTGTGGAGAAACCCGATTCAACTTTAAGATTATGTATAGATCCTCAAGAATTAAATAAATTTATAGTTCGAGAGAGATATTTAATACCCTAACCAGAAGAAATTTATAATAACTTAGCGGGAAAAGAAGTGTTTACAGTTTTAGGTTTAAAGGATGGATTTTTCAAATAAATTTAGATGATAAAGATTGTGTTTATGTAGTTATGGCACTCCATTTGGTAGATATAGGTTTCTTAGGATGCCATTTGGAATTTCATCAGCACCTGAGTTAATGCAAAAAATTAATAATCAAATCTTTGGTGATTTGGACGGGGTTTATAATTGTGTCAGTCAGGTATAAAAGTAGATCCATAGCATGTAAAAGCAATAACAAATCTTAGTAAGCCAAAAAATATAAAGGAATTGCAGAAATTCTTAGGAATGTGTAGCTATTTAAGTAAGTTTAAACCGCATTATTCTAAAAGTACTGAACCATTGAGACATTTGTTGAAAAAAGATTCTATTTGGAACTGGGGTCATTCTCAAGCACAGGCTTTTAATAGTTAGGGAGGCGAATAGGGGAATTTTCGGTAATACTCGAGCGTGGCAGTTTAAGATATGAGAGATACCTTAGACCTAATAGAACAACCTTTCACTTAACCAGAACTTATAACGATCATATATCAAATTGGTCTCATTTAATTTATATTGTAAAATATTACCTTGCCTTCTTTTTTCGCCAATTTTAATCAAATAAACTCTGATTTCTGTTAATTCTTTATATAAAGATAAAGTATTTAGCTCTATATGTAGTGACGCGCGCCTAGGATAGACGATCAGATTAGTAACAAAAAAATCGATAGTCTGAAATACTCGAGCGCGTCAGATTAAGATATTGGGGGTTGATTTTAGTGTTTTAAGACTAAATTTAACTAATCTGACGATAAGTCCTTGACGCAGCCGAGTTATAGGGTCGGGAACTTGTAAAAAAAAACGTTAATCCGGCATTCTCGAGCGCGATTTTTTTATTTTTATTTTGGAGATTATAATCTAAAACATACTAAAAATACAAAATCTGCCGGTTTCCGCATGACCGGAAGTGTGGAGGAGCCATTTCGTCTTCCGAAAAACGCGTTGCGGCAAATAAGTCGCGAACGATACATTAAAAAAAAAATTAAATAAACAAAAAAGGTAATTTTATTTTACACAAAAAAGGTCTTCACATTTTTGTCCAAAGTTAAAACTTTTTGACTTGAAGCATCATAAAAACTCAAACTCCCGGATTTTGATGATTAAATTATGTGACTTTTATTATATCTTAAAAATTTTTGTTTTCTAAAGCTTCTCGACAATTTTCGTGGACTCCGAAAAAGTTACGCGTGTCTGTATACAAAAGTATTATTGACATGTACAGTTCCATATATGTATATTATTCAATAGCCTGTTGATCCTCAAATTGTTTTTTGGACGTACCGTAAGCAAAACGAAGTGAAGAATTGAAGCAAAAAAGAGGAATTTGCCATAAACATGTAATACAGACTGAGCACTTCGCGGAAATATGCCGTCCTACCAGTATTTTTCCTTTATTTCGCAACATTGATGGTGGGGAAATAAGCGGTAGAAGGGAATTTTCGGTACACCCTATATATTATATAAATGTAGATATATATATATATATCTACATTTACGTTGGTTGTATCTATCGCTTTATTGTCATTCTTAAATTCCCCGTTTTATCAAGGAGAAAGAAAGGAAAAAAAAGAAACCATAAAACCTTTTTCGGTCAGATTAAGAGAACCCACCAACATTTTTGTCAGATTAAGAAAATATGCTTTCAGGATACCGAGATAAACCTCCCCTATGAAAATCTGACGCGCTCGAGTATTGCAAAAAAAACCTTTTTTTTTTTGCATTTTCAAAAATTCATCGTAACTTATCGTCACGCCGAAATCGTCAGTTTTTTTAAAGGGAGCTTCCTTGGGGCCTACTTAATACCCCTTCCGAAAATCTGACGCGCTCGAGTAAATTTTTTTTTTTTGCATTTTTGACTACTTTATATGCCTACCCCCACCACGCAAACCGGCAGATTAGTATACCGTTGTTATCAGAGGCACTTGGGGCATACGCGGTTTGAATATCTGACGCGCTCGAGAATGCCCAAGTAACTGTTTTTTTTAACATTTTTGAAAAACCGTACACGCCAAACCCACCGCTAAAATGGTTTTTACCATACGAGCTTTTCTTTTCGAAATTATTTTATCTTTCGATTTTGATAGGTCTCGACGGCGCCGTTGAATTACGCCATTTAGCTACCTCGCCTCGTTAACTATAATGAATTAAAAAATAAACTAAGTTGTACACCCACATTAGGTATTATGACTAAAACCGGAACGGTAGTCTTACAAAGAGATAGTTCTAAAGATGGCCTAGGTGCATGTTTATTGCAAGAAATGAAACCTATTTCATTTTATTCTAGAAGTTACACTGATTGTCAAAAAAGATGGGCACCTATTGAAAAAGAGTTATTTTCTGTTTGTGCTTCATTAGAAAAGTACCATCAATTTGTTTATGGTCGCAAAATTATTGTAGAAACAGATCATAAGCCTCTAGTGGCCATTGTAAATAAATACATAAACAAAATAAGTGCTAGACTACAGCGCATGGTTTTAAAATTGTTAAAGTATAATATTGAAGTGAGATATGTACCAGGGTCTAAAATGTATAAAGCAGATTACTTATCTAGAAATTTTATTAAAGATAATTCCTTAGATGAATCATATGTAACAGAAGTAGTACATGCTTTTGAGACTGAGCTATCTGTATCTAATAGAAGATTAGAACAGTTACAAAAAGAGTCTACAAAACTTAGAAATTTCTCAGGTGATTAATTGGTATAGAGTAGGGTTTCCAAATAATGAAAAACACATATTCAGTAAAGACTTAAAAGTTTATTATAAATTAAGAAATGAGCTACACGTTAAAGACAATCTAGTTTATTATAATGATAGGATAGTAGTGCCAAAGGCTAGCAGGATGGAATAATGTCAAGTTTACTCACTGGACATGCTGGTACTGTAAAATGTAAAGATGGGGCGAGACATATTATATATTGGCCAGGAATGACCAGGGGTATAGAGAACTTTGTGTTATCTTGTCAAATTTGTGAAAAGTATAGATATTCAAATTCTAAAGATGCACTAATTTCACATGATATTCCCGACATAACATTTTACAAAATAGGAATGGATATTGTTTCTTACTCAGGAGAGGACTATTTAGTTGTAGTAGATTACTATTCTAGATGAATAGAAGTTAAAAAATTAAAAAATAAGAATGCACAAAGTGTTATACAATGTTTAAGAGTTATATTTGCTGTACATGGCATACCAAAGTATATAGTTTGTGACAATATGCCATTTGGAAGATATGAATTTCAAAAATTTGCTAAATCTTTATATATAAACTTAGTACATTCAAGTCCTAGATATCCACAATCAAATGGCTTAAGTGAAAAAGCAGTAGGAATTGTAAAGCAAATGATGAGGAAGTGTAAAGATAGTAGTACAGATTTTAATTTAGCTATGTTGTATTATCGCACTACACCAGTTGCAGGGTTAGAATACAGCCTGTTTGAAATGCTTATGTCTAGAAAACTACGTACTAACTTACCTTGTTTGGAGAAAAATTTTTGACCTAAATTAGTGAGATCAGACTTTCATAATGTTATGATTAAAATTAAAGAAAAGAGTAAAGTAATTTATGATAAAAATGTTTAAAAAATTTATAGATGTTTTAAGAAAGGGGAAAATTTAAGAATACAAAATAGACTGGATAAAGTTTGCCATCCAGGAAAGATTGTAAACGGAGAAGGTAGATCATTTATCATTCAAACAGAAAATGGTAATATTGTAAGGAGAAATAGTAAACATATTAATAAAAGTAGGAACAGTTTTCAGGAAAGAAATAATACTGTTCTAAGAACAGGATGTACCAAGACAAGAGATTGGGGATCAAAGTAATTCTGCTGTTAGGTCTACTAGGTATGGTAGGAGTGTGAGGCCACCTATCAGATTCAAGGACTATTTTTAGTAAAATAAGATTAATTTCTTTCTATAATCTTGTCTTCATAAAAAGTAATATTTAAGTTAGGTTTGATATATAAGAAAATTGTATTTCGCATATTATTTAAGTAAAGTTTAATATATAAGAAAATTGTATTTCTCACATCATTTCAGTAAAGTTTGATATTTAAGTAAATAATTGTATTAGCACATAATTTGTATTTGCACTTTGAGTAAATGTAAAATAAGTTTAAAAAGGGGGGATATTGTATATTGATACTAAAATGTTAGTTGGCAATCCTCGCCATAGACTATAGGAGGATATATAAGAAATAAAGGATTCAACATGGCTACGTGCTAATGAACAAGTTTTTCGGTGTTTTATTTAATATTGCTTTGTGTTTTAAAATAACATTATACACAATAAAGTGTAATACAGCACTAGCGTTAGTATAAACTAGTGCAGTGGTGAAAAATACTATTAATCACTCAAAATCTGAACCATTTTGCAAAGAATGTAACTATTTAAAAATCACGGTAAAAGACATGAAAATTTTAGGAATATGTATATTGCTCCCCATCATTTAAAAATACTGATAAGTTTATAACCTCACTAGATAAAATTCTCACGACATATAATGATTTCAAATCAGTCATTCTTATAAGTGACACTAACTTAGATATACTGAATAAAAATCCTGGAGAGCAACTAACTGACTACATGTGTCTCATGGCCACACACAAACTGTTACCGGCGATAACCCAACCAACACGAAAACAGTCATGCCTAGACCACATATACGTAAAGAACCCGACTAATACAGCCGTGCGTTTGGTTTGTCAAAGTCATATACCTGACCATGACATTGGCAAAGTAGGTATATAAACTTCATGTCATACCAAGCCTGCAAAAAACAGGCTCGTCATGAGATGGATATTCGAGGCTTGATCTCGGATTTGACTATTGTTGACTGTTTTAGATTATTTCATATAGTAAATCTCGCTACAACATCAAATCATGGACTAATCCAGGTCTATTACGCTGCTAAAGGAATCGCGATAAATTACACTTGAAAGCTAATAAAAATCCTAATCATCACATTATTCAACCAACTTATAAACAATACCGGAATTTCCTAAATGAACTTCAACACAGAATAAAAAAAGACATTTAATGAAACTAATAACACAAAACAAAAAAGAACTCAGAAATACTTTGGTAATTTATTAAAAATATCTGCTACATTTCCCGTAAAACGAATGATCTTAGTGTATTAACATCCATCACACCTAACCCAATAGACTCATTGAATATAGTAATATCAAATTATTTTACTTAAAAATTTAAATGTCCGAAACCAAATTGACCTCGATAATTAAACTCTCTGACTTCTCGACAGACCAGTTATACTTGACCCCGACTAATATACATGAGGTAGATTCGCTTATATTGACTATGAAAGAAGACAGTGCTCCAGGTGTGGATCGTTTTAATGGAGGCCTCAAACAAATTAGACACCTTATTGTAGAAACCTCAGTTCACATATTTAAGTATTTGGAAAGGTGTATTTCCCGACCGTTGGAAACAGGCAGTAGTTTTTCCCATCTACAAAGATAGTAATAAATACGATCCTTCAAATTACACACCCATTTCTCTTTTAATAAGATTCTCCAAGCTTCTCGAAAAGTTGATTAATAAGCGCCTCATCGTTTTCCTAGACCAACATAATTTAATATCGAGATCTCAGTTCGGATTCAGGACAGGAATTGCCACAGATAATGCCAAAAAAACTGCTGCATTGGAGTTTTGGTTGATCTGGCAAAAGAGTTTGATACAGTTTCAAGACCAATTCTCTTTAAAAAATTAGAATTATGGGTGTGAGAGGCTCACCTAGATTGGTTCGTGGGTTACTTAACCGGTCGGACTCAAAACGTGAGAATCGAAGAATTGGTCAGTAATCCACGACCGATAGAGCACGGTATCCCCCAAGAAAGTATTCTACGCCTCATCCTTTTCACAATATATGTGTATAAATGACATTTTATTTTATTTTATTTTACAGTATTCGGATAACTATAATTATACAGATCACTTAAATATAATATAGAAGGCCATTTAGAAGTTTTCACAAATATAACTGTCAATTTCTAATGTAACCACAATATGCTCGAAGACGATAGTTTTAATTTTAAAGGTTCATCTTGAGAAGACACTTTAAAACAGACTGATAAAGGTATTTTTTAAATTTTCCAAGAGGCGTAATCATAATTTACTTGCCCTCAATACGACCAAAACGAAATACTTAGCTTTTACTTAGAATTGACATGTTGTTTCATCCACTCACACACTTACACTTACTATACATTTACACACTCACATTCTACAATAATTTACAGCGAAACTTTATTAAAATTAAAATAAAAATACTAATAATTTTCAAATAAGAATCCCGATCTTTTCTAAAGTTTTTTTATGTAAAATGCAAATTAAAGCAATTCACTGGTAACTATGTTTATCAGGCCTGCCACCAAGAGACAGTATAGTGCAACTGTCTCTTTTAAACAATGTAAACATAATTTAGAAATAAAAATGTATTATTATTATTTCTGAACTAAGCCTATTTATTTCTATTTATTTCATAACAAAATACAAATTATCATAATAAAGTTTTAAGATGTTTATCCTTATTGTATATGTTCTTTTTTTTTCTTCTATCATTTTAGAATTACGAGTATTTTATTATTTTCTGTTTTTGTGAAACTGTCCGTGCTCGTACATTTTTGATTGCTCTGATTCTTGATCATGTGTGTATGTACTGTAAAATGTCAAAACTGTAAAATGCCTACAGTCCAATTGCGTTTATCCGTCATTTCGTTTTTCATCTATGTCGTACTGCTATTATTTGCTATATATTTTATTCTATTAGGTCCTTACATATGAAAATGGCGTTTTATCGTACTGGCCACTTAGATCTGTATTATCTCATCTTTGGTTAAGAATTCTAATTTCAAATTTATACAGCTATTTACTCACGCATTTGTGTTTCGAAAACCGTAATTCATTTGTATTTTCCTCTTTTGGTTTTTTCTTTGCGTCACTTAGTTTACAAAATGGAAAACTTGAAATATCGCACGCGTTATTTACGAGTGCGAGTTCCATCGTGGCAGCAGTGCTTCAGAAACAGCTCGATGTATTAATGCTGTGTACGGCGGCGGTGTCGCTAAAGACACCGCTAAAACACAGTGCGTTTTAGTTCTGGAAATTTCGACCTGCAGAACAAGCCCAGTGGACGGCCGGAGACCAAAGTTGGTAATGAAGAATTGAAGGCAATTGTGAAAGCAGATCCATCGCAAACCACGTCGGAGTAGGCTACTAACCATGTAGGCTGCGGTTTTAGTGACAAAACTGTTTTAATCCCCTTGAAGGAAATTGGGAAGGTGAAAAAGCTTGACAGGTGGGTACCCCATGAATTGTGTGCAGCAAACCGACAAACGCGCGTCGACTGCTGCGTTACATTACTCAACCGGGACAATAATGAAAGGATTTTAAATCGAATCATTACCTGTGATGAAATCCTTTACGACAATCGGAAACGCTCATCGCAATGTTTGAACCCTGGCGAACCAGCCAAATCCTGCTCAAACGAAAATTGACTCTAAAAAAGTCCCTTGTGAGCGTTTGGTGGACTAGTGCCTGTGTCTTTCACTACAGCTTTCTTAAATCTGGCCAGAAGATTACGACAAATGTTTATTGTCAGCAACTGCAAACCATGATGGAAAAGCTAGCTGCAAAGCCACCGAGGCTGGTCAATCGCTCTAGGCCACTGCAGCTTCAGGACAACGCTAGACCACAAACTGCACAACAGACGGCTACCAACGTTGCTCCAACAGATTACCATTTTTTTGAAATGAGGATAGCTTCATGCAAGGGAAAAAATTCAACTCCGATTGGACAGTCCAAAGCGCCTTCAAAGATTTTATTGATTCCTGTCCAAATGGCTTTTTAGTAAAGGGATCAATGAACTATCTATGAGATGGAAAAAGTGCATAGATAGCAATGGTACATACTTTGATTATTAATGTTCATTAAAAAAAATATATTAATAATAATAATAATATAATAATAATAACCTGAAGAACAAATAAAGATTATTATTATCATATTATTATTATTAATATTTTTTTGAAATTGAATTTTATGTTCCTCCCTGCAAAACGCCAATTTCATATGTAATTTCATATATCTGTTTTCGGACCATACTAAATTTTCCTATATGGTGGGTAAGTAACGTGATAAATGTATTTTCTTTCTTACCCCAATACAAAAACGGGTATTATTTATACAATTACTTTACGTTATTTTGATTTTGGTTGCGCCCAATAAGATTTTGATTTCAGTACTTTTTAACAAATTCTCACTACTACAGTAATGTGAATTACAAATATCGAGATTATTTAGAAAGTAATAAGAAGAAACATATTATATTAAATAGCGATAAAGCGAGGGCTACTGGTTTACGCATAGTTTGTTTGTGTATAAATTCTATGCATTTTTAAATAAAGCAACGTAGGACTACATTATCTAGGTATTGTAAACACAATATTGTTTGAAATCTCTCGAAACATTGTTGTAATTAATTCTTACAGAAGATTACTGCTTTATATTGTGACACTTTTTCCACTAGTTTTATTTTGTTTAATAATCTTAGAATATAAAAATATATGGTCTATTATTTTGCAAAAAAATGGTAAGTTTTGAACACATCCGAGAAACTCAAACTCATCTTGAACTACTAATACGACTTTTAGTTTAGAAAACCTGCATTTTAACTTAAAAACAGAACCTATAATATATTTATAGCATTGAAGTAACCTGAAATGTCTTTGGCTGTTCTTATTGCTTGGTCCAAAGCCTTTTCGCAACGTATACTCAATGTCATAAAAACAAAAGTAACTCCCCAGAAGTAGTAATTAACTCTCCGTTAAAAAAACCAAAATAACTCTGGCTCAAAGTCAAATTATAGCTCTACATAAAAAAGGAAGATATTTACCTCTAAATTAAACACAATTATTGATCACTTTATTATCTTACCTAGCCAAAAACCCTACCTTGCACATGTAGCAGATTTATATAAATTTCGACTTTGTTGAATCAGTACCAATTCATTAAATGTAGAGCCAGAATATCAAATGAAAACTTACGATAAACAGTGGTCAAGTTAGCTAAAGCCCACGCAGCCCAATGTTGGCACTGGGGGGTGTGGTGGACGTCCAAAAGTCCAATGATGGGTTCAAAGGACCTATAGTTGATGTTCCTTTCTGCATGCAAGTCCCAGCGCTCGACGGTCAAAGCCACGCGTTGAAGAACTGCGTCTCGCGCCGGCTCGTTCACGGGCCAAGCGTTCGCCCCATCCGAAGCCAAGTGTGCTAAAACGCCAGCTGCGTTGTAGGACACCTGGAATGTAATAAAAGATAAAGTTTCATTTTTTTTTTCGAAATGGACAATTTTAAATTTTACCAGACTATGTAGCTTAGCCGCTTAGCCGGAAATTAAACTACTCCTATACCTACATACGATACGCCTCGGTTGCCCGAGAGGGCACGGACATCGGCTTAGGACGTCGTCTATTGAAACTACCACTTGTTCGGAATGGTCATCTACTGCCAAAGAACCAGCAAGAAACTCAGGAGGAATGCGTACGACGCGTTAGCCTGACCCACCGGTGGGTTAGGCGATTCTAACCCCGTGTTGCCAGATTCCTAACTGGAACACCGGCGTTCTTGTTGTAATAGCATCTTCGAGATCTGTTAAGACGTTACGCTGACGCCTATAACGAACCGCCGCGTCTGGGTTGGCTGTGTATTCAGATGACTTATTGACCAGCGGTTTGGGTTGGTTGGGAGCATTGTCAAAGTGGCGTCTAAACGCCAACTTCATGAATGCGGAATGGTGGGCAGCTCAAGATCCTTGTGCAGATCTAAGTTGCGGACGTAGGGCTGAGCCCCGACGCATTTGCGTAAGAACCTATTTTGAATAACCTGAGCAAAAGTGACACTGGCATATGTTATGATGAGGCGGATGCAAGTTTTGCATTCTTCTTGCAAATTAGAGGTTGCAGCCTACCTATGACGAAGGCGGCTTGGTCCCGGTCGCGGTTTATGTGATCCGCGAAGTATACTATCTAAAGTTACTCCTAAGTATTTCACTTTTTTAGCCCATGGGATCGGAGTACCAAACAGGGTGATAAGACCTAATCTTTTGTAGGGTTTCCTAGAGGTTGCCCCAGAGCAGGTTGAGAGAGAGAAGTGCTGCACTTTTTTTTGGGTTGACTTCTATTCTCCATTTCCGTAACCAAGCACCTAATGCGTTGGCTGCGGATTGAAGTATTCTAGTTAACCTACGTAGATTAATATCAGATGTGTATAATGCGGTGTCGTCTGCGAAGAGCACTAGGTCTACTTTCTCCGTCCTTGGTATGTCACTAGTACGGTGAAAACAAAGTTGGAGATAGCACCGAGCCTTGTGGGACACCGGCCAATACAGGGCGGGGATTAGAGAGTGCACCAGCCAATCTGTAACGAAATGTTCGACAGTGGAGAAAGGTTCGTATGATGTGCACGAGGCTGTCTGGCACGCCTAGTTCAAAGAGCTTACAAGCCGTTGTGCCAGACCTTGTCGAAGGCTTTAGCCACGTCAAAGAACAGCGCACCCGCGCCTATCTGTTTTCGACCTACGATCCTTTGCTCCAAGATGTGCTCCGTGATGCGGTGCCCCTGTTGGACGAAGGAGTGACGGGAATTAAGCCGAACTGTTCTTCCGTTAACAGGAGCTTCGAATGGATGACTCCTCGGAGCCTGTTCAAAATGATCCTTTCGTATAATTAGCCTATCGCGCTAAGCAACCTAATAGGACGGTAGCTTGTAGGTAGAATAGCCGGTTTTCCGGGTTACCTAAACCTATGACAATCGCTTCCTTCCACGTTTGCGGAAAGGAGCAGTTTGTTAGTAAGTTATTGAAAATATCTATTAACAGTTGTATGAGTGCGAGTGGGAGAGCTTTCAGAACCCTGTTTGGTATTTTTTCTGGACCTGGAGCTTTCCGCGGTTTTAAGATTTTAATTATTGTCTGTACCTCTTCCATCGTTACCGGTTGGATGTGTCTGTCGGTGGGTTGCCGCATTTAGTTTCGACTGTGCTATTCACAGTTTCTATGTGGAGGGCGTTGTTGCTTTCTGTACTCGGTGTACATTGTTGCGCTAAGCTATCGGCTAGGATTTCAACTTTTTTCGGAGTCATCGAAGGCGGGAGTCATGGGTGGAGGCCTAATGAGCGGAGGCATCGATGACGCGGTAGAGTCCATCTTGAGAGACTTCGCCAAGCTTCAGTAAGCCAGATGCGAAGGCGAAATCTCTTCAAGAAGCGCGTTTTAGTTGTTAGACCGCAGTTTGCGTATGCGAGATTTAACATCTCGCTGTAATCCTCATACGGATGCGGTTTGCCTCGGTCGGAGCGTAATAGTACGCCCAGATAGCTGCATTCTTTGCTCTCAACAACTTCCTTACACCCTCAGGCAGGATCCAGCGGCGATCATACGCCACCGGAACCTGCCTGGAAGATGCTCTGATAGCAGTTCGAAGGTGATTGGTGAAAGCACCGATCGCTGCGTTGGTCTCCTCGATGGATGACGAGTCGGGAATGGTGTTTAGGTCGGGGCTGTCGGTTGCCTTAAGGGGCTTTCGTTAGTTTGGCCCAATCAATGTGTGCCCTCGTTTGACGAACGGGGCCACTTGGGATACCTAGCTGCATGACTACCGGTCGGTGATCCGAACTAAGTTGGTGGATGAATTCTACTAAAGTGTACCATTAAGTTAACACTTTGTAGGATTGCTATATTGAGAATATCGGGGCGATGATTTGTGTTATAAGGATAGCGAGTCGGTTCCCGAGGACCCACTACATCACAGCCTCGCGAATCTAATTCGTGATGAATATGACGGCCGTTTGGGCTGGTTACCGGAGTACCAACTTAAATGTTTCGAGTTAAAGTCACCAGATAGTATTACAGAAGGACTCATATCTAGTAGCGACTGGGGGTCGCTTTGAAGTATAGCTTTGTCTGACGGTTGGCAGATAGCTGCCAGGGTGATTGGCTGATGGCCGCTCATCGCTATGCTACAACAGGTATACAATGAAGTGATCTTTTGTAAAAGATGAGAGTACCGCCTTTATCGGCGGTAAGCTTATCATTACGAACGATGTTGTAGTTCGCTATTTTCGGGTCCTTGTGACTATATTTCAAAAAGGTTTCCTGCACAAGTAAGTTGTCAATTTGGAATTCTCGAAGAAGTTCATGAATTTCATTACGCTAATGTTTAAGACCATCGGCGTTGAAGTAGCCGATAGTGAGGGACCGAGGTTTTAATCTAGAGGACCGTATTTTAAATTGTGAGTGTGGAGTAAATAAATAAATATTGGAATGCTACTAGTTTTGTGCTCTGCTTGACCTCAATTCTGGGATAATTTATCTTTGTAGTCTTTATAAATAATATCATTTTACCTCAATTCCATCGCTAGAAGAGTCCAAGAGATCGTAGAAGACAGTCAGATACATTTCGTTCATAAGTTGCGGACGGAGACAAGCCACTTCAGCAATGTTACCCAACAGCCCCATCATGTTGCGTAACAGCTCCTCTTTGTCTGGGAAACTCTGCAAGATTTCACGATGAAATTAAATGAATTATTTATTTATCTTCATTGACAATTACTTGTTCTTATTGATGTCAAATAAAACATGAATCTACCATAAATTCGAAAAAACCTTCGTGAAGAAGAACTGGCAAGAAACTGCACCGGTATATTTTTTCAAAATAAATTTACAGAGTCTCTTTATGTCTATACAAAGTTATTCTTATCTGCATCTGTTAGCTCGGCAAGTCTCCCTCTCCCCAAGTATCCAAACGACGCCCACCCTCAAACGGCACCGGTTCACGAGTTAACGCGGTTAACGCATCGCCCTCCTCAACCATATTAGAGGGGTAATTGGGATATTTCGACAATTTTTATAAACATAACAATTGCATGAATAAAATTGTATAAAAATAATGAATATTTAGTGTGTATTATAATGTAGGTATTTTGTATATGAACTATTATTAGGTCTTTACCTATGAAATTGCCGTTTTTCACGAAATAAATGAAGCGTAATTTTTTAATATATTTTTTATTTCTATTAATCAAAATAATCACCCATGCAATCAATGCATCTTTGCCAACTCATTGGTAGCTTATTGATGCCTTTCTTGAAGAAATCAGCTGGACGGGAGGCAACAAATTCTTCAAAGGCATTTTGTGCTGCCTCTCGGGTATTGAATTTTTTTCCCGCCAAGAAGTTATCCAAATTCTGGAAAAAGTAGAAGTCTGTAGGCGCAAGGTCTGGTGAGTACGGCGGATGACGGAGAACTTCCAACCCCAACTCTTGTAGCTTGGAGACCGTCTGCTGTGCAGTACGAGGTCGCGTGTTGTCGTGCAGGAGCAGTGGAGCCGAACGATTGACCAAAGCTGGTTGGAGACGTGCGAGCTTCTCCATCATTGTGTTCAGTTCTTCACAGTACACATCTGCAGTAATGCTTGTCCCGTTTGGCAAGAAGCTGTGATGAATTACACCCGCGTTAGACCACCAAACAGTGACCATCACTTTTCTAGGGGTAAGTTTTCGTTTAGGGCATTGTTTGGGTGCTGAACCAGGGTCCAACCAACTTGCTGAGCGCTTACGATCGTCAAACAGGATCCATTTATCGTCACAAGTAACAATGCGGTTCAGAATTCCTTCATTTGTATGCCTGCTGAGCAGTGCAAGGCACGTCTCCACGCGTACTTCGCGCTGGCGGTCATTGAGTTCGTGGGGTACCCATTTGTCAAGCTTTTTTACCTTGCCAATTTGCCGCAAATGGACCAATATTGTTTTGATGCTAACGTCGAAAGCTGCTGCTAATTCAGCCGAGGATTGAGTTTCATCAGCTTTCACAATTGCCTTTAATTCGTCATTGTCGACCAAAGTTTTCGGACGACCACGGGGTTCATTTTTCAGGTCAAAATTTCCAGAACGGAAGCGGGTAAACCAATAACGGGTGGTGCGTTCGTTTGTAGTGTTCGCTCCGTAAACGTCGTTGATGTTGCGTGCCGCTTGTGCCGCTTTGCTGCCACGACGGTACTCATACTCCATAATTACTCGAATTTTTAACTTATCCATGATGACGAAAAATGTTCGAATGCGTTGAAAACAAAACACTAACTATTAAACAAATGACGATTTTAGAAAAAGAATTCCATGTTTGTCACATAAAATTAATTTGAAATTAGAATTATCAGTCAAAAAAAATATTTTCATTTGAAATGGCCAGTACGGCAAAACGGCAGTTTCATAGGTAAAGACCTATTATATGTTAATACTTTATATGTAATAAGTACAATACAGACAGTGAATTCTTTATGCAAACTGATTTACGAGTATATTCTGTATCTATATTTCTTTGATTAAAGGAAAAAAGCGGTAAATAGCTGGCGCACAGACCTAAATAAATCTTGTCCCATCGCCTTTCTTGTTTCCAAAACAAAATTAAAGCATGATAACCAGAACATAATTTAGGCCATTACGTGCTGCTCTAGGCTAGAGCAGAGCCTCATAGCTATTATATTTTTGACATTATAAGACCTTTTAGTTTGCGTACATCCTCCAAATCTGAGACCTCATTAGAGTAAGCTTATGATAGAACTCTTAAAGTATGTGGAATAACTAATATTTAAACACTAGTTATTCCATACTCTAACATTCAGTTTCCCGAACACTATTTCCATTCTTCTAATAAAACAAACAAATGGTTCGCAATGATCGCTCATACAAGTCTTAGATAATTGTTAAACTATAGTCTACCTCAATCATAATAGACCAAAAACATTAACAAACCAAACCTCTTAAAATCACTTACTAAATGAAATTGATACATATACAAACGATTTTCTTCGGATATATCTTTATATGTAATTTTTTTAGATAATATTAATTAGAATAGACATTCTTTGTATTATTTGAAAAATTCGAAGCCTAAAGTGAGGGTATTTGTCTGAATTAAATTGATTGACATTAAGTTAACTCAATTTATTCTAAGGTTATAGGCAAATTAATCAGTTTCAATATTATCAACTTCCTAATCATGTTCACAAAAATTATTTGAGTCATCAGTTAAAATTCCGTTTGTGGTTGTAGAAACTCATAGAAACTTAAAGTATGTAAAAAAATATGGTGTCGATATAGTCAGGTACACAGGTCTATTACATTTTCTAACAATCCGCAATAATATTATGTACTCATTGAATGAATTGAATATGGTAAACTATTACGTGGTTTTGTATTTGGTTTTAAGCTTTTTCATTACTAAAAAGTTTGGTTGACTTATTGAAAACCGCTTTGTTTACAAAAATATCATATGGAATTGAGATACAATTTACATACCAATAGCTTATTTGTAAACTTTATTATTTTGAGGATAACTTGAAACAACATTTCAATTTCTAGTTTAATTTATTAGTGCAGTTATGTCTCATATATATAGCAGTTACCTTCAAACAGGCCAGGAAATATTCCATGCCTCGGTTCTCCAGAAACCGCTGGCAGTTTTGAGGGGTTTCATCAGTAACATTCCACATGGTGGACCAAGCTACTTCCAGTACGTCGTCGCAGAGGCGGCGTTCTAACCGGTCGGAGATCAAATGCAGCATTTTCTGTAAGCACATGTAGATTTTAATTACAAAACGAACCAATTTTGTTGAATCTGGAAAACATTTTAATTATTTTCCGAAGGTCGCAATCATGAAATACAAAGTTTATCTGCTAAATGAACTTTTATTACAAAAGTACTCAATCGCGGTTACATTAGATTAGCCTTTGTCATCGGTTGACACTTTGTAGTATTTAAGCTAAGTTCTTTATAAAAATGTTGTGGAGATGTCAACAAGAAACTTATAGAAAAAATTTAAAAATTGTACAATACATCGGGATAAAAACATGTTGTTATATTTAATTCCAGCTAAAAAACGACAGCCAAGTATCGTTCCAAATTATTCTTTTTCAATAAAGTCCCACAGATCTGTACCAAATTTTAGTTCTATACGAATTAATTAAACTTGAAATGTCTATTTCGATCAGACTGCCTAGTTTTATTACTAGATTTATTATTATTTTTAGATATTATGATGAAGCCAAATCACGAATAAATAAGTGTTAGCTTTCGTTATTATTTTTAATTTTCTAATAGTGAGTACAAGCAAATTACATTGCTTCTGGTACATATTAATTATAGATTATCGCGGGTTTCTGTAAAGTAAAGTAAATCTTGGATACACCAGTCTTCTTCACCACTATCCATCATGTCAGATGGAAGAATAAAAATAGCTGTAAAGATGAAAGAACATAAGTGACTCCATTTAATAAATTAAGTTATTAACTATTACCGAAAGTTAGCTTTTTTTAATTACTGAAACATAAAATGTAATTTGTAATAAATGTAATTTAAAAAATGTAATACAAATAAAATGTAATGTTTCATCAAAACTATAATGTTTCATCAAAAATTGCAAACAATCTAAAAAAGGCAAATGTTTCCAAATACGTCATTAAGCAATTGTTGAGTTTGATTAGAATCAGAGTACTTAACTTATCAGACAAAGCAATCGCATAAACTTGCCATAGCAGTAATGGAATCTGAGACTTAATGTCCTCATGAGTCCTCATTTGTAGAGAATCATTAGATTTTTTAAATGTTTCAGGTATAATTTGTGTTTATTGTGGTTTTGTCCTGTGCCAATTTAAAATGCATTAAGTAACAAAAAACTTCGACAGCCAAGAGGCGTCAGTGGTAATACGCCGAAGTTCGGGGCACTCATTTGTGTGATAAACATAGATATTTGTTCTCGGGTAATGGTTGTTGATATTTATACATGTATGTTTATTCTGGATTCCTCCCACTTGGCTGTGCAGTACATCCGTAACACATGCTCGGCTTAATTTGGGGCCATACGTTGGTATGTTTGTCTGCGAATAATTATTATTATAGAAAAAAGATTTATTCAAAATGATTTTATGTAAAAATGGCTCTTTGGAAATTAACTTAATTTCGTATTTCTTAGTGGTAGTTTATAGAATAAAAGAATTGAACTTATTTTAGAATCATGAGTGGATATCCCTACAGTGGCTAGTAGAGTAAGCACCCGAAAATTGTAATTTATATTTTATTATTTGCAGTATATTTTTTTCTATGTTATCGATGAAGGAAAGAAACGATCTTACTGACTGGTAACTGTAAGTGAAGGGTCACTCAGGACTAATTTTTATTTTGGTTGCAATTAACTTTTTATGTAAACTTAATTTATGAATGTAACATACTGTATTTTTGCAAAATAAACACAACAATTCGCAGATTTCAAATTTAAATATTTATTTCTCAACATTGACAATTACTTGTTCTTATTTACATCAAATAAAAAATGGCTCTAACACCAGTTCGCTCATTTATGGATACAATTTTAAAACTAAAAATGTATGGCATGTAGTTTTAAATATCTTGCATTTCCTTCAGAATCATTGTTAATTACTTCAATAATAATTCTTCTGTATCACATAGTTTTACACAGAATAGCAATGTCATTTAGTAAATTCGCAAGTGCACATTGAAATGTAATTTTTTTCCTATACAAATTTATATCATAAATAATAGAAACAAAAAACATCATATCAAATATATTATTATAAATACTAATATATATTAGTACAGAAAACACTTAAGAGTAACATTCAAAGCAAAAAATACTGTTTCTAAGGATTTCACTTGTGAAGCGGCTGGCAACGTCTAGATTTACGTCCTATTAGTTTTATTATGAAAGTTTCTGTGGCTTTATGTAAACGATATCTATGTAACCACTTCAAATCATTTAGTCTTAGTAAAGTTTATGTTATTAAGATTTCGTCTGAGGTTCTTCCTGTATTCCTATTTGAACCACCATAATAAAACATTACTGTAGTTTTGAAATGGCATTACAACACAGTGAACATTGAATGATACATCAATATTCTAAACACCAATGTTTATTCTTAGTTTACAAAATGAAATGTAAATGTAAAATATTTTTACACATTTATGAAGCAAAAGTAAAACGTTACGTTATAAGTTCGCTATTCTCTTTTTGCATCTAAATAATATACCGAAGCCTTCCAACTAAACCAAAAAAAAATATTTCAAGCAGTACGTATATGTAGGGTAACTTTGAATTGAGGTTTAACTTTGAAAGCAGTTGTGAAAAAGATTATAATTATTTTACATAGAAACGTTTTGATGTTTCTATATCGGGACTGCATAAAACGAATCGCTAAAATGTTTTGTAGCAAATGCGAGGTAAAAAAATAATCTCTAAATGTCATATTTCTGTAAAATACCCGTCTTTCCGTAGTGACGTTGTTGGAAGTGTTTAGTGCTTGAAATTACTGTAAACAGGTACGTTTTTGTGTTTTCTGTACAATGTCGTTTATATATCATCATTGTGAAATCGTTCTCCGTTTTTGATGTTAAATATATTTAAACTGATAAACTTTTAAGTACATTCAAAATCGAAGTTATTTGGATAATATTGAATGGTTCAAAGTTATACTGGTAATCTACACATCAGTGTAGATGTCATTTTAAAAGATTAGGTTTTCCTTAATAAATAGACATCACTTAATTATACCCAAACGATTTTTACACCCTATAAAAAATATATTCAAAGTTACCCAAAACTCATGATAACTTTAAATTTGACTTTTGGGGAAAACTGTGGGTATTTCTGTTGCTTTTCAGTAAATTCATCATGTTATAAAAATAAACCAATTCGAAAGGACATTGTTCATTCAATAAAATAAAGGTGTAATAAATATAAATCAGATTGTAATATCTCAAATACTGCAAAAAATGTAAAGTTACCCAAATTGACTGTAAGTCACATGTTTATGTATTTTATTTGTTTACTACTATTGACTCATGTTATAAAGCACTTCATTATTGAATTACCTGTACACTTAATGATAAAATCAAGTAATAACATCAGGTCGAGCATAAAATAATAATCACTCCTTGATTAAAATTAAATTGTAGCTATGCATTTGCAGTTAAGAAGTAAGATTCGCAATAATGAGCAAAGCAAAGTGAATAAAAATATATCAATTTATATTTTTATTTTTAATAGTTACACAGGGTTGACTTATTGTAATATAAGGTATCTAGGTATCTTCGATGTATTTGTGATTTACAAATGATGTCACACGCTAAGTGACACTGCTGTAAATGTCTATGCCTTACCCCTATAGCACCATGACTGCCTAAGAAACGCTTCTGTTTTCCATCCACTTGACAGGCAAGAGAATTTAGAAGATAGATAGCGATCCTTTGGACAAATCCCTCCTGGTTGATATCTGCAACGCCATACAGCAAAATCTTCACAACTCGCTCATATTCAAAGAGCTGAAAATTTATAATAATGTTTTTAATTTAATTAGGGTTGTATCTGAA
Organism: Marasmarcha lunaedactyla; assembly: GCA_923062675.1. Lineage (NCBI taxonomy): Eukaryota > Metazoa > Arthropoda > Insecta > Lepidoptera > Pterophoridae > Marasmarcha > Marasmarcha lunaedactyla. Next base: position 15,593,928 of record OV281339.1, on the reverse strand, counting down.
CTTATATTACTAAACAACTCAAGAAGTTAGGTCCAAAATAAATAAATTAATATGCACCTACAAAACCTGACGTACTCATACATAGTTAATCAAATTAAACATGTAACAAAATGATATATTTTAAAAAAACTTACCACATCAGTAGGTATTTTGAATTGGCATAAAGTTAGGCAGCCATTCCGCATCATAGTGTCGTCACCAATATGAGCCTCCATGCCTTCAAGGAGAGAAGCAATAATTCTCCGTTTCAACTTTATACCAATTCTAGCTTTTTCCTTTCCCTTTACAATGTAGAACAAAGTCGCACTGAAAATATTATAATTCTCATTATTTTTCTTACAACACACAAAGCAATTTTTGTAAATTATGATATATTATTTACATATTGCTTATCTTGTAATAATATTTTTAACTTACCTCCCAGAAATTTGAATATGTTTCTCAGAGACATGCTGCTCCATAGCATCTAGAACAACCATTAGGGCCTTTCCAATGTTGGAGTTGATTTCATAACGAAACAGGTAGTAAAGGTCATTAAGTACACGTGTCAACATTGCAGGTCTTTCCATGTAAGCGACAGCCGCAGTGAGGATTTGCTTTTCATTTGCATCTCCAGAAATCTGAAAACATAAGATAACTTTTTTATTCAGAGTTATACAAAAAAATTATATTGTCCCACTAATATTTGAAATAAAAAAACCATTAATTTTTAAAAGTATTCTAAAGAAATATATTTAGTATACAAGTATTATGTTAAGCTATTTAATATGTGCAATTTGGTGGTAATAGTTGCACTGGTACTACATACAAATTATAGTTAATATAGACAGAGAAAAATGGTGAGTTAATTAGAATGAATATTATATCAAACAGAGAAATCTCTTACACATTTCTTCAAATGTAATAGCTAAATACTCTATGTAAAATTAATAATTTGAAGTAATTCATTTACATTTAGGCTTTGGTATCCGTTTGAAAATTATTATAATTCATAATTGTTCAAGCAAGTCATGTTTGTTTTGAGAATTTAAAAGATAGGAAAGTAATATCATATTCTAATGTTATTTGTAATTTCATTTATCTTCTAAGAGAACAAAAAGTTGTGCATTTTTGTTCTCTTAGGTGGTATTCCACATTTTGAAGTATTGTTGAAGTAGTATTTTTCTTTATTAACTAATAAAATTTTGTATTTGAAAAAGATAAAAAAAAAGTTATTTATCTCCCTTCTACAACATGTTTACATTTGTATATATATAAGGCCTATTATTGACACGTACAATAAAACAAGAATATGCTTCAGGTCTTACAATTTATGAACACATGGTTATCATATTTTTCCATGCTTGTAAACACAACAAGGAAAACTAGGTTATTATTGATTTAAACATTCATAAGATTTTATAGCCAAAAAAAAATTACCTATACAGTAACACCCCATTCTACGTGAGAAATGTGTTCCAGAAAATATCAAGTTCACAATCAAACCACTTTTATTAGGAAATTATGAACATTTTACTGAGGAAAGGACATCCACGCCGCTTTTAAAAATAATTATTAACATTTCTCATAAAAAAGAATAGGTGAAGTACTATTTTTGGTTAAAATGAAAAACATGATCACACACCACATAGTTACACAGTAAATATTTTTATGATATGTAAAATATTTAACTAATTTGATAGCAACAAAAACATAATATACCTAGTTACTATGATTGTGAATGTCCACAGCCATGAAGTGAAATTTCATTATGGACTGAATGTTCAATGGTCAGAAAACTTTATCAGTAGCATAATTTTTGGAACTAGACTTCTAGGGAAACTCTTGTTAAGTGTTAAAATTGTTCTACAGATAAAATGAATCTGAGCAATGAACGATCAATGAACAGTTGAAACTACAAGTATTTATAAACAATCAACATTATACCTCTAAAAGAATCTTAATTAAATATTAAAACATCTCACTGTCACAAAAATTCTGATCTATCAGTCTTCAATATGAAATAAATATACTTGATGGACCAACTTACCACTTTAGCAGGTATATCATGTCTTTTACAAGCTCCATGATGAGTATAGTAGAGTCCAAGAAACTCAAGGGGCTTGTTCACACGGCTGACCAATCCGGGGATGTCACAACACACTTGCACTTCATCATCACTCCAAGTTCCGTCCTTAACAATGGAAACAGCTGCAGCTCCGGTTCCAGCCAAATTAGTTCCTGATATGTCTAAAGATTCTAAAAGTGGCAAGCTAGTCACAATTTTATATAATATTTCATTAGGGTTGGAATATTTACCATTCCTTTCATTTGATTGTGAGATGTCCAAATGTTGGAGTGACAGCAAACTAGATATCCAATCTATTTCGGATCTAGATAAATGGATTCCATGTAGAACTAAAGACCTTAGATTTGTTAATCCTTCTATGTTGCTGGCTGAAGTACATTCTGAGAGATCCAAATGTGTCAACTTTGTTAAAGGTTTGAGCAGGATGGGTGGATAAATGATGAGCCCCCTTCTCTGAATACTAAGTTGCCTCAATTTAGGAGCCCTTATAATAAATCCTTTGTATTTAAATTCCCGCATACCTTCAGGAGGTGGTAATATTCTTGTTAGTGGCCCAAATGTCAATGAGACCAGATTTTGACTGTTGCAGTTGATGGTGTCCAATGAGTATTGTGTTAGATACCTACATTGCACCAGTTCAAGCTCACAAGGTCTGTGTTTCACAAAACACCTTAGGCCAATGTCGGTTATATGAGAGTTTCTTATCTTAACTGAACGCAATCGGGTTTTCGTGCGATCGCGAAATATGCTGGCAAATCCATCATCTACTCTATTTCGCTTCTGATAAATCTGAAGAAATTTCTCGCAAATCTCAGCTGGTAAAATAATGTCGTCTTTGAGTTTACGTCCTCGCTGTTTCGTATCAATACTTGAAATAATATTAAGATTTGAAGAAATATACTCCAAACATATATTTAACAAAGTATCAGGAGAGCTGTCGTATAAAGAAAATACCTCCTGATCGGACGACATAATTATTTTCATAGAACAATGACTTCACTAGATTTTTAACCGGCGATAAGCTGTAATTTCGGTATAGGCACCATTTCTTTGCAAAGTATATCAAATCACATCAAAGCAGGTAATAAATAAATTTATCGAGAGCGAAGGTAGATATATCACGCAAGCACAATTTCAGCGCACCAAAAAATTTTTTGCCTTTTATCTTCTTTTTCACACGCATGCAATACTGCAGGCAATGGTATCTTAATTTTGTACAGCCAGCCACGCTTCTTTTTTAAATAGTTAAAATTACAGTAATCGAATTATACTTTTTCTCGTAAAATTAACACTAACGAATCATATTTAGCTTCAAATATCAATATTCAGTTTCTAGGATTGGCATTTTCCATTTCGTTTTGATTGTGTAATTAGTATTTTTGACTGACTTTTACGTTTTTGTAGCATTCCTAATTCATCGACGAAGATATGGTTATCCATAGAATGGAACGCAGTTAAGTTTATTTGAGAAGAAGATTCGATACTGTCAATTTTTATTGACAATATTTAGAAAAACTTTTGTAGCCACTGACAATTATAAAAAAATGAGGTACACACATTGGCGTAAAAACAAATAAACGGTGAGTCTCATACAAGAGTAACGTAAAAAGTATCCCGAATCAACTCGCAGAATTCTATACAGAATTTGTTCTGTGTACAGAATTATAAATAAATTAAATTACATGATGTATAAATCTTGTATCTTTACGTCACAATTGTTTATTGCTTACCAAAATGTGTGACCTTATGTAGCTGCAACTAGAAAGCTATTAGGTATAAAATCACCTTATGGAGCTTCAATTACTTTGAGTGGTCAAGTTTTGATTATTGCCATCACCAGAAATATTGGAGTAATTTCCGTTTTTAAAATTTTAGCACATTTTATCTAAATTATATAAGATTTTTGATTAAACATTTAATTTTATTAGTTTATTTTCATTTATTTTGTAACCAATTCACAATACTGAAAAATTTTCAGTATTCTATTTTGCATGTGGGAAATAACAATTCCGGGTTCAGTTTTTGAAACAATTTAATCTTTAATATGTTAAACAAAGTCCGCAATTTAATTTGCATATTTCAAAAATGTATCTAAATCGTTGAACTCATAACATGAAATAAAGTTGCTATTTTGTTTTATCGTATCCAGAGAGTGATAAAGCAATAGGTAAATTATTTAGCTGTACTGTCCATCCGTTCGTCCCTTTTTATGAATTATGTTTGAAATGAAATGATTAGATTACAACAATTGTTTTTATTATATCAATGCCTTTGTTAGTATAGACATATCTTATTTAAAAAAATGATCCGACAGTCACGGGTATTCTGTTGGGATAAAATATTACTTTTATCACGATTCAGTGATTATGTTTTTTCCTATAGAGCAATGTGTAGGATCTCAAAAAAACTAAAACAAATAACATAGGTACATCATGTCAAATTAAATATTGAAAAAATCCAAAAATATAGTATCGAATTTTTTTTATATTTTTAAGCGACTTTATTACAGATATACTTCCAAACTGTCCAAACTTCCACGAAACCTAACTAGGTATAGTCGACATAGGGTAGACCGAGGCGAATCGGATCAATTTGACTTTGAAGTAAAAAAAAAACTACTCTTTTCAAATAATCACAGTTTTTATTAATTTGGCTTCAATCAGTACTTTTTCTTATTATCATTTAACATGTTTATCATTATTTAAAACTTACATCTTTATTTTTATAAAAAAAATATGTAACTGTGAGAAATACCCGATCGGAAAATTTTGGGGCGAATTGGATCAGACATTCTCATGTCATAAATGTCTAGTCATGTCATGACAAGACATTTATGTCTTTTATATATTAAATTCTAACATAAATGTGTTTATAATCATAATTAAAACTAAATTAAATCTTACTTATAATATCAGTCATCACTTCAATCAGTTATTGGCATATAAATCACAAGTGTACGGTCCATTCGCACCTTTTCTGCCAGCGCAGTTTTCGTGACACCATTCTTCACAGGCACTGCACTGTATCCAGTCCTCTTTTGGCGGGTGAATAAATTTTTCGGAGCAAAAAATGCAAAGCCAGACTCTTGACCCACCCTAACTTAATTCCAGGTGTAGCTTTATTCCTCTTTTTAATGTTGATATTTATCTTAGCTTTCCCTTTTTCTTTAACTTGATTTTTTCTTCTCAATTTTTATCTTCTTCTTTGCATCTTTCATAAGGACATTATCTTTACTTAGTGGCGATGTCAGATGTAAAATCGGCTGCGTCAGCTTACGAGGTTTCTTTGCAATGGTTGAACTCTTTAACGGAGAGGGAATAATTTCTTTAATATTGTCAGATGTAACACCATCACAGTTTTGTTGCTCAATTTCATACTGTCTTGTCTGTACCGGTGTATCCTGAATCATTTGCTTACGTGTTGACGATTGTCCATCATAAGCCTGCCGTGCACTGGTCGAAGGAAGTTCTGAGTCCCCCCCTGCTCAACATTAGGCTCAGGTGTATCAACATTGTTCTGAATTTCTCGACCTAGTTCTATTTCTTATCATGTTTGTATTTAACAAGTTTATACTTGTACATATTTAGACTGTCACGTAATAAAAGTTTTTATTCAAAAAAATACTGTCACGGACGTGAGTTAGTCGGAGGGGTCGCCGCGAAGGCTTCCACGGTAAAGGCGCTTAGGCGCGTGCAGGATCAGCAGCAGACGCTCAGGCGCCGACTAGCACTCTGGCGCGTGCAGGATCGGCGAGAGCAGGATCAGGAGGAGCAGGTTGGATCAGCAGGCAGGAGGAGGTGGTAGGCAGGATCATCATGGTCAGCAGCAGGGGCAGGATCAAACGTCAATGTCGGGGTTTTCAACATGAGGCAGCTTCAGGTAGCTTCAGTAAGAGGCAGCTTCAGAGTTACTTGCAGAAGATTGGAGATGTTATCGGTAGGACGGCTTGAAATAGACTCGAGATGTTATCGGCAGGACGGCTTGAAATAGACTGCCATTCTAATTTTTTTTGTTCCCCACCACGGAGAGAGCCGGAGGATGTAAAAAATGCTCTTCCGCATACTCCGCGCGCGCGATTGGAGTTATGTGGGACTTGTCACTCCGAGCCTAGCAGAGTCTATACCCACTAGAAAACCCCCTGAATGACTCGTGCAATTTTTTGCCACACAGCCTTCATCTGAGCGACGACCAATTGGAGAAAGAGGCTGCGCTAGCAGGGCCCAGAAGTCACCCGCTGGTAATTACAAAGCACTGAAGGTGCTCAAAATGAGAAATAAAAATTGAATGAATTCGAATAGAATTAGAAGTTGCGGCCTGAAGGGCTTCGAGATCTAGCATTAGCTGCGTCTCTAGTTAGCTCGGTCTAGCGATTTTGAACTTCGAATCTAAGACAGGAGTAGTATATGAGACTGAATCATGAACTAGAGGATTGGGATGGGTTTCGGAGCGCTTGAAGAACGCTTCAGAGAGTGTTTTGAAGTGTTGTTGCACTGTAGGCAGTTCAAGATCTCTGTGCAGGTCCGCGTTACGCACGTACCACGGTGCGTTTGTGGCCCTGCGGCAAAAGAGATTTTGAACTGCCTGCAGTTTATGCAGGACGGAGGGTTTGGCATGGGCAAAGATTGGCGAGGCATATGTCATGACGGGTCTAACGCAGACCTTATAAAGCGTACGTTTGTTTCTGAGGTTTGTTACTCTATCGATATGTGGCTTGAAAGAAAGCGTCTGGTCTAAGGTGACGCCTAAGTATATGGTAGTGCGCTTCCAGGGGATCGGAGTACCTAACATTTCAACGTGCAGATTGTCAGCGACACGACGTTGTTTGCAGTCGAAGTAAACCGCAAAACTCTTGTCTGGGGTCACATCGATACGCCATTTTTGAAACTATGCACCGAGGGCGTTTACGGCCTTTTGGAGTCTGGTGGTAAGACCTCGGACACTGAGGCCTTTGGTGTAAAGGGCGGTGTCGTCGGCAAAGAGGGCGAGTTCGATGTCTTTCGGCGGAATGGGAATGTCGTTAGTTTTCACGGTGTACAACAGAGGGGCGAGGACTGAGCGTTGAGGGACTCCAGCCTTGGGACGAGGCGCAGAAAGCGTACCTTCATGTTTAAAACGAAACGTACGGTCTTTGAAAAACGACGCGATTATCCTAACTAGGCGATCCGGTAAGCCTATTTTATAGAGTTTATAGACGAGACCACTCTGCCAGACTTTATCGAAAGCCTTGGCTACGTAAAAGAAAACTGCGACCGTTTCCTTACGTCGCGGATAGAAGCCGTCGGGTATGTACTCGACGATTCGATGGACTTGCTGAGGGCAGGAGTGCTTAGCGTGAAAGCCGAACTGGTGGGGAATGATGAGAGGATCGCCATCCTTTGGAAACAGATGGTTCCACATTCGAGAGAGTATGACTCTCTCGAGAAGTTTAAACATGGCCTTGAGGAGGCTGATGGGTCTGTGATTAGCCGGGATATTCAGAGGTTTACCCGGCTTGGGAATGCCTATGACTGTCGCTACTTTCCAAGCTTTTGGAAAGTAGCTATGGTCTAAGCAGGCATTGAAGATAATAGCTAACAAAGTAAGCACCTGTTGAGGCAGGTGCTTAAGTGCGTGGTTAGAAATACCATCCGCACCCGGAGCCTTTTTGGACTTTTGATTTGTAATGAGAAGCAAGATTTCATCATTGGAGACTGTGACGGGGTCGTCGGTGATGGGGAGAGATTCTCTGCGGAGAACTTCGTCCTCCACCGCCTGGATGTAAGAGGGATTCGCGGGTTGCGTGCTGGGCGAGCATAGTGAAGCAACGCTGTCAGCGGCTTTCTCTTCGACTTCGAAGGCAATAGTGCCATCGGGCCGAGTGAGATGAGGAACGTGAGAGATGGCGTCTACACGTAAGGCGCGGGCCATACTATAATACGCTTGGTGGGACGGGGAGATATTCTCCATGAGATCGTTCATTTGAGCGTCTCAGAGTTCCGCGAGGCAGGACCTAACTTTACGTTGTAGCTGATTCGCAGTTGTTCTATAAGCGGGCGTGGGATTATTCTTCGCGTTCCTAGCTTTGATAAGATTGCTAACGGCTAAGGGAAGCAAGGGATTGCCTTGCTTAGCAACCTTTTCGTTATCACTGATGGCTGAGTTGATAGTAACAGTGAGGGAATTTCGTCGGGCAAGATCGCGAGCCGAGAGTTGTTTAGTGATGCCAAGGAGAGCGATGCCGTTGGTGTTGGTCGACAGACACGTCCAGCCAGTATGTTTGGAGTTGAAGTTTCCGAACATATTGACGAAACGGCCGAGGGCGAGAATGGCCTCAAAGTCGCTACGGATAGGTCTGGTGCCACTAGGTATGTAGATTGGAGCTGTGATGATGGTCGGATGACCAGTCATGGCCAATCTACACACAGAGGAGTGCAATGGAAACCTCTTTTGTAGTAGATAGCTGTGCCGCCGTAACCGTCGGAGTTGGGCCTATCGTTACGAGTGAACGCATATTTAGCAATAGCGAGTCTCCTGGTGCGGTTTGGAGTGATCCACGTCTCTTGGAGAAGCGAGAAATCTGGCTCGTTGTTCTGAAGGAACAGTTTGAGCTCAGGGAGGTTAGTGCTAAGGCTACGAGCGTTTAGTGAATTTTAACGTTAAGCCCTTGGGTTTTATACGACAGGACGCGGGATTTGCAGGTCTAGACATTTTATTTACTATTTATCGAATTTATACGAATTATTGAATTTATAAAGAACTAAGTAGTGAGTCGGCTAACGCGAAGAGACACTCTTGAGAAGAGCGGGCGGGTCGCAGTTTGCGTGCGAGTACGGTGATTTCCTTAATATTGACGTTTTAAAAAACGTCAAACACGGTCTTCATGTCCTCAGCCAACGACGACTGAGGCGAAGACGACGGAGCGGGACGCGGGCCTTCGGGAGCTACGGGAGCTGAAATAGGTAGGGAAGGTGGAGCAGCCGGACGCTGTCTCCAGGAGAGAGCCGGAGTAGGCGTCGGCTGCACGGGCTTTGCTTCCGGGGGACCCCGGTTGCGCAGTGGCGGGAAGTTGGCGGGAGAGAGCAGCAGCGCCGGTTTAGGCGCGGCCCTCTTAACGGAGGAGCGTGGAGCGCGCGGACAATCCCTGTAGTTTGCTGTGTGGCCGGAACGGCCATGGAGTCGGGAGTGCGACTGCACTCCTTCGTTATATGAGAATTCAGGCACTTAACGCACCTGGGGGGAGCTGAGCAATTAGCCGCTGCGTGGCCGTAAAGCTGGCAACGGTGGCATTGCCCAGGGTGGCCGCGACGGTTGGGACGCTCGACAGATATGTTCGAGAATCCGCAGATTGTGCGAGCCTCTCTGAAAATCTCCCTCGAGTTGGGAGTGTTGGTTAGGATTACTAACGCTAACGGAAAACGTTTGCCGCGGTTGGAGTGCATCTTGTGCACTGCTTCAGCCGGGAAGCCCTGGAACTTAAGGTCCTCGAGGATATTATCATTCGCGAGCTCAAACGGGACGCCCCGTAGTACTGCGCGGATCTTACGCTCCTCCGGGATGGCGTAGGTATGATACGCGATTTGTCTGACTGATAAAAGCCTTGTGAACGAGCGGAAGTCGTCGATAGTCGCGACTTAGATTTTAAGTGATTCGCCTGCGTTAGCTGCTTTATCATAATTGATTTTGTGGTCTTTGCACAAGTTAGAAACCGCGGACCAACGTGCTTTTTTGCGGAGGAAGACGGGTGGAGGGAGCCGAGGCTTAGGTGGGACGGGAGTGCAGCGCGTCGCTGGCTTCGACGGGACCGACGGAGACGCGGTCACTTCGAGTGACATAAGCGGCGCGGGGTCGGGTGTTGAGGACACCGGGGAGGGCTCGGGTGTTGAAGACACCGCTGCTTTTTTCGAACGCTTCTTAGAGCGTTTGGCGACTAATTGGAATGGGGGCACAGGAGAGCCAGTTAAAGTGGCGGCGCCCGACGAAGCTTCGGACGCGGCGGAGTCTGAATCGCTCCCGGGAGCGGTATGCTTCCTACGTGAGGTGTGCGAGGACGTGTCCGACACACAGGCCATGTTGGAAGGCGCGGAAGCCGCGGGAGAGCTAGAGACCTGAGGGGTCTGGGCGTGGGTGGCCTGAGGGGCCGGGTTTGGGGCCTGAAGGGCTGGGGACGCGATTATTGCCTGTAGGACCTGCGTTAGAACATCGTCAGATATGTTTGCGCCGGACGCTACGAGCGCCTGGGCGAAGGCTTTCGCAAAGTTTACTAAATTCTGCGAATCCATAATGAAGGGTTGAGACTATAAATATATAATTATATAAAGTATGCCTAGAATTCCTAGTAACCTAGCGAACCCTAGCGGCTAACCTTCCTACCAGCGGTAGGCTGGGGAAAATAACTTAAAACTAACCGTAGTTCGCCGAAATTTAAAGAGTTGACCACGTTAGGGTCAACCTTTACCGACAAAAAGGACAAATGCACACGACAAGACACACATATGATACAGTTAAATAAATACGAAAATAGAAGACAAAATAAATAAGATAGTAGAAGGAATAATAAATAAAATAAATAAAAAGGACTGGATCAGTACAAGTCCAGTTGTCACCGTTAGGTATCCTTTGTACTAAAACCAGAATACTTTACGCTGGGCACACACAGCACTAAGCACAAGCACAACACAGCACAGCACTTTGAAGACTAAGAGGCTTAGTCGCAAAGAAAATCACTACACTAGTAGGAAAACCCAGAATAACCGTATCACGGAACCAACACGCTATACTGTGACGTCAGTAAACTGAGCGCCACGAAATATCGGGAAGGGACCGATAAACCGGAGTGGTTTTGGAACGTCCGTACCGGGTGGCGTTCGGAGCGAGAATGCCGTTCTAAGTTTTTTTTTGCCGCTGAAGCAACACCCTCACGGGGGGGGGGAGGTGGAAGATGCGTCATGCATACCGCCGCAGGAAAATACCGACCGCTGCGGGGGTTATGTGGGACTCACCAGAATGGCACTTACCACTAAAAACCACCTTGTTGGCTGTGGCAATATTTTACCGTTAGCCTTCATCGGAAGCGACACCCGTTGGGAAGTGGGTGCGCTAGCGGACCCGCTAGCGGGTCGTCCGCCAGATGTGAAAGTTGCACTGAAGGTGCTCAAAGGGACATGAGTTTGTGGCCGTTCTGGGCAGCCTCCAGTGAAGCTGGGGCTGCGCAGAGGTCGGCCGAAGCTTGACTTAGGGATCAATTCATTTAAATGAACCTATAATGAATTGAGAAGGGAACTATGCTCCGCCAGAGCTAGCAGTCGCTCTGTAGGATAACGTGAAGCCTTCAGTTTACGGGATAAGACTGAAACTTCCCTAACAACGACGTGTTTGATCGCTTCGCAAACGATACGCATATCGTCTGCTAGTGAGGATTGGGATGTTTGCATGGGCGAGGAGCCGGGATGGGATTCGGGATGGGGTTCGGGTTAGCAGCGGGGCAATGCCTCCTGTTTCCTGGAGCAGGCTTAAGCTGTGTAGGCTTTGCAGCCGGAGGAACCCGGCTACGAAGCGGCGGAAAGTTTGCCGGTGGAGAGGGAGTTTCAGGAGTGCGATTGCACTCTTTGGTGAAATGTGGCACCAGGCACTTAACGCACCTGGGCGGGGCGGCGCAGTTTGCCGCCGCATGCCCTAACAACTGGCACCGGTGGCACTGACCGGGATGACCGCGGCGTAGGCGCATCGATCGAGATCCCAGAGAGGCCGCATATAGTGCTAACCCTTTTGAGGATCTCCCTGGATTTGGGGACGTTGGCGAGAACCACCAAAGCGAGAGGGTGACGCCTTCCGTACTTGCTGTGCATTTTATGCACCGCAAGTGCCTGCAAGCCTTGGGACTGCAGATCCTCAAGGATAGCCTCGTTCGATAATTCGAACGGGAATCCCCTGGCTACCGCTCTGAACTTACGCTCTTCCGGGAGAACGTAAGTGTGGTAAGCATATTGCTTACCGGTGAGGAGCTTAGGGTTCGGAAATCGTCTAACGACGAGACTAGGATTTTAATGGAATCACCCGAGTTGGTCGCTCGGGTGTAGAGGATTTTGTGTCCTCTGCACAAGTTCGAGACCTCGGTCCATTTTTCCTTGTTCCGAAGGAATACGGGTGGTGGGACCTGAGGCTTGACAGAAGTTGGGCGTGGAGTCACTTTGAATGACATCAGTGGGGCCGGGGCGGGTGTTGTGCCCACCGGGACGGGCGCGCGCTTTGGAGGCGCCGCGGAGGGTGTTGAAGACACCGTGACGGGCGTTGAGGACGCCGGGGCTTGTTTCGAGCGCTTCTTAACGAGGGTGAATGAGAGTGGCTCAGAGCCAGAAGGGGTGGCGTCCGAGGATGACTCGGTCGCGGGCGCGCGATTGCGGCGCGAAGGGGCGTCTACTTCGCACTCCATATCACTGGAGGTGGGAGACGCGGGAGGGCCTAGGACCAGAGGGGTCTGAGAGACGGAGGCGGCCTGAGAGATCAGTGGAGCCAGTATGGGGAAATGAGTGCCAAGTAGCTGGTAAATTACTTGAGAATCTTTGGAGACCGCGGCGGCGACGCCTGCGGAGAATTGTTGAAAAGATTCTAAAAAATCTTTTACATCCATTGCGGAGGGGTTGAGGAGGGACGATATAAAAATATAAATATATACTATGAACCTACCAACGAAGACTAACTTCCTAAAACCTCCCTACACACGGTAGGGGGGTTGGGGGCGACGCGGATAACTTACTCGAACTCAGAGCTGGAACGCAGAGCTTGCCGGAGTGGCGACGGCGACGCAATAAAAACTCTACTTACCAAAGTGGTCAGCCAGTAATATAGTGTGACCTGGTTGGAACTCATTTGCAAAGTCGCACTGCAGAAGGTCAATGCTCTAACTAATTGATCATCATTGTTGTGATATCTATAAACCATAAATGTAACATAAATATATTCTTTTCAGGTCAATGGATTCGGCTAGTGTGAGAAAATGTAGATAGAGTAAAAATATTTTAGTATACAATAAGCATAAATAAGTTTAGCATAAAAGGAGATTCCTTTCACGACTTTTCCATTACTCTCGTGGTTTCGGACTTGGTCATCACCACCCTTCTCAAAAAACCACCCTATGTACCATACTGATTAAGATTTTAATCAAACCCATATTTAATAGAAGCAAAAGTTTTCTGTACAGTGCTTGTGTATGTATGTGCAATAAGAATATTTAAAATATCAGCCACTTCTACTAGTCTTCAGCTCAAGTTAATGATTAATAACAAGATGTCTTAAGCTCTTAACTAATGCTTCTCATAAAAACGTAAGCTGTGTGACTAGACTATCGGACCATGGTCCCATTGATGCCCAATCTACTTTTGTACTCCACTGAAACTAGGCTTGATAAACATGTCACACTCACATATAAATGCCTCCACATTAATCATTAAGTTTGGTAATTACCTCCTTTTAGTAGAAGATACATTTTTTGTTATGTTCCAGGTGACCAAATATTAAATTATGATAAATTTATTATAAGATGCTTAATATGAACTCACTCATTATACCTCAGCACACCCATGGGTGCAATCCCCACATTTAGATTACAAAAACTTGTCTTTTCTTTGAATTAAAAAAGCAACCTCTCACAGTTAAGTACATATTACACTATCTATCTGCACTAATCTAAAGAAAGGCGCAAAAAAAACACAGTGAGATTAGAAGTGAACAAACAATAATAATAATTTATTAAAGAAAGAAATATGTCAGCGTAATGTAAATATTGTCAGAGTAATGCAGGTACCATCTTGACTTTGCTCCATAAATTATGGAAGTAAATTATGGCTGATAACGTCCTAGCTTTAATCAAGAGTATGGGTCAAAAATTGTCTGCAATAGTTGATTACAGAATTATCCCAGCACCAGCTATCAAACAACCCCACTACTATTATGTCACCTGTACTGAGAAAAACAAGTATAATGGTATAATGGGAAATTATTATCAAAATAACAAATTAATAATTAACTGTGCAGTAAAACTTTACAATAGTTTGCTGCCCACAAATACAATTTACATTTTTAACTTAAAAGAATACAAAGTTGTGGGTTTGCCTCACTTTAAACCATAATTTTCAACAAAAAAATATTAAGACAGAATTTACATTCATACTTAAAAATGCAAAACATAATCAAAAAATCTGGAATCCATTATTTGTTTTAATTTTAAATTACAGACCTCGCACTAAGTAATATACAGAATATCAGAAATGAAAACCCTTTAAGGGAAGAGTGGGAAGGCCATCTGTAACAAATGCGAACCTACATTGCAACATCAAAATAACAATTATTTCTGAGATAATGGAGATAATTTTGGGGAAGTGGGGGATATGACAAGGAAAGATGAAGTTACATAGAAACACCTATGTCTTATTTACTTATTGTAAAAATTGGAAAAATAACTGAGAGGGAACGATTGTAAATGGTCAATTAGAAGATATCACTCTTCAGCTTATTGTAATTGAAATATGTAATTGAAATTATTACATGCATAAACTATAAAAAATTCTATCAGTGTTTGAGCAAATTATCTTACATATATTTTTACCTTACAATTCCCTAGATTTTTAAGAAATCAGGCATATTAATACAAAATCAAGAACCTTTCTACTATTGTTGACCACCACACTACACACCCTGCTTACAGAAATAACTAATAATTTAAACCATGGGCTTATAATTATGTAATTTAATCACTTGTTTCTTCTAAATATAAATCATCTGTGTCACTTCACAGTTCTTAGTAATCTCCATTCTAAAGAATCTGCTGGCCCTGTATACTAAGAATCTGAAATAGTATAAATAAGAATATGAATGGTAAAGATGTCTCAAATTCAAATTCATTCAAATATTTATTTCTCAACATTGACAATTACTTGTTCTTATTGACGTCAAATAAAACATGATTCTACCACCAGTTCGAAAAAAACCTTCGTGAAGAAGAACTGGCAAGAAACTTCACGGGTATATTTTTTTTCAAAATAAATTTACAGAGTCTCTTTATGTCTATACAAAATTATTCTTTTCTGCATCTGTTAGCTCGGCAAGTCTTCCCTCCCCCCAAATATCCAAACGACGAACACCCTCAAACGGCACCCGTTCACGAGTTAACGCGGGATCCAGCCATCGCCCTCCTCAACCATATTAGAGGGAAGTGAGCGACCCGTCACCCGACGCTACCATAAGAAGACGCACTTTTTCAATTGTCGTTAGTCTGTAATCGTAGGTCTTAATTAACTGCCAAACCAGCATGTTACAACTACTTTCTCAATAAAATTGTAATTGTATTATGGTTATTTATATAAATCCAGGTCAAGTACATAATGTTACACTTTAAAATCTAGGAAAATATCACGTACTCCTGTCTATCATACAGTGCAAACGCATGGGTAAATAACGTTAAAAGTTACAAGTTGTACCTTAGAGCTGGTCGAATAGATTGTAGAAACAAAATGATTTAATTCCTCCTAGATTATCTTTGAAGTCCCATTTATTAATTAGGTGTTTTCATTGAAAATAGATATATTTGGGTGCTTTACTCTTCAGACTCCGACATTTTAATTTAATCTTTACCATAAATAAACAACATACAAAACGATGAAATTATCAAAAATCAAAACACAAACACCACCATGTAAACGATGCATGATTTTGGCAAGAAGGCAAAACCATCAACCAATAAGAACATCGCGCTATCATCCAATAGGTGACCGAGTGCTTCCAATTATTGGGCTGTGCTTTCTGCCCCGTGCAAAACAACACACGCTCCGTAATGTACGGCATGATAAAGCACACACAACCCATAATTCGAAACACCAAAATTTGTAGTCCAGTTTGTGACATGAGATACGGGCTGTACATTATCGTGTTGTGCTTTCCTGTGATGTGCATTATTGACACGTTCGTATATTGTACAGCCCGTATTGTACGACACGGAAAACGTGACATGGCAAGGTACATGAATTATTGGGTGTACATTCCGGCCCGTGCAATTTGGTCTTATGGATTATCGAAAAGTAGCAACGGAGCTGTCATAATCAAAAAGTTTTAACCATAGATACAATTCCCACTTTTTTTGCATAAAGACTACCTGCTATAATACTTACATAAGTTTATAAGCCAAAATCATTGACCTCAACCAATGGACAAGCCCTAAGTACGAAAAAAAAGGTGCATACCTAAACTTGAAATATAAAACAAAATGGCGTCCATATTTAGGGTTGCACAACGGGTATCAAATCTACTATCGATATTTTAGAACTAAATATTGAACTTGAAATATAATATTGAAAGGGGACATTTCAATTTTATAGGGGCGTTTGGCTAGCTTTTGTAAGGGTATTCCTAGGATTGTATTAAATAAATAGAACGAGTATTATATGCCAATATTTCATAATTTCATTTAGTTTTGTCTTATGAAAACATTTTCAAATTCGTAAATCAGCCACACTACATAATGAAAACATCTGTCATGTTGATATTTGATTGCTCTGTTATTACTTTTATTCTTCAATTTATCGACTATCCAGTTTACGCGCTCCTTTGGAGTTTTTCGTTTCATTCAATTATTGTACTATAACCGGTATTATTATTTTCCATTGATATAACAACAGCGACACTTTGATTTATTATTATTTATTAGTAATTGGTAGTGAGTATAGGGATATTTTGATTATTTCAGGTTGCCAAAACGATTATGATTATTGTAAACGGACATTAAACACCTGCAAAGTCAGTCAAATGTTAGCTATATCTTAGTTTTAAATATTACGTAACTCGCAGTGTATTTCGATTATTGAAACCATACAGTCAGCTCTAACTAAGAACAAACCACAGGCTAGAAAGACAACAAGTTGTCACAGACTCAGTAGTAGGTACAAGCATGCAGTTTCTTATTTTCGTTCAACGCGTGTTGTATGGAAACGTCACCTGTGGCGTGTGGTGTGGCCACATGATGTTTCGTTTTTTGATTCAAAGAAGAACATAATGCAGGGTATAATTTTTAAATACTTTTAGTATGTTTACCACATTTTTTCATAAATTTAGAACTGGTGTACATCGCGCTAGCCGAAAATGAAACGTCTCCTTTAATGAACTTTTGTAAGAGATTGACGTAAATGAAATAATCATAGTTTATGGTTTATTTACTTTCATTATAATTCTTTTAATATAAAAAATTAAGAACTATACAGTTTATTTTCTTATTCCTGATATAGTCCCGTCAAATTAGCCAGAAAAATAGTGATCAGTTTGCATTACTTCCCAACATGCTGAATTTTGGTACAGCCCTGGGGTACACTATTATAAATAAAACACCGAAAGATTCCATGTTTGCTTAAAAAGTTGTTCAAGGTAAAGCATCAAAGTTTTCGGTTCAATCAATTAAATTCTGGCTTGTCTTCAATGATTACAATTCATAAATAGACAAAACAACAACCTGCCTATTCAATAACAAAATTAACAATTCTAAGCAAACTTAATTCCTTATTTCTTCACGCCTTTTTGTTTCAAAAATACACGCACAACGGCAAGCAAAGCAACTACCGTTTCGATATGATTTACTGCGTAAGCGCCTGTTATCATTTGCATCGAAAGTATGAAAAATACAAACATATTATTAATGATCATCGATATCTGGTTAAATAATCAAAGCTCCGGAACATCACTTTTGACAGCTTTTTTTGACAGAAATGTAACAATAAATGACGATTTGGTGCACCCTAGCCACCTGCTATGACGTTACTACACGATTGATATTTTAGTGCCAACATTAAAAAATGGTATCTCTTTCTTTTATTAGCATTTTTGTTTAAGTATAGGGAGAAAACCAAGTTCTTCCTCTTCTATGATTCGATATACATAACTACTACTTCATGTATTTATCACCTCGCTGGCCAAAATACAGTGAGAAAAAGGTTACCAATATCACTGGAGGCTTAGGATATGCAATGGTCACAGATACTCCTACCGTTAAAAAAATACCGTCTAAAATAATTTTCTACAGACCTATTAAGAACATCGATATAGTCACTGGATTGGGCTTCTATTTTTATGATAGGTACAAGACGTCGATCTTATGGTAGAGTCTTTCAATCGTACATTACTATCGTTGTATGACAAACATGCACCTATTAAAATTGCAAGAATAAAGACGGCTCGTGCTCTACCATGGTTTACGAGCACGGGGAAGGATATGATTAATTTGCGCAATGAAGCATTTGTCTGAATATCTATATATTACGTACCAAATCGGACGCAGTAAAAAAGTATTTCAAAGACTTAAAGAAATTGGTTACTCAGAGCATCTTCTATGAAAAGCAAGAAAATCGTTTTGGAAAAATTTTAAAGATAAAGTTTTGGTCAATCCCAGTAACAATGAAAATCTTCCTCATAGCTTTAACAATCCTGACACCGTTAAAACACATTTTCTAAATGTGCTTGGGTTAGATTCTGTACCTCTTTCAGAGTTTCATTATTTCGAACAAAACAGGAGTTTCAATTCGGCGACTTTTGAGCTAAAACCAGTATCTGAAGCGGATGTTCTCAAATACATCAGACTATATTAACTCCGCTGATATGGGAAATGACGGAATTTCTAGGGACCTTATCATTTTAAATCTACCTCGTACTCCTAAGGCTATTCTATCGGACATTGTTCCGAGAGATTGCTTTAATAACCCCATTCCCCGAATTCGAACTACCAAGTAAGGTGAAAGATTTAAGACCAATAAGTAATCTTCCATTTTAGTCAAAACTACTTGAAAAAGCTGTTTATTGTGAACTAAAACAATGTCCCACAAATGTCCCACAAGGTTCTATTTTGGTTGCTATTTATTATTTACAGTGCAGATCTCGTCCAAAAAATCAAGCATTGCAAATACCATTGCTAGCTGACGACGTAAAGTTGTATATTTCCGGAACTCCTGACCAAACCTCAGATGTCACACAGAAAATGAATGAGAATTTACATAGGATAGCTAAATGATCTAAAAGAAATGCGTTGTTGATAAATCCACATAAGTTTCAATTCATGATTTTTGGGTCAAAGTCTCAGACAGAAAAAATTAAGCTCAAGCGACCAGTGCTTTCTTTATACGGAGAATTTCTAGAATGTGTTCAGGAAACCAGAAATCACGGCATCATCATGGATAACCAGCTGCGCTTCGGAAAACAAGTACTAAATCTGGTAAAACGCTGTTTTTACAGGTTCAAGATGCTGTACAAGATTCGAAACTTATTAAGTGAACGCACTCGTAACGGCCTCTATGAATATTTAGTTCTCTCCCGACTAAACTACGGAGATGTTGTTAACGGAAGTCGACTTCTTTCAGTTCATCAGCGCATGGTGCAGCGGGTGCAAAATGCTTGCTGTAGGTTCTGCTTCGCTGTTCCTCGGCGTACCCACGTTACGCCATTCTGAAAAATCGTAGGCACTTGCTAGATGCTTTCTTAATATTTGACATAATAGAGTCAATAAACCGGAATATCAGAATTTAAGGTTCTTATCCTCCCGTGGTATGTCTGGTATAAGAAGTGCATAGTTCGGTCGGTAGCCTTTGTGAAAAATTTCCGGTACTTGGCCACGAGATGCTGGAATAATATCTCTCCACCTATTAGACATCTAACCTCAAAATTTATATTCAGGAAACATATGAAACAGCATCTTTTGGATAAACAAAGTCGCTTATAATTTTACTTCGCATCATGTTCTATTTCGTGGCCTTGTGAAGCTGGCTGTCTCTATTATGCGCCTGTCTTTTTATTTTTAAATTACACCAGAGACCTGCCCCGGGTTCGCACGGGTCTATGTCCCTGCATTTTAAATCTGAAATATCATCGAAAATATTTATTTAAATTACACGCCGTAAGGAGCCATATTGATCCATATTACATGCATAATGTATTTAAGGTACTTAATTAGATAAGGATTAATGCTGTATTGCTTAAAATCGCTTCATAAACAAGCCATCATTTCTCGTAAAAAGTAAAGGATAAAAAATGGTTATTGTGGGTTATCCCAAAGAGATAGACATATATAATTGCGGATTTTTTTGTAGACCTTTTTAAGGTGTACAATACTGTTGTACATTATTTTGATCTATCTCGTAGGTTTCAGCCAACGTTCGTAATGTAAGCGAAAAAAATGTGTTTATTTACGACATCACATTAGAAACTATGTTAAAAAAATAAACTGTATTATTTATGTATTATACATATAAACCGTCCTCTTGAATCACTCTATCTAATAAAAACATCACCGCATCAAAATCAGTTGCGTAGTTTCAAAGATCTAAACATACTCGTAATTAGGGACAGACAAAGCAACTTTGTTTTATACTACGTAGTGATTTACTTTATTTTCTATTCTTTAATCATGACCATAAGAAGTTGTTTTTTAACATATCTCTTTAAATATGCATTTACATATATTTTAAAATATGAAGGGTATTAACGCTCATTCGATTTTTATTATAATTAATATTTGTTTTAATGCATTGAATTAATTTATGTCTTTAATTTTAATTTTTTATATTATATTAATTTATATACATCTTTTTGACTTCATATCCTAATGGAAAGATCTGACGCATTATCATATTAATAATATAAAAGTTTATTGCAGTCACCGCAAGTCTCAAAGGGCTTTAGCTGAAAATCAATGGTTTGCTCCTAGTAGCTATAAGTTCGTTGAGCTACAGCCTATTTGCACAATAGTTGACAGATCTTCAAGCTACATATTATTCCTTACTATAATATATATTTATGTGTAATTAAAAGATTTCGTGTTAGTTTCACCTCATTAGTTGCACCTCTTTTTCCTTGTATTCATATAATTTGGTCCAGGAAAAAATAATTTATTGGGGTTCAGAACTGTCGTGCTTTGACAAATAGGAGCAACATAATATTTCTAGACGTATTTTTTAAACTCAGCCATCATGGGATGTGACTGCACGTACTCAGCGAATACGATCTTTCTAAGGGAAATGACGTCACACGTTGGAGCGCCGCGTATAACGACATTAATCTTGTTCTCATCTTTATTAATATTTAGAGATAAAAGTTAACAAAAGTATGGGCAATCTCGTTAAAAATCTCGGCAGATTTATTTAGATATCGTTTTAGTACATACCTTATAGATGGCACATAGATGGCTAATCAGTTTTGTAGTGGTTGAATAACACACATACAAACTTTCACAATAGTAAGATAAAAATCATATTTATGTCAGTCTTGGTTATAAAATTTCGTTCTGAGTAGAAATGAGAAATGAGTATGAGTAGGAATAGTCTAAGCGCCGGGTGCATTCCTCAGGACAGTGCATCCGCCAGCGCCGGCGCCGGAGCCGTCCATCGGACGCATTAAACTCACGCGCCGCTGCTGCCCCGAAATAGACTATTGCCATTCATACAACAATACAGAGCAACATACTCCCCTATCCTCATACGTATTCCCTGCATTGAAAACCACGCCACTCAATAAATCAAGATGAAGTGAAGAAATTATGCAGCTGAATCTGCTATTAAAATTCAAAAAAGCTGCGGACTTTGATTATAAGCGTCTAGATTCGATAGATATTACTATAAAATGATTTGTTCGTTTATGCTTACTGACTATTACAATGCCGTCATTGTAAGTAAGTAACGTGATTTTTAACTATTTTGTTTCCAGAAGTTTAGAATATTAATATTTGAATAATACACAACGATACATCGTTTACCGGTATTTATTTGTAACTCCCATAATACTTCAGTGATTTATGTTACATTCGTTTTAATAATAGAGTATTACGAACTAGAGGTCCATTTGTTACTTGTTATTTGTATCTGTACATTATATTTGTATTTTGTTATTTGTACATACTACAGCTTAATTAATTTCTGAATTTCGGAGGTCCATAAGTTTCGTAAGGCACGCCTTGACTAGTTGATATAACGTTTGAATTATCATAACCGACCGAGGAAGCAGTAGTGCTGGCTTCAGAGTATCCACCACTGGAACCTACGCTTGCACTTGAGATGCTGCTAGAAAGACTTTCACCGGAAAGGCTGCCACCAGAAAGGCTTCCACCGGAAAGGCTACCTCCGGAAATACTACCGCTGGAATGACTTCCAGAGTTCCCATAATGAATGCCTGAGGAACTTTGTCCACTTTGGCTGTTGCTACCACTGCTGATTTGTTGGTATTCACTGGACGATACAGAGCTGCTCGAGTCGGAGCCAGATACTTGCGTGGATCCTGTTCCTAAGTTCAACGAACCACCGATATCGAGGTTTGTGATGCCACCAGAGACAGTAGCCTGAGAGTCCCCAGTATTGTAGTTTACGTTAGCACCTCCTTTATTGTAGTCACTGACAATGTTGTTAATAACGGCTTGCGAATCTTCCTTGTTGTTATATTTAATGAAAAACACTTCAGGCTTCGAGGGAGGTTTCTGTTCAAATTTGGGTAAAACAACATTTTGGGCATCTTCTGGTTTCTTAACGAGAACATAAACAATGGTTTTTTCCTCATTTTGTTGCTGGACTGGAATTACTGGAGCCGCGTAGGCTTGAGTTGGAGCCTTGATGAAAATGATCTTGTAATGTTTTTGAGGAGGAGGAAGCACGATTGGCTGCCTTACCTTTGGCACCTCATCTTCTGGGGCAGCATGTACGTAAAAATGTTTGAATACTTGGGCTGGCTGACTAACATATTGGTATTCTTGATATTTGTTTGCATTAGATTGGTATTGACTCGAAGTTTGATACTGGTTTAGTGATTGGTAGTTTTCTTGCCCTTGTGAAAGTCCACTTCCAAGAGATGATGAACTTTGGAAATTATTCCCAAGAGAGCCAGTTTGGTAGCCAACCCCAGATCCTACAGTTTGGTAGCCAGCTCCGGATCCTCCAGTTTGGTAGCCACCTCCAGATCCTACAGTTTGGTAGCCAGAACCTGACCCTCCAGAACTTGAACCTCCGGTTTGGTAACTTGTTTGGTAGCCAGCCCCAGACCCACCGCTTGGGTAGCTTGATCCAACAGCTCCCAGATTCTGGTATCCACCAAGATTTTGGTAGCCAGAGTTAGATGAGCTTATTGTAGGATGTTGGCTGGAGCTCTGCTGATTGTAGTTGTAGCTTGAGCTACCCGAGCTAGTACTTTGGTACGCCGGAATGCCATAAGAGGTTTGTGGCACTTTGTAGTGGTACCCCAGACCTATATCGGCGTAGGCTACACTCAAACCAACCGCTAACACCTGAAATAAACAAATAACACAACCATAAGTAACTCAAACAAAGCTATTGTTGAATATTTAGTGCTAAGGCTATTTTCTAGTAGCCCCATGGAAATATACCTATAAATATTGCTTTTTTGTGTGTTGATTTAAATGGAAAACCGCCATCAACAACGATATTTGCGTCTTTGTCAAAAATGACGGCATTTTATATTGTTTTTCGAAAGCTTAATTGCTTCGCACAGTTCACGTTCAGGAAGACAGGCAGTAGCGTGTACTTGTATATTTATAAGTAGCTCAGTTAACGCTGACAAAAGAGGGAAAATTCTAGTAATCTAGCGACAACAGAGCAAATAGCCAGCGGAGATCCGAAAATAATCAGAACATCTAGATCGGCATTTATCAACATTTTCTATGAATATTTTTTTTTAATAATTTACTTTATACATATAGCGAAGCTTTAGTATTTGACAACCTAATTTGTTAAAAACCGGTACATTAAATCTTATCCAAGTACGAAAATTGAACTTAGAACTTAGGTAATTTTTGGTATGCAAGCATACTGTAAAATTCGGCATGTGAAATAATTTTGATGTATACCTACTCAAATTTTTTTCAGGATATTTTGGGAATACTATTTTAGTATGCATGATTTCTTTAATATATACATTTTTAAAGAAATTTGTTTGGTGACGTCACGAAGCAGTTATGTTTTTAAAATCACAGTTACCCGGAATGAACAACTCTACAATTTTCTATGTATTCTTGATGACAGATATTTATTGATAACATTGAGATTTAACCAAAAAGAAGTTACAAAATTATGCTACTTAATCACGTCATATAGAGATTAATTAATTGTCAGTCTTATTATTTTACGTATTTTCGTTAAAATAAGCTTACTCGCTTTTACCTACAAAATTTTACTAACAAAATAAACTATTAAAAAAGGGTTGTCTCGAATTGGTTTCTTATTTCATAATGTATTTAGATCTGGTTTTTAATGTAATAACATTGATAGAGTTTTAAGGTTTCAGATTTGTTCAGTTTTCGTTTTTCATTTTTTTTACAGTTGACTTAAACAAATCGGTATACGGCTTAATAAACATTTAAAACAAAGTCACAACAGTTAATATTATCATCGAAAAATACGAAGTTGTATAAATAGGTGGTTTAACTGACTGAAAGTCATGATTACAGTACGTTAATATTAACGGCTAACACGTTAGCTCCGTCCATCGTATGATGCAATATGACGTAACGTGGTCAAGAATAGAAAGTTTAAGGACAAGGTCACCGAGTAGCCTGCCTCAGCCGAGCTTAAAATTTTTACGCACTGTGTTCTGTACAAGAAATACAAAGCTAAATGAAGTAATGTTTTAAATATTGTTTTAATGTATGGTACAATATTTGTACATAAATAAAACATACCTACATATAAGGTCATAGAATATAGGTTTAATTGTATGTTTAGATCAATTTGTTCTTTTTTTTTCATTAATCTGGATTCGCAATTCAATACATTGGATTCATAAAATTTAAGCTTGTAGACTGAAATTTGGAATTTATAGTTGGCTTAACGTTTCTTAATTACATGGACATTTTAATTGTTTTTTCAGTTTTTTTTTAAATTTTAACATTTTCTGTTTTATGTAACTTGTTTGTTTTATGTAAACGTGTCAACTGTTTGTGTCAATTGTTTAATAAGGAAAACCTATTATTAGCCATGCTCTAAGTAAATCATTGTTATGTATATCGCTGTTGGTTTTCTAATAAATAAATAAATAGAAAAAGTTTCTTTCTTTTACCATACAAAATGAAACAATTTGTCGTAATAATATAATTATAATACATATTTTTAAATACTGGTATAACCATTTGACTCAATAATTCGTGACATGTTGCCGTTGCTATAGAAGAGTGACAAGTAGTTTTGACAGTCCACTCTCGATGTCAACCTTACACTACTTAAAGAATTTGGACACGCTGCAATAAGTGGATATCTGAAGGTGCTAAGTCACGGCTGTACGAAGGATGCATTATCATTTCTTAGTCAAACTCTCAAAATTTTTGCTGAGTGGGTAAAGAAGTATGTGGTCTGAGCTTCTCATGACCAAGCCCTTCCTGTTTCTCAATGCCGACCGTTTCTTCTCAATTTCTTGCTTGACCCTCATCAGCTGTTAGCAGTAAAGATCCTAATCGATGACTTTATCCGGTGGCAATAGCTCATAATAGACGATGCCCTTGCAATTCTACCAAACAGATAACATCACCTAACTGTGGGTTAATTCGGATTTTCACCACAGTCTGTAGTGCTTGACCGCTCTTTGACCATTATAACCTTTTCATACGTTCTCATCGTAGGTGATAAACCGTGCATCACCAATAATTATTCACCGTCAAAAATGGTTCTGTTTTATTTATTTATTTATTTATGTTCGGAAAACTTACAGCTAACATAATAGTATAAGTACAAGAATCAGGCTAGAAAGGCCATATTTTCGTTTTCACTTTTAAATTTTAAAACAAGAAACACAAGAAATAAAGTAATAACACACTAAGCATTGATTAAAAAACATAAAAAAAGAAAAAAAAACAAAATCACTTCATACATTCAAAAGAAAGAAAGAAATTAATAACATCAGAATAGGAAAATAAGTAACACTGAGATCTAACGATCTCTATTTTGATAACTCAAGTTTTTGTACAATGTATTTCTTATGTATTTGCTTGTAATCTAATTATTTAACGAAAAAAAATCCTTTAAAAGTGCCGCTCTCACATTGAGACACTACTGCAAAAGGCAAACCGTTCATCGACTCGACCGTCTTGGTAACAAATTTACAGGATCTAATCAAAAATGAATTCTGTCTATAGTTAGTACATGCGGGATCGATATTTAGGCTTAACGGAAGTATATGATGCCGTCTTCACTTGCCGTATAATTGAGCTCATAAGCAATATAAGACCCTTATATTGAAGGAATCGAAGAAATTCTTTTGAATTCTCTAGATTCTATCGATGTATTCATGATACAGAGGGTTCCACATAGACGACGCGTATTCCACGTGACTACGAACGTACGCGCAGTAAATAATTTTTAAGGTTTTAATATTGTTGAACTCCAAAGACAGTCTTTACACGAAGCCGAGTTCTTTAGATGATTTTTTAACAATATTGTCAATATGTTTGTCAAATAAAAGTTTACCGTCGAAGATTACTCCGAGGTCAACCATAGAATCTGCTCTACTTGTTTCGTTATTTATATTGTAGTCATATATTATAGTGCGTTTTTTCCTCGTAAAACTGCAAACATGGCACTTCGATGTGTTGAGGTCAAGTTTATTATTTACACAAAAGGTATAAAATTTATTGAGGTCAAATTGTATATTAGTTGCATCATTCAAGTCATTAATAGTACATCAAATTTTCATGTCGTCAGCGTAGAGTAAAATCTTAGAGTAACTAAAGCATTGATTAATGTCGTTTATAAAAATTGTGAAAAGTAACGGCCCTAGCAAGGCTCCCTGGGATACCCCTGAAGGGACGTATCTGGTCTGAGATTTGTAACCGTTTAAGACTACTACCTGACTACGATTTTCAATATATGAGACAAACCAGCGAAATAAGTTGCCTCAAATTCCGACTCGCCATAGCTTACTGAGTAGGATAGTGTGATCAATGCGATCGAAACATTTGGAATAGTCGGTGTATACCACGTCCACCTAAGACGGCGCCGACATATTTTTCGTGAGATGTTCCATTGCAACTAAAAGGTTTGTTTCAGTGGATCTGCCGCGTATGAATCCGTGTTGTTCGCTCATAAAATCGTTTTTAATTGTGGAATTTGTTTGTATGTACACAAGTTTTTCTAATATTCAAAAAAACTTTACACGGTTCATCGCTTACAAAGTTAAAAGATGTTCCTACTATGCCGACTATGATACTAGACTTGCACAGATAAAAATGACATCACTGGCTGACCGTCGTAAACTATTGGACCTATTAACACTTCACAAACTTCTGCATGGTAAATTAATGTCACACTCTTTGTTGCAGCAAGTTTGCATGAAAATCCCATATCATACTCCTAAACACCCTATAACTAATATTTTTAATATTCCCTTTAGCAGAACCAATCTTGGCAAGTTTTCTCCATTGAACAGATGTATGAGAACATATAACAGTCTAAACAACCATGACATTGACATCTTTTGCGACCCTGAACCTGCATTCAAAAGTAAATGCAAAGATCTTCTTTTACCTGCTCTGCCCGATTAATGATTCAAGGAAAATTAAAATAATAATATACATTTATTATAACGATTGTTGCTTGAATTTTGTTTTGGTTAAGTTTTGAATTGTTCACAATTTTTATTATTGTTGTATACACCTGTAAAGACGTATCTGTTATCCTAAAATATTATGTATCTTTGTGAAATTGTATATTGATATTGTCGTTGGTGTAGCTATTTAAATAAATAAATAATATTTTAGAAAATATGCAAAACTGAATTGGGGCGGTAGTTACAAATATAATTTCAAGAGCCTTTTTTATGTAAGGGAATTTAAACGCTGTTTTCCATAATGACGGCACAAAGCCAAATGACAAAGACCGTGATTATAATAGAATTAGGGGGATGGCGCATTTAACAGCAAAGATGGGAGGGATGTAGTCAGGACCCACCGACTTATTAAGATCGAGGGAGACAAGCAACTTGTAAACCTCACCTTCCAGAACTGTCTAGCGTTCTTATAAATAAAATATACATAGCCCTAGCTCAATCCATTATAGCTTATTGTATCCCAATATGGGGTGGTGCCTATAAAAGTGAGTTTCTACATCTGGAAAGGGCACAAAGATCGCTGATAAAAATAATTTATTTCAAACCTCACAAATTCTCTACACAAGCTCTATATAACATAAGCAATCTCTTATCAGTTCGAAAGTTATACATACTCAACTTGACCCTACAATGTCATAAATCCTTACCATTTAAACCATCACGTCAAAGGAAAAGAAGTAACGACATTGTTGCTCATTCGCCGCTTGTGCGTACCGTATTTGCTAGAAGACAGTATCAATCTCAGTCTGCATATATTTATAATAAAGTTAACAAATTAATTCAAATTTATGCGATGCGGTTACGTATGTGCAAAATAACATTAAAGCAATGGTTGGTTTCATTAAGTTATAACGAAGTAGAAAATCTTTTAACTAGAATTTTTTAACCATGAAACCCAAATAGGCCTCAACCGCTCATACAGACACAATGAACACACACACATACACACACACATGCACACACTACACTATCTAAACCTGCAACAACATGCTTTCTTGTATTATTAACATTGTTTTTATTTTTAATTACTTAATTATGTCAAAAGATAAATGTACAAAAATTAAAAAAGTGTAAAAATACCTAATCAAAATTGTAATCTTATATAGTCCATAAGGGGAGTAGCGGGTCATTCCCAACACAAGTATCTCATGATTACTTAATGGTAAGGCTCAGTAATGTTATGTTAAAAAAAATTACTTAATAAATATTTTTCATTTTCATTTTTTTTCAGAACTTCAATGTTGTTTAGATCAGCCCCTGAGGAAGCTTCGTCATTAAAAGCGCCACCAAGTGAATCTGATGACGACGATGGATATTGAAAATTAGAATGGAAATATTCACCGAACATATCTCAGTACCCAAGTCTGAAGTTTTGTCAGCTTATTTCATAACGGCAGGATAGTGGGTTGACTGTCGTTTATTTTTAACGTAAGACCAAAAACGCGATTCGCGCGATGTTATTTTCAATGCAGTTTATGTAATCTCTATACATTTCCGTCTCAACCATTTCAGCGCTCGTAAAAGCGAAAAAAAGAGTGATAGTCAGATAAATTGTTATATTTTTTGTATATAAAGTGAAATTTATTTTTTTCTTTTAAGTTCTTAGATATTTATTACTAATTTTTGACAACCTTGTCGGTACGTACAAGCCACGCAAATCGTAAAATGTTCTCAACGATTGTCCAAACCAGATAAAAGAAATCAACAGATTCCTCTATCGTCATTGAACTGAACTTAGTCGACCAGTCGACCTCCTTTAATTTACTATTTATTATGTCAAAGCCTGCTTGTTTGTAAAGGTAGGTAGTTCGAGGACCTGAAGGCAACTCTCTTTGTTTACTTAAATTTAGTTCTACACAAAACGGTTTATGATGAGGGTTCATGGGCACCATCGGTTCGACTTCATAAATAGTTACTATTTCGTCATAACAGTAAGCAAGGTCTAGAATACGATTATTGATATTTGTTAAATAATTAAATTGCCGTAGATTGCAAATATTTATATTATTAAAAATGTCATTTGGGAAAAACCCTGATGTAGTGTGGTTCATAAAATTTTGATTCACAATTTATTAATTTCCATTCAATATTAGGCAAATTAAAATCGCCAATAATTAAATAATAGGTCTTTACCTATGAAACTGCCGTTTTGCCGTACTGGCTATTTCAAATGAAAATATTTTTTTTTTTGACTGATAATTCTAATTTCAAATTAATTTTATTTGACAAACATGGAATTCTTTTTCTAAAATCGTCATTTGTTTAATAGTTAGTGTTTTGTTTTCAACGCATTCGAACATTTTTCGTCATCATGGATAAGTTAAAAATTCGAGTAATTATGGAATATGAGTACCGTCGTGGCAGCAAAGCGGCACAAGCGGCACGCAACATCAACGACGTTTACGGAGCGAACACTACAAACGAACGCACCACCCGTTATTGGTTTACCCGCTTCCGTTCTGGAAATTTTGACCTGAAAAATGAACCCCGTGATCGTCCGAAAACTTTGGTCGACAATGACGAATTAAAGGCAATTGTGGAAGCTGATGAAACTCAATCCACGGCTGAATTAGCAGCAGCTTTTGACGTTAGCATCAAAACAATATTGGTCCATTTGCGTCAAATTGGCAAGGTAAAAAGCTTGACAAATGGGCACCCCACGAACTCAATGACCGCCAGCGCGAAGTACGATGTACGAAGACGTGCCTTGCACTGCTCAGCAGGTATACAAATGAAGGAATTCTGAACCGCATTGTTACTTGTGACGAGAAATGGATCCTGTTTGACAATCGTAAGCGCTCAGCAAGTTGGTTGGACCCTGGTTCAGCACCCAAACAATGCCCTAAACGAAAATTTACCCCTAGAAAAGTGATGGTCACTGTTTGGTGGTCTAACGCGGGTGTAATTCATCACAGCTTCTTGCCAAACGGGACAAGCATTACTGCAGATGTGTACTGTGAAGAACTGAACACAATGATGGAGAAGCTCGCACGTCTCCAACCAGCTTTGGTCAATCGTTCGGCTCCACTGCTCCTGCACGACAACGCGCGACCTCATACTGCACAGCACACGGTCTCCAAGCTACAAGAGTTGGGGTTGGAAGTTCTCCGTCATCCGCCGTACTCACCAGACCTTGCGCCTACAGACTTCTACTTTTTCCAGAATTTGGATAACTTCTTGGCGGGAAAAAAATTCAATACCCGAGAGGCAGTACAAAATGCCTTTGAAGAATTTGTTGCCTCCCGTCCAGCTGATTTCTTCAAGAAAGGCATCAATAAGCTACCAATGCGTTGGCAAAGATGCATTGATTGCATGGGTGATTATTTTGATTAATAGAAATAAAAAATATATAAAAAAATTACGCTTCATTTATTTCGTGAAAAACGGCAATTTCATAGATAAAGACCTAATATTTGTCATTTGATGACCGAAGTATATTCTCAGTTAGTGCTTCAGCGAAGTTTTCAATTTGAGAATTCAATGAATAGCCAAGATTTTGAGTTCAAATATAAACAACTCAAATATGTAGTTTAAGAAGTTCACAGTCGGTACGTATTTTTACTGTTACCCAGAGATCCTCGGCAGAAGACCGGTACTCCGGGCGGTGGTCGGCAACAATCGTGCGCTGCACCGCTTTTAAAACTCCACCACTTCGTTGCTGGCCGGTGCCAGCGTTCGGAACCGTACGATAATTATCGTACATGTGCAATAATTTCATTCCTACGTACGATGTACGATGGTACACGACTATCGTACGCAGATTGTACGATAATTTCCATTCTGATGAAAAATTTGATGATTAGCCACTGAAACGTCCAAGTACAAGTTGTAATGACGCGCTATTTGTCCGCGCTCGCGGTAGGTTGCCGTCGCGTCGAGGGCCCTATGACTTTATCTAGTTTCAACTCTATTTTAAATAAACTACTGCAGCTGTTGCAAATAAAAAAATTACTTTAGAAAAGCTGACACTATACAGAAACAATTTATGTGTAAACTAATAAACGATGCCAAATTTTCAAAGTATAAAAAAATATTGAATTTAACGTATGGTTTAAATTTGACAAATTTATTTGTTTAAACAAAATTTTAAGGATTATTTTGTAATATATATCAAATTTTACCTACGCAATCTCAGGTCTGTGCCAATCGTTGAACATTTAATTTGAATTATTATTTTTTTTCCAACACAAGTTTACTAGATTTAAACTGTAATTCATTTGCAACGTATTATTGTCACGTTTCATATGATTTTTTTAAAGTATTTTAGCCATTTTCCTGATGGATACGATAATTTTGATCAATATACGATTATTTTACGGCCCTGGTACGATAACTGCCTGGCTTCAGGTTGTGAACACTGGCCGGTGCTGGTGTAGTCTCGATCACGCCGCCATACGACGTAGCGTTCGTCAAATAATTCACGGTCACTTATACCATCTAGTAGCCAGGTCTCAGTCAAACATATTATGTCATAGGAATTCAATAAATACATTCCTCAAAAATACGGCGGTTTTCGATCGTAGTCCCCTGACATTTTGATAGAATATACTAAACATACCTAAATAAAAACATATTATATAAATTATAGTTTAAATAATAATTGTATAGGTATAAATATACAACGGACATCATAAAACAAACATAGTAAAGTAATATTTAGA
Organism: Marasmarcha lunaedactyla; assembly: GCA_923062675.1. Taxonomy (NCBI): domain Eukaryota; kingdom Metazoa; phylum Arthropoda; class Insecta; order Lepidoptera; family Pterophoridae; genus Marasmarcha; species Marasmarcha lunaedactyla. The sequence goes on along the minus strand of OV281339.1, from coordinate 15,561,609 downwards.
AAACGTTTGCAATTGTTTAAAGTGCCAAGCTACGACAAATTTATGAAGTTTTAGTCGAGAATCGCGTGTAAGCCCATGCTTCATCAACTTTATTTTCGTAAGCTCGTGTGGTACTCAAATATCAGACATTTTTGTATACCCAAATTGAAATAATTTTATTTTATCATAGGTAAAAATTTTACTTCACGTTTTAAGCCGGACTTTTAAATAGCAGATAAAGCTCAACTTTTACAGGAATTGTCTCGACTTTATCCATTACATATGAACACCTATTAATATTATCTTTAAACTGATCCGTACACAAAACTGTCAATGTTATAAATTATTTCATAAAATACTATAAAACTATTAAGAAACATGAAGTTAAAACAGATAAAACTAATGTTTTGTTTAATAATACTTCCATTTAGTGCTATCAAGTTCCAAAATACTTGATAGCACTAAATACATGCTGCGTCCTAAAGACATCACGTATACAGTACGAACGCACATTCTTTAGAAAAAATTTATATTTTATTTTATTTAAATTTATATATTCACCTTAAGTAAAATGAAGATCGATGAACTTGAACTATGCTTATTTAAGTTATTGTTATGCAGTTATAATGTTCATTTAATGCAATAACATATACGTCTGAAGGTCTATCTAGAACGTAAGATTTTTTATCGCGGCTATATGTTTGATAATGCGTAACATTTAAATAATTGTGTTTTACCTTGTAGCAATCAACATATAATATTTTATTAAATTTTTTTGTTGTTTGATACATTTCAAAAATCCATGCCACTAGTAAAACGGTTGTATTGAATATTTTAGCGGAGCATGAATACTCTTTGATATAATAATATGTGTAACTTGTGCACTAAATAATAAAGTCACCTGTCTAACAGATTTTAAAGTATAAAATGTAACCTACTTCTTGATGTTTTAAATCAATTTTAATTTGCCGATTGTTGCTTAGATAACATGTGGATAACACAAGTATAATTTTCATTTTAATGATAGAAACAAACTGAATAACTTTCTAAGATCGTAAAACTGTTTTTCTCAAAGTCGACCAATCGCAATTAGCAAAACAATGTGAGTAAACATGTGTTTTAATAATCCACCAATGCACCATTACTCCATTTTCTAATCAAAACTGAAAAATCTTTAATCCTGTTAACAAACTACTAATTTTACAAAAACTTTCAACATTTTTAGGTTGACAGGGTATGATGCAGCAAGTACATTCATTACTTGTACAAGTAAAACCAATCAAAATGTAAATTTGGTACTAGACCATTATTTATTTCTCAGATTTTACAAATCACAAAATCGTACATAGCTCTTGTTATTGACAAACAGTTTTCATTTTCATTCTTTCTATAATCAACCTTATAAATGTATCTTTAGTGCTCTTTTTAAGTAGAATTTAAAGCGAGGTGAACTAGTAGAATCTGGATTTCCAGAGCTTGATTTTCTTATGATTGGAGGTACCCAGCTACTATGTTATTAAAACTGAAACTCTCAGCCAGATAAACAACGCCTCAGGAAATTAAATTGGGATGCACTTGTTTCAAAATGTATTTATTATATAAAAATATTAATTTAGCTTCAGACTAAACCTACAATCCAAAATTGAAGTTTTCATAAATAATTATTAATTTATCGCTGGATTCAAGAAGTTTATTTACAAATTAAGAAAGTTGCAGGGAGCTGTTTGTAAAATATAGTCAAATGTAATCAAATATAGAATATATGCTGTTTGTTTTACAATTAATAAAATATTCACAGTTTACTTCTTCACTACACGGGTCAAGATGTTCAAATATTTTTTCCTAATATTTGTTATAAGTAAATAAAAACATTAATCAATATACGTAAAAATTGGAGGTAATACATAATAGTATCATACCTTCCTATCTATGTTGTACGTACAAATTATTTATGGTTCGCGATTAAAATATTTATATATTTACGTATAAATGTTGCATAAATTGTGTGATATTATGTCTGGTAGAAGTCGGTTTTAGTGGCCTTCCATATAGGCTTATGCTTCCAAATAAGATTCAAAATATATGTTAAAACTATGTTAATGTAGCAAAAAATCCTTAAGCGCATAAAAAAACTTTGTTTTCGCCACAAAGTAAAATTATTCCTTACATCACTAAAGCGTTAAATAAACAAAGATCGACAAATTCGCACAGCACATTACGTAATCCACAAATCCGTATAGCTTAGAGACACCACGTCTGAAGCACAGGTTAAGGGTCGGTTCACACACAGCTGTTTTCACTCGCGGTTTTTGTCTATTGGAGGGTGTACACAAATTGTGGTACGTACCAAAAGTTTCTGCATGTTGGAGCTCCCCGGGTCAAGCGAAGCGGTAAGTGTCGCGGCGGCCGCCGGCCCTGGCTTTATATACGTGAGGCGGACACCAGGCAGGTGCTATCCAAGCAAGGCCCAAGGTTATGTCAATGGCTCCTTAGCTTAACAGTTGTCGCGGGCTTTGAAGTTCATTGCCAAAGTCATGGAGCTGTTAGGCTCACCAGAACGTCTAAGATTTGACGTGTTTCTAGTCGTATAATATTTTTTTTTTAATCTGCATTTCATAAGGACTTTTAAATAAAGCTTGTCCAAGGTGGGTTGTGGTTAACCTTTTGTAGACTATTAGGTATATTACTATACTAATTGGTATACTAGGTATTTAGAAAAACTTATTTATAGTTGTCTAATATTTATTGAATTAGTGTGTAGTAATCATATCACTTTATTATTAACAGATATGAAACAATAAGGCATTATTTTGTCTATGATAGAATAGGCCAGTATGCCCAAAATATGCAAAGGTCTATTTATTTTTAAATAATAACGTTTAATTATCAGCAGAACCTGGAAATTAGAAACCAGAAATTATCAGCAGATGGCTGGATCCCGCGTTAACTCGTGAACGGGTGCCGTTTGAGGGTGTTCGTCGTTTGGATACTTGGGGGGAGGGAGACTTGCCGAGCTAACAGATGCAGAAAAGAATAATTTTGTATAGACATAAAGAGACTGTAAATTTATTTTGAAAAAAAAAATATACCAGTGAAGTTTCTTGCCAGTTCTTCTTCACGAAGGTTTTTTTTTCGAACTGGTGGTAGAATCATGTTTTATTTGACGTCAATAAGAACAAGTAATTGTCAATGTTGAGAAATAAATATTTGAATTTGAATTTGAATTTAAACCCTGAAACTATGATATGCGTATTACTTTATTGCAGCATTCTTTATTCTAATCAATTGCTTAATACGATCGTCTATCAACCAATGTTTGACCACTGATCGATGCAAAGTCTCAATTATCTATAAGTAACAAGTTTAAACAAAATTTTTTGCTCGCAAATCAGCAGCTGATGGTGATTACAGCCCTGCATACGTACCTACACAAGAGACTTATTTGGTCCCAATGAACACCACCTTACCCGAAGTGGATCATTCCGGCGGTGGTGTCAGTCAATATATACTCTTACATGCTTGCCAACATGGTTTCTCAAGATTTTCTATTTGAGCGTCAGAGCACATGTTTTTTTATACTAAGTATGAAAACTAGTTACCTAAAATTTGCACAAAATTGTAGCTGTACAGACACAGAAGACAACATCATAACCGCTAAGCGGCAGACGTACAACGGTACTATAATGCCTTTGATGTACCCAATTATAATTGTAAACGTTAATAGATCATATACTTACCATTTTTCAAAACACTACCGTAGCTAGTGCTGCACTAGCGGCATAATTGAAACGAAGTTCTTAAGTAACGATTTCTCGAAAAGTTATGCAATAAGAAATTACATACTAAGGAAAACTGTACATTCAATTTATTGCACCCACAAAGAGAATCGGGCATTCCTATTATGACACGGGATATATTATAAGGCCGTTTACATAACGGGCCGTTGAATGAACTAAAGGAAACTAGTTCCGTTGTGTAATCGCATAGTTACTGGATTTTTTATCCCGAGACGCGTGAGCGGTGTGCGTGAATGCATGCTCACAAAAATGCATAGACAAGTCTTATAATTTACAGAGCTTCGAACGAACGAATGTAGAGTTAGTGTGTGCAGTGGGAAGATTTGATTTTTTTTCACTTGATAAACTTTGAATGTATGTTAAATAGATGTTCTAAGATTTACAAAGATTCCCCACAGAATCAGGAGCTGGCTGCGTGAAAAGACGCCTCTAGTTTGAAACCAAAATTTCGTAAAAACCTAAAACGAAAAAGAATCTTTAATTACATTTTCTTTCCATTGAAACCATACTTCACAGTGACAATTGCCTCCAAACAAGGTAGAATTTAAAAATTAATCATAAATATATTATATATACCCTATAAAATTTTAGATAAATACGACTTGACCGTGGAATCACTGGACTGGTAGCATCACGATTACGAAATCAAAATAGTTACCAAAACAAGTTCCGACGTCTGTACAGTCAGCTCAAATATCAGATAGCCACCATTCTTCTGCAGGTAGGCATGAAAAATACAATGTCAGATCATAAAAATAAAATGACTGTTGCAATGTTTAGAAATAAATGAAAGCGCAACGAATATAACTTTTTTATGAATTATAAGAATAATGCCTTTCGGAAAATTTGTTTTGTCTCTATCACTCTTTATATTTGGTTTCAATCTTCGTGAAAAAATTATTGTGTATAATTTTTCTTCTCATATTGTTGTATTACAAACGTTTAAACTGTAAAATTGTAAAAAATACAATGATTACAGTACGTTAACTAACGCTAACAGCTGGTGCTCGTTACTTTCTCGTTAAGTTCTAAACAATGCAAATTAAAAGACAGATTTACTTATACAGGAAGCCTGTATAAGTAAATCTGTCTTCAATTTGAATTAGTCCTGTAATTAGTATTCAAAAGGGCCAATTTTTGGATTATCGGATAACTAACACCGTACTGGTGGTAGAGCCATGCTTTATTTGACGTCAATAAGAACATTGAATTTGAATTTGAATGTTTACTTTCTTGAGCATTTTAACGACATGAGCATGATAAATCTATTATCAAAGTTCAATGGTTTTATTATTAAGCAGTGATAAATATATCTCACTTATAACGAAATAACTTGGATCTTGAGAACAATTTTAACAATTTTACATAATTTATATCGATAAATTTTTCTAAAAAATATTTTCCAAAAACACGTCGAAGTAGACTTTTAACATATACATGTCCAGAAGGTCAAGGTCCAAATGGAAGGGGTTCACGCACTATTGTCCAAATAGTAAAAAAAAATATATAAAAAATATCTATGTGGATTAGTTTAGTAGATATAGGATGATTTCTAAAATAAGTAAAAAATCACTCATTATAGCAGTAATTCGTATTCTGAATCTGTAAATGTTGACCGATTTTTGTTATTAATTGGTTACTAAATGTTCTTATGTAATAAACCTTTGATACAAGCAAATCTATTATGGTACGATAGAAAAATAACAATAAAGAAAAAATAAACTTGTCGCAATTTTTTATACCTAATTTTCTCTGCTCTACCTTGTATAAAACATGTAGGAAATGAGGCTGGCATTTACTCTCAAAAGTTGGCGCATCTAATGCAGTTTCTAAAAAGGTATAATAGTTGGCACTTAAATGGCTGTGTTTTATTAATGATCCTTAAATTGAGGAAGCACCTATTTTTAAAATTATTAAAAATGAGTAAAGAGATGTAAAATACTGCTAAAAGATTACATGAAAGGGACACTTGCTCAGGTAGACGATCCAGGGAGTCACTCCTCTCTCTTATCACGCAACTCCGTGTCAGGTACCGAAAATCAGTCAGTCAGTACTAGTCAGAACTTTGTTCTGTTCGTATCTTACGTCACGTCTCTGTTGCGCATACATTTTGATAAATACTAACGACTCGGCTAGAACTTGGAATTTGATTACCTTTGTGATTCGGACTAATCACAAGCACAATAGTAAGCTCATAGAGCGATCCAAGTCCAATCCACCAAATCGTAGGGATTATCTTAAGTCCAAGTTAAAGCCAAGACTTTAGTTCCAAGTACAAAGGTAATCAAATTCCAAGTTCTTGCCGAGTGATCTTTCACTTATTTTAGAAATCATCCTATATCTACTAAACTAATCCACATAGATTTTTTAAGTATTTTTTTTTTACTATTTGGACCATGGTGCGTGAACCTTTACCATTTGAATGTTGACCTTCTGGACACCCTGTATGTGAAAGTATATACTTATACGTATTTAAACTTTTCTAATTTATTAGATCTTTATTGGTAATTTATTCAAAATTTATTAGTTGAATTCCACAAACTTACCTGTGCTTACTCGATGGCTTAATTTTATTATTAGTCCTATATTCACAGAGTACTGGGCAAATAAAAATTATACATATAATATAATTGTTGTGCTGACTATAAATAAACTTAGGATAGACCATTTTAAAATGGCAAATATATTCCAACCACAAGATAGAGATAAGACACAATAAACAATGTTAAATTAGCATTTTTATTTAATTTGGAAAAAAGAATCAAGTTTCGAACTCATATGAAAAATAATTAGGCATCAAACCTTTTGCAAAACAACCTCCATACGTGTGAGTGGCGGGTTGTGAATTTGATTTATATTGAAGGTATTCTTACTGTGATAGTATGAATCAAATAATTCAAATAACTACTTTGATCTACAAACCGTCCAAGGTGTATAACATTAGTTGCTCAAACTATATAAAATATATACAGGGTGTATCAAGACCGCTTCCACTAACTTTGGGGTATGATTATACTGCATATTCTCATTACGAAAAAGTACTTTCAAATATTTTTTAACGCCAAAAATTTGGACTTTAAAGAAAAAATAAATTAAATTTTTTGAGATTTACATATGTTAGAACAAACGGATTATCAGCAAATTTTAAGTAAATACACAGTTTTTTTTTACAAAAAAAAACCCACAGTGTATTGCTAGCCGTATTTACAATTATTACGGTTGCAGTTGCTAAGCAACGCGAGCCCGCGCCAATGCTCTGGTGCTTGCTTGTTGCTACGTGTGCTCGGCTGACTCGGTCTTCCCTTCCCTGTCTCCCATTGTCAAAACCTTAGTAGGTAGGTAGGTAAGTGCCCACCTAGAAATCTTTGTCAAAGCACTTCATTTCCCTACCTAATACGTACATACAACTTTATTAGTTTTAGAACACCTACAACCGGACGATTTTTGTTACGTAGCAGTTTAATGACAATACATTTACCTACTACTCATTTAATTATTACTCATTGATCTGTTATCAATCAGCTGATTAAAATAAATAACAGCGAAAATAATTCCTGCAAATAACCTTTACATGGGTATTACATTTTACGTACCTAATAACTAGCTTTCCGAATTACTGTCTAACAGAGTTGGATTCGAAGTTAGACTTCTTTCTTTAGAAAAATAATTGTAATAATACTTGTAAAACATTAACCTCATTACGAAATGCCGCAGTCGGACTTACTTTACAGCCTACAAGTCTCTCCGTTAAGAAGATTCAAATTACACCTCGTTTGTCACAATCAATCTAACTACTTGGTATAACAAGAACAATAAATAATAAAGAATATACAAGAATAAACAATAAAAAAAAATTATTTAAAGTATGTATCGTGAAAACTTAAGACAATATTTAATAAATATCTCCCTTTTAGGCAATCGGGAAAAAAGTGTGTAAATTCATCAAACATTAAAAAAAATATCATTTAATTTTAAATCTTTACATTCAGTTGGGTTTTAAATTAACTTATAAGCAAAACATGTAAGGTGAAATTGTGTCAAAATACAGCACAATAGTGTCTTGAGCTTATTTTTTTTTAAATGCCTATTTAAAAAAATAAGCTCAAGCCGTTTAAAAATTATTCCGCTCCTTCGCAAAATACACTCACTAACCTGACTAAATCCTTCTCATCCCTATGAGGTTTGGTTCCAACTGCGCACCTTCCAGTTCTATGCAGAGTTCGGCTCGTCTTTTCGTCTCCTGGTGAAGTCGAGGCAAAAGGGTAGGATCTTCTAAACTGCTTGCGCTTAACTTATTAAAAACATCGTTGAGTCTTGTTATCATTTCTGCAGCACTATCGCACTGTTGATCGAACACCCTTTCTTTTACGTAACCCCACAGAAAAAAGTCTAGTGGGGTCAAATCAGGCGACCAAGGTGGCCAAACGTGGGTTCCCAGTCTTCCAATCCATTGGCTTTCAACTATTTCGGAGAGCCGTTGGCGAACGGATCGAGATACGTGTGGAGGTGTGCCGTCATGCTGGAACCACGCTCGGCCGTAGTCAGCCACAGTAAAATCCTTCAAATATCTACTCAGTTGCCTGTTAATAAAATCTAAGTATGACGCACCATCTAAACGCCGTGGCAAAAAGACTGGTCTCACGATTACATTTTTAAAAATACCGGCTCATACGTTGACGGACCATCGGGTCTGGTGACCGGTTTCCTGTGAAGCGTGAGGGTTTCCCTCCGACCACATGTGAGCGTTTCGCCTATTCCACATTTCGTTCAGAGTGAAAGTGGATTCATCCGTATAAATCACGTGCTCGATGAATTCAGGTAAACTTTGCTGCTGATCTAACAGCCACTGGCAGAATTCAGTACGACGGAGTCGATCAACTGGCAGCAAAGCTTGTACACGATGAATTGCGTAATGCCGCATTCTGCTGCGTCGTAATATCCTTTGCACAGTTGGATGTGCAGCAATGGGCCTACCGTGCAGACGTCTAAGCTGCTGGGCAGCACTATGCGTTCCAAGACGAGGGTTTTGGCGCACAACTTCTAAAATGCGCTCTTCTGTGTTGACATCCAGCTGATGCCCACCTCCAGAAGCTACAGGAGCTATCGGCCTGTTATCCAAAACTCGCTGGTATGCATTTATTATGACCCGTGAGTCAGAAGGATGGTGGGCGTTAGGATAAAGCTTCAGCAGCATTCCCTGGTGCTTCTCCTAAGCACATTAGCATCCTGCCCTATGCTCGAGAGCTGTATACATAAGGAACAGGCATTTTTGTTCCCAAAAATAAGCACAACAAAACTTAGCACTAAATAAAACGATGACAAATTTGTAAACACGAAAACACACACGAAAACAAGGATGCAAAAGTGTCACTTGCAAGCGCGGCCAGCAAGGAACTGACCGTGTAACGGCTTTTTTCGTCGGCACGAGCCACGCAAATATCCTAGAAATAGTGTAAGAAGTAAAATTATCGAAACTTTTTGATATCGATAAGTCGTGCATTGCATTCTTTTACATTTGTTTTGTGATATGAAATTCGGCTGAACCCTTTGATCTTACTGTCTGATCGATTCCTTTCTCCGAAACAAGGGCATGGTGTTCGAATATTCGCCTTTTTTACTATTCGAATAAAACTTTTTTTTAATAATTTAAACATTTCCGTACCTTCTAACCTTTTCCGTATCCTTAACCCTTTCCGGAACATAACTACGCTTAGACGTGGATGTTATGGCGGTTAACACAGGTAATAAGCATTTTTAATAAAGAATACCAATAAACACTTTTAATGCTTACCAATAATCCTAAGAAGACATCTTTTAAGTAATCTAATTTTAGATACAATATTTACAATAATTAAATCAAAGCAAGCACTGCGCTCCCAACAAAGACCAAAACTAAAACAATAACATTAATCGATAATGTTAATAAGCAATTTCATGTCACAACACTACCTGTTGTGCACGGTCGTCGCACGTGCAAAGAAAGGCGGCTCATTTGTACTTGTGTTAGCGGCTTCCGCCAAACGATTTCGCTCAGCAAACTACGTCCTTTCGGAAGCGCTTTTCTAGGAAATAATATTATTAATGCAATGTACACCATTTTTTAAGTTTTATTTCAGTTCACCGTTGATTTTAAGATTTTAAGATTGATTTTAAAACCTCCTCTGTAATACTTATTTTTTTTTTGTACATTTGGTTTGTATTTTAGTAATTGTAACACTGACCAGAACAAACACAATAGTTATAGAGAAGCATGTAGTGTTTACCTGTAAGTAATTGTCACGCTAATTAGTTAAGAATGTAAGCAATTTATGTACTAAGGAACAGTGTGAACAATTGTTGGTGAACCTTAATAAAGAAATAAAAAATAATACAAAATATATACCTATTTAGGTGCTTTTGTGCGCAGTGTTATCTACCTGCGCAATTTACCTATGTTTTAGTTTTGTGAACTTGTGTGAGTGAGTTTGTGCATTTTTGTTATGAACGAACTTCTAAAGGGAGGTAAGACGTACATACTTAGTAGAGAAGTAAGTTTTATTTTAAGGATCCAAATACAATAATTAGATTCTTCTAATATTATACCTACATGTGAAACTTTGTAGTACTTTGAAGCTAGTACAATGCCTGTGTTATTAAATATTCAATATTATTGAGTTACTACGCATTCCTTTTTTACCTATTCAATGATTTATTAATGATGCAGCGCTACAAAAACTTTAAGTTGTCTGTCAAACGATTTAAACATGCAGCGCTTCGATCTGAAACTGCAAACGAAGTTACTAGACGTCTACTTATAGAAAAAAGTTAGACATCACCTACGTATTTTTGTTTGTATTTCTTGACAGTGCGTGAAAGGCACACTAGTATAAACTAATAAAGGTAAATGAAAGAGAATGACCTTGTGTTAAGGTTCATCTGCTGTCTTTGAAACAAAACTGTTTACTGTAGAGTTTCTTATGTTAAGATCTCGTCTGGGATGGTAGAACTATCAGAAAGACAATATCAACGCATCATTAATCGATAATCAGTAAAATCCACGATTAAATGTGCAATACAATCTTAGCCTTACCATCAGATAGATCGGGTGTTCGTTTGCCGTTCGATCCGTGGTCGCCGAGCGATCGCCCGGTGCGGTTGAATTTGGCGGTTGGGTTGGCGAAAATTTAGCTTGCGGAGCGATGGGTGTTGAATGAACGAAGGTTAATTCGACGGTCGACGAGCACTAATATAGTTGAATCCGTAGACGGCTAAACTAAAAAGTCCACAACGTTCTTATCGACTGGCAATGCAACCACAACACCTCAACGTAGTTGGTTAACTAGTTAAAGTTCGTTGAAATAAAACCGTCGACGCAAACAAATTTAGGTTGTAATTCAACGAAAGTAGAGTTGATTTTTGTTAAGTTCGTTGAAATAAAACCGTCGAGGCAAACAAATTTAAGCTGCAATTACATAGAGTTGATTTTTGTAAGAGTTGAGGGACAATCGACTAGTTCAACGGTGGACGGGAAATAAGTTCATGTTTGTGTCCATTTACTTACATTTCTTTCTTTTGAATTTCGATTCAAATTAGTGTATGTTTGAGTACGACTTGCGTGCGTAATTCATAATATTAAAGTGTTGTTTAAAGAATAGACAATTGACTTTTGTTTTATTAATTAATAGATTTAGTGGTTTGAAATTGATAAGAAGCTTTTTTAAGAAAAAAATAACTTTTCATTACTATTCAGCCAGTCCTAAACCTGGAAAAGTATGAAGGGAAGTTCGATTTGATCATAAATAAACTACTCTTCACATGTTAAAGCTAAGAAATATCATGTAATGTTAATTTATAGTGGAATTTAAAATAAATATGTATGTACACAAGATTTATTGTTAAACTTATAAAATATAAAATACAAATATTCTACTAATAACCACTTGTTTATTAAACTATTCAGGACGAAGTTTACGTAGAACGTACATGAACGAAGAACTTATAAGTTATCATAATGGACTAGTCAACGAAATCAACTAGTTGATCGACTGGTTGATCGACGCCAATAAACCGTCTAGTTTCGTTAACGTCAAAAACATCGACGACCCATCGCTACTTGCGGTGCTTGTCTAGTAGGCTAGTACTTAGTTCAATGTTCAATATTCACACATAATAACACTGAGGCCACGGACGAGAGCGTATAAAATTTACAACTTTTATTCTTACGGAACTTAATATCTACTATGTAGACTAGGTAGTTACTGTAAGTTTTATCTTATTTAAGTATTTAGGGCGTTTTTATTAAAGGAATCTACTGTAAGTTATTAGCTATTATGTTATTAAGCAAGATAATCTTCGTTAATGACCACGAGGTTTTGTCATTGAAACTGGTGGGTTGATGATCTTTAGGTTCAAAACTATTTTTTACAAGAAACAGGAATCCAACTTTGTTATTGCAGTAATTCGGATAGATGATTTGCAGGAATTATTTTTGTATCGTTATTTATTTCGATCGGCTGCTGTTTATTCATTTTGTTTAGTAACAATTAAATGAGTAGGCACGAGGCAGGTAAATGAGTTTTGTTAAACTATTAAGTAATAAATACCTAACGAACAAAGTTGTTTTAGGTTGGACAAATAAGTGCTTTCACAGATTTTTAGGTACCCCTGCTTGGGTGGGAAGATAGGTACCAAAACAACCTAAAAGAATTATTTCGAAACATAGGTAGGTACATACGTAGGTAGGTAACTTAGGGACGCTGGCTTGTTTCGTCATTTATTGGTCAATGCAGTGCAATAGGTAGGTACGCAGGTTTATCTAACTAATGGTATAATTTGCTTTGCCTAAAGTAAGAAAAGTTCATTAAAGAAGGTATAGCCTAGGCTTACGAATGAAATTTTTTGATGAAACGAATTTATCGAACTAATGATTGACAGGAATAATTTTCAGCCATTATTTATTTACACCCTACTTCGATCAACTGCTTTTGATAGTACTTACTTATTTCATCGCCATCATACCTAAACAAATTCATGAAAAATTTCTATTACATGACATAAGAAGTCATTCGAACATAGGAAACAACTACATAGAGTTCGCTTATGGTATTCATGCGACGCGCGATGCGCACGCTGCGAGTCAACTGATCGCGAGTAGCCACAGCCACAAGCGAGGTCTGGTGCACTCGCCCCGCGTCGCGTCGCCTATCAACGTAGCCGCGCGGACTGTCCAGATAGTAGATACATTTACATATACATTGCGGGCATTTTTTTGTAAAAAAAACTGTGTATTTAAATGAAATTTGGTGATAATCCGTTTATTCTTACATATCTAAAGCTAAAAAAATAGAATTTGATTATTGGAAAATGTCAAAATTATTGGCGTTAATAAAAAATAAAAAGTACTTTTTCGTAATGAGAATAAGCAGTATAATCATACCCCAACATAAATAGAAGGGGTCCTGATACACCCTGTATAAAACATTTATGGTACTCTAACTGTGGTAATTTGGTATCAATTGATTCAAAATCTACGTTGATCTTGAATTCATTCAGGTTCTAATATAAAAAATAGCATTGTTTAAATATAACATATAGTCATAGCCCGTCAATCCCTACTACTATCTGGAAACAGGTCATATCGGATTTTTAAGGGACGTTGGCTCTAAAAAAAAATGACATCCAAAAAAAACTCACAGCCGTGACCCAATTATTTTATATAGATACCGCGAGCCCGCGGGTCTGGTTAGAAATTAATAAAAATTTATCCAGTTGGAAATTTAACTGGAAAAGAGGTGAATTTAAGTAAGAATTTGTCATTTATTATTCAGATCCAGTATAATTACCATATAACGCGATTCAATACTGCGCATTTCTTTGATTAGAGACAAAAACCTCCGCTAATTTAGCGAGCATGGCGGTTCGATTCGACCTCCGCGGCCTTATCAAACAAATTTACGTTTGATAGCCATACTTAATAAGTGAGCCAGAACCCGTCAATCCCTACTACTAAGGTCGTTGTTTATAGTCTTCATTAATGTATTATTTAATAATTATTTTTCAAAAGCTAAGAACTTATCGATTATCAAATTTTCTAAAGAGGATTTTTTTAATGCAAAAACAAAAATAAAACAAAAAAGTATAGATAAATATAAAATATAAAAAGATAAATGAATACACTATATGACATTAAAAGTATCCTACGCCACAAACCAATGCTACAAAATTGTACGAAATCAAAAAATCTTATCAACATCTATACAAAAAATCGAAAAGAAAAAAGTGTAAACTGACGTATTCAGATTACGCAACATACGCAAATGAAACTAAATTTTGCAGCCTCAACTAAAGCTCTTTAAGACTTTCTGCAAAAAACTAATACAGCACAATTGCGGAAGTAACACTTTTATTTGCTTAAGTCAGCAATGAATACGCGATGAATCAGAACCTGAAACAGTTTGTGCCATGTATAACTATTATTTTTTTGTATTTACTATATAAAAGTTAAAAGTTTTTGGTACTGTTGTTTTCGTGGTCAAAGCTTCAAGACATATGACAAATATGTCTGTTGCGAATATTTGTCAGCTTCTAGTTCTTCAGATTAGTTGGCCATGACATCTTAACTCTACCTTTGCAGTTCCAAACACTTTAACCTCCTAGTTCGTATACGTAAGTCGTCGCTGACCTACAAGCACGTAAGCACTGCATAAAGAAGCCTTCAAGGCCAAAACTTTGTAGTAAATTATTAATATTCTAAATCTTTAAAAACAATTAATGTATGCTTACACAATGTGATAATTTTAGATATAAAGATATTATTCGGATTTATACATTTTTGTGTCATGTTTCACCCAATAAATTTTTATATTTTAATTATTTAAGAAGCAAAAGCAGGTGAGTTTTTGCTCCTCAATTCAAAATTCCTAAGAATTCAGAATCGCTGAAATACCAATATCATATAAATTACAACCGAACTAAAGATTTATTAATTTTTAACCACTTCACAATAATAAGGCGTGTTGTAAGTTTTAGATGGTTGTCTGCCTGTGGCATCTCCTATTCGAACCGCCGAATTTCGATACGGGTTTTTCAGCCTGAAAGCTGACGGAATTGACAATGTTTTTATCCAAGTTTGATAAAATTATTTACAGCCAAGTTAAGCTCGCTTTTTCTTGTCACTAGTTTTTTATTCTGGTTTACGAGTAACTTGTTTCAAATAGACCATAAAATAAGCGAAGCGAAGGTGTGGTTTGAAACGAGAATGCTAAAATATTTATTCGATCCACACCTGGATTGAAGAAGACCACAAAAACAATGTAATTATGTGGATTGACCACAGTAAAATACCGAGTTCCAAACACTTCAACTTCCTAGTTCGTATCCGTAAGTCGCCGCTGACCTACAAGCACGTAAGCACTGCATAAAGAAGCCTTCAAGGCCAAAACTTTGATGTAAATTATTAATATTCTAAATCTTTAAAAACAGTTAATGTATTCTTACACAATGTGATAATTTTAGAATTATTTTATCGCTACTAAACAATTATTAGAAGTTTTATCTGCTTCGTCCCATAATTTTTGCATTTGGTGTACACTATGTCTGTTTCGTTTTTACCGAAACAAGGATCACAAGTGTGTTATTTTAACTTTTGACTTATCTTGTTTTTAAGCTTATTAATAGTAATAGACGCACTACATTTATTACGCTTGGAGCGTCTCCATAGTGTAGACCCTCCTTTATTCGTTGCATATGAATTAAATCTGCAACCACTCAAAATAGCACACACCGTTTTTCAATTTTTTTACCGGCTTACGATAAAGTTAAATTCTTTATCTTTATTCATTTTACCTTTTCAAATTACAAAACATATCCTTTATCTTTAAACGAACCTGAAACCTTCAAGGGTAGATAGAATACATGGAATGGCGTGGAACATCCTCATCTTCTTCATACCTTCCCTCAAGTGAGCTGGAAGTTGCAAATTGTAATTTACAATTTAAAAATAAGAATATCAATTATATCAAATAAATAACGATATCAGGTAGGATCATAGGGCAGTAGTAGGGGTTTACTAGTTAGGGCACCTAGTCAATCACCTATATCTACATTATTAGAAGTAGCAAGTCGAAGCTATGTCTAGATGACCTATACTTATTACTTTGTTCAAGTTATTATTCGTTAAAAAGTATGTAGCTTAGATTATTGTTACCATGTGGGAGAAATAAACACTATTTACTAAAATAAAATATGTGTTTATATTAATGATGTTTGTTGAGGCTTGTTAAACCAAGCCTCATAAAATGACGTATATTAATATATTATAAAACAAAAAAAATTCATAGTAAGATTAACAACCTCCATATAAAATTAATCACTTTGAATAAATTACTTAGAAAATAATATATTTACTGACTTCAAAAACTAAGTTTTTTAGTTTTCTAAAGGTTTTTTACCTACGCCGCTAATTAAAATTAATCACAAATAAATTTATAACCGTCCAATAATAATAAAAAAATTTTGGCTTTTCTTTTAAAAATACCGGTATAGGGATAACGACATTAATGAACGCCGAAAGGAAAACAAGCCAGACTGTTGCTACCTCTATTTGGAGGTGTAAGGTAAACGATATTTTTAACCAATCAAATCAAAATCAAAAACCAAAAAAAATTTTAAATAATCAAATAATGTGCGAATTTTCTGACAACCGTAATAGCTTATCCTCATTTATATATTTTTCTGGAATTTTTTGTACGGCCTCCATTAAACTCCTACGTATTTACCTACCATATATAGAGTGCTAAGTCTTTAATACAAAAGGTCAACGAGTGACCTCTAGCATGTATCTACCTATATATTTCGTTAGGTTCAACCTCAACAAGTGTAAATTAAAATGATTTGATTACCTTTGTTTATTTACTTAATAAAGTTTAAAATCACTACTTTGGAAGTAAAGTTGTTTCTTTGCCTACCAATTTAAGGAGGTACCGTCACGGCTAAGCCTTAGGAAACACGTCGGAATGCCGCGACATTTCAGTAAAGAGGTTAATATGAATTATTATGAATTAAGAAGAAAATACATTTAAATATACGTTTGACATAACAGAAATGAAAAAAGGAATATATTCTGACTTGCTGAGCAATATGTTTAAAAAATAATAATAATTTATATATATATATAATTTATAACATTATTTTCAATTACCACGAGTTGGTGGTAATCCCGAGTTGATGGAATCGTACGGTTCAAATAGGACCAAGGCTACCTGAGACACGTTATAAAAGATTTTTTTTTCAGAAAAGAAATACGAAATTGCAATTCAGTTACTGGATTGCAAGGGAATGTAGAAGAATTCCTAAATAACATCGTCTTTAACACCGTCGCAACGTTGAATCGCTACAGCGAGGAAGAAAAAAAGTAGTTATCGCCGGTTATCTTAAAGGGCCAGCACTAAATTTTTTCTCGCAAGTCTCCAATGACTGCAATACATTTGAAGAGTTAAGAAACGAACTGATCAAAGAATTTCACATAGACGTCGATCATTTGGTGGAGTTTTACGAAAGGAAGCAGAAGACCGCAGAAGATATTTTAATTTACTATTATGCATTAGACGCACTCGCGGCCAAGGCTTGTCCAGCGATTTTAGAGAGCGCATTTATACGACAATTCTTATGCACCAGTTCATTTACTAATAAAGGCCGATTAGCTTCACAAGTGTTCGATAGCAAGGAAGTGCTGAAGCGAACAATCATGCAAAGGCATGAAATATTTCATGACGCACCCGAAATAAAGTGGGATTTACCAACGCACGTCAAGTCAACGGCAGCGTCTACATATACAGCTCCGAGGGACGCAGGCAATATAGATCCGAGTCACACATACAGGTAAAGTGTAAAATTCATACCCAAGCTAACCACAACTACGAGAGCTAATACTCCCCGTTATAATTTTAGAGACCGTGCAACCAATCAGTGCCAGGGAATGCCACTACAAAAGCATTACCCAAACACCTATCGGCGTCAGAAATAGGGTTTGTACAGACGCCGACGAAAGAAAAAAATCCTATCTCAAGTAAGTTCGTTCCATTTATTTGCGTTCAGATACGCGACTGTGACACTATTGCGTTATTAGATACAGGGGCATCCGTGTCGGTGGTGTCTGACCGACTGTGCAAAAAACATAACTTAACAATGCAAAAAGCGGACGATCTGTTCATCAAAGCCGTAAATGGCAATAAATTAAATTGCTTGGGAAGCACGAAGACATTTATAACAATAGATAATAAATTACATATTCAGGAATGCGTCGTCCTGAAGGATGTTGAGCAAGATTTAATCCTCGCACAGGATTTCAGAACGCAGAAGCCATAGTAGACTTTAAGAATAATAACGTAAGATTCGGCAAATGTCTTGTAATTTTTTACGTGAAGATAGTGTAAAATATGAATGTAATAATTATAACTCTTTACAGCTGATTCAGTAATCACCTAAGATGTGTGAAAGTGAATGTGTTTATTTTAGTAATCTTGTAGATAATTTTAAAGATAACTTATGGAGTGAGGTGGTGGCAAGACGAAACGATGATTTCGATTTATCATCGGAATTATCTGATAGTTAACATAATTCATTGTCATTATTGTTAAATAAATATAAGTCCACGTTTGCTTTCGATAAAAATAGTTTAGGTCGGTGCAACGATAATGTTGAAGTAACGATAGACACTACGGACGAAGTCCCTGGTCATAAAGCTCCATATAGGGTTTCTGCTGAACAACATAGAATCATACGCGAACAAGTGTCAGACATGTTGCAAAATAACATAATTCGTAAATCAAGAAGCCCATATGCATCCCCGGTCGTGACACGTGGAGATTTTGTGTTGACTTTAGACAACATATTAAAAAAGTTATTACTGATGCATATCCATTGCAAATATTGATGATATTATTCCTCATTTAAATGGTGCTAATTATTATGCAGACCTCGATTTGAATTCTGGTTACTGGCAATGTGCCATAAAGGAGCAGGACAAACACAAAACTGCATTTATTACCCCAGCAGGGTTATATGAATTTTATGTATTACCTTTTGGCCTAAAAACTAGTGGGGCTATTTTCAAAGAACGATGGACGAAGTGTTGGCTGGGCTTAGTAATAGTCTTCGTAGACAATGTGATTATCTATGGGAAAACTTTTCAGGAGTTCATGAGAGCGCTCAAACAGGTGTTAGAGAGGTTAAAGGGCGCAAATTTAACTTTAAAACCATCAAAGTGTAGTTTTGGGTATAAACAAATAGCTGTATTGGGGCATACTATTTCAGGTCAAGGCATATTGCCTGATATTGAAAAGATAAAGAATATGAAAATTTCCAAAAATGTTAGAGTTAAATTCAGTATTAGGTTTATTCTCTTATTATAGAAAATGTATTAAAAATTTTTCGTCTCTAGCTTTACCACTAACAAAACTTTTAAACAAGGCGGAAAAATTTGTTTGCACGAAATGTCAACAAAAGGTTTTTGATAAAATTTTATCATTTATTCAAAAGGTGCCACTTTTACGTCATGTTAGTAACAAAGAAGGTATTTGTACCAGGGTTTATATTGACGCAATTGATAGGTGCGTATTTAATGCAGGGGTATGATAATGAGATGCTGCCAGTATGTTTATCTTCACGAAAATTAACCGATGCGGAAAATAAGTATGCTATAACAGGAAAAGAATGATGAGGGTTAATATGGGCTTTCAAACATTATTTATGGGGTCTTAAATTTCCAATAGTGACAGACCATAAGGTATTATGCTGGCTTAGAGAACGTAAAGATATGTCCGGTAGGTTAGCTAGGTGAGCTCTAGTAATACAAGCGCACGACTTTGACGTTATACATTGCTCAGGAAAGCAGAACGTCGTAACTGATTTTTAGAGTCGGAATCCGCTAATTGAACAAGAGCTTCCTCCGAGAGAACCGGTGGACGACGGTTTACAAGTGTATAAAATTTCGGTAATCCAGGTATCTTACGAGCAGGGATTAGATAATTACTGTCGTAGATGGCGAAATGCAGTGGCGAGAATTAATCAGGGTTCTTTTAAAGGATTTGTAATATATAATAATTTATTGTACAAAAATAAAAAATGTAGAGAAAAAGTAACTCGTTTTACCTAAGTCGTTGTTTAATAACGTAATGTTTGAACTACATGACGTTCCATGTACAGGAGGACATTTCAGCCTAATGAAAACATTGGCGAAGTTCCGTTCTTGATATTTTATGCCTAATGTATTTTCTGAAGTAGAAAGGTACGTGAAGAGTTGTGTTTATTGTCAAGAAAAAAAACCATATAATAAGGTTGTGCCGTTGCAACCTTCATAGGATAGTCGAACGTTTATTTGATAGGGTCGAAATTGATATTTTAGGTCCGTTTAACCGTTTGGAAAATGGTAATAGGTACGTACGGCTCAAGCAGTCAGTGATTTTCTCGTACAAGAAATTTTCACGAAATTCGGTAGGTGCGAGAATTGCTATCGATTTGTACGTCGAGATTAGTTAAGAACACGCTGAGAGAATTCGGTGTGCGACCTATTCACATTGCACCATCAAACGTTAGGTCTTGTAGAAAGATTAAATCAAACTATTTCACACATGTTAGCTAAATATGTAAACTCAACACAATGTTATTGGTGTAAATTTTTGCCATTAGTAGTGTATGCTTATAACTGTGCCAAACAAACTTCCAAAAAGTTTTCACCATATTATTTAATGTTAGCTAGGGACCCTGAAGTTCCTTCCGATGAAAGATTAAATCCCAATTTGAATATTTCAAATTTCGAAGTCAGGAGGAATAGATATAGTAATAATGTGAATTTGGCACGAGAGAACACTCGTAAAGCTCATTTGGCGCAGAAAAGGCTATATGATAAAAAAGCTTCATCTATTATTCTTCAGACAGGTCAATTTGTATTATTGCATAACCCTAAAAAAGTGTCTGGAATGAGTAAAACACTTAGCCGACCATTTAAAGGTCTGTATCGAATATGCAGAGGTTTAAGAGCGTTTATACAAAATCGTGCAATTTTAAGAGTTTTCAGTGTTCGTTTCCGATCAAAATATTACACGTATGCATCGTACACATGACTCTCAGTTACCGTAACGAAGATACATTGGTATATCGGTTGGTTAAAATAGTAATTAGACTACAATTTGTAGTACTCTAGGTTGTCACAATCTGGCGTACTAAGGGCTCTGCATGCACTGAAATCTGTCAAAATCAGTCTGAGAAAGTCACAATTTGTCATATCATTATAGTCTAATGACTGCTTTATTAGATTTGAGGGCAACAGATAGTTTTTTATTTAAAATTTTTAAAATAAATAATTAACTTACAAGATAATTAACAGCCTTGGAGCTACTGGGAAGATATTCGTTACATACGACTATAGTAGTCGCTGGTTGCTCCTTGTTCATAGTGATGTTTAATCTATAAAACAATGACAAAATGACACGATTGACATAATTGCATATCTTCAGTTAATAAATCGAACTTAATGTGAAGAAGGTGTATATTTGCCGATTTGTAAAAAAAGTAATCATCATCAGCTCATTGTCGACCTACTGCAGGGTATTTATCCCTATTTTTTGTCAGTGTAAAAAATATGTCAACGTAATCAGTCAATTTAATAGCTCTAGTCATTTTCAATTTGCTATACGATATTGCACCTTAAGTGGGTCCCAAATTAAAGTTTGTCACTGTACGGTATAATAATAAATTATATTTTTTTCACCTAATTTTATTTATTTTTATTAAGTAATCACTCTTATCTTAAATCATAACTACCATAACAAAGGTCTATATATAAATAACATCAATCTCTTCGTTAAACCCTTATTGTACCCCAATTTTATTTCGTCCTATATTATCCTAACCAGGTATTTAAATATCTTACTTTGCATAACATACTTTAAGTAATAAATTACATAAATTTATATTTCTATAAATCAAAAATCAAAATATAATAACGTAAAATAAGTCAAACATATTTGTAAAAGTATCAAAACCATTGCGTACGCGCTAATTGACGGCCAGCGACTGTATCATACAGCACTGCAGATGTGTGCGTGTAACGGATACGTGTCGTGTTGCAGTTTACCGATTCGAGAGAGCGTTGATTTGTATAAAGGCTCTTAAGTAACAACAATTATGTAATAAAGGCGGTTGATGGAAGTCGAGAAATAACTGTCCATGTCAATCGGCTGAAACCTTTTATTTTGCGATAATTTTGTTGAATTCATTATAATAAATATCTATCTAAATTATAATTGTAAATATGTAAATGTTGTAAAGTGTTAAGAGTAAATAATTGTTATTTTCTGGTTTTTAGGCTAAAATGAGGTGACATTAGCCTGACATATATCAATCTGAAAGCAATGTAAATATGTTGATAATAACGTATTAAATGTTATTATATGTTATCATTAAGAATATTAAGAATACATTGTTGGCATATATTTGTTAATGTTATATTCTAATATACTAATATGTTCTTTCTTTTTCATATTGTGAATTATAACGGAAATGAGATTGCAGCCACTAGCAGATGAGATGACAGCCACTAGTTGAAGAGATGATAGCCTCTGAGAGATGAGGATTGATGACAACCGTTGGCGTTGCGAAAAATAATGAAATGAATATTATCTTGTATTAAAAGTTGTTATGTGTAATGATCAATAAAGATTTTTTTGCGTTGTGTTTCACTATGTCCTTATCTGGTGATCGAACCGAGAGGCGTTCATTCATAATCGGGCAGTCACCAACACCATAAATTCTCTTAGAGAATAGGTGGCATGCTTTGCTGGCTGCAGGTGACATGCTGGTTATCAATACGCGCGATAAGGTGAAGTTATCTGCCAGGGACGTGAAACAACGAAATAACATCTCTATAACGGTTCTGGCTCGCATCTCAACATCCCGTAAGAATATTTGACATGTGATTAGGAAACATCATAATTTGAAAGTAGCTTAGGCGAGCTTCGCTTACTTTTAGCGAGGTTTTACGGGCGGGAATTCCTATCGAAGCAGTTATTACTTGGATCATGGTGAAGCCATTGCTTTTGTAATAGTATATTTATTCTTTGTACGTAAAGATTTCCCACCACACACCAGGAATGACCTAATCGAAAATACAAATACATCCTTGTTCAGGCAGGGGGTTTGAAAAACTTTGCAAGAAATTTATCCACCCAACCTTGTATGTGTAAATAAAATTTCATTCGGGCGGCCGATCGTCACGGCTAAGCCTTAGGAAACACGTCAGAATGCCAGGACATTTCAGTAAAGAGGCTAATATGAATTATTATGAATTAAGAAGAAAATACATTTAAATACACGTTTGACATAACAGAAATAAAAGAAGGAATATATTCTGACTTGCTCCGTCAGATAAGCAAGATGTAATAGATTAAAAGTATTAAATAAAATATATAAAATTTATAATATTCTTTTTAATTACCACGAGTTGGTGGTAATCCCGAGTGTATCTTGAAATAAAATACCTCTTTTACGTACCTACATAAAGGTTGTGTTGCTTATAAAACTTTTATTGAATTGAAACTCGTCAAGTTCTGACTTTCTACACGGGCTTGCATACCTACATCCCTAATAGCCCATATGTATGGGAGATTCAATACCGCAGACAGATAAATATGCACGATAAACTTATAACACCACTCTTTTGAAGTCGGGGGTTATCTTTTTTTTCTAAAAAAATTTCTAGAAATATATATTTTTTACATAAAATTTAATTTAAATTGAAAACTAGCTACATACATTTGCTTGGTTGCATAGATAATTACAACTTGCTCATATGCAGGAATTACTAGATTGTTACCTAAGTAGATTATTGAAATATACAATAAGTCCAGAGGAGTGATAATCAAACTTTAAGGATCTATTGAAAATATATATTTTTATATATATTATTTTTATGGAAAAATGTACCTCAAATCAGAGGCTGCCCCACCCCGTCGCCGAATTCCAAGCACTTAAATATTTTTCCTTGAGCTTTGTGAAGCGACAGTATGACCTCGGCACTAATAAGCAACAGTTTAGCATCGTTCGATGGCTAATAAGATTAACTATCAGTAGCAAATAGACTCAAAGTAGGCTTAAAGTTTGATTGCTACTTCACCGGGCATATTTTATATGAAACATTCCGAACGATTATTATTTTATTAGAATAATTTTTTTCAACCCACGATGTCTAAAATGTTTTCCGTACATTCCTGGTATTTCCACAAAACTAGTTTTGGTATCCGGCTTTAAGCAGTCGCTATATGAGAAACACTTGTCAAACTTGAGATATTTCGTAAGAACAAACTTAACATCCAGTTTGTGTCGAGTTGACAACCTCTTTCTTAAAAATACAGGTGAAATAAGACATTTTACTAATCGAGTCATTAAAAAATATTTCAAAAAGTGTATACTTTTTAATTTACGAAAATGACAAATTATATTTATCATTTCCAGTACCTACACAAAAAGAAACATGTTAAAAACTTCTTTTTCTTATTTCTTTTTTTAAAGTTCTATAAAATAATGAATATTTATTAATTAATTACTCAATATTTAATTGATAATGGATAGTGTGAAATTTCTATCAAGGCAGTCGTTTAGCCAAAGGATTTACATTAAGTATAACACACATAAAACAAAACTTATAGCCAATAATGGATTAACATTATTTTTGTTTCACTTATAGACGGTTAGCAATAGACAATAAGTTTATAGTTCATGTCAAAAAAAAGAAAAATAAGTTAAAGTTTAAAAGTTAAGTTTTAAGTAAGACAGTTCAATTTACAACTTATGCACATATATTTATAAGAATAAATGTTTTTTCTAAATCTATGCTTTTCGATAAAATTTAGATTGATGTCAAAATAGTCATATTAAATAAGAAAATAATAAAAAATAATAATATTATTTAAAGTTGTTGATATAATTAAAGTTGTTGATTAATAATATAAATTCATAAATTGTATGAGATATAATAGATGATTAAACGAAGTTCCAAGTGAAATTCTAGCGATAGCGCTATTATATGAGTCGCTTCTGTGGTTTTAATGGTGTATGTTATGATTATGTGTACGGATGCAAAAACGATATTTTTCTAATTTAATTATAGATCCTACGTTCAGTGCATAGGGCTAACGATATAACGAGCTTTTTGGTAATTTTCTTTAAAGTTAAAATAATATTTGGATACCATAGAGAAAGCCGATTAAGAACTAAGTTTGGATCCCAAGAAAATGTGTACTTCGATTCAGTTGGTTTCATTTTCTAGTAAAATTTGCCTCATTATTGCCCATATATTCGCGTAACAAAAGAGACGAGGCTGAACGGTGTGAATTCAACGAACCGATTCAACAACCCTTATTAAATTATAACAATAATAATAATCTTTAATCCACAGTAAAAATACATTTGCAGGTTAAGTCCCTGACTTTTGTAATAAATATATATATAACATATCTGTGAGACAAAAGCCAGTGTCCTCTATCGGCAAAATTAAATAAAAATTTTTTGTGAATAACACAAAACGAACAAAAAATAGGTTAAATGAAAAAACAATAGTGCATAGTCTTTTACATTTCAGACGGATTTACTTCAACAAAAATAACAATTCAATGCGTATACTCAGAGGGAGTGTAAGAGGATGTGTATTAATATGTTGTGTGAAGGCATGTAGCTGTGTGTAAATAGGTGTGTGTAGGAGTAGGTGTGTATAAATGGGATATATGTGTGCACGAAAGACGCCATTATTTTATTAAGTGTATAAAATTAAAAAATAATACAAAATTATATCAAGTACCGAATAAAAATACATAAACATAGATTTAGAAAGGGGGTTATAATAATAAAGACTCTGTTTGTTCAAAGTCTAATGTCATGAGCCACATTTTTAGCACAATCTTAGCTTCACGACTGGAAAGGGAATATATATTTAATATTTTATTTATTTTATTATATAGCAATATAGACATATTACTTTGCTGTCGCCTTGCATGAGACGTACGATATTTTAATGATCGGCATACGTTGGTGATTGTCCTTTTTTTATTGTACGAGCTCTTATCATATGGAATTTATTTATGTTTCTTTAATAGAATCCTAAAAACATAGAGTTGTCTAGTTGACAGTACCTGGCATTTCTCATATAATTATTTTGTAGAAAACCTGTATGGGCTGAATGTCATCGTTTTTAATAAGGATCTTTGAGCTCATTCGAGCTGTAAAATATACGATTTACATGCACCACCCCAGACCTCAATGCAGTAGCCAAGATCTGATTGTACTAAAGCATAGTAAATTAAACGTAAAAGTTTAAGGTTTGCTGAATGTCTTAGTTTTTTAAAAACCCATTTTATAAGTTTTCTAACACGAGAGGTAACAAGACCAATGTGAGCTAGCCAATTCAGACTGTCATCCAAAATTATACCAAGATATCTTTTTGGGGGTGGGCAAGGCACCAAAATACTAATTCGGCCGACTTCATTCTAAGATAATAATTATTAAGAATTAAAATAAAAATTAAAATACGAGTGAGTAGTTACTCGATACTTTTTTTTCGATTAATCAATTTAGAAGGATAAGTATCATGGTATAGTTACCTCTGCTACTTTAAGAGCAGGCAGTCCATCTTATAAAATGTACCTTGGAATAATTCATACAAAATACGAAATTCTTAAAAAAACACCTTAGACGAAATTGTTACTTGTACGATAACAGGCAGTAATCATTAATCATAGGGTGACTACGGAACATAGACACCGACAAGCCCTTAACTTCACCGATTTTATATTTTATTAAAGTATGAATAATAAAAGCATCAATGGGAATTATTTTACTTTTTTTTAACAAGACATCGATTTAATAAAACCCAAGTCTGTACAATTATTAAAACTTTTTTCTTATTTTATTCAAACCTTAATCCGCTTAACCTAATAGCTTAATTAATAACATTGACCTAGAGATAATTTCTTTCTAATCTTCAAAAAAGAATCAAAATATAACACTTTACTAATCGAGTCATTAAAAAAATGTTTTAATTTACGAAAATGAAAAATGACATTTATCATTTTCAGCACCTACACAAAGAGAAACATGTTAAAAACTTCTTTTTCTAGTTTATTTTTTTAAAGTTCTATAAAATAATAATAATAATAAAATAATAGTTTATTGAAAAAATAAAAATTTCACACTATTTCTATCACACTATCACACTAATTTCACACGCAGTCGTTTAGCCAAACGATTTATAAGATATATACAGATGCATTTAGAACAGGCTGGGACGCAGTATTCCAAAACAATAAATTTTATGGTTCTTGGAAACATAGTGAAAAAGAATACCATACGAATTATCTAGAATTACTAGCCGTTCCTTTAGGCTTCAAAAGTTCAGCCGGGGAAGGAAGAAATTGCGCAATATTATTACGTATTGATAATACCACCGCTATTAGTTACGTCAATAGGATGGGTGGTATTCAATTTCCACATTTAAATACTCTAACTAGACACATTTGGCTATGGCATTTGGCGAGGAACGTAATTTATGGATTTTTGCTTTAATGTTAAGATAAAAGAAAATCGCGCATACGTGGATTCTAGGAAGTGTAACCCTGATACAGAGTGGGCACTTCGGATAGTGCCTTCATAACGATACTCGATCAGTTTAGTCCGGTGGATATCGACCTTTTTTCTAGTCTTACCAATGCCAAATGTGACGCATTTAGAACCTGGAATCCTGAACCGGATGCAGTCGCAGTCAATGCGTTTACCATTAATTGGGCCTCTACGTATTTTTAACCATTTTCTCCATTTTCCCTTGTCTTAAAATGTGTATTGCGTCAATTGTGTCAGTTGATTTTAATAGAAACAAAAGATTCAATACACTCCCCTAACAGTACCAAAGCACTTCAGCCTTACCCTGGATGCCACGAGACGATAGAGACCCTGACGTTGAGGCTCGCTTCTCTGGCATCAATCTTTGGTCAATACAACATCACGTTGAAGTTAGCGTGATAGTTTTCTACGTTACGTAGTACTGATATGTTCTAAGACACCTCTTTTATTAGTTGTTTGTTTCTTAAATGAGCAATTTAATAAGGGTTGTTCAATCGGTTCATTGATTTCACACCGTTTAGCCCCGTCTCTTTTGTTACGCGAATATATGGGCAATGATGAGGCAAATTTTACTAGAAAATGAAACCAACTGAATCGAAGTAGACATTTTCTTGGGATACAAACTTAGTTCTTAATCGGCTTTCTCTATGGTATCCAAATATTATTTTAACTTTAGAGAAAATTATCAAAAAGCTCGTTATATCGTTAGCCCTATGCACTGGTCATAGGATCTATAATTAAATTAGAAAAATATCGTTTTTGCATCCGTACACATAATCATAACATACACCATTAAAACCACAGAAGCGACTCATATAATAGCGCTATCGCTTGAACTTCACTTGGAACTTCGTTTAATCATCTATTATATCTCATACAATTTATGAATTTATATTATTAATCAACAACCCCATATTAATTATTTATTTGAATTGTTTAATTCAACACAATGCAAATAATCAATAATAATAAAGAACTGTTACTGTAACCCATTGAATACAATCGAAACATAATTAATAATTACAACTAGTTTATAAGTAATAGATACATTAACATCCCAATATAAAAGTAAATTCAGTTAGTCCTACTTATAATAAAATTAATACTAAGATTAATCAAATTACATTCAATCAATCACTTGGCCAAAAAACAAAAACATGTGACATGAACTGTCATAATAACTTTTAACTTTATCTGAATGGTTTTTAAAGGTTTATTTAAAAGTTTGTAATTTTCTAAAGTCAAATTTTTACCTACCTAAATCTTAAGATTTTACCTGCCTTACTATTACCGGATAAACCTACCTAAACTTGGATCATAAACCATACAATTGGATCCAGAATATTTCTATTTAACCCCAAACGATACCTTATAATTAATGAATTTGTATTTCACAACGCAACACAGAGAACTTTGTCATTGTATTGAGATTCATCTGACAAAAATCCTATAACATTTAAAATATATTTCCTATTTATATTTCCATTGTTATTAACAAAAAAATTTAAGCATATATTATAAAAGTAAAATTCGACACCAGTCCCTTTGGCTTGGGTTTACATATTTAGCCAGTGTATATGAAATGGTTTGATTAAATTTTTCTACTAAACCTAATGTCTAATGGTGCAAAGTGTCCTAATAATGAATTAATTAATCTAGACGTGAACATGGAACCTTTGTCTGACAACACTTCATATACTGTCCCGAATTTTGTTAAAACTTCATTAATTAAGAAATCATATATAGTTTGAGCCGTCACTCGTGGGACTGCTTTGTTAACAGCGTATTTCGTAAAACATTCAATACATGATATTTTACGTATTTATTCCCTTCTACCGAACGATTAAAAAGACCTAATATATCGATCTCTATTTTTTCAAATAAACGATCTGTTACAAGATCGTAGTGATTTTACTTTATTACATAATTACTTTTCTTGAAATGGCATATGATTCTTAGTATCTTTTTTAACCTCATCAACTAAATCAGCTTTATCGGTCCGTTTCTCAGAACAATGCACAACTTTGGAGTCTTGGGGATTCGGGGATAAGTTAAATTCATTTTCAATTGGTTTAGGTACCACTAGTTCTTGTAACTTATCATCATTTTTATCTACATTTATTGTTACAAAGCTAAAAATAACCTTGTTAAATTAAACATGACCTTTCTTAAAGTTTAATATTGCTTCAGACTTCTGAAGGAAGTCTTGTCCGAGGATTAAATTCCTTTCAATATTATTAATTACGTAACACTTTTAGGTTCCAAGAGTCCAAGCATAATTGTATTCTACCTATTATACCCATCCGGTTACCGTTAACGGCTCGGATTTTTATATCCTCTACATTATGTATTATGATATTGAATTTTTGACATAAATGTTTGGAAATCACAGAGACTGATCCGCCTGTATCAAGTAAAGCAAGAATATTAACATTTCTTATTTTTACATTAATAGAGGGACTAAACTCACTTAAGAAATTTTTCTTGAATAGTGGAAGTCACTTGTGTCGTGATTCAGGTTCGTCGTATCGGGGCGCATTAGGAACATCTCCTTATTCCGATCTTGTATTTCTAAAAAAATATGGGGAACGATTAACTATATTCGGGGTAAATCTTCCCCTCATGTTCCCACCATTCGTGCCGATCGGTGTTCGGAAACTTACGCCTTCATTCCTTGGTGACGTCGCAGAACGTACTGGCGTTGGTTGTGCACTTTAGCCGTCGCTGTTGTCGATGAGATATAAATTGGGAGATTTAAATTTACTTCTTGCTGACTCGTAAAAATATCTCGCATTTGAATAATTGTTTGTTTTAGTGATGCTTTATTTGCATAAGCTTAGGAAGCTAAGCGACACTTAAATACATACGTGCAATTTTTGAGAAAATAATTTATGAAAATTTTTATTTATAATTGCACCGGCCTTGGTTGCGCACTAGCTTAAAAATACGTTAGAGTATCTTCCTCAGCCTGTTGCCTCCTTGAATAAAAGGCTGCAACCTGGTCTACTTCTCTGCCAAATTCTGTAATGAATGGTTTTTTTTTTAATTCAATCATTTTTCTATAGAGAAATATAGCGCCTGCCCTTCGCTGGCAATACGCTGCTATAACTTGTTTCATCGTCGTATCGATTCAATGCTGCTACCATATCAAATTGGTTTGTTAAATCACTTACCCCAATGGTTGAAATACCATAAAATTTTGCTTAAGTATCGGCCATCTTGTAAAAAGAAAAAATTTTTTAATCCTCACTTTTTTTTCTGGAATTTATATTTTTTGGCAGTAAACCCTCCTTCTTTTTTTGGTTTCCTGAAATATCTTGAAAAACAATCCAGAAATATTCGGCGCCTCCATAATATAAAGTACCGGGATGGCGGGGTTTGTTAGTAGTTTACGCTACTGGATTAATAACAACTTTTAGAGTTTTACTGAGCTATTTATTTAACTTTTTACATTTATGTTATATCAATGCTATCGAGGCCGCTGCCAACAATAGAATGCTAAAACATTCTTTATATTTTATCTTTTAGTTCTATCTATAATTCTAAGCTACCAGCAAGTTTGTTTGTGCGATAAGGTATTATATTATATATTGTATTATATAAAGCAAAACCAAACGTTGCAGAACGTCATGAATTGAGTGCAGCACACTGACAAACACGCGTCGACTGCTGGGTTACATTACTCAACCGGCACAATGATAAAAGGATTTTAAATCGAATCATTATCTGTGATGAAAAGTGGATCCTGTATTACAATCGGAAACGCTCATTGCAATAGTTGAACCCTGGCGAACCAGCCAAATCCTGTCCCAAGCTGAAATCAAAAAAAGTTCCTTGTGAGCGTTTGGTGGACTAGTGCCAGTGTCGTTCATTACAGCTTTCTTAAATCTGGTCAGACTATTACGGCAGATGTCTATTGTCTATTGAAAAGATTACCATATTTTCGAAATTTGGATAACTCCTTGCAAGGGAAAATTATCAACTCCGATGGGGCACTCCAAAACGCCTTCAAAGATTTTATTGATTCCCGTTGTTTGGGTTCATTGATCAGAAAAGGGATCAATTAAAAAAATTCCTCCCTTATAAACGCAAATTTCATATGTAATGACCTAATAATATTGGCTAAAGAACATTTCCAGACTTTACAAGTTGGAAACGATCAAAGAGATAAGATCGAAACCTTGAATATGCCAAAGGGACGTTTAGGGTTTTGAGAAAACTGAGCAAACTGTCAGAGTCAATCGAGTTGAAGGCACTGCTTAAATCCAGAAGAACAATAACAGAGTAAGATTTTTGTTTTCTACTTTGATCTTCAGTAATCTTCACCAAAGCCGACACAGAGCTACGCCCCGAACGAAAGCCGAACTGAAAAACATTAAATAAGGTGTTACGTGAAAGGTGCTCCGTCACTCTCTGGTGTACATAGTGCTCCAAGATTTTCTACAATAGAGGTAAAATTTAAATGGGCTGGAAATTAGGTAAATGAAATGAAATGAAATATTTATTTGTCAACATTGACAATTAATTGTTCTTATTGACGTCAAATAAAACATGACTCTACCACCAGTTCGGAAAAACCTTCATGAAGAAAAACTAGCAAGAAACTTCACGGGTATATTTTTTTCAAAATAAATTTACAGAGTCTCTTTATGTCTATACAAAGTTATTCTTATCTGCATATCTGATCATATCTGTTAGCTCGGCAAGTTTCTTTCCCCCCCAAGTATCCAAACGACGAACACCCTCAAATGGCTCCCGTTCACGACTTGTCGTGGGATCGGGAAGGGATAGGATAGGATAGGGGAGGGGAGGGATAGTGACAATAGATAATACATCTAGCACCAGTATTCTAAGTAGTAATTTAAGCAATAAAAATGTAAAAAATAATTTTCTGAACATAGTCCATCAAAATATGCAGCGCATTGATGGTAAGGAATTACAGATCGAACTATTCATAAACTGTGAAAATATTCATATACTATGTATCACAGAGCACTGGCTCACACAGTGTCAAATTATGTCTTCTTATAAGAATCATGTAATTGCTAGTTCATTCAACAGAGAACAAACAACTTGCGGCGGCTCAATGATCACTCATAAGAGCCTAACATTTAAAGAACGCACTGATATTGTAAGTCTGTCTGTTGAGCGATCAGTTGAAATAGCCTGTATTGAGATAGGGAATATTGTTATAATAAGTGTATACAGACCCCCATCCTCACCATTTGAAGTATTTGAGAGCACTATGGATGAGGTATTACATAGAGTAAATAACAAAAACAAAGAAATAATTATTTGTGGCGATTTTAATATTGATTTATTAGTAGAGACATCACTGAGTAAACGATTCTTGAATCTTTTTAATTGTTACAACCCAAAAAATCTCTTCTTAGAGCCTACGCGAATCACAGCGACCTCAGCCACATGTCTTGATAACATTTTTACAAATTTAATGCCATGTACAAAGTCAGTAATTAATAAACTACAATCAGATCATAGTGGGCAGTTGGCCACTTTTGATATTGGGCTAAAAAAGACTTTAAAAAGAGAAATTACCTTTATACCCATGAATGAGAGACGGCTTGAAACATTTAGGAAAAATGTATTTGAAAAAACATTTAAATTAGATTACTGTGCAGATCCTATTACTCAATATAACTCTATTCATAATATAATTAGTAATGAATATGACTCTGTTTTAAAAAAAAAGAAAATATGTATAAATAATAATTTATTTAGGTTTAGTGACTGGGCAACAGTGGGAATATGCAGAAGTAGAAATAGATTATATGAATTGTACAATGAAAGAACTTATAATCATAATAAGACATTTTATGAATATGTTAAAAAGTATTCAAAATTATTTAAACGAGTTTGCAGTGTAGCTAAATCTAATTACATTAATAATAAAATTAAATATAGTACTAACATTTCAAAAACTGCATGGAATATAATTAATCAGGAAACTGGGAAAGCAAAAGAACCACACACCAAATATAATTTAAAAATTAATGATAAAGTGTTGTCAACTGACAAAGAAGTTGCTGAAGCATTTCAAAATTTTTTTACTGCCATCCCTGTGTCAACTACTTCGAGTATTAATTCATGTTCCACTCTTGCACAGTCACTGCTAACGGAAAATGTAAATTCATGCAATTTTGTTTTTATTTTTAAACATGTTACCACACGTTTGTTCCACAAGTTTTAAATGCATTTGAAAGCATTAAAGTAAAAAATACTGCCGATTTAGATGGGATTTCAGTTAAAATTATTGAATCTGTCATTGATGGTATAGCCCCGTACTTAGCCAGTATATTTAATGACTGTGTTGATAATGGTGTTTTTCCTGATTTAATGAAATTGAGTAAGGTCATTCCAATATTCAAAGCAGGTAGTATGTCTGACCCTAATAATTTTAGACCTATATCTAT
Source organism: Marasmarcha lunaedactyla (assembly GCA_923062675.1). Lineage (NCBI taxonomy): Eukaryota > Metazoa > Arthropoda > Insecta > Lepidoptera > Pterophoridae > Marasmarcha > Marasmarcha lunaedactyla. The sequence goes on along the minus strand of OV281339.1, from coordinate 15,527,759 downwards.
ACTACCAATGCTCAGTAAGATTTTTGAAAAATTAATTTTAAATCAATTACTTTCTCATTTTTACGGTAATAGTTTAATGAATTTTAAGCAGTTTGGTTTCACGCGGGGTCGCTCAACAACCGATGCCGGTGTTGAGCTCATAAAACACGTATTCAGCGCCTGGGAGGAGTCGTGTGATGCTATTGGTGTCTTTTGTGACTTGTCCAAGGCGTTCGACTGTGTGGATCATACTACTCTACTCATGAAACTGCACCATTACGGCATTAAAAACCGAGCGCTTGCCTTGATTAAATCATATATTTCTAATAGAAAACAGAAAGTTGCAATAAATGGAGAAAAATCATCAGGATCGGCAGTGACAATGGGTGTGCCCCAGGGCTCAGTTCTTGGTCCTTTCCTATTTTTAGTTTATATTAATGATCTGCCATCAGTCGTTAAGAATCAATGCGAGGTCATATTGTTTGCTGACGATACTTCCTTCTTGTTTAAAATCAAAAGACAAGAAATTGACTATCGAGCGGTGAACAAATGCATCTCCAACACAGAGCAGTGGTTCTCAGCTAATAATTTGCTCCTCAATGAAAAAAAAACGAAATGTGTTAAATTTACATTGCCAAATGTCAAACAGGTAAACACAAACATTGTAGTTAAGAGCCAGGAACTGACTCCTGTAAACTCAACTGTATTTCTGGGCATAACCTTAGACGCCAAACTGTATGCTGTTAAAAAAATTAGACAAATTTCAAATGAAACAACTGCTCTATTAGTCTATTTTGGTTACTTCCACAGCCTCATGACATATGGTATTCTGCTGTGGGGGAGTGCTGCCGACATCGATGCTATATTTATTCTGCAGATAAGGGCTGTTCGCGCAATCTATCAGCTCGGTCCAAGGGTGTCACTTAGAAGTAAATTTAAGGAAATAAATATTCTTACCTTCCATTCACAATATATTTTAGAAAATTTAATGTATGTTAAAAAGAACATAACCTTGTTCAAAAGAAAAATAGATCTGCACAATGTTAACCCAAGAGGAAGAAATATGCTGGCAGCTCATAATAGTAGGCTTCATAAAGTCACTAACTCATTCATGGGTCAATGTATACGATTTTATAAAAAGGTTCCTGAGGATATCCAAGGTCTTCCTATTGACAAATTCAAAGAAACTATAAAGGAGAAGTTGTGTGCTAGAGCATAATATAAACTATCCGATTATTTGGATGATAAAAGCCCTTGGGTATAATCCCCTCATTAACAGGATTGTACTAGTATTTGTAACAAAGCATGTGTAATGTGTCTGTTTGTGCGATGAGTTCTTCGTCCCGATGAATATCTAAAGCGTCATTGTCACTAAAGTACGTCTTCTTATGGTAGCGTCGGGTGACGGGTCGCTCACTTCCCTCTAATATGGTTGAGGAGGGCGATGGCTGGATCCCGCGTTAACTCGTGAACGGGTGCCGTTTGAGGGTGTTCGTCGTTTGGATACTTGGGGGGAGGGAGACTTGCCGAGCTAACAGATGCAGAAAAGAATAATTTTGTATAGACATAAAGAGACTCTGTAAATTTATTTTGAAAAAAAAAAATATACCCGTGAAGTTTCTTGCCAGTTCTTCTTCACGAAGGTTTTTTTTCGAACTGGTGGTAGAATCATGTTTTATTTGACGTCAATAAGAACAAGTAATTGTCAATGTTGAGAAATAAATATTTGAATTTGAATTCGAATTTGAATCCAGCCATCGCCCTCCCCAACCATATTAGAGGAAAGTGAGCGACTCGTCACCCGTCAACATAGGGAAGTGTGTTTAGTTCTTTTAGGAAGAGGGATCACATGTGCTCTCTTCCAAATACCAGGAAGGATACCTGTTGTTAGGGAGCAGTTAAATATAAGTAGTAGGGATTGACGGGTTCTAGCTCGCTTATTAGGTATAGCTTTCAAATGCGAATTAATTTGATAAGGCCGCGAGGGTCGATATCAAACCGCGATGCTGGCTTAGTTAGCGGACGTTTTTGTCTCTCATCAAAGCAATGTGCAGTATTGAATCGCGTGATATGGTAATTACACCGGATCCGAGTAATATATGACAAATTCTCACTTAAATTCACCTTCATGACCAATTAGATTTCCAACTGGATACATTTTTATTTCTAACCAGATCCGCGGGTTCGCGGTATCAATTTGATTAATTCACGTACCAAAATAATTGGGTCGCGCCTGTTTTTTTTGCGCTGTCGTTTTTTAGGAGCTAATTTCTCTCAAAAATCTGAAATGACCTGTTTCCAGATAGTAGTAGGGATAGACGGGCTCTGGATATGATTTTCATAGTTTGAGCAACTAAAGTTATATTTAAACAATGCTGTTTTTTATATTACAACCTTAGACGGTTTGTAGATCAAAGTAACTATTTAAGTTATTTAATTCATACTATTACAGTTAGAGTACCTTTAATGTAATATTAACAATAACCTTTTTGCGTTGAAACAGTAGAAGATTTTACGAACATTTGCTTGGTGTAGTTATTATAAAAGGCCTATATTATTTAAGGGTGATAATTAAACAAACCTCTCCTTAATAGCATTATTCGCCTTTGAAAAACTACATTGCCTTCTAAATTACTAAGTCAGCCACAATTTGCGAGCGTCTAAACGATACAATTTTAGCCACTAAAAATATGTTGTTGCATAATGTTTTTGCTATTTGAATTATCATCCAATTTCGATTACGGCACTGTCCCAGGTGCTGCCGCACTATGCTCGCTACGCGCGCTCGGCTTGCGCATGCGATAATTACAGCTTAACATTAACCTAACCCAAATTTAACTACTACGCTTTGTATAGAATATTTAGTTGGCGTTGCAAAAAAGACGAATTAGTTTATTAGAGGCTATCTCATTTTCCCGTGGCTTTGTAATAATATTAGAAATTTGATCACGTGACCAATAAAGAAATTTGTGGCTTGACTTATATTTTCCCTATATTTAATAGCTACTTTGCGCATTTTTTACATTTCAAATATTATTGCTTATCCAAACGTAGGTATATTAAAGCTGTTAATGCCTTTCTACGAACACGTTTTTTAACTACTGCACAGTCAAATGTTATTGACATAGTATTCAGTTTTCATAAATAGTATTTTATGTTAATATACCTATTGCGAATTATAATCATTTCACCCGCAAGGTATTGCAAATATGTTACGGAAGGGGTGGTTAAGTACGCACCAAACCACTTCCTTCTTCTAATATTTTTTATCCATTCTGGATCGATATAAACCGAAGGGAGCTCATACATCCATACATTTCCAATCTACAAGTGCGAGTGAAAACTTTATTTTGTTTCAGAATCAAGATACTATTACATTAAAAATCTACTACTTTCCTGATACTCCAGACGAAGAAGAAGAAATCACCCTACCGCCGCTCAAGATAAATACCCAAAATGTCGGTTGCAAAAGAGTGGCAAACAACACCGAAAAGTTTTTTGAAAACCCGAAATGGAAGAAGAAGGGTGCTAAGTTGTAACTAATGACGATGACGGTTCAAATGCGAGTCATCTTGTGAAAATTGAAATATATGACATGAACAAAATTCGCAACGTTTCCAATACGGAGCTTTGGAAATATATAGATATGCGTGTGAAATATTACGCTCACAGCGGAGACGACCAACACTTTGAGACCACCCGAGATATCTGTAGATAAGTTATATAGATAGATAGGTTTTGTCTGCCATCAACAAGTTCAGACCAAGTAAAACATGAACCAAACGTAAGTTCAAAACATAGTGATCGCATTGAATGTATGATTTGTAAAATAATTGTTTCAAAAATATACTTAACTAGTTATTTAAAAGCCATGTGTTATAAAAGACATGTGTTAACATCGTATAAAAAACTTAATACGTCAATTTAATAGATTATGCGTTTGGTAACCGCCTTCTTACTTTTAGAATCACTACTTAATTCTTCGAAATAAATAATTACTTTGAAACACCAGAATCGTTCCTCACAAATATTAAGGAAACCATATTTTTATTGTTAAAAGACTGCATTTCAAACAAAGTTAGTAATTTTCAAAAAAACAAATCTTAACAATATTAGTATCACCGTTTTTGGATTAGAATACGATATGAAAAGTAAACTCAATAAAATTAAAGGTACTCTGTATTACACCAAATCTCATAAAACTGTTTACATTAACCTTCTATACCTTGCCAGAGAGAAGTCTGGTCACTAATGTTACATTAAAAACTTATCTAGATTAGTGAGTAGGCAATTAAACTCAGACAAACCTTCTGCACATATTTGTGATTGTCTTTTGCTTAATTTTTCTTTCAGAACAAAATTGCTAGAACACGAACAACGTGACTGCGGTCAAATTAAAGAAGACTTACCAAGTGATCAGATTTCTTAAAAGAAAAATTGGTTTGGCGAACACTTTTCAAGTTACATTTAAATTACGTTGGATAGATACGACCGTAAGCTGAAAGTACCATTTGTTGTGTATGCTGATTTTCAAGCGTTTCTTAATCCAATTCATACTTGTGACAACGGTCCCAATCAATCGTCTACTAAAAACTTTAATATTGACGGAACTCCTTTTTAATCAAGATTTGTAGATTCTTTTTAAATAAATAAATAAATCCCCAGACAAACACACCAACTGTAAATATTGTATGGAACAGGAATGTGAGCTCAGTGCAAAGTTCAGTGGCAGATGTCAGAGCTAACTTGCTTCTTGACTTTTATCACTTATGTAATCTCTCTCAGTTAAATTTTATAACGAATACTAACAATCGTTGTCTTGATTTAGTGTTTTCTTCTCTTAAAGGCATTGAAGTTAATGAAGCTGCGCCTATCAGTCGTTTGGACAAACATCACCCTGCTCTTAGTGTTACAATTACTTCTATTTCTGAAAGTCGGGTATTATCGCATAAAAAACAAGTTCGTCTGAATTTTTATAAATGCCACTATGATAAAATTAAGGTTGGATTAAAGGACATAGATTGGCTTACTTTGTTGATGATAACCTCCGTCAAGGAAGCCATTGAATTACAACGTGATCTGGATACTATTCAGGAGTGGTGTATTACTAATTGTATGGTTTTAAATGTGCCAAAATGTTTTGTTATTTCGTTTACCAAAAAGATTAACAAAGTACAATTTAATTATCATTTAGGTGATCAATGTTTAGAGCGTAAAATCATTGCAAAAGATTTAGGCGTATTATTTGATGATAAATTGACTTTTCATGACCATTACAGCTTTGTCACTAAGAGATGTACAAAAACTCTTGGTTTTATTAGTCGTATAACAAAACCTTTAAAAAATCCTCGGAGTTTTATATATTTGTTTAATACGCTCGTACGTTCTATTTTAGAGTATTGTGCGGTTATTTGGTCTCCCTTTTACAAGGTGCATTGTAATTGTATATAGAGAGATTGCAAAAAAACTGTTTCAAATTATTTGTTTCAGATACAATCTCCATCGAAAATTAAGGTCTTACCAAGACAGATTAACTTATTTTAATACGCTCTCATTGGAGACTAGACGCCGGCTCAGTGACTATACTTTCCTGTACAAAATCGTTCATTCCATGGTAGATTCTTCGTCATTGTTGTCCTTCATAGATATAAATATTAATTATAGGTCACGAAGGCCAAAAATTTTTAGTTTAAACGTTTACAGGAATAATGAATGAACAATGTATAATAAGTATATTATGTATAATAATATAATAAGGAATAATGAATAATGAAATGAAAAGATGAATGAATGAAAGATAGTGTTGCTTTACTTTATTTTTGAAAATTGGTAACAATTTTGCTTCGCGTATTTCATAAGGAAGTGAGTTCCACAGTCTGACGGCATGAACAGTAAAGGAGTGGGAAAAGAAATCGGTCTTATGAGGTTTAAGGTAAAGGAGGGTGCGCTTCCGAGTTCTGCACAGTTTATCTTGGGAAACCATAAAAGAGAAACGCTCACTAAGATATCGGGGAGAGGAAGGGTTGTAAAGTACATTATATAGTAGACAGAGAATGCGAGTGTTCCTACGTAACCGAATCGGTAGCCATCGGAGTTGCTTTCGATATTCTGAAACGTGATCATATTTCTTAAGACCGAACACGAACCGAATGCATAGGTTCTGCAGACGCTCCAGCTTATTTAAAAGTTCTTCTGTAGCATCTAAGTAACACACGTCTGCATAATCTATGATTGGCTGTATGAGCGCCTGTGCAAGGGTGATTTTGGTTGGATAAGGCAAAAAACTTTGGAGACACTTGAGAGTGTGAAAGGAGTAATGGACTTTACGACCAATTTCACCGACATTAGCTTGCCACGTGAGGTTTGAGTCAATTATCACGCCTAAGTTTTTTACAGTATCGGTGAAAGCAATCGAAGTACCATCTAGTATTACAGTTGGACGAGCATCCATATCAAGGCAACCCTTCATATATCGGCTGCCTACAATTATTGCTTACGACTTGCTAGGATTTACATGGATTCTAAGAACTAAACCAAGCAACCGCAGAGGGGGAGAAATTCAGTGATTCTAGCACTCCAAGAATAATATCAAAGTCAACACAACTAAAAGCATTACTGAAATCAAGTAGAACTAACAATGTAAGCGATCCACCCTCCATGGCCCAACGTATATCGTCAGTCACGTTAACAAGAGCAGATACTGTGCTGTGCCCTGACCGGAAACCGGATTGGTATTTGCTGAGGAGATTATTAGTGGATACATGGATATAATACATTGATTTGAATACTCAATTACGAACACGTCTTCCAACGATTACGAAAAAGATTTTTTTTAAACTTATGAACAATTAAGTCTTTGGAAAGACCATGGAAAACATTCCGAAGAGAGTCGATGTTAAATTATTGAATCACTGGGAATATCGTGGTAAAGTTCAAGGTGCTCAATCGCTTGTTGCGAAACCTGAATTCAATAAATTTGTCAATATTTTCAGAAAGTTCAGTTGCAATTTAATTAAATAAGAAAAAATTATTTTTTAACAAACCCATTTATTTAGGATTTTGTATTTAAGATATATCAAAAACATTGATGTATAATTTCCATTATAATCATATGTAACAAAAGTTTCAAAACAATCTTAAATTATTGTATACCGACACCGACAGCTTAGTTTATCAAGTATTCACAGATGATTTATATAAAGATATTAAATCACACTTACATGTATACTTTGATACAACCGATTATGCAGCTAATAATGAATATGGTTTTCCATTAATTAATAAAAAAAAAGTAAGTGTTCTTCAAGTATAAAAATAATGTAAAAATATGTAAAAAGTTCGTTGGTTTTGGATTTGGATTGATGTTAGTAGAAGATAAATAAACAACAAAAGCAAAGGGTGTTAATAAATGTGTTACAAAAACATTCAATTTAGAAGATTACAAAACTTGTTAATTCAAAAATTGCCAAAAAGTCAGTAAAATGTTGCGATCTACATCCATAAAACACGTATTATTTACACAAAAGATTCATAAAATTAGTTTGAGTTACAATGATACTAAACGATATATTTTACCAAATTCAACAAATATTCGGGGACATTTTAGAATTCCTAAAGAATAAAAAGAAAAATTGATGTGAGCACTATGCATTGTTCATACAACTTGTATTGTATGTGTAAAATTTTATATGCCTGATTTATGTTTAAATTTTTATGTACTTATTTTAAAAACATCGTTTAAAGGTTAGTTTTTTTTTTGAAACCATCTTTTAAATTATTAATAAGTTTAATAATAATAATAATAAATCTTTATTTGCTAAGAAATTGATACATTCTCAGGTCTTATTTATAATTATGATTTCACAATATCCTAATGACAAGTGTCGGTGTGAAAATTTTAAAATTAAGATAAGTCAAAAAAAAATTTTAACAGTCAATTATTTTTAAATTAAGGTATGTGAAAAATGTTTAATTACAGTCAATTATTATTAAAGTAAAATTATTATACATTCTTATTAATTATCAATACATTTGTCATTTAAAAATTCATTATTTGAAAAATATAATTTACATAGCAAAAATTCAAACATTCTGTTTATAAATTTATTCAATGGTAAATTTTTAATTTTATTGGGTAATTTATTAAATATCTTCACAGCCATACATATAATATTTTTTGGAATAAACTTAATCTTTGGGCAGGTATATACAGTTTTTCAGCATGCATTTTGCCATCAGAAATCATTTCTCGATTAGTTGGAAATAACTGTGAGTTTCTTTTTTTGCAAATAAGCTCACTGCTAGATATATAAACAAGGCAATGGAAGAATTCTTAAGCTTTTGAATATAAGTTTGCAGCTATCTATAACCCTGCGCCGGATAAAGCTCACACGCATTTTTTTTTTGTACTTTGAATATAAAATCTATGTCAACATAGTTCCCCCATAAGATTATTCTATAGCGCAAGAGGGAAGCTACGTAGCCGTGATACGATAGCAGCTTTCCTTACTTCTTTCACTCTTCTTAACGCGTAAATAAGTCGGTTTAGCTAATGACAAAGTCTTTCGATATGTGCCTTCCAATTTAAATATTTATCAATTTTAAAATCCCTAAAATTGTAGCCGTTTCAACGTTATTTATTTTCGTATTGTCAAAATTTATGTAGATTTTATTATTCTTTATATAAGATGTTTGGAATTGTATTATATTAGTTTTATTAAAATTAATTTTAAGATTTATGTTATTTAAAAATGTCAAAACGTTAGTCAATGTTTGTTGAATTCCATATTTAACTCGTTTTTATTGTTTGTATTTATCACGAGCGTCGTGTCATCTGCAAAGTTATTTTCCCATTTTACTTATTATTTTTATATGTTGAACGCCTGGATTCTCTGTTTCTACCTTAAGAATAGCTTATCTCTAATCATTGTTTCCGACTATCCAGATAACTTTGAATCAGTTCAATCACTGTACCTCTAATACTTTAATTAAGTTTTATTTCCACTTTGTTTAGGGTTAATCTTTATAATATAAATAAATTGTGCATTAAAACTGAACAGCATTTGCATTTTTATTTTAAAGAGGATAACACGTTCCTAACTCCATTTAATAATCATAATCATGGTCTTCTTTTTTCGTCGATTCACTGCAATCGTTGCAGGTCCTAGTGGTTGTGGAAAATCAAATTTTGTTACAAATTTTTTGAAACACTGTAATGATATTTGTAATATCAGCTTTTCTGAAATTATTTGGTGTTTTGATGAAATGCGACCCTTGTATAATTTTAAAAAAATGCTAATTACCATCAATGGATCCCAGATCTTAACATGATTGACGGTAAATCTCCAAGATGATGATGACCTCATGATGGAATCAGATGGAAGGATTGTTGATATTTTTACGAAAGGCAGCCACCACAAAAATGTGTTTTATACTACACAAAACATATTCCATCAAGGAAAAGGGCAACGTGATATTTAATTAAACTCTAGTTACATAATTTATTTTAAAAACCCAAGAGACAGAACACAGAATTTTGTTGACGAAGCATACAAAGATGTATCCTCCGTATATATAGAAAACCTAGTGATCGACTTTATCAGTTCTAAATAATGGCTCAAGCAGAATTTACAAACCTCAATCACTTGTTAAGAGTATTAAAAATAATCAAAGCTCCATATTATCGTGAACAATTTATTGAAAAGTGTGATGATGATGAAATAAATAATCTTTGATTTTCTTTTAAACTTTCTTATAATAAAAATTGATTTAAAAGATACAAGTGAATAGTTCCACAAAACTACCTGACTTCGGTCTGTGGAATGTATAATCTTTTGTTTGTATACTTTAGATTTAACAAAATATCAATGTTTAATTGCATAAACATGTTTAATGAGAATACTTTATGTAACGAATTAATTTTGAAAAAATCTGTTAAGTCTGTATTTTAATATTAAAATAAATTTTTTTGTAACAAAGTTGGATTAAATTAAAGAAATTTGATAAACATGTTTCATTTTACGAAGACTCGATTTTTAGCTTTTTAACGAAGACGAGATTTAACTCATTTGCATAGGACATTGTGGTTGATTTGTATTTAAAATGTCTTCGGAAAGAAGAGCATTCGAAAAATGAAATATCCTTAAATATTATTGTTTAGAAATATTATAAATTAAACAACAAAGATAAGGTTAAAATTAAATTTATTTATTGACACGTTAAGACTTAACCTAACATTATAACTTAATAACTAGGTGAGTACACTTGTGTAGACAAGGAGACCGTAGATGCTTCATATTCTTCGTACTCCTCCTCCAACTCCTGCTCGCTCCAATCAATTTTTAATGGACTGATGGAGTTCTAATGGAGATGGCGGACCAATCTATAATTAAGGAAGGTTCTGGACTCGAGTACCCCACCAACTAGTGTTGAGTAACACATACATGAGGCACCTCAAATGTCCCATACACAGTTGTCTATTGCTCCGTCACTTCAAACTGAAATTTTGCACCACCTCATTTGAGGATGTAGCGTAGCTGTATGTATTAATTTTTGTTTCTGTCACGACGAGGTAGTGGCGAAGATAGGTGAGTTGAGGCGACTAATACTCGCTCGCTCGCTAGCACTTGTACGAGAAGAGAGAGCGAAACCTCACCTCATGACATGGGAGGAAATTAAATGAACTTCAAATTGATTGAAGCACTACACGAATTAGTATCCCTAGAAAGAATATGTCATGTATTAAAAACGGTTATAACTACAAAATTGTTTTTGCTCTAAGTACAATCTTCTTTCATTTCTTCTTCTAACGTTTTGTTTGTTTTTGTTAAAGTTTTAATTTAATTTGATATAAAATTTTAATACATTTAATATACTTAATACCAATTTTTATTAAATTATTTTTGTAATCATCTTTCGATTTTGTTCGTTTCCTGTCTTCTTCGAATTAAAACACACACTTTATAAAATAGTTTGAGGCCCTCAGTTTATTTGTCATGAACAGTACCTTAGATACACAGTTTAAAAAAACAAACTGCGAAATGAATAAAGTAGTAAATTGAACAAATAGCTATATGAAAATAGCTAAACTTTGTCAAAATCCTAAGTCAATATTACAACTCTAGCGACCCAAGTATGAGGAATAAAAACACATTATGATTAAACAAAAAGAACAGAAATAAAAATTTATAGCAACACTCATAGACATTTGTGTAGCAGCGATGCAGGAACTTCTTACTGGGCAATAAATTTCAAGTTTCTACTCGCACTTGTAGATTTGAAATGTATGGATGTATGAGCTCCCATCGGTTTATACTTACAGTTTATACTACAGACGCTCGCAAATTGTGGTTGACTTAGAAATTTAAAAGACAACGTAGATTTTTAAAGGCGAATAATGCTATTAAAAGGAATTTTGTTTAGTTATCACCCTAGAATATATAGGCTATTTATCTAATAACTATACCAATCAAATGCTCGAAAATGTTTCCACAGTTTCAACGCAAAAAACGTTATTGTTGGTATTATAACAAATCTTACTGTCATAGTATAATTCAAATAACTTAAATACTTACTTTGATCTACAAACCGCCCAAGCTTCTAGCGGCAAACTTAGCGGCCGTATCAAATAAATTCGCGTTTGATTTCGCATAGGGATTGTACTGGCCAGTACTAATATATGGCCTATGATCGCAGAAAGGAGATCAATAATCGGTTTGATCGTGTCCAGGTTTATATCATAATCGCCAATGGCATTTGATTTGATGGAATTGACCAATTTTACCACCTGATCAGCTGTGATACGATCCAAGTCCAACAGATCAGTAGCCAGGGTGAGCCGTTCAGCATGTTCAGAGTTTTTTGCTTTATAATGATTGCGCAGTGTTACATATGCAGTGTAATGAGCTGAACTAGGGTTATGTCTTAGTCTAATACGCGCACGATCACGCTTGGCCATCATTGCCCTGATCTCATCCGTGAGCCATGGAGCGGGTAGATGCCTCAGTCGCAGAGGTTTTATAGGTGCATGCCGATCCTACATTGATAACAAGATTTATTAATTATATCTACCTTGTTATCAATGTCAGATGCCTGCACAACTGCTGTCCAGTCCTGGTCAAAGATATTTTTACGGAGCAACGACTGATCAACTTTCTTAAAGTTTCTCAATAGAAGCACTTTGTATTTTCTCTTGGGAGGTCGCAGTCTCAGAGATCCAAATATCAAATCATGAGCTGAGAAAGTGGGAGTAAATCTGACCATGTTACAGTACCTGGAGAAGACGTAACTATAAGGTCAAGCAGTGAAGGAAGCCCATTGTGTGGAAAATGAGTCGGTTGAAGCGGTAGAAAATGTAAGTCAAAGGACTGCAGGACAGCAGTGATAGAAATTTGTTTGCACGGTAATCCTTATTGATCACGTATTAAAGTCGCACATCAGGACGATATGTTCATACTGCGGGCGATATTTGGACAGGAGACTTCAAGGGAACCAAAATAATTATATGCTACGGACTACAATGAACCCCAACTAAAACCTTATTTTTATGGAGCTCCACTTCAATAAACAGGTACTATACAGTATTTGGTGTAGATGGCGATTTATAAATTATTTTAAAAGGTATATCACTGCGTAAATAAATGGCTACACCTCCCCACCCACCAGCCTCGATGACCCTTCTGCAGCTCTGTCCCTATCATTATGCGCAAGACGATTAAACCAGTTAAACAATAATTATATTAACACTTTATTTATTCTTGAAAAATTGTCCTCGCCGGTATTTGAGCCCGTAACCCCGGGAATATGAGGAAGGCTTCGACTAAGGCCCGAAAGCCATATTTCGAACGTAAAATCATTTTTTAAATTTTATTTCTATACAAATGATCAAAATGTTACATAAAATGTCTTATTATTCTGTAAGTACGAGTAGGAAGAATTGAAAACAGTTGAAAGCGCCTTTCAAATGTTTAACTCACAAGTTACCGTCGAAGGCTTTTGCTCGAAGAACTAAATGTATCAAGGTACAAATTTATTATGAACATATTTTTGTATTTTTCTTGAATAAGGAAAATTTAATAAATTAATATTATTGTATGGCTAGTGTGATTGAAGTTATACATTGCGGTTGGTAAATTTACATACTCTTTAAAGGTGTCAGAGAAAGAATCCTGTACCGGTCTGTTGGACCATATAATGCATGGATACCATTATTGAAATATTTGAAATGTTAGTTTCATATTTCCAATTCTGTGATAACACCCTTGATAAAAACATGATGTTACCAATATGAGGAACGCAAGCTCTTTTTTGTCTTTTTACTGTCAAAAAAAGTTTTGCTGTCTATTACCTTATAGTTTTTATATACCGGCTATGGAGAAATGTTATTTTCTAACTATACAATATTTAAAATAAAAAATATTCTAATAACTTGAAATGCTCTAATATATACATAACATATTATCCATGTAAATTTTTTCTGGAACCAAAAAGGTCCTTAGCCTACTTCTGCATAACTCAGGTATATCTTGCCGCAGTTAAAAATGTTGAATATAGGTTACCCTGCTGGAAGTCTGGACTATGACCATGGATACATTGATTTATGATGTGGACATGCGTATTAAAGTCCAGAGCTAGCTGAACCAGAGAACTCCTGGGCGTTACTAACAATCATATCGAAATATACCTCTGTAAAGGAATAATTTTATAAAAAAATAGAAACTAACTTCAAAACACGAGTTAACTAAAAAGAGAAACATTAATAACTTTTCATTCGAAAGGGGTGTCTATCTAAGTAGACGACCCAGTAGCGTAATGGATAGTGGCCCTTCCTCATACGCCGGAGGTCCCAGGTTCGGTGCATTCAGTTTTGTGATGAACATAAATGTTTGTTCTCGAGTCATACTCCCTACCCTACAGTTGGTAGGATTGTCTGGGAATTTACTATTATTTATAGATACATACGCTAAATATTTGATTTTTTCAAACCATTTTGGTTTTTTCTTTCTATTTGGAGTCATTATCTTCCCTAAGATGCTGCTGGAATCAAAACTAATATATAGTTATTATTTTTCTCTGTTAGGCTATCTTACGTTTTGAAGTCGGTTTCTACAAATTTTTCTTATGAAATTATTTTATTTCATACTTTTTAGAGAGTGGTACAGCGAGTAAAATTCGATTCATAACACGAGAGTGTCAAACTTTGAGTTTATCAAAGCAAAGAATCAAACATTGTACTGTCGGCCTACTGTACAGCCAATATGTGCAATAATTGGGCTTGTCAAGACAAACCAAGGGACCCTACACACGACGGGGTTACTAGCAGCCGTTCAAGACTTCCATGTCCAACTCCGAGCTTTATCATAAGACCTTCATCACCAAATGTGATGAGTTGGACTCATAATGAAATTGAAATCATAAATTCATAATGCCTTGTTTTATATGAACGCGCTGTTTAACATTATTGTATTGTATTAACAGTAAAGTTACTCAAAATCTTTAATGTTTTTTCCCAATGTACAGAATATCAAATCGACTGCAACGTTTCTAATTAAGATTTGAAGTTAAGGAGTTGCGTTGTATGCGTCCAGGTCCAATCTAGATATTTGTAGTCACAGTTCACATAATCAAATTACTATGAGTGAACCCCCATCGTACGTTAGCTCAAATCGATAATAACAATTTGTAACACTTCTTTTTAATGTATGATCCTTATTTTCTTCTTTCTTTTTTTTTGGCGCAATGGCAACCAGCCGTCAATATTACGCGACAGGCTGTTACTGCCAGTATCGCGTGATGAGATAGACACGGTATTCTGTTGTAAAAAATGTTTGTAAGGTCTGTGTGATTGCGGGTCCAGGCCAGTTTACAGAGGAAAAGGTGGTGCTTTATTTGGAAGATAGGAGGATGTTTGGATCCTAATTGGAAGGAGTTACATTTGAGTGCTATAAGACAGCTCAGAGAGTCGGATAGGATTAGAGAGTTGTTTAACCTGCTATCCAGCACATATTTAACAGCTTCCAAGAGGCCGATTGATTCCCGAGGGATCCACACAGCTGCCCCAACACACCCCTCAGTTGAGAGTTTTGAGACATCTGTGAAGATAAGGATCCAGTCATGCCACTTACTAAAGGAGGTTGGCTTAGGGTCATTTTTTGTGGATATCAAAGTCAGTTAGGATTGGAGGGGAGAATACTAGGGATTCGCAGGAAAAAGTATAAAGATACTGGGATTCTGATTGGAAAGCTGTAGTTGTGGAGGGGACTATGGAATATAGGCTTGACACAAGGCGGGGAGGAATTTTATTATGCCAATATGATGAGTTTGGAAGGAAACTCTAGAGCCTAGTTTAGAGTGGAGTGGGTGGGAGGAAAGTTGTAGGGTTTTTAAAATAAACCTATCAGTAAGAAACTGTCTGCGAAGATGAAAAGGTGGTTCAATATATTAAACCCTCGTAGCGTTAGCCGAAGATGATTTCATTGCACCTAGGATAATGCGCATTGGCTTGTTCTGGATTGTTAAACAAGGATGTCAAGACCTGCTTTGTTACAGGGCTCCAAGAGAAATTAACTATAGTCAATGACACTTCTCACTAGGGCATTGTAGAGAAGTTTTTGGGAGTAAGAGTGGCCTCACCAAGCACCTGACAGACAACGAAGAAGATTAATATTAAGTTCGCATTTCCTGGCTACATAGTTCATGTGGGGAGAACCTGTCAGTTTAGAATCAAGAATAACTCCTAGGAACTTGACCTCTTGGACAATTAGGATTGGATTGTTTTGGTAAGAAATAGAGGGAGGGGAATAACGTCTTTGCCTAGTAAAGACTAATACATTGCCCTTGGAGGAGAATAAGGTGAGATTATGAGAGTTGAGCCTGTTGTCTAGGTAAGATAAAGCAATATTTAAAGTACTGAAAGCAGCTTCAACTACGCTAACCCAAACATAAAGGGCAATATCATCAGCATACTGTAGGATGTTACAGAAGGGATTAACTGATCTGGCTGAGAACAGAACCTTGTAAAAGACTCTGCCATACTATACAGGCTGGAAAATTTGCATGTTGATGTCGGATCTGAACATATCTGCCAGCAAGGAGGTTACAGGTGAAGTGCGTCAGTCTCACTGGAATATTCAGCTGGAGCATTTTTTGCCTGGTGAGTGATGGATAGGGAGATGGAAGTTAATCTAGTACAGGGGCTAATGGAGGGGCAATTTCATAAAAAAGGGATCAAGCCATAAGAAGGGGTCAGATGACGTAGGAGAAGGAAATTTCGAAGCGGCACCGCGAAAGTGCTTCAGAAAGTTACAGACAATTGAGGAAGGGGTACGGGGGCCTAGGCTTTCATAGAAAATGCGCCAGGAATCCCCTTTCTGTTTTATGAACAGCTTTCTGGCTTTAGCCGAAACACTTTTATTAAGAATAAAGTTTTGTGGGGACATGGATGTACAGAATCTTTTTTCAGCTACTCTCCTTTCTCGAACCATGTCGAAGCACTCGAGTCGAGTGTCGAGTCCCACCATGGGGGAGAGCCACCATATTTTGGGTCTGGCTTTTTCAAAGGAATGAATGAATTTGCAGCAGATTGCAGCAGAAAGTAGACAAGTATCTGGAGTGGGGGTAGAGATTGAGGAGGACAGGTTGTTTCTTTTCAGGGCGAAATTGTCCCAATCAGTCGGTTTTATGTTTAAGGAGAAGAGGGAGTTTTTGTGGGATAAAAGCTGAAATGGGCACCGGATAATGGGATAGTGATCAATACCATGGAGGGAATTCAGGCGATTCGAGGGTACGGAGAGACTAAGTGAAAGTGAGCAGATGGATATGTCTACCACACTATCACTCTCACATGTCAAACCACTCTGATCTGGGCCCGCAATACGCGTAGGGTGGCCATCGTTCGAAACACAGAGGCTCCGGTCATCAACGACATCCGCCAAACACCTACCTGGTAAAATACTTGAGAAGTTGTTGATGACTCGAATTAAATATCATATTCTCCCGAGGTTTAGTACTCGTCAGTACGGGGTCATGCCGCAAAAAAGCACGGATGACTCCCTCTATGATCTTTTGAAGTATATTAGATCCGAAATTAACCAAAAGAAAATAGTCACCATGGTTTCATTGGACATAGAGGGGGCTTATGACAGTGCATGGTGGCCTAAGATCAAAACCCAACTGGCTGAGGAAAGCTGCCCAATCAATCAAAAGACATTTGCAATGGTCTTAACCAGAAAATTTAAGTTTGACACGCCCCACTTGAGCATGAGTTGAGTTGATATTGCAATGGCGCAAGAAATCAAACTATTTGGAGTAACAGTAGACAGTAAGCTCACTTTTAACTATCACATAAAAGCCTATGTGCTAAGGCGGTGACTGAAACTTCACTCCAAAATAGTCAGAATATTATACTTAGCGACTATAGAGCCGATCATCTTGTATGCGACCAGCGCCTGGGCACCGGCCCTAAATAAACAATGTATCAGAGAAAAACTTAACGCGGTACAGCGGGGCTTCCTTCAAAAAATATGCAGGGCTTATCGGACCACCTCTCTTAACTCAACTTTACTAATAACTGGCATACTACCTCTTGATCTCAGGGTACGTGAATCAGCTTCGCTTTACGAGGCCAAGAGGGGCATTCCCCAACCAGAGCTCAAGGGAAGAGAGGTGGAAAGAAAAACAACAGCAAATGAAGTTCCTCACCCAGCAGAACATATACGCTTGCGAGTTCTTAACACTGGTAGACAAAGAACAGTTGGACAACAATAGTGACTTTGACATACGGATATTCACCGATGGCAGCAAGATTGGCGGAAAGGTTGGTGCCTCACTATCCTTATGGAATAGGGGGCCGAAACAAAGAGCGTCAAATTTATTCTGCCATCATTCTGCACCGTCTACCAGGCGGAACTCTTGGCGATATGCGAAGCTAGTGAGGAGATTTTCAAAAGAAAGAATAAATCGTTTGCATATACTCCGACTCCATGGCAGCCTTAAAAACGGTCGTGGCTCTGGGCAGCCCGCACCCCCTTGCCACAAAAACAAGACATAACCTCAAAACTTTATCACAGCTCAACAAAACTATTGTCTTGTATTGGATAAAGTCACACTCAGGTTTGGCAGGGAACGAGCGGGCTGACCAGTTAGCTAAAGAGGCGGCAACAAATTCAAGGAAGAAACCCAAATATGATAAGTGCCCCATATCATTTGTCAAGCGCTGCATCCGAATGTGGTCGTTTGACGAATGGAACGAACTATATACGCATGGCACTACAGCGAGCGTCACTAAATTGTTTTTCCCTGATGCCGTAGCGGCATACAGGATCGCGAGGAGAATGGAGCTTTCTGGACTTACAACGCAAATACTGACAGGACATGGTGGGTTTTTTGAGTACTTGCACCGTTTTAAGTGCAAGGAGGACCCGTCATGCGCCTGCGAACCTGGCAGAGTTGAAACACTAGAGCACTTATTGCTGGCGTGTCCAATTCACGAATACGAAAGGTACAAAATCTAACGAAAAATAGGCACCAAGACAGCGAACGACACTGTGAGCAACATAATGATTACCAAAACAGAAACGTGTTTATGGACTATTGTAAAAATATTATTAGTAAAGTAGTAAATAGGAATAAAAATAAGAAATAAAATTATGTTAACAAAATATTTTACAAGATATTTGTGTTAAGCATTAAAATAATAATAAGGAATAAAAATTGTCAAACTCGAAATAGTTCATAACTATTGATATGTGTACTCGTATAAGTGTAGAAACTAAATAGAAGATAAACATTGTAAATAAAATTAGTATAAGCAAAAAACAAAACAAATGTAATGTAAGTCGACGCAATGATGTGTAAATTTATTTGCCCTGTGTTGTAAAAGAAAATAAAATAAAATAAAATTTGTCGGAAAGGATATACGGGCAACCCCACCCGTTTGGATGTAAGGGATGAATGCAATTAAACGATATGAAAATAAAAAAATACTCGTAAAATATCATTACACCAGTCTCGTAACACACTGCTGTTCTCAAATACATTTGAAGAATTCAGTCTGCGCCATTAACGGCAGAGGTACAAAAAAAAAACACCTACCTGGGGCATCATCCAGCGCAGAGCAATATACACCCCATAAGCTATGATGACAGTTAAGGTCGCCAAGGATAATGATGGGATGTAGGATAAGGGAAATAAGGGAATGAAATTCATGAATCAGCGCAACTGCGGGGTTGGAAACGTAGACAGAAACAAGGGAGAAGTCAAAAATGTTAACTGCTACAATGTTTATAAGGAAGGAATGGGGCGGAAGTTCGATTAGGGAGTAAGGTATTGAGCGTTTTGCAAACAAGGCAGCGCCTCCATGATGGTCCGACCTGTCATCGCTGAGGCAGGCAAATCCAGGCAATTCCCGGGGAAAACCAAGTCTAAGAGATAGCAATAGCCAGAGGATCATTTCGACGAAGCAAATGCGAAAGTTCATGGGTTTTCATTGGTTCCATTGGAGCAGAGCTGGCATGGTTTATCAAATTGTAAAGTGGGATCAGTTTTGATGCAACGTTGGGCGGTAGGGTACAATCACTAAATCTGGAGAGAATATTCACTAAAATGGTAGCAAGTTGTTCAATGAGATTGTCAGTTTCGGGTTCACCATATGGATTTACTAATGCAGAACCAGGAGAGGAGAGGATCGCGTACTAAGCCCATTCTTACTAGAATGAACTTACCATTCATTACTAGAATGGGCTACTAGAAGAGGATTGTGGGCACATATTTGTGGGAAGAAAGGTGCTGGCAATTCAAAAAACCATTGGCAGCAGCAGCGCTTGTAAATTCCATCGACACGCGGTTGCGGCCAATGCTCTTAACACCATCCCTTTTTATATTTTTTAAATTGCTAGTGAAAAGGAACCTACCAAAATGTAGATTATTTAGGGTCGTGCCAGAAGGCGGGTGCGATTCGTCCCTGGACACATGAACAAGCAAGGGGCCGTTGTCTGCATCAGTGTATTCTTTTTTGGAAGACAGGCTAGGGTGAACGTAAGCTGATTGTATGGAAGAGGATGGATCAGTTGAAGTTTTTTTGGTAACAGATGGTTCGGGAACGTCCGAGGGGCATTTTCTGGAATGGGAAACAGAGGTTGGAACATCTATTAATGCTTCATTGCATGCGGTGATAGGGTCTGGAGGCTTAGGCGGGATATTATTAGCCTCCATTGTACTTCACCATTAGTTAAATCTTCAACTAAACTATAATATACCACTTACCAAGCCAGGACAACACAAATAAACATAAAAAACATGAGTTATCTCAATGGAAAATTAGCAAAACACTTGTTTACAACACAACGTTCATTGAAAAGTCCTAAATTTTCTTCTTTTTGCTAAATATTTATATTGTTTACTTTCATTGACAATCATGTCAACGCATTTTTTTATGACAGTAATGGAAGCTGCCAAACAAGCTAAGCCTTTTACACACAATTCTCTTAAATATATTTTATGAATATATTAGGTCTTTACCTATGAAATTGCCGTTTTTCACGAAATAAATGAAGCGTAATTTTTTTATATATTTTTTATTTCTATTAATCAAAATAATCACACATGCAATCAATGCATCTTTGCCAACGCATTGGTAGCTTATTTGATGCCTTTCTTGAAGAAATCAGCTGGACGAAGAAGTTATCCAAATTCTGGAAAAAGTAGAAGTCTGTAGGGGCAAGGTCTGGTGAGTACGGCAGATAACGGAGAACTTCCAACCCCAACTCTTGTAGCTTGGAGACCGTCTGCTGTGCAGTATGAGGTCGCGCGTTGTCGTGCAGGAGCAGTGGAGCCGAACGATTGACCAAAGCTGGTTGGAGACGTGCAAGCTTCTCCATCATTGTGTTCAGTTCTTCACAGTACACATCTGCAGTAATGCTTGTCCCGTTTGGCAAGAAGCTGTGATGAATCACACCCGCGTTAGACCACCAAACAGTGACCATCACTTTTCTAGGGGTAAGTTTTCGTTTAGAGCATTGTTTGGGTGCTGAACCAGGGTCCAACCAACTTGCTGAGCGCTTACATTGTCAAACAGGATCCATTTCTCGTCACAAGTAACAATGCGGTTCAGAATTCCTTCGTTTGTATGCCTGCTGAACAGTGCAAGGCACGTCTTCGTACATCGTACTTCGTGCTGGCGGTCATTGAGTTCGTGGGGTACCCATTTGTCAAGCTTTTTTACCTTGCCAATTTGACGCAAATGGACCAATATTGTTTTGATGCTAACGTCGAAAGCTGCTGCTAATTCAGCCGTGGATTGAGTTTCATCAGCTTCCACAATTGCCTTTAATTCGTCATTGTCGACCAAAGTTTTCGGACGACCACGGGGTTCATTTTTCAGGTCAAAATTTCCAGAACGGTAGCGGATAAACCAATAACGGGTGGTGCGTTCGTTTGTAGTGTTCGCTCCGTAAACGTCGTTGATGTTGCGTGCCGCTTGTCCCGATTTGCTGCCACGACGGTACTCATACTTCAAAATTACTCGAATTTTTAACTTATCCATGATGACGAAAAATGTTCGAATGCGTTGAAAACAAAACACTAACTATTAAACAAATGACGATTTTAGAAAAAGAATTCCATGTTTGTCAAATAAAACTAATTTGAAATTAGAATTATCAGTCAAAAAAAAAATATTTTCATTTGAAATGGCCAGTACGGCAAAACGGCAGTTTCATAGGTAAAGACCTATTATATATATGATTTCTGGCTAGCAAGACTAATTTTAAAACATCAAATTGCGGTTCCAATAGAATGCGAGCCCGGCTATATAAGCCGATGGCTGGCCTTAGAACGGCAGTCTATTACAAGCCAGTCTATTGCAAGCGAGCCTATTGAAATCATACAAAGTCTATTACAAGCGAGTCTATTGCAAGCAAGTCTACTGGAAACATCTAAAAGTCTACTACAAACTAATGCTGAAGCAGAAGTCCTCAAACTGATGCTGAAGCCGAAGTCCTTAAACTGATGCTGATGCTGAAGTCCTCAAACTAATGCTGAAGCAGAAGTCCTCAAACTGATGCTGATGCTGAAGCCGCCTGGTTCTCATGCTGATCCTGATACTGAAGCTGCCGGATACTGATGTTGCCCGATACTGATGGAGCCTGCAACGGACAAAATCTGCTATTTATGAAATCTGCTACTAATGGAGCCTGCTACCGAAGGAGTCAACCACCAACGGAACCCGCTATCTCTGTTCAAAATGCGCCACACTGACATTTGCGATTGATGACATCTTGGTAGGCCCGATCATACTGCCAAGAACCTTAAATGGTAAAAAATTTTTACAACTTTTAAGAGACGAGCTGCCCGTGCAATTGGAGAACGTGCCATTGGCTTCGCGCCGAATGAAGTATGTCCAAATGGATGGATGCCCTGCCCATTACGCCAGACCGGTGAGAGAATTTTTGAATGAAAAGTATCCCAACTGCTGGATTGGCCGCCAAGGACCTGTCGCATGGCCGGCGCGTAACCAGATATGACGTCACTAGATTATTTTTTATGGGGGGCGATGAAACAACGCGTGTACAGTTCCCCCATCAATACTGAGGCTGATCTATTGGACAGAGTAAATAATTGTGCCGCTGAATTTAGGCAAGACCCCGAAATGGTGAGAAGGGCTACTCAGAACTTTTTTTACGTGCAACGTTGTGTTTGCAACAAAGGGGCGGCCATTTCGAAAACTTATTACATTATTGTTTACTTTTGTATTTCTTTACAATGAATAAATGCTTTGATTTTCATATAATCTCTTTTTTTTAATCACATTCGAACAATACATAAAAAATGGTCTCCACCTGAGTTATGATTCATGCGGCCGCGAAAGACCCGTAATGAGTGCTTTGTTTAACGGCCTGCAGCAAATGTTACGTTTGAGCTAGAAGAATGTTTTTTTTTAGTATTTGAAAGCTAATACGATGTAGAATTAGATGAAATAATAATCAAATAATAAAAATACGAGATCTTTTTGAGAAAATCGTCAATTTCCTGAAAATTAACACAAACAAATCATTTTTTTCCAAAAAATTTTTATTTTTCATGTCATTTTAGTTTTTATTTGAACACGACAGGCCATTTAGTTCAAAAGTTATCTTAGCTTAGCATAGCTTCAAATTTCACGAATAAAAATTTCAAAACATCATAATTCCTACAAAAAATATTATTTTATTTTTCTTATTCTTTTCTGTCGATAAAACTCGGTCTAGTTTCCCCCATTTTAATATGTGCACATTATGAAGATTCCCCTGTATAGTTTTTGAAATTTTGTTATTATTGTATGTCGTATATTTTGTATAGTTACTTACAAAAACAATATGCTTAATAGTGGTTCAAAATTAATCTGAAAACCACACTGTGTTCTGTTTTACGTCAAACATTTGATCCATCTTTGAACTTCCTTATTTTAATTACGATGATCAAAGTATTAAATTGTAACAAGCCGTAAGGTAAAATATTCTATTAAAAGTGTACACATAAAACTTAGGGTCTTAGAGGTCTTGTTTTCCTTGCAATTATATAAATCCTAAAATAAGCATTCTACTACTCACCCGGGGAATGTAGCGTGTTCTACTAAATGTGTTTAATATGTGTTTAAAATAAGTTGTTTTACGTATCAAACGTAAAACAACTTATTTTAATTAAGTTCCGGCATTCTGTTGTTTGGTAAATTTGTTTTAAAATTACGTGTTTGTTTGAATTTGAAGTTACTCAATTTTAATGATAATATTATAATTCACTTAAAGGCTTAAAACAAAATTTAGTTCGAAGTTTTATACAAATTTTCTTATCCATTATTCCTCTCAGATCAATCGAATTCGATTTATAAGGGCACTAAATCGAATACAAACTAAACCTCTACAAAAAGGTTTACCGACCCCAAAAAAAGAAATGTGCTGAATTATCAGACTGATGTCTGGGGTATTGACTAAAATTTGCGTCATGTACTCACATATGGTGACTGCGTTAGATTAGATTATAACTGTGTCTGTACAACTTATTTCAATAAAAGCTTATTTCCTTAATTTTTTACTTTTATTACCAGGAAACGTGCTTGCGATCCATCCGATTGTAAGTGAAATACGTTCCTATACATCCAACCCTGCTAAAAATTTTACAGATCCGCTGCCAATATTGTGTGAAGAGTCAATTTTTTTTTTCAATTTCGCTTTGTGGTGTCT
Source organism: Marasmarcha lunaedactyla (assembly GCA_923062675.1). Classification (NCBI taxonomy): domain Eukaryota; kingdom Metazoa; phylum Arthropoda; class Insecta; order Lepidoptera; family Pterophoridae; genus Marasmarcha; species Marasmarcha lunaedactyla. The sequence continues at coordinate 15,503,568 of OV281339.1, read as the reverse complement.
TTTTGGGAATTGCTCTGAACGTAAATTTTTATCATAACGCAAAGAAATATTATCCCAATGCTAATTGATCTAAACTTTGTTACTATTATTACAAAAAGAGAGGATTTTTTGTATTTAGGTTTATATACGATCCGTAAATCAGACTTTGAAGATTGTTTAACCGCTTTGGAAATCATGTTTATCCAAAAATATGCCAAGCAAGAAGCACGCTTTCTATTTCGATACTCCCGGGCCTGTATGAATCTTCAATCGTAGATATGTGTTTAAATATTTTAGATTAATGGCATCCTAACTCCAATTTGTCGTTGTTTTTTATGTCGCTGCTGGTTAGGACCGCTAACATGAAAAGAATACGTGAATTTGAATGAAAATTAATAACCACTAGTTTTACAGTTTTAGACACTTATTCTCATTCACACACACACTTAGTCAACCATTATTACGATATATCCACAAAAAATACCTTTTGAATGATTACCCGCAAATTAGATGACCCAGAAAAACGTTTTCATGAAATAACCGAAACCATATACATATTGGAAACCGTAGGTTTTAGTTTAGACTAGCAAAAATTAAAATTTTTTCCTGGGGTTTCTTAGGGTTTAGTACTCCAGAATAGTGCATGGTTATGTTTTTTGATAGCCAGATGTAAAAACGAGCCATTAAAAGCAACAATTTGCAGTATGATAATTTTTTTAAAAAGGTTGTTGAAGATCACATAAATATTTGGACTTCATTTAATATCTCTTTATGTTGTGCTTCGATGGGTTCGTATAAGGGAGTAAAACCTACCAATGTTACATGTACGCTGCAATTATGAAATGAAATGAAATGAAATATTTATTTTTCTCAACATTGACAATTACTTGTTCTTACAGACGTCAAATAAAACATGACTCTACCACCAGTTCGAAAAAACCTTCGCGAAGAAGAACTGGCAAGAAACTCCACGGGTATACTTTTTTCAAAATAAATTTACAGTCTCTTTATGTACAAAATTATTCTTATCTGCATCTGTTAGCTCGGCAAGTCTCCCGCCCCCCAAATATCCAAACGAAGAAAACCCTCAAACGGCACCCGTTCACGAGTTAACTTGGGATCCAGCCATCGCCCTCCTCAACCATATTAGAGGGAAGTGAGCGACCCGTCACCCGACGCTACCATAAGAAGACGTACTTTAGTGACAATGCCGCTTTAGATATTCATCGGGACGAAGAACTCATCGCACATACAGACACATTACACATGCTTTGTTACAAATACTAGTACAATCCTTTTAACGAGGGGATTATACCAAAGGGCTTTTATCATCCAAATAATCGGATAGTTTATAATATGCTTTAGCACACAACTTCTGCTTTATATTTGCTTTGAACTTGTCAATAGGAAGACCTTGGATATCCTCAGGAACCTTATTATAAAAGAGTATACATTGACCCATGAATGAGTTAGTGACTTTATGAAGCCTACTATTATGAGCTTCCAGCATATTTCTTCCTCTTGTGTTAACATTGTGCAGATCTTTTATTTTCTTTTGAAAAAGGATAGAGCAGGTAGACGTAAGTCAGATCTAGAGTCCACTAGTCCACTAGTCCAGTCCAGACCAATAAAGGCAAAGAGTTTTAAATCTTAAGTAGAGTGAATGCGGTAGAAATCTACTTTTTTTAAAGACCAATTCAAGCACGGTACAACAAAATCTTCCTTTTATAACCGCAATAAAAGCCACGTAGTAAATAGGTTTCTATTTACTACGTGGCTTTTATTGCGGTAATAATGTAATCGATAACAACATCTATGGTTATCTACAGCTAGCAATATCTTCCATGTTACATCCGTGGTGCTGGTGGACCGCGTACTCGTTTCAATGACAAAAGAAAGTTAAATGCTCAAATTACTCAAAATATTACTAAATTTAGTATGTCAGGTACCTATAATATCAGCGACCTAGCTAATATAAAACGTTAGAGACTCTAATAAGTTGAAGCTGAGAGGATCTGGAGTGAAACATATAGACTTCCGTTTATTCCGAAATTTTAATGGTAGTTAAGCGAACGAAGTTGCAGGCGAAGACAAGATTTACAACTCTGAAAACAATAAAAAGGCTTTATAATGATAAAATCTTGAGTTACACTTATATATTTTATGCAAAAGATTAAAAAAATTTTTGTACAACAACAGTTTATCGGCAGTATTTTCTTTTGTAATTAATTTGTATGGTGTAATTTTAAACAAATCACATTTTATATGGTTATGTAGTTTATAAAGGAGGTAGATGTGCAATCTTATAGTTTGTTGATAACATATTAAACACATTTAGTAGAACAGATATTATACAGATCTTTCAAATCTAAGGGTGCATCCACACCTAATTTACTTCATGTAAAGAAATTTTAATAGTCTAATATGTAAAAAATCTCGATATAAAAATCTCAACAAAATGAAACAATATTTAATTTAATAAAATTGACATAATTATATATTTTTGATTTGTCCTTAATCGAATGTTATAAAGTTGTAGCGTAGTAAATAGGGATTTCCCTGTTCCAAAATTAACCAACCAATTCGGAATATTCTTTATAATTTTCTAAATATCTTCCAAATATCTAATATACCTAAGCCTAGCTGAACCTATACCTAAAAACCTAATATTGATAAAAACTTCTAATCAATTTATTTAGCAAAAGTCAGGAAACCTTATATTAGGTTTATAGTAAAGAAAAAGATTTCAATACATAATACCTTAATACCTTGTACAACAATACCTTGTTTGTTCTTAAAACAAACAAAGTGATTTAAAAGTTGTTATAAATAATAGAACGAGTAACGATACAACACAAATTCATTACTAGTTATACCTTCCTAGTAATTCATTACCAATTTGTAAATAAGTTCACCGTAAAGAAGTTTCTGAAAGGTAGGTCTGTGCAGACTTGGCGCGGGAATGCAGCGCGAGCGGCGCGGGCACAGGCGGCGCGGGCGCAGGCGGCGCGGTGCTTGTCGGGCGTCAGTCGCTCGCGCCACCCCGCCTGCTGCACACGATGCCCGCGCACGTGTCCGTGCTCGCTGCCGCCGCCGCGCTGCTGTGTGCCCTGGCTGGCCAGTCCGGTGCCGGCGCGTCCTTGCACTGCGCGCTGCGCCGCGAAATCTCGCCCTGCACCTGCCGCCGCGAGGATGCCGGCACCGGCACCATCCTCGTCGTCTGCCAGCGCATCGCTGCCTATCAGGACGTCGCTCGCGCCCTCGCTAACAAGTTCAGCCCCGACACCAAGATTGGCCTCGACATCTCCTACTCCCAGCTCCCCGATTTCAACGACCACAGCTTCAGGGAACTCGGCCTCTCCATCACGAGGCTCAAACTCAACTTCGACAATCTAAGGCAAGTCACTCAGCCTTTTAATGTTTTCTTTATCTCCCGAATTCGTCTCCCTAATACCGTGGACCCTGGAACAATAATGCAACGCCGAGTTTCCCCTTTCTATGTAAGCTCTTTGTGTTAAAACTGTTGTACTAGTGAACATCATATGAACGCATTGTGCAAGTTGAATGAGTAAACAACAGGTTGGTGATAAGAGATTACTTGTGAAGTGGGCGGCGCCCTTACCAGGGTTACCGAACCAGCGTAATATTCCCAGCTCGGAAAACTCCACATCAAGATATTCAAAGTGACGTTGCGTTTGCGAACACGAACATCTTATCAAGCAGCGACCACAACCGCATCTCAGTAAATTTCCCTTCGAAATGGGTTTATTATTGAAATCATCGCACTTATCAGCTGTATGTTATACCTAAAATGATTATTAATAATTACAGATACAAATTTTAGCGCCACGCGCCGAACAGCTGAATATGATACGAACCTTTTGCAAAAAAATCTTGGTTGTCAATTTGTTATATTTGGTAATTTCATGTCGTTAGAAGCAATAATTAATTGACTCGCCCGTGACCTATGAGATCGCCCTTATTGACCAGTCAATTGATCCTCTGGGTTTTCAATTCTGTAATTTAATATAAGAAAATGGTAATCATGATGGTTTGGTGTCGATAATAAGTCGAGATCAGCACGAGAATTTCGTAATTAGAGGCAAAGTCTGTTATCGGGGAGATGATTTAGTGGTTTAAGTAGTCTTTGTTTGGTGAATGATATTGTTGTGTAAGGTTGGCAGTAGGTAGAAGCCGGACCGGCCACCCGGCGGCAACGGCCAGCTGGCGTATAACGAAGCCGGCGGGCCGCCGCGTCGGCGACGGCGTTCGCGCCGGCAGTTCGCGGGTTATCGCAGGTCGAGTGTAAAGCAGTAAAATTGAATGATATCATATTGGCCGTGTCATATTCACTATATATACTCATTAATAGTGTACTAACACATTACAGTAGTCGTTTTTTAATGATTATAATGTATAATTCGTTCAGCTAAATACATTACCTTCAAATTGCCTTATTAGCCACTTACCATACTATAATTAAAATATATATTTAATAAAATGTTCTTCCAAATAGATATGAAATCTATAATAACTATTTAACTATTTTACATACGCTTACCAAAGACGAAAAAGTAAATCGTAAATCGCAAGATACATCATCATGATGTAGGTACCTTGCAATTTACGATTTACATTGAGTATTAGGGATAATCTTTGGGAGTTAATGAGAGTAAAGCCATGAAAATAAATAGACATAGTTTATAAAAACAAGTCCAATCTTATATTTCTTTAGGATTCTTCAAATAAAAGTTCATCGATAAACCAATATTACGAGTGGTTTAAAGAGACATACAAGCAGACATATTTCGATGTGTATGTCCATACCATCCAATGTTATTCCAACTTTCATATACTTACATAGAGAAGTGGGGTCCGAAGAAGGGAAAGATATTCCTATTAGGTGCATAATGAAAGTGTTTTAATAGAATTATATGTCACAATACGTTAAAGTGACAAGATTAATTTGTTTACAAACAATTAACACTATCAATATCCTTAAAATTTAAGTTGTGATATAGTAAGTTCTGAAATGCATTGTAGGAACGCGAGAGATCCCGGGTTACATTTTGAATTGACATCGATTTACATGACCAAATTCGATATTCAATAAACAGATACAGTCATAAATTTTACGATATTATTCAATAATATGTTTATTCGCTTGTCATTAGAGTGTTTTTCATTGAATCTATAAAAATCTAGTTAGGAAAGCGCGGATATTGCTTTTCGCGGTAATTTCAATTCAAATCGCTGAAACGTTTTCAAAGCAGAATATTCACATTGTTAAATTCAAAATTAAAATAAATGAGAACATGAGACGTCATGAGATGGATAAATCCGTTGGAAAAATGTAAACCTCGTGCAAGAACTACCATACGAATACTCTCGCACCCATTTTTGAACGCCATCGGCCTGTTCGCCCTCGAAAGCGAAAACCTTTTGGATTTTCCTTTTGGATTATTACATAATTCTCGGTGCTTGGCTCTATGGCCGTGTTTTGTTTTCATTTTTGTTTTCAGGCAAAGTATAGTATACTGCATCTGTAGTCGGTCAACAACTGAAATGAAAATATAATTGTAATTAAAAAATACAATATTAAAACAGTATTCAGTGTATTATCGTACATTATTTTTATCCAAAGGTTTTTCTTGTCAAGTGAACTGTTTTTCCCTACTGAAACTAAGCAATATTAAATAAAGTATATAAAATTCACTCAGCAGGTGAAAGTTATTGCCAATAGTAACAAAACGATTTGCCAACTTTAGTGGAATGTTTTTTTGAAAAATAAATGTCTAATTAACATACATTTTCTCTTTTTTTATATAACAATAGAAGTGATTTTACAACTCTATAAATACATGTTTGGAATACTAATTATATTTTTGTTCAATTTTGTAAAAACTACTATAACCATTTTTTATTTTCGCAGTTTTTGTTAAAATTCTCATGAAATCAATATGGCGTTTAAGTTCACTTAATAAACATATACGTATTTTGCAGTAAAGTTTAGATCCCACTTGATTTTTGAGCACAAATATAGCAGATATATGATCAAAAGTATTAGGTGCTTAATATTATATTGGTTTACTATTGTTTGACAAAAAATGTATGACAAAAGATCATTTATCAAATAACGTTTGAAAAACTAATCATTTGACAAACGATCATTTCGCAAACATATAAGTTTAAAAATAATCATTTGACATAATACAGGTTACGCAAATGTTTGACTTAAGAAAAATTTCAATTGCTAAAATATTTATTATAAAACACCTCGTGTCGTGATGTTTCTTTGACAGGCGCTTTTCGTGAAAGCTGGAAATGGTCCTTAATTTGGTCCTGGCGCTTCACCGGGTGCAGCCGCACCACCTGTATTGTGTCTAAGCAGAACGGAAGGAGAGCGCAGCAGAGCGAGCGTCAAATGCAAGCATGTAGTTTAAAAAATTTAATAAATTTGTGAAATGATCCTTTGGCATAATGGAAATTTTTTCTAGTAAATATTTTGTCTAATGAGTAATTTGTAAAATGATAAATTTATCAAGTATGATTTTGTCAAAGGTTGTTTTGCAAATGAAAGTTTGATATTTGTTTTTTGTCAAATAATGGGATACCAATTTTATCATGTTTTGTAATTGTCACTTAAAAACTGTCACACACCATTAAACTTCTCGCCTTTGCTACTACAGAAACGAAAATTACGTATGAATGAACAAAATCTAATCGTACACTCAACCGTTCAATCAACGGTTCAATCGAAGTGCCAAATCAGGGGTACAAGAACTGCAATTTGCACCTCTAGGTACAATTTGATACGCTCTAGACTATATAATTAGACTATATAAATATATATATATATATGTATATATTAAATATATATATATATATATATATATTTATATATATATATATAAATATATATATATATATATATATATATATATATATAATTTAATAATTTATGTACATACAGAAAATCACATTAATTAAAATTACTTATAAACGAATAAAGCACACATATATATATATATACATTGAAGCCGTCAATCCGAAAAGGGACGATAAGATAGATGGTGACCATCATCAGAAAAATCGGAAAAACCTTTAGAAATTATAGGCATTAAATGAAAACAGCAGAATTTCTCAGAATTTTTCTTATATAGATTTGAAAACTTAAAAAAAGAAGCAAAAACTTATTATAATATATGTAACATTTTTTAATATCATTAGCTTACTGACATTAAATATAACAATTTTTACTATGACAGTATGCATGTAAACGCTTTATCTATGTAGCTATTATATATTTTATCCAAACGCCCATACAATTTTTGTATGATCTACAAGTTGTGACGTCACAACTCGGTACCGTTTTGCATGGAGCGTTTTTCGGCGACTCGCAGCAGCTCCTCAAACACATCGCTGTATCTAGAAAACTCTTGATTGTAAACATACTGTTACTTCTGCAATATTTATTTACTGTTGATAAACTAATTCAATATGTTACAAAAAAATTTTTGTCATATACCCAATTACAAGGGCTCCCTAATGCTTAAGGTGTCACTTAACCGTCGGTGAAAACACAACTTGCGTTAGGTGCCCCTAAAATTGGCATCGGAGACACTTAAATTAATAACAAAATTGCCCCAAATTTTCTTAGAAATATTACTTTTTGCCGAACTATGAATTCAACATTTTCAAAATATCTCGTATTTGAGAGACCGTATGAAAAAATAATTAACTACATTGCCGTGGCAAGTGATATCAAAAGTTGGCGCCTTTAGTCAGGATTCCAAAATGGAACAAATAAAAACAGGTAAAAAGTAAAAATCTTGAAGTATTCCGGTTTTATGCGAATCCAGTTTAATAGCTAAAATGTTTTTGATTCGCACAAACTCTATGGTGGTCCTTAATTTTACGGCAGAATTATGAATAATGATTATAGACATAGATTGTGGAATTTGTCAAGACTGTACTTAAAGCCTATGAATCATTCATATCATTATACTCGGTGTAACTGGCGGGGTGGAACAACGGACTCTGAGGAGTTATTACCTACTAATTTAACCCCCATGTATGTTCAGCTAGTGGTTCTTGTGATATTTGAGATATAGTGATTTTTTCGAAAAAATCAGATTCTCGGAGAAAACCCGAACATACCCTGAACCCTAATTTTCAGGTCTACGCCCATGAATTTCTGTCTTAAAATAGTTTGAAAGTAGGCATTTTGTACCATCTTACCGCCGATAATCGTTGCTTTTTATAAAGGGAAATAAAATTGAAACTACTAAATTATTTTTTTATTTTAAATTTAAACGTCAACTTTCGGGGTCTTAGGAAAAATATATCATATGACATTTTTTTCCAAAACCTATCTTAAAAACTACTAGTGTTAATGTAGAATAATGTTTCGTTTGACTAGCAACACGGCAACATGTACAAAAACATACTTGATAAAAGCAGCCATTTTTTATTACTATGCAGCGTTATCTAAATCCGAGAATTGCATACTTGAAAAGTGTCGTTATCTAATTCCGAGAAACGCAAACTCAAAAACTGTTTGGTTCAGGTAATAAGCGATATATGCGTTTATTGAAAAAAAGTCGGTTTACGTTTAAAAAAGGGTAATAAACTAAATAATGTTGTAGTGCGTTACAACACGGTGGTACGTTCTACAAAGCTATTTTCTAGGTGTTGAACTAATTTTTTACATAATAAAAAAGAAAGGAACAATTAAATAAAAAGTTGGTTAAATTAGATTTTTATTCTACAGGAAATGTTCGAAATATTCCCCCTTTATTAGAGATGTACAATCTACATCGTTTTAAGAAATTTTCTTTGAGCCTTCTAAATGCTTCTAAAAATTTTCTCTCTAATCTTCATATGAGCCTGGTCCAGATTCGAATGTAATTCGCCAATGGTGGTATACTTAGTTTTGTTCACCAGTTCTTTGTAATATCCTCAAATAAAAACGTCTACTGGGTTAAGATCTGGTGACCATGGAGGCCAGGCTAGAGGCCCTCCACGGCCAATCTAACGCCACGGAAAATAAACATTCAAATATTTTCGTAGTGGTATGGTGCTCCATTGCACAGAAAGAACATGTGACGGCGACCTGCTAAATTAATGTCTTCCAATATTTGGTATAAATTATTTTGTAAGAATGCTAAATATGTTTCTTCATTTAATCTTGCTGGCATTTCAGTAGGTTCAACCAGTTGTTTTTTAAATACACCAGTCCACAAATTAACATTAAACTGATGCTGAAAACTACGGCGGCGGATCGCGAGGGCATTTTTGAAACTCCAAGAGTGATAGTTATGAATGTTGACAATTCCACTCCGGCTAAAAGTTGATTTATCTGTCCACATAGTATTATCAAAAAAATCCTCGTCCATTTCATATCGGTTGATCATTTCTTGACAGAAAGCTAGACGTCGTGGATAGTCTGGTGGTGCCAAATCTTGCACTATGATTAAGTGTTAAGGATTCAAGCCTTCTGCTGGCAATATTCTATGCACAAACATGTGAGTCAGGCCTGTGCCATAGCCAATTTCTCTCGTACTTGTTGAAGGATCTCTTTGCAGTTTTCCCAAAACTTGTTCTTCTCAATCTGGATCAATCCTTGGCACACTTTCTTGCTGAGTGGTACCACGTATGCGACCTTCCATGTAAGCGTTTCTAACATGCAAAATAACACGGTAGTTTAGGGTAGACCTCGGGTTGAGGACCACCTCTTCTAATTATTTGCTCCCGGTACATTCTATCAGCAGCTTGGGTGTTTCCTTAGACTGCTCCATAACAATAATACATTTCTGCATAATCACGCGGAGAATACGGCACGGTACTTAAATTTGAGAGGTTACAGCTATGCAAGACACTTATCAAGTATTAATGTCCGAGATAATCACAATCCAAATTACTTAGCTAGTATCGAGGTCCGTTTAAAATGCCAAATTTTTAAGATTGAGTAAAACACAGAAGTAGACAGAGGGAGCATGTATAGACACAAAAGGGTAGACGATAAACGACTAAAGAGTTATGCAAAAGTTACAAATTTAGTCAACGCCTGAAACAATAGCCACGTTGTTTACGTAGTGCAATTAAAAAATCTACTGCATGTAACATAATAACATGACCATAATGAAATTATTAACCTTCTTTAAGCATACACCGACTTTGTTCATGAATAAAAAACGCAACTATCGCTAATTACCTGAACAAAACAGTTTTCAAGTATGCAATTCTCGGATTTAGATAACGCTGCATAGTAACAAAAAATAACTGCTTTTAGACTCAAGTGTGTTTTTGTACATATTGCCGTGTTGCTAGTCAAACGAAATTTTTTAGATATTATTCTACATTAACACTAGTAGTTTTTAAGATAGGTTTTGGAAAAAATGTCATATGATATTTTTTATTTTTTTATTATTGCAAGTACAATACTAAAAGTCCCCATGAACATGTTCTAAAAAAGTTATTCAAATTTCTAAAGTATCAAGTTTCATGACAAGCCATAAGTTTATTTACAAAATATTTGGTTAAGCAATATTGTGAATCATGAAATTGTACAAAAATAATGTTCTTGCGCTTTTTCTTTCAAAACTAAAGTTGTCAGATATAGCAATTTTGAAATATATTTTATCATACATTTGAAATTGCCTTGGTCTAAAATTTTTATTTGGTAGTTATACTCGTAATTAACAAAGATATCCTTCGTCAAATATGCAAATTTTTAGCTCCTTTCCATACCATATCCAAAACATTTAATTTCGCAAATTGTTCTTGTACAGAATATTTTGCAGTTGATAAAAACCCTAACCTTTTTTCCTGTGTAACCATTTTGCCAGAGTTATTGATTATCAATGTGTAAAGGAAATTTTATACCTTTCTATTTCTATATCAGAACAATTTCTTCGATAAAATTTATAGTTTATGGTGAAAATTAAAAAATCTGATTTTTCTGTCATTTGTTCTTTGTATGAACATGTTTAATGGATACTTTTAGTATTAAATAAGGTTAAGGTATTAATAAAAAATCATAGCTCTGTGCGAATTGATGCAATATTTCTGTTTTGATCGGACTATAAAATTCTTCCGTCTGGCATCAGCTATTCTAATTTTGAGAATAACGTATTTTATTTCAAAATTATTTCAAAGATGGAATACAAGTTTTCCGTGGTAGTAGCGGCTAAAAAGGTCGCGGAACACAGAATAAAGTTTATTTCCCTATTATTGATGTTCATATAAACGGCTCGTGGTGTTCTCGATCATGTTCCTGCAACTATGCAGCTTCGTTTCCTTAAAATCAGTTCATTTTAAAATTACCCTATCAAAAAGCAAATTAACGGGTCAATTTGTAAATATAAAAAGTATATATTGAACGAGCCACGTCTTACCTTTTTTGAAGTGGGTTAAAAAGACAAAATTAATACTCTTCTTCGATAGGAATTTTATTTTGAGCAAGATTTAAAATCTTTGCATTCTATAAAACAATCTATAAAACAATACCGAAAATGACACGATTGACATAATTGCATACCTTCAGTTAACACAATGAGCTTAAGGTGAAGAAGATGTACGTATTCCGATTTTAGCACATATAGTTAACACTGTGTATTTATTAGAATTCGGAACTTTTAAGTACCTGGTAAAAAAGTAATCATCATCAGCTCATTGTCAACCCGCTGCAGGGTATAAGCCTCCTCCCAGAAGGACAACATCGCATTATATTAAGAAGGCTTCGGTGCTTCCTCCGGATTGGTGAATGTCTTTTTGATTTTTGGGTTCCGGGTTACCGGTCAAGCAGGTTTTTATACGCACGTACATTTATCAAAGATAAAAAATCATTAGTGCGTGGCGGACAGTGGCGGATTTACACATTTGTCGCCAGTAGGCCATTAAAATTTTGCCGCTCCTGCTGATTTTTTCATCCCCTACTGGCTACTTTCAGTATTTTTTCATAAACTGACGTTAGTGTAATCAATTTACTGTACAGTACTAAAATATTGTAAATTTTGTTAAATTCTCGACTCATTTCCTCCGTGTATATAATAATGCTATTTTTTAATCTATAAGACAAAAAAATTTTTTTTGGGTTAAATTTGCCACTCCCTAAAATCTGCCGGTCTAGGCTCCAGCCTACTCAGCCTGCTGGTAAATCCGCCACTGGTGGCTGGGTTCGTTCGAACAAACGACCCTAGGATTAAGAGGCCAGTCAATGCGCGACCACAGCTCTGAATCATCATCCTCATCATCAACCCATTTTCAACCCACTGCATTTTGTTTCTGGGATTTATAATTTAGGATTTTTGCATTGTATTGTCAATTTGTTACATATCCATGGCGTATAAAAATAATTTCGATTTAATGGAAGCGTAATTTTTAAATCACAAAAACATAACATTGGCCTTACAATGGCACCGCGAAAGATATCCAGATAGAAACACGCCACGCTCGATTTATTATGGTTCGGTTCCCGGTTCAACCATTTGATTATTTGAAAATCTACGAAAGCATTTAAATTGTTTTTTAAAATAAAATAATGTCGTCTTTCAGTAAAATGTTCCATCTACAATATTCAAGGTACTTGCCCTCCATGTGGCATAGCCGTGGGACGCCCTGTATATTATTTCCAGCCAGAGTTTTCCAACGTCACTTTTGTTTATCAAAACAAAGTGTGGAAGTTTTTAATGGAGTAAAAAAGTTGAGTGTGCAAAATACGAGGATTACATTCTGTAAATGGTATTGACTTAAAAACTAATGGATTTCGAGCCTGCGCTCAAAACCGTCCGGGCAAAAATGGAATGAAAATGCAAAAATGGTGTAAATATCATATCAGTCTTGATTTAAACGGCAACTCGACAACACTTACAAAATGAAATATTGTTAGCTGAAATCTGTCAAAATTTGAACGTTGCGTAAGGTAATTTTATTGTCAACTTTCTAGTTGCAGTTACATACCTAATGTGTGAAAAGATGAAGCAATAATCAGCTGTAATGCAACGATGAATCGTTCCATCGTTGAAATCGTGAACGATTTAAATTTCAAGTGATTTAATTTATTCCTTATTTAATAGCTCCTGAACAGATTAGTTGTAAGCACAGGTACTTGAAATAGCTTCATGCAAGACGAGACTTCAAATTAATTAGTTAGTTAATTAGTCCTGGCTTATAAATCCAGGACAACTAAATATTTTGATCAACTCACGCATGTGGCCTAACTTGGTAAATACTTTTTAATTGAGAGAATATTTGTATTTCTGCACTATTCACAATTGTTTTTATTTTGCTTGACCACTACCATTTTCTAGCTTGAATCGTAAAATATTTATAAATAATACTGTTTGCTGGATAAATATGCGTATGCTGTTCCCTGTTCATGCTTTACACACAATCAAATTCGCTTTTGCATTCCTAATATTTGATTATGATTTATCGGTATAGTAGAGTTCTGTAATAATGGCATATTAGTTCTCGTATCAACGGAAAGAATTTCGAAACGCCGACGGCCCCAGGTACTACAACACCTGTCTACGAACTACGCAGTAACCGTAGCCTTTTCATACAGAGAAAATGAAATCGGTATTTGTGCTGTACATCACGAGACATCCAAGATTGCGAACAAGATTTCTTGAATAGTTAAAACCTGTTAAATAAACTCTCTAAATTAAAAATTTTACTAAGGCATAGGGCACTTGTCCTCCAACCGACGAGTAGCGAGTAGAGCAAGTATCTATGGACAGCAGCGAGAAACGAGTGTGTAGTTTGGATAGTTTTGTCACTGAGCTATAAGCGAATACGCGACAAACGATTAGTCACAACACTAACTCGAAGGATAGAATGGCCGCTGGTCGTCTCTCGCTAAGGGTTCTGACCCCAAGCGAGCCTCATGCAGCTAAATTTATCTTTGTTAGCTCTAGTCGCTGCGACAACCTACCATTTTCTCGCCGGCGGTGGGACAAGTGCTTAATTATTATAGAACTTTATCTACCGAGATGGTTGCTTTTATCTTTGGATTGTAAGACTTCGTTTCAGATTCAGGATCACTGACATGGTTGCTGAGGTTTCACACAATCATATATTTTTAGGCTTCCTTTCTATTTGAGAAGTTTATTAAAAACTTAGTCATTGTAAGTTTGTTGCCAGTTTGAGTTCTGAGTTTCTTTTAATAAAGAAGGTGATAGTGTTAATACTTCCCACGGGAGGCACAACTTTAATATATATAAACACATCAAAAAAAGTTCGAGATCATTTTGAAAATATGAAATCTTTCTTTTATAGAATAAAACGTTAAAAAAGAAATATATCACCGTGAGGATGATTTGAACTACTTAAATATGTACATTAGGTCATTTCTACCTAATAATATAAAGGTATCTACTTAAATATTAAGAACATTACACCCATGTATTTTAACCGTTGGAAATCCTCTTTTATTGCCAGCATTATAGCTAGTTAAAAATCCACAGTTAATTTTATGGGACTGAAGTCCGGCACAGCTTCTTTAATTTTTTTGGACATCATTCATACTCTTTTCTTTGTTAACTAGTAGCAGGTAAAATTTAGGCACAACATTGGTTTTTTGTGCATCGCTCCCTACATCTCCACGAATAGTAAATATTTGGTAAAATGGGCCTAGGCAGTAATCAAATGTGCCATCCCCAAAGTAGTGTAGTATATTTTTGATATCTTTTAAAGCCTCTGCTGATGCAAATACGATAATTCTGTTGCTGTTCTCACAGTGATCAATCAATATTTTCGGAAAATCTCATTATATTAATGTCTAACACTTTGTTATTAAAAAAACCTACATAATCATATAATTATACCTGTTATGCATCATAATAATAATTATAAGCATGAAATTTTACAGTAAAATTTAATAACTTATTTAGTTCAGAAAACATTTTTCGACGACTGTGTTTGGTAAAAATGCCTTTTATTCCGACGAAATCGGCTGTTATAACTTAATTCAAAATCGGGTTCCTCCACCACGGGGGCTAGACACGCCGGCCTGACCCACATACCAACCGACCCACAAAGGCTAGCTCAATGGTATGAAAACGGCCAGCCATTTAGTTAAATGGCTTATTATACGATTAACCAGTAAAATATGACCTTTTTCTAGTTCTACAAATTAACTTTCGAGAGTTCGTCTAGCTGGATAAATCTAAAAATAAACAGAAAGCAAGGTCTCTAAATAGCTTTACATTCTCCTGTGTCCCCAATTTTGACAAGTAAGTTGAGATTAAAGAAAACCAACTCCTTTATTATCGCGAAAAAATAACGGGCTAACTATAGATAACTATAGATATCTATAGTAACTGTTAGTACTGTGACTTTACAAATAATTTAAAAAAAACTTGCTTTACGGAGAATGAAGAATTATTTTAGTCATTAATATTTGTTACAGTGATAATTTCTGTAACTTATTGAGTCCTTGATCACCTGTTTAGGTATATAATTGTCTTACAAGTACCTAATGATACAACAATCATATTTAGCTATCAACTGCGCTGAAATAAATGAGAATGGTCTGTGTTTTTGTACCGAAAACATTGATATTGAAGTCCTTGGGCTTGTACGACATGAATCTTTTCTGGAAATGCGAATTAGCTGAGTTAAGGCTTCAATGCTTATAATTAATAAGAGTACCAGTGCAGCAAATATGTAAGAACTAGAAGCCTCCTTTACGTTATCAGGCGTAACTTTTACCCTATTAAATCTTACATGAGATTGGTCCACCTCATAGATTTATCACTTCCATCTCTCGTTACTTTTTTTGGCTTATACTTGAGACTAATTAGTTTTCTTTCAATACATTTTAAGTAAACTGCAATTTAAAAACAAGATAATATAAATAATAATAATAAATCCCCAGACAAACACACCAACTATAGGGTCCCAAAGTAAGCAGAACTTGTGTTATGGATGACCATACAGTGAACTAGGGGGAAACCAAGAATAATCATACAAATATCAACGAATATGATCCGAGAAGAAACACCTGTGGTCATCATACGAATTAATGCCCCGGCCAGGATTCGAACTTGAATGAAATGAAAACAGGAATGAAATGAAACGAAACATTTATTTCCCAACATTGAAAATAAATTTACAGAGTCTCTTTTTGTCTATATAAAGTTATTCTTATCTGCGTCCGTTAGCTCGGCAAGTCTCCCTCCCCCCAAGTATCCAAACGACGAACACACTCAGACGGCACCCGTTCACGAGTTGACGCGGGATCCAGCTATCGCCCTTCTTAACCAGGACTACCAACAACTACGCTACTCGGCCGTTGATTAACAATACTTTCATACATTTATTTTATGGCATAAACCTATGCGTGTATATAATGATATATATTATTCCAGTAAAATATCGGGAGTTACTATTTAATTATCGAACAGCATTTGAGTTGAAACGCAAATAAACCATTTTAGTGCAAATAAAAAATAAATAAAAAAAAAAAAGTACATGTATACATACAATCTCTCGTACACATTCCATTATAATGAACTTATTTATAAAAAAATAATCTTAAGATTAGGTTCTAAGCAGATTCAATAAAAAAATTTCCTCTATTCCCACAAATTGCTTTTTAAACCCCGACGTAAAAAGGAGACCAAAGAAGGATTGAGTGTTCTACAGATACCGTTAAAAAAACAATTGAATAATTGTGAATATCTTTAACAGATTCCGTACAATTATCTAGTACTTTTTGAGAAACGAGATACAGTATTTTTCTCAGGTCAGCGGATTAAGTGTTCTAGTTGATTGACCGTAACTTTCTCTGTACACTTTTCACAATACTTTTATCTTCACCATTGACTTTTCACAATTATTTCCGAAAATGTTCTAGGATTCCGTAATTTTTGGATTAACTTTTTAAAAAGAACACTCACACCACATGCTCATGAAACATCTGGGGTAAAGTTTGTGAAGTCTCGCCGTCGTATCTGGCTTTCAAAATTTGAATGAACCGATTCTGACTTAATTTGTTTTTATGCTGTTGCTTTTTTATCATCTCAGATAATCTACTGCTAATTTTAATTTACACTTTTCAACCTTATTTAAGCAAACACTTTCAGACTTAGATTACTCTATATGAACGTGGTCGACTGAAGTCATCCTCAGGTGGATCTTCGGCGACTCTGTAGTATTTAAACATGTACTTACTTACGCAAGTATGACATATTCTACATGGACACGCCTCAATCATATGCCCGAGCCCGGACGCAGAACACTTCAACATTTTCAGACTACCGTCACCTTAACCTACAAATTCTGTAATATATTTAAGAAACTTCATCTGTCGTAAACTGCGTCGTAATAATAATGAATTATAATAGAAATTAGAAACATATTCATATCTTACGTTTATTAACTCATGTTATTGTAACCATTTTTCAAAACAAAGATAGTGTAAGTTTATTTTGCGTGTAATCTATGTATTAGCTAGGTTTGCCTACTTCAATATCGTAATACCTACAAGTAAAGGGTCACTCTGTGCCTACAGTCATTTAGGAGAGTTACTACAGTTTTGCAGTATAATACGTAATCACGCAGAGATCTCGTCACAGCCAAGCGCTGTTCGTTTAATTGTATTTGCTGAACCCATTTTATAATTTAATTAGCCTTTGGCCTAAGCGACAACGTCAATTGTTAACTGCCCGCGAGGAGTCCGAATCTCGTTCATTCATGACCGAGTACTTACTTTTTATCGGAATGTCTAGTGACTAATTGGCAATCTTAATACCTAGTAGATGTATCTTCATATCTGTCTAACATATCTATTATTTTTGTATAAATAAACAGTTTTGAAAAGTTGTTGCATTAATTGGAACGAATAAATTTTAATCCACAATATCTTAAAAATAATAATAAAAAATATTATAAATGTAAACTCAAAATAAATAAATTAATTAAATAAAACAAAAAAGTCGTTAAAACGCCTGCACCCGACATATTAGGTCCTTACATATGAAATTGGCGTTTTGTCGTACAGGCCACTTTAATATGTACCTATTATCTCCTCTTTGGTTAAGAATTCCAATTTAAAATTTATACAGCTATTTAATCACGCATTTGTGTTTCGAAAACCGTAATTCATTTTATTTTTCCTGATTTAATTTTGTCTTTGCGTCACTTGGTTACCAGAATGGAAAATTGAAATATCGCGTTATTTACGAGTACGAGTTCCACCGTGGCACCAGTGCTGCAGAAATGGCTCGAAGTATTAATGCTGTGTATGGCGGCATCCGATTGTTTCCAAAGTTTTTGTTCTGGAAATTTCGACCTGCAGAACAAACCTCGTGGACGGCCTTAGACCAAACTTCATAATGAAAAATTTAAGGCTATTGTGAAAGCGGATCCATCGCAAACCACATCCGAGTTAGCTGTAGGCTGCGGTTTTCCATTCTCGCTGCGACCGCCGCTCGGTACGGACGTTCTAAGACCACTCCGATTGATCGGTCCCTTCTGAACATTCTGTGGCGCTCAGTTTACTGACGTCACAGACCAGCGTGTTGGCTCCGTGATACGGATTTTCTGGGTTTTTTACTCCCTCCGAGCGCTCTCAAAGTGATTTTTTCTTTGCGACTAAGTTTCTTAGTTTTCAAAGTGCTGCGTTGTGCTTGTGCTGAGTGCTGTGTGTGCCCAGCGTAAAGTATTCTGGTTTTAGTACAGAGGATACCTTACGGTGACAACCAATTTGTACTGATCCAGTCCTTTATTTTATATATTATTTATTTCTACTATTTATTTATTTACTCTTTTATTTTCATATTTATCTTTATCATATTTGTGTCTTTTTGTGTAAAATTCGTGCTCTTTTGTCGGTAAAGGTCGGCCCTAACGCGGTCGACTCTTTACCTGCGTACCCTTTCTAGGATTACAGGTAGCGGACTTCGGCGAACTTCGGTTAGTTTTTAAGTTATTTCAGGCAGATATATCGAAGGCCTTCATGAACTTTGTTCGCTCGAAGTGTCCAATAAATGTGGACAAAATTCGAAAGTGGGTCCAAACCCACAACCAAAACTCCGACAAAAAAGGAGAGACGGGCGTGTCAACCCGCATCCATCAACCCCTGACGTGATCTTTCTAGCTCGCGCTCGTCCGTGGCGTTGTCCACTCGTAGTTCATCGTTGATGGATTGCGATACCCTGGCTCCCACCCAAGCCATCGAATTCAACGAAGGATTCACAAAAAGGACCAAGCCCTCGGACTCATCCGGCGATATGTTCAAATTATTCAAATTATAATCTCTCCTACCCCGAAGCCAAGCCAACCGGTCGGCATCCGCCTCCTATTTTCAACTGCGATAAAGCGGCGTGGACATCTTTGTCCACACATCTGTCAAATTTAAAATCGCGTATACACATGCGAAAAATACCGCGATCGGCATCCGCGTAGTGACCGTCACATCCACCGATCACCGCGCCCTCACCTAGTACTTGAATGAGGAATCCATTGAGTACCACACTTACGCGCGCGTTTTACGCGTCGTCCTTAGAGGCGTACCGAAGGAGATTGAGTCAGAGCTCCTTCTCCAGGATCTTAAAGACCAGGGATTCCCGGTCATTTCCGTCCACCGTATGTATGGCAAAGATCGTATGCCGTACTACCTAGTGTTGGTAACACAAGATCACACCCCTGAGGGCTAGGGGATTTTCAACCTTAAAACTATAGCACGACTGTCGGGGATCACTGTTGAGATCCCTTTCAAACGTGGTATACCCGGCCAATGCCATAGATGCCAAGTCTAAAGCCATACGGCCAGAAATTGCCACGCCAAACCCAGGTGCGTCAAGTGCCTGGGTGATCATGGCACTGCGGATTGCACGCGAACCCCGCAATCTGTCGAACCTCCTGCATGCGTCTTATGTAAGTCGGTTGGCCCCAAGGATGCCCAAGGGCCTCAAAGCTCAACCTCAAAAAGGCGCAGAAGGCAAAACAAAGGTGTCCACCCACTGCTCCTGCTGCAAAGCCCGGCCCACCCAATAAACCGCAGCCTCCGCTATGTGACCCTCACGGTCCTCCAACACCTCTCAAGAATGCATGGGTGACCCCACCTACCATGGTGAGGAAACCCGTGGCAGCCCTCACCCTCCCGTCTGCTGAGGTACAACAGGTCAGGTTAGCACCTGCTTGCATGCATTCTCCTCTCACGGCCAGGTCCCATGGAGAGCCACTTTCAGACTTCGGGCTTGTAAGCGAATTGGCCTCAAGCTTCGACTTGAGAGAAATCAACACTTTGGCTCGCAAACTACGAGCCGCAAAGGGTGACTTTCAGGCGACGTGCTTCGTCGCGATCGAACACCAGGCGCTTATCGCTAACGTCCAAAAATTCAATGAATTAAACTTTTAAATGGCGTCCTCTAAATTAAAACCTCGGTCCCTCACTATCGACTACTTCAACGCCGATGGTCTTAAACATCAGCGTAATGAAATTCATGGACTCCTTCGAGAATTCCAAATCGACATCTTACTTGTGCAGGAAACCTTTTTGAAACCTAGTGACAAGAACCCTAAAATAGCGAACTACAACATCGTTCGTAACGATAGGCTTGCCGCTGATAAAGGTGGTACCCTCATCTATTACAAAAAGTCACTACAGTGTATACCTGTCGATCCCCACAGCTCGAGAATATCGAAGTTTCCTGTTGTAGAATTGCGATGAGCGGCCACCGGCCAACAGATAAAACTATACTTCAAAGCGACCTCCAGTCGCTACTCGATATGAGTCCCTCTGTAATACTAGCTGGTGACTTTAATTCGAAACATTCAGGTTGGTACTCCGTAGTTACCAACCCAAACGGCCCTCGTCTTCATCACATGTTAGATTCGCTAAGCTGTAATGAAGGGGGTCCTCGGGAACCGACTCACTATCCCTATAACACAAATTATCGCCCTGATATTCTCGATATAGCAATCCTACAAAGTGTTAACTTAACGGTACACTCAGTAGAAGTCATCCACCAACTTACTTCGGATCACCGACCGGTAATCATGCAGCTAGGTATCCCAAGTGACCCCGTTCCTCAAACGAGGGCACACATTGATTGGGCCAAACTAACGCAAGTCCTTAAGGCAACCGACAGCCCCGACCTGAACACCATTCCAGATTCATTGTCATCCATCGAGGAGACCAATGCAGCGATCAGTGTATTCACCAACCACCTTCGAACTGCTATCAGTGCATCTTCCAGGCGGGTTCTGGTGGCGAATGATCGCCGCTGTTCCGCGGTTCAGACGAACTACCAAACAGGGTTCTGAAAGCTCTCCCACTCGCACTCATACAACTGTTAGTAGTTATTTTCAATAACTTACTAACAAACTGCTTCTTTCCGCAAACGTGGAAGGAAGCGATTGTCATAGGTATTAGGAAACCCAGAAAACCGGCTAATCTACCTACAAGCTATTAGCTTGCTTAGCGCGATAGGTTAATTATACGATCATTTTGAACAGGCTCCGAGAGGTCATCCATTCGAAGCACCTGTTACCGGATGAACAGTTCGGCTTTAGGTCCCGTCACTCCTGCGTCCAACAGGTGCACCGCATCACGGAGCACATCTTGGAGCAAATGAACGTAGGTCGAAAACCGATAGGCACGGGTGCGCTTTTCTTTGACGTGGCTAAAGCATTCGACAAGGTCTGGCACAACGACTTTTTATATATGCTCTTTGAACTAGACGTGCCAGACAGCCTCGTGCACATCATACGAGACTTTCTCCACTGTCGAACCTTTCGCTACAGATTGGAAGGTGCACTCTCCAATCCCCGCCCTGTATTAGCCGGTGTCCCACAAGGCTCGGTGCTTTGTCCAACTTGGTTTTCACTATACACTAGTGACACACCAAGGACGGAGAAAGAAAACCTAGCGCTCTTTGCAGACGACACCGCATTATACACATCTGATAGGAATCTACGTAGGTTAACTAGAATACTTAAATCCGCAGCCAACGCATTAGGCGCTTGGTTTAGGAAATGGAGAATAGAAGTCAACCCAGAAAAAAGTGCAGCAGTGTACTTCTCTCTCTCAGCCTGCTCTAGGACAACCTCTAGCAAACCCTCCAAAAAAACTTGGTCAGATCACCCTGTTTGGTACTCCCATGGGCTAAAAAAGTCAAATATTTAGGAGTCACTTTACATTGTGGACTAACATTCGCGGATCACATAAAACGCGTCCGAGACCGAGCCGCCTTCGTCAGGGGCAGGCTGCACCCTCTAATATGCAAGAAGAGTAAAATGTCGCTTAAAAATAAGCTTACAATTTACAAAACTTGCATTCGCGCCATCATAACATATGCCAGTGTGGCTTTCGCTCACGCCAGCAAGTCGAACCTCAATCACTTGCAGGTAATCCAAAATAGGTTCTTACGCAAATGCGTCGGGGCCTGCCCTATGTCCGCAACTTAGATCTGCACAAGGATCTCAAGCTGCCCACCATTGCCGCATTCATGAAGTTGGCGTCTAGATGCTACTTCGATAATGCTCCCCACCATCCCAACCCGCTGGTCAATAAGTCATCTGAATACACAGCCAACCCAGACGTGGCGGTTCGTTATAGGCGGCTGCGTAACGTCTTAACAGATCCCGACGATGATATTACAACAAGGAACGCCGGTGTTCCAGTTAGAAATACAGTAACCCACCAGGTGGGCCAGGCTAACGCGTCGTACGCATTCCTACTGAGTTTCTTGCTGGTTCTTTGGCAGTAAATGACCCTTCCGAACCAGTGGTAGTTTCATTATACGACGTCCTAAGCCGAGGTCCGTACCCTCTCGGTTGCCCTTAGGCATATCGTATGTAGGAGTAGTTTAAGTTGCGTCATAAGCGCCGTCAGCGCTAAGCTACAAATTCCGGTGAAATTTAAAAGGCCCATAAACTGTCCATTTCGAAAAAAAAAAGCTGCGGTTTTAGTGACAAAACTGTGTTAATCCACTTGAAGTAAATTGGGAAGGTGAAAAAGCTTGAGAGGTGGGTACCTGATGAATCGAGTGCAGCAAACGACAAACGCGCGTCGACAGCTGCGTTACGTTACTCAACCGGCAAAATAATGAAAGGACTTTAAATCTAGATATTACCTATGATGAAAAGTGGATCCTGTACGACAATCGGAAATGCTCATCACAGTAGTTGAAAATTGGCTCTAAAAAAAACTACTTGTGAGCGTTTGGTGGACTAGTGCCGGTGTCGTTTACTACAGCTTCTTAAATCTGGCCAGACGATTACAGCAGATGTGTATTGTCAGCAACTGCAAACCATGATGGAAAAGTGGAATGTCTTAGACATCCATCGTACGCCCCGGACCTTGCTACAACAGATTGCTTTTTTAATAACTTCTTGCAAGAGAATATTCAACTCCGATGGGGAAGTCCCAAGTGCCTTCAAAGGTTGTATTGATTTTCGTTCGAATGATATTTTTAGTGAATGGATCAATGAACTACCTATGAGATGGGAAAAGTGCATAGAAAGCAATGGTACATACTTTGATTAAATAAATTTGATATTTTTAAAAAATTACTTTACGTTCCTCCCTTACAAAACGCCAATTTCATATGGAATGACCTAATATACCAACAAGTGACCGAAGAATAAATAAAGTGCCAATGAAGCGAATCACAAAAAGGGTATCTAAGGCCTTCAGGTCAGTCTCTAAAAACCAGGGTGTTAATATTCAGAAACTGAATTTGATGATTTAAACCATCAGAGTCTTCAGAATGATAATGCAAAGAAAATACGGCTGGAGATGGCGTCAACTCCATACCCGTTTTACTGTTCTTGATATCTTGATATTTGGTCATAAGACATCTTACCGGAATTTCTAGTCTCTACTACTCTGTTCCAATTCGCTATATGGCACAGAATAGTTTCGAATACCATACTACATTTGTAATTTACTCAATGTTTAACCCTCCATTTTTATCCCTAGATTTTGATAGTTACATATATTAACGATATAACTTCTTGAATTGACAGGGCGAGATAACATCTAAAATCTTGGAAACCATGGATTCAATCAAATTTTTGATAAGGCAACCTATGTAGTATGGTTGGATTGAGAATAGCTATGAAATTGGAATCAATAACTGATGGTACTGATATTAATTAGCATTATCAACTGATATTAATAACGCTTATCACTTGAAATAACAAATCGGGGAAGATGATCGAAAAAAAATATCACATCATCGGTACGAAATTTAGCTAGGCAACCCTATTTGCAATGTATATATTATCAAGCTTCAATTCTTTACCTTCATTAAATAAAAGACAAGGGTATATATTTTTATAACTGTATTGGAACTTGCACTACTACAACTATGTAGAAACTTCTATGGATGCGAGTATTTTGACAAACTCCTGAAAAAAAGTCCGTAAACCATCCGAAAAGATACGACACTTAAATAATTCATATTTAATTAAAAATTTTAAAGAATTTGAATTCGTAATTAAGGAGGATGAAATAAAATACGCAGGCAATTCTTTTTTCAAAAACTTAACAATAACAATAACGCTTGGCTACTGAACCAGCTTAAGGCTGCCCAGGCCGAATCATCATCAAACCTGTCATTAGCACGGCTGCTTAGTATTCCCAAGCCACAGCCAGCAAGGTGGTTTTTAGTGGGCAGGTGCCACTCTGGTGAGTCCCACATCTACTCGCAGAAGTCGGTGCCTGCGGAGGTATGCAGGACTCATCTTCCATCTCCCTCCCCGCGGAAGGTGCTGCTTAGTCGGCTAAAACAAAAAATCTTTTGTATGGGTGTTCCCAAGATTCCAGAAAATAAATAGTCCGAGTATAAAATGCCAATATTTCGTAGTTTCGTTTAGTTATGTCTTAAGAAAATATTTTCAAATCCGTAAAACAGTCATACCGCGTAATGAAAAGATGGCGTTATCTGTCATGCTGATGTTGTATTTTTCAAGTTTTGAGATTTATTTTACCTATTTATCCCTTATCCAATTTACAAGCTCCGTCGGAGTTTTTCGTTAGGTTTAATTATTCCACTATAGCCATTATTGTTATTTACATCTTCCGAAAATATATTTTGATTATTTTATGTTGCCAAAATGATTATGATCTTTGCGATCGCAATTAAACACTTCCAGTGATTCAAATGTAAAGTTATAAATGAGTCGTTACGGCAAACTAACTACGTCGTTACTCATAGTGCACGTCGATTATTGAAACCATAGGACTCTAGCTCTAATTTGACAAATGAAATTGAAGAAACCACAAACTAGACAGACAACAAGTCGCCAAAGACCCAATGGTACAGGCCATCATTTCATATTTTTGTTCAACATGGTGGATCATGGAAACGTCACCTTCGTGTGGCGGGACATGATGTTTTGATGTTTGTCATGTCAAAGTAGAAAATAATGCAGAATCTAGTTTTTTAAATATGTTTGTTGTGTTTTTCACATCTTTTTCATACATTTCGAACTAGTGTACATCACGCAATCCGGAAATGAAATGTCTCCTTTAGTTTATTTTAATTGAAAAAGATTATATGTCGTTTGACGGTGCAAAGAAAGTTTTTTCTTAATTTGACACGTATATTATAAAGTTAACTAAGACTTTATAGTTGTCAATTGACATTAAAGAGAATAATAAGAATTTTTTTATGTTTAATTATTAAGGGTTTGAAGTCCTCAGTTCATGCTACTTCACCTCAGAGATTCCATCGTAATCGCCACAGCTGTCAGGCTGTGTCCTGGCGTCATGTTCTGTGCGAATATAGATGGCAACATTGTATGAGCGAAATCCATACAAGAACACTGCCATATTAAATACTTACCCTTATTGAAATTGAGTTGTACACTCCTGAAGATATAATTTTAAGTGTTAAAGTTGCGGTTGTTAGCGACGGCAGCGAGGTGCCGGCACGGCGGCGGCATGGCGGCGGTACGGTGAGCAGGCTGAGCATGCGACCGTGCGGCGCCGCCCCTGGGCTGATAACCCTCGAACGTTGACCCCCTTCATATAAGTGTTTACCAAACTGACATTACTCTTTCTATATGATCATTATGCATTTATTTATTCTATAATCGGATAAGGAAGTCATCTTTATCAAACGCGTCCTTGTAAAAATTAAACGAACTAACTCATGAGTGAATTAAAAATAAGCCGCTTTTTAAGGGTATTATATACTGCATATTTAACTTGATGATAACCATTCAAATTGTCTAAAAATAAAAAGTTTAGTTTTTATATCATTGTAATTACAATTTTTTTTCAAGTTTTTTTTTCAACGGCATACATAAAGACACCTAGTCTGCAATAAAGTGCTGAATACACGGAACCTACAGTTCAATTACACAACTAAAGTGTACTTACATAATTTATCATAATTTACATAACTTACATATTTATCAATTTACATATTTTATTAAAATCTAAAAAGTACCTATGTATTACATAACCTATTTAGCAGATTAGCAATTCGGGGTCAGATTGAATAAGGACCCGTTCAGATTGTCATCCTATTTGTTCTATGGAACAATAACAACTAAACAGTATTTTTGCGCCAAATTATTTCCATATAACATTTGATACTTTTTTCGGTAAATACTGGTAAGGATTATAATATTGGTTGAGTTTCTAAAAATCATTCTTACTTAATTAAAGTAATAACCGTTGTTCAAAGTAAAAATAAATTGAATCCGACAGTTTACTTAACCCCAAAACAGAAGAATACTGCTACTCAACTACCCAGGATGGTGAATTATGATTAACAACACAAATTATTTTTGGATCAATGTTGCTCAATTGCTCGGATATCAATGATCGGATGAATGAATCGGATATAACCATGTGAATAAGCGAGCAGACAGTTACTCCAGTCTTATAATTTAATGACGCGTGTAAATCATCTTCCGTTTAACATAAATTTTCGGGTAATACTGTGTGAAAACTGAAAGTATAGGTATAATCAATTAAGTTTGACAGCCTTGGTGGTAGTATTTCTGGGAGTAGATTTGGGTTTGAATCTGGTGGGGTCAAGTGTTTTAAACACAAATGTTTATTTTCTACATTTTAACCAATTGTGTAAGATATGATCAAGGATAACATAGAACCTTACCTTAATGTTTGTCTGGTAATTTGATCTATTAGTAGTAAAGAGATTTAAAAATGATGATTATATGAAATAGTTTAAATCTGATCAAGATGTCTCACACAACAATTTTATATATTTCATCTTTTAAATTCCAGTGATCTAAAAGAGAGCGTGTTTGCGAAGCTCGACCTGGTGGACTACTTCAGCTTGGCAGACAACTCGCTGACGGAGATGCCGCGTCACGTGCTGCGGCACCTGCCCCATGTTAAGACCCTGGACCTCTGCAGGAACAAGATCACCAAATTATCTGAAGACGACTTTAAAGTAATTAGGTTTATTTCATTTTATTACATTAAAAGTGATTTTCGGATCACTCTTCCGCCATTATCACAGGTTTTCACAATATTTGCATTAATAATTAGACCCTCTTGATTGAATTAGGCTTGATGTGGGATGTAATTATGAAGACGGTGTTACGTAAACAGGGAACCCGCTTGGCTGGTGGGGTTAACCCCCTTATGAGTTATGGGTTTCTAATTTTTTTTATAAAATATATCTTTAATACATATTCATCTCCCATATCACTGCATCAGCACTGTAAGAGGCCACTTGGAGATGCCACGATTCTATAATGTAAAGTTTGAATTTTTTTTAAATTATATGTGTGACAAATGCAATACTAAAAATCAAAACCAATGTTAAAATTCAAATGCTTTCAAACCTTTTCATTATTTAGGTAAACATGTTTCTTTTGGGTGTCCCCGCCAGTTGGCTTTATTTATCATCATATTTTCTGGCTATGGAATTGCTGTGTTTGGGGTTTTTTATTTAGATTTGTAATAGGGTATTTGACTTTATTTTATTTATTGCATATTTGTATAGTTTGTTAAAAGTAAATAAATATATCAGAAGTAACAGTATGTTTGCAAATACAAATACAACAAATACAAAATACTTTATTTCGGTAACTTAGCCTAATACAATAACAAGTGGTTGATAATCCCTCTTTAGCTGATTTGCTTAGCTGATTTGCTTGAGAGAGGCAGCACCGCTCTTCTATAGTATGGTTACATAAGACTACTTAAGACCACCATATGTTGAAGGTACAAAATTATTTGTTTTTAATTATAAAAAACATAGTTTAAACATTTTTCTTGATGTTTTTCTTTAAAATATAAAATTATACAGCGATAGTAAGTGTGTGAATATGTGTGTGTGAGAGAGAAAGTTTGTGTTTCTTAATTTACAATCAAAATAATACTTATCTTAAATACAATTAAATTTCATCACATTTTTTTATTCTCAGCCATTCAGTTCATTTCAGTCTATAACTAAAAAAAATTTTATTATTTAAATCGTAAATATCAAGTTCCTCGTTTATTTTATTATATAAGTAAAAAACTTTGGTGATATATTGTCTTTCCGCGAAAACAGATTTCACACGTAATTGTGGTACAACATTACGCCTTACGTTAATATGGAAACGATTTATGTTTACTTAGGACGAGATTTAAAATATATAATTTCCTAATGGATAATAAATTAGTTATATTGTAGATCGTGTCTGTTGGAAACTCACGTGGTTTAAAGTGCACCTTTAGTACAGATCTCTGAGATCTTTCTAAATCAAGAAATCTAGTTTTATTTACTCCACTCCACACATTAAGTAAGTAGTAGTAAGTCGCAACAGATAATCAGAGGCCACACGTCGTCAAGTTTTAAATGTCTTTATCAGTTTTCAAGTTTTATTTATAAATTATTATATGTGGCTATTCCATGATAAGCGCTGGTCAACCCTCACAACCAGGTATTTTGTATAAATACCTTTTTTAAGTTTGGAAAATGAGCAAGACACAGCATAAACGTCACACTGGTGAATGGCTATACTATAATCAGGCAGAGGTTGGCCATTATCATACTTGCTAAAGCAGATATAGTTACTTTTTTTAACATTCAGTGACCAAAGACGTAAATTCAGCCAGACAGCGACTCTGTTTCGTTTCAGTAACTGTTTTTAGGGTATCCAATCTCTAGCTGCAAAAACAATAGCTACGTTATCCGCGTATGAAAAAATGCTGCCACCATCTATTTATATGTTACACAGTTTATTGATATAAACGAGGAACAAAGTAAGACCTAGCACACTGCCCTGAGGTACCCCGTAATTGACAAAACATTCAGAACGCAATGAAGCTCCAACTGCAACACGCGACCAATGGTCAGTTAAGTAACCTTGTAAGAGTTTAAGTGGATGACCTCTTGTTCCAACATCTTGTAGACAGCGTAGGAGCATTGGAATAGGCACCGTATCGAAGCCCCTTTTTAAGTCAAGGAATACTGCCAGACATTTATTACCCGCATCAACATTTTGAACAATAGCAGAAGTCAAAGCTAAGATAACATCTTTAGTAGATACGTTCTTGCGAAACCCGTATTGAGTGTGAGGTAGTAGTAGAAAGTATTTTATATTCTGAGAAAAAATTGACTAAACGTATATTTATTAACTTTTCTAATATTTTTGCCACCACTGGAATTAAAGATATCGGTCTAAAGTTTGATAGATCGGAACTATTTCCACTCTTGTGCACAGGTGTGATAATTTTTTGTTTTAGTGCTTCTGGAAATACTGCGCTATCAAAACACCTATTAAAGAGATGTGTTAGAATAGGCATAATCTCTTTGCAAGAAGTGTGTAGGTATTTTGTCACATCCAGGAGCACCACCAGACTTCATAGGTATTAGAACGGAGGAAACTTCCTCAGGACCGGCATCTAAGATAACAAAAGATATTTTTAGGGTCTTGTTACTAGCAGAACCTTTCTTTAATCGGGGTGCGGAAATATCTTCATCTAACTGTGTTCTAGCAGTGTCAAAATAACTGTTTACTTTATCTAGTGACCGTTCCGGAGTTGTATCTATATCAAGAAGCTCCTGCCTATGTGATTTGAGAGGTTTGCGTTGAGTTATCTCATTTTAATTTACGTAACATATCATTTCTATTTCTGATTCACCGTAGTACCCCAGCCGTTACCCAAGGTGTAATGATTTATTTGCTTCCTGGGATAATGACTGTTTGTGTATTTAAAGCAAGGCTTTTGAGTTTTTATCAATGCTTCGGTTATGATGTTTAGGTAAATTAGAGCTAGTAAGATATTTAACTTTACACTCTTTAGATATTTCTTAAGACGTGGCCTGGTAGTATGCCATGGGTGGCAAGTTTGAAAAATTCAGTGTATTTGAGCGACCTTGGCTTAACTCGTCAGGGCGAAATTAATATAAATAAAATTTATGTTTTATATTGCCTGTGAGTTTTTATACTGTTTATACTGTTTGCTAATGGTGTTTAAGCTGAGATTTAAAGATTCAATGAAATTTTCCGAATTAGCTGCAGATGGAGAACGGTAAATACACATTATATTAAAATTATCCATAATAACTTGAATAAATCAGATGCATGAGTTCAGTATAATTCTTTAACGGTAACTTTGTGTTTGGTCCTTAAGTAGGCAACAACACCATCAGCCTGTTTAACATGTCTAGTCGTTTGAAAAGATGTATAATACCTTATTTGAGGTATATTTTTGTTAGAGTCCAATCGAAATTTAGTTAAAATAATGGCATTGAATTATAGATTATTCAGATTGCACAAATTGAGCAGTAGGTCTTCGAAATTTGCATAAATGCTGCATACATTCTGTGAAACAACAGTAAAATATTGTAGATGCTTGTAGGGTCATGAGAGAGTAAAGCTTATAGGGGCCTGAAATGCGGCGAAATGGTTCCATTAAAGGATAGTACGGCATTGTTTGCTTCGCGCTCGACTTTGCGACCCCCGAACTGTTTGACTCTGACATGAGGTTGCCACATCTGTATCGTCAATCATCAATATTTGTCACTAAAGTAAACATTTAATGTTGTATGAATGGAACCGAAAGCAAGGTTTGTCAAATATAAACAATTCATTGCGTCAATAATAAGAGAATAAAGTCGTACATGTGAAAAGATGTTACAGCGTGTTACCTTATGGATGTTGAAATCTATGAAGATGTATAAAATTAAAATAAATACAACTATTAGATTAAGTGTGAGATGTGTGTGTAAGAGTGTTGAGATTATCATTTGGGTGTTTGTAAATAGTATTTGTTTACAACAAAACAAAAATTATAAATATAAGTTTGATAAGACAAATGTTCAATATTACCTAGTCAGATAGACAATATTACATTTTGTATCTAAGTTTCATTCTTTACAATAATAACTGTGGTATTTTCTGCTTCTCTCAAATACACTCGCCCAAAGGAACTGTAACAAAATTTGTTATGTTTTGACGTGGCGACGTCTCTAGCCAGAAAAAATAGAGGGGCTCCTTTTGCAGTGAACTGTTCAGAAACAAAAACAGCTGTTTCTTCATTTTTAGTAGCTCCTAAGTGCTTGGCTCTAAGTTTCACTCTGGTGTTACTATTGAAAATCTTGGTCTTCATCAATATGTCTGTTTTAAGCATCGTAGTAGTATTCTCGATCTTATCACTATTCTTACCAGAAACTCTGTATTGCTTTCATTTCTTACATCACAATTTATGGACTTCCCTAGTTTCTGCACCATATACAGGGTGTCCCAAAGGTCAACGTCAAGCCGAAACCGGGTAATAGGCTAGGTTTAATTAGAAATATACATGACTAGAATTTTTTTTCGTATTTTTCTGATAACTATTATGACCTAGCCTATTACCCGGTTCCGGCTTGACGTCGAACTTTGGGACACCCTGTATACAAACTTTTCTTTTTTTTCTTTGGGCAACTTCGGCATGTTTTCTACTTCCAGGTTAGTTATACGATTTGTGCGTTTATAGTAATCTTCTATATTTTCCTCCAACATATTGATGTATTCTCTATCCTTTGTAGCTCGCATCTCTATTTTTTCTACTTTCTGCTTTAATTCTTCATTTTGTTAAAAAATTTATGTATGCACTCTTATTTTTCAATATAAATTTATCACTTATAAAAAAATTATAATTTTTTTTTGAAAAACACACAATAAATCCACTTAACCTTCCGGCGGTGCGGAGGGAAAGAGGAGACTGTGTTATTTAAGGTTATGGTGACACGTTTTAAATGAACGAAAATCATCAACGTCATTCATAATTACCATATAAATTATAAATAAATCGAGAAATTCTGCTTTTTTGTTACATTTTTCTGATGATCGTTACCAACTATAATATCGTCCCGTTTCGGCTTGACGTTGAATTTAAGGACACTTACATATCCACTCACACTTAAGGACACTATAATTTATATATAGATATACAGGGTATAACATAAAGAAAGCATAATACTTAAGAGTCAGTAAATATACCATTGTTAGAATATACTGTAAAAGAATTGGAGTTATTGGGGCTGGTTACGACATCCATAATTTTTTACTTCAATATCTTTGACGGGCCCTAAGTGGTTTTCATACCTACTTATGCATGGGGCGCGCAAGGGGGCGTGGCGATCGCTCCGGTGTTGTTAGCTTGGGTCCAACGGAATTGGACTTTGGAATGTTGGCCTTCATAACGTAGTGTGAATCATACACACACAACCCCCTATTTGAGGCGCCATTTCACAATGTGATTGACGTCCAAAAGAGCGCCTGCTCGTCGTGTGCTGGTACTCGGATTATATAATAAGTAATAAGCGGAAGTTCGTAATATGCATGCACCTACATTATTTATCAACACGTTCACACATAGGCACTAGATTACCACTGCACACAAAAACACCTATCTTTCAGATCTTTAAGATCAGCGGTGAACTGAAATAAAATAAATCTTTAAAAAAATGCTGAGAGAAATGCATAGAGCAGTGAATTGAAGTTTTGCACAAGCAAACTAAAAAGAAGGTTTATAAAATTTCTTAGATACTTAGACGTATGTACATAATTATGTCATGGTAAAGTGAGATAATTTATTCAGCAAAAAAATATTTAAATAACTTTTAAATAGTTAAGTCACATCAATGAGAATACAATTGTCGTAAACAGGGAAAACGAAATAAAACTGATTCATGACAAACTTGGTGCGGACGACCAGTTTTAGTAATGGAAATACATCGCAGTAATAGCATACACTTACTGGTTTTAAATGTGATTTTCTAAAAACTTCTGCTCTTAAATAACATAAGTGTTTACCTATGTAAGATCATGTACCTACACTTCCTCTCAATAACTACAGTAAAACTTTAATATCATTTAAATAATTCCGAATTGTTATCTAGGTACCTACTTTTTAGTTGCTATGTAAAAATCTCTTTATTCACTGCTCTATGCGACTCCACGTGCACTCAAAATAAATTGTCGCACGTGCGCCGGCGATGCATCTGAGTCTAGCTCCGCCCACAATTTTATTCATTTGGAAAATATACTGGGTTCTGTACACATTATTGTTGATAACCTACTATTTTCGAAATTTTGTTTTCCAAAGTAGATACTTATTGCGGAATACTAAATTGCTTTAAATAAGATTTATGATGAGTTGAAGTAAGTTAAGTACTTAAGTTGACCAATAGTTAATTTAAAGTTAAGATAGGATTTTTATATTATTATTTCAACAAAAAAGTATTAGTATTTCACTATTGAAAACTACTTGACGAACCCTTACGAAAATAATAAAATAGTGACATTGCGCTGCCTTGAGTATCGCCTATGGGTGGTTAAATGGAATTGATTCCGATGGCGCCTACTAAAAATTAAGGCTTATTAAATAACAAAGCCTTAATTTTGAGTAGCGAAATCTCTAGGTTAGGTTCAGCGTAACCTTAAAATTTTTAAGGAAAAGAACGAAATGCTTTCGGTGACTTATTAGGTATTAGTTTTATTTTTTAATTTTAGTATCTTTGTGTCCTTTGTGAGCGTTAGTTTCTATCCCATTTTTTTTGTAAATGTTAATCTCTCGACGTGATAGTAATGAAGAAAATAAACGGTATGTTTATTCGAATAATGAGTTGTATGACATGATGTTGTGTGTTGGCGCTGCTCGTAACCACAGCATTAATGAAGCTCGTGAAATTTACCGCCAGCGTAAATGTTATGTGAATAGGTACGTATATGCAAAGGAGTGTAATACGCGGGAAAAAATGCTAGAAAGAATAAACGCGGCATTCACATCCATAACCCACAGATGTTGCAGAACACCAGAGCGTCCTTGAACGTCCTTCGTAGGACAGCTTTGTGCTTTGAAAAGGTTAACATTTTGAGCATTTTTTGTGACGCGGCCTAGTGTGCATACACTAATATGGAAGGAAAACCACTGAGGTCGCGCGCGTCCCATCCCATGTCGCAGCCGATACGTGTGAATTAGTGAAGTGTTTTTACTTTTTTAGTATGACATAATTTAATGTTAGTTTAAGGCATTTATCCATGGGCCTATTGTATCGTTTTTTCCCATCTTAGTATGAAAGACATGTGTTGCCTGAAAAAATTGTCTATTATTATTATTAACATGTCATTTTAAATACGAGTTTTTTATTTTTATTTTAAATCATTAAAGTAACTAACATTGTGTCCAGTCGTATCTCATCACGTGCTACTCGATAGGTAGGTATGTGACGACGGCTACGATCAGCACCGCGCCAAACCAAATTCTAACAGTAGTATATTTACTGATCCTTAAGTATTATGCTTCCTTTATGTTATACCTAGTACATATATCATACATATACACAAATACTTAACAAACACATATAATTAACACAAACGCATGCTTAATGTATGTACTGCGAAAGAATATGAATAGAAATTGGTTTTGTGACTTTTTTATTTCATCTTCTGAAGCATCAGAAAAGTCCGAAGGGGAATGGTCGACAACAGTATATGTTAGGTAATTGACGATATCGATGTTAGGGTTAAGGGAAATTTCCATACTTCTCCAGACTTTCGGTTGACGAGCGACGAGCGTAAAAAGGCGTATTTAAGCATCTGGGCACAGGCGTTTTGGTTGTGCTTTGGCGGATTATGGTTTGGTGGCATGCACTATAAATTCATTTCTGAAGTCTCGGTTTAATTTATTTCTCAGTTCGATAATGCGTTGCATTATTTCTATTTTAATGTTAAATCAAAATGAAATTAAAGGAAGACAATGTGGATTTCCACTCAAAAGAATTTGTAATCGTAATTACGAAAATGTTAGGTGCTAATTAGCAAGTGACGCCATCTACTAAATTATACCTTAACTATTTTAACATTACATCAAAAGTTTCTAGTTTAATCCACTGCGAGTGACGCTGGCATCGTATAACACCCTCCCGCTACCCGCGCGACAGTGTCACCTGATTCCCCAAAAGAATGACACGTATGGCCCCTCCTCTTTGTATTTGGCAGTGATGTTACATATTATGCAACATGTGTCCCTGAATGTAAATGTTAAGACACACCTAGCCAGTAGCTATCACCTGCTATATGAAACTTTGTTTTAAATCTTAATCATTCTAGGAAAGACTGGTCAACATGGCCATGGCATTCGCAGCAGTGCCCAACCAAAAAGTAGAATCTTTGAAAACCAAAGACTTCCACAAACTAATTTAACTTCAAAACAAACTTTTAGTCACTGCTAGTTAGGTCTAATATACCTTATATTATATACTTTATATATATTTAAAGCGGCAAAGGCTTTCTATTCAGGGGTAGTTTTCAAAAATGTAGTGTTGTTTTAGATAATACACATATGTACGAGGGTGGATTGAAAATTTCGCGGCCTAACATAGATAGCGTTGTCTTATTGTTATAAAACTTCTTCTGAGATAATTATTTATTTTATTGAACAGTAAGTGAGAGTAAGTTTCATTAATTTTGAATATGGATAGTTTAGCTACACTTAACTCAACAAGAAATACTTAACTCCAAAGCAGATTCACGAAGCTATGGTGGCTACTTTAGGAACATCTGCTCTGTCGTATACAATGATAAAAAAGAGGACAGCTGAATTTGAACGTGGACGAGAGAGCATCAAAGACCCCGCTCTGGACGGCCTTCTACAGCTACGACTTCGGGAAACATCGAAAAAATATGTGATCTCAGCGTGGGAGACAGAAGATTGAAGGTATCTGAGATAAATGATGCTCTAAGGATTTCATAAGGAATGTACACAAAACATGATCGTTAACGAATAAGGGTTCCACAAGGTGCCTGTAAGATGGCTTCCACGGCTCCTTTCAGTTGAACAGAAACGAACTCGGCTCACGATTTCTAGAGAATGTTTAGAGCTGTTTTAAGCTGATCCAAACGAAATTTTGGCAAGGTTTGTTACAATGGACGAAACATGGGTTCATCACTATACTCCCGAATCCAAACAATGGAAGAGACCCGGATCTCCGACCCCCAAGAAAGCCAAGGTGTGTTTTTCAGTAAACAAGGTAATTGCATCGGTTTTGTGGGATTCTAAGGGTGTCATCTTGGTTGATTACTTAGAAAGAGGTCAAACTATAAATTCTGCATACTTCTACTACTAGTAATAGTGTGCACTATTACTAAAGTCTAAAAGACCAGGATTGTTGACCAAGAAAGTTTTGCTTCATCAGGACAATGCTCGTGTTCACACATCTGCAGAATCGATGGCTCAAATAGTGAATTGTGGTTTCGAATTCCTTCCTTACCCCCCTTATTCACCTGACGTGGCACCTTCTGACTTCCACCTATTTCCAAAACTAAAAAAACACTTAGGTGGAATGAAATTTTCTACCAGTTAGGGGCTCAAAGTGGCCGTAGATGCCTTTTTTGAAGACCTTGACGAGACCTTCTAATTCCCAGGCTCAAGGCATCCAGGCTTTGGAGGACCGCTGGACTAAGTGCTGTGACCTAGGAGGAGAGTATGTAGAAAAATAAATATAAAAATTTGCATTATGCCTGTGTTTTCTTATTTAGGCCGCGAACTTTTCAATCCACCCTCGTATGTATGTAGCTAACTGATTTACAAAAATATTTTTATAAATATTAAATAATATATATATTTTAAATACATTAGGAAATCCGAAACTAAGTTCATGCACATCTCTTGGTATCTGTAGGTAGCTACTCGCATTTGTCAGTTCTTCGTAATTAATTATTATATTATTCATTATAGGACATCCAAGAGGTTGAACATTTGGTGGTGGCGGATAATCAAATATCGAAGATAGAGAAGACTACAATGCCGAGTGCTTTGAAGCATGTGCATTTGGGCATCAACAAGTTGAGCAGCCTCAACGGAGCTCTGCGAGACCTGGATGGCCTGGAGTGGATCTTCATCAACGCAAACCACCTCAAATCCATTGAAGGAGAATTACCCATTGTAAGTAACTTACACTTGACTATTATATCACAGCATCAACTTTTTCCCAATTAGGAACTTAGATAATAGAAATACATCGCTCCGAAACCAGCCCAACCACCCAGACATACACAAATATTAATGGCATTTCATTAGATTACACTAATGGTACTGATAAATAAAAATAATATTTACTTACTTTATTTTCGAATGTAACTGATCAAGGATAGCCGGAATTTCATCTGTAGTTATTAAATACGTTCATTTGTTGAAATGCAGAACTGCTACATAAAAAAATTAAAATACAAAATAATTAAAACTGTAATTTTATCAGAACTTAAAAACAAAGTTTACTTTAGATACTTTTTTTTATTCTCGACAGATAAATATAGGGTGTTTGGTATCAGGATGCAAAGCTGAAAGGAGGTCATAGTCCAGACCATTTAGAACATTTTGAGCTTGACTTCCTTTCAGGTTTGCATGCTGTTACCAAACATCTTGTATGTGTACGAAAATGATTTTTTAAGTCTGTTTAAGCTTTTATCGTCTTCGTAGCAACATTTTCCAAACACAGCGTAAACTAAAAGTAAACCGTACGAGAAATAATGTATAACAATAACTTTAAAAAATGTATTGCAATAATTAAAGAAGATTTTATTTGATTGCAATGTATCATAATTTCCTGACTGGACGTTGCAAAGTAGACAAATTGTTATCTTCTACCGACGGTAGGTTACTACATTTCTATTGACTGACCTCTTTCAGATGTTTACGTTTTTCATAAAACATTACGTTTAAGGCGCAAATTTATTTTACGAACAGTATCGTCTAGATATAGGTACTGATAATTGTCAATCATGTTAACAAAAATAACTCGAATGTTGTTTGTGGGATCATTCTGATATTTTTCATGATTCTGTATCTCACTGATAGATAATCATTCTGTTGGAGACTTCTAATGAGTCGTGGTACATTTTATCGTATCATTAATAATAAAGTACCATATCAGCATTGCAACATTTTACTCCATCAGCCTATTGGTAACCAATCTGGATATAATGTAACATCACATGCCAACCTTCTTTAAACTTAAAAACGTAAAGATATGTCTTAACATAACCTAACCAATAAAAGTACCAATTTGACTCAAAAACGTCAGACCTTCGACCAAAACCACTTCGATATGCTCTTTCTGCTAGTTTCTCAATACGGATTGTATACCTGCATTGTAATAAAATGCATACTTATAGGTACCTAGATAATTCAAATCATTTGTTCGCGCCGTCGCGCCGCCCTGTCTTTCGTGTGCTGTTATTAATTTTATGTGTCATGCAGTAAAACCGTGTTTTCGTCTATTTGGTGTGTATACACATACATTTTTGGTACACACACACAGTTGCTCTATAGTATGTATAAGACCCAAACACGCACAGGGCCGCGCGCGCAAATGATGATGAACTATCTGTAAACTGGATTATACCTACCAGTTCAGATCTACCATAACATATTTCCAGCTTTTTCTTTGAAGTAAAACAATTGATGCTTTGCCCTAGGTAAATATAGTAATATAAAGTAAATAATGCTTTTGATCAAAGGTTTATGAATTGACTGCATGCTTTACTCAGCCTTCAAATAACTATTTCTAATTCATCTCGTGGCAATGGATTAGAGGATCATATAATTGTAAACCCAAACACAATTTTTATTTATCTTAATTTCAGAAAGCAAAAAGAATTACTTTAATTCATGCAGCCCACAACGAGTTACAAAGTTTACCAAAAGACTTAAGGCAAATGCCATCTTTAGAGTCATTGTATTTTTATGACAACAACATTAAATCATTGGACGGCGCATTGCAAAAATCTAGGAAATTGATGAGGATTGGACTTTCCTTTAACAAAATTGCATCTGTAAGTATAATAAATTATATATATCGCGTATGTGGGACGTTTACGTATTAAGTACCTATAAGTAAAATCACTTTTTAAGGGTAATACTCCACTTTAAGTCTCGCAAATAATTCCTAGTGTTGACATACCTACAGAATTGACGTGCCGACTATTTCAATGTGGAGTTAAATTTACGAAACTAGTATTGAGTCATTCAGAAAGACAATACAAAGTAAAAATAATAGATAGTACGAGTTGATTAAACTTAATATTTCGAACACGATACAATATAGTGTACACATGTATTCTTTGTACATAATTCGCAATACGAATCATCCGAGCATTTCATTGTAAACACATATCAAAAGAACTTGTTACGTAGGTATTTATCAGAACTTGTTTTTATACTTTAAGTAGAAATGTAGAGATGAAGGTATTTTTAGAAATTGAAGCAATCTTGCGTCGAACTATAACGGTATCTATATATACATAATTCTTTCGTATCAATAAATTATACCTACACAAATTAAGTTTTATTGAATGCTTACTAATCTGTACCGAATCTCGTTAATGTAATTAAATTGACAACACCGACACCTCAGTGAGGTTTATAAAAAAGGTACTTCGACCTGTAAGCATTCAGATAGTATTTTTATTGCCCATCATTGAACAAATTTTATAGCGTCGCTGTAATTAAAGTTTCTTACATTATAGCTTGCAGAGGATGATTTTACTGAAGCAGACATTCTAGCGGACTTGGACATAGCTTACAATCAACTGACCTCACTAAATGGATCTCTAAGGAATTTAAAAGCACTACGATATTTGAACTTAACCCACAACTTTTTAACTGAATTCTCTCTGCAGGAAATTAAAGGTCTTAAAAGACTGTCTGTTATTGATCTCTCTCACAACAAAATAAGTCACATCACTGGAAATATGGAAGTAAGTATCACTTTAGCTGCTTATTTAATCATTTGATATTGATAAAAAATGTTATATGCGCTTGTTACATTTTCAGAATGTCGTGGATGTCGAAACTAGGGTGCTGGAGTTAAGACTTGACCATAACCACCTGTTAAACTTAGGAGGGGCATTAATGGGCCTGCATGGCTTACTAAGGCTTAATCTAAGCAATAACCAACTTCAGCAAATATCACCAAATGACCTCATAGGTCTTGATGATTTAAGACTATTGGATGTGTCCCACAACCTCATTACCACGTTGGAAGAAACGTCTAAGGTTTGTCAAATAAATAAAGATTTTAGAAGAGCGGGCGTGCAAAAGCGAAATATTTAAGTGATACAACCTATACTTTTTTTCTCTGGTAAGTACTGCAGTAGTAATAAATGTGTGTTTCCGCAGACATTTTTACCCTCGCTTGAGGAGTTGCTGGCGCACCACAACAACATCTCGTTGCTGGACAAAGACTTCCACGGACTGCC
Source organism: Marasmarcha lunaedactyla (assembly GCA_923062675.1). Lineage (NCBI taxonomy): Eukaryota > Metazoa > Arthropoda > Insecta > Lepidoptera > Pterophoridae > Marasmarcha > Marasmarcha lunaedactyla. The sequence continues at coordinate 15,462,903 of OV281339.1, read as the reverse complement.
GTCACTCTGCATCGCCGACCTCTCCTACAACCGCATACAGTCCGTCAACTATGACCTCGTAACCAAGTCCCGGTGCACTATTAACGGCGTGCCCAGTATACTGAAGATTTATCTTCAAGGTCGGTCTAATTGTATTTGAATTATTTGTCTTATTTGACTTTTTATTTAACTGAACTTGAACCGTTCAACTGAGTTTTCTGTTGCTTGCGAATTCATTATTAGTGGATTTTTGCGAATGCGTTTACCCCCTCTTGCTCTAGCCAATAGAATTGTTTCAATCTAGACGTCTTTGGCGATTTTTTTACTAACTCTAAATCGTGCTTTTGCGACATTTCTTATGTGTGTTGTATAACTATAGAATTAGTTATAAATTTGCGGATAAAAGTTACATATTTGTCGATTACAGATAATCCAGTGTTATGTGACGAGCGAATGTATGAACTGGCTACAGTGATGGAGAAGCTGAACGCGCGGGTGAGTGGGTCAGCGACGTGCGTGGCGTCAGCAACGGCGGCGCCCGCGCTGGTGCGCACAATGAGCGACGCGGGGCTGGAGGCTGGGCTGCCGCTGGCGTACGACGCCGCGCCGCGCATCTTGGCAGCGCCGGGACTGTCGGTGCCGCCACCCGCCGCTGCCGGCATCGTGGTTAAGTGGCCGGACGAACAGCCGCCGTTGCCCGCGTTACTGCGCCTGCGCCGCCCGCTGCTGCCCGCCGCCCCGCAGTGACCGTTCCCGACCGCGTCCTAAATAACGCTGCGAACCGGCCGGGTCAACTCGACCCACACCGATTTTTATTCTCTTAGGTTTGTGTATATAGATAACTTTCGCTACTCGTCCACCTTATCGGGTCATCCAGGGGCTGCTTCTAAAATAAAAGAGATACCAAAACTTTTGTACAAAATATTCGAAGGCGATGTAGAGAAACGGAGCCCCGGATGATTTGTATATTTAATCAGCTTCGAACGAGTGTAGGTAGAGTTCTGTGTCTGTGTAGTACTAATTATAAGTAAAATAAGCTAAATTGTGTAAGTTTTTTCATCGATTGAATGGATGTGTGATCGAAGTTATTATTGTACCTAGATAAGTTAAAAATAACTCTTTTGTATTAGATTAATTGTGAAATCCTATAAAATATATTTATATCTAGATTCTATAGGAACATGTATTTTAATGATGTTGTAATTGTTTTCTATATAAACCAGAAATGTGGTCCTATTTGTCGCTTCTAGTTTTAGTTTCTGAATCATACTTATTTCCAACCTCAAATTATACGGTGTCCAATCTACGGCCTTTATTTATAAAAAAAAGATAATATTCTATCCCCGTATTTTGTTTAGCTTAAGATTTGGCGAATTGTTAGAAATTATGTCTTTTTATTCTGTGATTACTAACGTACAAATGCATTATATTATATTATTATAAAGAATCTTAGTTGTACAAAATATAAGTATAACGGTGAATAATAAAAAGCTACTTACGAACTCGAAACGATCCAAAAATAATCCTTTCTAAAATAATTAAAATAATATGTAAAACTAAAAATAATTAAATTATTGTGTACAAGAAAAATACAGACTAATATAAATAATACCGCCAAAAAGTGTTTTTTCCTTGATTTGATTTGAAAAGTATTTTTTTTTAAAGTTTGTTTTAATAACTAATCAAAAAGACTTAGGCAAAATAATATATCGATAAAGACTGGAAAATCTTAACTGTTTTGTTGTTCCAAAATCCAAGTGAAACTATTCACTGTGACGTTAACATGCTTCCGAAATATGACTTTGCGATTCTGTGGCACCCTGTAAAAACACGCTATTATCAATTAATAATATGTATGTGGGTAGGTGTTGTTTAAATAAATAATATAGATCCAACCATGTTATTTTTGTTAGAGTAATCGAAGATGTATCCTAAAAAGTTGTTTCCGTCCGTGTATCCCTCGAAACGGTACATTATTCTGCATGCATAAAACCCTATCCTTTTCACTGACAAAGTGTAAGCAGAATTGTATGAAGACAGGTGAAAGCAAATCTTACAAACCAACAAACAAAAGAACAAACGAAGTAAATTTCCAACATTTATACATTGAACTACTATTACTGTTTATAATATAAGTTAGGGTATCCCCCCGTTCCTGTCATCAACTAGTCTTTACCTTATGGCATGGCCCCATAATAAGTAAAACTACATATGGAAAAACGATCATATAGGTAGATAAACTCGGGATTACCACCAACTCGTGGTACCTAATTGAAAAAAATATTATAAATTTTATATATTTTTTATTTTTAAGTGATTTTCTAATACATCTTGCTCATCTGACGGAGCAAGTCAGAATCCTTTCCTTCTTTTATTTCTGTTATGTCAAACGTATATTTAAATGTATTTTCTTCTTAATTCATAATAATTCCTATTAACCTCTTTACTGAAATGACCCGGCATTCTGACGTGCTTCCTAAGGCTTAGCCGTGACGATCGGCCGCCCGCATGACTTTAATTCACACAAACAAGGTTGGTTGGATAAATTTCTTACAAAGTTTTTCTAACTACCTGCCTGAACGAGGATGTATTTGTACGACGGTCTCAGGAGAGACTACGATTTAGATTACGATTACCCTGTCGATTAGGTCATTCCTGTTTGATGGGAAATCTTTACGTACAAATAATAAAGATAATATTACAAAAGCAATGGCCTCACCATAATCCATGGAATAACTGCTTCGATAGGAATTCCCGCCCTTAAAACCTCGCTAAAAGCAAGCGAACGTCGCCTAAGCTAGTTTCAATATAATGTTTCCTAATCACCTGTCAAATAATATATTCGGGATTACCACGAACTTGCTCCATAAGTTATCTTTAAACAATCTACAAGATTACTGAAATAAACACATTCACTTTCACACATGTTAGGTGATTGCTGAATCAGCTGTAAAGAATTATAATTATTGCATATATTTTTTACACTATCTTTACATAGAAAATTACAAAGACATTTGCCGAATCTTACGTTATTATTCTTAAAGTCTACTATGCTTTTGCCTTTTGTAGGAAATCCTGTCCGAGGATTAAATCTTGCTCAACATCCTTCAGGACGATGCATTCCTGAATATGTAATTTATTATCTATTGTTAAAAATGTCTTCGTGCTTCCCAAGCAATTCAATTTATTGCCATTTACGGCTTTGATGAACAGATCGTCCGCTTTTTGCATTGTTGTTATGTTTTTTGCACAGTCGGTCAGACACCACCGACACGGATGCCCCTGTATCTAATAACGCAATAGTGTCACAGCCGCGTATCTGAACGCAAATAAATGGAACGAACTTACTTGAGATAGGGTTTTTTTCTTTCGTTGGCGTCTGTACAAACCCTATTACTGACGCCGATAGGTGTTTGGGTAATGCTATTGGAATGGCATTCCCTGGTTCTGATTGGTTGCACGGTCTCTAAAATTATAACGGGGAGTATTAGGTCTCGTAGATGTGGTTAGTTTGGGTATGAATTTTACATTTCGCCTGTTTGTGTGACTCGGATCCATATCGCCTGCGTCCCTCGGAGCTGTATATGTAGACGCCACCGTCTATCGAACACTTGTGAAGCTAATCGGCATTTATTAGTATATGAACTGGTGCGTAAGAATTGTCGTATAAATGCGCTCTCTGAAATCGCTGGACCAGCCTTGGTCGCAAGTCGTCTAATGCATAATAGTAAATTAAAATATCTTATTCAGTCTTCTGCTTCCTTTCGTAAAAATTTCGCCAAATGATCGACGTCTGTATGAAATTCTTTGATCAGTTCGTTTCTTAACTCTTAAAATGTATTGCAGTCATTGGAGACTTGCTAGAAAAAATTTAGTGCTGGCCCTTTAAGATAAGCGGCAATAACTACTTTATTTTCTTCCTCGCTGTAGCGATTTAAAGTTACGACGATGTTAAAACTATTTAGGAAATCTTCTACATTCTCTTGCAATCCAGTAAATTTCCGCATTGCTATTTCGTATTTCTTTTCTGAGAAAAAAAATTCGTTTATAACGTGTCTCAGGTAGCCTTGGTCCTATTTGACCGTACGCGGCGACTCCACCAACCCGGGATTACCAGCAACACGTGGTAATTGAAAAAATAGTATAAGTTTTAAACATTTTTTATTTTTAAGTAATTTTCTAATACATGTTGCTTATCTGACGGAGCGAGCCAGAATCTTTTCCTTCTTTTATTTCTGTTATGTCGAACGTATATTTAAATGTATTTTCTTCTTAATTCATAATAATTTATATTAACCTCTTTACTGAAATGTCGCGGCATTCTGACGTACTTCCTAAGGCTTAGCCGTGACGGTAACTAGCGAGAATCACAAACCCTAACCAAGGCTAATTGAGATGAAGATTTAATATTTTGTTTGTTTATCCAGTCTCTAAAATTGCCAAGTATCTTGCAGTTGGAATTTGCATTGTTTTTTCTTTTTTTTTTCTAAGCTAAGATTACGCTCCGACCGAGGCAAACCGTATCCGTATGAGGGCTTTTCAGCGAGATGTCAAATCTCGCATACACGAATTGCGGTCTAACGACTGAGACGCGCTTCTTGAAAAGATTTCGTCTTCGCATCTGGCTTACTGGAGCTTGGCGAAGTCTCTTAAGATGGACTCTACCGCGTCATCGATGCCTCCGCTTCTTAGGCCACCGCGCATGACTCCCGCCTTCGATGACTCCGAAAAAACTGAAACCCAACAATTTACACCTAGTACAGGAAGATTTAAATCCCTGCACATAAAAACTGTGAATAGCACAGTCGAAACTAAATGCGGCAACCTCGGGTGCGCTTTTCTTTGAGGTGGCGAAAGCCTTCGACAAGGTCTGGCACAACGGCTAGTTATGCAAGCTCTTCGAACTAGGCGTGCCAGACAGCCTCGTGCACATCATACGAGACTTTTTACAGTGTCGAACCTTTCGTTACAGATTGGTTGGTGCACTCTCTAATCCCCGCCCTGTATTAGCCAGTGTCCCTCAACACATCTGATAGGAATCTACGTAGGTTAACTATAATACTCCAATCCGCAGCCAACGAATTAGGCGCCTGGTTTAGGAAATGGAGAATAGAAGTCAACCCAGAAAAAAGTGCAGCAGTGTACTTCTCTCTTTCAACCTGCTCTAGGACAACCTCTAGGAAACCCTCCAAAAGATTAGGTCAGATCTCACTGTTTGGTACTCCGATCCCCTAGGTTAAAAAAGTCAAATATTTGGGAGTCACTTTAGATAGTGCACTTACATTCGCAGATCGCATAAAATGATTCCGGGACCGAGCCACCTTCGTCATGGGTAGGCTGCACCCCCTAATCTGCAAGAAAAAAGAAATGTCGCTTAGAAATAAGCTTACACTTTACAAAACTTGCATCCGCCCCATCATGACATATACCAGTGTGGTTTTCGCTCACGCCAGCAAATCGAATATCAATCCCTTGCAAGTTATTCAAAATAGGTTCTTACGCAATTTCCGCAATTTAGATCTGCATAAAGATCTCGAGCTGCCCACTAATAGCACGTTGATGAAGTTCGTGTCTAGACGCTACTTCGACAACACTCCCCACCATCCCAACCCGCTGGTCAATAAGTCAGCTGACTATACAGCCAACCCAGACGCGCCGGTTCGTTCCAGTCGTCCGCGTATCGTCTTAACAGATCCCGACGACGCTATTACATTGTTGTCGCCGGCGTTCCAGTCAGAAATAGGGCAACACGGCATTCGAATCGCCTAACCCACCGGTGGGCTAGGCTAACGCGGCGTACGCATTCCTACTGAGTTCTTGCTGGTTTTTTGGCAGTAGATGACCCTTCCGACACCGTGGTAGTTTCAATATACGACTTCCTAAGCCGAGGTCCTTGCCCTCTCGGGTGCCCTTAAGCGTATCGTATGTAGAAGTAGTTTAAGTTCCGGCTAAGCGCCCTCAGCGCTAGGCCACAAAGTCCGGTGAAATTTAAAAGGCTAATAGGGCCATAAATAAACTGTCAATTTCGAAAAAAAAAACCAACAATACGTCGATGGGTTAAAAATGCTCTAAAAGATAGCGGAGTAGAGGTTAACACGTTCACTACTTACCTACTTAACTATCTAATTATAGGATTTGATTGTGTTTATAATAAAAATAATAATAATAATAAATCCCCAGACAAACACACCAACTGTATGGCCCCAAAGTAAGCAGAGCTTGTGTTATGGATGACCATACAGCGAAACATATAACTCATTATTCATGATAAATAAAGGCTAATAACAGATAATATTTTTTCATATATTGTTGTTTATTTTCGCAACCAACTCTAAACATCTACATTGTTTTCTATTAAGTCTTGAGGATGAAAAATTGAAAAATAATTTGTGGTTAAATGAACTAACCTAAGTGAAGTTCTTCCAATTGAATGCTTATAATATGAAATGTTTCATCCGAAGAGATTTAACACCCAAGCTACCCTGACTATACCTAAGTACTTTGTAGCCATTCACCCCGGGGTTGCAAAATAACACAACACACTTGCTCCAAAAACATGAGGGCTTGGGTGTGGGAGAGTGACCGACCGAGTGATGAACAATCATTCTCTTACTTTCTAACATTCGTTCTGAACGAGTGTAACGATGCAGTATAACCAGAAGCGAACTACATTGTTTTCTATGAAAACTTGAGGATGAAACATTGAAATATAATTTTGGTAGAAATTCACTTAGGTATGTTCATTTAACCACAAAATATACAAGTCATTTATTTATTTTACCTTTTTTATCTTTAAATAAATGTATCGTAAAAAAAGTAGATTAGATGAGGGGCTTTCGCGCTGCCACAATGGCATTACGCCAAAATCCAATGCCATCATTTTAAAATTAAGAAACGAAGGACAAACTAATTTTTATAAAAAGTTGTCAAATTGAAAAAGTGGGTTACTAATGTTGTAGTTTGGAAGTCGTTCGTCTGGTGCGTAGCATCACTAATTAGTTTGTGGGTCCAGTAGACCTCGGTATATAAGCGGATATAAGCGTACTACGTTTTTAAGCGAGTTATTATTATTATTATGTGTTTTTTGGCAACCAGGTGTTGTTACTACACAATATGTCTGCCAATTTCAAGTATTAGTACAGTAGAATTTAAATAAAATTTAAAACATTGCTTTCAAGACATGTGTCCAAAAAAGCTTTGCCTGTAAGCGTGTTTTAGTTTTTAACCCATCCGAACTGCAAAACTGTCAAAGTGTCGCTTAGTAATTGAAGGGTTAATGCCTGTTTCCGTCAGGCTGGACGTATTTCGTGTGTTCGTAGTTACATGGTGATGGCAAAGATTTCTTTAGCCACATTATCTTGATTGATTTCTTGGCTAAAGTTATTAAGTAAGTAATATATATAAATGATCACAAAGACACCAGCTATATATCCCTTAAGTAAGCAGAGCTTGCGTTTTGGGTGACGATACAGCTAACTGAGGAATATAACTGTATTCAAATTCTGGGGGAAACCCAGAATACACATACCGAGAGCAAACATCTGCCTTCATCACCAAATGAATGCTCCGACCAAGAGTCGAACTTGAGTCCTCCAGCGTATGAAGCAGAGCTACTACCACCGACGCTACATAAGTGGCTTGAATGTTTTTAATTATTTAATTGCTTTTATTTTGAATATTGTGAGGATTCCAGTAATGTTATTGTATTAATTAACTTTGTAAATATTTACTTTAAGAAATTGAAAAATAAGCCTTTAAAGGCGAAATATGTTTAAACTAATTAAAATTTGCCGCATTCCTTGCGATATCTTTTGAAGATAAGTTAAAATTGATTGCGAAGAGAAGGTCTATACCCGTGTCAGATTTAACTCAAAAGTACCTAATAACACTACTAGTTATTATCATAGAATGTTTTATCATAGTTATATCTAACGGGCTTGTTAAGTGATAGCTTTCAACTTAAAACTGACAGAGATCCCTGATGTAATGCGACAACAGGCAGCAAGCTCAAAAAATGCAGGAGAAGTGCACAAGGTTGCTGGATCTATGGTGAATAAAACCATTAGCGAATTTTCATGGAGGCTGGACAATGGTCCCACGGCTTGTATCTTCAACAGGCAGCCATGTAGACCTACCCAATTATTGACCAGAGATCTCTATATTTTGATCATTTATTGAACTTATCATGATACACCTGACACCAGCGAGCTCTAAAGCGATAATCAATACGTTTGACGCATTGGTCGTTCGTCTGATAATCTGTCAGGTATGTGAACCACCAATGGAGCCTTGAAAATTAAAAAAATCACATTTCGTGTAGTTTGTGGTCCCATGGGAATTCCGGGAAAACCATATACGCCACTCTCAGGCCTGAGACGAATCTAATGACACATCATTTGTTAAAATCGATCAAATGGTTTAGGCTCTAGAGTCTGCCAAAGAAATATACATACATACATACATTTGAAAAATATAACCTTACTTGGGACTTCTGGTGGTGTTGGCATTTATCTCAGGTCACATATCGCTTTTAATGTAATGTAATGTTTTAATGTAGCTCATTCCACCGCTCATGTCCACTAGGACATGGAGAACTTATTTAATGAATTAAAACTTCTAAAATTCAAAATAAGTATATAAATTCCAACCATCTCCTGGGAGTTGTCTATGTTTCATCGATGCATAACAATTATTCTCCAACTTTTGAGAAACTTCTTGAACCTTCGAATGGTCACTCCATTATAATTGGTCTCTTTAGTATATGTTTGCGTAAAAATTACCACGTCTAAGGTAGAATTTTGTAACTTGCTGCCTTCATTAAGTTTGACTCATTTCTTTCCCACAGTGCCACAATCCAAGCTAGACTTAATATTTGTCATTTCCAAGTCACACTAAGAAACTTCGATGACGACGCCTGTCAAAAAAGTAACTCTTTTATAGCGTAAATAATCTGGAAGTTATTGGTCCGGGCGAAGTATATGCATCCCGAGTATACTCGACGGGCGCGGTTGGGCCGCACATACTCACGTTGAAACCCCGCTGATGAATTTCCTCTTGGATCTACTCTACACACAGACCTCTGATGGTCATCTCAATCCACCTCTCTGTCGGCAGCAAGTAGGAAAACCTCGCGACTTTCTTGGTGGCCTCAAGGGAGAGGTTTTTTTGTGCAACACGGTAGATACTGGTCAGAGTATTGTGGGGAGAAGCGGAAACCCCTCCCGGTCAGAGTTCTGTTCAGTAGGTGCGTCAATTTCCGTTCACCGACAAATTTTACAGCGGGGAGTACCACTCTTTTTGGTTCTTCATCGTGCGTGGAGTGGGGTTCGATAGGGCAGGCGGGATGGTTGCGTAATTTATGACCCTGTTGGCCTTTTAGATTTCACTACACTGTGTAGCCTAGCGTTGAGGGCGTTTAGCCGGAACTTAACCCCTTGCCACATGGAATTTTATTTTGCTATTGAAAAAATAAATATAGTGTGTTATTAACCCTGGAGATGATATAAAAAATAATAAAAAAAATATTATTGAAAAATTTTTCATGAAAATCCAGAAAAAACCATAAATGACACATCTGGCATCGCATGCAATGATGGTTAAAATATTATCGCTTCCAAATATGTCATTATATGCAACAATAGTCAAAATAAACATGGTCTTGATCTACATGGGGATCTACGTAAGTAAGGTGTAATTTTAGAAAAACAAAATTAAATTATTAGTTATTAAAAATATAATCAAAATCTCCTGTCTCTAATCAGCATTTGACACTTAAAAACTACCTACGATAAATGAAATAATTTAAAATAATTTCGTTATTTATTAAGACACAGGTGCAGATTAAACTTCTCACATTTTATGTATGAATTACCAGAACATCAGGACATTTTACATAATTGCCGTTCTCGAGTGTATTCTGGCAAATGGTCTATGCCATCATTAACAACTTCGGGGAGAGGAGGCTCTATTTGCTTTTTTCTTTTTCTTATTGGCTCTTCAGCAGCAGGCCTTCCACGATTTCGCGTAGGCATGTAAAACGCTTGGTTGGAAAATATCATGTGGAAAATATCTTGTGATACCATTTCTTGCTTCTTACTTTGATGCGATAGTAAACAAGCATGGAGTCAAGAAGATCGACTCCTTCCATATAACGATTATATATTTGTACAGCTTTTGGGCACGGTACAGTATGAAATATTTTTTCTTTCTGTTAAATCTCTGAACCTCCACTTCTAGGTTTTTTCCAACATATGTGGACGCCAAATTCACAACTTTGTTATCTAGCCATGTAACCACCGATACTTCTTGCTCGTCAATCTCTACAACTTTTTAAACACTATGACCTCTTCCTTTTTTTGCCATTTGTGCAACATTCGGGAAATCGTGGTTAGGGAAGCGTTTTCTATTTACTACACCCAAGGCCAATATGCCCTTTTTATGTGATTCAACCAAGAGTGGCAAACTTGTGTACCAATTGTCGAAAAACAGTTTGATGTTCAGATTTTCCGGAAGACTGGTCGATAATCGCATCTCAACATTAGTACTTACCCCAAGGTCAGGTTGACCTTCCACAACAACATTTGACTGTGCCCCTGCATAAAGTTCAAAATCATAGGTAAGTTCTGACGCACCACTTAGCACAAAAGCTTTATATCCCCATGTATGTGGTTCCTTAGTGTTGTAATTCTTTAAACTAGATCTTGCTTTAGTGGGAATAACTTGCTCGTCAATCGCCAAGTACTCTCCTCGTGGTAAAAGCAAGAATCTCTCACGAATTTTGTTGATAAGTGGTCTGATTCTTTGCAACTTGTCATAGTTGGGATCATTAAGCGGTACGGTTTGCTAATTATTCATGAAATGAAGAAATCTCTTCAGTTCTTCAAACCGATTGCACGTCATAATGTTACTTACTGGCGTAAAGCTTGAACAACTATTCCAATAGTATCGAGTTGTGGGAAAGTGCATGATGGACATATAAATAAAAATTCCTAAAATCTTTTCAAATTCCTTGATGTTTGTTTCTTATGCACTCCCACGTGTCTCTTCTGAATAACGGTTCATTTCTTCAGTTATATAGGTAATAGTTTCTGGGGTGAATAAATGTAAGAAATATTGGAAGGGAGTATCCAAATCTTTGATATCTTGCGTGCGGCATGTTTTCGTCTCCTAAAAAGGCACATTCAGATTCATCATAATCATTGGATTTGACTAGCCAAACTAAAGGAGCTGGCTTATTAAGTGCAGTCCATGGTCGCGATGGACCAGCTGCTAAAGGATCAACAATGGCCTGATCATCTTCATCCGAAATAGATTCCTCAGAAGAATAAATGACTACGTTTCTTTTTCTCGAGGATTTCGCTCTGGGATCGTCCGGATCATCCTCCACGAACTCTTCATCACTACTACTGTTTGGTATATCGCAGCCATAATAAAATAGTCTGGAATCCAGTTTTCTGAAAAGAATTAAACAAAAAATGCTTCACTGCATATAATGCCAGATCTATATATTTGCAAAAATAACTCTTAATGCATACAATGCCAGATATGGAATATCAATTTTGGTTCTATATTCCATATCTGTCATGCTTAGTTCAAAAACGATTTAATGTGAAAATATTGGTTATTACTTACTAGTGTTTAACGTTTTGGGCACATTGATCCTTAAAGTTGTCATAACACAACAAAAAAACACACTAATCGATACTTTTACCATTAAAATTTATATTACAATATAAGCGATAAAACCACAAAATTGTAATTTTACAAAATGGTTGCCGACTAGATTTGGCTAGTGGAAAAGTATTAGTTGCGGTTACCTAGATAGCAGTACTAGTGCTTGTATTGAAGGTTAGACTGAGCTTGATATGTAAACGTTTGATTTCTGAACGAATAAATATAAGTACCCATATCGGGGTATGTATGCGGTAAGGGGTTAAACTACTACTACATACTATGCATTTCAAATAACAATAGGACCGACTTAGCGCCATATTGTGACGTCAAAGCTGTCAATTCGAACCAATTAGGTAGTTTTTGCTAAAAAAAAAAAATTTTTTTTTTTAATTAGAATTTATTCAAACAAGCAATTGCTTTTACCGTCAAACTCTCAATTTGGCTTTCTAACTTTTGACGTTTTTGTCACGCTATTGGATTTAAATTAGAATTGTAAGGTGGCAACCTCAAAATTTCAAAACCGTGAGTGTTGAAAATGTTATTTTTAACATAGTTTTTTGGTGGTTTGTGCCTTTTTATTAACTCATAACAGTTCTTTTTTTATAACAGTTTTATTTTGAATAACTTCTGTTCGATATAATACTTTAATAAATAAAGTAAAATAAATCATTATTTTTATGCAAAAAAATTTTCTTTGCTGACTATAATTTTCAAGTGAAATTTGACAGATAGAGGTCATTGACGTTCCTATTCTCATTTGAAACCAGCGAGATGATAAATACATGGAGTAGCCGTAATGTCCTATATAAATAAGTAGTTATGTATATCGACGAGGAAGAAGAGGAAGAACTTGGTTGTCTCCCTTTACTTATACAAAAATGCTAATAAAAGAAAGAGATAGTACTATTTTTGAATGTTGTCACTAAAATATCAATCATGTAGTGACGTCATAGCAGGTGGCTAGCGTGCCACAAATCGCCATTTATTGTTACATTACTGTCAAAAAAAGCTGTCAAAAGTGATGTTCCGGAGCTTTGATTATTTAACCAGATATCGATGATCATTATTAATACGCTTTTATTTTTCATACTTTCGATGTAAATGATAACAGGGGCTTACGCAGTAAATCATATCGAAACGGTATTTGCTTTGCTTGCCGTTGTGCGAGTATTTTTGAATCAAAAAGGCGTGAAGAAAGAGGGAATTAAGCTTGCTTAGAATTGTTAATTTTGTTATTGAATATTAGTATATTATTGGTAGTTGTTATGTCTGTTTATGAATCGTAATTATTGAAGACAAGCCAGACTTTAATTGATTGAACCGAAAACTTTGATGCTTGACCTTGAATAACTTTTTAAGCAAACATGGGATCTTTCGGTGTTTTATTTATAATAGTGTACCCCAGGTCTGTACCAAAATTCAGCATGTTGGGAATTAATGCAAACTGACCGCTCTTTTTCTGGCTAATTTGACGGGACTATATCAGGAATAAGAAAATAAACTGTATAGTTCTTTACTTTTTATATTAAAAGAATTATAATGAAAGTAAATAAACCATAAACTATGATTATTTTATTTACGTCAATCTCTCGCAAAAGTTCATTAAATTACAATATTATATTGCAAGTTCTATATTTAGTTTTAAAATATCGATAGTAGATTCGATACTCTCTGTGCAACACTAAAAATGGACGCCATTTTATGTTACATTTCAAGTTTAGGTATGCACGTTTTTTTCGTACTTAGGGCCTGTCCATTAGTTACAGGTCAATGTTTGAAACGCATAGTATGCAGTCATGGGCAAAATGTATCACTGAAAAGAAAAGATTGATATGTATCTTTCGATCACTGTGATACTTAACACTCTTTTGTATCTTTATCACAAATGTATCAGTTGTTCATGCCCGCGCGTCACTCTCGCTACTCAGTAGGTTTGCTCTGCTCAACTTGATCAAATATATCAATGAGAGATATAAAAGATATGATGAAATGAAAGATTACTGATTGATTTGGTTTAATCGGCAGCTGTTTCTTAGTGATGGCTCGCCATTTTGCGGTATCGAAACGAAACTATTTATCGGTACCCAATAACGGGTTCTGAAACTATGTATTTTGAAAACTATTTGTTGCGAGACCTCTTTTCCTAGCATTGTGCGAGCGAGATAACCATACGACGCGTGACTGAGCGAGTGAGTTTTAAAGAAACAGTGATACATTTGGATATGAACGGATATAAAGAGTGATTGATTTAAACGGAGTGATACATATCTTTTTTATCTATCACTCCTGAGTTACCGATTACCCATCGCTAATAGTATGCCAACGGGCACCAGCGTTCGGAACCGTACGATAATTATCGTACATGTGCGAAAATTTCATAACTTCGTACGACGTACGATGGTACACGTGTATCGTACGCAGATTGTACGATAATTTCCATTCTGATGAAATATTTGATGACAAACCATTGACTGAAACGTCCAAGTACGAGTTGTAATGACGCGCTATTTGTCCGCGCTCGCGGCAGGTTGTCGTCGCGTCGAGCGCCCTACGACTTCATATAGTTTCAAGTCTATTTTATCGTTCGAAGAGAAAATATAGCGTATTTTTGTTCCTCTTTGACGGAAAAGATTAATAATTGTGTATAAAATGTTAAGTTTCATTAATATTTGTGTATTCTGTTATCGCAAATATAGAATCTATTTAGTTTAACTTTTAAAAAATATGCTTCTTCTTCCTTTAACATTATTTTCTTCTTTATAAATTCGAAATGTTGGCGCGTTCATCACACTCGAAGTGGACGAGGGCCCAGCTCAGGTCTGTGCCATACGTTGAACATTTAATTAGAATTATTATTTTTTTCCATTTAAACAACACAAGTTTACAAGATTTAAACTGTAAATCATTTGCAACGTATTATTGTCACGTTTCATATGATTTTTTAAAGTATTTTAGCCATTTTCCTGATGGATACGATAATTTTGATCTATATACGATAATTTTACGGCCCTGGTGCGATAACTGCCTGGCTTCAGGTCCTGAACACTGACGGGCACCCGTGATGGCACGGACCTTAGCCTAGGACGTCGTTTATTGAAACTACCGCTGGATCTGAAATTATAAGCTTTTTATAAATCCAACTGTTTCAATGGCAAATGCTTGTTAAATGGCAACTTCACAGGTTTCAAACTTGGATTTCATCCGCTCAATTTCGCTTCACGCCTACATATATGTTCCTTGCGCCCATGCCACTTCAACTTGACAACACTCGATGTTTGTTTGTGGTACTTACTGCTAAACTGACTGACATTGCCATTTGGTCGGTTCGTTTTGCGTAGCGTGATAGAAACCGAAAATTCAACTGAGTGAGTGGGTGTTAGTGTTTATCAGTACTATACAAAAACCTGTACTTCTAAGAACTGCATAGTTATTTCGTTAAATCTTAAGATCTACTTGAAATATATAAAGCATTCTTACTCTGAAATGTTAAATCACTACCGGTTATTTGAAGGTCTCGCAAGTGGTATTGTGCAGCAATAATAATTGCTGAGCTAATCTAGATTGTTCGCAAATATGAGTACGGCTACCCACAATTTTAAAGTAGTTTTACTGGGGGAAGGATGTGTTGGGAAAACATCCTTGTTACTACGATACATTGAAGACAAATTTAATGATAAACATCTTACCACACTTCAGGTATGTTTTGTTTTTTTAATTACCTCTTGTAACAGCACTTAATTAAAAACAGAGTGATGTAAAAATTACATCATTTTACAGGCCACATTTTTGAACAAGAAAATAAACCTCAATGGAGACCGCATCAATTTATCTATTTGGGATACTGCAGGGCAAGAGAGATTTCATGCTCTAGGTCCAATTTACTACAGGAACTCAAATGGAGCTATTTTAGTTTATGATATAACTGATGAAGATTCATTTGGAAAGGTATAGTTTTGTACAATTTTTATTTTAAACTATTAACATAGAAGGTACAAAAATTGTTTTAAATATTTATAATCACAGACAATGAAAGATCAAAGAAATAATATTTGTAAATTTGTCTATAGAAATATCACTTTTTTTAAAGAGATCTATGCCTAATATTTAGTGGATGCCTTTTATACATCTCAAATTTAATATTAATTAATGGTTTTTAAGGTAAAAAACTGGGTGAAGGAGCTGAAGAAAATGCTAGGCTCGGACATTGTTTTAATTATTGCAGGAAACAAAATAGATTTGGAACATGAAAGAACTGTTCCACTGGAAGAAGCTGAAAGGTAGTCCAAGGCTTATAATAAATCTAAACATTATATAGCTTACACATCTCTTTCATAACATGATGAGGTGATTCAAACCATTGTTGATATTTTTTTAATGACATCTTAGAGAAAACTAACTTATTTTTATAAGAAAATTAAGATAACAATACAATATAAAATTCCTACACTTGTATTGGAAATTATCTGAAAAGTTATTACAAAAAATCTATGTAAATTTTAGAACACTTTATTCAATATAAAATTAAGTCCATAAAATAAATATTCACATTCAAACAAAACAAATATTTTATAAATCTTAATTAAATTCATACATCTGATCTTTTAAATCTATAAACATTATTTCTAGTCAACTATTTTCTGATTTTCAGTATAATCATATATAGAGTGTACGCAAAATATATGCTAATTTTCACGACGCATTTTATGCTAGCTCATCAGCAGGGTACTAATAGGACCTGGGAGCTGTGGTTCACTGCCTGCTTGGCTTTCATCACCAGCAATATGTTTTTTTTTTGTACTTTGGGGATTTAAACATTATTTTTTATAAATGTCTAGACAAAAATCATTTATCGGCACAGAAGGGTGATTGCTATTACAAGCCCCATCTGTTATTCTGTTTTCTAGAATTTAAATTTTCACCACTAATTTGTTACATAATTACTGAAGAACTTAGAAGAACTTTATGCACACTCAAATATTTTTAATATGAATCTTTCTATTTTCAGTTATGCTAATATGGTGGGTGCAAAGCATTGCTACACATCAGCCAAGTTGAACCAGGGTGTGGAAGAATTATTTTTGGATTTGACTCAGGAAATGGTAGAACGCACTAAACAAACTATTCAGTCTGATGTCAACAGCACCTATAGAGTTCTGGTTGTGGATGATGAAGTGCCTCAACAGTCCTCTTGTTGTTCCTCATCAAGAAGTAAATAAGAAACCTTTGCATTCTGTGTAACTCGTGAAAAATTATTAATTTGTCTTAGTCATGTATGTATCTGGATGTTAATTCTCATATCATAGACTTCATTTTATTATGATTATTTTATGTTATTTTTAAATAGCATTTCTATAAGGTACTCATTTCAGCGTTGACTAAGTCAGGTTGTAGTTAAAAAGTGTATTTCCATTTGATACCAAGCCAGAAAGCAACCATAGGAAACTACTCACTACAGGGCTTTTCAACAAGAATATTGTTTTTTAATCTGAATTAAACAAAGAATTAAGATGATAATGATTAAAATTTTTATTGCATTAGAAAGAGTAGGTAAGTTTTGGCAATCATAAATGAAAAATGATATCAGACAACTGTCCACCATGACTTTGGTTACAGATATCGATTCTTTCATCAAAATTTTTTATGACTAGGAATATAAATCACATCATGATTTTTTTTTATTTTAAGGATGAAATCGATTTGATTGGCTCCATTCACAGTGTAACATAAAGGAAGCTTAATTCTTAAGGGTCAGTAAATATACCATCATTAGAATATACTGTAAAAGAATTGGAGTTATTGGGGGTGTTTAAGACTTTCACACATTTAAATTTTTTTACTTCAACGTCTTTGACAGCCCTAAGTGGTTTTCGTACCTACGTTCGCGGCGGCGCGGTACCGAGCGCAGCCGTCGTCATTTACCTACCTATCGAGTAGCACGTGATGCGATGCGACTGGACACGATTTTAGTTACTTTAATGATTTAAAATATAAAAAAACACTTGTATTTACGTATTTAAAATGACTATTTAATAATAATAATCAACATTTTTGCAGTCTTTCATACTAAGATGGGAAAAAACAATACATCAGGCACCCATGGATAAATGCCTTAAACTAAAATTCAATGTATTTAAGTATGAAAAACACTTCACTATTCACACCGATGGGCGCGCGACGACACTGGTTTTCCTTGCATAATAGTGTATGCATGCACACTAGGCCAGCATAAAAAAAGTCTCAAAATGTTCAAACCTTCTTTTTCAATGCACAAAGCTGTCCAGCGAATCAAGGCCGCTCTGGTGTTGTGCAACATCTGTGGGGTTATGGATGTGAATGCCGCGTTTATTATTTCTAGTATTTCTTCCCTCGTATTGCACTCCTTTGCATATACCTAACTTTCACATAACATTAACGCTGGCGGTAAATTTTACGAGTTTCATTAATGTTGTGGTTACGAGCAGCGCCAACGCACAACATCATGTCATACAACTCATTATTCGAATAAACATGCCGTGCATTTTCTTCATTACTATCACGTCGAGACATTAACTTTATTTTAAAAAAATAGGGAAGAAACTAACGCTCTCAAAGGACACAAAGATACTAAAATTTAATTAATACCTAATAAGTCAACGAAATCATTTAGTCTTTTTCCTTATAAAATTTTAGGGTTCAGCGTAGCGAAATAATCAAACCTTAATTTTGAGTAGGAACCGTCGGAATCAGTTCCAGTCGACCACCCATAGGCGATATTCAAGGCAGCGCAGTGTCTCTATTTTGTTATTTTCGTAAGGGTTCGTCAAGTAGTTTTCAATCGTAAAATACTAATATTTTTTTACTGACAATATTATTAAAATCTTGTTATATGATTAAATTAATATTTAAAATATTAATCTAATTAAAAATTATAAAATATTATTAATTTCTTATAATAATGAAGATAGCTTCACTTAAAATTAACTATTGGTCAACTTAAGTACTTAACTTACTTCAACTCATCATAAATCTTATCCAAAACATTTTAGTTGTTTCTCAATAAGTATCTACTTTGGAAAATAAAATTTCGAAAATCACCTACACAAACTCATCCACTCTATTTTAAAAATGAATAAAAATGTGGGCGGAGCTAGACTCAGATGCATCGCCGGCGCACCCGCCGTGGACAATTTTTTTTTGCGTCCACGTGGACATAGAGCATTGAATAAAGAGATTTTTACATAGCAACTAAAAAGTAGGTACCTAGATAACAATTCGGAATTATTATGATGTTAAAGCTTTACTGTAGTTATTGAGAGGTAGTGTAGGTGATCTTACAAATGTAAAAACTTATGTTATTTAAGTTTTTAGAAAACTACATTTAACCAGTAAGTGTACCTATGCTATTATTACGATGTATTTCCATTACTAAAACTGGGCGTCCGCACCCAAGTTGGTCATAAATCAGTTTTATTTCCTTTTCCCTATTTATGACAATTATATATTTGACTATTTATATATAGTCAATTATATAATTATTTGACTTTACTATCCAAAAGTGACTACTATTTAAAAGTAATTTAAATATTTTTTTGCTGAAGAAAATAACTTACCATGACATACTAACTAAACTAAAAATCATGTACCTAAACTATCTTTCAGTAAGTACAGTTAAGCTATAATATTTAAATAATTCCGAAATTTTATCTACCTACTTTTTAGTTAGCTATGTGCGAAACTTCAATTCACTGTTCTATGCATTTCTCTTGACTTTCGGCATTTGCGCGGCTTTTTCAGCGCGTTCCTTGGCAAAATTTTTGTTAAAAATAATAGTCAATTACATTTTTTTAAAGATTTATTTTATTTCAGTTCACCGCTAATCTTAAAGACGTGCGGACGGAGTACAAGGTGTTTTGTTGTACCTTATTATTTTTTCTGATTTAGTTGTTTTTGTGTGCAGTGGTAATCTAGTGCCTATGTTTTAGTTGTGTTTGTGAACGTGTTCATAAACGCACTAATGTGGGTGCATGCATATTACGAAGTTCCGAACTTCGAAAGAGAGGTAATTAGGGTTGGTTAGGGGGTAAAACCCAATCATTCCAATCGGGTTATAACTGGGTGGTTTGGGTTATAACCCATAAACACACGTTTTTCTATAACGAATTAATAGGAATCAGCAGTAAAAAGTGAAAAATAAGGAAAGAACCCAAAAATCTAAACTAATTTAGAAAGTTTAAAACAGAGCAGTTAGTTTTAATAATGTAGGTAGTTTGACTCGACGCTACTTGTCTCTGTCGCTCACACTATGCAAAAATATGGTGTTTCACTTCAAAAAAGGGTAGCTGTTATATTGACTGACTTTTTTTTCAATTTGACCAATAAATTTTATAGCTCTAGGAACTGTTTAAAAAATTTAAGGGGCTTTTAGGCTTAGCCTTGTAAAAACATATTAAACAGAATATCATTATCAAACGTATCATTAATTACTTGTCTTTTCATTATTAATTGTTTTTTTAATGTATATTATTATATAAATTTCAATAAACTTTAATTTCTAAACCTCCTTAAGTTCAATATACTACAATATTTACTTATCACCCGCTCAAATGGGTTATAACTGTATTATAAAAGTATCATAACTTATTTTTCTTATGTTTTAATGGTTTTTTCTATGCAAATATACATTTCAATACCTATTTCTATCTATAACTTTAGTTATCACCTGCTCAAATGGGTTATAATGAGTTAAAACCCAGGCCTGGGTTGAAATCCCGGATGATTCCCATCTCAAAAGCCTCAAGAGGTAAGTAGGTACCTACATACTTACTTAATAGAAAATGTCAGCCCCAATAACTCCAATTCTTTTACAGTATATTCTAACAATGGTATATTCACTGACCCTTAAATATTATACTTCCTTTATGTTATACCCTGTAGAGACTCTGTCATTGACATAACCCCACAAAAAATAATCAAGCGGCCTGCTCAATATCGTGAATAATGCGATCGGGAAATTTGCTTCGCAATAAATACATTGTTTCTGTAGCTGTGTGTGGCACCATTTTGTTGAGACCACATGTTAGTGATATCCATATCATCAATAATAGGCCAAAATTGAATTGTTAACATCTCTCGATAGCGTTATCCATTAACCGTAACCGCATTTCCGAGTTATCGAAAAAAAGCTGCCCAATCCTCCAGACCACATAGCGCACCATACAGTGACCAGTTCAGCATATAAAGGTTTCTCAACAATCTTTCTTGGATTTTCAGAAGCCTAAATGCGGCAATTTTGCTTGTTGACGTAACCAGACAAAAGAAAATGGGTTCGTCTGAAAAAATGATTTTTTCAGAAAAACCAACTTTTGCTTGATTGAACTGAGTAAATCTACGACGATGTAAATGGTCGGCCAGCTTCAATTGTGGCACCTTGTTGCAAAATCTAACAAGCGTTGGTGTTGGCACATTATTTTAGACTCAAATTTATTCACCAAATTCTTAAAAACGGTCTCAGAAGGACGACTATGTTTACAGAAAATATGGCAAATTTTACGGATCCACCATATCCATAGTGAATTTTTATAATTTTTCGAGTGAAATTGAATCCATTGTAGTAATTGCCCTACAACTAAAAAAAGCTTCTACACTACAATGAATATGTCAAAATTGTCATGTGGTTCCGGTGTGACCATATTGAAAAACAAAGTTCTTGTTGAAAAACGCTTTACATACATAGCGCTATTTCCAAATATTCATGGGAGATCTCGACTCTCGGATATGATTCGAATCACTGCCCGCCACCGCAAAAATTTTATGTTTGTGGTGTACTTGTTCAACTCTATGATTTTGAAGTCTCAATACTCACTGCATTTGTTTCTTTTACCAAAACATTCAAAACGCGCTGAGCGCGTTGCCGGCATCCTAAAGTATATATACGAAAACGCGCCACACGCGTTGCCGGTGTTGAACGTGTTAATGTCTGTAACATTTGCATCGTTCGTATGAAAAATAAAAAATTAACCTCCTCAGTCTTGGATTATTTAAATTGATTATTTCTTTAAAAGGTGTATGTGATATATACACATGATATATATATTTGAGATGGTTAAAGTAAGAAAATTCTAAATGGTGATGAAAATTGTTTTTCACCATGTCTACTATAGTCGACATCAGGTTTCAAACTACCAAAAAAAGCAATAGTGAGGAAATTGTTAATATTTTTATTTAGAAATTAAATTGAGTATCTAAAAAAATATCGCAACGTAAATTATTTTATTATAATTCGTGGTATAATTTATAACAATTACAGTCACTAATAAGACAAGAAACCACTTTGTCCACAAACATGTTGGACATTGATGCCTAGCACTATTGGATTTGCAGCCAGGCAACCTGCATCGGTGTTTCCCATGGATTACTTCAAGTGATCGACTTTACCTTTCCTTAGCAGAGCTGATGGATGCGGTTGCTTGGCGCGTTTCTGCGGTGGCATTCCCAATGAGCTGGTATGGGCAATTGTTCCTCATCTTCTTTGTTAAAAAAAAAAAACAGACAGTCCGTAATTTTGTCTCGGAACCCTAAGTAATCAAGTATGTCTCTCTTTCGGATTCCTAGATCTACCTGATCCTGCTTGTATTCAAACCACAAAGCTGCTAAAGCGAAATCAAACAGGTGAATAGCAACCGTTCTGTCCATTTTCGGGTCCTAGCCGAAATTCTATAGTAGCTGATCATCCTGTCGAGATAATCAACGCCTCCCATACCATCGTTATATTTTTAACAATATCGGGTCGTTTCACCTGCACATAGCACCTCTGTTTCTCCACCACACATATTTGAGGCTAAAACTACGGGTTTGCTGTCGAACTGTTGTACCTAGTTGTTGCCCAGTTTTCAGCAAGTATGTTTGATTGTTGTAAAATGAGAATGGTGAATAGATATTGGAGGGTATGTATTTAGTAAAGTAATCGATAGGAGGAAGATTAATAACAGGTTCATCAGGTTCTTCATATTCAGGCGCAGATGGCAGACGTTCGAATGAATTCACAGCTTTCCAAATAATCCAGTTACGAGATGCAGTACCTAATGTATCTTGAGAAATGAATGATAGATGACTGACAAGTATTTTGCAAGCGTTGGCTGGAGCCATGCCATTATCATCAGAGCTGGAGAGTGGACTCGGAGGACAGCTGGTATATGTACCGCGTTCAAGAAATTGATGAGGAATAGAGATAGATGCCTCAACAGCATCATCATCGCTGTCGTCCCAAGCACCGCAATCGGAGTTTTCAGCTTCTATTTCTTAAAAAAACAGTTTATACTTCATAAAAAACAAAAAACAACGTTTTGAAAAAAAATTGCAAAGGAGGAATACAATAAAACACTGCAAAATAAAATTCGCGAACTACACTTAGACAACTATTTTAGGCACATTGAGACCTAGTGTCGACTTCAATTTTTACGAGTTCTTGCAGCTACATATCGTGTGGCTAAGTTTTTTTTTACGAATATAACTTGTAAATTTAGTTACAAATACAATCTCAGAAATAGTAAACAAATAAATAAAAAGAATCTTGTAAAAAATGGTACTTAACCTGCTGGCAATCGCCTAAATTTAAAAAAAAAAAGAGTTTTATTTTCACTCATTTTTAAACACTCTTTAATTTTACTTGTAAACGCAAGACTATAGAACTGTACTATAGACTAAAAACTGTAGATACATCTATTGGTCATGGAAAGAACTAACTTCTGATTTAAAAAATAAACTCAATTTTAATATAGAGTAAAATTACTAGGTGTCACCGCATGTCGACTATAGTCGACTGCAGGACCGAGGAGGATAAGTATTAATTATGATCGATATCTGGTTAAATAATGAAAGCTCCGGAACATCACTTTTGACAGCTTTTTTGACAGATATAAATAAATGGCGATTTGGGGCATCCTAGCCACCTGCTATGACGTCACGACCCGATTGATATTTTAGTGACAACAATCAAAAATAGTACTATCTCTTTCTTTTATTAGCATTTTTGTATAAGTAGAGGGAGACAACCAAGTTCTTTCTCTTTCTATGATACATAACTACTTATTTATATAGGACATTACGACTACTCTATGTATTTATCACCTCACTGGTTTTTGAGTAAACCGAACCATTTGAATCATCAACTCATGAGTTTCCTAAGACTATATCCAAATCTGTTACTACAATATAAAGATTGTAACCACATATATGAAAAATCTGCATTCACATTTCTCCCGAAGTATATGCACCTAACAACTATTTTTTTAAATAGTTTGTAAAATGCTTTGGTCTTTCAGTGTATGATATTGGTTAAGTATATTTAGAATGAAATAAATAAGAACTATTTGTCATTTTGATTAAGAATTGTAATAGCTTAGGCAAATTTAAACTAACATGCATTGTAAAGGACAGTTTTAAAATTTAAAAGTCATTATTTTTTCAGTTAGTCAAACAAATAAGTTCACAATGGCTGTGTTAACTTCAAACTTGTGGTACGTTCCGTTTGCCGCTCACGGCGCTACCAGCGCTAAAAGTGCTCAAAACCGTTCCGATTCGTTTTAGAGCTCTAAAAGTGATATTAGTGCTATTGCAATCGGAACGGTAAATAGCTCGCTAACATTCTGATTGTTCGTCGATTAAGTCTAAAGTTATAATTTCATTAAGGTCTTTGACCCAGAATGAAGCAGGAGCCATTTTTTAAAATTATTACAAAAGAAAATTAATAAGCAAGCTCTTAAAATCTATAATCGACTAATAAAATCATCAACAAAGTAACGTCAAGTGTCAGTTTTGACAGGCCGCTTAGAGCGACCATGCTCCGTAGCTTTGGCACTGTGAGCGGGAAGATGGCGGCGTTTATGACGTCGTTGATGACATATCGATATTGCTGTGAGCGCGCTCACGGGCCATCGGAATGGGTATATGAGCGCTATAATCGGCAATCGTAACGCAGCATATGATGTTATAACTATGGCTATTTATATCCATTAGGTATTTTAATATTCCACATGCGTACTGGTACTGCATATTTTAGAACCAACTATTCTACTTTGGCCATTACGAAGTATTATATGCAAGTAGTAAGTTTACACATACTACTACTGTATAGTTTGGAAGATCATTGTAAAAAGTTAGTTACAATCTGTATGTGATTAGTTTCACACCATGTATTCTACAGAATTGTATAGACTGGAAGTACACAGCTTAAACTGTTATGACAATGATTTCATTCATAATACTAATTGCCCTTCAACCAAAATGCTTTTGTGTGTGGCTTAAGTATGTGTTCTATGTTTAGTGTGGTGTCTTGTAAATTATGAACTCAGTTCAATTGTTAATGCTTTTAAGCTTAAGTTATATAAAGTTGTAATTAACCACCATTTATGTGTATACTATACACACTATACTATACATGTAAAAATCACCATTTATGTAGTAGCTAATATCTTACTTAAACTAAGATAAACAAGTAAATGTATACATTTCATTGTAAATATATACTTATGGATTTCTTAATTATGTTAACTATAAATTTCTTTACTGTAACCATATTCTACTCATCATACTATCTAATCTAATTTGTCAAGGTTTATTGATGGGTCTCATACAGTCCATATTTGGAAAAAAATAAGATGAATTATCGAACATATCTCCGAAATGAAACTTCTTCATAATGTGTATTGTTACTGAATTTTTGTATTTTCCTTATAATTTAATGTTTAACATTTTCTTTTTGAGATTCTATGATGTAAATGCTTTAGATTCATTATATTAACATTAATAAACCTTTTATTTATTAATTATTTATTTAAAAATGTGTAAATATTCAAAAGGTATATTTTATTGTGATAAATTGCATATAATCATTAACATTAACAATAACATTCTTTGAAAGCTCCTAAATCTTGTTACATGATAGTTCATAACAAAGTTGATCGTCGGTTGTCTTAAATGTAGTCTGAAACACATTCATCAAAGAAAATAGTAAAATGTTACATAGTGTAAGTTGTAGGCTCTCATTTAGGCAAAACACCCTTTGAAAAAAACGTTCATACAGTCATTGAAAATTTACATTATCATTTAAAAAAAACATTGCCTCATAAATATTAGCATGAAACTGAATATTCTTATAAAGGCGGCCTTGAAAAAATAATAAAACGTATAGTTGTGCTAATTGTATAAATCCATTAATTTGCCCTTGTGCAACAATTCAGTGTTTTGATACTTAGAGCCATTTGATATTGTAGCGTGTTTGTTGTGAATGATAAGTAACTATTAATCATTGCATATTCATAGCGACACTAGGTACACTGAGCACAGTGTAAAAAAATTTTTTGATGTTTAATTTTAAAACTACAGCTTTTACTCACGCGTTATTGTCGGAAAGGTCCGACTAGTTTCGGACTCGTATGGAGTCCATCATCAGGGCCGAGTACAGTCGCGGCTGTGCATATTCATAGTGACACTAGGTACACTGAGTACAGTGTAAAAAAAATATTTGATGTTCAATTTTAAAACTAGAGCTTTTACTCACGCGTTTTTGTCGGCAAGGTCCGACTAGTTTCGGACTCGTATGGAGTCCATCATCAGGGCCGAGTACAGTCGCGACTGTGCCTCGCCTCGCACCGAGAGAGAGTAAAAGCTGTAGTTTTAAAATTTATCAAAGTGACTCACTTAACATTTTTAAAAATGTTATGTTAAGTATATTTTTGATATGTATTTTGAGTTTCCTCACTATAAATATTAATGATATACACTATTTATATTGATATATATGCTAGACAATAATTAAAGACAAGGACCTACCTAAAAAAATTCAGGCCGCGAAACTGTAAACAATATGAAAATTTTGTTATTTACATTCCTTGTTCCTCCTGGTCGTTTCTATAACTGTTGCTTTAATACCATCGACTTGTACCTTTTCCTAGTCAATCTCATATATGAGACTATGGTAGCTAAAACGAAATGTACGTACAGTACATACTGCTTGAGGCAAGTTATATTTGCTAAGATTAAGAGGTACACAAATCAAGAAGTTCTGTGGTGACATCCAAGGCACTATACAATATAAAATGCTATTCTTTAATTGCTATTGGTACCTATTGCTGATTGACTTTTGAGCAGGTTTGTAAGAGTACCAAAGGCATACTTATTATAATATACTTGGTTTATATTTGGTATACCATAAGAACTTCGTGATCACAGGGAACAACAAAAAAGTATATATGCTTGTGAAATAAATTTCTATGATTATTTTATTTTTAATCTGCAGTTTTTTATTCCCACATTAAATATAAATAACATCTGATCATTGTTACCTTTCTTATTTGTATGAAAGCTTCCCTAACAGAGTTTGAAACTTAAACTGTGAAACAACGATTTTAGACCGGTCTATAATGCTGCTTATCATGTCCCTGTTTTTGACACTACACAATAAAGATTCCTTAGGTATTATAAAAGTACAATCAGATATGTTTATTGATCAATGTATGTAATATTTTGTATTTATGATCTTTTAAATAAATTTTTAAAGTCCAAGATTTTCTTTATACTTTTTTAAAATTAGAAATGAATCCTCATTGTAAAGTGTAGGCTATTTTATCTCTGAGATAAAACTTGCTGAATAATTAGACTGCGTATCTACCACAGCTGTGCGGAGATGCTTAGCGCTGGGCGAGGAAAAAGTCACACAACAGGATAAAATCATTAATTTTACAAGCAAGGAATCCTCGCGCAGCTATGCCTAAAAATCAAAACGTGCTTAGAGTGCTGTCGGATAAACGGCATCTTATGTCAGTCGCTATGTAGCCAGCGGTTGAAAAGGCCCTCTCAGATTCAACCCCCTCGATCCTCCACACTCCTAGAGATCCATCTCTGTTTTAATCACGGGCTCTAGCCTGTCTGTAATAGTACCAACCCGCGAGAAAGTAGTTTTACAGGCTTTCAACGTATCTTCTAGTTCCTCTTGAAGACTTCTATTTGATCTTACAGCAGCATGTAAATTCATATCCTCTGCAATCATTGAAAGAGGCAAGTCGTTTCGCTGTTCTCAGTTCGCTGCAGTACTGGTATTTGTTTCATTACCAGAAGTTGAGGTCGAGGCTTGACAAAGAGTGTCTGGTTGTGTAGTGCTGCTAGGTAATTGAAAACTTTCGTCGTCCTTCAATAGTTCTAAATCATCCTGATAACTAGTGGGATTTTTTAAATACAACAAAGCAGCAGTTGCATTTATACGACGCTCGATCGACTCGGCTAGTTTTTCTGACAGTGGAGTCTTCTGGTCCTCTAATTTCCGAAGCATAAAACCGCAACGTATATTCTGCACTTACTAAATCTGTATCGCGGCGGCACAATACCTCGACGGCCAGTTTTATTGGCTGGAATGTATTTTCGAAGTTGCCACTGCATGTTCTTCATCCGTAAAAGAGTAATCGGAATTAGAACTGAGAAAGAGATCGATTAAAGCCTTGGCCACACACTGCTTTACTTTATTTTATGTGCTTATCATATTGCAAAGGCTAGACCAACGAGTTTTACAATCAAGAACCAGTTGAATTGTCTTGCCACCAAACTCCTGCTGAATGTAATTCTGAAGGATATCATTCTTGGTGGGAGAGTTCTTAAAAGGTTTGACACATTTTCTTAGTTTTGCTACAATCGAATGGTATTCAGCCTGTCTTACTGGTAAAGAAAAGTACAAACCATCGTAACTATCTGGGTTATCGTCCAATTCTTACTCCTCTTCTGTGCTGTGATTCGTGTTTTTTTTTTCGGGATCAGGTTCTAGAATTTTTTTATAAATGATATGTTATACCCAATTGTAACCCGTGCGCGTAGCAAAGCTGTTGAATCGGTTTAATCAGACGTCTGATTTTCTTCATGACACTGGCTCCATCTGTGGTTATACCAACTGTGTCATTGTCTAGGGATAAACATAATCTGATGGTTTTTCTTTGAGGACACGACTCCTTCCAAATATGCGGGCATGTCCAAGATTCCAGAAAGTAGGCTGGTTGTTGATAGTTGTATGAACATAAATATTCAGAAAGCGCCTATTTATTCCAGACGTCCATTCATCAAAAGAGAGTGTAAATCTAGTCTCCGTTCTTTAACTTTCGAAGATCTTTCACTTTCATTTTGAGTGTCATACCATAATTCATCACAATTATTTTAATAGTGTTTGGTGAAGAAGGCAATTCATAATTGTTACCTTTTTAAGCAAAAAGATGTCTTCGGATGTGCAGAAAACTCGAAAAGGCAGTCCATTTTTTTTATTGGTATATCGTTACCTAAACATACACTGATGGTTTTCTCATACTTTCAGATTTTTGCTGGATGCCTGTAAGCGACGCTGCAGCCCAGTAATTGCAGGCCAAATGGTCAAGGATTGTAAAAGGAGACGAGTATTTAAGGGGCACTTGGCTAGCTTTTGTACGGGTGTTCCTAGGATGGCATTAAATAAATGGAACGAGTATGATATGCCATTAATTCATAATTTCGTCTTAGGAAAACATTTTCAAATTTGTAATTAGCCACACTACATAATGCAAACATGGCGCTATCTATCATGTTGATGTTTTATTAATTCTGTTTTTACTTTTATTTTCCAATTTATCGCTTATCCAATTTACGAGCTGCTTTGGTGTTTTTCGTTTGATTTCATTATTGTTCTATAACCGTTATTATTATTTACCATTGATATAACAACAGCAAACATCTCAATTTATAATCGAGTAATTGGTAGTAAGTAAAGCGATATTTTGATTATTTCAGGTTGCCAAAACTATTATGATTACTGTAATCGAACATTAAACACCTCCAAAGTCATTCAAATGTTAGTTATACCTGGTTTTAAATGTTTTGTAAGTCGTTACTCACAGTGTTTATCGATTATTGTAACCATTCAGTCAGCTCTAATTCGTGAAAATGACCTGAACAAACCACAGACTAGAAAGACAAGTTGTCAGTGGTACAAGCAGCTGTTGCATATTTTCGTTCAACAATGCGGAGTAGTGAAACGTCACCTCGGTGTGGCCACACGATGTTTTGATATTTGTTTCAAAGTAGAACATAATGCAGGGTATAATTTTTAAAATATATTTAGTATGCCTACCACATTTTTACAAACTTTTCGAACTGGTGTACATTGCGCTAGCCAAAAATGAAACGTCTCCTTTTGCATAACATTGCAAACAGCGCCTGGTTCACAGTTCCCGTACTATTGTGAGAGATGGAAAATCAAGCTCAATATATTGTGGCAGAGAAGAGCCTCACAAATGAAGCAGCTAACATGGAGACTGTTCAAGGAGTGCATCAAGTTAATGTTGATCTAAAGCAAGGCAGGATGGCCCAACAAGACTATAAATAGAGTTGAATAATCATAATAAGTTCTATCTTTTAATAGACAGATAAATCAAATATAAAAATCTTTATTTGGAATAATCACAGAGAAAGAGTTGCAATGATCGATTATATCTACATTTAGTTTTAAACTGTGTCGCAGACATTAACGCCCACCTTATTTACCCATACCAATTATATGTTGCAAGCTGTTTTACGTTACCTAGGTTTAGTGAACATTTCCGTGTCTTCGTACGATAGGGTTGTTTGGGGCATCAATAAAACAAATGAATCACAAGATCGTATTTCGAACTATGTCTATAAGATTTGCGAGCGCGGATTGTACGCATCATAGTTGGTACGGCACTGAGCCTGAGCCGTCAGTAGCTCAGTCGCGGAGCGGGGCGACGGTCTCGGTCATCGGCCGCTCCAGAGTTAGTAGCCATTTTATTGATATTGTTTTACAGTCACGAGGGGTTCGGTTCGGGAATACAGACCTAATATTTTATTAGCTTTATTGTATATTATAGGAGCAAGGAATTTAAAATGGTGACTAAACAAAGTAGTTCTACATGTTTCTGTTTGGCATACTAGATCTGTTCAACGTTTGCTAATATTGGATATAGGTAATTGTGAGTGTTTACGAAGTATGGTGTTAAGAATGAAGGATTGTCTGTCGGTACTTTTGCTATAGAAAATAAGGGAATCCATATTGTACAACACCGTAATGAACACAATAAAACTAAGCACAGATTTGCACGGTCTGATATTTGGTGACATCAGTTATCGTGGTGCTTACGTGTCGTGCTTTAATTATGCCGTGCAATATTTGTATCGCCAATATGTGGGTAAAAGTATACGTTTGTAGAACATAACTTTAAAAATTGACCTTTGAGATGTGTTCTTCCAGGGCCTCAGCATGCTGTAATGCAGTAAGTTATTATGGACTGTGATGTGACTTATGGTATAGAATAGTATACTTTCTTAATGATTTTTCATCTAAAACAGATCTTAAATTTATAAAAACATCAATTAATATTCTCATTCTCATTTTGGTAATTTTAATATCATCATTGGTAAGAAGATTGTCAATCCAAACACCAAGATATTTAATTATGCTAGTAGCCGAGATGTGTGTCCATGTGCAATCTATGTATGTGTTACATGTCTTCGAGTGTAGCTACGCAGAAAGAAGAGGGTGGAAGAGATGAAGATTCGGCAGCAAAACATAACGTCTTGTCACATTAAGCGTGAGTAAGTTGTGTTCGAGCCAGGAAATTACGAGAGATTGTGGGAGGACAAGTTATTAGTACCAGTCGGCCTTATAAAAATTGATGCTACAGGAGGGGTGGTAGCTTTGGAGGAATATGACAAGAAGAAGGGAGGGTTATAATTATAGGGTAGTGGTCACTACCATATAAGCCTTCTCCAACTAATAGACGCACCATCAGCAGCCGAGCACATGGAAATGTCCACAGCACTAGGGTTTTGATGAGGGCTAGAAAAACGAGTACATACACATTTTGCTCATCAATTATGTCTGCCAAACGCTGGCAAACCATCACAGGCCTGTGAACATTGGCTGCCCCATAGAACGTGGTGACAGTTAAGTCCACCTAGAATAATTGGGTTACTGGGCAAACGGTCAATGAGTGAGTGAAATCCATCTGTAAGGGAAATTGTGAGGTCGGACATATTGACCGAAACAACAATAAATTGAAGAATTTTGACAGCGCGTATACTAATTTTAAATGATTGGGGGAAATTTGGATAGTTGAGTATGGAAGAGAAACCTTCTCGAAGAGAGCTGCACCACCATGACCATCTGCTCTGTCATTACTAAGACAGACAAACCCATGCAATTTGAACCAACTGCTTGGAGACAGCCAAGTCTTAGAGACAGCAATAGCTAAAGGGTTGTGCTGGTGAGCCAAGTGGGAAAGTTCATGCTGTTTATTGCGGATGCTTCTGATATTCTATTGCAGGAGTCTGGCCATATTTAAGAAGAAGGTTGGCAATAGGGATAACTTTTTAGCAACGGAGGACGGTAGTGGGATGTCTTGAAATTTTGATAGAATATTCAAAACTAGGGAAATTGGGCGTTCTAAAAAATTGACATTAGGGGAGCAGGAAGAAGGGTAGGGAGGAGGCGCAACCAGATTTAGAAGATGGAGGTTCAGCAATAATAGCATTATGGGCTATTTTGTCATAGCCTGGAGACAAAGTCGGGCTGGGTTTTGATGGTTTAGATATAGGTTTTTTGTAAGAAAGATTTAGTGAAGGAGAACATTTAAAAGCATTTGCATAAGATTTTTTCACTGAAGGGAAGAGAGATGATGCTTCCTTGAAGGATATGTTTTTATGGAACATGGTCATTTTTATATTCGATGGCGGGAATGTTCCGGGCAAGATTTAATAGTTGCCAAATGAGGACCTGAACATTGCAGGCAGGAAATTCCAGAGTATGCAGCGCAAGAGTCACAGCTCTACAGTTTAAGCACTGTACGGAAGGCAAAATGTATGGATCAACGGTTAGTGATGAGTTAAATAAACACTTTTTCAGGTAAGCATTGTCCATAGAAAGTGATCACTACAGATTCCATGGGAGTCCAAGTGAAACCAAACTCCATGGTCATTTTCCTGTTTAAGCGACGCGCCTTGGCTTGGGTAGATTGCTGATATAACTTGCTCCATAGGCCAAGAGGTTGGGCTCCCGCGAATCAGCCCCATTCTTGTTACATTCTATGTTGGAATTAAAGCTATATTTTAGACTCGGGTTTTTGAGGCACTCGTTCGCTGCACATGCAGAGGAGGATTTCACAGAGACCCGGTGTCTGCAAACACCTATCCCATCATTTTTAAAATTATTAATGTTTGATGATGAGTTTCTGACCGGGACACATGAACGATGAAAGGACCTTTGTCAGAACGATCGTATGATTTTTCTTTTAAGAGGCTTGGGTGAGTGTAAATTAGGTTATTGTTTTGGGATGGAAGAGCATTCGAAACAGATTTTTTAGGAGTAGGAGACGAATACCGATTTATACTCGGACGTTCACTTGTTTGCGCTTGTTGACTTCGGGATTCGGGATGGGGTCTGGGGGCTTAGGAGGGATTGAAACACGATCCATGCTCATTAAGAGCGAGATAATTCATACAACCACTTACCAGGCAAGGAAGAGAAAAGCAGAAACAATAACATAATGCACAATACCGACATCACCAAAAAAAACATACAAAAAACGAAAACCGAGTGTACACCGCAAACGAAAACTAACAGTCATATTATAATAAAATTAAAACATTGCATTCAAGACATGTCAACAAATAAACTTCTTGCCAATTTGCTGGCTGGACCGAAGACAATGACGTTTCTCAAGATGCGAATCGTTCAATTGAAATTGGAAGTCCGGTGAAACTGAAAGGGCCATAGGCCATTAAAAATAGTCCATCTAAACTTTGGTTACGGCGCTGGAGTCGCAATATATTTCTGAAAACTGACACTTAAGTCATAGTGGCTTGTGTTTTTCTCTTTATAGTATACAGTTGCAGAATGTAAGAATATGAAAAAAATCCAAATATTTTTGGTTATTTATTGAAAAAGTATTAGACGTTTGTCTTCTATCTCACCTGATGGAAAGTGACGATGGAGACGATGAAATTATCGTCTCATGTCTTTTTTTATTTTCATTGGCGATAACTCCGCAAAAACTAATTCAACAATCCTTCCGATAATAGAAAATTAAAGTCATTAAATTCCTTAAATGAGCTATACGTACCTAAAATAAAAACAATTTAATGTTTCAGAGGCCACTTTTCAGACTAGCAAAAACATTTTTTTTTGTTTCCTTTGTTTGTTTTAGCAAAGCGAGGTATAAAAACTAGACAGTTTAAGCAAAAAATTTTTGCTGTACGATAAATTTATTATGGCCTGTTGGAAAAATGAAAAATCTAAGAATACAGTATTTTTAAAGTTCGCTACACATATAGCAAAAATATACTGCATTTCGTTTAATACATTTCGCATTGCAAATACTTCAAGCAAAAGTAATTAGCAATTACTCGCAAATAGCCAGGCACTTGCTTTAAAACATATCAATCACTAGAGGTAAAATGAACTGCTACAAAATACCTAGACCTAAGTAAATAAGGTTAGAGTTTTAGCGTAATATGCTGGGGGGTTTGAGCGTAACATGACACCAAGTTGAAAAGTTGTTGCATAACATTTAAAACGTTTTTCTTAAAAAGCTAGGGGTTTCCAATCTATAATTTCCCGAAAACATCAGTTCAAAACTGTTG
The DNA here is from genome assembly GCA_923062675.1 of Marasmarcha lunaedactyla. NCBI lineage: Eukaryota > Metazoa > Arthropoda > Insecta > Lepidoptera > Pterophoridae > Marasmarcha > Marasmarcha lunaedactyla. The sequence continues at coordinate 15,428,610 of OV281339.1, read as the reverse complement.
AATGCTATTTTCATTCCGTTACTTTAAGTAATAAATGCAGCTAGACCTTTATTTCTTATGACATGATTTAAGAATTATAAAGTATAAAAACACATTTAACATCTAATGCTTTTATTTGACTACTGAAATAACTATGTAACATCACATAACAAACAATTCCATATTTAAGACTTACAAGTCATTTTCCCATATAGCAAGCTACTCACACTACCTAATACCTAGATAGCTTATTAAGCTTTTACTAAAATTTAATGTTTGTGCATATAAAAATGCAACTGATCACATATAAGGCCCTCCGCTGCGTGGCGCGGATGTCCGCGGCGGACGTCCATCGCTGACTCTATCGCATGAGTCGAGTGGGACGGAAGACCCGCGCATCGTAGCGGTGTTCTAAATTTTACACAAAACGGATCCGCACGCGGCGTCCGCGCGCATCTTTCGCTCCACGCAGCGGAGGGCCTAAAAGGCAAATTTTATAGCAACTTAACCAATGAGCAGTTTTCCAGGGGTGTTTCATCATTCTTTATCTGTCGGCGTTGGATTTAACGACAATATTAAAGGCAAGTGTCACGACACCGTGGATTGAATATGAAACTACTCAAAGGTTCACTGCTGCTCAGGGAATGGGCCGAACAAATGTTCTTAAGCTCTAGATGTCATTGGTTAGTGTTACGTCACCATATTCATATACATGGTGTTAGGCTGAGGGGTGTAGGGAATTAGGTTATAGCCAATGAAATATTACACATAGACAATTCATACCATTCCCTCATTTCCCTCAGGACTGCTGCTTTATTGCTTTATAGCATATTGCTTTACTTGGTAACAGTAGGAGACTTGAATTTGGCAGGAATATATGTATTTAAGGTAATAAGTATTCTATTGAGTACTATGAAAAGCTTTTGCGAAAATTCCACGGCCGGGAAATGAGACAAGCGTCGGTTTGAAAGAGACACATAAGTAGTAAGCTAAATTAAGTTCTTTTTTGTAATGAAATCATTCATTGTTTAGGCTAAAGATATTCTTTGGTTTGGTAAATTAATTAGAACAAACCTACCAGTAGTGTCATATTAATTCCATGTTTGAATTATAGAATCATTTTTTGTAAACTAAACACCGGTGGTACTTACCCTAGCACCATTTCTAGATGACGAAAAATATGCTTTCTGAAAAATTTGCTCACTGAAATAGGTAATTGTTGTTGTCAATATTATTTGTTTTAAGGCAAAACATATTTACTACACATAAGCATACAATTTACCTAATTTCTTGTATAGATGGTAAGTCAATTGTGCGCGCGGCCTTATGTGTGTTAAGCTTGTATAAAAAGCAACTATGTGTTGTGACACAAATGTACTTACATGCATACCCAAATTACGAGTTCAAGTTCACAAGACTCAAGTTAAGCTGATATTTATAAGCACACGCGACACAAAAGGCCGCGCACACAAAAGAGTTGGACCCTCTACCTTATGTATATGTGACATAAACAGTTATAAATACAATATTTAATCATGCATACATTTTTGTCAGAAAAATGGAATTTAAGTTGAATGTAAGCCTAATCTATTGGAAGCCTTTATCTTTATTTAAGTCTACAATATGGTAAATTCATTACACAACAAAATCAGGTATTGCTGGTGTTCATCATAATGCTAATAGCAAAGTTCAAAAAGTCTTATTTTAATTTTTTTTTTGTCCTGTGTGGATTTAAATATAAAGATATAACCTGACAGTTATCCATGGAAAATAAAAAAACACTCTTTTTAGGAGTGTAGTACCCCACATAACTATTATTTAAACACTTAAACAAAAATAAGTTCCAAAATTATAACTCCACATTCAGTGATTTTGTGCATGAATATGTATTTTAGATTTTCTAAATTAGTACTTTTTGTATGGTTACTGTACAAATAAAATTTAAGTTATCGAACTTATTGAAATAATCTTACACATGAATTCTAAAAATTGTGATCCTTGATTCTGAAGTTACGATATAATGTACAAATACAACACGCTTTGGTATTCCACCCAAAAATTTTGTTATTAGATAAGTTTTACTCTGACTTAATGTCTTTGTTTTATGAGCTATTGTTTGTAGCAACTGATAAGAAAATGCAAACTCTTTGATTACAATACTATGAAAACACATTTTTTTACATATATGATTTCCATAACAAATTACATACTTGCAAACCATAAAATTTTATGTGAGCCTGAGTACAAATTTTTAAAATAAAATTTATGATAAAAAAAGGGATCACTTACCCTTTTAGTATGTAAATAATTTGAATAGATGAAATTAAATAGTCATACATTAATTTTTACAATTAATGGTGTATTCAAATGCTGCTAATTTGAAAAACATCAGTGACACACAAAAATCTTTATGGTTTTATGAAAGATAATGTGCTAACTACAGTTGCAAAATTATTATTTGCTACATATTGCTATTTTCAGAGGCAGTTCTTTGTTAATATTAAGTGAAATACTTCGCAACATTGCTATGTCATGTTCTGACAAATGTATGAATTTGATTGGCTTAGAAAACTTCAAGTTATTTAATTTAGACTTATACTTTAGACTGTCCATATCACAGTTTATTGTTGGTTTGTTACTTTTGTCAATAGGGAAAGTGTTGGATGAGTACAATATTTTTGCAACTTCATCTGTGTTAACTGCTCTCGAAATATAATGTCAGTTATCTTTTTCAGTTTCCTTGACAAATTGCTTTTCTGTTTTTGGCTTAGTTGGAGATTCTGTCACAATCTTCTTTGCAAAACTTTTATCAGGTGAGTCTAAAGGCGGTAAATCTAAAAGATATGGCATCATACTCCTTGACTTCTCTTCATTGGACAGCCATTCCATCTGAAAACAAATTAATTATAAATCGTCATGGTATTTGTCAAATAAACGAAATTAACTTTTTTGCCTAATTTTCAACTTTTTATGTTGTTGGTTTGTGAAATGAATGAAAAACAAATCTAAAAAGTGATTTAATATTTCAAGTGCAACTTAAGTAAAAAAATGTTTCACCTTCTGGCGATGATCATGGACAGCGTCGTCACATATGTCAATGCACATCTGCTCGGTGAGGCGGCCGTCGTCTGAAGCGTAAGCGGCGGCCTGCCATGCCACGCCGAGCTTCGACAGTGCTCGTCCGGACATGCCCGCCGTCCTCGCTGCCAGGTTAGAACATAACGCACCATAATCGAACTGATCCACACTCAAACGCCTGAAAATTTCCAACATCAATGTTATAAATAATAAATTTTTATGGAAAAATTGTAATTAGAAATATAGACTTGAAACACACATGCAACTACAATTTGACATTCAGAGTTAAATTAATAAAAAAACTAAAACATTGAATTTGTGCTAGTGTTGTGAAACACTTACCGTTTTCCTTCTGACGCTGGTTGAAGAACAAATTTGTCGAAATACAGCCTTATTAAACGCTCACGCTCTTCAACACCAGGTAAACCAAATTCAATCATTTTATCTAAACGATCATTTATGGCTGAATCAAATTGTTGTGGGGTATTAGAGGCTAGTACCAACATAATATGATTGCTTTGGTCTGAGGTGCGATATAGGAAAGCGTTCAGTGCAGCTCGCAGGTCCTCACTGATTCTTTCTGATGATCTTTTACGCAGAAACGCATCTGCTTCATCAATAAACAACAGCACACCCTTTCTGCTTGTGTGAGCCCAGTCAAAAACTTTGTGGATTGCTGCAACTGCATCTTTGCCCATTGGAGCAACATCACCACCAGTTAAGATTGCATAATCCATACCGGAATGTTTAGCAAGTTTCTATAATAAAAAAATAAAGAATAAACTAACACTCAAATGTACATTTAAAAGTATGTTAACTAAATAAATGCTGTCTTACTTTTGAGAACAGAGTTTTACCAGTTCCAGGTGGACCATACATAAGTAAATTTCTATAGAAACCTTTGTTAAGCCTAGTGTTCTTGGTGGCTATGGCAATGTCTCGAAGCCTTTTCTCCAGAGTGGGTGCCAGCACTACTCCTGCTAGAGCATCTGAAGGCTTTCTAAAGCTTGTGATAGCTTTGGAAGCTGTCAATATCGGATGTTTCAGTGCTTCCAAAATTGAAAATCTAGATGTCTCATTTACTAGTGTTGGTTTACCTGAATAAATATAATTATGTTTATGTAATACTACATAATCATGTTTGATAACAATTGCAAAAATTAAGTTTAAAATGCTATCATACCAATTCTAGCTTCAATAAACCTTGCTGTAACTGAAGTTGCTCCCTTAGCAGTGTATACTCCAAGAGCCACCAAAGACAAACCTCCGGCTGCAGCCAATGTTTTGTCCCAGTCTGTGATCAATGCATTTACACCAGATCCTATAACATTGCCTGCTGTTCTGAAATAGAATTAGCCATTGATGTGTAATGTTGTGGGAAATTTGGAATGATGGTTTGTTGCCAGAATGGAAATTAGCTTAAATAAAAATCAATTTAAATCGTCAACTTACTTAATACTTTCCAAAATAGTGGTCCGATTTTCAGCTGCTTTTAGCCTGATCTGCTCCATTGTTATGTCCCTGTTCTCTCGGTCTGCTTTTGCACGAGCTCTAGCTTCTGCTTCAATAGTCTTTAATTTATTTTTTTCACGTAATTCCATTTCATGTTCAATTGTCTGCCTACGTAAAGCTTCTTGTTTTGCTACACTTTCTTCTTGTCTTTAATGTAAATTAAGTTAATGTTTTTGATTAAACTAACAAAAAGGTAGATAACCCGACTATTAAGTAGCTAATATTTAAAAAATATACTCACTTTCTAAGAATTTCTTCTTGGCTTCTCTGTTGCTGAACTAACTGCTCTTCATACCTTTTCTTAGCTAGCTGATCTTGATATTGAGCTCTCATTTGGTGCTGTTTTGTTTCCTCCTAAATACAGAAATAAACACAAAATTAATTATTATATCTTTTAATAAGAAATCATTATAAAAGCCCTAAAGCAAGCAGAGCTTAATATACTGCAGCTTGGGGATAAAAATTACAAATTAAATTCCAATAAATGTTGATTTATACCTATTTCTGTTTTCTATATACTGTTTAATTAACAAAGAGCTTATTTACCTGAAGAGTTTTTCTTCTTTCTTCATGATCTATCCTCTTTTGTTCCACTTTTGATTGCTCTATTGCTGCCTCATACTCTTTTATTTTTGCCATTTGCTCTTGCTGTCTTGTAGCTTCTTGTAATTTACTAAGTTCCAATGCATCTTTGGCATGTCCTTAAATAAAGTTGTTTTATTTTTATTACATTTTATGGATATTTATTATACACATAACAAATCAATTTGTTACTTATTAATAGAAACAAAAACTCATGTCACAATAATTAAAACAGAAATTTAATTCACATGAATAAAGTTATTAACCTTTCGAAAGCTGGAAGTAGTCGTAAATTTGCTTTTATTTTCAAAGATAGATGGATAATAAAGCTATCCACTAATACCAAAAAAAACTAGTACTCCCAGAAGAAATTGGACTAAGAAATTCTAATTATAAAACTGCCGTTGAAATACACAAAGTGTGTAGTGATCGGAATGCATTCCAATGACCGAATAATTGTGTTGTTGAAATGAGTGAACTTTGTTTATTGTAGATTATATCATTCTTACCAGTATAAAAATAATTTTAAACCTTATTACTAACTCGAAAAAAATAAAATTGCCTTAATGTGATCAAAGTACTTGAGCAAGCATCCGTGACAAGGCACATGATGCGTCGCACACGGATCCGTGACAAGGCCTAGCAAAGGATAATAAACTTGCTCAAATAACATTCCCAAACTGAGCTAAGCTCATAAATATTTGGTACATTTAGACAAATCTATTAAACTTTAACTAAAAAATGACATACAATAAGTAATATAACATATAGTCTTCTATGAAGTCTGGAATACCACATATATTTTTTTTTCTATGGGTTCAGCTTTAAAGATTTTTTGTTTTCATATAAAGATAGCTATTTTAAATAAAATATTATTGATAATATATAATAACTTATAATAAATAAAGTTGTTTAGTCATGAATACTTAACTAGAAAAAAATATTTATATCACTTTATTCAAGTATAATTGGGAACTGAACAACTAAAATAGAATAAGGTAAACTGAACAGTAAATTATCATGTCAACCTAAAATATACATCTAGCTTTTTAAGTCTATATAAATGACTCAATAATATTATAATAAACCAAACTTATAAAAACTTTTCATATCTGGAAAATATATAACAAGAACTTGGCTCTTCACATGTGCCCTAAAATTAAGGTTATGCGGTCGAATTATGCAATAGTTAACCTACGACTTTTGTATTAAAACATACTTACTAGATTTTTCCAATTCTTTAGCAGCTTGAGCGGCTCTTTCTAAAGCACTTGAGTCGAACCTATAGGCTTCCATTGCTTTCTTCTCCGCTTTGGAAAGAGTAGGAGCAGGAGCTGCCACTCCTCCACTTTCCGAAGAAATTTCATCAGTGGGTGGCTGCGGAGGCTTTGTGCTGTATCCGAATAACCAAGACATGGTTCAAATTAAAGTTTCAAATAAGAAATCTATCTTCAAACTAGTTTTAATCGTAAATGGTAAGCACCAAACCAAAATCTTTAACACCGGTCATCGACCGCAAAATATAACCATACCACAAGACCAAGATGACTGACTGGTTGAGTGAGTCAGGCCGGTCGAGATTGTATGGGGCTACGGTAACATGCCTACTAGGGATTTTTCGGTGTTACCAAAAAGAATTTAGAATGCACGGACAGGAGAGCCAATTGATTTTTGTAATTAAAAAATGGCAAATTGTATAGGGAATACCAAATTTGGAAAAAAAAGTTTGTAAATAATGAAACGTCAATGACCCTTTGGCATTACAGCGATGTTACCCATACTGATCTGAACGAAATATTGAATGATCGCTTTAATTCAATTAAATACTAGTGTTTACCCGCAATTCAAATACATAAATATTTTCTTGTTGATATACATACATTTTTTTAAACACCAATAATTATTTGGATATAAGTAATTATTGATGTTTTTGGGATTATTATAGTTATCTCACAGTCCAGTTTTGTGAAGGTCTTTTGTTTCAATAGGTACCAGAAAAACGGATGATTGCTAGAAAAAACAAAGGAAATACTGTAAAGGAAATTAAAGATATCTTAGATATTTTTAAGGTGACAGACCCAGATATTTTGCCTATTTTTGTAGTTCGGGAATTACAAAAGCTGCCTCCGACAAGCTTTGATCATATAGATGCAACGAGGCTACTAAAATACATTTTGATATTAAAAGGTGATATAAATTATATAAAAGACAATTATGTAGCAACAAAGGATTTAGAATCTTTACTTAACAAACTTCAAAATGAAACATTAATAGGGCAGTTCCCTATAAATAAATCATTGAATTATACTAATTTAGGAAAAGAAACCTATTTATTAGACGACAGCTCATACGTCGACCTTAATTCCACACTTAAATCAGAGGCGATGATGATAACAATGTAGTGCCTATTGTTAAGAATTGGACTGGCGATTGCTCAGAATTAAATAACTACCGCCAAATATCACTCGCAACGGTATGTGCAAAAATATTAGATGGACTGCTTGAACGGAAAATTTCTAAGTTCACACATCAGCTGTGTGATTCCCAGTACGGTTTCCGGGCCGCTCTGTCAACCGAAAATGCTATTTACACCTTAAAGTAAACAGTCAGATATTATACAGACCGAAATACGCCAATATATGCAGCGTACCTTGATTGGCGTTTGAAAGAGTTCATTATAAAAAGCTTTTTTTAAGCTTGTGAATTAAACCCAAGGGCTTTTAGCATCCAAATAAGCGTATAGTTTATAATATGCTTTAGCACACAACTTCCACTTTATAGTTTCTTTGAATTTGTCAATAGGAAGACCTTGGATATCCTCAGGAACCTTATTATATAAGCGTATACATTGACCCATGAATGAGAAAACATAGCTCGATTTGCGTGCGGGTTCGTTCACACGTCGATCGCTGACTGCCTTCCACCCTCTATCTAGTCCCCGCACTAGTTGAGCGCCCTCATTTTCATATCGTTGTTTTCACGAGGTGTAGTCTAGTACCGTAACGTATTTCATAGGAACGCCGTTTTCACGGTGATTGTTCGTTAACCATACTACTTCGCACGAGAGCTACGTCAACGGGTTTCGTCGTTCCAGGTGCTTCGTGTGTGTAAGTTCGTCGTGCTCAAGACTTCGAGAACAGGTGGATACTTAACGGTGACAACTAAGCCTGTTAGCGTTGCCCCAGTGCGCTTTATTGGCCCTTAGAAACCGGAAGTCCCGATCCCAGTGCACGGGGCCTTTCCCAGGGTGACGGAATAGTGCTGCCCGAATTAGGGGCACCACTCCGCGTCGTCCCCAAACCCCCTACCGGGTTTAGGAAGTTAGTCTTCGTTGGTAGGTTCATATATATTTATATATTATTGTCCCTCCCCAACCCCTCCGCAAATGGCTTCGCAAGTTCATGAACTTGTGAAGAAACTCTCTGATGGCCTTGCCGCTTTAGGCCCCATCTCTGACCCTAATGTACTGTTGCAGTCACTCTGCATTATTTTCCCTAAACGCGCCCCGCTAAACCTTAAGGCCATTCAAGCCACCCCAGTCCCCCAGACCCCTCTGGTCTTTGGCCCTCCCGCGTCCCCCACCTCCAGTAACATGGAGTGTGAAATGGACGCCCCTGCGCGCCGCAAGCACAACGCTCCCAAGAGCATTTCACCCTTGTTAAGAAGCGCTCTAAGAAGCGCTCGAAACAAGCCCCGGCGTCCTCAACGCCCGACCCGGTATCTTTAACACCCTCCGCGGCGTCTTCAACGCCAGCTACCCCGGTGCCTGCAACACCCACCCCGGTCCCACTTATGTTACTCGAAGTGACTCCACCCTCACCCCGGCTTCAGTTGACTTGAGCCTCAGGTCCCATCACCTGTATTTCTTCAGAAAATGGGTAAATGGACCGAGGTTTCTAACTTGTGCAAAGAGCACAAGACCCTTACACCCGAGCGACCAACTCGGGTGACTCCATTAAAATCTTAGTCTCGTCATTAGACGATTTCCGAGCCCTAACTAAGCTCCTCACCGGTAAGCAATACGCTTACCACACTTACACTCTCCCAGAAGAGCGTAAGTTCAAAGCGGAACTCAGGGGAGTCCTGTTCGAATTATCGAACGAGGCTATCCTAGAGGATCTGCAGTCCCCGGCACTCATGGTGCATAAAATGCACAGCAAGTGCGGAAGGCATCACCGTCTCGTTTGGTTCTCGCCAACGTCCCCAAGTCCAGGGAGATTCTCAGAGAGGTCAGCACCATATACGGCCTCTCTGGGATCTCGATCGAGGCGACTCATCACCGCGGTCATCCCGGCCAGTGCCACCGGTGCCAGTTGTATGGGCATGCGGCGGCCAACTGCGCCGCCCCGCCCAGGTACGTAAAGTGCCACATTTCACCAAGGAGTGCAATCGCACTCCTGAAACTCCCTCTCCTCCCGATTGCGTGCTTTGTGGCCAGTCAAGTAAATTACAGGGGCTACCCTGTACGTTCCAAGGCTACGTTCCAATTCAAGGGAGGGTGGCACCCAAACAGGCCCCGCCCCTTTCCCAGGCAAACTTTCCACCGCTGCGTAGCCGGGTTCCTCCGGCTGCAAAACCTACACAGCCCAAACCTGCTCCAGAGAACTGGAGGCAGCGCCCCGCTGCACAACCGAATCCTATCCCGGCTCCTCGCCCATGCAATCCTACATCCCAATCCTCGCTAGCAGACGATATGCGTATCGTTTGCGAAGTGCTCAAACATGTCGATGTTAGGGAAATTTCAGTTTTAGCCCGTAAACTTAAGGCTTCATGTTCTACTACAGAGCGACTGCTAGCTCTGGCGGAACATAGTTCTCTTCTCAATTAATTATAGGTTCATTTAAATGAATTGATCCCCTAGTCAAGCTTCGGCCGACAATAGCAATAGTTTTGTCCCAAGTCCCTTCCCAGTTTGTCAAAATAAACTCAACAACACTTTTTCCATATTTGAACTACAGGGTGTATTGTGTTATTTGAAAGATAGTGCTCCCGGTGATGATTTAATTCCATATTCCTTTACTGTTAATGCAGGAGAAGATTATCATAAATATTTACTATCCTTAATAAACATTGTGATGATGACAGGAAACATCCCGAATTCCCGAAGAAGTGGATATATCGCTGGAGCATAGCAGGTAGTCTTCATACAAAAAAAAACTAGGAATTTTGTCTATGGTTAGAACTTTTTGATAATGACAGCTCCGTTGCTACTTTGCCAGCGTACAATTGTCATATGTCAATTGTCATCATTCAATATAATGTGAATGACGAATGATAACACTATGTCCAATCAATGATGTACGGTTTTAGGTTATCTTTCAATGTTTTAATTATGTTAAAACTACTTTTATTATATTAATACTTGAAATAAAACTTGCCATAAAACGCAAAGTTTAATTTAATTTTCAATCAATCAGCTCGATCTGCCATTACGTTTTCAATACATGTCGAGTGAAGAGTTTGCGTTGATAAATTTCCGTAACATAACCTCTCAATTCCCAAATACAGTAATTAATTTGCGTTTATGGTGCTTCACAATGTACTTGCTGTACAGTTCTGGTAGTGAAGAAAGTAGGCGAAAGGACGTCATTTTCCATCATTTCCCAAGAACTGATATTGGACTAAACGTTGGTTACCGTGTCTTTTTGCTAATAGTGTTAACTTGCAAGGTTTAAGTGTGGTAGGACTTCGTAGGTAAACTGTTTGTAAGCCACAAACATTTTGAGAAGATATGTTTTCTGGGTTTCTCAATAAGAATAACGGTATTTAATTGGTGTAACATAATTAGCTGAATATTAAAAGCCCATCTGTGGTCACCATGAGAAAAGGTTTTAACAAATTCTTGTATTTCCGAAGGCTTAAGTTTTCTTTTGAAATAAATAATTTGAAGATTTTTGTAAATAAACAAATGTACCATCACAAATAATTAAAAGATAATATTGTTTGAAGGGGTGCCAAATAGTCCTTGTGGCGTCAACAGATTTCTAACTGACAAGTTTTCTCGAGTTACATGGTTATTACAACTCAGATAAAGTGGTGTATAATTATCTTTCAGAATACTACGTACCCTTCTTATATAATATGTATTTAATCACAGTAGCTTTTGACAATAAAAATAAACTCGCAATTCTTGTTAGGGGGTCTGCAGTTCTTATTTTTATTAAATACATTGCTAATGCAGTTTTTGGTTTTTTGCAAATTTCACTTAGAGGTATTTGAATTTTATATTCAAAATTGCCATAAAATTAAGGATTGTTAATCCGGTCCAATACTGGCACACCTTTTTGTCCAAGTTTTCAATATTTTCAAAATCAAGTATTGATCCTGAGCCCTCATTCGTAAGATTGAGCATCTCTTTTATGTAAGAGGATTTAAATTAATGCATAAAGTCATATGGTTCATATGGTTCGTTCATATGGTTCAGGCTGAACCTTAATGACTTCAACATTTTCTTTATCATGCCGTAGAGAGTTATTTGCTCTTTGCCAGCATGCATTGCACACTTGTGCATCATTAGAAGGAATCTGAAAAGTTAAAAAACAAGAAATAATCACAATGTCATATTATTTACTGATTAGCGCTCTTTTATGACCAATTAACTATCCATCGTAGAGGTGGCAAAGCATCACTGAGTCCTTTGGCGGTCTTGATGTCCATTGGCCACATTCTGCCAGTTAGGTTTAGGATACGTTTTTTTAAATGTTAACATTGTACACTCTAAATTTATCACCAGTTAGTGGTTGAGTTAAAATCTCTTGTTTACCTGGCGAGGATGAACTATATTTGCAATATAATCCCTTTCCACTTAACACACAGGCAAAAGGCGTGAATGTGTACCTTTCCTTTGGAACAGGGATAATCGATACCACACACATACAATGAATGCCCAAGCTGTCTTTTGCTTCTAGAGTTAGGATTGGCAATTCTTTGGGCATTTTCAAGAGTTACAAAATAAAAGCATTCTTCACATAAAATATCTCCATTTGTTATCTGTAATAAAAAGAAACTTTTTAGTCTATACAGTTCAATGTAGAACAAAGTTTATAAGTCAAAATATTTATAACTTCAAATGGTTTGACAATAAATTGACTAAACATATAAAACACTTTTAAACACTTATTATCACAGCACAATTTATAGGCATATGAAGTTATGATATTTACCTCTCGTGCTATCCATTCTTCAATTACATCTACCATATCATCACTCAGATCCGTGATAATGTAATGTTGAAATTGAACATGAAGCACAATGTTGCAATGAACACAAAAAGCCATTATAGGTAGCGTAACTGCAACAAGACAAAAATTTAACAATCATGACCAAATGCTATGTAGTTTTTAGGTTTAAAACAGAAACAATACAACTAATTGAAAATTAATTAAAGTAATAAAATACATAATAATAAACATATTGTGTGTACTACTTACATTCAAATACTTTAAAGTATATCCAACAAAACAAGCTATAATCTTCGTGAATAAGGCTACCTGAAACAAAATATAAGTAGTAAGGTTTACACAAATCTTTATTTTAAAACGCCTTTAATTGTAAAACTACTTACAGCCACCTATTTCAAAAACAGAAGAATCTTTCTCCAGTTTTCAAATATCACCTCGCTGTGACGACGCCATCGGAGATCTTTACTATCAACGTGACGTCGACAGGTGCGTTCTAGAGTTCCGTGAAAATGAAAAGCTCCGAGGATGCTTAAACACTGCAATATTAATCGTGTCTACGTGTTATGTGTTCGTGACTCACTAGTTCTGAAGTTAACATCAAAACGATAGGATTAACTTCAGTTATTCTTTTCTTAGAAACATCATCAATTGTGTAAAGCGAATAAGTAATAAGACCCAAACAAAATAAAGGAACGTACTCCTATAAAAAAAGAAAATGTTAGTGTTGCTATAAATATGATTTACAGACATGAACAGCCGAAAAAAAGCCATGTTTTTTAAATTGGCTTGGCTATCTCTAGAATTTTTTTTTCCAGTTCATATAACTTTTGCTTTGTATATTCTTTCGATTTTCATTCACTCTTCAGCGGCTGGATTTTAGTGAAGACGTTGTATGAAAAAGTATACCGTCTCTTTTTTTAAATTATCCTAAAATAGCTTAAGATTTTTCCCATGTATGATATATATTAATTTTAAACTAATAAATACATAAAAATAATCATATACATATTTTTGTACAATTAACTTTTATTAAAATTTTATTATTATATTGCTTTTCCTAATGTTGGCAACATTATACAACCACTGCGCGTGTCCCTCCAGTGCTGCTCTTAGTTGTCACACACACATAAATTAGTAGGTAGCTACACGTCGTGAATGGTCCATTTGCCTTTGTTCTATAATTTTTTTTTTTGGTTCGTAAACACCCTCCGGGAGGGAGGTGGAAGATGTGTCATGCATACCGCCGCAGGCAACCGACTTCCGCGACGGTGATGTGGGACTCACCAGAGTGGCACCTACCCACTAAAAACCACCTTAACGGCTGTAGCATGGGAATGCTGTCAGCCTTCATCGGAGCGACACCCGGGTAGGGAGGTGGTATGTAGGTATATATGCTCACGTATAATAATCTCAACATTATTTATTTATCCCGATAACCCCATTTGTAAATATGTAAATAAATAATAGTAAATTAATACCGTCCCTAATCATTTCCTATAGTTCTGAATTCCGTCATTTTCCTCATTGAGTTACTATGTACTACGTACTAAAGAAGCTATTCGAAACAAATTTTGTGTCGCATTCCATTTTTACCTATTCAATGATTCATTATTAGATGCAGCGCTACAAAAACTTTAGTTGTCTAGTCAAACGATTTAAACATGCAGCGCTTGGATTGCTACAATAAAGTGTGACATCTTTCGACAAATCAACGAGGTGTAATGTGTCATACGAATAGATCATGTGAGTGGTACAGAATGGACAAAATATAAAATTCATTCAAAATAGAAAACTTCATAGAAAATTAATATATATTTTTATACTAGTAAATGAAAATTACAATGGTATATATATCCACTTTAATTACAATAGCGTAGTCATAATTTATAAAAAATATTATTTTAACTAAATTTACTTCATTAATATACATTAATTGGCATTATATATTATAGAAGTAGCTTTTGCCCATATATTAGATTTTTTGAGATCACAGAGCATAAAACCTTAGCCGTGATCACCGCGTTAGAGTATTGGCGATGTTATTTGGAGAATGGAAAAACCTTCACCGTCTATACAGATCACAGTGCTTTAAAGTGGTTCCTTTCTCTAAATAATCCAACCGGTCGATTGGCTCGATGGGGAGTTCGCTTGTCTTATTTGACTTCGAGCTTAAACACCGATGAGGTGTTGATAATGTCATTCCAGATGCTCTTTCGCGAGGTGTTCCAATCGGTGCTGTTTCATCTTCCGATATATCGGACACTAAAGACGAATGATACAAAACAACCTTCAACGGTTGTCTTAACAGGCCTCAGGATTTCCCAAATTATTTTTTTAACGACAAAATTTTTTACACTCTCTTAAAACAAATTTTATTTAAATGACGAATTTTCGTGGAAAATTGAGGTTCCTTCTAAGTCGCGTGAAAAGGTCATCATAGAAAACCCTTCTGAGCCTACCTCTGCACACTTAGGCATCTTTAAAACGTACCATCGTCTCATGTCCACTCCAAGCACCTGTTACCGGACGAACAGTTCGGCTTTAGGTCCCGTCACTCCTGCGTCCAACAGGTGCACCGCATCACGGAGCACATCTTGGAGCAAAGGAACGTAGGTCGAAAACCGATAGGCACTGGTGCGCTTTTCTTTGACGTGGTGAAAGCCTTCAAACAAGGTCTGGCACAACGGCTTGTTATTCAAGCTCTTCGAACTAGGCGTGCCAGACAGCCTCGTGCACATCATACGAGACTTTTTACAGCGTCGAACCTTTCGTTACGGATTGGATGGTACACTCTCTAATCCTCGCCCTGTATTAGCCGGTGTCCCTCAAGGCTCGGTGCTTTCTCCGACTTTGTTTTCACTAGTGACATGCCGAAGACGGAGAAAGTAGAACTCGAGCTTTTCGCAGAAGACACTGCGCTATACACATCTGATAGGAATCTACGTAGGTTAACTAGAATACAATCCACAATCCACAACCAACGCATTAGGCGCTTGGTTTAGGAAATGGAGAATAGAAGTCAACCCAGAAAAAAGTGCAGCAGTGTACTTCTCTCTTTCAACCTGCTCTAGGACAATCCCTAGGAAACCCTCCAAAAGATTAGGTCACATCTCTCTGTTTGGTACTCTCATCCCCTGGGTTAAAAAAGTCAAATATTTGGAAGTCACTTTAGATAGTGGACTTACATTCGTGGACCACATAAAACGAGCCCGGGACCGAGCCGCCTTCGTCATGGGTAGGCTGCACCCCCTAATCCGCGAGAAAAGTAAAATGTCACTTAGAAATAAGCTTACACTTTACAAAACTTGCATCCGCCCCATCATGACATATGCCAGTGTGGTTTTCGCCAGCAAGTCGAATATCAATCACTTGCAGGTTATTCAAAATAGGTTCTTACGCAAATGCGTCGGGGCCCCACCCAATGTACGCAATTTAGATCTGCATAAAGATCTCGAGCTGCTCACTATTGCCACGTTGGTGAAGTTGGTGTCTAGGCGCTACTTCGACAACGCTCCCCACCATCCCAAATCGCTGGTCAATAAGTCTGCTGACTTCACAGCCAACCCAGACGCGCCGGTCCGTTACAGGCGTCCGCGTAACGTCTTAACAGATCCCGACGATGCTATTACAACAAGGAACAGCCTTCCAGTCAGAAATAGGGCAACACGGCATTCGAATCGCCTAACCCACTGGTGGGCCAGGCTAACGCGGCGTACGCATTCCTACTGAGTTTCTTGCTGGTTCTTTGGCAGTAGATGACCCTTCCGAACCAGTGGTAGTTTCAATATACGACGTCCTAAGCCGAGGTCCGTGCCCTCTCGGGTGCCCTTAGGCGTATCGTATGTAGAAGTAGTTTAAGTTCCGGCTAAGCGCCCTCAGCGCTAGGCCACAAAGTCCGGTGAAATTTAAAAGGCTAATAGGGCCATAAATAAACTGTCCATTTCGAAAAAAAAAGACGCTACTGGTTTCACGCCATCTTATAACGAGTTAGGGGAAGAGGTGTTGTTTCTCCGACGGGATATCCATGCGGAAAATATAGGCTGTCTTTCTAACAAATTCAATGATGTTCAGACTAAATTGTGGCATGCGCATGAAAAAAATACCGCACTCTTTAATCTGCGTCGTAAACCAGCAGAGTTTAAGGTCGGAGATGTAGTAATGAAACGCGCCTACGTTTTTAGCGATAAAGATATATACTTCAGTTAAAACCGGCACCTAAGTTTTTAAAATGTCGTTTAATAGCCGAAAAATCACCTCTGGTTTACGTGTAAGAGGTTTTGTTAGAGGCACATAAAAGATTTGAAATTAATTGGCCTTAACAAATAAATTTTACCATGTTTATTCTCTTCCAAATAAAAAAAATTTTACTGGTCGGACTTCGTACTTAATTACATATTTTTTTTAATTTTTAACATAAACAGGTGGTACATTTCATTATTTTAAACTTACTTAATAAACAATATTACCCTTATCAGCGTTAAAGAAATAAAAATGAATCAAAAAAATGTATTATTTTTATCACATAACTATTTTTAATATAATTATAATTCATAGCAGGTAGTCTTCATACAAAAAAAAAACTAGGAATTATGTCTATGGTTAGAACTTTTCGATGCTGACAGCTCTTGCTACTTGCTACTTTTCGAGACAATTGTCATGTGTCACTTCAATGTGAATGATAACACTATGTTCAATCAATGATGTACGGTTTTAGGTTATGTTTCAATGTTTTAATTATGTTAAAACTACTTTTATTTTATTAATATTTAAAATTGGCAGAAATAGTTATTGTGTAGTAACTACAGCTGATTGCTATAAAACGCAAAATTTAATTTAATTTTCAATCAATCAGCTCGATCTGCCATTACGGTTTCAATGTTTGACGAGTGAAGAGTTCGCATTGATCAATTTCCGAAACATAACCTCTCATTTACCAAATATTGTAATTAATTTGCGTTTATTCGGTGCTTCACAATGTACAACAAGTGCTGTGTAGTGAATGAGAAAGTAGCCGAAAGGACGTTATTTTCCATCACTTTCCAAGAACTGAGATAGGACTTAACAATGTTTACCGTGTCTTTGTGCTAATAGTGCTTTGTGCTTACAAGGTTTAAGTGTGGTAAAACTTTGTAAATTATTTGTGAGCCACACAAGAAATGTTTTCTGTCAACTGATGTCAGTTGATTCAACGTCAGCGCGCGCTGGCCGCAGAGCGCACTTATACTACTAACTCTTTCTACTGAAAAAGTAGTCAAAAAGACGATGCGTGCGTGCGCTGCACTTAAAATCAACTTACTCTTATGGCCGCAGTTGTTTATGCGATTGCCATCGATTAAGGGAAACAACCATTCGTATATGTGTTCACACTTGCCTACATTATGAATAGATGGATAATTGAAGAGTTTCTAATTAAAACAAAAGACTAGAAAACATAAAAAGTAAAATAATATAATAATGCGAATTATATTATAACTCTAAAAGATCTCATAATTAAATTCACAAAAAACATCGTTACAAAAGTAGTTAGTCAAACAAAAAACAAATGGTCTAGGTACTCTTATTAGTTTAGTTCAAAAATAATAATTTTTTCGTACAATGTTACGAGTCTAAAAGAGATCAATGAATTAAGCACTTACTCTACTTTGCTTTACCAAAAAAAATTATATTTTTGCAAAACAAAAAATAATCATTTGGAACTAGGAAAATATACCTATTAATTCCTTAAAAACAATCGAAACTCCGACTCGCACTACAGCGCTATGTAACACCGCACGCTCACTAGTACATTCGCACGCAATTCGCTTTCGAACAATATTAGTATTTGTCGTTTGTTATTCGAATAATCATGGCGCGGAACTACTGAATCGACAGTCGAATACGCAACTGCACAATTTTCGATTCAATCGATTTTTTTTTGGAACAATCGCCCATCGCTAAGCTGCGCAAACAAAATTAACCCAATGGTTCACTAGCTTTGCGTGCGAACCCTAACTCACTTAGAAATTTTGTGGGTGGAGCCTAAATGGCGTGAATGCCAGTTTTGCGAGATCAATCGCTGGCCTACGCTACGTGACGCAGACCTCGTCCGAGCGTTGGGCACTCGTACTTGTTTTAATAAAATTCTAGTTGAAACTAGACTTGATGGAATAAAAGTATATAAGTTTTAAAAGATTCAATTGTTGTCGTACGACGTTTTTTTGTGCACAGTATATTTTTTTAATTTTGAAGAGGCAGTACACACATACTGTTTTTTGCGCCTTTGTTCGGCTACCGTACAAAGGAGATTATATTTTGAAATCGTTATTCCCCGAAAGGGTAAATTGATGATCTTTTATTTTAAAAAGTGAACCATAGTTATAAGTTTTAATAATTTTGTGTTGTGTATGGATGTCCGACCCAGTATTGCTACCCGGCTGCGCAGCGCAAAGGAGGGTTATGTTTCTTTTCCTTTTTGTTATAAGTGCTCCTAAATTAAACAAAATAGATTTTTTCTCATCTTTTCCATTAACTAAAGCTTTTTATAGCGTAGTTTTTTTATTGAAAATAAGTAAATGCTTAGTCTGTTCCCTTTTTTTGTGTATCTTTTATTTTTTTATTTTTTTTCTGATTGCGATCTCATCATCAGCCACCTCACCATCAACTTTCTTTACCTACCCGTCTTCCTTGCTTAGGCATGGCTTAGGAATGTTTGCGATCGCAATCAGCGTACTTAACTGAAGTTTTTCGTGGTCCAATTAAGTGGAACGTCATTCCAGGGAACTAAGTTGGAGCTACGACGAAGTTGAAGCACCCCTGTCTTGGTTCGACATACAACCCGCGTCCTGCTGCTGACCGCTGCCACGAGCCACCTTCCATCCTCGGCTGCCTCAGGGAAGTACGGCACTGTGGAAGCAAACAATAGTCGGGATCCAACCCTGCAACCCTAATTTATTTATTTTTTTATAAAAGTTATTTATTTGACCGGTTGTGCCGTGTATTATTTAGCAACTTACCTGCACGTCATTACCGTATGTCACAATGTAATTTACAGTAGGGTTAGTCCCGGTTACATAACAGAAAAATAATCGAAGAAAATTTAATATTTGTCGTCACAGGGTGTCAGATTCTCCAAACTATTTTTTGATACTCTTATGATTTGAATGAAATATGAACCAAAAACATGTAGTAAAAAAGATGATCAACTAATAGTCAGTATATCAAATTAAAGGGCAATACATATAGATTATCAGACATTCATTTCAATATATTCAATATATAGTCCTTCCTACCATTGTCAGATATTTTTAAAAATATATCTTTTCCCCGATTTTTTTTATGATTCACTCTAGGTAATTCATGTGAAAAAAAGCATTGACAGATTGTTGATTGACTGTCAAAACTAATCCATCAATAACGTGGATTACTTGTGGGTTCATTCAACATCGTTTTTTCGACTTAATTATCTATAATTTTTATACAGTTTTGTTACTTTTTTGGACATTGACATTGAAATAAAATAAAAGGGTAACTTACGATTGATTATTCGCAAATTATTTGTTCTTTTTTTACAAGATTTTTAGATTTACAAAAAGGGAAGTTTAAGGGGGAAAAGTTTTCTCACGAGTTACCCTTTCATGTACTACTGACCATTAGCAGGTCAAACTCCTATATTGAGTTTGACCATCACCTTTACTTATAGCAAAAATAATACTAACCATTTTTGATGAAACTTTTAATCAAGTCATCATCAGACTTATTTAATTTAGAAGTTTGTCTCATACATATTATGATGCCAGCAAAACAAACTGACAAATTTGTTTATTATATGTATATATTTATAAAAGACTAAATGAACAAGAGAGTTGGAGCCACCGATGTGTCTAATGTTCTGGTACATAAAACTACCCATTACTCAAAATTGTTTTTATCTTTTTATTATAATCTAAATGTCAAAGATTCCTCTTCTTATTTAAATGTAGATATTTTCCCTACCCATGTTGTTATCTTATGGGAACATGCCATCAAAAATCTTAAAAACTTTCCAAAAATTTAAAAGTATCTTCTTAGTATTGGCAACCGGTACTGCACGACATATTAAAGCACGACACTTTATTTGGCAAACTGTCATGGTTTTGGACTTCGTTTTATCGTGTCGTTCATTACAGTATTTGTAAGTTGTCCAATATCAGTTAGGTACCTAAACATTCATTCATTCACTCATACTTTCCTTCCCCCAGAAAAGAACGTCCTACCTTTTGTTGTGCTTCTGGAGTGTCGTGGGTGGAGTATAGTTTATTGTGTTTCCTTTTAATAAATGATTGTGTTTAAATCGATTAGGGTAAATTAAAATAAAGTTATTGTTGATTATGGTCAATTGATTTAAAAAGTGAAGAATTGGGGGAAATTTACGTCATGTCCTCACCACGCCCTAAATCTCCTCGAACCCCAGTTTTGCCAAAAAAGGAAGACAAGGAGGAATCATTTTGGGATAAAATTGGCACTATAGGTCGCAAAAAACGCATAAAAGAAGGTAAATATTTGAAAAGGAACTATAGTTTTCACCAGATGTTATTTATAGATTGCGTAGGTTGAACTTTGCAAACGATGACCTAATTTAATAATTCTAGTTCAAGAAGTACAAGCTGAAGGTAAATATGCGATCGATTCACCAGGAAGTCCGGCTGCGCCGGAATTTCCTCCAGAAGATTATAGCTTGCGTAAGTTTTTAGACCTTTCTATGTTTGTTTACTAATTTATTTCTGGGGTTCCAAAGTTGGTCATGTGTCCTAAATCTTTGATTTGATTAATTTGATTAATTTCCTTGCAGTAGCTATATGTTTAACTTGTGAACGTTGTTTTCTTATAGTTAATAATAATATTCTAAAAAAAGGCTATTTCTCTATAATGGAGTTGTGTCAATACTTTAACTTGCTTTATTGCGAGGAATATACAAATTCTAATTGTAGCAAATGAAAATGCCAATACAACTATGAGAAATATTATCTTTTCACACTTCCAGTAATGCTCTGTGAGCTATTTTTGTTGGTTTGACATTACTAAACCAGTGGAGTGCAGAGATTTCAGACTGTGTGCACAACAAAGTTTTTTATCAAGTTGAGCATTTTTCGGTGTACTCCCACTGACTCTTATAGCATGGCATCATTGGTTTTTGTGCGATGTTTGTTTGGTACATTCATGGATATATAAAAAAGTTACTTTAGGTGCCAAATGATTAAGATACTTTCTGGAAATAAAAATTTGTAAATCAAATCAATTTATCAATTATCTTTTTTGGATAGTTCTGTAAAAGGTCAGCTTAAAACCTGCTAGATTGTTTAAAAATAAGTAAGAATTATTTCTCATTTCAATCTTCAATCAATAGCTAAAATAAGATTAGAATACTAGTTAAAGATCTAAACATTTTACTTTGTCTTGGTTTGAAAACAACATGAAAGAAAGGCACTGTGCAGTAAGATCAGCTTAATATATCGGTATATATCGGTGTTCCTGTCGGTGTCCCCTACGGCCATGATTGGGTCCTAGCTGAACTCCGAAGCCTGTATGGGGATCAGTCCAGTGCCAACACCTGAAGGGCCAGGCCTTGATTTTGGGGTCGGCGGAGGTCTCCTCTCCACAGTCTCCGTCTGTTCCTGCCTGGTCGCCTTTGGAGCATGTTGCTCTTCAGGCGTTTGGGCTGGAGCAGGTTCGGACTGCTTTGAGGACCTTACCTGTTCCGTTCCCGCAGCCTTGGTCCCCTTTTGTTTGGGTTCCAACTGGAGCCACACCTTTACCCTGGAGAGAGCCATGAACGGGTTGAAGTTGCACTACTACAGAGCCTCCACGGCTACCTCGTCGACGGCGAAGGTCAGTAGTTGACCCCGCTTGACCAGCTTGGAGCCGAAAACCTTCCAGACGTCCGCTTTCAGACCCTCATTTTGGCTCTTCAGAAGTAGAACTGTGTTCTCCACAGATATGAACATCTGCTTGGGGATGAAGGCGGAAATGATAATGGGCTTTACCTACACCTAACCGGCGGTACCTACACCTCCAAAGTGTGGCACACCAGCGACATCTGCTCCTGCGTCATAGGCACACTGTTAAGTATCAGTCATGGGCAAAATGTATCACTGAAAAGAAAAGATTGATATGTATCTTTCGATCACTGTGATATGTATCACTCTTTTGTATCTTTATCACAAATGTATCAGTTGCTCATGCCCGTGCGGCACTCTCGCTACTCAGTAGGCTTTGCTCTGCTCAACTCGATCAAATATATCAATGAGATATAAAAGATATGATGAAATGAAAGATTACTGATTGATTTGGTTTAATCGGCAGCTGTTTCTTAGTGATGGCTCGCCATTTTGCGGCATCGAAACGAAACTATTTATCGGTACCCAATAACGGGTTCTAAAACTATATATTTTGAAAACTATTTGTTGCGAGTTGCGAGACTTCTTTTCCTAGCATTGTGCGAGCGAGATAATCATACAATGCGTGCATGAGCGAGTGAGTTGTAAAGATACAGTGATACATTTGGATATGAACGGATGTAAAGAGTGATTGATTCAAACGGAGTGATGCATATCTTTTTTATCTATCATTCCTGAGTTACCCATCGCTATTAAGTTGCCTAGTATTAAGTTTGCAGTAGCTGGTTGCATAGCTGTAAGTCAGCCGCACCGCATCCTCCTCCGTCGGTACGGCGTTCTCAGAGTTGTCCCCCGTTGTGACTGGTGTGTCACATTGGCCGATTTAGGCGTTCCAGGTAATCTGGCCGCCTTTTTTTGGTGCCGATGTGGAGACTCGTCTTCAACGCGCTGGCGTCTTGCAGCGCTCAACCGCATATCATTAGCCAAGTCCCGCTTGGGTTTTTTGGCCAGGTCAAAGGATTCCTTTCTTGGAATTCCTCTTGTCTCCAGAATACGTTGCACAGTATCCTGCCAGCTCCTGAGAACCGATTAGCTTTCGGTTAGTTAGCGGTTGGTTAGGCCACTTTGTGGCATGGGTCCGACTCCAGTGCAAGATCGTTGTCTTGAGGCGCAGGCGTTTCCTCAGGCGAGTCCGCCTCTGTCCTAAGAAGGACCGCCCCTTCGTCTGCTGTCAGGTCCAGAGCGGAGAACCGCTCTAACTCTTCCATCCCTTCATCTAATGTTTTGTTATGTTTCTGTTTTTCCTCCATATCTGTTCCCACGATAAGCAAAGGAAATAATAGGTCCACCCCTGCAGCGCCCGCTCGCAGGGGTAAGGCTAATTACTTGCAAGATTTCGCCCAATGTCTTGCAGGCACCGTTTGCGACCAACCTTTTACCCCGTTGGCCTCGCAAACCATAGGCACGGTACGCAGTACGCTGTAGGTTCGGGTCATGTACATACACAGGTAACATTTTTATAATTAGGACTACAGGCAGGGCATGCAGTGCTTATTAGCAGGTATGGAGTGGTCACCACCGGTACTTGTGCCACTGCTATATGTGTACTGTTTACCAAAGTGGCCCTTCCTTGTTTATATCATATTGGAATTTCACATCGCTTTTCAGTATTCAAATTTTTTATCCGGCAGTTGCTATATTCTTGTTGAATTTTGAATGACGGGAACACACCACCCACACATGGTCTGGCACAAATTAATACATTAATGAATATTATGTCTTGAATGCAAAGATGTTTTAAGCTTTTTTATAGTGCCTGCGGATTCTAGACTATTCCATAAACTATGCTATGATTTTTGAGAGCCATGTTTCCCACAGGCAGAGATGCATTTTTTTTAAAATCCATATTTTCTTGAACTCTCACCAAACTGAACACGTCACACACTTCTCAGCGAGCAATTTGTAGACAGTAAACAGTTTGTTTACTGAACACTCATATTTGGCATATTCACAATCTTTTATCTGTTTCCAAAAACATGTATGTGCGTATTTGTGTTTTCATGAAAATAGGCAAATATTGAAGCATAGAGCTTAACATAATTCTTCATATTCGTGAGCGAATAAGACAGAATGAAGAATGAATAGCGATGAGAACTTCACCTTTAGTGTGAATACAAGGTGGTAACAAACCCTGAAAGTTGGGTATTTGATAATATGCATTTCAGTGGGTTTCAATAATTATCACTAATAAATAGTTACAATTTTAATATGTTTAATGGATTTAATGCAAACAATTAGTTCCATTGGTCAAACAAAAAGACTACATTAAATGTGAAATAGAGTTCATGAATTTAAATTTAATATTTTGTACAAAGAAGGTCAAGGAAATTGTTTTCAAGAGTAGGAAGTCACGTGTAGTTTTAATTATCTTTGGACTTTGATTGGTGTAGAATTAGAATTAAAATTTGTTTCAAGAGTAATCCTGCTGGTCAACATGTTATAATAACTCGTAACGAGCGCAAGACTCAGAACGAAATCTACAGCGTGCATAGACTTATCTCAATCGCCACCTGGTCTTTACGCAGTACTGAACTGCCATCAGCAACATCATAAACCACACGCTTTCTGAACTGCGGCACATTGCTGTTACCGCGCGAAGCGACGTCCGCTTTACCTACTTGTACTTGCAGTTAGTTCCCACACAAGCTACAAATGCTGTGTGATCGAACAAATCTCGCGCTGTAATTTACTATAATAAATGTTCTATATTTATCTACTGTTCACAGTTGGTTATTTTATGTAAATATAAATAAATTGTACTTATTTAATGTTTTGTATTTATAATACATGTTAAGTATAATTTTTAAGTATACTTTATATCACCAATTTCATATGTTACGACCTAATAATTGTAACCTGTTTCTAACAAAACATATATTAATGTTTTGATCTGTTGATATTTATATTATTCATTGTTCAGGTGGGATCAATACATTGGACAAGTAAGATCCACAAATAAATGTTTACTAAAAACAATATGAAGGTGAAAAATTAGAAAAATTCTTTTTATGGAATAATACATTGGTTTTGTAATGTTCACAGTTGACAATGAAGAAAGAGCTATAGTAGAACCTAGATCATTGGAAGATGCAAGAGTCAGAGAGCTTCTGCATGTTCTTATAGACTGGATTAATGATGAACTGGCTCAGCAAAGAATTATTGTAAAGGACATAAGTGAAGACCTCTATGATGGGCAAGTTTTGCAGAAGCTTTTAGAAAAACTTACTGAAACTAAATTAGATGTACCTGAAGTCACACAGTCAGAAGAAGGACAGCGACAAAAACTTGCTATTGTCCTGAGAGCAGTCAATAAAGTGAGCAGCAATTTCATGTACCATAATAAAATAAATACATTAACTTATATTTTACTACTTAATTCTAATTTTAGGTCCTGTTTGGCAGTTACAAGCCAGTACAAAAATGGAGTGTAGATTCTATACATTCAAAAAATATTGTATCTATTTTGCACCTGCTTGTCGCTTTAGCCAGACACTTTCGGGCGCCTGTGCGCTTACCAGAAAATGTGAGCGTAAATGTTGTGGTTGTGAAAAAGGATCCAGCTAACCAATTGTCTCATAGGTATTAAATCACATTTTATATTACTTAAGACAATACATTTCAAGGAATTGTGATAGTTTGCTGCAGTAAAATCACATTTGTTTATTTTTGTAATTTATTCTCATTACAGAGTTTTTGTTGAAGACATAACTACAACATATGAGGACCTTGGGATGAAATGTGAAAGAGATGCATTTGACGCTCTGTTTGATCATGCCCCTGACAAGTTACAGGTTGTTAAGAAGGTAAATGATGTACTATTCTTTTTGGCCATTGTAATGAAATTACTACATTAATATAATGTAGATATTTATTTGTAATTCTGATTTTTCTGTTTGTAGGTTATTTAGTTTAGGTTGCAAATTCTAAAAATGAAGTTATATTTCTACATCTACATGTCAACATGTTTTTTTTTCAGTCCCTCATAACATTTGTTAATAAACACTTAAGTAAGGTCAACTTGGATGTTGTAGACTTAGATACACAGTTTCATGATGGAGTGTACTTATGCCTTCTTATGGGTCTCTTAGAAGGATTCTTCGTGCCTTTGTACGATTTTCATTTAACTCCTCAAGACTTTGACCAAAAAGTACATAATGTTTCATTTGCATTTGAATTGATGCAAGATGTGGGTTTGGCAAAACCAAAAGCGAGACCGGAAGGTGAGAAATAAAAACAAAATTTTATGATTTTTACAAACCAGAATAACCAATAGATCAATTACATTTGTTTTCTTTTTTTTTGCAGATATTGTGAATCTGGATCTGAAATCAACTCTCAGAGTTCTATACAACCTGTTTAGTAAATACAAAAATATTGCATAAGATTGAAATTAGAGAATGTGAACTGGTTTCTCCATAAACAGAAACACTTAACAGGTTTTGATGACACTATAAAAATATGATTTGAATACTAGGTTTCCAAATAGAATATGTCTTCCCAACACAAAAACAGACATAATATGTAAACTGTGTAGTCTTCTAGTGGCAAATTTTTCAATGTTTTTTTTACCATTTATTAACCTAACTTACCTTTCTAATACCAAAAACTAATACCAATGGTGTTTGTTTATTATCATAATTAGCTTTTTATTCCGGACGAATACCACTCATAAACGAATCCCCAAAAAAGTTTAATGGAATGAGATACAGCGAGATACTTACTAAATTATACGACTAACGAAATATAATGATTATAAAATGTCAGACAGTCAACTTTTTTAATTCAAAAGTATCAACTTTTTTACTGATTAAAGATTTTGGCATGACAATGATAGCTAGAGTAACTATTATAAAATAATAATAAAAATAATAAACCTTTTTACTGTAGAAAAATTATATAATTTTTAGCATGACAATATTAATAGTTTACTTAGTTTACAAAGTGTTAACTATTATAAATATATCAGGAAATCAATGTTTTATAAAAAAAATATAGTTATACCTATTCTATTACTTGGTAAAATTATAAATTTTTTGGCAAAAATCATAATTTTAACTAAAACTAATTTTTAACTTTTCCAGGTAGACCAATAGTAACCAACAATAGTAATTTTATTGTTCAACCAGTTGGTCAGTTACATATTTGATCCACAGATTTTTTTATTACAGTTTCTCCAGCACACTGTTTCACAGATGGTGCCTTTTTCTCGATCTGACTAGCAACCACTGTCAGGCATATAGAAATAAAGATGGTAAAGTCCGCAAAATTTCAAAAATGAGGTTTAAATGCTAACACAATCTCTACAGAATCTATATTTACCTACAAAAATCATTATTTACCAATTCTGGTAAACTCCACGGCTATTTCGAATTTAAAAATGACTTCAGAAACAAACTTGGTTTAATCCGAGTAAGTGAGTTCCATTGTGCAGAAAGTCCATTCGTTTTTATAATTTTCTGAAAATTCTGACACTGGACGTTTCCATCTTTGATTCTATACAACTGGTTTGTAAGTCTCCGTCTTCTTTCAGCGCTACCAGAAGCTGATATAAATTAGCGTTTTTCGGCACAGTTGTGTCTAGTTTCAAATGTCTTCGTTTGCACGGCGCTTTACTGTGATTGGTTGCTTCGTATTTGAAAACAATAGGAGCAAACTCATATTTTTTTGTGCTCGTAAAAAAAATTGGCAAATAATTCACTTAAGTTGCTCGTCAGTAAAAATGCCGGAATCAAATGAATTTGTTACGATTTAGGATTGCATTATGATCATAATATTAAAAAGCAATTTAAACTGTTTCTGTGACTGTACCAAAAGTTAAGTTTTGGTAATCGTTGGGAATAGATTAAGGACTTCATTGAAATATTTAAAATTTGGTATTCGTTCGTAATACAAAATTAAATACGATACAACAACAAATACCATGTGTATTAGTTTTTGATATTGGAAAGGAATAGCTCTGAAACAACAAGTTAATGAAACTTGATCATTTAAATTTGGAACCTAACCATTAACGTACCTACTAACAATAAGTATTACTTTCTGACAGTAAATTATGAGACCATTTGATATAATTATTTACAGGTCTTTCGCCTTTGTAAAAAAAAATGTAATGTACTAACTTTTTCAGTATCAATTTCTTAACGACCACGGTATATGCATAAGATATCGCATCTTTTCTCTGTGCAGTTTTAATAAAACTTTTATCATTTAAGTCAACAATTTTATAAAAACAGGAGTAACTTTGCGATACAAGCTGTGCCTAGTGCGATGTTTATAGATATTGTATTAATGTATGTTTGATTTTAGAAATAAATGTATTATTATTATACTTTGATATCACAAAAGAAATAAATAATTTAATGTGTATAAAGTCTATGTTTTGAGCATATAGTTAATAAGTGGATTATTATTACACAATTTTAATATAATTCAAAAAAGTTGCTGCTGTCCACATTAAAAAATCCAAAAAAATCTAATTACAAATTGACGTACGAGCTGGTGTTTTTAACCCCGCAAGTAGGCTGAAGACCTTATATTTGAATATCTAAAGTATATGCAGAATTGATATTTAAAATTAGTTTCTTTTTTATATTTGAAAAATTAAATCTGTAGAATTTAACCTATGTTATGCATTACAAGAATTGAGAATGTTTACTTATGAACAATAAAAGTCAAAGAGAGTTAACTTCCTTTGTTGTTGACATGTGACATGTTGGGAGACCTATCCGAAATTATTCCCAACCAGTCACACATGTGACATGTTGGGAGACCTGTCCGAAATTATTCCCAACCAGTCACACTGTGAATCGTTAGGCCAACCTACTCTTTAAGTATATTTTTTGTATGATCTGGGGGTATACTGATTATTGTTACGTCTTAGCCCTAATTTCACTTAATAATCAGCTACAATCTACTTAATGCTTTAATAACAGGAAGGCAAAATTTTTTCCTATTATAACTTACTATTATCAGCTTACGATAAATTCTTAATTCAATATTATTGATAATTTCCGTAAAAACTAATATTACTACTATTATTGATAATTTACGTCAAAATTAGGTTTCATTATTTGTAGTTTTCTAAAAACAGTGCTTATGTACTTTATTTTAAGAACAATTTTGTTATATAAAATACCCAAAAAAAAACTTTTTGTTTACAAACTAAAATTCTATAATTATTCCTCATATAAATTTTAATAAATTGTATTTACTAACGAATTGAGTGTTTTATTTAATCTGGATCTGAAATCAACTCTAGGAGTTGAAAAGCGAAGGAATAGCCAGTGCAATTCTAATTAATGAAAGCTATGTCAGAAGTTAAAAAGAAATCTATTGTCAATTATTATTAGATTTTATATTACTCATACAGTGAAATTTACATACATGTTTTCATAGAAAAATAATCATCTCAGCTAGTTGTATAGTAACAAATTATAAAAAAGTATAAAAACTAACACAGGCTAACAGGGGCCTGTTTCATGAAGCTTTTAATATCGTTCATTTTGCAAATTGTTCTATGTCAAAAAAGGCAAGTTTACAGGAGTGTAAAATCTAATGTTTCGTCACCATATAACTACATGTTGTTAGAAATATGACATAGAACCTATTGTAACTAAAATTCATGCAAATCTTGTGACATACAACACATTGACGGCTTCTTTGTATGAAATAATACACACAGAATTTTAAAAAAACAGGTGTAGTAGATATGTGTTTATGTCATATAAAACTATAGTAGGAACATTCAGAAATATATTAGTAAAAAAATATAAAAATTAACAACAAATGTGACGTAAACTTCTTGAAGAACTTGAAAAAAGTTTTATAAAAACTGATTCGTTGCGATGTCTAATTTCTCTGTGGCGTCGAACAAAAGTAACGTGACACTGTTCAATGCTCACCGCTATACGATTAGATGACACGCATCTGTGTCTTCAGCCATGCGGAAAAGAAAACAGTATTTTGACTATTTTTTACATGTTCAAAGCTTTAATACTTTAAGTTTACGTTCGAAATCTAACGTGAATGGCCAGGCACATTGTTTTAAGTGATAAGAAGTGGCAAAATAAGTGTATTTATGGAAATGGAGGGCAAGTGACTTATTTAATACAGGTGTGCTAAACCTTTTTATCTTATTTTGTATTTCCTAATGATTTGATTGATTACGAGGTATTAAATTAGGTCTAAAAACATTGTTTTGGTTTTCCTCATGACAAATTTCAACTGTTTAAACTATGCGATATATTGCATGCATATCAATCTGTATAAAACTACTTTTTATTGTTTAAATGTTATCGTTATTGAGAGTGGGTGTTGAAGACAAGCTAAACCAACCTAAGCAGAGTGCTTTCACCGCTTTAGGGAGGTTAGTCTTTTAATCGAGTTACGTTATATAGAGTTTACACTGTAATACTTACATTTATAATTTATTATCATATGTTGGTTTAATATCAAATTACGCAACATTCAAAAAGGTTGGCGATCCCTATTTTAAAAAATATCGTACAATATCCAGAAACGAAGGCAACGAGCTTAATATACGTGAAAAATGAAGGTAGTTTAGTTCTAGGTAAAAACTCCCTAAAACTTAGTTGAAGGAGTAACCATCGATTTTTAAACGACACACATCCGTGTCTAACCCCACACGCAAAAAACAGTGATGGCACTGAAACGTGCCATCCGCAACGAATAGGTTTAATTGAACTTATTAAATTCAACATTGGCATTTCATTTATGAGGACAAGCATCAGGATCTGAACAATTTTGTTCCAAGTTAACTCTTGTAAATGTACACACTTTGTAGTGTTGATAGGGAGAAATAGAGTTATAGTTGTTAGAATACTGGTGTAACTGCCACCTTCACACTTGCTGAAATCGCTGTAGTTTAGAAAAACTAACTTATACGGTTCAGGCTTATATACACTCTTTATTATATTGATGTAGTTTGCAGGAATGAAAACATCTCGATGAAGTGGCGATGGTGCTATGTATCCGATGCCCATCTGGGTGTATTTTTAGCTTGATGATTATGTTCTTTTCAACTGATAGTTCAATACAAGCACTAGACAAATTCAGGGATCGGTTTTGGTAACCATATCTGTCACCAAAGAATAATTGTTTGGGTATGTGGCCTTTTCTAGCCCTGCTTTTAGGTGTTTTATCATAATAGACGTAAATAAGTCACTGTCTAAGCCACCACTTCCCTCGTGTAAATGGTCGATAGCAAATTACTTCCTTTGTTTTTATGTTATAGTGAGTGTAATTATATAAGTTTTGTTTAACAGTAAACAGCTGATGCTTGGATTTTTGGGCATAGAAGTACCGCTTGGACATGCATAGTATATACTAATACATCATCTTCAGTATTGTTTTTGTGATTATTCTTACATTGCCTTGCTGTTTCTTTTTTATCCAGGTGATCCCTATACTCATGTTCATCAACATTGCCATTCTTGTAGGCCAAGCATTGTTGCATTGGTCTTTCCTAGGTTAAAAAAAAATAAGCTTGCGATACTTCCTCTCGAACGTCGCAACACAATATTGATTTTTATTGTTAGTGAAACAAAACTTTTTAAACTCGGCATGATCACCATGGACACTATTCCAGATTGGTTCAAATTATTTAATTTTGAGGAAGATGATCTGCAATAATGGGAGTCTACTTTAGGCAGATTGTCAAAAAATTCTCAAATTGAATCGGATGCATTACTTTGAGTCCTTGCATTATAATAATTACTATTTTGAGAGATAATAGAACAGCGGCCTTATTGTCTAATTTCAACACCTATCATGATCCCTTTAGGAGGTATAGTGGTTGCGATAGCAACAGAATTGTCTAACTTCTACGAACGCAATCGCTTTTGGATTTATGGTCTATTGAATGATACTGAATGCCATAGAGCATTAGCTGCGTTTTGTTGCTTTGATTTTTGTCCAAATTGTTGGTTTATTTTCAACAAATTCAAACCATTATTTTATTTGTATTACATCATTATAATTATGATATGTGTTTATAAAACAATATCAAAATGTGAAATATTTCTAGAATCATGTTAAAATAGCATTGTTTTTAGATGACTGAAGGTATCAATCATCACTCTAATTTAAATAGCAAAACACAAGATGATGATTGTCACTGACATAATGTTTCATATGGTTTCATAAAAAAAACATCAATTCAATGTTATTGAATTAGTTATTTTGCGATATTTGATTAACAAAGTATACAGAAAAGCAAAGAACTTAGGATTATTTGTTATGAAAGAATATTATGCGCTAAGTATAAAATGTGTGAAAGATTATTTTTAAATAAAAACAAAAAAAAATATAGCCATAATTTTTTCAGACTGGGAATAAAATAATCGGTATTCTTAGCAGTGTTGCCAGATCAGTCGTTTTTCGACCGAGTCAGGGGCAAAATAGGAGAAAACCGATTTGGGGGATTTTTAAGAGGCAATTTAAAAAACATCAAATATGTTTTTTTTTACCAAATATCACGTTTCTAACGTTTTGTTTTTTTACCATCTTTATATTGCCTGAGCGCTACAAATAGTCTAGGTCGAGATTCGAGGTGTTGAAGATAACGAATAAATTTAGCTATAAGTAATAAAATGCGTCAATAATAAAGTTTAATAATATATGAACCGCGAAATGAGCATGTACCGCCTCTTTGAAAAATCGCTGCATGCCACCATCCACTTGGTAAGGGTATTCTAGGGAAGAAATCAAATTAGTCTAGGGGTATGTCACTGAGACTATCTGGGAACACTGATTCTTAGTAATACTAGTCGTTTTTACGAGAATCGGGCTACATACCTGTATGTAGCCCGATTCTCGTAAACTGACGATCTTCCTCCGATCTCGTGTGCGTTGTTTTGTTGTGCTCTCTCCTGATCGACCGAAATAGGGTGGTTATAGGCGCTGCTATTTACCCTCGTCAGGTATAATTGTATCCAATTTAATAAACATTGCATATAACTAAATAGATTATGATTATTTCTGATTTATTTATAATTTTCACAAATTCCTAGGAAGGCCCAAGCTTGCAATGCTTGCTGGAGCAGAGCTAACGCCAGTGAGTTCAATTCTCAAGAAAGAAATATCATTCATGAAGCTCCAGAATTATATGAAGTAGTTGAAGCTGTAGTTCCAGACCCGGGTGATCTTCAAGGTGTTGATGCAAGTGTGCTAATAAACCTTTCTCAGTTCAGTCATACACCTGACACCCCAAATCATTGCTTTGTGGATGGTTACACAAATATTGAGACTTTCCTCAATATTTAAAAAATCTCAATATACATCTTGGAGATGCAATACTACTAATTCTAGATTAGAGCTATATATAGCCAATAGGAAATAGATGATAGCGAATTTATCCTTTTTAATATTGGTATGGTGAGTTAAGTTGTTTCTTATTGTATTCCTTACATTTTATTGAAAAACTCTGTGAAAAAGGGGTGTTTGATTTTTTGAAAGTACAATCTATGGCAGAACAATGATATATCACATTCCTGGAAGTTAGATTGTTTTCATTTTGAAACCAGATCAAACCAAATTCATATCATGTTATAGATCTTACATCCTGCGTTGGAAAAGTCTTTGAACAATTGTAAAAGCAACAATTGGAATTATACAAAGAGTAAAATAATATTTTACCTGCTTATCAAGTTAGGTTTCGTAAGGTAATGTCGGCTCGTAAAAGTATTTGCCAATTACAGCTGGATATTAAAACACTTCAAACAATGCGAACTTTTTAATGTCCGTTTACTTTGTTACTAGTGTTAATATTGATGTTCTCTGTACTATCTTAGTCCATAGCTGTTCTAAACAGATTGTTCTTAGGGCACATGATTTCTTGATTAATAGAGAAGTCTAATCATATGGACCAAGGCTTGCTTGTGTCGGGGTTTTTCAAAGTCTTTCTCCGCTAATTTGTATTTTATAAACTTTCGTCGTTCACATCAAATCTTAATTTTTCTTCAAATTGGATGTATATGCATAATACTCCTCAATAAAACATTGGAAGGGCTGCAAAATAGCTATTGCCATGTTGGAAGTAAAATAATCAAACACGATCTTCGGCGTGTGGAACATACAAATGTGCTAGGAAAGGTTTTTCTCTTACAAAATATAAGTCAACGTTCTTTATTTTAAAGAAAAAATTGAAAAATAAACTCGTAGTTGCTGATAGATTGTAGAAATTATTTGCCTTTTTCAATTGACATCTCCAATAATGTTCAAAAGAATTTCAGACCGTCATTTATGATACACAATTCCAATTTTATGTCAAAAATTTGAAATCATTTATTCAAAACGTGTCTAGATCGCTTTCGCCATCATGTGTGAAATATCTGTGAAGTAAGTTTATATGCTTCAACTGTCAAATTCAAAGGGATCCTGATTGGTGTTGACGTTACATAATAAGGCCGAAGTTGTGTTTGGCCAATTTTTTTGCAACAAAGTTTTCATAAACACTTGCTTACAAACATGTACCTACTATTTTAGCATTATATTTCAAAGATACGAAATATTTAAATGGTTTGTCTTTCCTAGAATCTATGTTTGAAGAACTTCGGTGCTGCGGTGCATATACATTACTACATTCCGGACGTATACTTAACGAGCTTTCCAAAAACTCAGTGCCCAATAAGAAACAAATGTTATTTTTCGTTCTTCATTGGTTAACCTTTGCTTCGGTCCTCCATGTTTCACTTTAGAAGGTGTGGTGGTATAATTTAAAAATAATATGGCAGTAACGGTAACTGAACCCAACATATTAAATGCCAACTGCCTTGCCCTTACGTTAAATAATAGCACTCTGATTCTCGCTACATACAGACCCCCTGGTTATAAGAATATTGATCCATTTATAGAATCTTTAAATACTTATCTTGCCGGGTCATACTTTTCCAATATAATCATTGTGGGTGACATCAATATAGACATAAAGGCCGATAATTCCGATTCCGATTCCTCAGTCTATTTAAACGTTCTAGCTAGTCATTGTATCCTATCTGCACATACGTTTCCTACTCGCTACGGATCCTGTTGTGATCATATGCTCAAAACCAAACTTCCCGCGTTTTGCTACATTTCCGAGACATCAATCACAGACCACGACTCGTTAATATTTATACTGGAACTTGACCAGCCTAATCAGTAAAATTAGAATTTAAGAACCAAAATCAAATTAAACCCACATATTATTAATATTCCCAATCGCGAAAAGAATTAAACAGCCCTGGATTACAATCGGATTACTCAAATGTATGAAGAATCGGGACAATGTACACCAAAACTTGAAAAGAAACCCTAACAATGAAATAAATAAAACAACCTATAAAAAGTACAGAAACTTTTGCAACTGGTTATTAAAAAAACTCAAACAAGATTACGAGAAATAATTACTTCTAAAGGCAGCTAACACTAGTACTAAAACTCTTTGGGACACCATCAAAAAAGTAACGCATTCCAATAAACTTAAAAATCCCGCATCTAATTAAATTTCACAATCAGACCCAAACAAATCAGTTAACCACATTAATCAAGTATTCACTTCAATAGGAAAAAACCTAGCTGAAAAATCATTAAATCGACCGTGCAGCAAATCTCATTCACATTCGCCAGCACGCTCTTTTGCATTGATTCCTACTGATGACTGTGAGGTTAGAAATACGATTCGAAATCTGAAAACGGATCATGCTGCTGGCTAAGACAGAATATCGGGTAAAATTTTAAAACGAATTATTCAAATTCTACAGCCACCATTAACCTACATCTTAAATTTAGTGTTTTAAACTGGAATATTTTCCGATGCATTTAAACTCAGAAGTAATTCCTATTTATAAGACTGGAGACATGGACTCTGTTAACAACTCTAGACTTATCCCTATTCTTCCTAGTTTGTCAAAAATCGTTGAAAAACTCATAAACAAGTGCCTAGTAGATTATTTAGAAAAAGGAAATCTTCTCTCAAGTTCGCAGTTCGGTTTCAGGGATAGGTCTACGAGCGATGCTGTTCAGGAGCTAACTGCCTCCTACGTCGTTTCTAAACTCGATGAGAAGAAGAAATTAATATCTGTATTTCTTGATTTGGCTAAGGCGTTTGACACAGTCTCTGTTCCAATCCTTCTTGAAAAACTTGAGGCGATAGCGGTTCGCGGCTTGCAGCTCGAACTTTTCAAAAATTATTTGACCAATAGAAAGCAGAGGGTTCGAGTTGGTAATCACGTAAGTGATGATCTCCCTATCTCGTACGGTGTACCGCAAGGCAGCGTGCTGGGTCCCACGCTTTTTCTCATTTTTAGTAATGATCTGTGCAACATCTCTCTACCATTTAGCAAAATTATAACTTTTGCAGATGATACCATGCTGATCTTCCACGGCAATACTTGGAACCAAGTTTACGGATACGCCCAATCCAGTTTTAGTGTAGTGTAAGCCTGGCTTCTTGATAATGCCCTGACGTTTAATGTTAAAAAAACCAAATATATTCCTTTTTCCATAACTAATATAAACTTAGTAAGACATGACAACTACTTTATTACTGCCCATTCCTGTTTTTCCACTCAATCATGCTCCTGCAAACAACTAACCGCTTCAACCAACATATTGACTTACTCTCGACCAGAATCTGTAAATTAGTTTATATCTTTGGAAATTTACGGCATTCTGCTGACTTAGACGTGGTCAAAATTGTTTACATATCGATGTGTCAATCAGTTATTTCTTACTGTATTACAGCATGGGGAAGGTCAGATAAAACTAAGTTGATCAATTTAGAAAGAACGCAACGAGTCGTTTTAAAGGTGAGTCTGTTCTTGCATTCGATTCCCCACTAAATATCTTTACTCTCGTTTCGACGTTTTATCCGTAAGACAGCTTTTCGTCCTCATCAAGATTCTCAAACAGCACTCTTTGCTGAAGTTTAACCCCTCTGCCAAAGCAAATAAACGGCAAAAACACTCACTCTGTCTTTCCATTAAACTGTGGTCCACTGCTATGTCGGGTAGATTTTTTGGATTCTGAGGAGGATATTTATATAACAAAATTAATAAAGAGTTTGATATATATCCTCTTACAAAAACTGAATGTTAAAAAAAGGTAACTGCCTGGTTGATTGGTCGTAGACGTGGGTACACACACACGCACACATGTACACATACTTATGCGTAGGTACTACTCAGTAACACACACTCACACACGCATATACATATACACACAGATGCGCGCACATACACACACGCACACACACACATACCTCTATAACATATACCTTATTTTTAAAATAAACCTAATTATAATTTATAGTACAATTACAAATCACACAACCTACCATTTCATTATCCGCCCATTATCCGCCCAGTCCAGAGTTAGAGAGGCTGGTCTCCTAGTACAGACACCAGTCTCTCACATAGATTTATTTTTGCAATGTACTTTCTAAATTTGTAAACATGAATTGTACTTTGTTCTGTGTGAGAAAAGATACAATAAATCATTTATTATTATTATTAGTATGTCCAACACATCTTTCTGTTAGCATTTAGCTGGTCTCAATAGCATTTCGTGCGTATTGCCCATTCCTATCCTTCTCAAACCTTCATACTGTTTACCTTTTAATCTAGCATTGGAGTTTCTTATTCTCTTCCATTTCGATTGATCTCCATGAATTTTTATTGTGTCATCAAGAAAAGGGCAGTTTTGGATTGTACTTCAATGATTTTCGTTTGTAGTAAAACAATATTCACAGAAACATTAACTTTTCGCTTGAAAAAGTTTCCAAAACCTTTACCACGTAAGTTCGATTTCAAAAAAAATCAGGTTACTACAAACGCTGAAAATGGCTAAAATGCATGTGTAGAGGTTAAAAGTGGATTGTAGTGCAATGTTTTTCGTTTATAGAAAAATAATATTCTCAGAAAAAATTATATTTGGCATGAAAATTTTCCCAATACAACTGTCCCAACGTGGGTCCCAACTGGTTCTATTGTACTCACCTTGGCCAAGTCCTACCCCAAAGAGTCCTCGTATTTAATATCTCCCATCCCATGGAGACATACATCCTCCCCTCTATACAATGCCTCAATTGCTGCCGGTTCGGGCATATTAAAGCCCAGTGCCGTTTCACCCCAAGGTGTTTCCGTTGTGCCCAACCCCACTCAAGCGATTCTTACGTAATTACTAATGACAAATCCTCCTGTCTTCAATCACTCTCAAAATCTCACCTTATCCTCCTCCAAGAGCAATGTAATAGTCTTTACTAGGCAAAGACGTTATTCCCCTCCCTTTATTTCTTACCAAAACAATCCAACCCCATTTGTCCAAGAGGCCAAGTTCCTAGGAATTTTTCTTGATTCTAAACTGACAGGTTCTCTCCACCTTAACTATGTAGCCAGGAAATGCGAACTGAATATTAATCTTCTTTGTTGTCTGTCAGGTGCTTAGTGGGGCTCCCACCCTTACTCCCAAAAACTTCTCTACAATGCCCTAGTGAGAAGCGTCATTGACTATAGTTAATTTCTCTTAGAGCCCTGCAAAAAAGCAGGTCTTGACATCCTTGTTAAAATCCAGAACAAGTCAATGCGCATTATCCTAGGTGCAATGAAATCATCTCCGGCTAATGCTATGAGGGTTTAATATGTTGAACCACATTTTAATCTTCGCAGACAGTTTCTTGCTGATAGGTTTATTTTAAAAACCCTCCAACTTTCCTCCCACCCTCTCCACCCTAAACTAGGCTCTCTCTAGAGTTTCCTTCCAAACTCATCATATTGGCATAATAAAATTACTCCCCGCCTTGTGTCAAGCCTATATTCCTTAGTCCCCTCCACAACTACAATTTTCCAATCAGAATCCCAGTATCTTTACACTTTTTTCTGCGAATCCCTAGTATTCTCCCCTCCAATCCTAACTGACTTTGATATCCACAAAAAAATGACCCTAAGCCAGCCTCCTTTTCAACAACACCATCAACAGTAAGTGGCATGACTGGATCCTTATCTTCACAGATGCCTCAAAACTCTCAACTGAGGGGTGTGTTGGGGCAGCTGTGTGGATCCCTAAATTCATGGTTCTTCTGTCTTTCAAGTGGCCTCCCCAAACCACAAGCGAATTTCACAGGCGAATCAATCAGCCTCTTGGAAGCTGTTAAATATGTGCTGGATAACAGGTTAAACAACTCTCTAATCCTATCCGACTCTCTGAGCTGTCTTATAGCACTCAAATTTAACTCCTTCAAATTAGGATCCAAATTTCCTCCTATCTTCCAAATAAAGCACCACCTTTTCCTTTGTAAACTGGCCTCGATCCGCAATCACGCAGACTTTACAAACATTTTTTACAACAGAATTACACGGAAATATACAATTTTTGTTGACCACATCAGAACCGGTTGACGAGAAAGAGTTGGACCTCAGTGAAGAAGACTAGGAGGTAAGTGAAAGTTTTAGTGAGATAACAAACATGGCAAAGTTTAACTTAAAAATCGCGCTTAATCTTTTACCGATAGGGAAGAAAACACCAAAGAATTAATTGACGGCATAGAATATTATCGGTCTACATTGGCTGCCATACAAATTAACCATTTCATTTCTTTTGTTTTAAAAACTCATCTTTCGCAATCGGCCAATATAAAAAAAGGGGTAAATCCGATACGGTCGCAGATTTACTTAACAATATCTGTACGCATTTGCATTAAGGCTGCGATGGCAATTTAAACTAAACTTCAACATGTAAGACAAAACGAGCGCAATATTTCAGATTTTGGGAATGACATTTCTGAATTATTTAGAGGTTTGACAATTTCGCAAGCCATCGGAAATACGGATCACTATGACATACTGTGCCCAATTAATGAATAGTTTGCGATCAAAAAATTTTCCGACGGCCTACGTTATCGTCAAATCGCAACCATTATAACAGCACGTGACTACAAGTCACTCAAAGACGCAGTCCAGTCAGATCAAGACGAAGAAGCGAACACATCAGGATCGGTGAATATTTTCGGCATGCGCCGGCAATGTCAAGGTAAGACAACAGCCCGTCAAGGTTACAGAGGACAGTGAGGTAACTTCATAAGAGGACCACGGTACTCAAGGGGACGTACTCAGAATCTCAGGTATACACCCCAACCCCCGTATCAACCTTACACTAGGGTTCAGTCACGTGGCGCAACATCGAGAGGAGGTATTTTTCAGCGTCGTGCAAATACGCAAAAGAACATGCATATCATTACACCAGAATCACGAGCAAACACGAATGAATCAGGGCGAGATTATTCGACTCTCGATTCAATGAATCATTTTATTCGAGCCTAAATATGTCAATGCATGCAATAGTTTGAGAGCGGAGAAATCGTGTCACTAAAACTGAAATATTTTGAAAATCATCAATATTCTTATTTAACGTTTCCAGGTTGTAGCGAAACAACTCACTACTTTGATATAAACATTTTAGAAGACTGTGTCGTTTGAGAAAAAGATATTGAATAGCAACCTTTTTGAAAATTAATTTAGGTTTAAAAAGGAACAAATTTATTACTTTTGAATAGAACATATTCAGTTTTAAATTTTAAGTAAGTAGATCAAATTCAGTCAAAAGTAATAAAATATTGTGAAATCATATCAGTTCTTAATGAAGACTAAACGAACAGAACAAGTTATAGAAAAGACAAAACTCGGTTTTTGAAAAGTAGTATTGAGGTATCTGGATTTTTTTTATCACAATTAACATATCGAGAAATCATAAATTGCTTATTAAGAAACAGAAATTGAAAAGAACAAGTGATTAACAAATCATGAAATCAGTTCTCAAGAAGACTAAAATGAATAGAATAAGTTATTAACAAATCATGAAATCAGTTATAGAATCAAGTTATAGAAAAGACAAAAATCGGTTTTTGAAAAGTAAAATTGGGGTATCTGGATCTTCTTTGATCCAGATAGCCCAATTTTACACTACTAACGGTTCATGTTGGAATGAAAGCAACTTATCTTGGGTATATCAATCCGGCCGGATCCGACCGGATTGAAAATGACGCCGGATTGCAATCCCTAGCTACAAAGCGCTTCGCTTCCCCTGTGCTTTGTGGTCTGGGGTAATTTTTAATAGCTAGTGTTTTTGAAGGATCAGTTGGCACACCATTTTCCGAAACAATGTGTCCAAGAAATAGAATTTCTTTTTGTAAAAATTTGCATATTTTAGGTTAACTTTACGCAACCGTGTTAAAACGTCCATCAAATTTTTGTTATGGTTTTGTAATTTTCGGCCCAATACACACAGATTATCCAAATAAACTAAACATTGTTCATAATTTAAGCCTGACATGGCAACTGTAATCATCCTAGAAAATGGGGCTGGTTTTCAGCCCCATCGCTAATCTTGTCATCTGATATTGATATTTTTAAGTTGTAAATGCGGTGTATGGTCGGCTGTCTTTATGTGAATTTCATTGATAAAATCCCTGATATAAATCTAATGTTTCTAATGAAATAAGCTGTACCGCAAAGTGAATCAAATGTTGAAATGGTCAACTGTCTGGTCAACAAAATGTCTGAAATAATAGGCAGAGGATACTTGTCATATTGATTTAAATTATTTAATTTTCGGTAATCTGTTCTATCTATATGCCATGTTTTGACACCTGTTGAATCTGGCTTTTTCCGTACGAGCAATAATGGACTTGAACAAGCGCTCCTAGTTTCTTCTATTATTCCGTCATCTAACATTTGCTTTATCTGATTATCGATTTCGGCTTTTTGCGTTTGTGGAAGTCTATACGGCTTAACATAAACATTCCTCCTCCATCCTACATTGCTCGATGCTCGAGTTGTAATATGACTGACGAAAATTGGCATACATTTCATATAATATCATATAATATCTTCCCTCATCAAATTTCAGAATAAATGAGTCGTACGGAAAATATTGCGAATTTAAAAATAATTTTATATTTGTAACTTGGCAATGGTCAAACGCAGAAGAACTATTAGTTACATTATTTTTTCGATTAGTCTGCAGATCAAATATAACAAATCTTGGTTTCTCTAATTGAGGAGCAGTTTTGTTGAATGTTTCGTTGTTTTAGGCAGTACTGGATACTCATATAAATCCCAATTTCTGAAGGCAAACTAATCGCTCGATCTTTTTCCAAAAATTTACGTAGTGATAGTCTATCGGTGTCAGAAACTTTGATATGTGGGACTCGCCACTGAAGTTTACGTATATCTAATTCAAGAATATCATTTTTATCCATCGTAAAACAATTAGAAGTACATCTGCTTCTTTGTAATATAAGTTTATGTCTACAATTAACAATGATTTTATTGTAATCTTCTGCGAACCCTAGTATTTTATTTAATGGAATGATATGATGGCATTAAAATAACCATCTTTTAGTTTGGTGCCGTTTAAATTCCAACCCCATACTGCTGCAACTTTACTTTCTCCTTCATTCATAGAAATGTAAAATTTTAAGGTTGTAGAAACTCCAGCAGTCTTAATACGGTCTATTTCTACACCGTTTAATTCATATCTTATATCTTGAAATAAAAATAAGAATGGATTATTTATGAATTTAACCTCTTTTTTTGTGATTTTCCCTGAAACGTCCTTTGCAAATACATTGACAAATCCTTCGATGTAAATAGAACTGGCTGAGGGTAATACATATACATCTTGTTGGTGAGTAGGAATTCTTACTTCATCGTTCTCTTTAAAACTGTTATTATAAGGATTGTAGCTATGAATCTCAAAACTCTCAATAGAGTTATCATGCTGTATCCGTGATTTGTAGCTTTTTATATTTTAAATTCAAGAGCTCGAAGAAATTCTTTATTTATTTTAGTTATTTCTTTTGAAGCACTAAACCGTCCACCATTTTTCAATATTGAAGAGGGAATATTAAGTTTTCTTTTGTAGTTGGGGTTTTTATTGAAAATTATCATAATAATTAGTTGGAGCTTTAGGCACTTAATTGAAACCTTTTTAACTTGTTGTTATTACTATGATAGCAGTAAATAGAGTGAACATTCTATTAATTAAAGACTATTTTTATATCACAAAACTTTATTTCTTTTCCAAAAAGATTCAAGAAATTTTAAACATAAATGTCCGCAATTATATATATGTTTTCCTTGATAATCATCATAGTTATAGCAGATGCTTGACCTATTTGATGAATTCTTTTGGAGGCTTCAAATTACCATAACTGTCGAAGTATTTAATATAATCATTTATTTTTCCATAAGCTACCCAATGAGTACCAGAGTTTTTAGACGAATCTAGCTTAATGATTCCACATTTGTTGGGGAAAACCGATAAACAAAATCAGCTCCGAGTCCGACTTCACGAAAGACCAGGAGACTGTTAGGACCCAAGGTCTAACTCGAAGCAGGACCAGGTTAGGATCCCGGACACAGTCTATACCAATTTTATTTGCGCGGGCTGGGAAGATGTCGTAGTACCCTTCGAAGCCCCGAAGACACCACGACCTGACGAACCACGGAGTGACACCCGACTTGATCGAGTTCAGGTTGGAGCGTAGTGAAAACAACACGTCTTCAAAGTAGGAACGTTTGTTGCGGTTACAAAAAAACCTTATAAAAAGCCCTGTGAACCGCAGTTATTCCTGGAGTTCAGCTTCTTTCTTCAGACCTCTTCACTGGCCTCCGGATACACCGAACAGCGCTTACGTCTTCTTGGGTCTTCACTGGCCTCCGGATTCACCGAACAGCACTTTCTTTCTTCTAACTGGAATCTTCTGAACTTTTCTTCTTATTAGACTGTTTCTTTCTTCTTATTAGATGTTGTTTTCTTCGCTGCAGGCACCGAACTGTTTCATTCTTCTTATTAGTTGTTCTTTCTTCACTTGTGGGCACCAAACTGTTTCTTTCTT
This sequence comes from Marasmarcha lunaedactyla, assembly GCA_923062675.1. Taxonomy (NCBI): domain Eukaryota; kingdom Metazoa; phylum Arthropoda; class Insecta; order Lepidoptera; family Pterophoridae; genus Marasmarcha; species Marasmarcha lunaedactyla. The sequence goes on along the minus strand of OV281339.1, from coordinate 15,384,475 downwards.
CTTATTAGTTGTTCTTTCTTCACTTGTGGGCACCGAACTGAACTCCGTAGCTCGGCGTGCGCCTTTTATACAAATTTCGCCCTAAATAATTCCAGCGCTCTGATTGGCTGGCGCGTTTGTGCAATTTGCACCTAATTACACTTAAGTTTTACTTGGATTCTAACTTTACATCGAATTATCTTTCAAACTATTAATCAAAACTATTACAATATTATATTCAAATAATAGAGCGAAATGATTCCTATATGTTTACATAAATATCAATTTGACAAAATTAGATACAAAAAACTTTCTAGAACAAAGACTATCTCAAAACACCGTTTGCGCCGGCAGACTACTTACTTAGCCTAACATTGTACCTAAGGCGAAACGGTTATAAACATAATTTTATCATTTTACATTATTAAAATATGCAAACATTCAAATTACAATTAGTTTTTAAAATAATCAAACAAGATATAACTACCAATTAGGAACATATACAACAACAAAGGTAAAACACCATGAAAATAACTATTACATTTCAATAAAAGAAAGCAATTTACACATTATAATCAACAAACCATAACAATAAACCCTATAATTACGTAGTTATTCAACGAGAAAATATCTAACCATATTACGTCATTATTACTTCAAATAAGTACTTTATTACATGAACCTATTTACAATAACGTTATATTTACACTTATCTACCTAATCTGATACGAAATAACCATAAAATTACCACAATTATGAAAAATCTAAACAAATCAGTATTTGACAAATAACCTAGAACAAAGAAATTAGACCTAATTTATATCTAAGTCATACATATAGCTTCTTGTATTACGTTTTTTATCAATGAAATCTCTAGGAACTTTTATTAAACACAAATATCATCAATTCAACCATAAATCAATGTTATCAAAATAGCATCAAAATATACCTATACCTAGGTTCCTATAACATCCTAATTTCCTATAAGAATCTTATTAGATCTTGCTTACGTCACACTCAAAAATGACCACCCATACGAGGACGGGCACAAGTAGCGATAGCGCTGACAAGCAAATATTACCATTGAATCATATAACTTACTAACAATTTGAACGAACCGGTGCTCGAGTGTGGGCACAAGTAGTGAGGGCGTGGACTAGCGTTATTTACAAAACTACTTATATCACTATGTCCCTATTATGCCGAATCCGTTTCATGTTGCGTCGCTAACATTCTTTTTGTAATGACTTTTCTGGTAATTCATCTCTCATTAATACTCCTCGGAAGAAAGGAATATTTTTCGAGTATTTTATTATGTCAATATTAGTTAAAACTCTTTTGGGTAGCCGACAGCTTAGTTTTTTTACTTTGTCACATAAATTCCTAGACCATCTTTTTAGGGTTTCAAATGTAATCCTTTGCTTATACACAATGCATCCGTTTGCTTATTGTATCTTTCTGATTCTGCCAATCGTTTCTTAGCGACTTTATAATCATTAATTGTCTTTGTGATTCCAGCAATGCCACCAGCTAAGCTACCGGTAGCAGATAAACCTGCGAAAATAGGTACTAAGGGAAGAAAGCCACCAGTTTTCGGTACAGGTATAACTCTCGGTACTTGAACTGGTAAATCCGAAGTTAGTTCTTTATCAGCTGCAATTGCTAATTCTATCACCGCCTTCTTACATTTAGGGTTCAGATTCTTAAGATGTCTTTTTGTATGAGAAATTATATTTTTAAAGGTATTTTTTAGGCCTGCCCCTGACTTCTGTTTATTCGAAGTAGCGCATCTTATTTTCTGATCAATTATGCTACTAGTTTTGTTTCGATTCTTCCTCATTTTTAAGAAATCTCGTGTATAATTTTCGAGACTTTGCAAAAGTGCTTTCCGTTTTAAGAACAAAACATTAATGAATAAGAAAACATTAGGTGCTTGTATTTATCATGTTTTTGAAGGAACATTTGAATGTGCGGATGAAGACATAATAGCCATACATTAATGAAAAATATTTACAATACATTTTTTTGTTAACCCAACTATTTTCACTCTTCGGAAGACCTAACGATTTTACATAAACTCTATTTCCGTTTTTCTTTAAAATTTTTTCAACGAGGTAAATATTAGGATACTTTGTTTTTTGCAGTTCTTGAGCATAAAACGCCCCTAAAATAGGCTGTTTTCGAATATCTTCTAATAAATAAGTTTTGGGTTTTGTGTCTTGGACTTTGGTAATTTTAAATATTTCTGTAGACCAATTCGGAGTAAAACCTTTTTTAAAACATCTTTTGTATTTACTGATTCTTACACAATCTCCTATTATTATTATTTTCCTCCTAGACATGGAATTTTTTATATAATTTTGCATTCTTATTTTTGTGTTACTTTTATTTATTGATGCTGGTGACTGTTTCACAGTTCGAAGAAATGTATGATTGTATTCATATAATTTATTGTTTAGTGTATTATCTATCCATTTATAATTTCCTTTTAAGTTAAACTCTTTATAAAGTTTATTTTTTAATGTTCTACAATCGAAGCCTTTTTAGTAGAATATGTTGAGTAATGATTAATATTATATGCCTTTGTTATGAATTTAAATTTGTCATTGTAAAATTCTTTTTCCAAGTCTGTTCGCAAATTTTTAGGAATACTTCCTTTTAACAAAAGACTTTTGAAGGCGGTAGAAACCATGTCTTTATTTTTTTGTTTTATTGGGATTGTCCATGCATATTTCGAAAAACAATCTACAACGGCTAATATATATTTATAGCCTGCATTTGATCTTGAACTTCCCTGCATATCAATTAAATCAGCCTGCCAAAGGTCATCAATATCTTTATAACATTTCTTCGAGGGAAATTTATTCTTGCGTTTTTATGAATTTCATTTATGACGTCCACTTTGCTCATAATGTTTCTTTATATTTCCTTTAAGTTCATTAAAAGCTATATCTCTTTCAATTGTTTTTATTGGATTTCTTAAATTTATAATAAGATTATTAATATTTTTGTAAGGTCTTCTTTAATAACAATATTTAGAAATTTAGATTCTTCTCCAGTTTCTATACTTTCATCATCTTTACTAGATTTTATAGGAATTTGTAATAGGTTATCTTTATGTTCTGCCATGTTCGTGTTGCTTTTGATAACTGACATACATGATATTATTTTTATCCTTTAATAACCCCTGCTTGTTTTAATTTCTCAGTTATAGATATAATTTCATTATCATGGTTAGCATTGCCATCACTTTGCCAAGCAACTAATAGTTTCAATCTCTCAAATAATTCGTTCTGATCATCCCAATAAATATAATCCGTGTTTTGTTTATATTTTAGTATATACCCACCAGTTTTTGTTATAATTTGTGATCCCGTAAAATATTTTTTTGGACTATTTTCTTTGAATAGCGGTTGGATAATCTGACGGTATTTTAATCCTTTGTCACCTTTTATTTGCCCACAAGGTTGCCCACAAATCACGCTTATGTGCATTTGTAATAGAAAGCATATCTTTATAGACAATCTTATCTTTTTCTGTAACTAACGCTAAATTACGTTTATTCCGAATCAAAAGTTCTTGCAAGCCAGCAGTCAATTCATAGTGTTTATCATCGATGCTAAGAATATAACTTTATCTGTGTTAAAGAAACTTTTTGAAACAAAAATCTTCACTTTAGTATTTACCATCATCAATTTCTTATTTTCACTCCGAATTCCAAAGGGTATATTTATGTTATTATAAATGTCATGTAGCATTATAATTTTTACACGGACTCTTATCATCTTCACTATAATATTCTGAGTTTGTGTTTGAATCTGACATAATTAGATCAGCACATTCTATAGAGCTATTCAAATCATCTATCATATTATTTTTATTTTTGACAAGTTTTAAGGTATCTTTTTCATTAACTTCGATTAGTGTTTCTAATGGATCAGTTATAGGTTTAAATACTTTCCTATACTTAAGATTAGCGGCATCTTCTTCGTCATGAATCAAATTAAGTTTATTTTTTATGCTGTTTACTGATTTAATCAGTTGTTCTTTAGTAACAGTCTCCATCTGATTCATATTATCAAACAAGTTTTATTTACAGTTACTAAAATTCAAATGAGTGGTTTGTAGCAAAATGCATGATTATATTGCTTTTTTAAAAGTAAATAAATGTATCAAAACACATTACAAACACATAAAAAATTAAAATCATATTTCCATATAGAAGAACAAAGCTTTTTAAATGTTAGCCAGTCAATGTCCGTATTTATGTCCATATTTTGAAGATAATCAAGAGGTTTACATTGTCACGTAGCAGTTGTTTAGGTATTTTAGAATATGTTCGAGATAAATAAAAACAATCTATCTGTCTGTGTCTCCCCATAGAAAAGAAATTACGATTATTTTCTTGTTTTTCACATGCTACGTCATCAAATATTATAACAGAATTTTTTAAAGCATCATTACGATGAATAACATCTTTATTCATCACTAAAAACAGAGTATTGGGCTGATGGAATATTCATCATCACTTCTTTTAAGAAACAGTACTTTGGTTGAAAGGCGGTCTTTGAATATAAATAAATATGTTTAAATTTCAAACCATTTTCATGCATCAAAAGATTCAGCATAACATTTGTTTTTCTGCAGTTTGAAGGGCCACATATAATACATCGAATTGTATTAGGTAAGAGGATGCTATGTCTTAATTTTTGTAATGTTTTGTTCAGTTTTATAGTGTCTACTTCTAGTCTGTGTGACTGCTTAACAAACTTCATTGTATTATCTGCTCGAAATCTGATGGTCAACTGTGGCATCATCAGGTGTCGATTAGTATTTATTAGAAATAAAACAAAAAAGGAACAAGAAAATATTTCTTTTTATTAAATATTAGAACATAAAACTACAAACAATAAAGAAAAAAATAAATACATTATAAATTGCTGAAAATTTTTTTTTTTTTATAATCTAAACTTACAATAAAGGGAAATATTAAGTTAGGTATTTCTATAGTGCCCCCATGGTACAGTATAACTTTGTTAGATAAAACTTGGCGCTTATCATCGTTACGATTCAAAGCCACTTCATTAATTTCTTGGGTGTACAATATGTGTTTGATTGATTTAATAATTTTCATTTTACATTGGTAATTATTATCTGTGAACAATGTTTTTTTATAGTTACTAAGTGTTAATTTTTTTTGTAATAGGTTTCGTTACACCTTTAGCGTTCTTTATTTGCGTTTTAGTACTATTTACTTTTATTTATTAAGTTATATACAATATAACTTAGCTCTAAGACCAACAAATTCAGAAATTACATCCCCACCTAATTCATCTTTGAATAAACCAGGAATTTTAGCGTTTCTCCTAGACATTCCATAAGGATTATCTTCAGGAAAATTGCTGGTATCAAACTGTGATATATTTTTAGCAATATCTTTATAAACATCATTGGTATATATGAAATATAACAAGCTATCAGTGTCCGTGTAACAGAGCATTGCCTATTTTTGCATAAAACCGTAATGAAACTCGTATAAATGTCGTTTTGAATGCTCTAAAACAGTAAAACCAATATATATGGGTCTGTCCAACATAACCTTTTAATGTTTTAACTGAATTATTACAAAATTTTCATCCAGTATACTGACACTTTTCAAATTCGGTTTCGAAATTAATTTCTCCCCACCTATGCATTTATTTGTTTTATTATTCCTATATTTCGCGAGATTAGTCTGACGTCCACTTGTTTACGTCTATTTTCAATAGTTTTCCCAAAAATAGCATTATTTAATTATTTGAAAAAATCTTTATCAAAATTTGATTTACTCGCTTGACGCAATTGAGTATTTAAATCTATGAATTTTTTTAAAAACATTATTGTCGAAACGCTAAAATACTATGAATATATTTTAAAACTAATCCATGTTTAAGGCATTCTTGTAAGTGTATATAGTGAATAACGTATTTTTTTATCATATAGTTTGCTATTAATTTACGACTTTTTCCACCCGGGGCATCATTTTATCGGGTGCAAAAGATAAATCACTGTGACTATCATGTAACTGATGGGGATATCTCAAGTCTACCTCTAAAATATATCCATAGTCTGCGTCTTCTGCTATACTGAAAAGATCAAATTCGTATATTCCATTTTTATTCAAAAAATAAAAATCTGACATCGGCAGCTTTTTTCTCATTGCATGTCCGTACAAGTTATTGGCATCTAGGTATATTAAAAAAGTAGACGGTTCTGTTAAATCATAGTCTGGAAAGTATTTATTATTGGCTTTGGCATATCGAAGTGAACATTGAGCTAAACCCCCACGAATTCCCTGTTCTATTAATTCATAAATTTCTAAATCAGATATTAAATCTAACTGGACTCCTGTGTATAAAAACATAGCATCCCAACTTAGGCTTGGTGAAGATACATAATATGCTGGGTCTAATTTGTGATACTGTAAGCATGTTTGTCTACATATTTCAAACACATCACAAAGCAATAACACGTCACTTTTTAAATATAAATCATTATATCCCCCAATAGAATGAATGTCAAAATGTTTCCAAATGTTTTGTGCACGTCTGTATTCATCATCTGTTATATGTTCTAAAGTTAAACTATTATAAAAGCTATACAACGTGTAAAGGAATTAACCCAAAACCAGAAAGTAGTATGCTCAGAATCGTATTGCGAATCGATCGCACCATGTTTTAATATAGGTTATATTTTTCCATATTTATTGGCCCATGTCTAAACTATTTATACTACAACATTTCTTGCTAACGCCCGGCCGCCCATAACTAGTTAGCATCGAGCGAACGACACCGACCGACAAAACAATCCGGCACGCACCGAGTGATTACCGACCGCCATGCTAAAAATAAACCTTATTATTATAAAGTTAAAGATCAAGCCGCCCGTGTCCGCGCACCCCACGCCGATCGCCTCCGTGTTCGCACCTCCGAGAGCGAGGCGCCGCCGGCGCCGGTCAGTCTCCGCGCGAACTACGTCTTTGAAGGTATCGTCCTTTCGGTTCCGATCGACGCGTGGCTGCAGGTGCCACCGCTTTCACAATGCCTTTTCAGTACACAAGTGTGCAATACACTGAAATAGTGAGAACGCTCGCGCGATGTTACGACAACGTGAGTTTGGCAGTGCAACAATTTCGTGAGAAATTCGGTGTTTCCGTCTCCAACGAGACAATGTTAGCAGCCACTCAAAGGCTTAGAAACAGTGGAACTTTTTTTCCTCCTTCCGGAATGAACACAGGCGACGACCCCTTTGAAGTACGGATTCAAGAAAGGATATTGGAGTATTTCCATGAGAACCCGGAATCCAGTACACGTGAAGCAGCGAGAATTATCGGCTGTAGTCACGCCTACGTTTGGAGAGTTTTACAAGACGACGGACAGCACCCTTACCACTTTCGTCGCTGTCAAGAATTGAACTCTCAGGATCTGGCTCCACGTGTTGCATTCTGCGAGTGGTATTTAGCGAATGAACATAAGAACATTCTTTTTACTGATGAGTGCACGTTTACGCACGCCGTATGTTCAATCAACATAACAGGCACATATGGAGTCATGTTAACACCTACGCATCAGTAGAGAATTCCTACCAACATAGGTTTTCTCTAAATGTATGGGCAGGTGTTCTGGGACCATACATAGTCGGCCCCGTATTCTTAGAACGTTTAAATGGAGAAACGTACTTAAGTTCTCCCAGAGAAACATTGAGTCAGTTACTTGACGACGTGCCTCTGTATCTGTTACGAGACCTGATGTTTCAGCACGACGGAGCTCCAGCGCACCTCCAGTAGACTGTTCGTAGGTACCTCGACGCGGAATACGGGGAAAATTGGATAGGACGTCGTGGAACTGTGCAGTGGCCTGCCAGGTCGTCGGATTTAACTCCACTAGACTATTTTGTGTGGGGTAGAGTCAAAACAATTGTTTATGACAGTGGACATAGTGCCAGAAACGTTAGTGAATTACGCGATAAAATTACGCGAGGCCATTGTGAGTGCTTTTGAAATAGTGAAAACAGACACTTCAGTGCTAAACAAACTAAAAAGACACCAAAGAAAGCGCGCGAGACTGTGCTTGCAGCAAAGTGGTGGACATTTTGAACAACTTTTAACTAGCCGCCAAAATACAAGTTAATCATTTGTTTCTTTACAAACGTACTACTTGGTCAAATTAACATGACACCTGCGTAGTAGCGATAGCGTGTCTGTGCTTTAAAACTTTCGAGTTAAGGTGTTTTGATATAATGCCGCGACCGATGCATAAGGCTCCCCTGGATTTGTAAGCGGCGGCTGTTGTTGTTAAACGGTTATTGGATTTTTTTGAGTTCTTGTTATTATTGTTACATTTAGAGGTTTTCTTCAAACTATTGGATTTTATACATTTAACAAAATGGTTTGAAAAATGAGAATTTTAAAGCTTGATATGCAAAAAAATACCTATTAGCTACGAGGTACTTAATAACTACCAATTATGTAACCGATTTAATAATATCACTTTAAACATGCTTTAAACAGTAAAAATTATAATTTTCGTAATTAAAATAAATTAGGTACCTACTAAAAAACTTTTTAGCACACTCAACAAGCGTCATTTGAACCAGGTGTCATGTTTAATATGACCGAGTATGCAGTACCTAATAATTTCAATCGATATTATGTGACATACTATTACAAATGGGTTGCCAGTCCAAAGCCTGGGAAAGTGTGATGGAAAGTTTTGAAATGGCTTTTGAAGCTTTTTTCGGGCCATAGGTAGGCCAAGGTTTAGTTCTTACAGTTCACTCAAAATAACTTGGCCGGTGTAAAGTGAACGTCTGTTAAACTGCTGAATAGTAGTGAGCTGTACGGGCGCTGCGCTGTGCGACTCAGAGGCCGCGTGCGACGAGACGCGGAGTACCTACGCCGTAGAGCTCGAATCTTCATAGAAAGGTCACTTCCGATCTAATGTTGAATAACTTTTAAAATATTATTTATTTCGGAGCAATTTATATTTTAATCACATTATTACTTATTTTTTCAAATGAGGTGTATCAGGTTTTGGGTTAATTCATTTACACGTTGTATTTTGGAGAAAGCTCCTTTTCATCATATTTAGCCCACGAATCAATATAATCGTAAGGAAATATTCCTTTTTCTCGTAGTAATTTGAGCTGAGAGTCATTTGTGAATTCATTAGCTAGATAAATTTTTTCGTTTTCTGACAAATTTTTGGACAATGCATCTAAGCTAGAATTTAAAAACTGAAGTGAATCTATAAACCTTATTGCATTGCGGCATTGCGGTTACTTTTTTATCGTAAATGTTTTTAGTGATGTAAATGTATTTTTCTTTAGATTTAGGTATCACTTTGATATTTCCTTCATAGTTTGTTAATTCTTTTATAAAGAGATAACTATCATAGCCTGATAAATTGTGGAATACAACTGGGATAAAGGGGCAGACTTTGTATATTAAATTACATCGAGAGTGTGCTGCCCCGCGATACATAAAAGTAACATGATCATGATCAACAACTTTATCGCCAAGTAAAGGCTGTTCACAAATATGACATATTGTGGCAGTTTGATAATTTTCTTTCTGTGCATTTGATAATGATAACATAGGTTTTTTAATACTTAAGTCTCTAATGATTCGTTTCACATCTCTAATAAATCTTCTTATAATTTATATTTCTATGCAATCTGGGCCTCTATATGAAACATATTTATTTAAGCTGGGGTTATGAGAACAACAAATATAATATCCAAAACATGAAGGTTGGTGTAGTTTTAAGTTGTATATGATTGTATATTATGGGTCAACAACATACTCTCAAAATCTGCGTAGATTACTAAGTTAATCTTTACCTTTCTTTCATAATGTTTAAAACTTTATTTAGTGTCTTTTCCAGGCAATACTGCTAATGTTTCAGTACATTTATGTAAAATATATCGAGATTCACTAATAAAAAACTGCAAACATGAATCACAAAATGAAAGTTTTCTATTGTGCTTAGTAATTTGACGTTTTACGAGACGTGGTAGGTCGTTAATCAAGCAATAGTGACGCTTTTGCCCTTTTTCTATGTATAATAAATTAATATGCTTTTCTTTTCTTATACTCGTTAAATATAGAGGTCCAGTCACATTAAATATTTTGTCAAGTCCATAAATATTTAAACTGAAATGATTTGTTTCTCTAATTTTTTTATATAGTCGGTGGAAATGACACTCTATCAGCAATTGTCCGCCCAATCCCAAAAAAGCCGAATCCCACCACTCTTAACGACATCCGTCCAATATCTGTCCTGCCATTCATGTCTAAGATCATAGAGGGAGCAGTTCATAGACAAGTTCTTAAAATTCTCACTGAAAATAAATTACTAAATCCTTATCAGTCTGGATTTCGTTTGGGTCACAGCACGACAACTGCACTACTTAAGGTCACGGATGATGTGCGCAAAGCTATTGACGACCGGAAGTTAACTTTTATTGTCCTGGTAGACTTTACGAACGCATTTAACTGTGTGGATGCAGACATTTTACTCACTTGCCTCTCCGCGTTAAATTTTTCTCCCATTTCTCTTAACTGGTTTTCCTCTTACCTTCGTGGGCGCCAGCAAGCTGTACGTATTAATGACTGTATTTCTAACTGGTCTTATCTGCGCGCTGGTGTACCACAAGGTGGAATCCTATCCCCATTGTTCTTTTCAATATTTATTAATTACGTTACACCGTCCTTATCTTGCTCATATCATCTCTACGCTGATGACCTACAGTTGTACTGCCATTGTAGCTGGGACAAAGTGTCGGATGCGATTGAGACCCTCAACCGCAATTTTAAAGCCATACACGACTGGTCCTGTGATTTCGGCGTAAGGGTTAATCCTCTAAAGTGTCAGGCCGTCGTAGTGGGAAGCCCGCAAATGGTTGGCCATGTCTCTGCGATTGATATTCCTAGATTAACCTATGATGAGTTGCCAATCAGTTTTTGTTCAGTGGTTAAAAATCTGGGGCTTTTAATTGATTCTAAATTATCGTGGAACCCACAAGTAACAAGCGTGTGTCAGAAAGTCAATAACGCACTTCACTCACTATATCGCTTTAAAAACTTCCTTCCAACTAAAGTTAAAATTATGCTAGTGCAATCCCTGATCATACCCATTATTGACTACGCTGACACATGCTACTTGGATATCTGTGAGAATCAACTAAACAGGCTAGAACGGCTTCTTAATAATTGTATCAGATTTATATTCAACTTACGTAAATTTGACCACATATCTTCCTACCGAGAACAATTGCGATGGCTTCCAATACGTAGACGTCGCGACACTCGTCTTTTGTGTGTGCTATATTCTGTGCTCTTTGATTCTTTTTGCCCACAGTACCTCAAAGATAAATTCTCCTTCCTTCATACCACACATCAAAGACAACTAAGATCACTCCAGAGTCTGCTTCTAACAACACCAGTTCATAACACTGCATCTTACTCGTTTTCCTTCGCTGTAAGAGCAGTGCATTTATGGGACGCACTGCCAATTCAAATAAAGAAAGCTCCTAACAAATATCAATTTAAAATTCGATTAAAAGAGCTTTTCTTACGAGAGGTGCAGAAGAAATGATTTGCTTCTAGGATTAACATTGAAAAGTTATTATGTTATATTATTTCATCTCATTATGTTTTATATATGTATATTATTTCAATTACATTGATGTATGTATATGTATGTAATAATAATTATTAATGGTTACATCTGTGTAGATATACTTTTATCTGTTTTCTCTGTTCGTTTTGGTTCATTATTTTTTATCTCATACTTTTACTTAATAATAATTAGCCTACCTTACCCATGTTCTTTGTCATGACCCACATTCTTGAAACTTTGTTTACACTGGTTCTCCTACCTAAAGGTTGGCTGGTAGAGAATGTCTTGTGGCATTAAGCCACCCTGTACAATATAATGTGTGCAAATTTTAAATAAAAAAAAATAATAATAAATAAATATTGAAAACATCTGTACAGTGAGGGTAAGATTTGGGTCTGTATACATTATTTTTTGCTGGGTATAATGCTGCTACTATACTCCATAATTAACAGTAATCACCATTATTCTTAACATTAATGCAACTTTTGGTATTTCTGATAACTCAAGGTAACTCTATATATCCATTACCTCTCATTGGTGAATATTTGTTTACATTGATTTCTAAATGGCTTACTGCATGAAAAGACCACCCTGACTCACAGTGATCAATTCATTAAGTTTGTCTTTTAGAGTAATGCTTGATTTAAGAAACATAGAATTAAAATCAGTGCTACCATATTTTGAATTAAATGATTTAAGTTTTTGTTCGTCCGACTTCGGTAAGATAAAGAAAGCAAAAAGTTCAAAGTTAACTTTAATACATTTATGTTTTGTTACAGACAGTTCTATAACTCGTTTAACATCATTCTTATAATTACACAGGAAAGATTCGGGTGTGAGGTACTCTTCTTCCTGTGTAGGATTCAATCGGTATGTTACTATTCGATTTTTAAATGCAGTAGCAATGATTTTAACATTATCAAACTCAGTACTTAATAAACAATTGGACTAATGTAAATTAGTTCTTAAATTTAATGATTTATTTATAAAAACTTAAATATTTATTTTTCAACGTTCTTAAATTACATTTTTTACATAATATAACTGTACTTAATGTCTTTTTAACTGATTCATATTCCTGGTGAGTTATTGTAACTGTGAACAATTAAAAAACAAGAGATATAAAAATATGTTTATTGATTAAATCGGTACATAATTATAAATAATACAACCAACTACAAACTAAGCTAGATATGTTTTTTAAAGATAAACAAATGAGGGATACACCGAAAAAAATAAAAAAGTGGATATTTATTAATAGATTGAGAAATAAAATTAATTATAAGAAGTATACGTCATGGCTGGACAGTCTTTAAATTATTTTCGAACAGCACTCAAGTATGCTGATAGGTAGGTGATGCCAAGCTTCGGTGTTGGGATCGCTTTTATTTTGTATTGCAACTATAGCATGACGCCACCTATTCATCGGGGACACATTTTCAATCTCGACGCATTTATAAATTTTCATTTCTATAAAATGCGTGCCTGACTTTAGTGCATTTATTTGCCGCGAGTAACCATTTTTATTGCGTTTTGTTATATAGGATACTAAGGAAGATTCTTTTTTACCGTTTTCTTCGACGTTATCGCTATCGCTATCGGAGCCGAAGAGAAAGAGGCTTTGTCTGGCTTCAAGCGCTTGTTGCCTACGCCAACCCCGCTGCCGCCTGCATTATTTGATTGAATCCTACTTCCCGATGCCTCCGAAGAATTACACTTTTAGACACGTTCTTTGGTTTTCTTCTCGATCGGCTTTGTTTCATATTCACCAGTCGAGGACTCCTCTTCTGACAGAAAGATGTTATCTATGTGTTTCGACCTGTAAAAGAATATATTGAAAATAAATTATAGTACAAGCTATCTGTGACTGTGGCTTATTAATATCAAAGAAGTAGCTTAGACTACCCAGCTATCATAATCATAATAATGAACGATCTTTATTTTACAATTTTATTAAATAATAAGACTAATAAACAAGGTGTCTGAAATATTTTTTAATAAATATTTATTAATTAAGTATCTTCTTTATAAAACTTTAGTGACTCTCGATAATTGGTGTGATGGTTAGATGGTATTCATCTTAACCATTAAGAAAATTGAGGAGCTCCGGAAAAAAAACTGGTAAATCCATATTTGACCAAACAACTATATTTTTTATTTTTCGTCTCTTATAGTACTCTTACATGCCATACTTCAATTAGACGCTTCAATACCCATTGAAAACGTACTAAACGACACTCTAAAGGTTGGCAGCTAGAACAAAACCCGAGAGTTACATCATTTTTATCAGTTTGTAACGGATTTTTTAGTTTTCGAACCAGTAACCAATAAATCCTATGCAAGTAGTTAAAGAGTGATTCCCATTTTTATCATATTTTAGTTGATCGAAAACCATTACGATTTTTAAATAAATCGTTTTTTGCATTTTCCCAAAAATTACGTAAAGTGGATTTATCGGTTTTTGTTCCGGAGCTCCTCAATTATGCATTGAGTAATTTATGTAAAACGGACTTGCGAAATATCTAACCAATAATCACAGGAAAACTATTTTATCATCATTCAGTTTATTCCCTAGTTTTATTAACTAAAAAAAGTAACAAGTGTTAATAATTAAATCATATCGTCACGTCAAAAATTTCGCATGAATGAATATGTAGCAAAAAAAAACATAGGCACCATGGTGATAATCCAGGTAAAATTCACAATAGTTAAAATCCAGTAGCAAGTGAAGGTATATCTAAAATATATCTTTACACTCTACGAAATCAGTGATAGATAATATGTATGTTTAACATATTGATGCATGCGACTGTATGTTTACTAAAAACATGAAAATAAAATTAAAAAAAGATTTATAAAATACTTACATGATGAATAGATGTAGATTTTTAATATGCAATCACTACGAAACGCTCACAACTTGATTACTTCACAATATGCTTTAGGTTGATTGATACTAATAAAATACGTCACTTCCAAGGCACTGACGACGGACCCAGATTCTCTAGCACTTAGAGCAGATCTCACACATTAGTGTTCTGAACAGAAAATGTAGACCATCAAATTTATGCTCATTTAAAAGACATCTTAAATGCGTAAGTGTGAAAGGTTATAAGTTTTAAGTTTTAATGTGTGCGTAAAAAACAGCTTAGGTGAAAATTTTAAATAGTCAAGAGACTTATTGAATTCGTGTGCGGGTTCCGTAACAAATTCCCAATAAGTGATTAGCACCTTTTTCTTTTAAACCAATCATTTTTCATATTTTTATTTTGTAATAAGTACGTACCTACTGTTTCTGTTCTAAAATTAGTATTAATATAAATGACACCGTGAAAATGACCCAAACATAATAGTTTGTACAAAAACAAGTATCCTTCAACATTTGAATGATGAAAATTTCATCAAAATCAGTTCAGTAGTTTGACTGTAAACTGAATTAACTTATCTTCGAACATTCAAAAGTAGCCATAATTATTCATTTAGACATGTGAAATTAGGATTTTTTATTATTTACGCTAGTCTTAAATGATCATTGATGAAAGATTTTCTTGATCTAATGAAAACGTTCTATTTTGAACCTTAAAACATTAAGTTATCAAATAAAGTATTATCTAAGTAATTAGTTGTCAAACAAATCTGCTCCCAGTCGGTTGAGCTGCATTGGAGAGAATTACCTAAATTATGTCGTAAGTCGTTAAAATTTAATTAGTTTTTTTGAAATGTTTTATATGAAATATATTAATTGGGTCGTATTCGACATTATATTCTCTAATTTTAGGTTCCCTAAAGTCGAATTTGAGTATGACACGTATTTTTTGTATGCTTTAAAATGTTTTCAATTCCAGTTGGTCAATTCCAAGGTCGTTTTACAAAATATATTAAAATAAACTACCACTTTAGTTTAAACACGTCACTGAGAAGTTCAGAAAGTACTAGACATTATGTTAAAATAACCTCATTGTCTTGTTTTTACATACGTTGCATTTTATATGTAGTTAATATTAAACGGTATTTTAGAAATTACTGAAAATATTTATTATATTATATATATATATTACAAGTAAATATGAACAGTCTGAATGGCAATTTCTTTGTGTCTTCAGATATCAGCTGTTACACAGCGTTTATTTAAATAAAAATTTTATAAATTTAAATCAAAGAACTTTACATATAGAATTCATAATTGCTGAAGAAACTTTTGGAAAGCAGATAGGTATACTTGCAAATTTTCAAATACCAACGCTCCGAATGGTATTTTTTTAAGTCTTCAGATATCAGCTGTTACACAGCGTTTGTTTAAATTGAAAATTTGACAAATTTAAATCAAAGAACTTGACGTATAGAATTCATTATTGCTGAAGAAACTTTTGGAAAGCAGATAGGTATACTTGCAAATTTTCAAATACCAACGCTCCGAATGGTATTTTTTTAAGTCTTCAGATATCAGCTGTTACACAGCGTTTGTTTAAATTGAAAATTTGACAAATTTAAATCAAAGAACTTTACATATAGAATTCATTATTGCTGAAGAAACTTTTGGAAAGCAGATAGGTATACTTGCGATTTTTTCAAATATCAACAGTCCGAATGGTATTTTTTGATGTCTTTCGATAGAAGTTACAACACGGCGTTTATAAAAATTGAAAACTAGATAAAATTTAAGAAAATTGCTTCTCGTATGGAATGCATTATTGCGGAAGAAATCTTTTGGAAAGCAGATAGATGTGTTTTTATTTTCACGAGAATTAGAATTCCTAAAGAATAAAAAGAAAAATTTATGCGATCACTATGCGTTGCTCAAAGAACTTGTATTGTTTATGTAAAATTTAGTATGTCTGATTTATGTTTCAATTTTTATGTACGAATTTAAAAAAATTTGTTCAATGTTTAGTTCTTTTAAATATCTTGAAAATTGTTAAAATTTTTATATACGATTTTTAAAAAAAATTGTTTCAAGTTTTAGGTTTTTTGTAACCATCTTGAAAATTGTTAAAACTTTTATTACGATTTAAAAAAAATTCGTTTTGAGTTTTAGTTTTTCTGTAACTAAGCTGTGGTAGCTAAGGAATGTTTTATATTATATTGTTTTAATAAAGACTTAATTAACCTAGACGTAAACATAGAACCTTTATCTGACTTGTGGAGATTGTTAAAACAACTTCCTTCATAGGCCAAGAGGTTTGGATACCGCGAATCAGCCGCATTAGTATTTATATGTTAGAATTGAAGCAACATAGTTAAGAGCTTTTAGACTTGACATTGGGGGATTTTCTGACCTGGACACATGAACGATGTAAGGAACTTTGGCAGATCGAGCATAAGATCTTTCTTCTAAGAGGTGTATTTTAGGTAAATATCCAATTATTCAGCCCGATACGCTGCAGCTTTATGTCCTCTATCACAGCGCTGTAAGACCTACAATAAGTCGAATTATCGTGGAACTTCATCAGCATCTCAGCACACGTCTGTTCAGGGTAAGTTACTACGTTATTCTCGGTGCACAAGAACTCGTCAGCATCTCTGTCAGCACACGGCGTCGCGACTGGTAAGTACTTCAGCCCATTCACCATTAGAAACTGATATTTTGGTATGATTACCGATGTTCTGTTATCATGAATATTATACATGGGTAACGTATATAATTTAAAATAGTTATATGTAAAGTTATCTACAATAGGTATCTCAAAAATAAATGTTAACTGGTGTCCCTTTACAAACGCTTTAACAGACAATGTTCTTTCTAATTTTATCAGATTATTTTCAGTAACGGGGTAGATTAAATGGCTTTTCTTTTCTATGGATGTTAAAATATACATAAATTCAGTGGTATTTATAACAGAATGATGCAATACTGAAACCTTACTTAGGGCCAAAGCTGTTTCTATTTCACTTATGGTGGTATAAATTATATTAAAATTATTCATAAAGGTATGGAACATTCCTAAAATATATGTCGCGTATATGGAATTATTTTCTTTGGTGGCTATATTTTTAACAATAATTTCAATTCTTTTTAAGCGTTCATCTAGTATTAAGGTCTCGTTCTGTAAGGTTTCCGTATTGTTGATCATATAATCCAGCATTTTAGATATAATGGTAATTTTATTAAAAACGGTACTTTGGTCAAGCTCAAACTGTGAAATAAATTTATCATACTTAAGGGCATCCTGATTGTCTAAATTACCGGTAATAATTTTTATAAAGGATCCTAATGGATTAAAAATGCCTCTTTTGTTTCGGCCAAAGCCAGACGGAATAAGTTGTCTTATTTTATCTAGAGTCCTATCAAGCATAAACTGTGTCTGTTTTTTCATACTAATAAATTCATGAACGAAAGGCTTGTCTGTATCTAGAAGATGAATAAATTTGTTATAACTATTGATATTAAAAATAAAGTCATTTTGTATTTTTATCAGGTCTATGATTTTGATTACAGTCCAACTATCCACCTGTCTGTACGCATGTCCTTGTTTTACAGGTAACAACCCTGGGTTAAGTTCTAGCTTGCGAATGTGAAGGCTTTGGGTCTGAGGAAGTAGTTGGGCCAAGCCCATCAGGACCAAACTCCACCTGTGGAGAACGTTTAATATTTTTAACTGGGACTTTGGTATTTCTATTCCCTATTCTAATGGGAACTACATTTCTTTCTGTTGTACCTATTACTATGGCCTTAACGTAGCGTGGCTTATCCTTGCTTTTACGGGTATTTACGTCTTTAGCGAAGACGACTTCACCTACTTGAAATTCCCTATTTATTTCACCCCCCTTCTTTTCTTTAATCCTTTCCTTTGTTAAAACCATTTTATCTGAAATGTAATTATATAAGTATTTCGTACGTTTTGAATGATCTTTCATAAGCTGCTGTATATATGATTTTTCAAAATTAATATCAAAGCTATTATTATTGTCTGTATGTCCAAAGACTACTTCAAATGGGGTTAATCCTGTAACGCTATGTATAGTATTATTATAGGCCATAATAGCATAAGTCATTATCGTAGCGGCGTCTGTACATTTTTGTTCGTATTTGGCTAAGCGATATATTTCTATGAGTGAAGAGTGAAATCTTTCTACTATACCTGTGGAGTTCGGATTATTAGGTGTGCTTATGTGCAAAACTATTTTATACATATCCATAAGTTCTCTTAAAAGTTCATTGTTAAATTCAGAGCCTGGATCACATGATACTTTTCTAGGAATTCCATATGTAGAGAAATACTTAATCAAAGCTCTTACTACCTCGGGTGTCGAACGGTTGGAGATTTCTATTGCCTGACCAAGTTTGCTGAATGCGTCTACAATCGTGAGAAAATACTTGCCTTCTATACTAAAAAGATCTATGAATATTTCCTGAAATGGTGCGCTTTGAGTCTGTGTTAACTGGATGAATGGTTTTAGCGGCTTACGGTCATATTTCATTTTACGGCATAGATCACAACTGTTAATAATAGCTGCTACGGTTTCCTGCATGTTTTCCCAATAGTAACTTCTACGTATTCTAGTCATAGTTTCTTTGATACCGCGATGGACCGTCTTGCCCTCGTGATATTTAACAACTACAGCTCGCTGTTCATTTTCGTCCTCTATATATATAACTCGTTCAGTGCATTCATAAAACAGACTGCACCTTTCTTAAACAGCTCTCTTACTACTTTAGAAAAGATTTTACGATGAGCTTCTTTTTCGAAATATATAAAGTATTTTAAATTATTTTTAATGTATTCTAATAGGAATCTTTTAACTATATCCTCGTTATTAATGGGCATGAAAAATTCTAACACATTTTGCTTTTTCCTAGATAAATTTTTAACTTGCATGTCATTTTTAAACCATTCGAAAACTAAGATCTGATTGGGCTTAGTATCAACCGCTTCATGTAGAATTGGTATAACAGCGGCGTCTGGGTCTATAGCGGAATGAACTGTAAAGCAATCGCTATTGGATATTGAAGGAACGGGATACGTCAAGTTGTCTTGCGGGTCAATTACAGATATGATGTCAGATTCTGAAGATATGGATATAGTTTTTTCACAGTCTGATACAGTTATAGTCTCTGATGTGTCTTTAGAGGGACGTTGTCGGGAAAGTTTACTAATTTAGTCAGTTAACTCAGTTACGTATTTGCGTATGTCTCGTTCTTTGTCTACATTTACTTTCATGGATAGTTGATCATCGTCTGATCCTAGAGCGTTTAATTTAATACGGGAAAGAGCGTCAGCGTTTGAATTTTGTTTGCCTTTCTTATACAATATTTCAAAGTCGTATTCCTGGAGTCTAAGGCGCCAACGGGTAAGTTTGGAATTTGGTTCTTTTAATGAATAAAGCCAGGCTAGTGGTCGATGATCGGTGTAAATATAAAATTTTCGACCGCAGACGAGATATGGGCGGAAATGTTTCACTGCCCAAATAATAGCAAGCAACTCCCTTTCTATGGTACTGTATCGAGATTCGGTATCACTGAGGGTGCGACTTGCATAGGCTACAGGTTTGAAATGAAATGAAATGAAATGAAATATTTATTTCTCAACATTGACAATTACTTGTTCTTATTGACGTCAAATAAAACATGATTCTACCACCAGTTCGAAAAAAACCTTCGTGAAGAAGAACTGGCAAGAAACTTCACGGGTATATTTTTTTTCAAAATAAATTTACAGAGTCTCTTTATGTCTATACAAAATTATTCTTTTCTGCATCTGTTAGCCCGGCAAGTCTCCCTCCCCCCAAGTATCCAAACGACGAACACCCTCAAACCTTTATCATTACCGTTTATCGTTTATCATTACCTACTGATCCCTGAGAAAGCACAGCGCCTAAGGCCACATTCGAAGCATCTGTAGTAAGTATATAAGGCTTTTGAGGATCAGGATATTGCAACAATGGTGCATTAGTTAGTAATTCTTTACATTTTTCAAAGGCGTCTATGTAAGCTTCGTCAATAATTTTTTTTTTTTTTTTTTTTTTTTTTTTTTATTTATTAGAACACAAAACAGATTACAGTCTTCTTAACAAAAATAATATTACATTAAGTTTTTAACCTAACTGTAAGCCAAAACATGTGTTACAGAAATATGTTGTAGCATTAGTGGTACGTATAGCTTAGTTTACAATAGGTCACTAAATAATACTAAATAACAATAAATTATACAAAGATTTGTATTGCATTGATTTAAACATGTATGTATTTGCACCCATGTTACTGAGGACATCGTTGCAAGATTCAATCACATTTTAAAATGTTGTAGATTGATCTTTTATATCTATTAAAATTACAGTCAAATAAATCTAAATCAAAAGCGGAATCGGCATTACAAACTTCGTTGTATTGTCTACACATACGAACTATGGGGTTATAATATGAAGTATTATTCCTGTAAACGTTTAAACTAAAAATTTTTGGCCTTCGAGACCTATAATTAATATTTATATCTATGAAGGACAACAATGACGAAGAATCTACCATGGAATGTACGATTTTGTACAGGAAAGTATAGTCACTGAGCCGGCGTCTAGTCTCCAATGAGAGCATATTAAAATAAGTTAATCTGTCTTGGTAAGACCTTAATTTTCGATGGAGATTGTATCTGAAACAAATAATTTTAAAACAGTTTTTTTGCAATCTCTCTATACAATTACAATGCACCTTGTAAAAGGGAGACCAAATAACCGCACAATACTCTGAAATAGAACGTACGAGCGTATTAAACAAATATATAAAACTCCGAGGATTTTTTAAAGGTTTTGTTATACGACTAATAAAACCAAGAGTTTTTGTACATCTATTAGTGACATAGCTGTAATGGTCATGAAAACTCAATTTATCATCAAATAATACGCCTAAATCTTTTGCAATTATTTTACGCTCTAAACATTGATCACCTAAATGATAATTAAATTGTACTTTGTTAATCTTTTTGGTAAACGAAATAACAAAACATTTTTGCACATTTAAAACCATACAGTTAGTAATACACCACTCCTGAATAGTATCCAGATCATGTTGTAATTCAATGGCTTCCTTGACGGAGGTTATCATATTAAAAACTTTCAAATCATCGGCATATAATAAACTTTGACATTTGAGGTGAATAACGAGGTCATTGATGAAAATTATGAAGAATAATGGTCCTAAATGAGACCCCTGAGGAACTCCAGAAGTATTGAAAACAGGAGACGACACTTCTCCTTTGAGGGTGACGAGTTGAGTTCGTCTATTCAAGTATGATTCTATCCATCTCAAAAGTGATCCATGAACCCCAAAAGCGTTAAGTTTCTGACACAATATGTAATGGTTAACCCTGTCAAATGCTTTAGAGAAGTCGGTGTAAACCGAATCAACTTGCGCCCCTCTTGCAAAAGCAGAACATAAATAATTTTTGTATTCAAGAAGATTAGTTACGGTCGACCTTTTTGGAACGAATCCATGCTGTTTTGGAGACAGGAGCGGTTTAACATGGTATTGTAATACATCATATACTAGAGACTCCAGTACCTTAGCGAAGCAAGAAATAATACTAACTGGTCTGTAATTTTCACAAGATGATTTATCACCATTTTTAAAAATTGGAACTATTTGAGCTATTTTCCAATACGTGGGGAAGATGCCAAGTTGAAATGACTGATTAAAAATTAGACATAGTGGTATAGCAAGTTCATCAGCACACATCTTAATGAAGTAAGGAGGTATACCATCGTGGCCTGCACCTTTAGATGGGTCGAGATTTTTTAATTTAGTCGCTACATCTTGTAAAGTGACATTAATGTTGTAAAGACAATTTACATTATGGTAGCTCATATTTAGGTCAGGGTTACCATTGTTGATATTACTATTATCCGGGTAAACAGAACCAAAATGTTTTGAAAATAGCTCGCAGATACCCCTGTGATCCGATGAACTAAGAGTACCATAGTTCATGGTGGACGGTATTGAATCTCTTGAGCTCTTTTTATTATTCACAAAAGACCAAAATGACTTTATGTTTGAGGTCAGTGTTTGTTCTATGCTAGAAATATATTTATTATAGCACTGATCTATAAGAAGCTTACTTCGAGTACGCAACATAGCAAAAGTGTCGTAATCGCGAGGGTTTTTGTATTTTTTATATAGTTTGTGATATTTCAACTTTTCTGCTATGCAACGTTTCAAAGCCGGAGTGTACCAAACAGGAAAATGATCTCTGCCCTTAGTAGTTTTCACTGTGTTATCATCAATAAGTTTATTTAGAATATTATAAAATGAAGTTACATTTGTATCAACGTTAGGAGAAGATAACAAAGTAAGCCAATCTATGTCCTTTAGTCCAACCTTAATTTTATCATAGTGGCATTTATAAAAATTCTGACGAACTTGTTTTTTATGCGATAATACCCGACTTTCAGAAATAGAAGTAATTGTAACACTAAGAGCAGGGTGATGTTTGTCCAAACGACTGATAGGCGCAGCTTCATTAACTTCAATGCCTTTAAGAGAAGAAAACACTAAATCAAGACAACGATTGTTAATATTCGTTATAAAATTGAACTGAGAGAGATTACATAAGTGATAAAAGTCAAGAAGCAAGTTAGCTCTGACATCTGCCACTGAATTTTGCACTGGGCTCACATTCCTGTTCCATACAATATTAGGTACATTAAAGTCCCCTATACATACAAATTCATTAAAATCATTTGATTGCAAAATAATCTTCTGACAGTTGGTAAAGAATTCTATTAAGTTTCTAGTAGGCATATCGGGTGGTAAATAACAGACACAAAAATTTGTCATAATCTTATGCCCGGCACTTGGCAAAATACTTACCCAAATATCTTCAAAACTGCTCTCCCAAGAAAACTGCCGAATAACATTAAAACATTTTTTAATTGCAAAAATAACCCCGCCCCCCTCAGCTTTAGTCGCGTTTGTAGTATGTCGATCCCTTCTAAATAAATTGTATCTTGCATCGAATATTTCCTCACTAAAAATGCTATCATTTAAATTCGTTTCAGTTAAACAAATCACATCGTAATCACTGTTTAATATGTTCAAGTAAATTTCATGAGTTTTGGATCTAAGCCCATTAACATTTTGATAGTATACATTCATTATGCAACAAAGAAAACAAAAAAGAGAAAAGTCAATAACAAAGGGTTTTTTTTTATACAAAATTATATATATATATATATATATATAATACAGAATTTACGGCGATAGTTTTTTTAAAGAATCAAGGTTTTTTACATGAATAGCATTAGAGGACTCATCCTTACGTACATATACACGACCAAATCGAACCCAAACAAACTTATAATTACATAATTTAGCAGCTTTGCGAGCTTCAGCAAAAATTATTTTTGAATCAGGACACAAATGCTCATTTACATATATTCTCTTACACTCTCCTTCAATTCCCAAGTGACGAGAGCTTAGAGGATTACTTGAATGCTTCTTATTATAACGATGAACTGCAGAAATGAGCATATCCCGTTGACGCGGAGACGCTAAGGTCACTAATATGTTTCTGGGGTGAGTGGAAGATGGGTTCATCCTAGCAACGCGGCGGCAGGCTCGTAGAGAAGATTCGTCTATGTTCAACTCAACCAGATCAGCCAGTTTCTTAAATATTTCCAAAACGTTTTCATTCCGCGACTCGGGAACTGCCTGAATCTCAATGTTGTGACTTCGCGAAAGTCTGTCTAAAGCAGCATACTGGGCGTCCAATTTGCAAAGGCTCTCCCTTAATATTTGGTTTTCTTTTTCAAGACTAGCAATACTCGCATTTTGGTCAATTATTTTAATATTTAGAGCTTCCTGCTGGGTCCTGATCACTGTTTGCTGATCAGACAAAGCATTCGCGGTTTCCTTAAATTCGTGCTTAATTTGTTTAAAAGCCGAAGATATCTCATTGTTAACCATGGTCTTTAAATCATCCTTTAAACCATTACGTAGGCTAGACATAAAATAATTTAATGATTCTTTTAATTTTAAGTCTAGAATATGTTCAATTTTTTCCATGGTAACCGATTCGCCTGTTATTGTATTTTGTTGGGGAATATTCGGTACGTTATTACTAGTATTCTGTGTAAAATTGTCGAAAGACATGTCCATTGAATCATCAACAACGGGCAACAAGTGCCTACGGACTGGAGTATTTGTATTTGATTTATTACGCTTAGTTAATCCTGCACAAGCGGGGCATATCCAAGATGCTAAAAACTCATCACTGAATGCGGCAAACTGATCATTTTTTATGTTCAGACATTCATAATGGTATTCTTGTTTACACAATCTACAATGAAGAAAACCACTAGAAAGTAGCTGACTATTGCAAGCACCACAGTTCATCATTGCAAAGTTAATTATATTGATTGATAATTAACTGACTTCCAGCCCAGTACAGTATAAAGAAACGTAGTAGGTAGATGAATAACTCAACGGAGCTGTAGTCCCACGATAAACAAGCACAAGTAAACCTCGCGAGAAAAAGGACTTAAGCGCCGCAGAATCAGCGTCGCTTACGCGTTTCGCCGAGACACTTCACACAGCACTGTCACAAACAATGTTTAATTAGTTTATAAATTTGATTTTGTTATATTGACCTTATATCTTCCTAAATATCACTGAATGTTATTGTAATAGATGCACATACTTTTAAATAGAATAATTATGATAGACTTTCAACTAAAATCTCACTTTGAACTATGTTTTTACAATTATTTATACGAGCGATATCTTACACCCACTTTGTTAATTGTTAAACTGATAACTGAAACTGAAACTGAAATAATTATTTTATTTCGTTTTTTAAGGCAATTTGTGAGTGGTTGAGTAATTTTTGCAAAGTCTTTTATGAATCGTCGATAGTATCCAATTAAGCCTAAAAAGCTTTTTATTTCAGTGGTCGTCTTTGGGATGGGATAATTTAACACGGCTTTAATTTTGTCATCATTAGGCTTCAAACCATCTTTAGTTATAGTATGTCCCAGATAAAGTACTTCAGTTCGGAGAAATTCAGATTTGTCAAGTTGTATTTTTAAGTTTGTCGTTCTAAGTCTATCAAAAATTGCTCTTAGCTTTTGTAAATGCTCCTGTATGCTGGAGGAAAACACAAGGATATCGTCAAGGTAAATTAGGGCGTGAATGCCTTGCAACCCACGCAGAACATTATCCATTGTCCTTTGAAAAGTTGCTGGGGCTGTCTTGAGTCCGAAAGGCATCCTTAAGAACTCATAGTGTCCAAATTGTGTACTAAAAGCGGTTTTCTGTCTATCAAGGTCATTTACTTCTATTTGATGGTAGCCGCTCGCAAGGTCTAGTGTTGTGAAGTAAGTACTTTTACCTAACTTGTCAAATAAGTCATGAATATTTGGAAGTGGGTATTTGTCATCGATAGTAATTTCGTTCAGCCGTCTGTAGTCAATAACCATACGATATTTTATTTCGCCAGAAGCGTCAGGCTTCTTAGGTACGAGATGAACCGGTGCACTCCAGGGTGAGAAGGATTCTTTTATTACGTTATCCCTTAAAAATTTATTTACTTGATTTTTAATTTCGTCTGCTACTACCGGACTTTGCCTATAAGGCTTAATGTAAATGGGGTCTTCGTTTTTAGTACGGATAAAATGTTTGACTTCATTGGTAAATGATAAAGGTATATGTTCACAGTAAAATATATCTTTATATTCTGTACATAAATTTAATATACTTTGTCGTTCTTCTTCGTTCATGTGGTCAAGTCGGAGTTTAAATAAATTTTCTGTTAATAATTTGTCATATTGTACGTTGTACGCATTAATGTGACAGTCAGTTATTTCGTATTGTAATGTCTTAAAAGGTCTAGTAACGGTAATTGTAAAATGTTCATCTTTAGTGTTTTGAATTACAGTGTAAGCATAACCGTTTTCACAGGCTACGATCGCTTCAGGCATCCGCACTCCTTTGCAAAATTCAGTAAAATTCAAAATAGCAACACCTTGAAACGTGTCTGTGGGTAATTTAACTTTCAGTTCGCAACGAGGGGGTAAATTAATTTTATAATCTAGGTTATT
This sequence comes from Marasmarcha lunaedactyla, assembly GCA_923062675.1. Classification (NCBI taxonomy): domain Eukaryota; kingdom Metazoa; phylum Arthropoda; class Insecta; order Lepidoptera; family Pterophoridae; genus Marasmarcha; species Marasmarcha lunaedactyla. Next base: position 15,357,812 of record OV281339.1, on the reverse strand, counting down.
ATGGACTATAGGTATTTTAGTGGTGTTCGTTATTAAAGTAAGGCTTTTAAGATTTATAATTGCTCCAATTTGTTTTAAAAGATCGTTTTCTATCAAGCCATCGTAGCGTGAATCTACACTGAAGACGTAGAATTTATATAGTAAGTTAAATTAATTACTTTTAGTTTTTATTTAAATATTTGAGTAAAAATATTGAATGGGGCATAGCGCAATCATTATATTTACTCAACTCAATAATTTAACAATATATTTAGCAAATTACGCACACGTTAAGTAGGCCTGAGCTTGTTGGCTTACCGTAACATAGGATATTTTAATTATTATATTTCTTACTATTACTATGATTAATGTTATAGTGAGATTGTATGTTAGTCTTTCACATCTTCATTATTTTGTAGATTTTTCAAGAATTTTCGTATACTTGTCAGGGGCACTGGGAAGCACATTATTTCAACATATTGCATATGCTTCAAACAACTACAACAAATTTTGAATTCTTTTTTATTACTCCTAGTTGAGCAGTGGTAGCCGAGTGGTTTGAGTACCGGGCTTCACGTATGTATATGTTGATGTGTGGGTCTCCGGGTTCAAACCAGCCGGCTCGTATCTCTGGAATTTTCTGAATCTATATACGGATTTATTAATTTGAAAATTACCATTTGCTCGGCGCGTCCGGGATTATTGGATGTGTAACCGTGGTCTGAAAATAGTTCCGATTAAGGGTTATCAAGGTTAGGCGGCCTTCCCTTCAAATGTAATTACCAGACTAGCCACATCTAGGATCCGGGTCAATGCGCATTATGCGCACATAAAGGGTGATTTTTTTTTTAATTACCTATAGTTAAGTCTGTTATGTCCTGTAGTTTTGTTTTATTTTTGTTAAACAAAACTAAATGATGTTTACCGATAAGACAAATAACATTTTACTTTATTAAAGTATTTTATTTTGTGATTTCTATAATGTTATGTTTTTAAAGATCATTACTATTATTATTTTTTAGGTAATTGCATCGATTTTGGATGATTTCAAGTGTCGTACTAAAGTGGTGGCCATAGTTACCGACAACGCTCCAGTGATGATAAAAGTGGCAGAAATATTAAAAATTAGGCACCTACCATGTTTTGCCCATTCTTTAAATCTGGTGTTAAAACATACAATTCATGACTCGCAATGCACCGCTCTAAAGGAATTACTTGATAAGTGCAAGGCAATAGTTTCATTTTTTAAACACAGTGCTTTAGCTGCACACGAACTAAAAGCTGTTCAAAAAGAGCTCAAAAAACCACAGTTGCAATTAATACTGTACGTTGAAACCAGATGGAATAGTTCATTCCAGATGCTAAAGAGAATTGGTGAAGTAAGAGATGAACTACCCCTTGTTTTATCTAGAAAACAAAAGGCGCCAACAAATTTATTTGCAGAGGATTACAATTTTCTTGAAGAAGTAGTGAAGCTCTTTGAACCGATTGACTCTTGCACTGAAGCTGTATCAGGCGAAAAGTATTGTACTAAGTATTGTATCTATGATCATTCCCCTCATAAAAGGTTTACTGATGAATTTTGCTAAAGTGAAAAGAGGAACTTTATTGGAATCCTCTAGAAAGGTCGTTGAAACTTTAGAAAGACATTCTGCTGCAAGATTGAAACCATATGAATCACGAAATCCCTGTATCATTAGCACCCTTCTTAATCCACACTTTAAAAAATTAGGATTTAAAACAGATGCAGAAGTGGAAAGGGGAATCAATATTGTTCAGAAAGAATACTCTTTTTACTTGGCAATGCAAAAGAAAACAACTACGCCGACGCCTGAGAATCTAGATGATGAGTCAGCACCGCAAGCAGGAACGTCACAATCAGTAACCGTGCCAAACAAAAAACTGAAACTTAATTTGCTCTCTTATCTTGAAGTATCATCCTCGACAATCAGTTCAAATGCCACTGCAGACGCTATAGTTGAAATAAACCAATACCTATCCAAACCAATTCTTAATAGGACAGAATTTCCAATAGAGTACTGGTCGTATTCACGAAGCAATTTAAAAGATATAATCTTGAAATATTTTTGCATTCCAGCTACATCTACGCCGGCTGAAAGGATATTTTCAGTAGCTGGTCAAGTTATTGTAGAGCGACGCAACCGTTTAGGCCCAGAACGTTTAAACGATTTACTTTTCATTAAACAAAATCACAAATTATTCGAAAATTGATTCATGAATATGTGTATTCATGTTAATGGAAACCTGTTAACTCATCAAAATCAGTGTACTTATAATTTGGATGAAAGTTATTCAGACATTTAATTTTGATAACTTACCTCTTTAAAAATTTCAAGTATATATTTTTTAGGAATTGAACGAGAAATAATGAGACACCATATTAATTTTAACTGTTTATTTTCTTATGTTTACAGAATGTCTTACGTTGAACCGAAAGTATTAAAAACAACTTATATTATGAATCAAAGTAACAAATGTTTCACTGACGATAATCAGATAAAAAAAATGATAAATGAATGACTTTATTTAAGTTTAAAGTAAAGTTCGACCGATCTTTAGAAAAGAAGAAAAGTCTTAATTATAATTTAGACCATACACAACATGCTTACAAAATAAAAAAAAAATGGTAAAATAAACGTAAGGGCCAAAACTGCGTTAAACGGGTACCCGCGCGGGTACCTGTCGCGTGTTACCGCGCGTGGGTACGTCGACGGGCTCCGTGGGCCCGCGTCGCAGCCCGTCGCGGTCGTCCGTCTCGGAGACCGCATTTCGTAGCGTTGCTAGTCTAATTTTAACGGCGTGCATGTACTGTTGTGTCAATGGAGGGTTTAATATATTATTACCTAGCAAAACGACGCCTAACAAAAAATAAAAAACGGCAGCCCATAAGCCCATTTATTCTATTTACTATTTGGAAGTTCCGGATTTTCCTGTTTTATGGGTCTATGTAGATACTGGCCTGGACCGAGTTGTATACGCCAGTATTTACCGATCACACACGGGAGCTCAGGAGACAACTCGACTTATTGAATATCTTAGTGATACTGCAGACAAGGTCCAACGACGCTATCCCTCTGCGCAGTTGGTGTTCCTTGGGGACTTTAATGCCCACTATGGAGAGTGACTGTACCCGTTCAAGGACACCGACCACGCTGGCAGAGAAACCTATCGGTTCGCAGTAACTCATGGTCTCTCCCAGCTCGTCCACGAACCTACGCGCATTCCTGACGTTGTTGACCATACTGCGTATTGCTTGGACCTTCTGCTGACAACTGATCCAGACATATACTCGGTGTCCGTATCTCCGCCATTAGGGACATCCGACCACTGTCTGGTGAAATCTGATATAACCCTGGAATTTTTTAAGTGTAGAGTGAATAGGTACCTCTTGGACAGGCGTGTATGGTCCTCGTCTTCATCGTCACTTTCCATCAGGTGAGATGGAAGACAAACGCCTGCTAATTATTAATAAAAAAAAACAAAAAAAAACATCTCTTTACTCATTTTTAATAATTATAAAAAAAGGTGCTTCCTCAATTTAAAGATCATAAATAAAATCAAATCAATTTAAGTGCCAAGTATTATACCTTTTTAAAAACTGCTTTAGATGCGCCAATTTTTGAGAGTAAATGCCAGCCTCATTTCGTACATGTTTTTTACACGGTTGAGCAGAGCAAATTAGGTGTAAAAAACTGCGACAAATTTGATTTTTCTTCATTGATTGATTGATTTTCTTCAAAGAACCGCCATACTCGCCTATTGCCTTTTTTTCTATCATACCATAATAGATTTGCTTGTATCAAAGGTTTATTACATAAGAACATTTAGTAACCAATTAGGAACCGAAAAAAAAAATCAAAATCGGTCAACATTTACAGATTCAGCTTGCGAATTACTGCTATAAGGAGTGATTTTTCACTTATTTTAGAAATCATCCTATATCTACTAAACTGATCCACATACCTAGATTTTTTAAATATTTTTTTTACTATGTGGACCATGGTGCGTAAACCCCTTCTATTTGGACGCTGACCTTCTGGACACCCTGTATATGCACAAATAGTATATAAGTACCTATTTGACAAAAATATTAAAGTAAATATGCTTAACCATTGCTTTTTGTTCCGCCTCACTGAAATGTTCAAAGCTTTCGAAAATTTCTTTACAAATTTGTAACCATGCCGCTGTTCTTGCATCTCGATCTTTGTACAGCTCATCTGCCTAGTTCCATATATTTGGACGGCACTGCACTTCCACAATTACTCTTTCAGTATCGAAAGACATTTTTATAAACTTGCTCCGTGCGTGCAGACCGTATCACGTAGCGTTACTGACTGGACAAGCCCGTGCATGTTACCACGCGCGTGCCCCCGCGCGGGCTTCCGTTGCGGGGCGGCGAGCCACGCGCCCGCGCACCGCGGCCCGCCTCCCCGCGGCGGAGGCCCGCGCGGACCTCCGTTGCGGAGCAAGATTGTATGAAACCGCGGCGGGGCCCGTTTAACGTAGTTTCAGCCCTAAAATTCCATTAAATCAAGGCCATATTATTCTGATAAATGATATTTTTAATAGTCCTAACAAACAGAACTTGTTTCGGTAATAGAATGTCGAATGCCGGGTTATTCTTGGCGATTTTGTTGCACAGACGAGCCATCCCCACCAAGGGATTGTAAAAGGAGGTATTGTTTTTAAATACTTGCAAAGCAAAAAGTGCTGTTTGATTGGATCTACGAGCACTATAACGAATGTTAAAGTTTATTTGCGAAAGTAAATTAATAAGAAAAAAAAGATAGATAATAAAAAAAAAATTTTTAAAAGCAATGCACAATTTTATTATCGAAACCACCAAAATAAACAGACAACTAACGATAACCCACCGCTGAGGAAAAATTGACAATCCCTTGAATACATTCTTTCAATTCTGTTATACTCACTCACTTTGTCACATCTGTCAGTTAATCAATCACATCGTCTCGTTTCGTTCTTCCTTTCCATCAGAAAATGTCTTTTCACGGCAAATGCATTTTGTAGGAACGATAATTAAATTATATCGATTGGAAATTGTTAAATAATTGTCTGAAACATATCAAAAATTTGTTGTGATTTGAGAGAAAAACAGTGTATGTGATATGTTCTAGATACGCAATTTAAAGTTGTAAATCAAATTGCGCGTCACCCACATTGTCCACCATAAGGGGCTTTATTCGCGTGAAAAATGATAGAGTTTACTATAAAAACGCTGGATTCAAATAATCATAGTTTTTCTGTGGATGATGAGGTAAGATTTTACTAATTTCCTACTAAATATGTCCTGGGTTAGCTAGAAAAATCTTAAAAATCATCTACCACGCACACATACATAGGAGCATTCACGTAGTACTTATCTTTGCATACGAAATGGAAAATCTATAGGTATGTGTGCTGTCTGCGCCGTGCACTATTTTGCCCTGCGAATCTTAATTGAGTATTGATCTTGTCCATTTGTTGCAATGCTTAGTAATTTGTATAGGTACAACATATTTTTTTGATACCTTATTTATGCAATCTAGGAATCGCTTTTGTATAAGTTATTAATTGAGTGAAATTTTTTACAGATATTAGATACTCTCATGTTAATATTTATATGTGTGTAACATGGAACACCGGAACATAGAATATCACCTTGTTTGAATTAATAAAGTTGGTTAACAAATTTCATAAGATGTGAACATGATGATGACTATGTTTATGTCAATCAATGTACATTTAAATTGCTTACTTAGTTTTGTTTAGCTTAGAAAAATACATTAGTTTCAATTCATAAATTCATTTAAAAGTGTAAAAGTATGTAGTGATATAGTATACTTTTTCTTTTAAAGTAATGCATTTGCGAAGTGAGCATTCTTTTTTATCATATCCCTTCTATCTTTAAGCTATATTTTCAATTATTGCAAGATGCCATGAATAAAACTGTGATGTCTAAAAATTAGAAAAATACAAAGCTGGTATTTTCTTTTTATTATTTTATGTGTTGGTTTCATTACAGTTAGTAATTATTTATATTCTGAAACTTGTATCACAGTGACTCAATATTTGCTAAAGCACAAAGGCATTTTTTGGTAAATAGGATTAAGTCCTAGGGTGTTAAGTAGCCTCTATACTATTCAAATCAAATTGTCTAGAAATCATTATATTTATACCTGTTTATGTTTTGTAGTGTATATACCCGGTATATTTATAACTTGTTTTATTTTGAGCTATTTTAAAATACAAATAGGTGAAATAAGATAAAGGTGGTAAACATTAGGTGCAAGATGCCTTATTGTGTTATGTAGTTCTTGCAGCTTTATTTTGCTGAAAAAGCAGACATTTAAGTACAGTTGATTTATATTCCTTAAGTTAAAAATGCTAGGATTTATAAAAAAACACTAAAACTAGACATTAAAAGAAATATTCATAATAATTGTCACAGTTATCACAAGTAAAAACTAGTGAGCTAGAAGTACTAGAAATTTCATACAAATGTCTTTAAACTGTTGACAATGGTTTAGAGAGGTTTGTCATGAAATAAATATTAGTAATAATTAATATCATATAATCTATATTATAGCAAATACAACCCTTTGTGGGTGTTTATTTAAAACAGAATTAAGAAGGCAGATGAAGAAAATAAAAATGTTGATGAATGAAACCATGATTTTATTAGGATTTTTCAACTAAACTTAAATTCATTGATAATTGTAGTAATATACTTCCTTAAAATATGATCATTCAATCTTTTACTGGAGTAGATGTGTAATTTTTACAAATATTTGTCATGTTCACTGCCTTAGTGACAGAAAACCCCAAATACTCAATTGGGGCACTCTTTTCGTGATGATTTTCCTATTTTCCTACTTTACCTATTTCTTCCTAATTTACCACCATAATAAATTCCTATTTTACCACCATAAGAAGTTTCAGTTAAACTTAAGGAACAACCAGTGCAATTACAGGAACTGTGATAATTCAAATTGAAGCTTACAGTCAGTGATGCATCATTAATCAACTTCATTATAAAGTAGAATGGATCAATTCTAAACTTGACAACTCTTTTACCTTATTTAAAAATATTTTAGCCAAACTAAATATAACACATATTTCTGAAAAAATCAATTAATAACAAGTTATTAGATGTTTCAAGTTCAAATGGTGCAATTGAACTGTGCATGAAATTTGATATTGTAATAACCTCCTTTATTACAATTGTTTTAGAGATAAGTAAACCATAAATGTATGATTTTAAATATTCAAGATATGATTTATAAATTCATGCAAATAATGCAAAGAGTAATGTACCAGTGTGTAGGGTTACAGGTTATGTCGACCTAGATCTGTTAAGGAGAGGTCGTTTTCATCATTTCAGACAGATTTCTCTTTCAAACACCCTATCCCAAACTGAACCGTTTTCATTCTGTTGTGTATTGGCCAATTTTTTCGTACTTTGTAGGTCTAATGTATTCATTTAAAATTTTTTTTTGCAGTAGATAAATTACTTTAATATATGAACATTTTATGATTATGTTCATAAAAGAAAAAAAATTAAAAAGAAATGAACCTAATATTCGTTTCTCTTAAGAATATTGTAAAAATAGTCTATAGAACTTTAGTGGCAGATGAACTTTAAAATATGTATGTTTCATCAACTTTCCAAAAATGTATAACAATCTAGGGTTATTATTAGAACTTGAAGAAAATACTTGGATGAAGCATTACCAGTAGGTAGTAAAAGTGCTTACGTGGCACAATTGTCATAATAAATAATAGGTAATAAATTGTCTGTGACGAACCAGTTTGTTCAGTAACTTGCATTTAAGTAGTTGAAATATTAAAGTAACTCGTCTATTGCCAAAAAAACAATTAAAAACGAATAATTAGACCTACACATTGCGAAAAAATTGGCCAATACACAAAAATTAAGTAAATTTTTGTAAAAAACAAAATGGTTCAGTTTGTGATAGGGTTTTCATAGTGAAATTGTCTGAAATGATGGAAACTACCTTAACAGATCGAGGTCAACTTAACCTGTAACCCTGTATATAAAAAAAGCTTTTATGATATTTTAATACAAGGCAAATTTCTGCATTTTCTTGTTTCGAGATTGAATATGATATCTATAAAACCCTTTGTCACAATTTATTTATTGTGCTTAGCATCAGATAAAACATGCAAGAAATCTATTAATTGGATGAGAATGTCCTTTTATATGCAGTTCCGTTCAAAATGCTTGCTGTAAAATTTACCAAGTTCAGTCACTAGTGCCATGCTGTTAAACTTATGAATACTATTTGCAGACTACAGTGCAGCAACTTAAGGACAAGGTGAAGGAGCAGATGGGAATAGAGACAAATTTGCAACGTTTAATCTTTTGTGGACGGGTTCTTCAAGATGAAAAGAAACTCTCTGATTATGGTTGGTATGAAATCAATTACCTTTTATTTTATAGAATTCATTAGGTTGTGGTGCAACTTCATACAAACCAACAGTTCATCACACCTGTTGCAATTACCCAAGAAGTTTGTTATGCTTATGTCTATTAAAAATATATTTTATTATATTATGTGTGGAACTACAGCAGACATTAGGATTGCTAAATCACATGTAATTTCATTGCACATGTGTATTAGCCCTGATCGTGTTATTCATCGTGTTACAGCAGCGTCATTGATGAGGACTAACGTTTGGTTATCTTTGAAAATGGCAGAACAGCTTTTTCGACTCCCCTTTTTTATTGTAATAATTAGTTTATGTAGAATAAATATTAGGTCTTTACCTATGAAATTGCCGTTTTTCACGAAATAAATGAAGCGTAATTTTTTTATATATTTTTTATTTCATTTAATCAAAATAATCACCCATGCAATCAATGCATCTTTGCCAACGCATTGGTAGCTTATTGATGCCTTTCTTGAAGAAATCAGCTGGATGGGAGGCAACAAATTCTTCAAAGGCATTTTGTACTGCCTCTCGGGTATTGAATTTTTTTCCCGCCAAGAAGTTATCCAAATTCTGGAAAAAGTAGAAGTCTGTAGGCGCAAGGTCTGGTGGGTACGGCCGATGACGGAGAACTTCCAACCCCAACTCTTGTAGCTTGGAGACCGTCTGCTGTGCAGTATGAGGTCGCGCGTTGTCGTGCCTGGAGCAGTGGAGCCGAACGATTGACCAAAGCTGGTTGGAGACGTGCGAGCTTCTCCATCATTGTGTTCAGTTCTTCACAGTACACATCTGCAGTAATGCTTGTCCCGTTTGGCAAGAAGCTGTGATAAATTACACCCGCGTTAGACCACCAAACAGTGACCATCACTTTTCTAGGGGTAAGTTTTCGTTTAGGGCATTGTTTGGGTGCTGAACCAGGGTCCAACCAACTTGCTGAGCGCTTACGGTTGTCAAACAGGATCCATTTCTCGTCACAAGTAACAATGCGGTTCAGAATTCCTTCATTTGTATGCCTGCTGAGCATTGCAAGGCACGTCTCCACGCGTACTTCGCGCTGGCGGTCATTGAGTTCGTGGGGTACCCATTTGTCAAGCTTTTTTACCTTGCCAATTTGACGCAAATGGACCAATATTGTTTTGATGCTAACGTCGAAAGCTGCTGCTAATTCATCCGTGGATTGAGTTTCATCAGCTTCCACAATTGCCTTTAATTCGTCATTGTCGACCAAAGTTTTCGGACGACCGCGGGGTTCATTTTTCAGGTCAAAATTTCCAGAACGGAAGCGGGTAAACCAATAACGGGTGGTGTGTTCGTTTGTAGTGTTCGCTCCGTAAACGTCGTTGATGTTGCGTGCCGCTTGTGCCGCTTTGCTGCCATGACGGTACTCATACTCCATAATTACTCGAATTTTTAACTTATCCATGATGACGAAAAATGTTCGAATGCGTTGAAAACAAAACACTAACTATTAAACAAATGACGATTTTAGAAAAAGAATTCCATGTTTGTCAAATAAAATTAATTTGAAATTAGAATTATCAGTAAAAAAAAAATATTTTCATTTGAAATGGCCAGTACGGCAAAACGGCAGTTTCATAGGTAAAGACCTATTATCAGATTTAAGCTTGAGAATGTTCAATGTATGACATGTATGTTATTCATTTATAATTTTACTCAACAACATATTTTTACTTAGATATAAATGGTAAGGTGGTGCATCTAGTGCAACGTGCTCCGCCGAGCCCAGAATCTCGACACCACGCGCCGCCTAACGCTGCTATCAACTCTAACGAAAACGGTCCACCTCTGGCTCAACTCCGCCGCATTATGGTATGTTAGCCTTTGTAAAGTATTACACAGTGCAGTTCTGAAGTTTTTGAACAAAATATGTGGGTGGCAATAATAGGTATTGCAGCCGGACGGAAAGGCAAAAATAGTACCAGATAATTCCTACGAGAAACAATTAATCTAAAAGTACGTGAAAAACAATAATTACTGTAAAAATCATAATGAAAAAGACAAAAAATTTTTTTAAATGTCAAGCTGTATTTATTATTAATGATGCTAATATTTTCATAAACTGCCTTTTTTGTAATGTTGCCTTGCCTTTTTCAATGATCTCCGCGGTAAAAAGTCATGCAGGACATTGTACACAATGTCAACAATTTTACGGTCTAGTATTCGTTCGGTGAACTGCAGGAAACTCAAACGACTCGTTGGTCAAACGTGCATCGGTCTTCAGTTCATTCGGTGAGAATTATTATAGTGAAAAAAGTCTATGGGATCTATTAGTTGGTAAAATGGTTTTCTAAAACATTTTCGGGACTCAGGCAACTGAAATGTCGTCGTCAGTTCAGTGGCGTTAACATTTCTGTATCATTATGATTTCCTAACGAACGCGCAAGATGATTTCAATAAAAAAACATGGACATACTGAATTGATAAAATATTGAGGTATTCTTTAGTTTAGTTACACGGTATGCAATGGGTTAAAATGAAGCGTTATTTTAAATACATATTTAAAATCATTACTAAAATCTACTTACCTGTTGCAGTATTAAATAAAACCGCATATAATGATAGTCATTTCGTTTTTATGTTTGTAGTTTACTCAGTGCTAGAACGAAGTTCTCTATCAGTAATAAGGCGGATAGAATAACTTTTCCAAGAAACCTTATTTTTAGAGAAACTTTATTGTTCTAATGTAATGCAGTACTTCATTGATATTATGATTTAAATGAACTGACATATTATGTAACTAAAATTTTAACTGTTTTTGTACTAACAAAGATATACACTGTGTCCCAAAAAGTAGTGTTAAGCAGAAGTACATGGACAGAGCACCCTTTGGGGCATCCCCGAAACACCCCTATGTATGTTCCACGATTTTTTGCAGTATTCAAGTTATGAATTTTTTTTTTGAATTTTATAGAATTCTCTATCTGGACAACTTAAAACTTTTCCAGAAAAAAAACTAAGACTTTTTCAAATTTTCTTTTTTGCTAATTAATCTTTAAGAATTTACCATTTATGCATAAAATAATCGGCTTCGTAACGTTGATGAAGGTCATGAAAATTATAGTGTAAGTAAAATATTTACGTTCTGTATTAAAAATTTAACAGGCGACTTCATGATTTCTAAGTAGGTCTAGAAACTTCCTCAAACTTCTCAGCTTTCATAATCATTTTAAAAAAAGTAGTACTTAATGGGACTACTTTGGCTCCAGTCGGCCTTCAAAGACAAGAGGCAGAGATTTCTTGAAATTATTTTAAACAGCTAACAGCAGAATGGTTGTCATTGCTGCATTAAAAACGTTCAGTGCGGTCAGAATATGGACAGGTGACCACTGTTTTCACCATGTGTCACTTTTTTCTAAGATTTTTTTTACATGTATGACTTCTTTTTTGTAAGTGGAAAATTGTAAAATAAAACGAAATTATCAAATTTCTTAACTAAGTTTATTAATTCACAAGGAATTTTCAAAATGTCTACCTTCTTGTTAGATGCATATTCTACATCGTCTGTAAAAATTGTCTTTTAAACGAACAAAAGTTCTTCGATTGTTTTTTGTAGTTTCTTCAGCCTGTGTTGAATTTTTGCGTAATTCGCTGATGTTTCGACACTTTTTAGCATAAACTAGTTCTTTATAGTACCCAGATAAGCCCCAGTCTCTCGGATTTAAGTCAGGTGACCGGCCATTCAATGGGTCCACCACGACCTTTCCGTTTGTCTCTAAAGCGGCTGTTTCGGTATTGTCTCACAATCGATGCATAATATCATGGTGCACCATTATTTTGAAAAACCATATCTCTGCGTGTGGCTAAATCAACATCTAAAAGTAAGTTTTCTCTTAAAAATGGAGGTAAAACTCGCCGTTTAAGCGATCTGGCAGGTGGAATCGATCAATAAGTTGACCGTCGACAATTCCAGATCAAAGATTGATGCTAAATTGTTTTTGAAAATTTGAAGCCCTTGTTAAGTGTGGATTTTCAATACTCCAGGAGTGGTAATTGTGTATGTTGAAAATTCCGATCCGTCTAAAATGAGACTCATATGTCCATAAAACGGTATTAAAAAAATTTACATCCTCTGCTTGACGCCGTAACATTTCTCGACAAAATTGCACTCGTTTTGGGTAGTCCTTTGGCTTGAGCTGCTGCACTTTTTGTATGTGTTAAGGATGATACTGCTCTGCTCGCAGTATGCGATGTACCTGGGATTTTGGTATCCCAGTTCGGCGCTCAACGCCTCTGACACTAACTGAGGGGTCTCTTTCAACTTCTTCAAGTACAGATTCCACTTGATCTGGGTCATGCATTTGAGATGGACGTCCGGGCCTAGATCCAGGTATACGACCATCCATGTAAGATTTATGAACTCTCAGACTCATGCGGTGGTCCGGAAACCTGTCTGGTTGAGGCTCACCGCTTCGTTCTAAATGGTCTCTGTAAATGTCAAATCCAGTTGTCGTGCACTCAAGGTCCGCAGGAATAGCCACGTCGTCAGAAAACAGGAACAACACCAATCCAAACCGATAGCACTCAGAGTCCGCAAGGAAAGCCAAATTTCGATTATGCGTGCACTTAATAGTCCGTAAAGAAAGCCAAATTGTTAAAGTAATTGACCAAACAAGAGCGTCGTACTGAAGGCGCAAAGACGACTTTGAATAAAGGAAACGAAAGCAACCTATGCAATGACGTATTTTTAGAAGACTTAACAACAATATCATAACTATCTCTTTCTAACATCTTTTACTCAGAAAGCGTTAGCTCTTTTTGTGGTCGCTCAGGTATAAACTGGTTATGAAGAATGCGGAATGGTCTTTTTTTTAGCAAGAATTAGGGTCTTTTTTAACAATTGTTTAATTTATGGAACGCTTTTAACGTTTACCATTCTGCTGTTAGCACTTTCACATCGCTAATTTCAAGAAATCTCCGCCCCTTGTTTTTGGAGGCCGATTGGAGCCAAAGTAGCCTTATTAAGTACTACTTTTTTAAAATGATTTGAAAGCTGAGAGTCTGTGGAAGTTTTTAGACCTGCTAAGAAATCATGAAGTCACCTGTTTAGATTTTTTATTGCGAGTCGAAAATTTAAGTCATAATTAACAGAACGTAAAATTTTTACTTAACACTAAAATTTTCATGACTTTTGTCAAAGTAACGAAGCCGATTATTTTATGCATTAACGGTAAACTCTTGAAGAATAATTAGCAAAAAAGAAAATTTAAAAAGACTTGTTTTTTTTTTTTTGGAAAAGTTTTATGTTGTCGAGATAGAGAATTCTCTAAAATTCAGAAAAAAATTCATAACTCGAAAACTACAAAAATCGTAGAACATACATAGGGGTGTTTCGGGGGTGCCCCAAAGGGTGCTCTGTCCATGGACTTCTGCTTGACACTATTTTTCGAACACCCTGTATAAGATTGTATACTAACAAGTGGGCGACGTTGCTACAATAAATAAATTTATTATTATTATTATTGTAATGTACAATACATATTTTACTGCGAAACGGACCAATCATATTTTTAGTAGGTAGGTAACTCGAAGAAAATAAGGTTTTTCAAGTTGGGCATTCACAATTTGTAGCATTAATACTATTTATTCATGTACTAGCTGTTACACGCGGTTTCACCCGCGTTATTCTAAATTTCATGGGAATATCGGGATAAAAAGTATCCTATGTGTTATTCCAGACTATAAACGATCACTGTGCCAAATTTCATATTGATCCATTCAGTAGTTTTTACGTGAAAGAGTTACAAACATGCATCCATACAAACTTTCGCGTTTATAATATTAGTAGAATAAATAAATAGCATTCATACCAAATGATTCTTAGGTCTTGCTAGCAGACATTAAATATGTAAAAATAAAACATTATTACTTACTTTTATGGTTTTATTATTCATGTTCTTCTCTAACTAATACATCAACGAGATGTGAATGGAAGAGAATGGCGCTGGTTCCATCACATTACTTTGGTATCGAGCCCATCCAAGGTACCAGACTATTGTCATCACATGCGCACACCATCCTATAGTTCGCATACCACATATGCAACTACAATAATATTGTTGAACGCTTTAATCCCAACCACTATTTCCTTCAGCCATTATTAATTTATGACTGTAGTATATTTTATTACTTTGGTGCCTAGATTTTATTGTACCCTCCTTGCCTTCCTTATTTATTTATTTACTTAATTTCGTAATAGATACTTACGAAAAGCTTTTTTGTAAAGGTATTACATGTACTTCTGAGAGTTAATAGTCTCCTTTTTATTGTAATGCAATTCAATATAGCTGATATAACGAAAATCCAATATTCTTAAAAATATCAACAAGCCTATGTTAGTAAAATTCGATGTTCTTTTTAAATTATTTTGTAGATTTTTGTAACTTTTAAAGTCTTAGCTTCGTTTTTGTGTGGTCCTGTCTATTTAAATCAGGTGTTTATTTTATTGTTTTTATTGATGAGTTAAAAAAAACCTGTTTACATCAAAAACTTATACCAAAATATCATCAGCAATAGGCTAACGTACGGTCTTTCAATCGATGGACAGATTCGAGTCCTATCCTAGTGTCGATCATGTCAAACTGCCTTACGTGCGGCCATTTTTGATAAACTGTGGGGATTTCTGACAATGATTGCGGTTTCATTTTTTACTTGTACACGAAAATCGCTGATTTATTTTCAAAAGAGATATTTTTATTACATTCTTAAATACTTTCCACAATTTAATAGTTAAGTGCAGGTGGTAGCAAGTTATGAAACGGGTTCTTCACCAAATTCTTAATAGCTGTCTCAAAAGGGCTTAAGGATTATATTTACCGAAGATATGTCGAATTTTAGGAAATGTAACTTTTACAGCTCCTCCATTTTCATAGGAAATTTTTATTATTTTAATGCGATTTTCGAGTGAAATTGAATTCATTGTAATAATTGATCAAGCTTCTACTACGGATTTGTAAAAAACTAAATGTCAAAACTGTCATATGTTCCGGTGTGACCATATTAAAAAAGTTCTTGTTGAAAAAACCTTTACATCTTGAAATCTGGAATAGGGTTTTAGAATTCCTGAAGGTTTTTTACAAAAACTTTCTAAAAAATATTACATTGTTTACCCACTAAAACTTGTAACTGATATTCAATACCAAGGTGTCAAAGGTGGGAATCAGAGGTGCATTGCGTTCCAAATCGTTTATGCTGTGAAAGGAAAACAAGACAAATATTTTTGAGACTCTCATAATAATTTGTCTACTAAACTAAATTCTAATTCTATATATTTCATTTCATCTTTCTTATTTCTTACAAAGTAATCATTGTCATGGTTATCTTTCTTAGTTTTACATTTATTAATATTCTGGAAAATGTACAACACATTATGTACAACACAAATATACTGTGATACAAGGTTTAATATTCTAATTGCTTTTCACTTTTATCTAAGAGATTCTCTATTTCCTAATTTATATGTTCCATGAATGGCCCCTTTCTAACTGAAGAAGACAACTATTCAACTCCACCCATGTTCTTGTCTACCTACAACTTGTGAAACGAAAAAGAGATTGTAAATGTGACAAGAAAATAATTGTTTTAAGGGATTTAAACTATGTTTAAATCATTGACTCCCAAGATATAAAACTAAATAACATTGAAATAAGCATCTCCTCTACCTTCACTATCAAAAATATCAGAAAAACATACTAACCAGATTTGTCAGCTTTTTTAAAACAAATATGGCATACTTTCAAAATTCAAGCACTACAGTTCTCTACTGAAAATGCTATAGCATCGTAAATATAGACAATTGCTGGCCATGTAGATAAAAGTAGAAAAGGAATGTATGTTTTCCTAGGACTTAAAAAAACCTTTGAGGCTGCCTCAGCCGCTATCCTCCGCTAGAGGAGTTCCATATGCGCTTTTTTCTAAATACCTTTAAGACAAAACAACAGGTTAAATGGGATCATTACACTAATGATCTTAACTTTAAATTTAACTTAATCATTCAATAAATACACAGTGGTTTTGAACACCTAGTGAAGATTATTTTCAATTTAAAAAAGTAACAAAATATTTCCCTATTGCCAACCGTGCCATTTTTCCTGTGATGTTCGATGGTGGTCTGAACTGTAGATCTGTGTAGGGATAAGTCCTTGGCTATTTGGTAAGCAGATAGGCAGAATTATTTTACGTACTTCGTCGGCGATAGGTTTCCCGCGAGCCATTTTGTTTGCAAATAATGATAAAATTGCAATTTATCATTATGTTCGGAAATGATAGTGACGCATCATGTGACAGATTATTTCTATTCTCAAATCGATTTTACTCATTTTTCAATTAAAACAAGTAGAATTGAGACATGGACGAACTCTTTTGCATCAATTAAGAACTAGCGAACTATTTTGAGTTAGTCGTAGCAAATTAAAGTGCCCATAAATACATATTTTTCTAAAATAAGTTTTTCTTTAACACATTGGTATCCTTTACAAATGACGAAATCTATTCACATGCATTTCCCCTTATTAATAATACGCTGTCCTTTTTTTTCGAAATGGACAGTTTATTTATGGCCCCATGGGCCTTTTAAACTTCACTTAATTTCAAATTGTAGCTTAGCGCCGACGGCGCTTAGTCGGAACTTTAACTGAAGACTTTATATTTTATTTTTACCTTAATTTTAAAATTATTTTTGTATTCTTTTAAGTAGTCTTATTTTGTTTTAATTTTAAATGTGTATTGTTTTGAACCCTGTGGTTTCTTGTAACTGGAAAAGCACAAGACTCAACACTGCAGCTATATTATTTAATTGGTGATGTGTATTTTTCGTTAGAAACCCAAATACATAAATAAATAAGACGATCTGTTGAGACGTTACGCGGAAGCCTATAACGAGACGCCGCGTCTAGGTTGGCTGTGTATTCAGCTAACTTTTTGACCAGCAGTTTGGGATGGTGGGGAGCATTGTCGAAGTAGAGTGTAGATGCCAACTTCCGAGCCGAGCCTTGTGGGACACCGGCTAATACAAGACGGGGTTGGAGAGCGCACCTTCTTATCTGTAGCTATAGGTTCCACAACGGAGAAAGTCTCGTATGATGTGCACGACGCTGTCTGGCACAGCTAGTTCAAAGACCTTATATAACAAGCCGTTGTGCCAGGCCTTGTCGAAGGCTTTAGCTACTTCAAAGGAAAGCGCACCCGTGCCTATCGGTTTTCGAGCTTCGGTCCTTTGCTCTAAAATGTGCTCCGTGATGCGGTACACCTATTGGACGCAGGAGTGACGGTACCTAAACCAAACTGTTCATCCGGTAACAGGCGCGTGTTCAAAATGATCCTTTCGTATAACTAGCCTATCGCGCTAAGCAAGTTTTTCCGGGTTTCCTAATACCTGTGACAATCGCTTCCTTCCACATTTGCGGAAATGAGCAGTTAGTTAGTAAGTTATTGAAAATAACTCCTAGCTGTTGTGTGAGTGCTAGTGGGACAGCTTTCAGAACCCTGTTTGGCATTTGGTCTGGACCTGGGGCTCTTTCCGAGGTTTCACGTTTTTAATTATTACTATAATTTAATGATTGTCTGTACCTCTTCGGAGGGTGTCAGTCGGTGGGTGTCAGTCAGTTTGCCTCGGTCGGAGCGTAATCGCACGCCCGGATAGCTGCGTTCTTTGCTCTCAACCATCCCTTACATCCTCAGCAGGATCCAGCGGCATTCGCCACCGAAACCTGCCTGGAGATGCACACTGATAGCAGTTCGAAGGTGGTTGGTGAAAGCACCGATCGCTGCATTGGTCTCCTCGATGGATGATAATGAATCGGGAATTATGTTTAGTTCGGGGTTGTAGGTTGCCTTAAGTTAGTTTGACCTAATCGATGTGTGACCTCGTTTGAGGAACGGGGTCACTTGGGATACCTAGCTGAATGACTACCGGTCGGTGATCCGAAGTAAGCTGGTGGATGACTTCTTCTGAGCGTACCGTTAAGTTCACACTTTTTAGGATTGCTATATCGAGAATATCGGGGCAATGATTTGTGTTATAAGGATAGTGTGTCGGTTCCCGAGGACCCACTACATCACAGTTTAGCGAAGAGCTAAGTTGTCAAGTAGGCGATAAGTTTATTATTTGTTTTCATTCAAAAGCAAGAAACTTGAGTTGAAATTTCTTGTTCAAAGATTTTTAGGTATTTAAATATCAAACGCAAGTTTCTATACAACAGTTGGAACTTTTGGTTGATTTGATAAGTAAATAATAAGCCTAAGGACTTAGGATAACTTAGGTCACGTCCGATCTAGGAATATTCCGTCGATTGAATAGGTATCTCGTGGATAGACGTGTAACACCTTCGTCTTCATCGTCACTTTCCATCAGGTGAGATAGAAGACAAACGTCTTATCCCTTTTTAATAAAAAAAAAATCTAAGGAGGGATGAGACGCGCTCAAATTTGCGGAAAGAGTTTGCAGGAGTGTTACTTTTTCTCATACCATCGACGTACACAGGACAGCCAATAATGGAAAAAAGTGCAGCTTTACAGCGATTAAAATGTCGGGTCGCGACACATAATAACCTAAAAATCACAACATAACATCTTATACATTAATTATACACTAATTTGACATGAAAACCTCTAACCGTACAATGTTAACTATTGGTTAAACAAGGAACATTCCTATGTGATGCTATAGATGAAGAAAGTCCTCCAACGTTTGACACATATTCTAGATACTAGCACTTTCATAAGAGATAAGCACAACATGATATCACCCCTAAGAACTTTATTTAACACATAATTTTTCAAATTAGATTTGATTGAACTTATTATGATTATTCAACCCCATTTATAGTCTTTGTATAAATGCTTGTTGGGCCATCTTACCTTGCTCTAAGATCAACATTAACTTGATGCAGTCCTTTAACAGTCTCCATGTTAGCTACTTCATTTGTGAAGCTCTCCTCTGCCACGGTATATTGACATCGATAGTCCCTTTCACGAAAGTACGGGAACCCAATGACACATTACACATAGACAAGTCATACCCAAACATTACCGCACAAAAAAACGGCATCAACGTAACTATAGATACCTTTCCGATATATAGAGTAATATAATTTGTGGGAGAAGGAAAGAATAATACGGTTCACTTGTAAGAAAGAGATACCTATGTACTTCGTGACGTTGCTTCGCACTAATTGGTCGCGAGTAAATTGTCGAAACTCTTGTCACGAAACGTTGTCTCTTTTACTCCCACATACAAAATCATATTACATCTCTTCGAGTTTGTTGAAACGAATAGCCATGTCAATTTTAAAACGTCATTTTAAATAGGAAAATAAAATAATAAATAAGATGGTTATAAAAATAGTACTTACGCATGAAAAGAAACGTTTATTCTATCTTTAACTGTAACAGTGTAATTATTACACTGTCTAAACACACAAGAAGGCATTGTACGGTATTAAAAACACAGAATAGGGAATAAGTTTTGTTTGATGTTTAGTCGTGACACTGAGTTGCACAAGACTGAGTCAAATAGCCGGCAACTGCCTTGCATTTGCGTTGCCATTTTAGAGAGCGGATAACCTGTTTATATCGATGGCTTAGAGCACACATGTTCTAATTACAAAAATTGCGATTTTTACTTTGTGATGGACAACTGTATTAATTGACGTGCTCTACCGCTTCTACTTACTCACGTGTCGACATTCCATCTCTTTCTATCAAAAAACCAATGTCACTGTTGTATCAAGTAAACTTTGGTTAAGTCCAAAAGTATTAAAATCCTTTATTTTTACTAATCTGCTACGAAAACTCCATAAGTGATTTAAAGATTATCTCCCGCGGTATTAGTTAACGCACATTGACATTAAACATATTTACGACATGTAATCTTAAATATAACCAACAATTCATATGTTCTAAATGCAGTTAATACAAAAGCAAATCTAATCTTGCAAATATTTTTATGTGCACAAATGTGCTTAAGTCGCTATGATACAAAAAATAACTAGGTATGTTTACAAAATTATCGATAATCAAAAATGTAAATACACTTATTCATTTTTGTTTTATTTCTTGAAATGCTCTAGTATACTAATGTCATTTTAAGTTAAGTGTGCTTTCAATAATCGTTTTTTTGATCCCCTCCAAGGGGAGGGCTTGAGGATCTAAAAAAATGCTCTTACGCATACCCACCGCGCACGATCGAGTATATGTGGGACTCGCTCCGAGCCTACCAGAGGCACTACCCACTAAAAATCCCCTGAATGACTGGCAATCTTGCCTCACTGCTTTCATCTGAAGCGACGACCAATTGGAGGAAAAGGCCGCGGAAGCGGGGCTCATAAGGGGTCACCCGCTGGGATTAACATAGCACTAAAGGTGCTCAAAGCACTGAAGGTGAATTCATAGCACTGAAGGTGCACAAAATGAAAAAGAATTTAATTAATTCAAATCAAGATTAGAATTAGAACTTGCGGCCAGAAGGGCTTCGAGATCTATCTAGTGACAGTTCTATGGCTACGTTCGTGTGCGCGTTTCTCGGTCTAGCCACTTTGGACTTCGAATCTACGACAGGGGTAGTATACGAGACGGACTCTCGAACCAAAGGATTCGGGTTTCGGGTTTTGAGGTGCTGTTGCACTGTAGGTAGTTCAAGATCTCTGTGCAGGTCCGCGTTACGCACGTACCAAGGTGCGTTTGTGGCCCTGGTGCTAAAGAAATTTTGATCCACTGCAGTTTGTGCAGGAGGGAGGGTTGAGCGTGGGCAAAGATTGGCATAAGTCATGACGGGTCTAACGCAGGTCTTATAAAGCATACGTTTGTTTCTAAAAGATATTTTACTATGTCTACCTAACATACTATATATGCGACCTAAGTAAAGACGGGCGAGTTTCGTTACTCTATCGACGTGTGGTTTGAAAGAAAGCGTCTGGTCTAAGGTGACGCCTAAGTATTTGGTACTGCACTTCCAGGGGATGGGAATACCTAACATTCGAACGTGGAGATTGTCGGCGATGCGATGGCGCTTGAAGTCGAATTAAACCGCAGAACTCTTGTCCGGGTTCACATCGATACGCCATTTTTGAAACCATACACCGAGGGAGTTTACGGCCTTTTGGAGTCTGGTGATGTTCTTCGGGACTTCGTGGCCTTTGGTGTAGGGCGGTGTCGTCGGCAAAGAGGGCGAGTTCGACGCCTTTCGGCGGAATGGGAATGTCGTTAGTGTGCAGTGTCCTTCAGGGACTCCAGCCTTTATGGGACGAGGAGCGGAAAGCGTGCCTTCATGTCTAAAACGAAACGTACGATCTTTGAGAAAGGATGCCATTATCTTAACTAGGCGATCCGGTAAGCCTATTTTATAAAGTTTATAAACGAGACCGCTGTGCCAGACTTAATCGAAAGCCTTGGCTACGTCAAAGAAAACCGACCGTTTTATTACGCCGCGGATAGCCGCTGAGTATGTACTCGACGATACGATGTACTTGCTGAGGGCAAGAGTGCTTAGCGCGAAAGCCGAACTGATGGGGAATGATAAGGGGATTGCCATCCGTTGGAAACAGATGGTTCCCTATTCGAGAGAGTATGACTCTTTCGAGAAGTTTAGCCATAGCCTTGAGGAGGCTGATGGGTCTGTGTTTAGCCGGCTATTAAGAGGTTATATTAGGTCTTTACCTATGAAATTGCCGTTTTTCACGAAATAAATGAAGCGTAATTTTTTTATATATGTTTTATTTCTATTAATCAAAATAATCACCCATGCAATCAATGCATCTTTGCCAACGTATTGGTAGCTTATTGATGCCTTTCTTGAAGAAATCAGCTGGACGGGAGGCAACAAATTCTTCAAAGGCATTTTGTACTGCCTCTCGGGTATTGAATTTTTTTCCCGCCAAGAAGTTATCCAAATTCTGGAAAAAGTAGAAGTCTGTAGGCGCAAGGTCTGGTGAGTATGGCGGATGACGGAGAACTTCCAACCCCAACTCTTCTAGCTTGGAGACCGTCTGCTGTGCAGTATGAGGTCGCGCGTTGTCGTGCAGGAGCAGTGGAGCCGAACGATTGACCAAAGCTGGTTGGAGACGTGCGAGCTTCTCCATCATTGTGTTCAGTTCTTCACAGTACACATCTGCAGTAATGCTTGTCCCGTTTGGCAAGAAGCTGTGACGAATTACACCCGCGTTAGACCACCAAACAGTGACCATCACTTTTCTAGGGGTAAGTTTTCGTTTCGGGCATTGTTTGGGTGCTGAACCAGGGTCCAACCAACTTGCTGAGCGCTTACGATTGTCAAACAGGATCCATTTCTCGTCACAAGTAACAATGCGGTTCAGAATTCCTCCATTTGTATGCCTGCTGAGCAGTGCAAGGCACGTCTCCACGCGTACTTCGCGCTGGCGGTCATTGAGTTCGTGGGGTACCCATTTGTCAAGCTTTTTTACCTTGCCAATTTGACGCAAATGGACCAATATTTTTTTTTATGCTAACGTCGAAAGCAGCTGCTAATTCAGCCGTGGATTGAGTTTCATCAGCTTCCACAATTGCCTTTAATTCGTCATTGTCGACCAAAGTTTTCGGACGACCACGGGGTTCATTTTTCAGGTCAAATTTCCAGAACGGAAGCGGATAAACCAATAACGGGTGGTGCGTTCGTTTGTAGTGTTCGCTCCGTAAACGTCGTTGATGTTGCGTGCCGCTTGTGCCGCTTTGCTGCCACGACGGTACTCATACTCCATAATTACTCGAATTTTTAACTTATCCATGATGACGAAAAATGTTCGAATGCGTTGAAAACAAAACACTAACTATTAAACAAATGACGATTTTACTGAACGACCGAGGGCGAGAATGACCTCAAAGTCGCTACGGGTAGCTCTGGTGCCACTAGGTATGTAGATTGATGCTCGGCTATCGCTAAGAGACGATCTTGAGGAGAGCAGGCGGATCGCAGTTTGCGTGTGAGTACGGCGATTTCCCTAATATCGACGTTTTGGATGACGTCGAACACGGTCTTCATGTCCTCAGCCAACGACGACTGAGGTGAAGACGACGGAGCGGGGCGCGGGCGTACGGGAGCTGCGGGAGCTGGGATAGGACGGGAAGGTGGAGCGGCCGGACGCTGTCTCCATTAAACTTTATTTGACTAGATATTATATTAGGTATTATTATTTTATGTTCTAACCTGCACAAATTTTTTGGAATCGGTATTTTGTGGTATTTAATAAATATCCAACATATTTTTTTTGATAAGTACCTGTTTCTCTACCAGAATACTAATACCCGCCCATTTAGTACATTCGTGCATTCAAATTTCAAAATTTTAAGGTTCAAATGTACTAAGTGAGGGGGATTAGCCAGGTATTCAGCTGATTTTGTTATGAAGTTAAAGTATTTTTTTTTTAAATTTACCTATTTTTAGAACCCAAGAACAAATCTTATGAATAAACGTAATATGAATTCCATATCATAGATAGTTTTTGTATGAATAATGCTTCAACATTAAAATGCTCTCCTCAAAAATCAACTTTTTGTAATTAGAACATGTGTGTGTTATCCAAAACTGTACAAGCATTGACCATTTGGCCAGCAACTTCTAGGCTGCAGGGTAGCTTACAGGCAACGAGTAAAAAGTTGCAAGTCATATAAGACCATCCGTGTATGTTTAACATTGTTCCAATAAAAATGACAAAAATAACAAAAATAAAAAATAACAAAAACAAAGAAATAATTATTTGTGGCGATTTTAATATTGATTTATTAGTAGAGACATCACAAAGTAAACGATTCTTGAATCTTTTTAATTGTTACAACCTAAAAAATCTCTTCTTAGAGCCTACGCGAATCACAGCGACCTCAGCCACATGTCTTGATAACATTTTTACAAATTTAATGCCATGTACAAAGTCAGTAATTAATAAACTACAATCAGATCATAGTGGGCAGTTGGCCACTTTTGATATTGGGCTAAAAAAGACTTTAAAAAGAGAAATTACCTTTATACCCATGAATGAGAGACGGCTTGAAACATTTAGGA
Source organism: Marasmarcha lunaedactyla (assembly GCA_923062675.1). NCBI lineage: Eukaryota > Metazoa > Arthropoda > Insecta > Lepidoptera > Pterophoridae > Marasmarcha > Marasmarcha lunaedactyla. The sequence continues at coordinate 15,333,334 of OV281339.1, read as the reverse complement.
AAAATGTATTTGAAAAAACATTTAAATTAGATTACTGTGCAGATCCTATTACTCAATATAACTCTATTCATAATATAATTAGAAATGAATATGACTCTGTTTTTAAAAAAAAGAAAATATGTATAAATAATAATTTATTTAGGTTTAGTGACTGGGCAACAGTGGGAATATGCAGAAGTAGAAATAGATTATATGAATTGTACAGTGAAAGAACTTATAATCATAATAAGACATTTTATGAATATGTTAAAAAGTATTCAAAATTATTTAAACGAGTTTGCAGTGTAGCTAAATCTAATTACATTAATAATAAAATTAAATATAGTACTAACATTTCAAAAACTGCATGGAATATAATTAATCAGGAAACTGGGAGAGCAAAAGAACCACACACCAAATATAATTTAAAAATTAATGATAAAGTGTTGTCAACTGACAAAGAAGTTGCTGAAGCATTTGAAAATTTTTTTACAGCCATCCCTTTGTCAACTACTTCGAGTATTAATTCATGTTCCACTCTTGCACAGTCACTGCTAACGGAAAATGTAAATTCATGCAATATTGATTGTATTTTTAAACATGTTACTGTTCCACAAGTTTTAAATGCATTTAAAAGCATTAAAGTAAAAAATACTGCCGATTTAGATGGGATTTCTGTTAAAATTATTGAATCTGTCATTGATGGTATAGCCCCGTACTTAGCCAGTATATTTAATGACTGTGTTGATAATGGTGTTTTTCCTGATTTAATGAAATTGAGTAAGGTCATTCCAATATTCAAAGCAGGTAGTATGTCTGACCCTAATAATTTTAGACCTATATCTATACTACCAACGCTCAGTAAGATTTTTGAAAAATTAATTTTAAATCAATTACTTTCTCATTTTTACGGTAATAGTTTAATGAATTTTAAGCAGTTTGGTTTCACGCGGGGTCGCTCAACAACCGATGCCGGTGTTGAGCTCATAAAACACGTATTCAGCGCCTGGGAGGAGTCGTGTGATGCTATTGGTGTCTTTTGTGACTTGTCCAAGGCGTTCGACTGTGTGGATCATACTACTCTACTCATGAAACTACACCATTACGGCATTAAAAACCGAGCGCTTGCCTTGATTAAATCATATATTTCTAATAGAAAACAGAAAGTTGCAATAAATGGAGAAAAATCATCAGGATCGGCAGTGACAATGGGTGTGCCCCAGGGCTCAGTTCTTGGTCCTTTCCTATTTTTAGTTTATATTAATGATCTGCCATCGGTCGTTAAGAATCAATGCGAGGTCATATTGTTTGCTGACGATACTTCCTTCTTGTTTAAAATCAAAAGACATGAAATTGACTATCGAGCGGTGAACAAATGCATCTCCAACACAGAGCAGTGGTTCTCAGCTAATAATTTGCTCCTCAATGAAAAAAAAACGAAATGTGTTAAATTTACATTGCCAAATGTCAAACAGGTAAACACAAACATTGTAGTTAAGAGCCAGGAACTGACTCCTGTAAACTCAACTGTATTTCTGGGCATAACCTTAGACGCCAAACTGCAGTGGGGACCGCATGTTGATGGTTTAGCGAAAAGGCTTGGCTCTGCCGCATATGCTGTTAAAAAAATTAGACAAATTTCAAATGAAACAACTGCTCGATTAGTCTATTTTGGTTACTTCCACAGCCTCATGACATATGGTATTCTGCTGTGGGGGAGTGCTGCCGACATCGATGCTATATTTATTCTGCAGAAAAGGGCTGTTCGCGCAATCTATCAGCTCGGTCCAAGGGTGTCACTTAGAAGTAAATTTAAGGAAATAAATATTCTTACCTTCCATTCACAATATATTTTAGAAAATTTAATGTATGTTAAAAAGAACATAACCTTGTTCAAAAGAAAAAAAGATCTGCACAATGTTAACACAAGAGGAAGAAATATGCTGGCAGCTCATAATAGCAGGCTTCATAAAGTCACTAACTCATTCATGGGTCAATGTATACGCTTTTATAATAAGGTTCCTGAGGATATCCAAGGTCTTCCTGTTGACAAATTCAAAGAAACTATAAAGGAGAAGTTGTGTGCTAGAGCATATTATAAACTATCCGATTATTTGGATGATAAAAGCCCTTGGGTATAATTCCCTCATTAACAGGATTGTACTAGTATTTGTAACAAAGCATGTGTAATGTGTCTGTTTGTGCGATGAGTTCTTCGTCCCGATGAATATCTAAAGCGTCATTGTCACTAAAGTACGTCTTCTTATGGTAGCGTCGGGTGACGGGTCGCTCACTTCCCTCTAATATGGTTGAGGAGGGCGATGGCTGGATCCCGCGTTAACTCGTGAACGGGTGCCGTTTGAGGGTGTTCGTCGTTTGGATACTTGGGGGGAGGGAGACTTGCCGGGCTAACAGATGCAGAAAAGAATAATTTTGTATAGACATAAAGAGACTCTGTAAATTTATTTTGAAAAAAAATATACCCGTGAAGTTTCTTGCCAGTTCTTCTTCACGAAGGTTTTTTTCGAACTGGTGGTAGAATCATGTTTTATTTGACGTCAATAAGAACAAGTAATTGTCAATGTTGAGAAATAAATATTTCATTTCATTATTTCATTTCATTTCATTTCATTTCAATGAAGATGCAAGGATATTTTTATTTGAGTAACCTTAATTAAAACAGTTTGTAAAGAAAGGTTTAAAAAGTGTTTTATTCAATTAGTTATACCTAGCTAAGGTAACAATATTATTATCTACCATGTAAATCTTAGTATATATATCATCATAATCTAATATATTTACGTTTTAATGTGGTATACAAATAATGTGGGCTAGAAGAAAAGAAACCTACTAGCCTTATCTTTTACTGAGAAAGTATCCCGTTTTCGTTCTTTCTTTATCAACAGAGTGAGCTGATCAATGAGATTCTGCATCAACATTTGTGAGACGAAATGTTTTGATCAAGTCTTTCTTCGGTATTGTGAATGCGTCCCATCATGTGAACCTTCTACTTTTTCGCTTTTCGCGTCAATTTTGATCATATCTAGCAACAAATACGCTAACTCTAAGCTCATTTTTAACCTTTCAAAACACAAATCAGTGACTCACTTTGTAAACGTCTCGTAGAATGAACTTTCGTTTAACTACTTTTGGAACGCTTATTTTGACGTTAAGTCGTTGACATCCTATCGAAGTAAGTGTCATTTGTAGTGAAGAACACCGTCGTAATATCGTTTGGAAACGATTAAAAAAGGATTCTTTTATGTCAATACGGTGCAACGACATTTCGATAGAGCGAATTTAAAACTACTCGGATTTGAATTCGAAATGACATGACTTTAACGCCTGAGTCGTACGATGTCGCGCAATTTTTATGACGAGAATTGACCTACTGTAGAGTTTTTCATTCCAGGTAATATAACAAACTTTGCTATGCGATTTTAAAGAGATAACTAAGTATTCTTGACGTCACACTTCTACAGTTTTTTTTAATTTATTTAAAATCAAATACTGACCAGAAACAATAAATAATCAATTTTATTTTCCCAAATCAACTAATTCTTTCAGAGAAATATAATATGATGTAGAGGGCCAATTAGTCGTTGCGGGCTTAAATTCAGTTAAGAACAAATGCCTTTGTGAAATTTATTTTGTAAATTTAGCAGTGCTATTACTTATATTTGTTATTTTGTATTATACATGTTATTGTCTAATAGGCAATGGCTGGGCCCCCTGGCTTTGTCGTCGAAGACAATCTACCAACATTTACTCGCATCGAATTCATTCGACGCATGATCACGGAAATTAAAAACACGATGACGACCCTTCGTGCCCATCTTTCTGGCGAGGTAAGTTTGTGAAGTTATGACGGTTTCTCTTTTTACATGAGTAAGGTATGGCTTGTACGGTAGTTTGTATGTATGTAAAGCAATATTGTTTTCTTCCCATTAAAACTTTTGATACACAAATTATGAAAAGAGTATCGGAAGTTTACCAGACATTAACTAAAAAGTAAATTTTGATGTTGCATGCCTTTGACAATAAAGATAGCTAATACCAGCATGCTTATAAATATATTTATTATATTCAAAAAGATGTTATGTTGGTAAAGTCGAATAATGTTAGTTAATTTCTTAGATTTTACGTGATTATTTGCGAAATTTATTAAGAAGTTTTTTCTAGTTTTGTTTAGTTGTAACATTATTTTAGTTTTTTTTTATTTTGTTCGTGTGCTTTGCTGTAGGAAAGTTCTGCCGTTCCCAGTAGCAGTGATTCAACAGTGGAAACTGAGGACACTGAGCCAAGTATTGGTACAACACAAGAAGAGGTAACCTGACAAATAAGTCGTAATATTTACACGTACACTTTACTGCAATGTTTTGCTATAGTAATCGTCACTAATCAAATGCTGCTTTATTCATGGATTAAAGGTTGAGATCCTTGTGTAAGTAAATTTTTTCAAAAATGTATCCTGGAAAAATATATCTTAATAGGAACAAGTAATAAAAATAACAATAATTGACATAATAATATTAAGTTGTTTGTTGTAATATTTCTTTAAAGAAATCAATACTTTTTTTTGAATTGACATATAAAGTTAAAATAAATTTAATGCCAGTGATTTCAGATCAATAATTACTAAAAATCAATTTTTTATTCTTATATCGTATTAGCAAGTTATTAGCATAGACATTTTTGATATATTAGAGCATTCTTACAGTTCTACATGCGCACTTTTTGATCGCAAGCTTTGTAAAGAAATAGAAATGACGATTACATTTAACTTAACACAATAGCTTAATTGAAGCCATTAAGTCATTTTTAAGTATTGTCCACAGACAACATGTTAAAAATTAATTTTTATTCTGTCCAGGATGCCCCGAACGTTGACGAAGTCGGTGATGACATGCCTGAGGTCTATGAGAGGCCCAATCAAAACCCACGACGCAGGTAACAAATTTAAACGTAATTCTAGTACAAATACAATTATAAATTCTCCAAAAAAATTTGTCTGGATAGATCAAAATAATTTAAAATCGGATTCTAGTAGAGTACACACACACACACACGCACGCACACACACACACACACACACACACACACACACACACACACACACACACACACACACACACACACACACACATTCAACTTGATTAATTGCTAAATATTTCTGTTTGGTCCTTGTTCACAAAAAATAGGCATAATTTTTGTTTAAGCTCAATGTGTTTAAAGTATTTTACCATTTTAGAATCTTGATTAGTTGCGCCAACTTTTATAAGAACTTGCCAATGTAGTGTTGATACATTTTTTTTACACCATGCCATATCAAAGTTGGTTAAAAGTTTAAATTTTCTAAAATTGACAGAAATAAATGAAATTAATTTTATTTTTGTATTAAAACTACAGAAAATTTTGCTTAATTTGGCATTGTGATTAACAGCTATGCTATTCAGGTCCCTAATACAAAAGAAATAATAGTATTATTGTTGGAAGTTAAGTCATAGTACCTAAACATAGTGTACAGGGTATCGAAATTCAAAGTTAAAAAAAAAGTTATTATAACTTTAAAAATGGAAGAGACCGATTTTTTTTCTTATTTTTCCCTGGGTAGTCGTCGCCGTATGCACTACCTGGTACCGGCTTATCGTTGAATTTTGGGACACCTTGTATATGTATAAGTTTATTTCTTTTAAAAGAGCTTTGTAAAGCCATTTATGGATTAACATTTTTTTCAAACTTATACAGATAAAATTGAAAATAAAAATCAAGTAAATTGTGTACAATGTAAATGTTAACCAACAAAAAAGGCCTTTAAGGTATAGTTAAAATGATTTAAAAGTTATAGTATGTCAATTCTAAATTAGATAAACATGACAAAATATAAGCCAATGGCACTCGCTATAAATGAAAATTATAAAGTAAATGTCAAAAAAATAATAAGGTCATAATAAAGAATATTTATAACAATTCAAAGCGATTTGTGTGTATGTGTGTGTGGCATGCAAGTATGGGTGTATGTGTGAGAAAACATTTTTTTAAAGTTTATGATTACATATTATTGTAGTTACACTGAATTTGCAATGTCTAAATTCTCAGTAACAACGTTTATTTTACCTAACAGGAGCTACCGCGCCATGCTTTCGATGCGTGCTCGTCATACCCGCCCTCAAGTGTTGGCTCAACTTGTGGATGAATTGGAGAATCTTCACGAACAATTCGCTCCTCACCGGGCTACCTATGCCAGGATTCTGCGTTACACCCATGCTGATTCTAGTGTAAGTATATTAGATTTGTTATATATTGGAAACATGTATGGTAATATATATAAAAGCTTAGTTTATTATAATTTGATAGCTTGGGATTATATGGTTACTCTGAATTGCGCCCTGTCGAACTGCGCCTCAGACATATTTATTCATTTATTATTCTGTAGATCATCAGCACAAAAAAAATTTATTACTTACATTCGTGTCTTAAGGCTAACAATAGATTTACATAGATAGAAAATTGGCTAAGTAAAATTAAGAATAAATGAGCGGTATAAGATACATAATAAATTACAACTATTAAACTGAAAGATAAACTGGTTGATTTTTTATTTCTTTTACTCTCGTCCTCCTACCCAAACTACGCCATTTATTCCAATCGAGGAAGTGTAGAACTTTCCCAACTGTAACGCATATGATCTATCTGGCGTCGTCTAGTTCGTACGGCATTGCAGAATCTGCATCACGGAATGTCGCCAAGCCTAGGTTGAACAAGTGCTTATCGAGTTGTAGTGGCCAATTAGTGCTCGTACTATAGTTTTCAGCTTGGCCTTGTTGAGTGATACCTTTCATCTCTAAAACTATTCTCGGTAGTTCTTGAAACTATTTTTAGAGGTCTTAGTTGGAAAAACCTTGGGATTAATGTAGATGGTGTCTTACTAACGCACTTAATGTTTGTCGATGACATTGCGAAACTCACTAAAACATCTAAAGATCTAAAAAAAATGCACTGGCACACTAGAAAGCGAAAAAGCAGGGTTGTAAATGAACCCGGAGAAAACAATAGTCATGACAAATGGAGATGTAAATACCATAAAGCTAGAAAAATCCAAATCGATTATACAGATGATATATAGAAGAGGAACTAAAGCTTAAAATAAGTGATGAAAAAAGAGATCTAAATATAAACATAAAAAGAATAGTCTAACATCTGCATTCTTCCTGTTCTAAAATACAGCAGCCATACTGGGGCTTTAACGCACAAACGTGACAAACAGACTAGCAGCAACTTGCGCAATGGAAAGGAGTCTGCTAAATGTCAAAAGGTCGTAAAGAATGAGCTGTCGTGTCATCAGATACAAGTAAGAGCAAACGGATTATCAGCAAATTTTAATTTAATACACAGGTTCTTTACAAGTAAACCCCGCAATGTAATTAATTGCTAAACGTATTTAAAATAGTTGCAGCGCAGGCTGGTCTTGTTGCTACTTCCTACTGAGCTGACTCGCATCGTGCGAGCCCCATCACGCATTGCGTGAATACCATAAGCGAACCTTTTGTAGTTCTTTCGTATGTTTCGAATGAATTTTTAAGTTCTGTAATAGAAGTTTTTTATTAATTTTGTTTAGGTATGATAACGATGAGATAAGTAAATAGTGGGATGAGATAAATTAATAATGGCAGAAAATTACTCCTGTCATTAGTTCGATAAATTAGTGTTAAAAATTTCATTCGAAAACCTAGGCTAAACCTTCTTTACTGCTTTAGGCAAAGCAAATTATACCACATTAGTTATACTCACTTCATGATAAAAATTACCTACTGCACTGTATTGACTAATAAATGTCGAAACAAGCCAGTTTCGAAATAATTCTTATAGATTGATTTGGTACCAATCTTCCCACTCAAATAGGGTTCAAATATATTAGAAATCTGTGAAAGCACTTATTCACCCTACGTAATAAGTACATACGACTTTGTTAGTTTATGAGAACACCAACGACCGGTCGATTTTGGTTACGTAGCAGTTTAATACCAATAAATTTACCTTGATAACAGCAGCTGATTGAAATAAATAACGTCGAAAATTATTCCTGCAAATCATTTTTACGTGGGTATTACATTTTAGGCACCTAACCACTTTACACGGTGTAGCAGAGAAAATTAGGTACAAAAAATTACGACAAATTTGTTTTTTCTTTATTGCTTTTTTTTCTATCGTATCATAATAGATTTGCTTGTATCAAAGGTTTATTACACAACAATAACCAATTAATAACCAAAAAAAAAAAACAGAATCGGTCAACAGATTCAGCATACGAATTACTGCTATAAGGAGTGATTTTCACTTATTTTAGAAATCATCCTATATCTACTAAACTAATCCACATAGATTGCTTTTTTAATATTCTTGTTTTATTTTTTAGACTATGGTGCGTGAATCCCTTCCATTTGGACGTTGACCTTCTGGACACCCTGTATATGCACTTAGTAATTCCCTTGTTAAGCGACGATAGCTGAATTTAAATCGATTTGTCTACCTCAGTAATGATTATAAAGTAGCAACACAACATTCAATCAACAGTTACGTTCTATGGTCAGCTATCAAATCGCTCTTCTTAAATTAAGAGCCTTTATACAAATCAACGCTCTTCCGAATCGGTAAACTGCAACACGCACACGTATCCGTTACACGCACACGTATCCGTTACACGCACACATCTGCAGTGCTGTATGGTACAGTCGCTGGCCGTCAAGTAGCGCGTCCGCATAGGTTTTGATACTATTTCAAATATGTTTGACTTATTTTACGTTATATACGTTTACATTTGTTATTATATTTTACTTTTGATTTATAGAAATATAAATTTATGTAATTTATTACTTGAGTTATGTTTTGCATTTAAATACCTGGTTAGGATAATATGGGACGAAATAAAATTGGGGTACAATAAGGGCTTAACGAAGAGATTGATGTCGTTAATATACAGACGTTTGTTATGGTAGTTATGATTTAAGATAAGAGTGATTACCTAATAAAAATAAAAAAAATCAGGTGATAAAAATATTATTTATTATTATACAATACAGTGACAAACTTAAATTTGGGACCGACTTAAGTTGCAATATCGTATAGCAAATTGAAAATGACTAGAGCTATTAAATTGACTGACTAAGTTGAAATTCATTCCCGTGTCGGCACGCGTACGGGTCGGTCGTCGTAAATAATATCGCTGCGTAAATAAAGATTTATCATAGGGCGCGCTCAACATTTCAAGCCAACCGGTTTTCGGTCTGGCCTTGTTGCTAACTGCGCCTGTTCGTGAATTATCTAATTTATAACAATGGAACAGTGTGGAATGAATGGTTCTTTTATTGAACCAGAAAGGGAATAATCTGCACGCGTATGCCAAGTGCAGTTTCAATTTACGGAGTGTGATGGTGAAACATGTGTTAAAGTGGTGAAGTATAGCGAATTTTCAGAAGATGAGAAAAATGGTAGCAATGAAGATGAAACACAAAAATATAGTTATTCAAAGAGATTAGTTGGTACAAAAAGGCCGAGAGAACAAGGAGATTCTTCGGAAAGTGCAGAAAATGAAATGCTAGGGAGATGGCAAGAAATTAGGAGGAGTACAAGGGAAAAAAAGGATAAAAAAGATGGAAAAAGGATGAAACAACATGAACAAGGATGATGTACAAGTCTACATTAGTAGTAAAATACGACTACCCATGCAGTTTGCAATGGCGCGATTCCTAAAAGAGTGTAATATTATAGGTATTATTCAAGTTAAATACCTAAGTACCAATAAAGTAAGGTTAGAATTTGACTCTTATTAAAAATGCTGAACAACTTCTTACCTGTGAAAGTGACGTAAGTAAGGGGTGGCTTCTTCATAAGCCCATGGAGATTAACCATTGTTATGGAATCATTAGGGATGTGGACTTAGACCTAACAGAAGAAGATATTATGAGGAAACTTTCTTGCAATGGTGAAATCTTTTCAGTCAAACGTCTTAAGCGACGAGATGGAGGATGGTCAGTGGTGTCCCAGTGAGGTTGCTCGTCAATGGGTTAAAAATCAAAGTCAAGCCTTATGTGTTTCCCGTTACTCATTGCTACAAATGTTAGAAAACAGGGCACGGTATTAATAATGTCCACCTAAAAGCTACGTTTGCCCTAAGTGTGGGGGGAATCACACTAATTGCGAAACTATCTCCTTTACTTGTGTAAACTGTAAAGGAGGCCTTATGGCAGTGGCTAAAAATTGTCCTGTTTATCTAAAAGAAAAACGTCTTGAGAATTGCTGGCAGAGTTTAACTGTACGTACAAAAAAGCACTTTCTCTACACGTAGTAAAAAACTCCAAAAAACTTTTATACAGAACACCTTGAACCAGCAAGGGTACATTTTACGTTACGTTACGCAATAATATGGATTCTGATGCTAAAATATCCCCAGATCAAATACCTACTTTTAAAGAAGTTTTATGCAAGAATGTGAACAATGATGAGAATGCTATTAGGAATTATTCGATGGTCTCACAACGGCAAAAAAAGAAAGGAAATGCTAGACAAGATCAACCATCAAATCAAGAGGAATGCTACATGCAATGGAACTATGCAGAGGATGATAAAGAAGTAAATGGTGGTGAACGAGAAGAGGTAAAGTAAAAAATTACGTTTATAGAATTATTAATTAAGCTTAAAGAAGTTTTATGTCTTAAAAATGTAAGTTTTAAATCAAAAATGTTTAATATTAGGTCTTTACCTATGAAATTGCCGTTTTTCACGAAATAAATGAAGCGTAATTTTTTTATATATTTTTTATTTCTATTAATCAAAATAATCACCCATGCAATCAATGCATCTTTGCCAACGCATTGGTAGCTTATCGATGCCTTTCTTGAAGAAATCAGCTGGACGGGAGGCAACAAATTCTTCAAAGGCATTTTGTACTGCCTCTCGGGTATTGAATTTTTTTCCCGCCAAGAAGTTATCCAAATTCTGGAAAAAGTAGAAGTCTGCAGGCGCAAGGTCTGGTGAGTACGGCGGATGACGGAGAACTTCCAACCCCAACTTTTGTAGCTTGGAGACCGTCTGCTGTGCAGTATGAGGTCGCGCGTTGTCGTGCAGGAGCAGTGGAGCCGAACGATTGACCAAAGCTGGTTGGAGACGTGCGAGCTTCTCCATCATTGTGTTCAGTTCTTCACAGTACACATCTGCAGTAATGCTTGTCCCGTTTGGCAAGAAGCTGTGATGAATTTCACCCGCGTTAGACCACCAAACAGTGACCATCACTTTTCTAGGGGTAAGTTTTCGTTTAGGGCATTGTTTGGGTGCTGAACCAGGGTCCAACCAACTTGCTGAGCGCTTACGGTTGTCAAACAGGATCCATTTCTCGTCACAAGTAACAATGCGGTTCAGAATTCCTTCATTTGTATGCCTGCTGAGCAGTGCAAGGTGTTATATTTTCTGTGAGTTTAATTTCGTATTGGTCTATTGTAAAAACTTTTTTAAACTATGTCTCCAATGGCTTCTTTTAAGAAAAATAGGTTAAATATTATACAGTGGAATGCCCAAAGCTTACTTCCTAAATTAAGTTCATTTAAAGAGTTGTTACGGAAAGAAAAAGTTCATATTGCTATTGTCAGTGAAACTTGGCTGAATGAAGAAAAAGCTGTCAAGATAAAGGGTTACAATGTTTATAGGAACGATAGAGTTGATGGGTTCGGTGGACTAATGATTTCTTAAAGAAAGAAAACTCAAAGTCACAGAAGATGGATCAAATATTTTTCAAAGATCTACTTGTCGTGGTCTAGCACAAGGAGATCCATTATCTCCTCTTTTATTAAATGTGGCTTCCATGGAAATATGCAAGTCTTTAGAGAACCAGGTATTTATATCGCAATATGCTGATGATTATGTTTTCTACTGCTATTACGACCATCTTAACACTGGAGTGGGATTGATTCAGAATGCTTTGAATAAAATTCATGACTTGCTTTTAAATATAGAACTGGAAATTTCGTCTACTAAAAGTAAAATATGTGTTTTCAAACGGGGCTATAAGAGAGATGCAATTAATATAATAATTATTGATCAAATATTACCTGTTGTTGATTCCATAAAATATTTAACCCTTAGGTAAGATCGTAATTTTCGGTGGGGAAAACATATTAATGAAACAAAAGATAAAGTTTTGAAATATCTAAAAGTTTTTAAAGTTTTTGCAGGTTCGGGGTATGGTGTTCCTATGAATCATTTACAGTGGTTGTACATAGCTTTAATAATAAGTCGTATTGACTATGCTAGTTTTTTGTATGCCAATATGAGATTCAAAATGTCTGTTTACGTGTCAAAGGTGGATTCACAAAGAGTACTCCTATACACGTAATGGAGGCTGAACTGGTTTTACCTCCTTCGTCGGTTCGCAAAAAATATTTGGCATATAGCTTTTTATTTAAAAATTTTAAAATAATTAATTAACTTACAAGATAATTAACAGCCTTGGAGCTACTGGGAAGATCTTCATTACATTCGACTATAGTAGTCGCTGGTTGCTTCTTGTTCTTAGTGATTTTTAATCTATAAAACAATACCGAAAATGACACGATTGACTTGATTGCCTACCTTCAGATAACATAATGAGCTTAAGGTGAAGAAGGTGTATATATTCCGATTTTAGCACATACAGATTACACTGTATACTAATTAAAAGTCTGAACTTTTAAGTACCCAGTAAAAAAGTAATCATCATCAGCTCATTGTCGACCTACTGCAGAGTATTTATCCCTTTTTTTTGTCAGAGTAAAAAATTGTCAACGTAATCAGTCTATTTAACAGCTCTAGTCATTTTCAATTTGCTATACGATATTGCACCTCAAGTGGGTCCCAATATAAAGTTTGCCACTGTATTGTATAATAATAAATAATATTTTTTTCACCTAATTTTATTTATTTTTATTAAGTAATCACTCTTATCTTAAATCACAACTACCATAACAAACGTCTATATATTAATAACATCAATCTCTTCGTTAAGCCCTTATTGTACCCCAATTTTATTTCGTCCCATATTATCCTAACCAGGTATTTAAATATCTTATTTTGCAAAACATAACTCAAGTAATAAATTACATAAATTTATATTTCTATAAATCAAAAGTAAAGTATAATAACAAACGTAATCGTATATAACGTAAAATAAGTCAAACATATTTGAAATAGTATCAAAACCTATGCGGACGCGCTACTTGACGGCCAGTGACTGTATCATACAGCACTGCAGATGTGTGCGTGTAACGGATACGTGTGCGTGTTGCAGTTTACCGATTCGGGAGAGCGTTGATTTGTATAAAGGCAGTAAAGAAGGCATCGGTGCCTCCGCCTCCAGATTGGCGAATGTCTTTTTGAACTTTGGTTTCTAAGACATGTCAGTATCCTCATGATGTTATTTGTTTACCGGTTAATGCAGGTTTTAATGCGCTCATACATTTTTCAAACATAAAAAACGATTATTGTGCGGCTGGGTGCGTTCGAACAAACGATCCTAAGATTAAGAGGCCAGTATTCATTCTTGGATTTAAAAAAAAATGGTTCCTTTTTCAACATTAGATGGCGCTGATCAAAACTCAAGAGTCAAAAAAAGTAACACATGACAGCAATGACTGTGTGATAGACAAAAAAATAAGCACCCGAAAGTGCTTCTATTTAATATGAATATGGGCAAACGATGAGTACTGATATTTTTACACAGGTGCACAATGCAAGGTGAAGGAGCCATAGATATCAATTTCAGTAAACTTTACGTAAAGAAAAATAATAACGAATAAAATAAAATAACCTAATTTACCTCAAGGAACACTATATTATTAATCTTTTATACGATGTGTGTGTGTGACTGAAAATAAATATATGATAAATATCTGGTATAAATATTATACACTACCCTATATTGTTCGGCAGGCGCAAATTGCGCCAAATCTCTCCCGATACGTATGTAAAGTTAACACTGCATTCTGGCGACATTGGCCATACATAAAAATCATGTCTTATACTTTGCAGCACTGTAAAATTGCTGTTGTCGCGGCATTTTGTTAAAAAACACACAAAAGTCCAGTAATGTCAATTTCACCGTAAAAAAATAAATACCTACCAACAAATAAAATAAAAAAGCACTATTTACAAACGCACGAAAGTCAAGTACCTAGTGTTCCTAATAACCACAGTTTCCAATCATTACTGCACAATGCGCGAGTGCGAGTATCAAAATCTCTGCAATAAGCACATGCGCAGTGGCCCGGAAGTCTAGCGGTGAACTGACGAGTGACGAAACATAACTTCACTTTGGCAAAAAAACAAAAGTCATAAATAGTGCAAACGGTGCAATTGTCGGTATTCAATACTTATTTACCATTACGTACCTAAGAAAAGGATGAACTATGATAATCATGAATGCATGAAAATGAGAGTATGTTTGCGTTATTAGGGTTTTTTTTATTATTATTAACAATTAACAAATTATTTTAAGGAGAAACTACCGATTGAATTTATGAATTTTAACAGGAACCATTCGACTCGTCCAGTCTAGGCGTAACACGTAAAAACAATTCATAAGATTTTCCTGTCTACTTCTTTATTTATTTTATCTCTAACTACACTTAATAATTTTTAATAAGAACGCTTTCTAAGTACCATTATTATAATTTTAAAAACACTTTGTCCTAAGTGATTAAAGCTAAACATTATAAACATAATCTCGAATCATTTTCTCTTTCAACTTATTTATTAACCGATTATTATATTTCCTTTACAAAACAGTGGTAGCGGCCTTTTACGGTAGGACGGCAGAACCCTGCACGCGCCCAGCTTAGGGTAATTCCCGCGCTCGCTCAACTCCATCCCTACCGCCTAGCGAAGCGCTTAGGCAAATAACGCACTACGTGGCAACGTCGCATTTCTCCAACCATGTTAATACTTTTTTGATTATTTCACTTAAATATTGAAAATTTTTTTACATATTTTATGAAGTTATCAATAAAAAAATATTTGAAAAATATGTTGGATTTTTCGTTTTTATTTTGGCATCACAGCAGTAAGTCGTATAACATATGTCAAATCTCCAGCGGCCATTCGTTTCGTTGCTTTTCGTGCGTCACGAGTGCCTTCTATGAAGAAGTGAAATAAGTGTTTCAATTGGGTCTCCACTATGCAATATCAATTAACAGGATGTGTACTAAGCTTATATTTTCTTGAAAATTATTTATTTTTCGTATTTAAACTAACAAATATATGTTAATAAACTGTGTGTATTAGTTATAATTCTCAAAAAACACGTAGCCTTAGTACAACCTCTACTGTTAATTTTTCTTACTATATTTCAAGTATTTATAACTCTGTTTTCAGATTGCTAAATGTTCTGAAACTTTCTTTATTATGTTGTTGATATTACGTCTATTTGTGGCTTTAAATTTCATAATGTTAACTCAACAAAAGCCCTGGGCTTGCACATGTATGGAAAGGTGGGTTTCTCCTTTAGGATTGGAAGGAAATATAAATAAGAGAAGGAAGGTAGGTAAATAGGCATCAAAAGATCATAGATGAGGAAAGGGCACTGATTGCAGCTGGGATGCTACTAACGTTGCAATGCCATGCACCCCATATCTTACATTGTGACCTATATTGGAGTCATTTTGACCTTTAACAATTCATCTCTGAAGAAGATTTGAGCGGGAATGGAATTGAGTGCTATGTACTAACACCATATAAAGTCCGTAATTTATACAAAATCTTTAAATGAAATCAAATAGTCGGGCTGGATAGCTAGACATCTTTAATTAATAATTCAATTTAAAACCATCATTAATATTACTGTTGTATTTCAGGGCCCAGCTCTGAATGAAGAAGAGCGTGCAACCATGCAACGTACCACTCACTTGGTTGGTGACCTCATGCATAGTTTCGCCCATGCATACCACGCCGTCAGCGAGATTTACACCCAAGTAGGCCCTAGGAACGTCCGGCTGGTGTCCGACAACCCTACACTTCGTCGTGGCAGACCGATGCATGTAATTTCATTTAATTTCTATTTATTTTTAAATGTGTAAAATAAACTTGCTTAAAACAATAAAATACCAGATCATGGGTTCAAGCAACCATTTAAGGTAGATTCTATTTTCTGGACTGATACTTTACTCGCACTTTCAGGCGCAGATTAACGTGATCCAAACGAACCGTAGATCCAACAATGCCAATAATGCTTCTGCTACCGGAGCCCCTGGAGGGGCTGCTAATACCGGAGGAAGTCCCGTCGCCGGGCAAGCCACCGCCAATGACACCCAAAGTTCAGCAAACGAGGGCCAACCTCAAGCGGCTCAAAACCAACCGCAAGCTGGCCGCAACACGACCCAGCCCACTGTCAACATCAACATTCAACCTTACCAAGTCGAGATCGAAACCCGAGTTCCACTTGCCTTTGCCTTGGAAAACTCTCTCATCAATGGCCTCAATGCTGCCAACATAAACATCACCCAACAGAACCAAAATGGCCAACAGCAGCAGACTAATCAACAAAATACGACCCAAAATGAACAGCAGCCGATCACTGAGAATAATCAGGCACAAAATCAGAATCAGAACCAGCAGAACCGTCAAGTGATGTTGGGTAAGAAAATATCATCACACTTACACATTACAACGTATACTGGTATTCGTCATTACAAACTGGACACTGAGTGCCCGAAACAAAAAATAAAAATAGGTTAGATGTAGTCAACACCTTTTATAAAATCTGTACTGCTGTACACACATGCAATTGGTTTTCTTTTAACAATGTTGGAACATAACTTGACTTAAAAATACAATAAGAACAGAGATATCAACACATGTTTCTGAAATGGTTTTGTTATCATCTGTCATATATTTCAGTTGCTTTAGCTATAGTTCTTAGCTGGGTCCTGTTGAGTGAAAATAGTTCCCTGGTGTAGAATTTTGAGGTACCATCCATTAACGCGCTGGAGTCTATCATGCCTTCTGCTTCGGTCTTGAGTCGTTCGCTTTCTGTTTTACAGAGGCTTGGTGATATCTGTAGGCTTCTTGGGGTTCCGCAGAAAGATTCCGTACCTGTTTGTCCATCCTTTGCGCCTTTTCTCACAAGTTTGTCAGCCTTGTCATTTCCTATGAAGTTTGAACCTTCTGAACTTGGACCCAATTTTTTAGCTTACTGTGTTTTGTTTCCTAAGTTTGTTCAGTCTCGTGTCACTGCTCTAATAATTTGGAGTCAAAGCTGATAGAATAAGGTGGTATTAGTGCTGCTTTGCTTTCAGAGAATATGTGGATTATTTTAACCTTTGTTGCATTTACTGTAATTAATTACCACACATTCTTATTATGCATATATCTCACCCTGGAATATAGAGACATAGGCTTCTAGGCCTGAGCTTTGTGACTTGGTTTCACGCCGTGTATCCCATATCCTACTTTATTGTCACACTAAGTTCCGCCCAGTGAATGTCGCCCTTAATCCATTCTTTTATGTTGGGAAGTTCTACTTGGTAAAGTGTGGTGAACTGCAGATCTGGTAGCTTTGAGTCCGTGGGCATGTTCATGATTGATTAGGCATTTGGGGATAAGTTCCTCCGGGCAGCCTTTGGTTTTTGAAAGCCATGTATTTTCCCTGTTTCCCGCATCCTCTTTGACGGCTATGAGGTGCATGGGAGCGATTTCTAGGAGTGTATTTATGGCGAAGTTCCACGTTGTTGTCATGGCGCCGGTGTTCATAATGCATGCTGTTTTTTGTTTCATACCGAGTTCGATAATGGTTGATTTTTTCGTGTGCTTCTTGTGCTTGCCACACTAGCCTAAGACAACATCAGTCTACAATTATGAGTGATGATCAGGATATAATTAAAAATCCACATGACTATTTTGGATTTTAGTCCGCATCTTGATCCAACCATTCTGGTTAGGGAGATTTTTGCTTTCTGTGTGGTGTTGTTTATTGTAGGCGAGTTTATAAATTAGGATTATGCGTAGATATTTCACCTCTTAGAGAATGATGTAGTGGTTCTATCAATACCAGGCCAGGAAGTATTCCTCCTTTGCGTAAGGATGATTGTTTCTCGCCGGGTATCCCACAACCTCACCGTTGCTCAGAAGCAGGCGCGAATGCAATCGTGCAATGATATGATTGATAAATTTAAAGCAGGTTCTCCGCGCCGTGTTTACGATATCATTTTTCAATTTGATCCAGAAACAAACCGCCAGTCTTTAGTATGGCTGTTTCAAAACTAACTAACGCCAACGAAAGCGCAATGATCCAGAAGCGCTGAAAAAATATTGATCGCCAGTTTTTGTTCCTTACGAGGTTTTAAGTATCAATTCCTTCAAATCATTCAAGAAACCAAAGTAGTATCAATGCAGAGTTATATACTACCAAATGTTTGGCAGAAGATTTTGCTGCTGCAAGCAACAAGCGACCTTTGCTCCGAGGCTTTTTGCTCGGCCACGACAAGTAGCCCGCGCACTCCGCAATCAACACAAGGGTCTTCCTAAGCACCACACTGCTAAAATGTTTGGGTCATCCGCAATACAGCCCTGATTTGGTACCATGTGACTTCTTGTTCCTAAAATCTTCTAAAATTAAAAACCAGCTCCAGAAGAAGTAGCGTTCGTTGAATAAATAACAGTTGCAGGCTGGAAAATGCCTTTCAAAATTTGTTGAGCAGCATGAAAGTTTGTATAAACGCTGATGAAGAGTTCATTGTAAAGATGATATAAGGAATATAATCTATATAATAATTTTTTTTTTAAACTTTGTATTTTATTTGTGTATGTAGTGTCCCACGTATAAGGACAATTCGTTGTGCTTGGATTTTGTTCTCGTAACGTTCAGTGCTCCTTGGATGAGATATGATGGAACCCCCTGACATGATCCTTTAATGATGATAGAGAAGTCATCAGCATATCCAGCACATCGTAGCTCGTTAGCCTTTATTTGGACCAGAGACTAGTAAATAACTATAGACTGACCATCTCCATACAAAAATTCGTGACTCGGAAAAAGCTCAAAATCCAAGCTTACTAGATGTCAGTCTAAAATAGCTTGGACCAACGTTGTCGTCTTTAATTTTTATATGAATTATTGACAAGAAGCGTAATGCAAAATATTTGTATTAATACGGACTAAAACTGCTAGATGGCGTTGTCAAATAACCTGAAACCTTAGCAAGTAGGATTTATTCCTTTCCTGAAATTGGAAAATGTCATCATTTTATATCATTGATTTTGATAATTTTACTCAATAAGAATATGTAGATAGTAATTTATTCTAACTTTATAGATGATAAAATTACAACTACAAAAGACCATAAACATACTGGTATAAGTTTATTTTGTTCAGAGACGCCTGGGCACTACCATCCTTACCTTATTTTAATTGCCATATTAACCTATTTTTAAAAGCTTTTATTATCACAGTTGTGATAAACGCTCATGTTATACGATATATGTAGCAGCCAAAACATAAGCTTAATCAAGGTCCATAAAATTTGCAAGAGTCACAGTAGGCGAGCAGAAATATTGTGAATTCAAAGAAATGCAGGGAAAAGGGTCAAAACAAACACACACCCATAGCAACAATAACAAGCAACTTTGTCATAAAAAGAACAAAAAAAGTTGATGGATAAAGAACATTTTTTTAAATAATAATCCAGAAAGAAAATATTTTTTAACTACTGCTAAATAGTTATGAGTTATGTGCAATATAAATAAAAATTATAATAAAGTAAAATATTATATACCTGTTAATTAAATGCACTGAAATTCGTTTTATTATGTTAAGGCAGATAAGCACAAACTGTGTAGATGAATGCTATATTTTTGTGGGAAAAATTATACACTGGCAATACTGTAACCCAGTAACACTACAAATAATATCCGGGGTGGTGTAAAGTTTTCTGTTACTGAATTATAAGAGCAGCAACATAAAATCAAATAATATAATGCACTAGCTGGCAACGTCTGTGGTCGCCTGATACCTACTGATAGTACTTGCAATGAAATATCAAATGATTTTGTAAACAGCGCCATCTTAAGTTTTTTTACATATTATTTTGACTAATTTTAAATAAATTATAAATTTAATATACTAACGCCATCTCTCTATCTTTAAAACAACTATTTTTCAAATCACAAAATTTTGTTAGACATGGTTAGTCTATAGTTATTTACTAGTCTCTGATTTGGACAAATATACTTACCTCACCGGCCGACCAATGCTAACCTCATCATACTAATACCCTTACTTTCTGTTGATAGATTCTGAGAACCTTTTCAACGGCTTGATCAATGGTGGAAACCTTGGAGGAGTAGAAGTCCTGATGAGCATGGCGGAGTTGCCTCAAGCCGCAGCAGCCCTGGGCAACATTGCACTCATCGGCAACCCGATGAGCCAAGGCTTCCCTGGTGATCATTCCGGTTAGTAATCGTTTTTTAAAACATTTTCGTAGTATGTAAAGAACTAAAACATTTTAAATCCCATAAATCTTTTTCATAGTTGGTTAACTAGCTAGTGATCTTAAGTGGCCTATGTGCCTATTTTTGATATCTACCGTGACGAGCAGAATAACTATTTTTTTATCATAATTGCAAATATTTGACATTCATAAAAAGTTCCTTTTTGGGTCTAATATTTCCACAATGGGTAGAAATACATTTTTATGTTTGCTCTTAAAGCAGCAGGAATGATAAAATTATAGTTAATACTATCAAGTTTGCAATTGTTTATAAGGATAGTTAATTCAGAAAAGATATGTGTTACTAAATTTAAATGTTAAATATTAAAGCACATATTTTTTTTTTCCTAAATACTATCCTCCTATACACTATACTTTTCTCATCAAGTTCGTTGAGTCTAAATTAATCTGATTGAATTTAAAATTCAAGTAAGATACATGTATTTTCTTGTTATTTAACCTTTAATCACAAATAAAAACTAAATACACAGTTTCAAACACCTTTAACTGTCCACAATGGTAAATTAAATAAAAATCTATGTTTTAGCAAATTAAGGCCTTTAGCATGGTTTAAAATAAAATTTAGCAAGGCTTAACAAAATGTTCAATTTTTATGAACTAAAGTCAGATAGTGACTATTAGTTGGAATTTAACCATAAAGCATGATTTTATACGGATTACTTGACTAAATCATAAATATTAATGTACTTCCCGATGATAATTTTTTTAAATGTTCACTGTCAAAGTGACCAAATACTATTAAGTACGCTATTTGCGCTGGAGCATGGTGCGGGATAGTTGCCTGTATGACGTTGACGTCTATCAGTACCACATGACTAGGGATATGCCATCTATTGTGATATATGAAATGAAATGAAATATATTTTTTTATTTATCAACATTGACAATTACTTGTTCTTATTGACGTCAAATAAAACATGACTACCACCAGTTCAAAAAAACCTCCGTGAAGAAGAACTGGCAAGAAACTTCACGGTAATATTTTTTTCAAAATAACTTTACAGAGTCTCATGTCGATACAAAACTTTTTATCTTTTTTTTTTTGCCTCCCTCAACCGTATTACAGAGAAGTGAGCGACCCGTCACCCGACGCTACCATAAGACGACGTACTTAGTGACAATGACGCTTTAGATATTCATCGGGACGAAGAACTCAACGAACAAACAGACACATTACGAATATTTTGTTACAAATACTAGTAAAATCCTGTTAATGAGGGGATTATATCCAAGTGATTTTCTTATCCAAATAATCGGATAGTCTATAATATGAATAAGAATTATGAGCTGCCAGCATATTTCTTCCTCTTGCGTTAACATTGTGCAGATCTATTTTCTTTTGAACAAGGTTATGTTCTTCTTCACATACATTAATTTATTCTGAATGGAAAGGAAGAATATTTATTTCCTTCTAGGTCCTTGTAGATAGTCAATCATCATCTATTTATCTATCATCACAGATATCTTTTTTTCATACGTAAATATTAAAAAGAAACTTAAACCAGGATTGGAACCCGGGACCTCTGGCACGGAAGGCAAGGGTACTTACCTCCACACCAAACATGCCGCCAAAAAAGTCGAGAAAGTAATTGATTTAAAATTAGTTTTTAAAAAATCTTGGTAGTATAGATATAGGTCTAAAATTATTAGTAGTAGGTCAGACATACTGCCTGCCCTGAATATTGGAATGGCCTTTCTCAATTTCATTAAATCAGGAAATTCACCATTATCAACACGGTCATTAAATATACTGGCTAAGTGCAGGTCTATACCATCAATGACAGATTGAATAATTTAAACAGAAATTTCATCTAAATCGGCAGTATTTTTTACTTTAATGCTTCTAAATGCATTTAAAACTTGTGGAACAGTAACATGTTTAAAGATGAAATCAATATTTTCGCATGAATTTACATTTTCGGTTAGCAGTGACTGTGCAAGAGTGGAACATGAATTAATACTGAAGAGAACATTGGCAGTACGCCATACATGGTTTTAGTTAGAGTTAAAGTGGAGCGTTTAGAAGTCAAAAATATCTAAAACAATAGCACATAAATTCCGGATCCAATTTAAAAAAATGTATATGTCTAAAAACAATAATAATTGCATTTTCAATAAATAATAATTTTGAGGTTATGATTTTAAATTACCTACATTTACATAGGTAATTACTACAATGACCAACCAACCATGATAATAATGACACGTAAATTTTCATCCATATCTTCAACTTAGTCAACTAGTCCAAAAATCACAGCAATAAGTCGTCGTAAGCGCAATCTATCGGAATCCTTAGGCACAAAGGCTTATAAAGTCACGTTATTAATTATCTGAGTCCAATTTTGACGGCCTGTTTGGTGTGGAGGTTAGAAGCATTGCCTTCCATGCCAGAGGTCCCGGGTTCGAATCCTGGTAGGGGCAGATATTTTAATATATTTGCTTTCTAGTCATGGATGTGTATGTACGTTTATTTAAGTCTATTTCTAATATTTATATATTTAAAAATATATCTATGTGTGTTTATATATTTCTAAAGTTTATTTATCCGTTATCTAGTATCCATAGCTATACAGCCAAGGATAAGGACTCCAGTGAGTAATAAATCAGTTTCAGTATGATGAATATAAAATAAAATATCCTCACATAAAAATGAGTCCTTACATTCTGAAGTGATTATAATTTCCGATATTTAAAAATTATATTACAAAATACTTATGTTTAGTCACAATCAATCCTACGTAACGTAATAAAAATGACAGGAGGTAAAACAAACTGATCAAGTCAAATCAAGCTTTATAAATCAACTATTTTATGGAGACTTCTACATATGAGGTCTCCATAAATAAAGAATAAACAACAATATATATATGAATAATAATAATATATGAATAAACTTCAATATAAAAAAAGAATAAACAACAGTTCTGGTTACTTTTTAAACGCTTACTGTTTACCTAAATAACGATTCGCCAATATTCTTTGACACAGGGATGGTAGTACAAAAAAAGTTCAAATGCTTCAGCAACTTCTCTGTCGGTTCTTAACAATTTATCATTAATTTTTAAATTATATTTGGTCTTTTGCTCTCCCAGTTTCCTGATTAATTCAATTCCATACAGTTTTTGAAGTGTTAGCACTATATTTAATTTTATTATATAATGTAATTAGATTTAGCTACACTGCATACTCGTTTAAATAATTTTGAATACTGTTTAACTTATTCATAAGATGTGTTATAAGTTCTTTCCCTGTACAATTAATATAATCTATTTCTACTTCTGCATATTCCCACTGTTGCCCAGTCACTAAACCTAAATAAATTATTATTTACACATATTTTCTTTTTTTGTAAAAACAGAGTCATATTCATTTTTATTAATTATATTATGAATAGAGTTATATTGAGTAATAGGATTGCCACAGTAATCAAATGTAATGTTCTTTCAAATACATTATTTTTAAATGTTTCAAGCCGTCTCTTATTCATGGGTATAAAGGTAATTTCTCTTTTTAGAGTGTTTTTTTGCTTAATATCAAAAGTGGCCAACTGGGGTGCACTACATTAATAAGAAAAACTTAAGTCTGATATTCATAATCTAGAATTTCAAAATTCCTGTAATGAAAATTCCGTGTTTCATAATTCCTAATTTTTCTTCATCGAAACTTCTAAGTTCCATACGTTTATAATTAGGAAAGTCAATATGCCGAATTTGAAAATATCGAACCATAAAAATCCGAATTAATAATAATCCGCAATATCATAAATACGAATCCCGAATATCAAAATTCCGAATTATATTAGTTGTAATATCAAACGCCTTGTGAAACTGCATGAGCACATCAATTTATACGTTCGAGCATTCAAATAGTCAGCTGGTAATGATAATAATGGTAATGGTAATGATAATTTATGGGCTGGTAATGAGTTATTTCTTGAGTATATAGGATATGTACTGAATGAAATGCTAATCCCGGTGCCAATTTGTTTACCCGTGCGATGCTGTCAGTACGAGTGCTAGCGCCTTGTATGTGACACGTATTTATTTCGATTTCATTGTTTGTTTTAATTTACGTTAAATTGTTATTTGTTGAAGTTTGTTATTTTATTCAAAAAGTTTGTTGAGTTTGTTGTTATTACCATGCCTAAGCATACAAAAAAAAAAAACAGTTTTGGGTAGTCAGGCAAGGGAGCTTGCTGTTCACCTCCGAGACTACTTTGAAAGATAAATCACAAAGTAATGGACCGTTGTAACCATTGAATCGAATTGTAGAACGAGTAGCCGAACCTCTTGATAATTGTAACAATACTGTTTCGCATATAACACGTGAGAAAACTGGCTAAGATGGGATGTCTGAAAATAAAATATCGGCACCCAACAAAAAGCGGACCAAGGTGAAGCCAATTACAGATTTCGATGATTTTGCTAAGGTTATTAGGAATAATATTTATGATTATTATAGAAGAATTGAGCTACTCACATTGCTCAAGCTTCTAAAATCATTAAAAGAAGCAGACTTGACCAAAGGAGGTATTACTTCGTTGCGGCAAGTTATAAAAGATATTGGCTTGGTTTACAAAAAAGTTAACAAAAGGAAGATTTTTATGGAGAGGACTGACAACATGACCTAAGATGTTTTTTTTTAAGGAAGACCAAAAGAATAAGTAATTGGAGCTAAGTTGTTTTTTGGATGAAACGTCGCTAAAGGCCAACCACACTGGCAAAGGCGAACGTCTTATTATTTGTCACGCAGGTAGAGCAAGTGGATAAGTCCGTAATTGTTTGCTGGCTTTTAAGTCAAAAATATCTACGGAGTATCATGAGGAGATGAAGTACGAAAAATTTAAAGATTGGTTCAAAGGTATATTAAATAATTTAAAAGAGCCTATGCCTAAAATAAAAGACAAAGTACCCGACCATTCGGTACAAGTTAATAAACCCCCAAACCAATCCAACCGCAAAAGCGATTTGGTGAAGTGGCTGAGTGAAAACGGAGTTCCAGCAGATATAATGTTCAAGACGGAGCTTACTGCCTTAGTCCGGCGTCATAAGGCACCAACTCCCTATTTTCTGGATGAGACGGTAAAAGAAAAAAGCCACCAGGTCCTTCGACTACCACCCTACCATTGCCAGTATAACGATATTGAGCTGATTTGGGCCCAAATAAAAGGTATGCTTTTAATTTCAATTCACATTTTGAAGTTTTATAAAAAAATCAGCTTGCCGAACGTAGCATGTAGTTGAAAAACATTATCAAATACTAGATTAGAAGTATTGCGAGTGTAATCTTTAGCATTACCTATGAAATAAATAATAATTTGATCAAAAGATTGATTGTATTGAAATACTTTTTTTTCATAAGTTCGTTTATTTTTTTAGGTTACGTGGCAAGAAATAAAACTTCGCCGCCATTTACAGCAAATAAGATGTTGGCCCTATTACAAGCGGCCATCAACAATGTTCAACCTGAAGATTCGTCATTATGTCTGATTGGGATATTTGACATCCATATTGACAACATAATGGAGTCACCGTTAATAATATCCGTCACAGATACAGATGATGAATTTAGTGACAACTCAGATGTTCCCGACTCTGATATGAGTAGACGAGTTTTTTCTTAGCAACCTTTTTAGCAATTTTACCCTGTATATGTTCTGTTGTTTCATTAATTTAATAATAGACATTTTAACAATAAAACTTGAATTACGTGAAAATACGTTTTTATTTTAAAAAAACATCGACTATCCATCGTAGCAGTACATTCCATCACTAAATACGTCTGTGGCGTTACTTTATACGCATAAAACTTTGCCTAATTTTTATTTAAATTGGAGTTATTTGTAGACTAGAACTTCTGGTCGAGTTTAATATAATTTACTACAGTTATTAATGATTTTATATTTTACGAACGTGGTACAGCTGAAATACTAAGTCATTTGTAAATCGCGGCAACTTTCAAGAATGAAAGTGAAAAAAACGAAATTTTATTGAAACTGTCACCTGCACCATGCTATAGCGCAAATAGTGTAAATTGGAAGTGAACCCAAATACTCATTCGGGCACTGTTTTGGTTATGAAATTTTTCTGACCCTGACTGTATCTAGTTATTACTATGGATTGCAATCCGGCGTCATTTTCAATCCGGCCAGATTGATATACCCTGGTTAACTTGCTTTTATACAAACATGGACCGTTAATGAGGTGTAAAATAATCTGTTAAATTCTTATCGTCAAAACAAGAGCTAGAAACTAAAACTTAAGGTAATTAAAATCTCAAAAAATAAAAATGTAATAATTATCTTAATTACCTACGTAACGCAGGTGGTAGTTCTGCCTTTTTAATTAAGTTTTGAAGATTAATCAAATATTTTATTAATAATTAACATCGTTAAATTAAACATAACACAAATATTAATCCTAACTGAGATCAAGAATTCACCACTATGTCATTAATGGCCTAATCAAAGAATAAAAAACATCCTGAGTTTTATACAAAACTCGAAAAAGTACGCTGGTAAATACGTCCTTGTACCCTCCCGGACAAATAGATACAACCTAATACAACCTACGTCCCACCTAAAGATTCACTCACCTGGTCCTGTGGCTATGACAGTCAAATTATATAATCATTAACCAGAATATATCATACTTAAAAAAAATTGACAATAGATTCACGTTCTCGCTAAAACAACTCCTATGAAAAAATGTTATTACACGACTTACGAATAATTAATTGATAAATTTTAAATGAATTAGACATAAAAAGGTATAACGAATATTATCTACATAATTTATTTAATTTAAAATGTCCACAAAATGTCCTCTCCTGCATTGTAATACCTAAACTAGGTGCATAATTTTACTTTTATTTTAAAACTACCATCTGTAAAATTATGATAGCAATAAAATATTGAGTATTGAGGATTGAGTATTGAAATCTTATTAAAAAAGTAAGATATTTTCCCAAAATATAAAAACACCAGATCCGGTGTTCCGTATATTGATGCCGGATCCGTCGATTACCGGATCCGGTTTTCCGGATTGCAATCCCTAGTTATTACATGTGATTGTTGTAATTAATAGTTCATATTGCAACAGTTCCATGGGGTGGTGGTCCGGGTGCTGACCTGCTACAGAACATCGTGACTTCGCTCATCCGCCAGGGGCTTGTTCCTGGAGTCGAAGTTCACCTGCAGGGAGAAAACCAGAACAACGCCAATGGCGCTCAAACCCCACGGGCCAATCAGGCTCTATCCAGTCCGAATCAGGCTCAGGCTAATCAATCCAATGAGAGACAAACTAACCAGGCTCAGTCTAACCCAACTTCTGGCAATCAAGCTCAGGCTACTCAAACTCAAAGACCGGCTACCCAAACTGCTGGCACTCAAGCCTCAGGAGCTCAGACTTCGGCCAACCAAGGTTCAGCTCGTACATCTCAAGGAAACCAAGATGGGACTCAGAATGGACAGCGGCAGCAACGTAAGCTGAAGTTATTGTTTTGCTTATTTTTTATTTATAGAAACTACCTATCAAATAATTTGACGTCGTAATCTGGCAATTCAACCAATTTAAATTTTATGTGGAGTGTCTACCTATTAGCATATTAAAGGGCTTTTATTGTTATTTAAGCTAACTTTTAAAATTTGATTTATGTAATTCTTGAAAATGGCATATTTTTAAGGTAACTTTTAAAAATTTAGTCAAGTTTTATTAATTGTCACTTTTTAACAACTGTTTCAAGCAGTTGAGGTACGACTGTAATCACTTTATTACAAAGCATTGATACAAAAGCCTAGTTTTAATTGTTGATGTTTTGTAATAAGGGGATTAGTGTTGTATGAAGTCTAATTTTGTTAATTTCTTTGTACATAGCGTTCCAAGTTCGCCGCACGATGGGTGATGGTCGTACCCGTAATATTAACGATATTGTTTATGACAATTTCTTGATTTGTGACAACGTGCATTCTAGAAGACGCACCACTAGACTCAGGTACGGTATGGCAAAACGAACTGTTTATTTAATGAAGGGCTAAGGCTTGGTGTGGTACGGAGCTGATTACTAATACGATGGGTAAATGAAGATAAACAGATTTCATTTTAGTTTGATGAGTTTGCTTGGCATAAAAGACAGGCGGTAAAAGCTTAATATCTACTATTAGACTTGAGTGTAAATGTAGATTCTGTGATTCTGTGTGTGTTATTTCTTTTATAGCAAATATCATTATTTTTATTCTATACTTACATTTTCTACGAAAATCTTGTATTTTTAGTTGTTAAAATTTTACTATAAACAAGGAAACTATCCTTGTCTCATTACTACACATTTTCATTATTTGTTTATCTTTCTTTTTTACTCGAGACTGAAATGTTATTAAATTTCCTTATTTATATATACATATAACTCGCGTCATAATATCTTTATCTTTTTTCAGGGAAGAATTCCAAGTCCGTTTGTTGGCAATGGAGCGTCTGAGGAATGACGCGAACATCACGCCATTCACTATTGAGGCTTTGAGAGATCGCTCAACTAATCTCAGAAACGTAAACATACTCGCTTTACTTTATTTAATTGCCTAACGCAATTTATTAACTTAATTTTTTATTTTATAGTCTGTTGCCCACTGAGATTTATAATATTGTTTAAATGCAGTTTATTATTTTAATAATATAAACTGAAACTCATTTTAAGTCCATTTAAAATTCACCTAAACTGATAGAAAGTTATCAAAGTAACAAACAGGGTTTAATATCAAGCGCAATACGATATTCGGTTACCTAAAAAATTGCATTGCCAAATTAGACTTCTCGAAAATCTCTAGGTCTATCCATCCTGCACTACCCAATTCGTATATTTTGTTATTTATAAACAAAATGCTGATGTATACCTGTAAAATCATTAAAGTACGCAGCTCCGTGTACTCAAAGATTGAAAAGTTTGTAAACCATCATTGCCCACATACTTGAAACTTTTTTAATTATACCACTTTATTTTAATTTTAGTTGCACATCCAGACAATTCTACGACTGCTGAATGGACCCCCTTCTCCTGAGTCATGGGTGATTGCTCTTGTAGTTGCCATCGTAAGTATTCTTTGTTTATTTAAAAAGTCACTTGTAAAATAGTAGATTGGGAGCAAAAGCAAATTTTTAAGGCGAGGGCGCTATTTTAGAGCAGGCGCTTAGTGAAGGTTCGTAGAAAATATAGAATCCTAAACGCAATAAGGGATTCAACGTAACCCGCATAGCATTAGCATATTTGTAAACAATTACTGACGAAGGCGAAAAGAACTTTGCGGGTCTTTTATTTTATCACAATGTTTTTTGTGACCTGGTTTACCTTACAGCCTCACTAACTTGTACAATGTAATAAGTGTAATTTGTTTCAGACAATGGTCGTGGTTGATATCTTCGGTGATTGGAACTTTTACTAACAATATCCAAATTCCAAATTAAAATCACTATTAGGCGCTACAAATGAAAGAGTTATTTTATTCCCTGTTTACGAAGAATAAACTAGGTCTTTTTGAATATATGTGATAAAAACTGCATTATGTTATTAGGGTAATCTTTTATACGATATATTTTAAGCCTTATAGTGTACTGTGTCGCTTAATCTTACCAGAACTTTTATTATTTAGTCCTGATGTTATCAAACTCCGGAAATAACTATTATTGTTGTAACTCTATCGCAACAAAACATTTGTAGATTAATGCGAGGCTCGCCACATATTGAAAAATGTGGCGATATCAGCGACATTTTGGAAATAAGAACGCTCGAGTCATGAACTAAAAAAAAGATACCTTGTCTGGTCTATATTCTAAAATTCATGATACATTCTACATAATATTGTTCATTCGTTCCTCCTTGTCAAGTATTGTCAAACAACTGATTTCTGGGACTGTCAACTCTTGCTCTCAGCTGTTAATGGCTTCTTCTTAATTTGTTGTTATTTCATGCTTATTTATTTGTCGTTCCTGTTAATTTTTGTTGTTATTGTGATAATGAATGGATCACAAGAAATACTTTGTGTTGTTGTCTGTCAAGCTTTATGTAGATTACTCATCGAGTCTTATAAGTTTCAAACCTTTATCAAACACATTGAAAGGATGGACCAAACTTAACATTTGCCACGTACTAGGCGAAGTGATACAACGGGTGCTCAGCGTGAACTGGTTTATTATAAAACTATGAAAGGAACAACTTCGAAGTACGCACAGATTACGCGACTACTTCTAAATTGTAGGAGGTAAATTCACAGTTACAAGATCTCTCCCCATTAATCAGTATGTTTAAAAATATATAAATTATATGACAATAATCAAAATAAAAGTCGTCATATAAGAAAACGTTCCTATTTAAACTAAACGTATATCAACACGGACAACGTATATCATGAAATTATACAATACATTTAAAGACCCAATGACAAAATTAATCAAAATGAAAACAATCACGCCTATTTCTTGGACGCTTCTTTAGAAAACCTGAATCATAATCACCCGGAATATTATAAGAGGGAGTACAAACATGGTTTGAGAGTACCCACATAATCATTAACATTTACTACAACATTGATTAAATGTTATTACCGCATCAGTTCCGCATGGTGTACCCCTGAAACAGGGAATTTACCCGGAAAGATTAAAAATAAATGTAATTAACGCAATAAAAAAGAATAAAAGAGATTAGCCTGAAAATAATCTACGATTAGCTCTCATAACTAATCTTTAAAATCTTGGAAAAAAATATGTATCCTCTGCGCTTAATAAACTTTATTGATCAACATAATATCTTAAGCCAGTGTCAATTTGGGTTTCAAAAAGGAAAAATCAACCATCAACCTAGCTGCGTTTAAATTAAAAGAAAGAAAGTTTTTGTTTTATTTTAGACAAAACCAAGTTCTCTATTTAGTTTCACATTTAAAGCTCTTAAAAAAATGTGAAAGATATGGTATACGTGGGATTTCCAATGAACGGTTAAAAAGTTATTTAGAAAATAGACTTCAATATGTTCAAATAAAAGCTGTTGATGAAAAATCTGAATTAACTAATTGGTCTTCCGCTACTAGGTATAATAAAGCAGGAGTACCGCAATAAGTTTATTCGGACCACTTCTTTTTCTTTTATTTGTAAATGACCGACCTAAAGCATCAAATTTTTATGACATTATATGCTGATGATGTATCAATAGTTGTTCCCGGACGTTTCAAGTAGTATCGACGTTATTAATTCAACAAAATCTGTCATATTACGGTTTTCGAAACACAAATGCATGAGTAAGTAGCTGCATAATTTGAAAATGGAATTCTTCACCAAATAGGAGATAATACAGATCAAAGTGGCCAGAACGACAAAACGGCAATTTCATATATAAGGACCTAATAAATTGCCATCGGAACTAATGTCAACCACTTAATAGACTTAGAATCTCTAAGTGAACGTCTAAATTTGAATAAACTTGATATGAATTTGTAAATGAATGTATTGGGTTGAATAATAATTTAATGATTTGTGTATCATTGTTATAACTAACAATTCCAAATTATATAAATATATAGTTTTTTATTTGACATTGCATGCTGAGTTTTACACAGTAAACTATGAGAACAAATAATTATGTAAAACCACCACAGACTACCATATGTTCAGCAATAAAGATGATTTTGATTTTGAATCCCCCAAATGAGTGTTTGGTTCGGATAAAGTTAAAGCTAGAATAATTATTCCGAGACTGGTGAAATCTGGCCTCAAACTATTTAATATAAGTAAATATAATTTAACGGTTTCGCACTTAAATTACTTTGAAATAACTCACGTTAGGCCTTCTGCATGTGATACCTGATGTTAAGTGGTGCCAAGATCTATTGATATCGTTTGTCCTTAATAATTATTGATGTTATGACCTGAGGCATAGGTTGTAATTGGAGCACCCAACGAACTTAAGCTACGTTTTCTACATACAATCAGAAGGAAACTTGTTTTCCGCTGCGAGACTTGTGTTTCTATTACTTTCATTTTCCCGTTTTCTATTCATATACTCAACTTTTTCACAGGCTCGTCAACTATTCTTAACCCATCCTGTTCAAG
This sequence comes from Marasmarcha lunaedactyla, assembly GCA_923062675.1. Classification (NCBI taxonomy): domain Eukaryota; kingdom Metazoa; phylum Arthropoda; class Insecta; order Lepidoptera; family Pterophoridae; genus Marasmarcha; species Marasmarcha lunaedactyla. The sequence goes on along the minus strand of OV281339.1, from coordinate 15,300,741 downwards.
CCGGTGAACCGGTTCTGATGCCAAATGAGTTCCAAGCGTTACGTTCCTTGCTACGTAATTATATTCAAGACTTGCTACGAAGGGCCGGGGCTTCTGAAGGCGACACTGCTTTTGAGGTTGTGGCTGATTTTATGGTTAATCAGTATGCGAACTTCATTAATCGTATGGTAAGAACTTTTTAAATTTTGCTGTAATTTCACGATCCGGTGCTTGGATTTAGTAGGACCTATCGTCAAATTTTGATTAATAAAACTAATATTGTGATTTGTTTATAGAAAAACACAACGTACAATTGTATTAATTTATTAATGAAGGTGACCGTATAGTTTGCTTTACTACCCACATAATTGTGCAAAGTTTATTTGTACGCCGACGATACTCAACTATATGTTTCTTTCAATCCAGCTAATACAGACGATGCTGTATATGCAATTAACGCCGATTTGAAATTACAATAAACTCTGTACCTATTGTGAAACAACACAGTACTCAAAATTTGGAGGTTATTAAAATTTGAAATTTGAAAGTAATTTGGCACCAATATAAGTCCTATTCGAAGTTCGGCCCATTAATAAGGTTCTGGTAGAGAGTCATAGTTTGTGGAAATTGTAAGGTAAACTTTCGTTTATCTGAATTTGGTTTTGTCGTAAATCAAACTCAGTATTAATATATTCAAATACAATAATTTATTATAACACTTTAGTAATTACACTGAGATAGCACTTCACGATATTCTTTTAGAACGCTTTGTTTTAGACGACAGATCGGCTCGACAGTTCTGTCAGAGTCTGAATGCCAGACACGCTGCTTCCCTTCACTACCATAACTTGTTCGTTATTCTAAGAAAAAAGTGGTGTGTTGTGATTCGTCAATTGGTTATCTCCGCAACATATCGCGAGCGAGCGGATGTGTCGTCATTACAAAAATATAAATTGGACATCACACAAGATGTTTAAAATAACTTAAAACAAAGAAAATCCTAATGTGTTTTAAAATCACCACATTCGGCCATCCGTATAAACGCATCTCCTGATGCCACATCAGTTATTAACATACCTTAAATGTGGAATTAAATTATAAGCTGTTTTTGATTTTGCTTTTTATATTGCAATAATTAAATCACCACATTTAAGTCGCACGATCCTGCTGTCGCAAGTCAGATAAAGGGGGGTTATCCTCACTTTCGTAATCCCTATGGGTATGAAGACACTTACGAAGGTTTGTGATTTAAAGGTCTCATATTTATCCACGGTCTCACTCTTTCAGCAGCGACAACAGTTTCAAACGACTTATTTTTATTATTCAATCCAGGGATATTACTTATTTTATTCTTATGTCATTGCATTTATTTTTTCATAAAAATTTATTTTTCATTTATTATCATAATAAAAAACTTAAAGAAAATAATATACAAATTAGCATTAAAATTATCCTATATGGTCCAATAAATTTAGACAAAAGTTCACAACTGTTACCATTGTTATAAAATATGGTTCTGGTGATCTTGGTAAGTCTCCTTCTCTAAAAATGGCAGCGGGGGCTCTACCATTATCATAATATAACTTGTTGCTGTTGTGCTGTCTCTATATTACGACTAATTTATTTTCTTATTTTCTGTGCTGTTACTGTCTACGTCAATTTTATTGGACAAATAATTGCGAAGCCTACAGTCTTTTTTTGTAGTGTAGGTTTTTTTTGAGTACTGGCATTAACAGTATTGTTAATACCGCGTTGTATTTTATCGAGCCATATGTCTCAGTCCCTTTCATATTTGCCAGTGTGACACTTTTTCAATGAAGTTAAAATGATCTGGTTGAAACATTCGGCCTGACCATTGGCTCTAGAACATGCGATCGCGTTCTTTACAATGTTGATAAAAGCGAGAGGCATTAAATGAAACCACATATACTATAAGAGCCTACTGTTAATCTGAAACTATTAAAAAAAAGTTTACGAGAAGTATACGAAAAAACGTTTTTCAAAGAACTTAAATAGCTTAATAATTGAGTTAAAATGTAAACATCCTTTGTTGAGTAGCCTGCCGCCACCTGCGTAACAAATTGGCAACGTCGCATTAATCGCACATAGCGCGTCCGGCGGCGGGCTCACCGGCTCGCACACCGACCTATACAGCGGAGCGCCCGGGTTTGATGTGGATCATAATGTAAACATGTGTTGTAGATAACGTTGGAAGATATGATCAATGAAAATAATAAACAAAAATAATTAATTGTAACACTTACACATTAATACTTCAATTGTTCGAAATGTCCGCCGTTTGCAATGGTACACAAATTATAACGACGTATAATATTGTTATTTAATCGTGCAATAAGGTCACTGTTTGTTGTTAAACTTTTTAATTTATTAAACGCTAAAATAATCCGGTTTTTAAGTTCCTCTACGATGTTCACGTCTGTCGCGTACACTTCAGCTTTCACAAACCCCCAGATAAAAAAAAATCCATTGGAGTGAGATCCAGGGACCGTGGTGGCCATCGTACTGGTCCAAATCAACCAATCCACTGCTGTCCAAACATTTCGGTGAGGAGTTCTCTGGAAAACATCACTGAATGTGGAGGAGCTCCGTCCAATTGGTACCATAAATGCCGATAATTGGCTAAGGGAAGTTCTTCGGTATATTCAGCAACGTAAGGTGCCGTCAGTAAAAACAGGGCCAATAATCTGGTCTGTGTATACCATCCCACACATTAACAGAGAAGCGGTACTGATGCTGTGACTCCCGAATCGTGCGTGGATTTTCAATACTCCAGTACCTGAGATTTTGTGAAGATATGCCATTGCTTGTAAATGTACTCTCGTCGGTCCACATGACATTTAATAAAAAATTCGGGTCGTCAGTAATTTTGTCAAGTATCCACTGGCAGTAAGTACGCCTGACTGGCAAATCACTTCTTAAAAGGGCTTGAACTTTTTTGAATTTGTACGGTTTGCGTTTATTCCTTTTTAAAATGTTATGCACGGTTCTATGGCAAACTCTAAACTGGCGTGCGGCTCTATGCAGACTCGATGTGGGGTTGCGGTCAAAATAGTCAAGAATCTGTTGCTCGCACGCAGTGAGTATCTGCTGCAGGAGGGACCTGATGCGCTGCTAATGGTTTGTTTTCCCGTGCCCGTTGTACTGCCAACACTATGGTGCGAGCGTTCCTTTTTCGGTAAGTTCGCAGAGCTAGAGCTGCGTTTCCGTGGGATTTCCCGTAGATTAAAATCATTTCAGTGTATTTCTGACGCCGTGTATGTAGCACGAGGCATTGTGGATGGCTTACGTACTTACAAAATAACTAAAAACTAAACCTTAAATACTGAGTTACGTGTCCTGTCACAAAAGTAAAACTAACACTAAATAAATTCCGTGTCCTGTCACAGCATAAAAAAGCACTATCACTAATAAGAAGTTCGGTGTCCTATCACAATAAAAACTTATTATTATTAGTAAATGGGACGCGTGAGCGAAAATAATCTGTGCTGAATTGCGTAACGTGCACCCCGGATGCAACGCGTCTTCGCACTGAACAGAGTAAAAATCGTGCCCTTGACCTAATTAGCCGAACCACCGCCGGTGCAATAGCAACATACTGATCTATTTATATATCTGTTACGCTTATTACATTAGAGTGAGATAACCGTGATCTGTACTTTCTTTTAAGGAAAGATTTAGTAATAGTGTACTTCCTTGTTTGTATTGTAAACTTACAATGCGAACTGGCAACGTCGCGTCGCTTGCGTCAATTTTGTCGTTTAGATAACTATGTATGCCTCTATTACAAACTTACGATAGGTGATCGGGAAGATACAGACTGTTTAAATGAAACTAAGTAAAAACTAAAAAACATTCCTGTGTCTAGACTATTGCTTACATTGATCTGATTTTTGTTGTGTAGCCAGATAATGATACACAAAATATGTGGTTTCATTTAATGCTTCTCGCTTTTATCAACATTGTATATGCTTAATCCCGTAGAAGTCACAAAACTTTTTGAAAGTGTTAGAGGTAAAGGACGTGCCTCTATCTGATATGATTCGAGAAGGTAATTTAAAATCATCAAATATATTTTCAAGAACTTTTAAAGTGCTTTTAGTTTTACAACGTGGTCATAGTCAAAAATGCCACCGACGCCTGGGATTTTGTAAAACAAGAGTTAGTTCGCGTTTTTCAAAATAGTTACAAACGGCATTTAAGTAAAGTCTTGGCAAACTAGAACAGGGGTCTGCAGGAATTCGTCATTGACTACAAGAAAGTCGACACAGGCTTCGACTTCCTCGAGTTTCAGTGTTGCGGAACTCTTATAGAACGGTGTTACGGAAGACTTTCATAAACCCCTAATTGCCAAAAATTCAATATTTTTTTCGGAAAGTTCCATTCCTGGGCTACCGAATCACGTTTTAAGGTACACTCACTTCCAAAGTCTATGAATGAGAGCAAGCCATGATCGTTAACGAATACTTTTTTATAAAACTAGTTATTAGAGTTATTATTAATAGTAGAAACATGTCTTATAAAGTCTTTCGCTTTTCGTAATTAGCTTAAGTGTTACTGTTTGTCGCGTAATTAATGGGAAAAGTTTTCACGTTTCGGAATTATGACCAACTCTGAAAATTTCTGGCATTTTACTATAGGATTAGGACACTTTTCGAACGTATGCCCCTTTGAACGACAGTTAAAACATGTAGTGTTAGAATCAGGGGCGATTGAAATTGGATTAGAAGGATTAAAAAGAAAGATTAAATGTGTCGTTGCGGCCCTTTGTGAAAGTTTATCTGGGGTTCGCTTGGAATTGTGAAAACTCAGCAGGTCCTCTGGTTCCTTACAGTTTAATGCTTGCGCGCCATTTCTGATAGATTTATCCAGGATGCCGTAAATAATGCAGTCAACTGCTTTGTGACCTTTGAGATCACAACGATATAGTAAACTAAGCTTATCATAGAAATAGTCCAGTAAGTTCTCGTCACTACGCGTGGTGCGCGCAAGCATTTATTCAAGAAGCCGACCATAATTTTGCTCATTGGGAAATGCCCTTCGAAGCTTCACCTGCCACTCATCCCAGCTATAATTTACTGAAGGCAAAGCCTCGTACCACTTTTTTGCTAGGCCAGATAACTTTTGAAGGACGAAATGCATGGTCTGCTTTTTGATTCCAGTCATAAATACAACTACATTCGTTAACCTTTCTTAACCAACTATCTATGTTCTGCGATTTACTAGATGGGTCAAATTCGGGTAGCACATTATTCATATGATTATTATTCAAATGGTGCGACTTGGCCTTTTGGTTATCTTGGGAGGATGAAACTAATTGTAGTTCATCATTGATGGTGAAGTTTGGAGTCTCCGGGTGGGATGCAGATTTCTATGTCATCTGCTCAGCTTGCCAGTCCTGAAGCTCCGGTGAAAGCAGAAAATGTGTTGAAGGCGTCACGAGCGTCAGAAAGTCTTCTACCTCGCCCACTGAGCAACTCTTTTTCTTTGTTTTACGAACGCATTCTCCTTCTGTAGGCAACCGAGAGTTGCTTCTTGGCTGCAAACTTGCAAGCGTTTTCCGTCTGAGTCGGCTACGACGTCGTTCAGAGTTCAGCTCATCAGATTCCATTGGTTCGCTCGAAAAAAGTAAATTAGTATATTGAAACCATCCAAGTTTAACTAATTGTGGGACATACATAGCTCTATACAGCACAAATAACTGTTTAATCAATTATGGAACATACATAGCTCCATTCAGCACACATAGCTGTTTAACTAATTATGGAACATACATAGCTCCATTCAGCACACATAGCTGTTTTACTAATTATGGAACATACATAGCTCCATACAGCACACATGGCTGTTTAACTAATTATGGAACATACATATATCCATACAGCACACAGGGCTGTTTAACTAATTGTAGAATGCATGTAACTCCTCGAATTTATAAAGGTAGTTTCTTCTATTTACCATGCCTGAAGTATATATCTAGTAACTATGGAATATCTCGCCTCGCTACTACAGAAAACTGTCGGATTTTTTAACAAAGGTCAGCATTATCAAGGAGTTGCTCTGATCAAATGGATCGTTGATAAACAATACTCAACATACGAGAGTAATATTAACAAAGAAAGCTCTTACCATAGAAAGCTCTTAAAAACTCTATCGGTAACTATCAAGGAGTAGCCTTGACCAATTAGATTGCGCGATGTATCAGACTGAATTCACAAGAATGATACCAGAGAGTGGCCTTGATTGGATATTGTTCAAGTTGCTGTCCGTGCCAGTATTATTCTAATTATTACATATAGTTTGTAACATGCCACCTAGCGAAATTATTAGGGAGTAGCCCCAACCAAATGCTCTCGGTAGCACTGTCAGAAGAAGAAGTATACATTTACCTTATACAAAAGGTACAGCAAAGGTAAAGAACACTTTATTTAAATTTTATTTCTGAATAGTAATAAGTTAATTCAACTTACGTATTTGAGTTATATTCACTTCTGAGTTGTCGGAAATCAAACTCAGTATTAATATAATCAAATGTAATAATTTATTATAACACTTCAGTAATTACACTGAGATAGCACTTCACAATATTCTACTAGAACGCTTAGTTTTAGACGACAGATCGGCTCGACAGTTCGAGTCTGAATGCCCGACAAGCTTCGTCGATTGGTTACCTCCGCAAACAATCGCGAGCGACCGGTTGTGTTTTCATAACAAAAATATAAATTGGACATTACAAAAGATGTTTAAAATTGCTTGAAACAAACAAAATCTTAGTGTGTTTAAAAATCACCACATTTAAAAAATATATAACTCTTTATACCCAGAATAAGATTTGTCTTTTAATTATCCCGGAATTAGCCTGTACAAGTTAGACGCAGACTAACCGAGTAAATGTATGATATAAATATTTATTATCATTTTCTGTAAATTTACTGTACATTCTAGAATTGGATCCTTATTAGCAACACTATCGAAAGGAGGAATAGAACAGCATATGCTTTTTCATCTTGAGAAATTTTCAGGTTCGATTCCTGACATTTATTTTTATAGTCTGGCTCTTTCAAATGCATTGTATGGCGGGTTAATCTCGTACTAAAAATGACAAATAAAAAAATTCGCAAAAGAACTATCCGAGTCTTCATACCTTTTTGGGTCTGGTATTACAAAGAAAATAGGAAGTTAATAGGTACGGCAAAAAGCAGTGTAATATTAAAAAAAAATTCGAACCTTTTTTATTTATCTCGGCCTGAAAATATTCCACTAAAATAAACTTGTTTCTAATTTATTTTATTATTTTAGTATCTACCCTAGATGTTGGATTATGATGATATTTCTGAAAATCATTATTTTAAATCTTTTCTTAAGTTTTCACGATACATACTTTAAATAAAGCAAAGATGCCGAAACGTCGAAATAATTTTAAAATTAACTAAAATATACGCGATAATATCCGGTAAAAAGTGTTTTATTTAAAATCATTATTTTATTTGAATGTAAATACAAAGCTATGTTCGCTCTTATGAAAAATGTTTTTGTGCATATTTCATCTGGTTCTGCTAGGTCCGAAGCCGGGTTTGTCCTTTTGAACATAACGATGGATATTTCAGTGTAATGTCAAAAATTTCGTGAGATGCCTTTGTCATTTGTATGAAGATTGCGAATTACAGCCAAAATCGGTGGTATATTTATATTTATTTGCAGCACATAATAGCACCTCTCCGTTACGAAGTGGATGCCTTAGCTTCAATCCGAGCATTGGTTCGTGCCCGTTTCCCTGGAATCATGGCTTCTGTGATGTCGGAGTCGAACAACGAAATGTTTGCCGTCAGATTCTACATGGTGTTTGCGAGACTTTACACAGACCTTTGCACATTGGTTATGCATATCTGTGTCGATGGAATTGCTGGAATGCGCGTGCTGTATGATGAGTTTATGGTAAGCTCTTGTTCATTTCTTACGTTGTTGAGTTGTATATGAATGACTTGATAAAATGATAGTTTTTGTATACTAATTTTGTAACAAACTAAATAAAATGAAGCTTGTGAAAGTGACGGGTTATAATTTTCGAAACAGTTAATATAAAAATGGGCAACTAAATGACATTAAAAAAAATCTCTAGGATCAGTCCAAAATTATGAAACATTGTTATTTATTTTTTGGTCTAAGAAAGATTACAACTAAAATTAAAATTTTTATGATGACACAAATGTATGTTGTAAAGAAGTATTCTGTTAGGTTCTAGACAGTATGTTTATTTTCTTTGGATTTGACTCTAATATAATTATATTAGTTATTTTTCTCACTAAAACTGATTTTTTAAAATAATTACAGGAAATGGTGATCCACGGTTTCAACCCTGCTGCTCAAGATTCTATACGTATCTTGAGCATTGAAAACTTTACATATGTTGTCAATAATAACTCATTGATCCCCAACGTTGATTCTATTCAACAGTTTGTGCGTCTGCGGACTTTCAATGTGAGTTTATTTGTATACATGATTATGTTAGCAAGCTGAATTGAGAGAGAAATGAGTAATCTTATTGAGTGAAATGTACAAATGTCGTCCTTGAAGTAGACATTATAAAAAAGTGGTAACTAGAAAATTATATGAGGCTATCAAGGACAACATCAATATAGACAATAGTCAACAGTAATTAGGTAATTTATTTATTTATTTATTTTATTTATTTATTTGTTATAACTGATATAATGCATATTTGAGTGTCACATTTGAACCAAGTTTAAACTAAGCTTCAGACTTCACATAAGCAGTGCTAGGAAAGGTTCTTTTTGTAAGATAATCCTGTTTACATCTCTGTGCCTCTGCAGACTAAGGGTATTAAGTAAGTTACACTTATGTATGGGTTTTGAATGCAAAATATCTCGAAAAGCATCTTAATAATGTTAAAAAAATTAAAAACAAGTGTCAGGTACTGTTTAAATATAGATGTGTATGTGACATTTATGTCTTTTACAAATGTAAATTGTCGGATTCATTCTATTCTCTTCACGTTGAAATAACTTCGTAAATATAATTAATACATTTTCCCCAACTCGGGACCAAATTTGGTGTGCTTGGCTGTAAATTGTATGATTAACTTCATTTTATTATTCACGATCACAGAGGACCTCAACACAATCTGGACCAACTCCGATGGAGTTCTCGCCTCCGAGTTGGACTCGCGAAGAGCCAATGCAGACCACACCACCAGCCACACCCGCCGCGCCTATTTCCACGGATACTACAGCAAATGAAACTCCGTGAGTTTTGCTGTTTATTAATTTATGACATTTTATTGGTTCAATGAAATTACATCTCTGGGACATAAATCAAACCTCTTTATTGAAAAACGTACAGACATAGTCCGTCTTACGAAAGATTACGTAGAACACTGAAATAAAATAAGAGTAAACTTAATAAATTAATTTATTTTGAACTCCTGTTTTTAGTTTAATTTTCTTAAATTTATTTATTTCATGTCAGGCGTGTGCCGGAAATCCCCTTGTTCAATACAACATTCACAAGGTCTGCCACGGTAAGTAAAAAATGATTCTCTTGTCATAGTTGCCACCTGGGGTACACTGGGTGTTTGCCTTCCATTTTACTGTAAAACGGTACATTATCACAAACATTATATGGCTTGATTAGGAAATCATCAGGATCATCAGTGACACTGGTTGGGCCCCAGGGCTCAATTCTTGGTCCATTCTTATATCTTATCTTTAGTTGTAGATCTGTCATCCTTGCCATCAATGCGAGGTCATATAGTATGCTGGTGATACTTTCTTTGTATTTAAAGTTAAAAGACTAGAAATTTACCAATCCATCCAAAATACCAAAATCTATCAGTGCTTCTCAGCTTATATTTGTTCCTCCATGTATGACAAATATTGTAGTTAACAACCAGGAATTCTTATAAACTAAACTTTATTTCTCGCCACAATCTTACGTGCTAAATTTCAATGGGTAGCGCATAATGATGGGTTGGTTACTGTTGTGAATTGTGAACGAATCGCGTTGCTACGCCAACACGGATTAACATATTCTTAAATAACAAAGCGGACATTCTTGTCCGCTTTGTTATAAATTTATTACTTTAGTTATTATATTTAGTTGTGAAGTACATCGAACCTATATTTACTTAACCCAGAACCTGATAGCAGATATGTAGATATAGTCCCGACCGTGGCAAGTGGCGAAAAGGGATTTTCACAAAATAGAAATAGCTTTTTAAATAATACTGCAGAGCAAAATGGCGGAAGTAATATAAGCGAGTATAAAAAGGGGGCCAATATAAAGATTATTTAACAGAAAATTTGCCTTGAATATGGAGACAAAGATAAAAGAAGGGGTGCAAATCTTTGCTGAGTGTAATAAGGACTACTTGTATTTAGAATAAAAGTTGGACCGAAGGTAGATGCTGAGAACAAAAAAAAAACCATGTGCGACGAGTTTGACATTGATGTCCTGACAAACGAAGTCAACTTTACAGATGAGTTCGTAAAACGTTTGAACATTTAAAAATGTACCACGAACTGAAACCAAGGAACGAAGTCTAAAGAAGGAAAATTAACAAAAGCAAGAAAAAGATCTGTAGAAAAGAATACAATTTTAGAGGGATTGAAAGGGGCTGAAAGAATAAGAAAAGTTACAATTCTATAAGAGGATACTACGAAAGGATTTTACGAATTTTCCACAGAACCAGGAAATAAGACAAAATTTCATAGCTTGTATTGCTGCAAAGAATTACTTTACTGGAGGTAAATACAAAATTTTGATAATCAAGCCAGTTGTTAGGTTTTAGGTTTAAGTTTAAGGTATTTATTTCACTTACATGACAATAACTTAGAATTTTTATATTATTTATTTAATTAAGATTTTTTTATAATGAGCGCACAAACACTTTAATCAGTAATTCCAATAACCCATCAGCGCCAAAACACTTCAACAAAAAGCAAAAAAAAACAACTGTGGGTAAATGTAAAACCACTCGCAAATAACAAAAAATATAGTTAGATAATATTTTTATTATTTACTTTAATTGGCTCTCAAATGTTATAAACATATTTCAATTTGTTATTTGTAGCTATTGGTCTTCCAATAAAATAAATAAATAAATATCGAAATCTGAAGGTATTTGCAGAAATCGTTCCATCACAAACCAAAAACGACACAGGTCAGAATCACTGTATGTGGAATTGATGTTTCAACATATCGAGCATTTTATATTAACATTATATTATATTTACTAGGCGTTTAAGGATATAATATAACAAGAAATATAATTTATTTATGGAAAAAAAATAATACAGTGACAGTACAAGCCCTGACTGCTGAACTAGCGTGAGTCAGTTCCTTCCCAAAACAAGGGAAACTTATTAGCTAATTACTTATACTCAGTTTAGACATATATACAGGTTGACTTATAATTCGACGTATTCCTCTTGGGATGTGATAATACAACTCATTTCCAACAAAATTAACTATAATGTCCCTAATACCGAGGAGACTCGTTATCGAGATATTCAATATTTTTGGTGTTGTTAAAAAAATCCCGAATTAACTACAAAAAATTCAATAAATAAAAAACTAGTGTTTTGAATGAAGTTGTTTAAATTTTTACTAGTTACCAATACATCAACAAACACTTATTAATACTAATACTGCCACTAATATTTAACATTTTAAAATACCAAGTTTATTCTTATAAAATTTTGTTTTGATTCACTAATTTGGTCAATAAAAAACTGGATTTATTTTGAAAAATCAACAGTACATTAACCGTACAAACTACTCGAAAAACTTCCTTGTTCATTTAGCTATCCAAAAACATTAAATTATGCACAAAAAAAGAAAATATTTTCAGAAAAAATTGAATAACATTATGATAGGTAAAGTGTAAAGAAAAAATGTAAATTAAAAAAATCTTTTATTAATCAATTTTGCGACACGTTTTAGAAATCTTGTTCAAAGTGACCTCCTCTACGGTGAATACATGCCCGAACACGCTTCCTTATCTCTGTCACTGTCACTCTTGAAGTGAAAGAGTGTCGTATTTTTAAGCCGCTTCGATTATGTATGTGTTTTCTCGCAGGACTTCAACAGACTGAATTGGCGTTGCATAAACAACGGACTTCATGTCCACACGTAAAAATCAACCGGTGTCTGGTCGGGACACCGTTGCAGGCCATGGAATCGGACCCCCTGCCAATGCCTGCCCTGCCGCACAGTAATTCGATAGTGCGCTAGACAACCATCGTGTTGGAATACCATTCGTCTCCTTGTTACCAATTCCACATCTTTAAGCAATGGCAACCATCGTGTTGGAATACCATTCGTCTCCTTGTTACCAATTCCACATCTTTAAGCAATGGCCTTAGCTCATTCCTCAAAAATTCCTCATAATACTCACCATTTAAATTGTTGGGCAAAAAGTGGGGTCCAATCAAATGATTATTTACGACGCCCATCCAACTTCTAACAATAACAACTAAAAAGTTCTAGGAATTTATTGCAACTCTGCAACTTAAGCCGCGGTACGATAACAAAAGGTTTTACAATGCACGTACTCTGCGTACGTTTTTTTCTGGGAATTGTTGTTTATGTCTTAATAATTTAACTTGTTGGATAGCTAATAGAACAAGGAAGTTTTTTAGTAGTTTGTACGCTTAATGTACTGTTGATTTTTCAAAATAAATCTAGTTTTCTATTGACCAAATGAGTGTGTAGCGGTGACGCGCTACTCAACCGACCAATCACAACGCGTGTTCTACATCGCAATATCAACTTTACTTAACAATGATTGTCGGGCCGTGGGCCGCGGCCTGCTCACCCTTTTCTATCGGTGGGAACGCGTGGTTTAGTTCCCTATAAGTGAAATAAAACAAAATTTTATAAGAATTCACTTGCCATTTTAAAATGTTAAATATTAGTGCCAGTATTAGTGTTAATAAGTGTTTGTTGATGTATTGGCAACTAGTAAAAATTTAAACAACTTCATTCAAAACACTAGTTTTTTATTTATTGAATTTTTTGTAGTTAATTCGGGATTTTTTTGAACAAAACCAAAAATATTGAATATCTCGATAACGAGCCTACTTGGTTTTAGGGACATCATAGTTAATTTTATTGGAAATTATTTGTATTATCACATCCCAAGAGGTATACGTCGAATTACAAGTCACCCTGTAGAAAATCAATGTATTATTTTACAATAAATATGGTACAACAATATGCGCACTTGTGTGTAAGAATGCATATGCATATGTAAAAAGAATAAAATGAGGGTATGTGTAGTATTTGTACAGTTTGTATATATATGTGTGTGTGTGTGTGTGAGTGTGTATGTGTATGTGTATGTGCGTGCGTGTTTGTTTCTAATGTTGGTATTTTAAAAACATTGGATGTTGGATGTTTTTATTTCAGAATTAGAAGCAGGTTTTCTGTATCTTCATTATTCTTCATATTTTAGGTCCTTTAACCAAAGTTTAATTGTATGCTTAATTTCAAAATTTCTAATTATAAGTTGTAGAAGTTGTATAATCTAGGTGCTATATTAGTGTTGTTGTGCAATTTTACTATGAACTCTGGGAACTGGACATTTATTTATTCTTTTACCTGAGTTTTGCGCAAAAGGTATTGCATTTTTGTGGTATTTACGGATGCATTGGTAGATATATAACTTTCTGACCGAGGGAACGTTAGTTTTGTCATAAACTAGATGCGTGGGATATCTAAATGGTAAGTTAAGGAGAACCTTAAGCACACAGCGCTGCGCTTTCTCTATTTCAAGCATGTTCCCATGAACAAATGCAGTAAGTGATAATACATTCTGCCAATGCTTTGTATGTTTTTAACAAAAGTGCAGTCTGATATACTTCGTAGGTTTTCAAATATATATCCCAATCTATTTCTAAGTGTTGATAGGTGCTTATTCCATTTTAGTTTGTCATCTATGAAGATACCTAGGAATTTGACATCTGATGTTTGTGATAAAATAGGACAACTGCAGTTTGTTGTGAGAACATTATAGGTTACAGGAATAGGAATGTTTACGTAAACAAAAGCCATTTGGTGGTGATGCCTTTGTTTTGCTAAAGCAGAGAAATGTTATTTTGTTGGTGTTCAGTGATAATGAGCTGTCTAGGGTAAACGAACTTTTCGATTACTTTAGATATAATGCTTAACAGAGATATTGGTCTATAAATTGTTGGAAGAGTCTTATCGCCGGATTTGTAAATGGGACAAACAATTTGCGCTTTTGAATATTTTAGGAAATATTCCATGTTCAAAGCTTAGGTTAGCTAAGTAGCATATTCGTTCTGCTAGATAATAACGAAATGTTTTTAAAAAAGACGATGTTTTTTGGCTATACCAGGAGCGCTTTGCGGCTTAAGGCTACTCATGGTACTAATAACCTCCAAAGGGCCTGTCGGATACAGAACCATGGAATTCACTGGGAGGTTTAGCTTTTTTATCTAGGGTAGCATCATCGGTATTGAGCTTTTTAAGAGTTTCGTTTGCAACATATGACACGATAGAATTAATAAAAGCGGCCAAGTGCGAGTCGGACTCGCCCATGAAGGGTTCCGTATCAGCAAGTAACAACATTAAAGGTCTTGTAGTTTGTTGTAACTTTGATCGATGTTTTAATAATAGTGTATTTTTTAAATTAAGATATTGATAAGTAAACATTATAATTAGGTATCTAAATATTAATATAATAAGTATTCAGCGTTCTGCATGAATGACAGTATACAATTGTCTTTTAAAAATTCTTCGTTGAAGTCTCCAAAAAGTCTCTAAACAAATATTGTTGTTGCAAAAAACATATTTGTTTATGAACTCCATGAAAGTTTTGTTTGTACATTTGGGCGATTTGTATAATGCAAATATTCTATGATTATTATATTCAAATGAAACTGCTTCAACATGACAAAAGTACTGGATTGCTGGAAGTAACTTCTGGGAGACGTGATGTGTAACGACGTCATCTTCCAGGACGTTATTTGGGTTTAATTCACAGGAGAAAGTATCTTCAGCCAAGGAATTCAAACGTAAAATAACACTTAAGTTTTATTCTTTTGTGAGTAGGTATTATCGAAGTAGGTAGGTAAGTAATTAAAATTAATTTTATCCAACTAAAAAGTATCAAAGCATAAAGGTACAATATTTAGCATTCGCAAATGTATCGAAAATAATTAGCTCTGCGCGCACGAGTGTCAACGACGTCTGCCCGATCGGGTAAGCGCATTCGGGAACCCCTCGCCGATAAAAAATCAGAAAAGTTAATGTCATTTTTTTAGGAACTTGCTAGATACACTTACAGTAGGTGTAGTTTTTGTTTGTACCAAAAAAGGGACATCGCTAGATTCTGGTTTTGGTAAGGGGCGGATCGGGTTGGCCTATATTAGTGACATTGCCGGAAAAAGGTGTAGTGAGCTTACTTGTTCTGTCACTAAAAACTGGGGTTGGTAGCCTTACACCCCTTGAGATTTACACTTTGAATTTAGAGTTATTGTTGTAAGTTGAAGAACGCTTTTACTATTATATCAAATGACACCTCAGGGATTCACTCGTGTAGTTTAGTAGTTTGAGAAGTTTTTTTTACCAACGACTTCTTTTTTTGGATATCGTGGCTAAAATGGCCTTTACATTTCCTAAACTAAACGAAAATTAACTTATTTAGACAATATTTAACGTTTTAGGACTTTTTAAATGTAACTTTATATGTTACCGGCTGTTAAGGTAAGACGGTTTTGTCCGTTTTTTGTGACGTCATGATAATTTGCGTATATACAGCATTGTCCTTAAATGAAACTGAAACTTAAAAATTTATACCTGTTTTTTTTCTCAGATCCTATTGTTAGACCCCATAAACCCTCATAATCAATCCAACTCTGGTTGAGGACCATAGCTTGCCGTCTTAAGGGTTAATTGTGTATTATCAGATACTTTTTACAAATATTACGTAACTGATTTTAGCAATGTTGATAGTGAGTAAATTATATTGAAACCATATGTTAAGAACATTGAGATCACTTTGTACGTTTTTATGAATTGCTTCAACGCTATGACCAAAATAGAAAAGGCTAGTATCGTCAGCATATAAAGTAATATCACCTTTAAGGCCTACCTCATGGATGTCATTTATGTAAGTTAGGAATAAAACCGGCCCTAGAATTGATCTAGGGATTCCAAAGGAAATTTTATTGGGCTTCCTTTGATGTGTGCCAATTTTTACTACTTGTTGTCGGTTAGTTAGGTAAGATTCAAAAATGTTTAATGCATCACCGGTAATACTTGTTTTTTATTTAATTTACGAATCAAAATTTTATAGCTGACCGTATCAAACGCTTATTTTTTAAATCAATAAAGACGCCAAGTCCAATTTGTTTATTTATTATGTTTGTTACAATTTTATTTTTAATATGTGTTATAAGATCTGTTATTGCAGAATATGTATTATATATTATTATATATGAGTATTATAAATCGTTAAATATATACTTAAACGGTTTAGAATAACTCTTTAAAAAAAATACGAGAAAGCAGATGTAAAATTTTTTTACTTATAAGGTTTTTTGATATTATACTTTTAACGCACTTTATAGCTTTAGTTGAAATTTCATCAATACCCGATCCAGTGTTTGGGAGACCATCGAACATTTTACAAAAACCGTGAGGTTTTTAAAGAGTGGATTGAGAAGCTGCTAGTCAGCTTAGAAAACCCATCGAAAATTATAATGGACAATGCACCATTCTGTACAAGTTGATAAACCACCAACTAAAGCAAATAAAAAGCAAGAAATTGTCTCGTGGCTGGTAAGAAATGGCGTTGATGCAAGTCCAACTTTATTAAAAGTTGAGTTGTTAAATCTGGTAAAAGCAACTAAGCCTTCCAAGCTTCGCTACGTAATCGATGAACTAGCGACACCAAGTTATTCGATTGCCTTCCTACCATTGCCAGTATAACGCCATCGAGCTTATTTGGGCCGAAATTAAGGGTGCAGCACGGAACAATACTGAACCACCAGTACAGCTAAAATGATGACTCTAAAAACGAAAACAAAGAAAATAATTTTAGAAGATTTTGAACGAGATGTGAGAATAGAAAAAAATATTATTGAAAATTAATTAATAATATCTCTGAGTGCTGACAGCAGCGATGAAGATAACAATACTAATAACAGTTCTGATAGTTCAACTGAATAAATGCATTTTTTTTGTTATATTATGTCTCCTTAAATTTACGAAAGAAAAAATAATAATGGGACAGGGTTTCGCCTGATCATTTTTAAAATTCACATAATATGTTTCAAGTCCGTATCAATTCATTCACTTTAATCGGATGTTTTTAAGCAGGTCACCTCACTATGACGATAAACCTGACAGACGTCAAATGTTACTTATTAAAATGGCTTGACTATAGTTCGTCAAATTTCAAGTTTTAGTTTAAGTATAAACATTACATCAATAAAAATTGTAATACATCCTCTTGTCCTCCTGAATTTATATAATATTAGGTGAGGATTCATTACATATGATATTAGCGTTTTGTACGGGAGGAACATAAAGTCAATTTTAAATAAATATTAATTATATATTTATTTTATTAAAGTATGTATTATGTACCATTGGTATCTATGCACTTTTGCCATCTAGTAGTTCATTGATTCCTTTACTAAAAAAACCATGCGGACGGGAATCAATAGAAACTTTGAAGGCGGTTTCGACTGCCCCATCGTAGTTGAATTTATTCCCTTGCAAGAAGTTATCCAAATTTCGAAAAATAAGTTAATCTGTTGGAACAGGATCCGGGGAGTACGGTAGATGTCTTAGACAATGCAATTGAAGCTCTTCTAATTTGGGAGCCGTCTATTGTGCAGTGTGTGGTCTAGCGTTGGCCTTAATCAGTAGTGGCTTAGAGCGATTGACCAGCCTCGGTTATTTAGCAGCTAGCTTTTCATTATGGTTTGCAGTGGCTGACAATAGACACCTGCCGTAATCGTCTGGCGAGGTTTAAGGAAAGCTGTAGTGAACGACACCGGCACTAGTCCACCAAACGCTCACAAGTAACTTTTTTTGAGTCAATTTTCGCTTAGGGCAGGATTTGGCTGGTTCGCCAGGGTTAAACCATTGCGATGAGCGGTTCCGGATCCGGCACAGTAATTAAAGGATTTAATTTGAATTATTGCGATGAAAAGTGGATCTTGTACGACAATCGGAAATGCTCATCGCAATGGTTGAACAATTGGAATGTTTAAATATCCACGGTACTCCCCAGACCTTGCTCCAACAGAGTACCTTTTTTTGAAATTTGGATAACTCTTGCAAGGGAAAATATTCAACTCCGAAAGGGCAGTCCAAAGCACCTTCGATGATTTTATGGATTCCCGTCCGAACAGTTTTTTTCTATTAAAGGGATCTATGAACTACCTATGTGATGGCAAAAGTGCATAGATAGCAATGGTACAGTCGGCCGCATAAGTCGCTTAGCAGAATCAAAAGTTCGACTTTTGGAATGAAAGCTTTTAGCAACTTATGAATCAGTTGTGTTATGCTTATTATGAACGTTTGTAAGTTAAGTTTATTTTGCGCCTTTGTAACGACAAAGACTTATAGTTTGTTGGGTGTTCAGTTGTTTTGCACTTTTGAATCTGTTAAGCGACTTATGCGGCCGATTGTACATACCTTAGATAAAATAAATATGTAATATTTAAAAAAAATGACACATACAAAAAGCCAGTTTCATATCTATTTAACCTGACCTGATATATGATTGCTTTACGACTTGAACGCTTTCGGCTCTTTAACACTACAAGATATACAGTTAGTTTACTTTTTTAAAGAATTTAGTGATACATTAATTCATTAGGTATTCATAATTTAGATTTAATTTCCAAATTATGTTGCGTTATCTATATTTTGGTATCGAAACTTAAGCTTCATTTCATTTTCTTTGCTAACGGTATTTTGCTTGGTTAATAAGAAAGGAGAAATAGAAATAAAGAGATATTATTTTCACTTCATGTTGGTTGTATTCGACGTAAAAATTAAAAATAATTGTATTCGTTAGAATTCAGATTGATTGTATCGTAGTATATAGTTTAACAAACACAGTGAAGATGTGCAGAGGATTTTGCAGCCAATAATATCAACATGTTATGCCAGAAACTATTGGGGAGATCTAGTTTCGATTAGAAATCTTTAGTATTTTACATGTTTGGTATTGAGAGCAATGATACAAAATATGCATATTTTGGTGTTTTTGTTGGTAATGCGAGTACACACACAGTGTATGCAATAATTACTGATCGTTAGTTAACAACAATGGGCTACTGTGCACACTTGAAGCTGAGCAAGGCATAAAAATATGTTGTCTGTCTAGCAATTACAAATAATTGATTGAAATCTTATCATAACCTGAACATTTCTATTTTAATAAAAATTTATTTTTACACTAGGCAACTAATACTAAACTAACAATTTTAATATCGCTGGACTGGCGGTAATCCTATGAATTATTATTGCCCTATGTCAACGAAATAGTCACATTATATGACTGAGCTCAATCTCAATCAAACTCCTGCAAACAATTCATAAAAATCTTAAACAGTACCTAATTTCTAATAATAATAATAACATCTTAAAATTATTTCCTACAGGCTACTAATGCTCCATCAACTATCACGTCTCGGGACCTCCTATCAAATGGATCGTCCTATCAACAGGCTTCTGCTACAAATCGCATCGCCGCGGCCCTGAATCGAAGCTCGACGGCCATTAATTCAACTGTGACTTCGTCTAATTCATCCCGTACTGTGCATCCTGCTAATGTATCGACCACCACGAATAGACTCCCTTTGAGGGCTACGTCCCAATCTGCTTTGAATCAAGCTAGAGGACCGTGAGTTTATTTTTGTATTGTAGTTCATTTTAATTTTAGTTTGGTGGTCTTGTCCACATGTGCCAAAAGCTTGATAGGCCTTAAAAAAAATACTCATTCTTGTGTGATAAAAAGATGACGAGCTAATGATTATAAATATTTTTTAAAATATTATATAACAAGCAAAATATTAAATGAAATCAAGTATAAGATTTATAATAGGCCAGATGTACAAACTGTCACACTAAAAACAAACTTTGTTTTAGGAAACCACCGGCAAATGAAAACGGCAATGCTTCAAAACGAGATGACGACGTGCAATTTGTAAGTTTAATTTCAACATAAGTTCAACTAATAAAAACGTCAATAAAACATTTTCAAATGGCCTTTGTACAATAAGAATGACATGAAAGTTTATAATTATAATGACCTTTTTTACCTACATTAATTTAGCTTTGATGCAACAAAAAAGTTATAAAATACAGGGTGTATCCAAGACCGCTTCCACTAACTTTGGGGTATGATTATACTGCTTATTCTCATTACGAAAAAGTACTTTTTATTTTGTTTAACGCCAAAAATTTGGACATTAAAAAAATCTATTTTTTTAGCTTTACATATGTAAAAACAAACGGATTATCACCAAATTTCAATTAAATACACAGTTTTTTTTTACAAAAAAAAAACCGCGATTTATTGCTAAACGTATTTACAATCATTGCGCAGCGGGGCAGGCCACGCTTCCGATCCGTTGCTAAGCGACGTGACGCGGGGCGAGTGCACCGGACCTCGCTTGTTGCCAGGCGGTCAGCTGACTCGCAGCGTGCCCATCACGCATCGCATGAATACCATAAGCGAACTTTATGTAGTTGTTTCCTATTTTCGAATGACTTCTTATGTTATGTAACAGAAATGTTTCATGAATTTATTTAGGTATGATGGCGATGAGATAAGTACTATTAAAAGCAGTTGATCGAAGTAGGAAGTAAATAAATAATGGCTGAAAATTATTCCTGTCAATCATTAGTTCGATAAATTCGTTTGATCAAAAAATTTCATTCGTAAGCCTAGGCTAGACCTTCTTTAATGAACTTTTCTTACTTTAGGCGAAGCAAATTATACTTTTAGTTATACTCACTTCATGATAAACCAGCGTACCTATTACACTGCATTGACCAATAAATGACGAAACAAGCCAGCGTCCCTAAGTTAACTACCTACGTATGTACCTACCTATGTTTCGAAATAATTCTTGTTGGTTGTTTCGGTACCTACCTTCCCACCCAAGCAGGGGTACCTAGAAATCTGTGAAAGCTCTTATTTGTCCAACCTAAAACAACTTTATTCGCCTCAAAGAAAACGAGCAACATGACGAGAGGTATTTGTTACTTAATAGTTTAATAAAAATCATTTACCTGCCTCCTAAAACCAACTCATTTAATCGTTACTGAACAAAATAAATAGACAGCAGCTGATCGAAATAAATAACGGTACAAAAATAATTCCTTAAATCATCTATCTTAGGTATGTAGATTTTTAGCGCTGTGCTTGCTTTGATTTTATGTATTGTATTATTGTAAATATTGTATCTAAGAATAAATTACTTAAAATATGTCTTCTTAGGAATGCTGCTTAAGGTTTAAGGATTTACCGGAACAGGTATCCTAACGCCCACCATCCTTCTGACTCACGGGTCATAACCAATGCATACCAGCGAGTTTTGGAAATTAGGCTGATAGCTCCTGTAGCTTCTGGAGGTGGGCATCAGCTGGATGTCAACACAGAAGAGCGCTTGTTAGACGTTGTGCGCCAAAACCCACGTTTTGGAACGAGCAGTGCTGCCCAGCAGCGTAGACGTCTGCACGGTAAGCCCATTGCTTCACGTTCAACTGTGCAAAGGATATTACGTCGCAGCAGAATGCGGCCTTACGCAATTCATCGTGTACAAGCTTTGTTGCCAGTTGATCGAGTCCGTCGTACAGAAATCTGCCAGTGGCCGTTAAATCAGCAGTAAAGTTCACCTGAATTCATCGCGCACGTGATTTGGACGGATGAATCCATTTTCACTCGGAACGGAATGTGGAATCAGCGAAACGCTCACATGTGGTCGGAGCGACACGCTTGTCACGCTTGGACACGCGTCTCACGCTTCACAGGAAACCGGTCACCAGAACCGATGGTCCGTCAACGTATGGGCCGGTATTTAAAAAAATTTTATCCTGGGACCACTACTTGGAGCAAAAATCCACGGCGTTTAGATGGTGCGTCATACTTAGATTTTATTAACAGGCAACGGAGTAGATATTTGGAAGATTTTACTGTGGCTGACTACCACCGAGCGTGGTTCCAGCATGTCGCGCACCTCCACACGTGTCTCGATCCGTTCGCCAACGGCTCCGAAATATTTGAAAGCCAATGGATCGGAAGACTGGGCGACCCCGCGCTTGGCCACCTCGGTCGCCTGATTTGACCCCACTAGACTTTTTTCTGTGGGGTAACTCAAAAGAAAGGGTTTTCGATCGACAGTGCGATGGTGCTGCAGAAATGATAACAAGACTAAACGATGTTTTTAATAAGTTACGCGCAAACAGTTTAGGAGATCCTACCCTTTTTCCTGGACTTCACCAGGAGACGAAAAGACGAGCCGAACTCTGCATCTCTGGCTCGAGCTTTTTTTTTAAATAAATCTGTTATAGTAAATATGTCATTTTATTGCATTTTGACACAATTTCAGCTTACATGTTTTGCTTATAAGTTAATTTAAAACCCAACTAAATGTGAAGATTTAAAATTACATTTTTATGATATTTTCTTTAATGTTTGATGAACCCACACACTTTTTACCCGATTGCCTAAAAGGGAGGAAGGTTCTTTTTGTATTTATGCAAAAAAGAATAATCTATTTCATGGGCTATGGGTATTGAAAAAGAAGGAGTCATTTGAATCATCTTGATTCTTGACGAGGAGTGACATAGGCTATAAAATTTACCCGATTGTGGAATGAGGTTAATGTTTTACGAGTGTCAAGGCAGTCAGAATTTTTGTTCTGTATTTATTCTCTTTGTTAGACTAAATAGTTCGATTGATTGTGACAAACGAGTTGTAATTTGAATCTTCGCAACGGAGAGACTCGTAGGCTATAAAATGTATCCGACTGCGGCATTTCGTAATGAGGTTAAAGTTTTACAAGTATTATTACAATTATTTTTTTAAAGAAAGAAGTAAATTTTCGAATCCAACTCTGTTACACAGTAATTCGGAAAGCTAGTTATTAGGTACGTAAAATGAATACCCACGTAAAGATGATTTGCAGGAATTATTTTCGCCGTTATTTATTTTAATCAGCTGATTGATAACAGATCAATGAGTAATTATCAAATGAGTAGTAGGTAAATGTATTGTCATTAAACTGCTACGTAACAAAAATCGTCCAGTTGTAGGTCTTCTTATAAACTAATAAAGTTGTATATACGTATTAGGATGGGAGAATAAGTGCTTTGACAAAAACTCCTAGGTGGGCACTTACCTACCTACTAAGGTTTTGACAATGGGAGGTAGGGAAGGAAAAATCGAGTCAGCTGAGCGCAAATAGCAACAAGCGAGGTCCAGAGCATTTGTGCGAGCTCGCGTTGCTTAGCAACCGCAACCGCAATGATTGTAAATACGTTTAGCAATACGCTGCGGGTTTTTTTTCTGTAAAAAAATGTGAATTTAATTAAAATTTGCTGATAATCCGTTTGCTCTTACATATGTAAAGCTAAAAAAATTGAACTTTTTTTTTGGAAAATGGCCAAATTTTTGGCATTAAAAAAGAAGTGCTTTTTCGTAATGAGAATAAGCAGTATAATCATACCCCAAAGTTAGTGGAAGCGGTCTTGATACACCCTGTATATTGTATCAGTTTGAATAACTTATTATTTCTTACCCAGGTGCCACCCAAGTTTATCTTTCAGCATTGGGGTGAAGAATGGGTGCCAGTATTTACTCGTGACCAGCAGAGTCAGAGCCAGCGAGCTCAGACGTCGGAACCGTATAGCGATGCATATTTAACGGGAATGCCTTCAAGGAAACGTCGATGCGTTCGACAGACTAGACCTCCTACTACTTTGGATGAATTTATGGATGGTTAGTAAATAAAGTAGATTGTTAAACTATTTTAAAGATAAGAGAAAGTTTTGCAGTTTTAAGGAATGCGTAAATGTATGAAGACGAAGAAAGGCTGTAAAACGTATGCTTTTAAAAGTGTAAAAAAGTGTAGATTATATTTGTATGTTTGAAGATCGCATAAATTAGGCTTTATTTTGTAATATTATTTTGGTCAATGTTATTATCTTGACGAAGAAGTGATTGCTAGATAAATTAATGCAAAGCGTATTGTATATATTTTTACTAATTTCAATTGTACAAAAAGTCCATTGTGTGTAACTAGTATGAAATAAACAACTTATATCAGTTGCTCATTTAAAGCTATCAATCATCTATATAATTAGTACTAATTTATATGTCAAGTACTTGTTAATAAACATATTGTTCATGTGAAATATCCAATTCTTCAAACAACACAAATTCAAAATATTTCCACTTTTAATATAAATATAAACCAGGTTTTCATGTCCTATCCGCAGAGTCTCTCCGTGAGGCATCAGACCGGCCGTCCACGGAGCCAGAGCGTTTTTACCGCATCGCGTTTCGCGAACACGTGAGACATCTGGCCCGCGGCCGCGCCGCTAGTAGCCAGGACTGGAACCCGGTTCAACACGCGCCGGCTGCTAGCTTTCTACATGCTAACACGTAACTTTTAACATGATAATCTAGTTTAAAATGATCATGTTTTTTTCTGATTTAGGGAGGACTTTACAGGATAAAAGCAAAATAAAAATGATATGTAGTGCGAAATTTTGAGCCTTTTCTTCGCAATAGGGATACAATATTGTCCAGCAATAATGCTGCTGGGCATAAAAAAAGATTCGTAGTGCCCGGTCATATGTCTCGAAATAAATGACTACTTCCGGAAAAACTTCATCGTTCAAATATACAGAGCGTAACATCTGAATAGTTCCCGACTACGCCATTACATTGGGGAACCCCGGCGTCCCAATTAAAAATAAGGCAACACTGCTTTCGAATCGCCTAATCTACCGGTGAGCCGGGTTAACCCAACGTACGCGTTCGTACTGAGTTTCTTGCTGGTTCTTTGACACTAGGAATGCAAACGTAGGGTTAACCCGGCTCATGTGTCAAGTAAAACCCGCAATGGAAATATATAAAGGGTGGCCATATAAATATGTTTTAAAGCTTTACATAATTGATTGATTTACTTATGTATTTACTTATTTGAATGTATATGTACATGAATGTACAGAATGTATTGACTTATTTCAGGGCCAACAGCTCAGACCAGCCAGAGGAGAGCAACGAGCCTAAAGACAACGTTTGAATGTCATAAAACTACCTAGTAAAGGATCCGACATTTCGCTCATGAAGCATTTTAGAATAGTTCTAATCAAAAATATGATATACTACAATATTTAACCCGATGTTTGTTTACACTAAAATAGAGCTTCTCGATGTTGTTATCATGTTGTAAGTGTAATATTAACTTTATTGTATGTTTTGTCAAACTGCTTCCGTGATTTGATTTGTCGCTGAGTTGTAGCATTCATTTGAAATAAAGTTTGTAAGTATGATCATTTGTACTCTATATTTTTTAAATTACCAATTTCTGTTATTTCTAATTTATTTAAAGTGATTATTTACTCGCATTTTGTTGAATTTGCGCGATTGATTTTAGATAGATTGTTTTTAACATGGGTATTATTATCATGCATAAAATATAATTACGTAGCGACGTATTAGTAAAATTGGTCGAGTATATATCCTTAATATAATTCGTTATTAATGTGTTGCTCGTAAAAGCGCACTTTGACATAATAATATTTAAAAAAATCATAATGTAGATGATTATCCACATTTATTCAATGTTAGATTAGATGCGATAAGTGATTTTTCCGTTATTATCCCGGTATGTCGTTTGAAGCTATATTTTTAAGCTGTATTAATGTTCAAGGAATAACAAGGTGTGGGTTCTGAGACATTAATCTAAAATAATAAATTACAACAAAAATAATATTATGTCTCATTATGATATGATGATAATAACAATATAACAGAAATACTAACGAAAATAAACGGCAAGTAAAAGATTATGTTTAAGTAATTCACTACATCATTTATTCGATATGTTCGTTTGTATTTTATTTTCTGAAAATTAGGTATATAATAAAAGGCCTTAAAGGCAAACATTTTAATGTAGTCTTAGAAATGTCTAATATCATGATATAATTATATAGTCTAAGATCTTGTTGAATTTTAAATGATTCTAGATCTTTCGTGGTATTTTATACTTGAAAAATCAATTGCGTAAGGAAAATTGCTACGTCGCGAGGGGTTTCTACATTTATCTAATACAAGTATACAAGTGCAAGTAACCACGTCTGTTATTGTATTTTTGACAAATACTTGAAAAATGAGTTTGCTTCAAATTTAATTTCAAAGGGCGTGGCTTAACATATTTTAGTACAAAATTTATTAAACACTGCACAAAAAATCAACACTGTTATGTATCGTCTCAAAAACCTTTTACATCTAGAGATAACTGATGAATATGCATGAAGCTTTCAAAAAAATCAAACTACACACCGGCACGGAAACTTATATATTTTGCTATTTTTTTCATTATACTTTTCGATCGTTTCAAAATCTTAAACATGAAGGGGTGGGCCAAATGATTATTACGACATGATTAAAGAGAGTTTTTATGATTTTCTACACTTATAGTACTTATTATAAAGTTTTTTCTTTTACACCACATAACCCAGGAATCTATAAATTTGCTCTGGTACAGATTTTACGAACTGTTATTCTTTGACTTATTTTTTATCGTTTTTATACAGCCTCCTCGCGTCTTAATGACTGCCTCCATTAGTTTAGGCATGTTTTTAATGACATTTTAAATATCAACTTGTGACATAGTTTCCCAAGCGTCTATCGCAGCATCGCGGAGCTCGGTAAAGGTTTGTGGTGGATTAAGACTGGACTTAATTTTCCTTTTCAGCATGTCCCAAATGTCTTCTATTGGATTTAAGTGCGGGCTGCGAGCTGGGCATTGTAATCTTTGTCTTGACTTGTAATGCTCACGGTGTCATGATACTCTTCAATACATCAGATGACGGGGCCGCGCATTGTCATGATTTAACAAAAAAAACCCTCGAACCCTACAAACCCAAAGTAGGGGACAACATGATCCTGGAGGATATCTTAGATGTAGCGATCTGCATTTCGCCTGTTTTCAATGATGACCCACTCCGTGCGTGCTTCCAAACGTATACCTGCCCATTTGAATAGCCGTTATGGGCCAATACCGTTGCTCTCGCTTTCTCTACACTCTGTCACGCCCATCTGGAGCTCGTTAGGTTATGCGGCTCTCATCTGTGAAGAGTACCTATGCTATAATACTGCTCGCGTGTTTAGTTGTCATGTTCTCGAGCGAATTGAAGTCGAGCTACTCCATTCTGTCTGAGGTGTTCTGGTCCCGTGCTGGTCTGTGAGCTTTTCAATTTGCTTCCATCATTCGTCTCCCATTGTTCTCTCGCTTTCGTTTACACCACGCACCATTTTGAGACGCTGACGTATGTCATCAGCGGTCCGATGACGGTTCCTCAATATCTCCAAACGGATAAAGTGGTCAACCCGTTCTGTTGTGCATCGTCAAACTCCACTGCCTGGTCTTCGCGAGTAGCTTTCCGTTTCCCGGTCTCGCTTCAAGGCATACTTGTGCAACTTGCTCTGGTGTTAATGATATTTTTAATTGTTAAAAAATTTCAAAAACTGATAAATTGACTGCTTAAATATTGAAAACATAAAAATTTTTGTTGACCGGTCAAGTGACACTTTTTGACTAAATTTAAAAAAAGAGTACAAATTATACTTGAAACACAACGAATTCCTCTCATTACCTAATTGTTAACCTATAATTAGTTTATTAACCTACCCTCATATATAACTTTCTTAAAAAGCACTTAAAATTGTTGTAATCGCGATATAAGTGCTTGACCAAGATTCCGTGCTACAGTGGTACAATGGTAATGATAATGTTAATAACTACTTGTAAAGTAAACTATTTTCCGAGTTTTGTAAATTTTTGGAATATCGCTACTGTTTTTAAGATGATCCTTTAATATGACTCTTAAAAACTTGCGATACTCAAGTTTTTCCGAGTCTTTTTAGAAAATTAGGATACTTAACTACTACTTTGATTTGGCTATGTTGAGATTCCGTACTTTAAATAAACAGTGGTTATTAAAGTATGTTGTATCGAAAATGTAACTTTAAACACTCCTCCATTTGTTTTAACTTCAAGTGATGATGATATTATAATTTATCGGTGATGCTGAGTTAATATCATGGTTTTATATTCTTGGGGATTATTTTACCACAACCTAGTGCCAACTATATATACAATTTATCACCATTTATACAGAAATATATATCTTGCTTGTCAACTGCCGAATAGGCCCCGTTACATAGAAAAAAAATTTGAAATTGTTTCAAAAGACAGTTTCCTTTTCACATTTTAATAATCTGTAGTCACCTCAGTATCGTAGGCCTAAAAAAGGGTGATTATTTTCGTTGGGCTTTATTTTGTGCCACTTACTTTTGAATGAAAAGTTTTAAAGTCGATGTTCATTTGTCTTTCCAACTGTTTGGGCCCATGGTACAAGAGGTTAATTATACCTACTAAAATGTATGTGTAGAACTTTGGCATTAAATAAAAACTTGTTAAAAAGATTCAAGTTTTATTCATCTCTTAATGAACATGTTTAGCTCAAGGAGCAATAGACAAAGTCTCAAGATATTGGTTATTTTTAAGACGTATTCTATAAATAGTAACATGGTATTAGTTTCGAAATTCAAAACAGCCTGTTTGGTATGGAGGTAATTAGCCTTGCCTTCCAAGGTCCCGGGTTCGAATCCTGGTAGGGGCAGATATTTTATAATATATGCTTTCTACTCATGGATGTGTATGTATGTTTATTTAAGTTTGTTTCTAATATTTATATATAAAAAAAATGTGTGTTCATATATTTCTTAAGTTTATTTATCTGTTATCTAGTATCCATAACACAAGTTCTTAATGATACTTAACTTGGGCTAGATAATGTGGTGTGATTGTTAGAAATATTTATTTTTTAATTATTAAACGGAAACCAATTTTGTGCGAGCTAATAACACCAACCCTAAGACTAATTTATGAATAAGACGCATTTAATAGATTCACTTTTCTTTAACGACGCTAATTATGTTGCGGGACTTGTTAATGTAAATACATCAATGTAATTACAACGTAAGACTTGTTTATGTACAAATTTATTGACATTTTTATTTTAGGTTACGAGGGTCAAACTGAAAGAAGTTCTTAAATCTACATGGGTATTAAAACCCAACTAACTGTCCAGAATGACACCTAAATCTAGTACGGTGTTTACATTGATTAAGATGCAATTTTAATGTGGTACACTGGGAATGTGACATTTTACTTACGAGTGAATAGTAGTAGATATATCTTTGTTCGTTGAGGCGGACTCATTATCTAGAAACATCTGAGCAGGAAAGTGACTTTTACATATTTATTTTTAATAAAATTTCAGAAAATTTGGAAATACAATCGACTTGATTTTTTAAATGCGCTTGAGCGCGCTTGAATGAACAAAAATTTAAATACGCTGGTTACTTTAATTTTAAAGACCTCACAAGATAAAATTGGATCGTACATTTAATTCTAAACCAGAAATATAAAGATAATAACAGCGTGAGATAAGCTTTTTACATTTCTCCTTGGCCAAGTCGAAAGAGAACCGATCACAGGGATCATTGTTATATTTCCGCAATTTCTGACGGTATTTATGTTTCTCTTTTAAAAGCTTGCATAGCTTTCCACAGAACCATACAGGAAACTTTTTAGGCCTCGACCTATATTTAGGAACGTACCTGGATATACCTTCATTAATATAAGCATAGAAGACCAAAACCATCTAATCAACAGTCCCGCAGACCGAGAATTACTTTTCCCAGGCATTTGTTTTAAAAACTCAGCTTAAGATAATCGGCCTTATGAAAGCAAAGTCGGTGGCTTTCACCAGCCGGCAAACTGGCTCTAATTTCAGTACCTAGCTAATGAAAACTGCAATGAAGGCATTACGTAGACCGGTTATCCGCTCTCAAGAATGGCAACGCAAGTGCAAGGCGTTTGCCCGCTATTTGAATGTTTTTGACCGTTTAGGGTTAGTATTGAAGATTGCGCAATGATTCAACAAAAGGGTTAGCCGCCACGAGGATAGCACGCGCGCATAAGTAAAATGGCGAAAAATTAAAGAACGGGAATTTCTTCTCGAATGTATACAATTAGATAGAATATTCCCGACTCTGTGGAATATTAAGTCCACCAAATATCACGACCGTGAGAAAAAAAAAATGCTGGAATATTGTTGTCTAAATATAAAGAGATGTTTCCAGAGGCAACAAAAGATGATGTAAAAAAAATTAATTCCTTAAGAACCAACTATCGTAAAGAGCTTAAGAAACCTACAGACTATGAAATCCAGATCTAGTACGTTTGATATATACCAACCTACTTTATGGTATTATAAGAAGATGATCTTTTTACAAGACCAGAAGGCCTACCATCAACTTTTAGTTTGCCATTCAATTCCGATGCTATCCAGTTTAGGTAGGTACCTAAACTGAATCGCTAAGATTCGTACCATGGAGTGCCTTTAGCTAACTGGAGTTTGAATCGCTCACAAAGGAATGAAAGATCGAAATTTGTCTGTGGTCCGCGTGTGAGAAAGAGATGACGCTGTACACTCGTTGCATAAGTCTGTCTCTTTTACTCGAACCATATGCGTTGCGTTTCGAAATCTAGTTGACATGATTTTAGCGGTGTTTTTTGAGTAAAAATAACAACAAATATATTTTAAAATTGCGCTTTTTAGTGTTAAATTATATATAATATGCCCGTTTTAGTACTCATTAAATAATAGAAATTTATATAATTCTTTAAATTACAAATAATTAAAGGTTTCCTTAGTGTTGTCGTAAAAATAAATTGATTATGACGAGTTTAGAACGCACCCAATTTGACTTCTACCTTTGTCTCTACTGATAAGTCAGTTGATTTTGTTGGATTTTTCAACAATGGGCTCAGCTCATCACACATTTCTAATACCAATCGTTTAGACAACCGATATCCTTTTTGTATATTCTTCATCTTCCAAATAAAAGGGGTCCGATTGTTTCCGTGTTGTGTTTATTTCATTATCATTTTCCAAGAAAATAAAAAAGACTAATTCGTCAGACATCTACAATAAAAAATAGCTCTAGAACTCACTTTTTCACATTAACCTATAAGAAACACTAAATATCCAACTGAAATACCTTAAATTACCTATATTTTCAACCATTTTTTTAAAGATAAACCGAAACGATTCACTTCACGCCAAGAAAGTAGCAACATTTTTTGAATCGCTTACTTTGACATTTAAGTCATCCAATATAGGTTGAAATATCACCTCATGGTGCGAAAAATGAACTAACTAAAACAGTTTGCGATCCAATTGCCGACTTGATTTGGCATCAACCTAAACTGGATCGCTTTAATGACGTCGCATGAAATCGTCGTCAATTGAATCGCAATAATAGTTCATAGTAGGCCTTCAGGAAAGCGCATCCGATTCCCAGTTTAATTTAAGCGTATCCTATGTAACGAAATTTTTAGTCATTTTTCTCAGTTAGCGCCAAATATTTTAAAAAGTGTGTTTTTAATACCGCACAATTCCTTCTTGTGTGTTTAGACAGTATACGAATTACACTGTTACTGTTACAGAAAGAATAAACGTTTCTTTTCATGCGTAAGTACAATTTTTTTATAACTATTTTATTTATTATTTTATTTTGCTATATAAAATGACGTTTTAACCCTTATCTTGGCAAGAGTGAGAATTAATTGTTATTGTTATTATTTTCATATTTTTTACTTCAATATGACCCGAATAAGCATATAAAAATAAAATAAAAAATATTCTGTTATTTGTTTTTGAGAAACAAGACGTATCAAATATGTTACATTGCCAAGCTTGCTACAACAATAGTCACCTTGAACACGTATCAAGGTTGTGACATTGCTAATTATAGGAAAAAGGGAAATAATAAGACAATTTATTAAGAAATCAATTTTAATCAAATATAAATAAACGAACTTAACCCGAAAACAATTTGTAATGTAACATTGAACATGCAAAATCAAAATATGACAATAATAATTATTAAAACTTTGACATATTGCTATGGAAAGCTATTAGTTATGATGGAATTCATAAAAACAGTTTCTTTTCTCTACCATACATAATCGTTGATCACATTTTGTGCATTTTACATTGGTCTGTCCATTTTTGCAGTTTTTACATCTTCCACGAGATGTGAAAATAGGCCAGTGATCTAAATTGTCATACTTGACAGCATCAGGGGGTCGGGTGGATTGAGGTTTCTTTATTTTTATTACCAGGTTGCACTCGATATCTTCATCTTTGCGAACAACTCTATTCCTCTTTACAAAATCTTTAGCAACTTCTAGTCTGAACGCTTTCAGTCGCAATTTATCATTAGGGTTATTTTTGCGCCACAAAATCCAAGCATTATTAACACAAACGTCTATTAAATGTGAAAATATGGCCATGTACCATCTTTGTGTCCGAAAATCTGTCCTATAGAGTGCTACCAGCATGTCTGCTAGGTCTACACCTCCCATGTGTTGGTTGTAATGAGTAATTACTTCGGGACAGTCCACATCAACCTTACGTTTCTTTTCTTTGGAGTAACGTCGTATTTTGTTGACGGGATATGAGTCAGCGTAGCTGCTTGCGACATGTACAATTTTATTGTCGAACCAATTAGTTACTGTCACTTTGTTTTTATTACACACAACCTGGCAAAAACTTCCTCTTCCCTTCCTCTTTAATTGTTTATCTGGCAAAAGTAGCTTTTCACACCCCCGCAATCTATTAGAACGCATAGTACCTAAACTAAGAATTCCAGAGTCAGCTCTCAAAATTTTCATCAACTCAAATGATGTAAAAAAATTGTCAAAAAAGACTGTAGAACCTGGTTTGTTGTGAATGCTTTTGCATAGAGCTAGTACAACCATTGCCCCCAATCCAAGTGACCGTTCATCATTAGTAAAATGACACTGTCCGAAAGTATCATCGCCGCCATACATTAGAAAATCGCAAATGTAGCCAGATGTGGCAGCACGAGCAAACATTTTAAAACCCCATTTCGATGGTTTCAGTTTCATATACTGCTTTCGACTGCCTGCCTTTTTACCTTTGTAAGGTATCATCATTTCATCGATGGTAAATTTTTGCCCTTCTTCGTATTTTAAAAAATTTGCTCGAATCATGTCAAGAAGCGGTCTTATTTTAAAATACCTATCCCCATCATCTTCATTATTATCGATGAAATGAAGATACCTCCGAATTTGTTGGTACTTCTTCAGCGGCATAACATTTGCTACACTGGGAATCCTCAAATCATTGTTCCAGTAATCTGTGTATGCAGGCAATTTAATTATTCCCATAAGCAGCTTAATTGTTAAAAAATCTTTCATTTCGTTAACGGTAACATTGATAGATTTACCTGTAGACTGTGTGGAATATAAATTGGTTTGTTCCACGATGTTGATGATCAATTATCTCATTTGTTATAAACAACGAAAAGTAATCTAATGGCGATGATGCAGAAATAATTTGGCTGGACAAATCAATTCTTTCAAAACAGTCTATTATTACTTTATGTAAAAAAGTTTTATTTTTTTCCCATCTAAAATTCACGGGTTTTGTCTTCTTCTTTTGCATGAGACTGAGAGAATGAACGTCGTATTTTATGAGATGCCGTCAATATTTTTCTTCTAGATCTCGCATTTTTCTGTATTGTAATTGGTATGGAATTGGACGGACTAACAGGACAAGCGGGGCTCACGGGGTTTATTGGAGAAGGTAAAGGAGAATTTGTGAGTAGTACCTGTTTCAGCAAAGGTATTTGATGACTTTGTGCGGAAAGTGGAGATGCAGCAGGAGACGAAGCCGTGGGAAAGCTTTGTTCGAGTACATGCCTCTCTAGAGAACTATTTATACTAGCAACTACATGTTCTTCATTTTCTGAATCTGATAATATTCTAAGATTTTTATAGTGATGAATCTATAGACGGAGCTGGAGAACTTATGTACTCTTCATCATTAATGTTACAAATAGATTCCTCTGCATCGTTCTTGTCTGAATCAGAATCAGATTGTGCATGCGCAGGAGGGATGAGTGCAAGTATTTTGAAAGACCTTGAAGCATTTTTACCAATCTAAGAAAGAAGACAAGAAACCAGTCAAACCCACAAGCAAGAAAAAAACAAAACAGCAAAAAACAGTTAGTGCATGAAATTATTCGCCACTAGAAATATACCAATGTATCAAATATCTTTTGAAATAAACCGTTTATTTAATTTTTTTAAATAATGATCAAATCACTCAGTACTTGGCAATGTAACGTATATGTTACATTACTACTAAACACCAAAACCCGCTAGTCTTGGCAATGTATCATATTTGTTACATAGGCATTTAGACAGTTATAAAATTGCCAAATAGCAACACACACCATCGGAACATATAAAAAATTAAAAAGTGGTATTTATTCTATAAAATGCACAAGAAAAATAACACAAATATTTATAAAAACAGTCGAAAAACGAATAAACTCACCACACGCTCAAAGCCAACGTGCTTCCGTGACGTCATTTTATCAACCACTGTCAGCGGTAGTCGTTCCGACCGAGACAGCATTTTTTGTCTCACTCTCCGATACCTTATTAATACGTTCAGTGTAAAATAAATCTCTTAAAGTGCTTTCTCTGCGTTCAGGTTTTTTTAAATTGGGTTGTATCACCCGTGTTACAATGCTAAGATAAGGGTTAAAATTGACATGGCTATTCGTTTCAACAAACTCAAAGAGCGAGATGTAATATGATTTTGTATGTGGGAGTAAAAGAGATAACACTACATGCTACACACAATTTACGTACCACTGTTATTATTTGATATATAATGATTATTATTAAAAAAAATGTTCTTTATCCATCAACTTTTTTTGTTCTTTTTATGACAACATTTTATTTGTTTGACAATTTGAATTCTTTGTCGTTTTTTGTTGTTGCTATGGGTGTGTGTTTGTTTTGGAACTTTTCCCTGCATTTTTTTGAATTCACAATATTTCTGCACACATATACACATACACAATATTTTCAATACTATATATCTGTGACTCGTGCAAATTTTATGGAACTTGATTAAGTTTACGTTTTGGCTGCTACATATATCGTATAGCATGTGCGTTTATCACAACTGTGATAATAAAACCTTTAAAAATAGGTTATTATGGCAATTAAAATAAGGAGGATGGTAGTGCCCAGGCGTCCCTGAACGAAATAAACTTATACCAGTATGTTTATGGTCTTTTGTAGTTGTTATTTTATCATCTATAAAGTAAGAATAAATTACTTTCTACCTATTCTTATTGAGTAAAATTATCAAAGTCAATGATATAAAATGATGACATTTTCCAAGTTCAGGAAAGGAATAAATCCTACTTGCTAAGGTTTTAGGTTATTTGACAACGCCATCTAGCAGTTTTAGTCCGTATTAATACTATTTTGCATTACGTTTCTTGTCAATAATTCATATAAAAATTAAAGACGACAAGGTTGGTCCAAGCTATTTGAGAGTGAAATCTAGTAATAGCTTGGATTTTGAGCTTTTTCCGAGTCACGAATTTTTGTATGGAGATGGTCAGTCTATAGTTATTTAATAGTCTCTGGACATAGTAACATAATTATGATTTCACATCTAATGTTAAAATTCATGGTCTTCCTTTTATTTCTGACACTAAGTTATTTAGCAAAAAGTAGTGTAGGCAAAGATTTAAATCAATAGATGTGCCCCTTAGGTACAAAGAACGTACGAAATTAGGTTTCTACTCAAAGTTGTGCATGCACAAGTGATGTCTCAGTATCCAACGAGCGCTTGTCGTGAGTGGTACAGTGCAACAACTTAATGTACACAGTGTTTTTCTTTAAAATTTATAGTTTAAGATTGAATTAGGTATACCGTCGTGTTCATTTCGGGGGTGTAAAAATACAAGCCGAAACACAAACAAGGATAAAGGTGTTACTTTTCATGCATAAGTAACTAATTATAAATTATTTTATGATTTATTGGCGATACTCCTCTTTGTCGCACGGCAGCGTGGCCGCGAGACGCGGAGGGGGCGAGAAGCGTCCGGCTGCCAAAGAATAAGTAATTAGATACAAATAGAAAGGCCAACTCATTAGCTACTTTTACCTATAAGTAACAAAATAGAATGATTGTTGAACTGAAGATTTTTTGTGAACCTTGGGCTTTTTAGTTGTTTTTGGCAAAGCAGTTTTGGACGAGGAACTCGGGGCCTGGTTGGTCACGACATGTCAAAGCCAACGTGCTTCCGTGACGTCATTTTATCAACCACTGTCAGCGGTAGTCGTTCCGACCGAGACAGCATTTTTTGTCTCACTCTCCGATACCTTATTAATACGTTCAGTGTAAAATAAATCTCTTAAAGTGCTTTCTCTGCGTTCAGGTTTTTTTAAATTGGGTTGTATCACCCGTGTTACAATGCTAAGATAAGGGTTAAAATTGACATGGCTATTCGTTTCAACAAACTCAAAGAGCGAGATGTAATATGATTTTGTATGTGGGAGTAAAAGAGATAACACTACATGCTACACACAATTTACGTACCACTGTTATTATTTGATATATAATGATTATTATTAAAAAAAATGTTCTTTATCCATCAACTTTTTTTGTTCTTTTTATGACAACATTTTATTTGTTTGACAATTTGAATTCTTTGTCGTTTTTTGTTGTTGCTATGGGTGTGTGTTTGTTTTGGAACTTTTCCCTGCATTTTTTTGAATTCACAATATTTCTGCACACATATACACATACACAATATTTTCAATACTATATATCTGTGACTCGTGCAAATTTTATGGAACTTGATTAAGTTTACGTTTTGGCTGCTACATATATCGTATAGCATGTGCGTTTATCACAACTGTGATAATAAAACCTTTAAAAATAGGTTATTATGGCAATTAAAATAAGGAGGATGGTAGTGCCCAGGCGTCCCTGAACGAAATAAACTTATACCAGTATGTTTATGGTCTTTTGTAGTTGTTATTTTATCATCTATAAAGTAAGAATAAATTACTTTCTACCTATTCTTATTGAGTAAAATTATCAAAGTCAATGATATAAAATGATGACATTTTCCAAGTTCAGGAAAGGAATAAATCCTACTTGCTAAGGTTTTAGGTTATTTGACAACGCCATCTAGCAGTTTTAGTCCGTATTAATACTATTTTGCATTACGTTTCTTGTCAATAATTCATATAAAAATTAAAGACGACAAGGTTGGTCCAAGCTATTTGAGAGCGAAATCTAGTAATAGCTTGGATTTTGAGCTTTTTCCGAGTCACGAATTTTTGTATGGAGATGGTCAGTCTATAGTTATTTAATAGTCTCTGGACATAGTAACATAATTATGATTTCACATCTAATGTTAAAATTCATGGTCTTCCTTTTATTTCTGACACTAAGTTATTTAGCAAAAAGTAGTGTAGGCAAAGATTTAAATCAATAGATGTGCCCCTTAGGTACAAAGAACGTACGAAATTAGGTTTCTACTCAAAGTTGTGCATGCACAAGTGATGTCTCAGTATCCAACGAGCGCTTGTCGTGAGTGGTACAGTGCAACAACTTAATGTACACAGTGTTTTTCTTTAAAATTTATAGTTTAAGATTGAATTAGGTATACCGTCGTGTTCATTTCGGGGGTGTAAAAATACAAGCCGAAACACAAACAAGGATAAAGGTGTTACTTTTCATGCATAAG
Organism: Marasmarcha lunaedactyla; assembly: GCA_923062675.1. Taxonomy (NCBI): domain Eukaryota; kingdom Metazoa; phylum Arthropoda; class Insecta; order Lepidoptera; family Pterophoridae; genus Marasmarcha; species Marasmarcha lunaedactyla. The sequence continues at coordinate 15,262,760 of OV281339.1, read as the reverse complement.
TAACTAATTATAAATTATTTTATGATTTATTGGCGATACTCCTCTTTGTCGCACGGCAGCGTGGCCGCGAGACGCGGAGGGGGCGAGAAGCGTCCGGCTGCCAAAGAATAAGTAATTAGATACAAATAGAAAGGCCAACTCATTAGCTACTTTTACCTATAAGTAACAAAATAGAATGATTGTTGAACTGAAGATTTTTTGTGAACCTTGGGCTTTTTAGTTGTTTTTGGCAAAGCAGTTTTGGACGAGGAACTCGGGGCCTGGTTGGTCACGACATGAGAGTGTTGGGTGCAGTTAAATTAAACGGGAGTTCACATTAATACATATAGTTTAATCACTTAGTTGGACAGTACAAAATACATTATCCTCGTCACAATTATTAACCTGTCTTATGTATAAATCTAATTGTACCATTCTAATGACTGATAGTTCGACAGTCTTAAGGCTACGTTCGTAACTATTTACAATGTAATGCGTGTATACGCCACGCAGTTTTGCGTTTTATTTTGATTAATTTGAATTCTTCCTGTTTGTAGTAAAAAAATACACTGATAAATTAACTAAATCAATTTTTTAAGACTATCACGGTTGTGTCACAGTTTCAAAATGCATAAGATCCCACATAAAGAAAAATCAACTCACTACTTCAATAGCGAAAACGAACTAAGTACCATGAAATTACGTATATTTTTTGCACAGTAATATATTCCAAATATTAAATGAACTTTCTAAAAAACAGCCACCACTTTTAACCAGAGTGTTAATTATAAAGGTGATAATAGATAACTACATTAATGTAAGACTACACTATTTACTTAAAAAAAACACAAATAACAAAACGCCAAAAATTTAATAAGTTGGTGCTTTTTGCAAGCAATTGACGTATAAGTTATAAAGCTATTCTCTGTATGTTGCAAAAAATGATTTTTAAATGTAGACTTGTATTTATTACTGTGTCTATAAACCTTTAAAACTTTTTAGGTGTATTTGCCAGCGTAAGATCTTTGTCACATCTGATTTATATTCTTTGACGATTGATGACGTGAACTTGCTGTGTTTGTGTTTGGAGCATGACAACTCCATGACACGTGCGGGCAAATCTATTGATTTAAATCTATGAGTGTAGGTATATGATAAAGCTTTTCGATCGGTATGATAAAACTACAGGGTAATTTTTTTCTCGTGTAGCGGGTTCGATGCCGGTTCAACCGTGTAAATATTTAAAAGGACCCGTTTCATAACTGGCCTACACTTGTGACTATCTATTAAATTGTGGAAAATATTCAAGAATGTAATAAAAATATCTCTTCTGAAAATAAATCTATTATATACTTAAATAATTCAATAAATAATTAATAAATATTTTTGGTGTACACATATAAAAACAAACCGAAATTATTTTTTCACAACACAGTTTATCAAAAATGGCCGTACTTAGGGCAGTTTGACATGATTGACACTAGGGTAGAACTCGATCTGTCCATCGATTGAAAGACCGAACGTTAGTCCATTGTTGATGATATTTTGGTATAAGTTTTCGATTTTTTTTAACTCATTGATAAAAACAATAATATAAATATCTAATTTCTATTAAACTAAAATAGATAGGACCCTACAAAAACGAAGCTAAGACTTCAAAAGTTACAAAAATTACAAAATAATTTAAAAAGAACATCGAATATAACATAGGCTTGTTGATATTTTTGAGAATATCGGATTTTCGTTTTATCAGCGTTTTTTTTTCATTCGTCATCATTCGTTATATCATATTGTATTGCATTACAATAAAACACAGACTATGAAATCTCAGAGGTATATGTAATAGCTTTACAAAAAAGCTTTTTGTAGGTATTACGATTTTAAGTAAATAAATAAATAAGGAAGGCAAGGAGGAAAAAAGTAAAGGTAGTGTATTAACAATGAAGAACGATGGTAAAGTAAGTTTAAAAATTCGAAAAAGCCGCTTTATCTACAGATAAATGAATAAAAAAAAATCAACTCTCGATATCTATATTTTTATATCAACTAATGAGGGATTTTCTTTTGCCAGCTACGGATGAAGCTGAGCTTTAAGATTTTTTAAAAATCAACTATGACATTAAAAAAACTATCGAAGAAAAAATCGATCCTTCAAAAAACTATCGATGATAAAAATCGATACTTCAAAATATAAACCGATCATTCGATATATCAAATAATACTTATGTAAAACTGAACGGAATGCTGTACTAAGATAAATCTGAGCTTTAGAAAAACTAGCATAATTTTAATAGAAATAAAATGATGACTAAAAATATCGATCGTTATAAGTGAAGCTTCTAAACAAACCAGATATCGAAATAACGAACTATTAGTTTAAACATAAATCGATTTATTTTATCGATATTTTTATGCCGCAGCTCTATCAGCGGACGGATTGATGAATGAATTGATCGTCCATCGATCAGTCTCGTCTCGACTCCCCATGCGTTTGCGTTTCGTGGCTATCCTTGTTTTCGTGGCAATGTTGCCAGATCAGGGGATTTCCCCCTAGATTTAGGGGTTTTTCGACTGAGTTATGGGCAAAATGGGGGGGGAAAATTGGGGGATTTTTAGGGGCAATTTAAAAACTACCCAATACAGTTTTTTTACCATCTTTAAATTAACTGAGCGCCACAACTAGTCTAGGACGAGATTTGAGGTGTTGAAGAAAACGAATAAATTTAGCTATAAGTAATAAAATACGGCAATAATAAAGTTTAATAATATATGAACCGCATACGACCATGTCCAGCCTCTTTAAAATTCGCTGCATGCCACCATCCACTTGGTGAGGGTATTCTAGGGGATTTCAGGGGAGAAATCAAATTGGTCTAGGGGTATGTCGCCGAGACCATCTGACAACACTGTTTCGTGGTTAGGTTGGTTTTGTGTTCCTTCTCTTACAGATTATTGGCTTTGTGCACCGGACTCATTGAGTTACTATGTACTACGTACTAGAGAAGCTATTCAAAACAAATTTGTCGTATTCCATTTTTATCAATTCAGTGATTTATTATTAGATGCAGCGCTACAAAAACTTTAAGTTGTCTAGTCAAACGATTTAAACATGCAGCGCTTGGGTTGCTACAATACAGTGTAACATCTTTCGAGCAATTAACGAAGTGGAATTTGCCATACCAATAGATCATCTGAGTGGTACAGAATGGACAAAATATAAAATTCTACCTAACTTCATAGAAAATTAATATATATTTTTATACTAGTAAATGAAAATGAAAATGGATATAATAGGTTATATTAGGTAGGTAAGAACTTCCAACCCCAACTCTTGTAGCTTGGAGACCGTCTGCTGTGCAGTATGAGGTCGCGCGTTGTCGTGCAGGAGCAGTGGAGCCGAACGATTGACCAAAGCTGGTTGGAGACGTGCGAGCTTCTCCATCATTGTGTTCAGTTCTTCACAGTACACATCTGCATTAATGCTTGTCCCGTTAGGCAAGAAGCTGTGATGAATTATACCCGCGTTAGACCACCAAACAGTGACCATCACTTTTCTAGGGGTAAGTTTTCGTTTAGGGCATTGTTTGGGTGCTGAACCAGGGTCCAACCAACTTGCTGAGCGCTTACGATTGTCAAACAGGATCCATTTCTCGTCACAAGTAACAATGCGGTTCAGAATTCCTTCATTCGTATGCCTGCTGAGCAGTGCAAGGCACGTCTCCACGCGTACTTCGCGCTGGCGGTCATTGAGTTCGTGGGGTACCCATTTGTCAAGCTTTTTTACCTTGCCAATTTGACGCAAATGGACCAATATTGTTTTGATGCTAACGTCGAAAGCTGCTGCTAATTCAGCCGTGGATTGAGTTTCATCAGCTTCCACAATTGCCTTTAATTCGTCACTGTCGACCAAAGTTTTCGGACGACCACGGGGTTCATTTTTCAGGTCAAAATTTCCAGAACGGAAGCGGGTAAACCAATAACGGGTGGTCCGTTCGTTTGTAGTGTTCGCTCCGTAAACGTCGTTGATGTTGCGTGCCGCTTGTGCCGCTTTGCTGCCACGACGGTACTCATACTCCATAATTACTCGAATTTTTAACTTATCCATGATGACGAAAAATGTTCGAATGCGTTGAAAACAAAACACTAACTATTAAACAAATGACGATTTTAGAAAAAGAATTCCATGTTTGTCAAATAAAATTAATTTGAAATGAGAATTATCAGTCACAAAAAAAAATATTTTCATTTGAAATGGCCAGTACGGCAAAACGGCAGTTTCATAGGTAAAGACCTATTAGATCCACTTTAATAACAATAGCGAAGTCATAATTGATGAAAAAGATTATTTTAACTTAATTTACTTTATTTATTTACAAATTAGTACTATATATTATAAAAGTAGCTTTTGCCCATATATTAGATTTTTTTAGATAAAAGCAGGCCTCCGTCACTCCTCATTATCGGCGCTCTCTGTACAAAACTACAATTCTGTCAGGGCCGACGCGCCGCTTTGTGTGAGTATGCGCGTGCATGTACTATTTTACCCGAATGCAAAGTGGGTTTCTCGCACCTATCTATTTATACGTAATATTCTTTATTTTCGTATTATTTACGACATATACGATATATATACGACAGGGGCGTTTCAAATCAATAGATGTTCTAAAGGATAATAATAGGATATTTATGCAAATCAGACTGTAAATAAGGTTCGATAGACGATCTATCTGAAACATTGCTATTTTTTGAGAAAAAATCGCGCAATTATTATGGAAATTTAATATACAGTACAAAGGGTTTTCAGTTTCAGACTCAGGCGGAAGGAGCCCGAAATATATACCGGATAAATCCGACTTTGGAGGTTAAAATGTTAAGCAAGTTGAGGAAAGCTTGTTTATTCTTAAAAATAAAGATTCGAAGTCTACTTTTGTAAGATCAAAAATCGATTTGAGTAGGCACTCTAAAACCGTAAATGAAAAAATGAAAATGAAAAATATTTATTAATTAATCTTTTTTAACATAACATTACTGAGCCTTCCCAATTAGTAATCATGAGATACTTGTGTTGGGAATGACCCGCTACTCCCCTTATGGACTATATAAGATTACAATTTGGATTAGGTATTTTTACATTTTGTTATTTTTTTTTCTTTTTGCTATTTTTGTACATTTATCTTTTGACATAATTAAGTTTATTTAAAAATAAAAACTTAATAATACAAGAAAGCATGTTGTTGCAGGTGTAGCAATGTAGGTTTAGATAGTGTAGTGTGTGTATAAATGTGTGTATGTGTGTGTGTTCATTGTGTCTGTATGAGCGTGCATGTGGTTGAGGTCTATTTGGGTTTCATGGTTAAGAAATTCTAGTTAAAAGATCTTCTACTTCGTTATAACTTAATGAAACCAATCATTGCTTTAATGTTGTTTTGCACATACGTAACCGCATCGGATAAATTTGAAGTAATTTATTAACTTTATTATAAATATATGCAGACTGAGATTGATACTGTCTTCTAGCAAATACGGTACGCACAAGTGGCGAATGAGCAGCAATGTCGTTACTTCTTTTCCTTTGACGTGATGGTTTAAATGGTAAGGATTTATGACATTGTAGGGTCAAGTTGAGTATGTATAACTTTCGAACTGATAAGAGATTGCTTATGTTATATAGAGCTTGTGTAGAGAATCTGTGAGCTTTGAAATAAATTATTTTTATCATCGATCTTTGTAGGGCACAAAGATCGATGCACTTTCCAGATGTAGAAACTCACTTTTATTGGCACCACCCCATATTGGGATACAATAAGCTATAATGAATTGAGCTAGAGCTATATATATTTTATTTAAAAGAAAGCTAGACATTATAGACCTTAATGTTTTAAAGACCCAATTTAGTTTTCTTATCCGATTAGAGACAGATTCTAGCTGTGGGTGCCAATTAAGCCTCTGGTCAACACAAATGCCAAGATATTTAGTGTGACTCACTTTGCTTATAACCGGACCAAGACACGGATAGTTATGAGAACCCGAGCAGCTGTGGATTTTTATGTGTTCGCAGGCTGTGATGATGTGTAGGGAGCAAAGCATACATAGTTGGTCTTTTGAATATTTAAGGTTAGAAGGTTCTTCCTTAGCCAGTCCGATATACGATCTAAACCAAGCATAGAAATAAGCATAAGACAATAGCTGTATCATTCGCATAGGAAAGTATCCTGCCCCCAACGCCATTTAAGTTGCATAGATTATTGATGTAGATAAGAAATAGAGTTGGGCCCAGAACGCTCCCCTGCGGTACTCCAAATTTCACTGCTTCTTCTTCACTGATGAAGTTGCCTTTTTTTCACCGATAGGGTTCTGTCATAATAATAATAATAATCTTTATTTGTTCTTCACATACAATGTACATAATAAGGTGGTAGATCTATTTACTATAAATAAACCAATTTAAGCACATGTGGTTCTGCCACATCTCTTAAATTTTTAAAAATATATATAAGCTTTCTTAGTTTGTTAGTGATGTATTGAATGTGGTTTGTAAGTCGTAGGTTTTCATCAAGTTGGATACCTAAGTATTTCATTACTTTCGTTTTCAGAACTTTAGGACAGGAGCAATTAGGTAAATTTTTATCGTAAGGGTTTGTATGGGCTATTATATCAAGGAATTGAATGCTATCATCGGGAATGTTTCGGATTGAAAAGGACATGTATTTTGTTTTGTCGACGTTATGGGTTAAGCGGTTAGTTGAGAGCCAGTTAGTGACTATGTCAAGTCCATACTGCGCGGCGGTAAAGACTTCAGACCAAGTATCAGCTGAGTAGACCAAAGCTGTATCGTCCGCAAAAGATATTACTCTACCATTTGGGATACTAAGGTCACATAGCATATTTATGAAGGTAGCTAGCGAACAGTGAGAGAGCTTGCCCTCTAATCCCTAAACTCTCTAGTCTGTTTACAAGAACTGAGACAGAAACTGTGTCAAACACCTTTTTAAGGTCTAGAAATACAGTTAGGCATTTGTTACCACTGTCGACTTCTTTAGTTCTGTTAGTACTAAGATCTAAGATTGCATCTTGAGTCGATACTCCTCTGCGAAAGCCATATTGGAATTTAGATAGGATTTAATATTTTTCAAGGTAATTAATCAGTCTATTACTTGTGAGCTTTTCAATTATTTTGCAAATGGTCGTTAATACAGTCATTGGCCTATAATTATTAACATCAGTTTTGTCTCCGCTCTTGTAAACAGGTGTCACCACCGATCGTTTTAGAGCACTGGGAAAAACTCCAGTTCGAAAACAAAGGTTAGCCAACTTGCAAATATAAGGTACAACAAAGACTCTAGCCCGTTTCAAGAATGCAGTGCTTATCCCATCCCAGCCAGGTGCACTGCCAGAGTCCAGGCTTATGAGTACTCTATTAACCTCCGCGGGATCTGCTTCTAGCAGAACAAATGAGTTAGGATGAGCACACTGAATCAGTGGGTCGCTAGGAGTGGGGGCATTCGATCCTGACTGTTTGGTTATAAGGTCTGCTAGATTCGCACCTACTTTGACATAGTATTTATTTACATGGTTAACAGAATCTTGTGGTTGCGATTTCAAATTAAGAAGATCGGTATTTGTCGTTTTCGGAGGCTTATATTGCGTCAATTCTCCTATAGTGGTCCATAGCTTTTTAGGATTATTTACTGATTTTTTAATATTTTCAGTATTGTACCTGCGTTTGAGTTTGTTGATGAGATTTAAACAAAAAGATATCGATCAAAGGTTATTTTTAAAGTGGTGTTGTGGGGCTCCTTGTTAAGCTTAAGTTGCATGCTATTTCTAACTTAAATACATTTTAAGACTCCTGGAGTTATCCACGGCTTCAGAATTCTTTTGCTACTTGATACATTGATGGACGTAGAGTTGGCTTGGATAGCTGCCCGAATCATTTCTATAAAAGCGTTGGCAAAAGTTTCAGGATTATCGCGTGTATTAAAGAACGACACGTCAGAAGTTATAAGAGTTTTGTAAGCGTTCGCATAATTTGTTATAATCTTATAGTTAGAGGTATTGGTCGTTTTATGTAAATTTAGGAATTTCACTAAAACTAGTTTATGATCCGTGACAGTGGTAGTTAAAACACCTGGAATGCATAGCGTGATCAAGACAACAGTCTCCTCTTGTAGGAAAGGTGTGGCCAGGCAAGAGACCATTCAGAGATAAAAGGTTAAGGTATCTGAGCCGATTGTAGCGTTCGTGTGACTTTTCAGTTACTGAAGTTATTAAGTCGATGTTAATGTCTCCAATAATTAAAATATTTTTAATTTTCGAAAGGGTTTCGAGGTGTGCATTAAGGGAATTGATGAAACTTTCAGCATGGAGGTGTGATGGAGATTGATAAATTGCAAGAAGTACGTGATTCGCAGTCACAATCTGTAGTCCAGTAGCATCGGCAAGGGAGAGTTCCGTTATTTTGGCTTGATTATGATTTTTAATATACACAACAACACCATCATTTTGGTTCAGCACATTACATGTCTGAGAGGAGGTATAGTTTTTTAGTAGTAGTATATTTTTAGGTGAAACCAATCTACATTCAGTCAGTATCAAAATATCAACTTCAAAGTTTAACTGTGATAGAGACACCTGCAGGTCATCAATGTTCTTATAAATGCTCCTCATGTTTTGGGTAATCACCGTTAAATTATTATAAGTAGTACTAGCAATATGCTCGTGTAAATCTTGTATATTGCAGTTAAATGAAGAGTTAATATTCAAAGAATCTAATTCCTGAATTGCGCAATGTGTGACCAAACTTCCAGCAGCGGGAACACTGAGTGAGAGGAAAAACATAAGGCTTTATCTCTACTCTAGTACTAAAAATGTATAAATAAGGGGGTAATGTAGGGCCTTTAAAACATACGCGAATGACTTCACTTGGTTCCCATTTACCGTCACCATAATTTCTTTTTTTTTATCGTTTTACATTTAAGATTTCTGTTTCACTCTTAAGATTTTTCAAAATTTCTTCTTCCCATAATACCATATCAATTGATTTTATTACCCCGTGTGATAAGCCAATTTCAAATGTTTTCAGAAACCTATAGCCATTTTCTTTTCTTACAGTTTATAAAACTTTCAGCAAATTCTTCATTTTCAAACTGAACTATTATCTGGTATGGGTTAATGTACCTAATACGTACAATACCAGATATGTTTTGCGATTGCAATAATCTAGCCAGTCCGATTTGTTTAGGTATGTTTTTAGCGCTTATCATACAAACTTCTATTTTTTCTAAAGTAAGTGATTCATTTATTATAATTATAATTATTTTAACTAAACTTTATGCTTTCTATCTGTTCAAGTATTATATAACAAAATATATTTATTTATGTTAAAATAAACATTTTTTGTTTCAATAACTTCATTTATTCTACTGAGACTATTTTTTAAAAATTGTAGGGAAACCTGTTGTTGGCTTTCGTAAGCAAAAAAATGTTTTATAATTTACCATGTATGATTATGCTGTTGGCACTCTTAATAAAATAAATAAATTCATATCGGTATTTAATGCCACTGTTTTTAAATTACCAAAGTATTCAGTATTTACTTCTTTCGCGGCGCTTCTTTTGTTTATGAGTGGTAAATAATGGTTAATGCTGCTTGTAGAACCCTCACCATTTCTCCATCGATCAAATAGACGGAGACAGAGGATCCACCCGTGTGTAGTCGAGGTGCCAAAAATTAGAACGAAACAGTTCGATTGTAAATTTTTTGCTCGAACCGCTTGGAACGTGGAACGAACTGCTTCCGTCTGCTTTATCAGATAAATTAAATCCGCGGAGGTTTCAGATGTACAGTAAATAGAGAAAAATAGGCTCCTCTTGGATAGGCGTGTAAAGTTCTCGTCTTCATCTACACTTTCTATCTGTTGAGATAGAAGACAAACGCCTGCTTGTTAAAAAAATTATGAAATAATTGGGGTGCCGGTTTGTCTTCTTTGCTAGGTCAATTCATATTCTCTAGAAGACAAAAGAATTATCATGTTAGGCCGACTATTCCTCGCACATTACAGACTGTTCTCCTCAGAGATTGTAAGAAGAAAATAAACGTATTTTTATTATTGTTACATCACTCAGCTTTGAGCCGGCATTAGCTACGTTTATTGAACCATTCACCAAGAAAATGCAACATGTTTTTTTATTATAATCTCATAGATTTGTAATAGTAACCTAAAGCATTGATGTTTTTTGGTATGTTTTTGTAAATATTTTGTGATCACTCTTGTTACAAGGTAGTCTTAAGGCAGAATTTTCGCTTAGACTCTTGTATATGCAACTTGCACTCAAGGAGACATTGAAGAACACCTCGTATCGAATCCTTGAGCTTGTTATGTATGACGCTCCACTTTACTCTAAATATAGGAAGGTGTTTCCTTAATAATATCCGTAGGTACTGCACTATAACACGGTTGACATAAATAGATGCTTACATAAAACAAATAAACATTACCATTAGATATTAGGTTTTCTCAGTTTACAATTACTCAAAAATAAAAATACATCGTATATAGTCAAATTATAGTCAAACTATCATGGTAAGCTGTGTTTTCTAGCAGATTCCGTCTTTTGAGCGCTTAGTTATAGCACTAGCCACATGTGGTAGTTACCTTCAAATTTTGTTTTACTGAAAATTTGCGTTTTCGAAGTTTTGTTGAAAGAATAATTTATGATGATTGCGCTAGTTTGTGAAACCTGCGATTATTACAAAATGTTTTATCACAAACAATAAATGGCTTAAAGTTCGTTGTGACACCGATAACATTATAAACAGAAGTATTGAGAAAGGCCAATAATGGCTATCAATCTGTCTTGTAATAATTGTAAAAATAATCTGCGTTACTTACTTTGGACGAAGTATCACTTTTCTTTTGCGATCATCCAAAAGTTTTGGGTTGGTTACTTGCCAAGTCTCAGTTTCTATATAAGAGAATTTGATTGGTTGGCCGGAAGTTTCATATTAGGTACATCATTAACTAATAACGAAGTATATTGAAAAAGGTAGTTAAAGTTCTTAGTAGTTCGTCGTGTACAGATTTGCAAACAAAGAGCCTGGAAATAATCTTTTGCAGGGATATAAGTATGCAAATTTAGTTGAGAGAAAATATTATCTTGTAACTACGTAAATCTCTATACACAATGGACAATTTTTTTCCAATTACAGTATTAACTTTACGTAACTACTATAGTCATACAAAGTTTAGGAAAAAATAAAACTAGGCAGTTTTTTTATATATTTACTTTATTTAATCATTGTCTACACAGTTCACATTTATCATAGATATAATTTTAAAGGTTATAACATAATTTTATAAGGTAAGTAAGTAGTGAATATAATCAAATAATAGCAAAATATTAGAGCCTTGAATTGAGTAAAATTAATATATTAAATGTACTAAAACTACGAAGAGACAGCTTAATAAGAATAAGTACTAAGAATAACTATTAAGAGTCAAAACATAGTTATATCTTCTTACATTTAACACCAAGCTACTGACAAAAATCGATTAAATTACAAAGCAATGTACTTCTGCTTGAATTTCTTTATGCTTGACATCTGAGTGTAGTGACTATTTAGTAGTTATCGAAGTGTGTTTAATCTCTATGTTCCATAAAGATTACATAATATATGTTTAATAATATTCCATAACATCAATGTATATATTTCACTAAATCTCATAGAATTCAAAAGTCGAAGTCTTAAAAGTTAATGTGATATGCAAGGGTTCATTTGGAAAAATATAATCATAGTATAGTGTAAATATAATAAATATTATATAATTAAAAATCAGGAACTTTAAGGCATTTTTAAAACAGGGATAGAATTATCCAAACTGTGGTAACTACCTATAAAATACAATAAATTAAGCTCAGCCATATAAAGTACCTAGTACGTGAGAAAGTGAAGAATTTACCACATTATACTTAGGAAATTAGCTTGAAAGTGTTATTTTACAAAAGTATTGTCGAACATTATTATTTTTTGTCTTAGAAAAGTAGCAGTCGAGAACAGTATTATGTAGATAGATTAGTCAATAATATATGTATATATACGTTACGAGATCACAAGAATTGATAAAAATTTTATTTTACCTTAGAGCTCATGCTACATGTTCTTACATCTACTATTTTAGGACATAGAGTGTCCGAAAAATTTAAAACAAATTTCAGGGTGTTTTATTATATTTGATTAAGTACCTACCTCTAACTCTGAGCAAATCCACAACCCTCTAGAATAAGGTTTCAATAAATTCTCTTTCAATTACACTGGATGATTGTGAGAGTAGGTTCATTATTTCTACCCAGACAGCAACTATCACCATCCTTACCAGGACTAATCCCTCACAAACAGGTAGGCACGCTTGAATACCATTCAAGGGTCGTCTACTTAACACCGAACTTAGGTACGATAATTTCTTTTAATATCATCAATTTACCACTTCCCATTGCTCAACTACCCTAGATCACATTTATCTTATAATGTTTCCATATCTCACTTCTTTTTTATTTTCAAAATAATCAATGATGCCAACTGGATCATAAACCTACCTAAGATATAATTATATTATATATAGATATTACATAAACTGTCGTCAGTTCGACTAAAAGATAACATGTATGATATTTTTAACAATGAAGGCAAAGGTTGTCAAGTTGTCAAGGTATAGAAATCACAACATTAATAAGGATTACAGATCCTTTAATTAGACATCGAATCAAGAGTACATTTCAATTATGATGTTTACTTAACCCTACTTCTCACTATCTGGACAAATTTATAATGGAAAAATATAGTAAAGATTATCTAAGTAAGTATATCAACTATACATATACAAAACGTTCTCTGGGCTTACTATATAGTACAATTTGTAATATAGATATATTTTAAAACAACATTCCTTATAAGGAAGTTTAAAAATTTCAAGCTTAAAAAATATATTATATTCTTATAATAGCATCAAGGAACTATCATAGTGCAAGGTGTACCAATACTTCATACTATTTTAAAGAAAATTAGATGACGTGCGTACATCCACGGGCGTCTATAAAAAACTATGTAATTACTATAAATATATAGGAAAAATATTTTATTTTACATCTCTGCTCTGCATGTATCGGTTTTATTTACGACAGGTACTGGTTAAGTTAAGTATAATGCTTAAATTTAAAACGCAGGTAGATTTTTTATGTAGGTACTTCTACTCTATCTAATTTCATTAAAAATGTGTTTATAAAATATATTAGTATACCAGTAGAAGCAAATTTGATTATTAACAGTGATACATTTTTATAAATGTACATAATGTAGTAAATATATCTTTATAAATAGAATATTTCGAAAACTAAATTCATCCATAGTGATATCTATTTTCAATATATAAGTGTCGGTCAGAAACACACAACTTTAGGGAAAACCATTTGTGATGGCAAAAAGCTTTAAAAATTCCGGAACCGTTTTATCATGAGCTTTAACGCTGAGCATCAGTAAATTCAATAACGTATGAAATAAGTACAAAATTTTCTGTGAAAAGTAGCCATCGGTGCCAAGTGAAGCAATGATGTAAAGGAATGATAAAAAGTGTGAGTCGTTGCGTGGTCTAGCTAGTACATTGTTTCAAAGTTTCACAAAACTTATATAATTTACATGCAATTATATTTTTAACCATTTTGATTTTATTATTTATATAATCCATACTAATTATTTATTGCCCAAATGTTTCACAGTTTAGCATGTCCTCTAACCCACTGTTAGGCTGATGCACACAATGATATCACAGACATCTAAAATTTATGACAGTCAATGTTTATGACGATAGATCGAATTGAGGTTGCATCGAAATACATTTATTTACAGAAACAAAGTTTGAAACAATTACCAATATTTGATTCGTTCTTTTGAACCGTAATTTACAGTTTAAAGTTGTTTCATATATGCATTGTTTAAAGTTCCAAACTTTATCTTTGCAACAGAGCTGACAATCCAAGCTGATCAGTTCAGTGATAAATGAGATAACTATATCGAAAAGGATCAAAGCTCATAGTCTGTGGGGTGTATGAGCGGGGCAGCGGCGCGGCGACGGGTCGCGGCGCGTCTCACGCCAGCACGAGTTCAAATTTGCTTGCGCCTTTTTAACTTATAAAATTCTTTACGTACGCCCCGTAAACAGCTGCTGCTGCAAGCATCCACAACAAAACATTAACAATGTGTCACCTAAAAAGAGTTTCGAATTAATAAGAAAACCAAAAAGTTTCATTAACCAACATTTGGAAACAATTCTGATTATAAATGAAAGAAAATTCAGAATAGGAATACTAAGAAACTTTGAGATTTAGGCTCCCTTTGCGCACAATTCTGGTTATGGAAGTATGCGGTCCTAAAGGAACGCGCACGGTGCCGCCGCCGCTCGCCCGCCCGTGGGTCGTTGCAGTCACACACAACTACTCTACCACGCTACTACAAAAGCAAAAGCGACATTCGCTGGGCTTCAAATTCTAAATATTTCCGAGATACACTCCAAACTTCATTTAATTTAACTGCAAACACTTTATTTAATTGCAATTAGCATATAGCATTTCAGGGCATCAAGGAAATATCTAAAGGCATTTGTGTGGATTCTAAGAGCTTGGCAACGACATCTACTGAAGTTCAACCTGCCTAATTAGTAGGCATGTTCCAATAGAGACCCTTCGAGGTTTTGATGCATGCATTTAGTTTCATGTTAGGTTGTTAGAACAAAGGATAGAAATACCAGAATTCATGGTTGTGATGATGAAGATGTTGATTTACATAATAATTTATGTTTCTGATATTTCAAATAAGTTAAGAGAAGATTGTTAACGCGCCTTTATGTTGGGTATCTCTTCTGAATTGTTTGAAAAAACATAGATCAATAGTAACTTAATGGTTTAAAATAATATTTATGTCGTTTATTAAACTTCTTCTATTTAAGGTATGGACGAAAAGTATTTTTATTAGATATAATTCCATGAAAATAAACACTTACCCTTTTTTATGAAAGGAAATTGCAATCAAACTCAATGTGCATCTTTATCCTTTTGACAAGTTCAAGCTCTGACAAAAAGTTACTTATATGCAGGTACTTCATTGTATGTCAGTAGGAATGTTATTAGTATGTTTGTTAGAAAATCATAAAATGTGAAAGCCTGTATTAAAAAAAAATTTTAACACAAACACAACACGGTTAAAAATCTTCACCATACTTCTACGGGACAAAATTACAAAACGTAAACAGACCCTTATTGTCTTATTGAACATATCGTAGCAAAGAGGACTTTTAACGAACAAGCAAAACCAACCCTTGTAAGAGTATTTGAGCTCTCCAAACAATTATTATTAAAATTTTTATATTGTTCTCAAACATTGGTTTTTTTTAATGTAAACAATATTTGTAGTTTTGTCAATTACCTAAGTTATAAATTGAAGGATCGATAAAGCTCATTATATTTTTGTAATCGCTTAATGTTATGAAGTTTGTGTGCGGAAAAGTTATTACGGTTTCTGCACCAATAAACATTCCCATTTAATATATCTAAAATTTCTTAATAGATATTCAACGATTCAACATTTGTATTTAGTAAATACTAAGTAAATATCATTAAGTAGCTAACAACACTGAGAGTACATGAAGATAAATTTTATTGATGATATTTTACTTAAATTTCAATATAATAAATCCGCGCTTGATAATTTGTATGATGTACGATTACATAATTATGCATTGAAAGTATCTTTATAACGTGTAAATTAATACATTTGTTAAATATTTCTTTTAAAATCAGATCTCCAAAGACAGTGTAAAACCACCCAAAACTATATGTTTTCCTTTAAAACCTGCATATTATCCTTCCTTATTCCATTTTAAGTAGTTAAGTACTTAACTATAGTTAAGTAGTTACAAAATTTTGGCACACTTTTTATTTACCTTACAAAGCCATACAGCATTGCAATTTGATAAATTCAACAATATTATACTTTTACAATTTCAACAAAATTAATACAGTACTTCCTACAATAAAGTCTAACAATACCATATCACAGAACCATTATACGTCTTGCTGTATAATTGCTATCTTTGAAATATTTCTTTACCTATAATTCCAATTCAATTCCAATAATTCAGTTTACATTGGATTCAATATAACTTTTTTGAACGTCTTCATCGATAAAGTGATATGTCCACATTATAATAATTTAAAGCTTACATTTCCTTTACCACTCTTACGCCGACAAACTGTAAGACCCCTGACAAGTACCGAGATCATGGGCGGCATAAGTATTCATAACAAAAAGTTGAATAGAGAGCGAGACCAAATATTATTATATAATCTAACAAAAGTAACAACAAACAAATTCTAATATGATTTTACTTAGTTACAACATCAATAATGAAACTACTGAAACATGGAGGGTTTGGACGGGGCGCGGAGAGCGCCACGGGCGGCGGCGCCGGCGCGGGCGGCGCTCGAGGCCCGGTGCGAACTTCAGCGGGTCAGCGTGATATTGAGCGACGGGCACTTGCGCACTGCCATGGCGGTGTGCTGCAGCGCGTTGCATCCCGCGGCTTTTGCGCCCTGGATCGCGCTCCAGTGCTGCGGCGACTGCATGTGCATTCTATTAGTAGGCAGGTGCCTTACCATGCCGCTGCTCAGCTGCTGCAGGATGCCCGAGCCCTGCGAGCCCGACGTGCAGGCCGACGGCCGCCGTGATCGAATCGACTGCATCGATGACGTCAGCAGGAACGGAACGCTCGACGACGTGTTTGGCATCGATCCACCCTGTATTCGCCAAGCAACCTTAACACCTTCGAAATTATTACCTTAAATACTATAAAACTGGAACGGCCAGATCAATATATAATGGAAAAAATAAGTAAATCGTAAAAAGTGCAGAGCGAAGACTTAGAAGAGTCCAAATAAGCAAAGTTAGTAAAGGGTAAAAAAATCTTTTAAAAGGATAGTCAAAATCAAATCGCGCGTCATACTTACCTGGCTAAAGTTTATTGATAGTTTAATTAAATGAAAAAGTGTATTGAAGTGGTGGAAAATTTCGCAAATAAATGTTTGTATTGGAAAAATTGATTGAGTTGTAGGTAAATAATAAAATATGAGTCGCTATACTATTTCCATTTCTTTATTTTCTCGATGACAGCTCCTGTGAAAACTTGTGCGAGCGTTTTTTTTGCATTATGTATGTATTATTTTATAAAAATATGACGTTTACACACGTACAAGGTTATATAATACCAGAGTTTGACAAACTGGCCGAGATGGAGCTATATCGATAAACGTAACATAGTAACAGACCCGATATTTTTTTACAAAATGTAAGAAACTAAACTACTGCCGGATACTTTTGTACAAATTTATTAGCTAATATTATATTTCATTACAAGATGTTACACGTATTAGTTCTTGATTGATAATGCCAACTTCTTTAAAATTTTCGAAGCTGTTGTAAAATAAGTGGGTATAGGTACGTACTCGACAATTAAACGAAATAATTATAACGACAGGTAATCTTTATTTATTTATTTTAATCAAAATCTGATGATCCGTCACTGTCGCTCGATGAGCTCTCCCCAACATTTATTATAAGTTCATGTACTTGTATATTATCGAATGCCACATGATTTTCCCAATCCGGCGCTATAATGTTTTGGGTTCTTCTCACAGTTTTTTCCCAGTTTTCGTCAGTTACCTCCGCACATGCATTTTTTAATAAATCTAACATCTTGTTTGCCGTAAAAGGGGGATGGGTATTGTTTCGAGCGGCGTGTCCTTTGATTTGTGCCCATATTAGTTCTATAGCATTGTACTGGCAATGATACGGTGGAAGTCGAAGAATCCAATGACCACATTCGGCAGCTATTTCGTCGATAACATATCTTTTAGGGAGGCTTTTTTTCGATTTAAAAATATTCACTAATTGTACTTTTAATAAAGTACCATCCACATTTTCGCCATGACGTTGGAGCCAGTCAATTATCTCTTGTTTTTAATTGGCCTGCGTTTTATCATTTTATCAATTTGTCTGGAGTGATATGTAGCGTTGTCCATAATAATTATGGATGGTTCTTCCAGAGATGGCACCATTTTTTTAAACCATCCTTCCTAAATCTCGGCGTTCATTTCTTCGTGGTAGTCCACTGTTTTCTTGGATTTAAAGGCCAGTAAAGCATCTCACACGAATCCTTTCGTAGACCCTGCATGGCATATGATAAGGCGTTCACCTTTTCCCATTGGCACTGAACTAGTGGAAGCGGCGGTGTCGTCAGTCCAGTTCTGATACTGTGTGGTTTGCATTTAACCAAGTCTCGTCAGTGAAAATAACATTTGAACAATCTAATATCTTTTTGGCTTTGCTCAAAAATTCGCAGCGAGCCATAGCAACGTCGTGACGCTCCATGAATATTTTACGTTTGTCCGATTTTTTATAAGAAAATCCAAATTCTTTCAAAACTAAGCTTAATGACGATTTTTGGCCATGGAATAAACCACATTCACGTAAAGAAACAACAAGTTTTTTAAGTGTTGGAATTTCTTTGCACGAACCTTGATCACCAGTTCTCTCGCCTGCCTTTTCAGAACAGATCACTTCGGCATTTTGATATTTGACAGCTGGGCAGCAATCAACACGGAGGAACACAAAATACACAACGTAACGTATGGATAATATGAAAAACTCAGCGAACAGAAATGTAGTGACCAGCACGACCGAGTGACAGATTAAAACAAACACAAAATAACGGTGGGCCATTGAGTGTTCCCACCTTGAAAAAATATATTTGAATGATTTTGTTGTAATTGTCTTTGTTCAAAATGTAATGAATATATTCGATCGATGTTATTACTTATTTGGTCACAACACTACATTATATCAAATTAGAACTGTCATCGAGAAAATAAAGGAAATGGAAATAGTATAATAGGAAACATTATGATGTAGACACAAACTGATTTTTATTCTCAATTTCTTCTTTTGTACAACTATTTAATTAAGTTCATGTCAGTAGATATACATTTAATAATATTATCAGCACTTCCATATAAACAAATAAAAAAATATACGTACAGTTTTACCAAGTGTCTACTGCATGCTTCTCAAATGTGTTTTTCAGCATTGTGAAGCGTGTTGGACTTGAGAATTGTTATATGGTTCTATATTAGTAGCTAAGTCTACAAGTGAATCATAGACCACGAAGATGTTGCTTATGTACTTTTGAATTTAAAATAGTATTTTTCTTTAAAGCAACATCTGGGTGAGTTTTGAAAATGATGACATCCTAATGAAACACATAGAACAGAAGTTGTTCCCAGCACGTTTATTGGAACAATACTCACGATCATGCTCCGTGCAAGCTGCGTAGAAGAGAACAAACAGCAACAGTAAATGAGACAGCGTTACAAGTTTGGCTCGCAGCCTTTCTCGTATCAAAAAATAATCAGGTAGGTGCGTGCATTTTTCCAAATTGTAAAAGTTAACGTACTACGTCCTCTGCGATCCTCAAACATTTTAATGACATTGACTCTTTATATGTAACAAATGAATTTTGTTTTGAATTACAAATTTTAAATTTTGAATAAAAAATATCTGATTAATATAACACCAATCAAAAATCCAATTAGGGTGTTCGGGAGACAACATCAAATCCAAGGAACTGCTTCGGTAATACAAGACACGTGAGCTATTATCTGACAACGGATGTACTCAGATTGCTCTCATTGCACTGCACACATATAACGCGTGGAAGCTCGCATGCATCGAAGAGTGCCCGCACCAAACAACCTGAATCTGCAAACACTACTTCATGTTCCATGATTGTTTAATGCTGCTTAGTTATCTTGCACGAATGATAGTAGGTAAAGCGGTAATGGTACGATGGTCTAATGAACGACAGAGAAGGTCAATGATACGTTTAAAGATACACGTCAACCAGGTACGTGCAGGTGAATTTAATGGTGTGAACAATGACACAGCATCTCTCCCAGTCCTTGTGGGTAAAAGAAGCGACCGTAGAAAGGATAGACCACATCAAGGAAAAGCTGTTCAAGAGTCGACATTCAAAAGAGGGTTCGGGATTTGTCAATTTTGGCAGGCGCACGCAGTGCACATCACTTACGACGCATTGCGACGTTGATGGCACGGACAGGCTCGAGCCTGACCCGCCGCGGCCCCTGTACTGGTGGCCCTGTCAAAATAACCACTATCACTACACTGTTATTCTTCCACCGGCACGCTAATGTCCTTTCAGTAATATTCACAGTTATGAGTGCAACAATGATTGTGGATGATGGCACAAGACACTTACAGTCGGCGGTGACAGATTAACCGCAGATCCGCGGCGTTCCTGCGGTCCGATGCTGGAGTGGCGACGCGTTGGCAGGCCACTGGTGCTACCGCCAGGAGTGCCTCCAGGGGACGACGCGCATGATGGGGCGATGCGGATCTTTGGTGTCATCAGTGTGTTGTCAGACAAACGACGATTTGGGAAAGCATTTGATACTCGCAGGAAGTTATTGTCGTTGTTAGTGGACTGACTTGACCCAAAGAACCATTGTCCGATCCCTGGATTGAAAAATAAATTTGTATGTACTTGTTAGGTACTTGTTTAATTAGCATACTGTAAAATAAATCAAACACATTGTAACAGGTCTTTCACAACTTACGTTACAATACGATGTATGGAAAATGGTATTTATATTTTTAATTCTTACTCTTAAAGCCTCCTCCAACGCTGGCAGCACCACTGGGGCCACTCACGGAATTCTTGCGAGCCATATCTTCTGCACTCGAAGTCTTACGTTGTTCAACGCGCAGGTTTGGAATGTTAAAGGGTGGAGCCGTCATGTTGTCGGTACTGATCTGGTGACGAAGGCGGTAGCGGTCTGCCAAGGATACGGAAACCCCGTCCGCACGCAACTTGTAACGCTGATTCTTGTCGATGAACTCCAGCATGTCATACAAAATCTGGCCAAAATTAAGCATTAGGTTACCCAATTAAACATATTTAATTTTCAAAACTGCTGATGAAACAAAACGCAGAAAAAATACAATTAATTACCTCCATAAGATTGTTGAATTGCTCTTGATTCAACGAAGGATTTATTGTTTGAGGAGCAAGAGACGGTATCATTTTTGTAGCCATTACGCTTGGTGTCAAAGCAAACTTCTTATCCGCACAAATTGTTTTATAAAGATCTGTAATAAACAGTATGTAAACACAATGTATATTGTTATGTTTTTATATAAAAGAAACGATAGCAATTCGCCTTTAGTAATTAATGAATTAAATTACAGTTTGCGTGAGCTCTGACGCTAACGCTATTAATTTGAAACGTGAGCTAAGTAATGAAACGCTTAACAAAAACGAAAAAATAGACACAAGTATAAGAAACTGCAGTGAGCACTAAATTAACTAAGTAAGTAGAAATTATTGTAAGATGATCATGTAAGATGTAGCTAAATTGTTTGCCGTAGCTTGGTCGTTTTGGTTCGTGTTTAGTGTGTTGAGGTGACATCTTGTAGTTTACATATTTTGTTGAAGTTACTTACTGACAACGCGGTTTACGATATCCGGGTCGGTGAGTCTCATGGCAAGCAGTGTCGGGATCACTTGCTCTAAAATATGCATGCGTTCAAGACGCACAAGTATTTTCTCATGGAACCCGAGTATGAGACTGATAATCTTTACATCACTCTGGTTTCTCTCAATCATGGTTCGTACCTTGACAAGCACTATATTATGCAGTGACTTGTCCTCAATGTAGTCAGTTACTCTTTGAATGGCTATTAGAGATGCACACTGTAAATTGAAGTAAACTTAGTATTTAAATTAAATGTAATAAAAATAAATGTCAATAACTACTTTTGCCCGTTTTCACCAACTACCCCTATATTATCCCATTACTATGTATTACCTAAGCTATAATATCTTCTAGAGATGGTTAGGATAGGTTAGGGGATGCCCTATCCTAAATTCGTTGGTACTGTGCCTAACGACGGACTGCATTTTTAGGTGATGGTAACCGTATTTTTCGAAAAAATGCATATGACAAGCATTTATGAAAATAAAAAAAAATTCATAAAATAATTAACCAAAACTATATGTAACTAATGTCTATTAACATTAATGCGCGATTAAAAAGATTGAAATCATATTTTATTTAGCTGCACAGCATTATTTCTTTGCATAAAAAACACAAAAGGGTCCTTAACATTAACGTATCCCCTAAGACCAGTGTGCTATAAGCGTTAGTGAAACGAAAACACCGCCATGTATCCTTAAAGTAGGTTTACGGGACTCTGTATGTGCAGGGCACATTAGTGAAATTAGTATTCTACTGAATTTATAAAATTTTACATCATTCAAAAATATTTTTCGAAAATACCTGTATTTGACTGGAGTTA
Source organism: Marasmarcha lunaedactyla (assembly GCA_923062675.1). Lineage (NCBI taxonomy): Eukaryota > Metazoa > Arthropoda > Insecta > Lepidoptera > Pterophoridae > Marasmarcha > Marasmarcha lunaedactyla. The sequence continues at coordinate 15,240,307 of OV281339.1, read as the reverse complement.
TTGTCAAGAGCTTTAAATAGTACAGGAAGAATGTCTCTGTCAATTTGTTCCTTGCTGCACTTACGCAAGATAATATGCAAATTTTCTAAAATGGTGACAGAAGCCTGAACGCTCTTAGGTGAATTCATTATATTCCTGGAACAAACCATTAGATTAATAAATATACCTTTATTATGTCGAAGGCACAAAAGGCTTTTTACACAGGGAATTAGAAATAAGTACCGTGGTACGAATAAGTTGCTCGTTGAAATAACTCATGTTTTATCTATTCCAGCTTTCTACCATCAAAAAATGCACGAAGCTTTTCTACAGAACTTCGGAGCTTTTTACCCAAACTACGTTGGGAAAGCATCTCAAATATACTGATGTATGTATGGAGTTAAACTGCGATATACGAGTTACTGATTCTAACAAAAAGTTATTAAAATAAAGAGGATTATATTAATATTACAGTTATATTTAGGGATATAGAAGAAGTTTTTAATGTTTATAAACCAAAGTTAAACAAACAAACACGGTGGAGTTGATAATATAATTGGGTTTACGAGTATAAAACTTTAGGAGGAATTATGGCATTGTGTACCGTTGAAATTTTATTATTATTTCAATTAAGCGCCATTAATGTTCTCAACAGATTTACATCGGGATTGGGTACCTTGTTTTCTCTCTCAAAAGGCGATTGCTAGGTATAGGTCTCATATGTCAGTTATAGACTTTTATACTTTATATAAAACCTTTATTAAAGAACTTACTTCAAGGTTGGGAACACGAAGAAATTAAATTCTTCATCAGAAGATTCGTTGGTAAGCCATATGATGGGCTGCAGAACTGCAGCTAGTACCTCAGCAGTACGCACTTCCAGCTGAAGCGTTGGCCAAACGTGCTGGTAGCGCAATTTCTGTAGTTTTAAATTATGTTAGTAATAAGTTAAAACCAGTTATTTAAATTTTGGATTGCACATGGAATAGGTGTCAATTGACTCCATATATTTACGGTGTTATTAATTAATGACACATTCCCATCCGTCTTATTTATTTCGGTTATACCCATTATTATTTATACCCAGCTATTCACTGGCAAAGCTTTTCCTATATCTGGATTATAACAAAGGATATATGTTTTTATTATGCTGTTTAACACCGAAAGATCAGCAAAACACACTTCTCTGTCCTGCAAATAAAACTTCTTCTATAAATAACTTCAGTTGGCATACATTTCTTAAGATTGGGTTTGGTATATAGTAATTCTTGGAAAGCTTTATAGTTTAAGATCATTATAATTAATACCACAAATCTATTGATGTCATCTGTAAGATAATGGATTGTGTACCGTTTAGTGTAAAATTATTTTTCGTAATGTGGTCAACTAATACCTACTGTTATTTAAAACGAAGAATGGTTATTAATTGCTAAAACCTTCATCCGATTTGCAAATTAATTAATGACGTAACTTGAATTTCAGAGACTCGTAACTAATTCCTTAATCGGAACTTTTCAGCGATTACAGCGTTAAATTGGAAATTAAAAAACAGCATTGATAGAGCAATTGTTTTGATATGTTACTTAAAATAAAGGTGTTTGTGCAAAAAGAAAAATATTTTTCTGTTAGAACCTATAAATAAACTTAAGAATTTAAAAAGCTCTCATTCTAAAGAAAAGAAAAGTGACTTAAATGACGAGTAGTACTTAAAAAAATAATACGTTTGTTTTGCGAATATAATTCAAAAGCGTTTGGTAAAAGTATTAATCTTTAATAATTATCTGTGTTTCATTTATTAAAATAAATTGCGCATCGTTTGTAACTAGCACTATACACATATTATAGTGACGAATATAATCTTTTAACATACGTGCATCCAGTGTTAACTATCCTTAGTACGTAGTTTATTACAGGTACCGTCAGGTCTAGGCTTTACGAGCACGTCAGAATGATTTTAGTAAAAAGATCGATATAAGAATTGAAAATGAAAGAATTGAAGAAACAATAGAGTCTGATTTGCTCACTCATCAGGAAAAGATGTGGTGTATTTACTGAATGCAAATAAAATAAATAATTTATTAAATAAAATAAAATTTTAATCACCCTTCCTACTTATGTAGAAACGTTAGTTTCTACATAAGGAGGCACCGGTTACGAATCAAAAAAAGCCAAGGCCTTAAAACACCTTAAAACTACCTTAAAACAAGTATTAAAAACATATTTAAAAAATACGAAATAAAGCTACAGTAGTATACCTAATGTACTGTGTGGTGACGTACAATATTCTTTATAGTTTTAATATCGTCGCAACTCTGAATCGCTACAGCGAGGAAGAAAAAAAGAGATTATCGCAGCTTACCTCGAAGGGCCTGTACTATATTTTTCCCACACAAGCCAATAAATCTAGTACATTTGAAGAATTAAGGAATAATTCATTGATTAATTACTTTCACACAGATATCGATGACTTGGCAAAGTTTTATGAAAGAAAACAAGGGAATGATGTAGATATTCTGCTTATTATACACACTTGCGGCCAAGGCTTGTCCGGCGAATTCAGAAGGCACATTTGTACGACAGTTCCCGCGCACCTGCTCTTACGCTAATAAATGCCGATTAGCTTTACAGGTGTTTACAAGCAAGGAATCACTGTAAACGACAATCATGCACATGCATGAAATATTCCGTAACGCACCCGAGATAAAATGGAATGGGCCAGTACACGTCGTGTCGATCGCAGCATCTACATATACAGCTCCGAGGCACGCAGGCGATATGGATTCGCGCCCCGTACTCAGGGAAAACATAAAAATCACACCCTAACAACCTCTGTAAGATCTAATACTCCCCGTTACAGTTTTAGAGTCCGTGCCAAGAATCAGAGCCAAGGAATGCCACTACAAAAGCGATAATAATAATAGGTTTTGTACAGACAGTAATAGGCTTTGTACAGACGCCGACAAAAAGAAAATCCCTACCTCAAGTAAGTCCGTTCCATTTATTTGTTGTTATTTTTTTTATTTGATACCACTTGGGGACAACAATTGGGGACAATTTGGGAAACTTTAATTTGGGACCCACTTAAGGTGCAATATCGTATAGCAAATTAAAAAATGACTAGAGCTATTAAATTGACTGATTACTTTGACACATTTTTTACACCAACAAAAAATAGGGATAAATACCCTACAGTGGGTTGACATTGAGCTGACGATGATTACTTTTTTACCAGGTACTTAAAAGTTCAGACTTTTAATTAATATACAATTTAACTACTAGAGCAACTTAAAGGGCTGCGAGGTCTGCTTAGGGCCTTTACTTAGGCTTGTATGTGAAGCAATTTTGTCAAATCGAGCATTTGTATGAAGTTACACTACTGCTCTTATATGTATATTTTCTGTATCGTTAGTCCGTAACTAACACAAAATGTATAATTCATATGTTTTATTTTGCTACCAATTTACGATTTAACAGCAGGCCATAGAGACCATTATATATTTAATAGTTACTGTAATATGAGATATCAGTGTGGGAAAAGTATTTTTTAAATTAATTTAATAAAATTAAGTGAGTTATGGGAAGGGAGGGCATTGGTATTAAATATTCTCAATAATATTCTCATCCCGATCGATTATATCGAATTGAGAACAAACATAAAGCGCATAAGAATTATTATTTTTTTGAACAAACTGGTAGTCATGTAGAACAAAAACTGTTTAATGATGACTGAGCATAGAGTATAATACAAATCATCAAATTAATTGATCTATTTGATGAAGAATTGAACGAAACCAAAAAAACCTTAGGTACTTAATACCAATGGTCCTGGATCCTTTAAGAGTAGAGTGAATAGCAACGTGTAATATTATATACTATATAATTTAATAAATAAAATGTTATAATAATTCAGTTTTTTTTTTCAATCTAACCAGCTTACCAATTCAAAATGTAATGGGCCTCTGCAAAATTGAGTTTGACACCTCTGGTGTAAACTATATGTGCTAAAATCGAAATATATACCTTCTTCACCTTAAGCTCATTATGTTTACTGAAGGTATGCAATTATGTCAATCATGTCCTTTTCGGTATTGTTTTATAGATTAAAAATCACTATGAACAAGGAGCAACCAGCGACTACTTTAGTCGAATGTAACGAAGATCTTCCCAGTAGCTCCAAGGCTGTTAATGGTGATAAGACTATAAAACAAATTGTGACATTCTCAGATTGACGTTTGAGCAAGAGAAAATGAAAACCTTAAGATCATAGATAACAGTGCATGTAGAGTCCTTAGTAAGCCAGATTGTGACAATCTAGAGTACTACAAATTGTAGTCTTATCACTATTTTAACCAACACAATAATGTGTGTAATTAATGAATGAATAAATTATAATAAGTTTACGTGCTTCTTTGCCTCTCTAGCCTTCGTGATATTGTTATTTTGGTCACCGTTTTGTATTTTTTATTTTTAAATTATATCGTTTTTTACCTTTATTACCCATTTTAAAAGTTGGTGGTAAGTACCTAAAAACAAAGACTTTTAGATTTGTGTATTACGTATTAGTAAAATAATACTTGCAAAATGCAGTACTTTAATATTGAGTTATATTTAAAACCGCGACAAACTAGACTGGAATCCAACTTTTTCACGCTTTGATTTTATGTTTTAGCTTGTAAAAAAATAATATTTTGTCTATTTTCTCTATAGACTCTTTAGATGAAAATACAGAGACCACAGAAAACTTTTCTTTATTTGTTTGTATCAGTTACTTGTATACTTATCGAACGGCAAAGTACGCATGTTACGTCGGATTACAAGAAAAGGCGTATGAACGATGAATGAATGAAAAACTATCTGAAGGTATGAAAATTTTCTCTAAACATGTTTTAGACAAGGAAAATTCAAAAATTTTTACAAACGCTCTTAATATTCGCTAGGGAACTTGAAGTTCCGTCCGATGAAAGGTAAAATCCTAACTTGGAATAATAAAAATCTATCTTAATCATAATTGTTAACATGTTAATATTGTAAAGTGTCAAGAATAAATAATTGTTGTTTTCTGGTTTTTAGCCTAAAATGAGGTGACATTAGCCTGACATACATCAATCTGATAGATGTATGATTAATGTAAATATGGTGATTATAACGTAGTAAATGTTGTTTTATGTGCGTTGGCTCATATTATGTGTTAATTTTATATTTTAATGTACCTATGTATTGTAACGGAAATGAGATGGCAGCTACCAGCAGATGAGATGACAGCCACTAGTTGATGAGATGGCAGCCACTGAGGGATGAGGATTGAAGACGACCCTCCCTCGGCGATACGAAAAATAATGAAATTAATTTTATCTTGTCTTAAAAGTTGTTATATGTAATGATCAATAAAGATTGTTTTTTGCGTTGTGTTTTACTATGTCCTTATCTGGTGATAGAACCTAGGGGCGTTCATTCGTAATCAGGCGGTCACCAACTCCATAAATTCTCTTAAAGAATAGGTGACATGCTGGTTATCAATGCGCGTATAAGGTGAAGTTATCTGCCAGGGACGTGAAACAACGAAATAACATCTCTATAACGCTTCTGGCTCGCTCTCAACATTCCGTAAGAATATTTGACATGTGATATGGAAACAATATATTAAAAGTAGCTTAGGTGACGTTCGCTTGCTTTTACCGAGGTTTTACGGGCGGGGATTCTTATCGTAGCAGTTGTTACTTAGACCATGGTGAAGCCATTGTTTTGTTATATTAACTCTTTGTATGTAAAGTATTCACACCAACCACCAGGAATGACCTAATCGACAGGGGTAGTCTCTCCTGAGGCCGTCGTAAAAACGTAAAATCGTCGTACAAAAAAACAGAGGCCTAGTTCAGGCAGGATCCCAATAAAATCCAATCCAAATAAAATCTAACCTTGTTTGTGTGAATAAATTTCATGCGGGTGGCCGTTGGCCACCGCTTAGCCTTAAGAAGCACGTCAGAATGCCGTGACATTTCAAAGAAGCAAACATTCTGACTTGCTCCGTCATCGGAGCAAGATGTATTATATTAAAGTTATTAAAATAAAAGCGTATAAAATTTATCACATAATTTGATTTAACCACGAACCGGTGGTAAACGCGAGTGTACTGACTATCATTACCGACTGATCTGAGACTGATCAGGGTACTCAATTTGAGTCCGATCTGTTCCGACGATTAATGCAGAGTTTCACCGTGAAGCGCTACAGAATCACCTCTTACCATACTCAAGCAAATGGCATGATGGAGCGTATCCATCGCCAGCTAAAGGCATCCATCATGTGCCATGGTGGTGATTGGCTAAGTGCTCTGCCTCTTGTGCTTTTGGGTCTTAGGTTGCTGATGCCCGTTTTCAACAACAACCTCTAAACAGTAACCTAACTAAGGTTCCCTTATAGGTCCCTCAAGTACCTAAGTAAGCGTCCCCTAGTTAGGTGATGTTTAGTGCGGAGGTACTGCGTAAACGTTTATCAATAAATTATTTGAGTTAACGATTTTATTGATACTTCGCTGAAAAAACCAAATAAAACACTTAGATTAACGTTATTAACTCTAGTTTATTTAAAAAAAAGAGGGTCTACGGCTTGTAAATATTAGTTAATTAAAAAAAGTTGTAAAATCGAGCTATTCTGTCGAATTCTTCTTTTACTACTTGTTGTTCTTCTTCAGTCTCTGGAAATCGTATAAACTCCCTTCGCAGACCCACAATAGCTTCAGACCCTCTCTTTATAATTTGACTTCAAGTAGAAATACTAATGCCGCTTAGATATGCTATAGATAATCATTGATTGCCTGTTGCATAAAATCGAAGGGCACACAGCAGTTGGTTAATCGGTGCCATAGATTTATTTCTGTAAATAAGATACAAGTAGGTTACAAAGTTACATAAATAAAATTAAGAACAAAATTAAGCAAGTAGTAATAAAACTTTAAGGTAGGCACTTACCTGCCGTCGTGGAATTAACAAATGTTCAATCTTTTGCAATATAAATAAAACACTCTCTTTTGATAACCTGTATCTTATGAAACAGTCTTTGTCGTCAAATTTTTAAATTCCTTCGATCTTTACGAGGTCGTCTAAACAAATGTTGGTCACTTAAAAATTCTTTATCTTCAATTGCTTCTAAATTTTCAAATAAATCGTGGTCACCTTGCGTCTCCTTAGCGGTAAGTGTTGATCGCTTAAAGCCTGCGTTCATGGAACGGCCCGAAACTAGAGATTTGCTACTACCTTCCACTCAGCCTACGTCAGCTCTTAATGCTACAGCATATACGCTACCTGTTACATCTCTTCCTCCGGATATTTCTATTGTCCCGCCTTATACCGCACGGTCTAGCAGACGGGTTAGATTTAAGGTTTTTAGAGACTAGCTTGTCTCTTTCCGTGGGGGGTGTGGTGTATTCTCACGAATTGCATCGTATAGTTTTTTAAAAGTCCAAATGGTTATGAACGTAGTCTTAAGTAAAGCTGTCAAACAATCAATCGGGATGATCGATAATCATTGAGTATAAGACAGATGATAGAATGGTGACGAGGGATAAAATAATTTATACTGTATAAGTTAATAATTAAAGTCTATGTGTTAATGTACCTTTAATTAAACTGCATTCAACGCTCAGGTTGTGACCAACCAGGCCTCGAGTTTCCTCAAATGCACCCTGGTACGTGCGTAACGCGGAACTGCACAGAGATCTTGAACTACGCACAGTTCAACAACATCTCAAAAAACTCTCGGAAACGTTTTTCAAATGCATCCCAGTCATTTAATTCTCGTTTAGTCATTGAGTCCGTCTCGTACACTACCCTAATCCTAAACTCGAAGTTAAAAGTCACAAGACCTGGAAACGCTCTCTCAAACGCCCTAATCAGCTCACGGCCAATCTTGAAGCCCTTCTGGCTGCCCAGGCCGTGACTAACTCTAATTCTCCTTGAGCACCTTCATTGATTTGATATTTTCCAGCAGATGACCCCATCAGGGTTCCCGCTTGCACGGCCTTTATTTAACTGGCTGTCGATTGAGATGAAGGCTATGAGGCAATTGATTTCCAGAGTATACAGGTGGGTAGTGGCTCTGGTAGGCTCGGAGCGAGTCCCACATCATCTAGTACTGCGCGCCGCGGGGTATGCGTCGGCGCATTTTCACCCACTTGCCCTCCCCGCGGAAGGGAACAAAAAGAAAAATAATTTCGCTTTAAGAGCAATATATTATGTTCTATGCGTCTAACACTTATGTCGTAAATTACTCGAAAACCTACCGTTTGCTTAGAGTGAAACTAAAAACATTGCGTATAAGTTCATCATTATTAGATGCATCAATAACATCATTGACATCATACATCATTAATAACATACAGGATTATTAGGCAGAACTTCCTAGATATCCATATTGATAGGCAGGCCAAGATAATCTAGCTGTAGGTAAGCCAATTTTTGCAATAATGTTGCCCTGATTCCTGCTTCGCACAAAGTATTTTTGTATTTAAGCTCATAGTTCTTTTTAATTTTTGTTTTGTATTCGTTTTCTAAGCAAATTTTGTTTACTTCTACCTTATTTTGAATCTGTTGATAGCCTGACTAAATATACAAATAAATAAAAGTCATGTCAGCGTCACAAAACAATGGCCTTTCGCGGAAGTTTTGGTCACTAGGTGACTAGGTAAACACTGTAACAATATCCCATCACGAAACAGACAATTATCGTCTTAAGGTAAGTTAAGATATATATTATTAATATATGTACATACAGTTAGTTTAAGACATGAAATAAACTGTTGGAACTTCATATGATTTTTTTATATCTAACCTATTACAATGTAGTATTTTATAAAATTTCGTGCATTTGATACGTATACAAGATAAGATTTGTATAATAATTTAAATGAATATATTTTATTTTATTTTGTTTGGTGAGGGGGCGTTTCAGTGGAAGATGTCTCAGTATGTAGACGAATGTATAACTCAAACAGTAATCCTAAAACTTTAAATATGGGTTCAATAGTTCCACAATTAAGAGTGGAACGTGGCAAGTGGATAATTTGCCACGCAAATTTTGTAGCTATATTTTGTGAGTCATGAAGGTAGTAAGAGCCATTATAGAGTTTCGGGCAATTACAGTTCAACATTTTGAGGTTACATAGACTTTGTTATTCCCCTTTCTCGACGTGGATGATCACCAGTTTTACGAGTTTATACAAGGCAGCAGTTGAGAATTTAAACCTTTTTCCACTCATTATCACAAGGCGTAGTAAATAGAATTGAGTAATTTATTGTCACAAACATACCGCAAGTTTTTGAATATGTATACAATGTTGATAAAAGCGAGAGGCATTAAATGAAACCACATATTTTGTGTATCATTATCAGGCTACACAACGAAAATCAGATCAATGTAAGCAATAGTTTAGTCACAGGAATGTTTTTTAGTTTTTACTTAGTTTCATTTAAACACTCTGTATCTTCCCGATCACCTATAGAAAGTTTGTACTATAGGCATACATAGTTATCTAAACGACAAAATTGACGCGAGCGACGCGACGTTGCCAGTTCGCATCGTAAGTTTACAATACAAACAAGGAAGTACACTATTACTAAATCTTTCCTTAAAAGAAAGTACAGTGATAAACTAAGCGTAACGGTTAGAGAAATAGATCAGTAGCCCAATTCTCGTAAAAACAGACAATTGAAAGATCGCTGTAGTGCCAAAGTCGTTCGATCGAAGTTCTATCCAAAATCGGTATTCACGTACCTATTGCTCAGACGCGCTTCGATGGGACTTCAACTCAAAGGATCGAAACTGAACGACTTTTGAATCGAACGACAGAAGAAGTTGCCAGTTAATGTTATTACTAAACTACCAAGACATTAAAACATACTTTAAATTCTGAATACGTTGTTTACCATGTAATTGGTTGAATAAATTTAAAGAATAACGACTCCAACTAACTTCAACTAGCCAAACAGAAATTAATGCTGAAAACAGCGAGTTTTCACTTCAATTGATCGAATGATTCGGATCTTGATAAACGTTATTGTCTTCGGTTCAGCCGTCAAATTGTTTGTCAATGATCATTGTTGTCAAATTGGCGATAAGTTTATTATTTATTTTTATTCAAAAGCAAGAAACTTGTGTAGAAATTTCTTGTTCAAAGACTTATTTATTTAAATATCAAACGCGAGTTTCTATACGACAGTTGGAACTGTTTGTTGATTCCATAAATCAATAATAAGCATTAGAACTTAGCCCTAGGTCGTGTCCGATCTAAGGAGGGACGAGACTTGAGCTCAAAATTGTCAGGAGTATTACTTTTTCTCAAACCATCGACGGACACGGGACAGCGAAATAATAGAATAAAGTGTAGGTTGCAGCTTTACAACGATTTAAAATGTCGGGTCTCAAATACGGTCCGAAGAATTCACGAAGCTTGATGATTCGTGGTAGCCCCAAAGATGTTCCGACACTTAGTCCCTGTAGGCCAATTCTCGTAATAAAAACCGCGGCGATGTCGTAGCGACTCGACCGTAGAAGTCACTTTCGTATTCTCATCCGTCGATTGAACCGATTCTAAAGTCGTTCTGAAGTCGCTCTATCGGAATGTCGCTGAACCGTATTCACATCCTGAATCGACTTTCAATCGTTTCAAAACGATATCACAATGGTATTCTACTCCTACAAATGACAGTTAGTTCGATCGGATGCCAACGACTTAACGTCAAAATAAGCGATCAAAAAGTCGTTGAACAAAAGTTCATTCTGCGGGACGTTTTCAAAGAGAGAACCACTGTTTTTGTGTTTTGAAGAGGCTAAAAATGAGCTTAGAGTTAGCTAGATATGCCAGAATTGCAAAATTGACGCGAAAAGCGAAAAAGAAGAAGTTTATTGAGGTTCACAAGATGAGACGCATTCACGATGCCGGAGAAAGACTTCATCACAACATTACGTCTCACAAAAGTGTTGGTGCAGAATCTCATTGATGAAAAGAAGGAAAACGGGATTCTTTGTCAGTAAAAGATAAGGTTAGTAGGTTTCTATTCTGCTACCCCACATTACTTGTATACCAAATTAAAACGTAAATATATAAGTTTATGATAATATCTACTAAGGTTTACATATAAGATAATAATATTTTAACGTTAGGTAGGTATACCTAACTTATTGAATAAAACACTTTTTAAACCTTTCTTTACAGTATGTTTTAATTTAGGTTACTCAAATAAAAAGAACCTTGCATTAAGACATCTTCATTTTTATTGGAATAATGTTGAACATACACTGATGGTCTTATATTACTTTCAGATTTTTACTGGTTGCCTGTAAGCAACACTGCAGCCCAGAAGTTTCTGGCCAAGTGGTCAATGCTTGAACAGTTTTTGCTAAAGTTGCAAACAGAGCCTCGATTGCAGTTCCAGTACTTCATGAGATGAAAAATCAATCTCAATATTTTGTGGCAAAGGAGAGCTTCACAAATGAAGCAGCTAACATGGAGACTTTTCAAGGACTGCATAGAGTTAATGTTGATCTAAACCAAGGCAGGATGGCCCAACAATCAGTTATATAGGCTATAAATGGGGGTGAATAGTCATAATAAGTTCAATCTTTAAATAGAGAGAAACAAAAAATAATTGTGTTAAATCAAATCTAATTTGAATAATTATGTGTTGAATAAAGATCTTAAGGATGACTGGATGATATCATATTGTGCTTATCTCTTATGAAAGTGTTTATACCTAAGATGTGTCCAATATTATTATTATTATTTATTAAACCTTAACAAATTTTTTATCTTACATAATAGTCAACATTATATGGTTTGAGGTTTTCATGTCAAATGACTGTATAATTGGTGTTACGTTGTAATTATTTGGTTATTATATGTAAACTACTTAGATATGGTAGGTTTATATTTTAATAAATAATTACCATGTGTGTGGAGCCTGAGAGCAAAGTGTAATAAGTGTAAGTGTAAGTGTAAAATTTAAACACTTGTCAAGCCCTATAATTTCACAAAGGCTTTCTTCTAAGGGACTAAGTATCGGAACATCTTCGGGGCCACCAGGAATCCGCAAGCTTCGTGAATTCTTCCTCCTTCCTCCTTAGATCGGACACAACCTAGGGCTAAGTTCTAATGCTTATTATTGATTTATGGAATTAACTAACAGTTCCAACTGTCGTATAGAAACTCGCGTTTGATATTTAAATAAATAAGTCTGAACAAGAAATTTCTACGCAAGTTTCTTGCTTTTGAATAAAAACAAATAATAAACTTATCGCCAATTTGACAACAAAAAACTTTGACAAACAATTTGATGGCTGAATCAAATGACAATAAACAATGACGTTTATCAAGATGCGAATTATTCGATCAATTGAAGTGAAAACTCGCTTTTTTCAGCATTTATTTCTCTTTGGCTAGTTGGAGTAGTTATTGTTTAAATTTATTTAATTAATTACATGGTAAACACCGTATTCATAATTTAGAATATGTTATAATATCTTGGTAGTTCAGTGATAACTTGACTTGGCAACATCTTGTGTCGCTCGTTCGACTTTTGAATCGAGCGATTGAAAAGAGAAATAAATGTTTTTATTCAAAAGCAAGAAACTTGTGTAGAAATTTCTTGTTCAAAGACTTATTTATTTAAATATCAAACGCGAGTTTCTAAACGACAGTTCGAACTGTTTGTTGATTCCATAAATCAATAATAAGCATAAGAACTTAGCCCTAGGTCGTGTCCGATCTAAAAAGGGACGAGAATTGAGCTCAAAATTGTCAGGAGTAACCACAGACAGACACGGTACAGCGAAATAATAGAACAAAGTGTAGGTTGCAGCTTTACAACGATTTAAAATGTCGGGTCTCAAATACGGTCCGAAGAATTCACGAAGCTTGTAGATTCGTGGTGGCCCCAAAGATGTTCCGATACTATAGTTCGATACGATAGTCCCTTAGAAGAACGCCTTTGTGATATTATAGGGCTTGACAAGTTTTAGGGTTTTCACTAAGCTGTCAGTTGCTTTAACAAGCTATTGTGTAGTGAATGTAATTTTTAATTGGTTTGTTGATATTGTAATATTTCAGTGATAACAATTTGAAGAAGCACCTGTAGTTGCAGTTTAGACCAATGTTTATGGTTCGGGTTATTGTTTTGTTACTGTAGTAAATATGAATTTTTAAGAGCTAAATAAAACCAAATAGTATATTTTACAATTGTGTTTTAATTTTTTATTATAATTACACTTATAACACTTGTGACGGTTGTCTATTTCGACCTCTTTTTGTCAGTAAATTTTATTTTTTTTGTCGTTCCCGACGTAATTTTAAACTAGGAATTACGTAGTGTCGGAGAACGGCAATGTTTTGATTTGACAAGTCAGTCACGAAATATTATCCATCAAAGCAACTTGAATCTATTTATTTATTATTGTTTCCGAGTTTATTATTCAAAATTACATAGTTAAGATATTTTATTATCTACAATCAAAGTTTTTTTTAAGAAACCTATAATTTATTTTTACGTTCACGAGTGTGCGTAGCCAAAATTTTTGGCATTTTTGTATATTTTTAATTTTACCGAAAAAATAAACATAGAAGAGAGTTTTGGTGTTTTACTGGTACTACGTTACATACTGGCGCCCGAATATTCAAACGTAGTTTATGGAGAAGAGAGGAGGAACTATATCAACAGAAGAATTGCAACATTAAAAATAATTTTTTTATAATTATTATTGAGGTCAGGCATAAAACTTTATTTGTTACCATTTTCAATCATTAACATTCACTACAATATATTTATATATATATCTACTATAATATATCTACTATAATATATCAAAATACTGCTAAATTATTCAGACATTTAAGTTTCTTTAGTTTCTTTCGTTATAATATCCTTGAAGAAATTTTCTGAAGACACAACATTCTATAACCCAGTAATTTCACTATTTAAATAACATTTTCTATTCATTTTCATCACTTGAAAATACGTATATTTTTAAGGCTCTATTCTGCATAACGACTATTAACAAATTTGTTTCACTTTAACATTTTGTTTTTTTGATTTTGCAATGAATTTTTCACAATTAATAAACCTGAAATAATTTATGAATTAAAAATCAGAAATATAAATTTTTCTTCGACGCAATCTGTAGACGAACTACGATCATTATTATTAAATATTAATGTAGATTCTGAAACAGAAATTTTACAAAATAGCCCTGAAGAATTTTCAGAGAGAGAGAGAATTTTCACGGCGAGCATAAGCCGATTCTTTTTGTCTTATTTTTTTTCTCTATGCACCTCATTATCGTTTGGCTATACCATTAACATTGACGTTGGTCAAAACTTATAATTAATTATCATCATCGTAGTATTAGGTTAACTTTTTGTGTAATTTATTTAATATTTGCAATTCTAATTTTTTCTTCTCAATTTTTTTTTCAAGCGGTTTGCAACTTGTAAAATTAAGCCTTCTGCACGAGCGTTTATTAAGGTAACTCGTTAAACTAAACCATACCTATGTGTATTATTTATACGCTTGAATCACTTTCCTGTGAGAATTATTTTCATATGTTTATTACATAAATATTTTAATTACTTCACAAAAGACCCTTGGATTTTATTTAAAAGTCAATATTTCACGACTGGCTATGATTTTCTTTTCTTTCCGGCATATTTATTTCAGTCTTTAACTGAAACTTGTTTATAGTAATCACCGTGCGGGAGTTAGCGACACGTTAAAGAAGCCATAAGCTATTAATATTTTCAGCGGATGGCAACTATTAAAGCCTTTTGCCGTTGCGTTCAACTCTGTTGAGTTGACTTATTTAGGATACGATTCCTCATAAGCAACTCTAACTGCATGATGTTTTATTTCCAGTAGTTGGAATAAGACTAGTATGAAAGTGAATGTATGTTGTAATTATAATGTACGTTGATGGAGTTGAACGATGTATATTAACATTGTATATTCCAGGAACATGTTTAAAATTTTATCATTCATGAACCATGTAATTTAAGATAATTATTTAGGATTTTTTTTTTCTCTCTCTCGTCTGTTTTGTTTTCTTTTTCTATTAAATAACTTGTTGATATGCAATATATCAGTATTATTTTTTTTTTTTCATATATACAGGATGTTTTTTCAGAAAAATTCTTCTATAGGATGTTAATATTAATTTTCATTTTGCTTTTAATTATTATTTTTTTTTTTTGATTGTTCTTTCATTTAGCAGATTAAATATTAAAATTCGATATGTATATGCGGTTTATTTTGATTTGGTTTGAATTTGAAATTTTACTAAAAAAAATCTTTCAGATTTTTTTTTTCCCGGCCCACGGGGTATTGTGACGGTTGTCTATTTCGACCTCTTTTTGTCAGTAAATTTTATTTTTTTTGTCGTTCCCGACGTAATTTTAAACTAGGAATTACGTAGTGTCGGAGAACGGCAATGTTTTGATTTGACAAGTCAGTCACGAAATATTATCCATCAAAGCAACTTGAATCTATTTATTTATTATTGTTTCCGAGTTTATTATTCAAAATTACATAGTTAAGATATTTTATTATCTACAATCAAAGTTTTTTTTAAGAAACCTATAATTTATTTTTACGTTCACGAGTGTGCGTAGCCAAAATTTTTGGCATTTTTGTATATTTTTAATTTTACCGAAAAAATAAACATAGAAGAGAGTTTTGGTGTTTTACTGGTACTACGTTACACACTTAGCTCTCAGGCTCCACACGCATGGTAATTATTTCTTTAAATATTAACCTACCATAACTTAGTAGTTTACATATTATAATAACCAAATAATCACAACATAATACCAATTATATAGTAATTTGACATGAAAACCTCAAACCATATAATGTTGACTATTATGTAAGATAAAAAATTTATGAAAGTTTAATAAATAATAATAATAATATTGGACACATCTTAGGTATTAGCACTTTCATAAGAGATAAGCACAACATGATATCATCCAGTCATCCTTAACATCTTTATTCAACACATAATTATTCAAATTAGATTTGATTTAACACAATTATTTTTTGTTTCTGTCTATTTAAAGATTGAACTTATTATGACTATTCACCCCCATTTATAGTCTATATAACTGCTTGTAGGGCCATCCTGCCTTGTTCTAGATCTACATTAACTCTATGCAGTCCTTGAAAAGTCTCCATGTTAGCTGCTTCATTTGTGAAGCTCTCCTTTGCCACAATATATTGAGATTGATTTTCCATCTCACGAAGTACTGGAACCGCAATCGAGGCTCTGTTTGCAACTTTAGCTAAAACTCTTTAAGCATTGACCACTTGGCCAGAAACTTCTGGGCTGCAGTGTTGCTTACAGGCAACCAGTAAAAATCTGAAAGTAATTTAAGACCAGCAGTGTATGTTTAACATTATTGCAATAAAAATGAAGATGTCTAATGCAAGGTTATTTTTATTTGAGTAGGTAACCTAAATTAAAACAGTTTGTAAAGAAAGGTTTAAAAAGTGTTTTATTCAATTAGTTATACCTACCTAGGATTATAATATTATTATCTTATATGTAAACCTTAGTATATATCATCACAAACTAATATATCTACGTTTTAATTTGGTATACAAATAATGTGGGCTAGCAGAATAGAAACCTACTAACCTTATCTTTTACTGACAAAGAATCCCGTTTTCCTTCTTTTCATCAATGAGATTCTGCACCAACACTTTTATGAGACGAAATGTTTTGATGAAGTCATTCTCCGGCATTGTGAATTCGTCCCATCTTGTGAACCTCAATAGACTTCTTCTTTTTCGCCTTTTGAAATTCTGGCATATCTAGCAATAAATACGCTAACTTTAAGCTCATTTTTAGCCTCTTCAAAACACAGAATTAGCGGTTCTCTCTTTGTAAACGTCCCGCAGAATGAACTTTTGTTCAACGACTTTTGGATCGCTTATTTTGACGTTAAGTCGTTGACATCCGATCGAACTAACTGTCATTTGTAGGAGTAGAATACCATTGTGATATCGTTTTAAAACGATTGAAAGTCGATTCAGGATGTGAATACGGTTCAGCGACATTCCGATAGAGCGACTTCAGAACGACTTTAGAATCAGTCCAATCGACGGATGAGAATACGAAAGTGACTTCTACGGTCGAGTCGCTACGACATCGCCGGGGTTTTTATTACGAGAATTGGCCTACTGGGCACGATTTTTTCTTTGTTTAGTGCGAAGACGCGTTGCATCCGGGGTGCACGTTACGCAATTCAGCACCGATTATTGTCGCTCACATGTCCCATTTACTAATGTTGTTAAGTTTTTATTATGATAGGACACCAAACTTCTTATTAGTGGTAGTGCATTTTATGCTGTGACAGGACACAGAATTTATTTGGTTGGTTTTCTTTTGTGACATGACATGTAACTACGTATTTTAGGTTTAGTTTTGTGATTAGTTTTTAATTATTTGGTAAGTACGTCATAAATCCACAAAGCCTCGTGCTACTTATAATTTCTGAAAATGTCTTAATGATTGTCCTTTTTGTTATTGTTTTTGAATTTAAATATAGTACGTATACATTAAAATAAAGTATACGTCTTAAAATAAGTGTGTACTGAAAATGATTGGGTCCCTAGGATACTACTAAATAATTATTGTTGAGTTGTTCATTTCATTACCTTCGGAATATACGGCAGAGCATCAATAAGTTTGTTTCGGTAAAATGAAGCCTTCTGGTTGGGGTCCTTCATGGTGATGACATCCAAGAACTGCATTGCTTCTATGGCTGCTTCGCTTTGGCCCCTAAAATAAAAACATGTTTTTTGGTATGTTCAATATGTGTCCTCAATATAAATTAGGAATTGGATCAGGTTTAACGCGCAAAAATTTTAAGCACGAACATTTCATTTAAATAGAATGTACATGCTGGAGGGCGATGGCTGGATCCCGCGTTAACTCGTGAACGGGTGCCGTTTGAGGGTGTTCGTCGTTTGGATACTTGGGGGGAGGGAGACTTGCCGAGCTAACAGATGCAGAAAAGAATAATTTTGTATAGACATAAAGAGACTGTAAATTTATTTTGAAAAAAAAAAATATACCCGTGAAGTTTCTTGCCAGTTCTTCTTCACGAAGGTTTTTTTTCGAACTGGTGGTAGAATCATGTTTTATTTGACGTCAATAAGAACAAGTAATTGTCAATGTTGAGAAATAAATATTTGAATTTGAATTTGAATTTACATAAAACCGGCGTTGTTGTTAACGATCCAGGATCTAAAAATCGAGTACGATTTAATCACTGAACTTAGAGCTTCGGCTCATAAAACATTGATACTGAAGGAGTTTGTATTTTCTATGATCTTACTAGCAACTTAAAAATTTCAATTTACTTTACTATCAAATGTAAAGTAAATAACTCCCCGCTGAAAAATTGTAGTGCCAATTTGCATAAAACATTAATTTAAAATATCACTATTATTTTGTACTGAAATATCTCTCACAATAAATTCTGACATAAAAGCTGATTACAAAAGTGAAGCCGCTGGAGAAAGCTGCCATACAAAATTTAAATCCTTAGTTAATATTATATTATTTTGCAAGCATATCACATTTTTGAAATGAAAGAAAAATGTTTTGAATGGCTTCGAAGAGGAAATAAGGCACGAAGAAGTTATTTGTGTGAGGTTAACAATTATATTTTGGTTGGACAGTTTGTTGTCGATTCGAGCTAAAGAAGCCGAAGTCTATGAACTTCAAAACGTAGGTTGAAAAGTATATCAAAACTAATTATAAAAACTGAATTAAAAATATATTTAGAGCCCAAATTTATATGTAATTTTGCATAAATAACTCATTGACTTTACTAAAAAAGATAGCATTTTTAATTAAAATCTAAGCCATGAACCTTAACAGGTATAAAGTTATTTTGGCGTCCATATGCTTAATATATGGGGATTGAAAATGTCAGCTTTCTCAAAATGTATAACAGCCCACGTTGAATCCTAAAACATTTCATTGAAATATGTGAGTAATTGTGAAGATGAATACTTAGTTTTTCATTTGGCAGAATGTAACACTACTAGATTAACATATACATTTTATAGTAGTCCTTAAGTAACAAGTTTAAAATATTAAAAGGTTTTTAAAAAAGTAAATTAACTCAATTGAGTTACTTTAAGGTTGATTTACAATAATTTATTAACTAAAAGTCAAACATTCGATGGGTGAAAAAAGAACTTCTTGCAAACCTGTCAAGACGTCGTCTTTTACAAAGTCGATGTGTCACTTACTTGAAGTATTTGATGAGTGGCAAGAGCTGTGTTGTGGGTCTCGGGTGCGGGTCCCGAGACAGCAGGCGTGATACGGCCTCTTGCAGTACTGCTGGCACGCGGGGTACTAGGCTCCTTACTTGGAGTTCCAACTTAACACACGAATACAAATACTGATAGTTAGTAGATTAGTTTGCAATCACAGGAATGAAAGTGAAATAATTAAAATGGGTTAAAAAACATTTTTTAGGTCTTCATGCTGTTCATTGCGAAAAAACATGAGTAAAAATAATGAATGTTATAAATGTTCGATCTATCCTTTGTGTTGAGTTATTTATTTATAAAATAAACATTTTATATAGTGTATTTTATTTTCATTTAATTTAGTAATATTTTAGTGACTGGTTTTAAAAACTTTCATAATGTTTGACTATAAATGTTTTAAGTCAGAATTGAACCTGTAAATATCCAAAGAAAACGTTAATAAATTCAATAATAAAGTTTATACTCGTCATTATAAAAATTTTACCACATCCGGTAACAGCCAATTACTCCATGCCGAGCAACAAAAAGCGTATAAACAATTGTTTCAAAATTTCTTGATGACAAAAGTTTCCGTCCAGGAATTATGTTTTATAGTTATTTTATGATCCAATTTAGTAAGTCTATCTTGAGGGATAGTAGTTTGCTAACTTGTGAAGTTCGAAAAACTTATCTTTTAAGATTGAAGAACATGTCTAACTGTGTCAGAACTTGTCTCTGGAATCCGGAAAGGTATATTTCATTTCATTACATTTTATTTCATCCCGGAAGCTGGCTAACGTGCAACCAGTACCAAACAAAGGAAGCCGCGCGGATCCTATCAACTATCAACCTATTGCAATCACCTCCATACTTTGCAAAGTTATGGAGCGTGAATTGAACAATCGTCTCCTGGCATACCTTGAATCCAATGAGCTCCTTAGTGATAACCAATATGGTTTTCGCAGTGGACGCTCGACTGGAGATCTTCTTGTGTATGCCACTCACTTGGGGAGCGAAGCCTTGGAGGGCACGGTGAAGCAATAGTTGTATCTTTAGACGTTTCCGAAGCTTTTGATAGGGTCTGGCATGATGGTCTCTTGAGTAAGCTTCCACCATAAGGAATACCTAATGGGCTCTAGACTGCGATTTTTTTCGATTCGAGTAGTCTTAGACGGCTGCTCTTCTGACCAAATGGCAATTAATGCCGGGGTACCTCAGGGATCTGTTCTCTCTGCAACGTTATTCTTGCTGCACATTAATGACCTGCTAACCCCAGGCATTATTAGTTACGCTGATGACAGCACCGTTGTAGAGAGATACATGTCAAATGCGCGAGCGAGTCCTCAAGAAATCCGGGCTTTGAGAGAGTCCATGATTGAGCGGGTGGATTTGGCCTTAAAGAAAGTGTCCGATTGGGGCGAGTCCAATTTGGTCAAATTTAACCCGTCAAAAACACAGGCGTCTTTATTCTCCGCCAAAAAGAGCAGTTTCAACCTAACGCCCACTTTCCAAAATGTTTCTGTACTCTTAACCGACCACCTAGGGCTTCTGGACGTAACTTTATCGTCCCAACTGCACTTCGGGCATCAAATTGTGTCCATGGCTCAAACTGCTCCAAAAAAGTTGGGAATCATCTCGAAAGTCCAGCGGTACTTCAGCCCTGAACAGCTAATAAATTTGTACACAGCTCAAGTTTGATCTTGTATGGAGTACTGTAGCCACCTTTGGGATAGTTCCAACAAAGCAAAGTATCAACTTGAAGCGATAGACGCAGTTGACCGAAGAGCCCAAAAAATTATAAACAACTTAGACCTCCCCACCAAAAAACTGCAAAGCCGGGACCATCGTCGGAAAGTTGCCAGTTTAGCAGTCTTCTACAGATTACATTTTGAAGAGTGCGCGAATGCTCTTTTTAATAAGGTCGAACCCGCAGACAGGCCTTCCATCCTTTTATAGTAGACATCCCAAGAAGTCGAAACCAAACGCTTCGATAGTTCCTTTTTGGTGCGGGTCGCCAAGGTGTGGAATGAACTGCCTGCGTCTGTTTTTCCAGAAAGCTGTAGTCCTAGTTCTTTCAAGCTTCGAGTGAATAGGTATCTTGTGGATAAACGTGTAACACCTTCGTTTTCATCGTCATTTTCCATCAGGTGAGATAGAAGACAAACATCTAATCCATTTTCATAAAAAAAATTTGTCTCACAATCAGAGTTTAGTGTAACGTAACTTTAATAAATCACTTAAATTTGGAAACTGGTTCAAAGTACCTAAGTAAATACTTATGCTGCATATACAACGTAATAATAACAACAAAGAGTTTTTATTAATAGTCAACTCATTTATTCGATATTTAAACGTCAAATTTTGAAGTATGTTATTTGAGAGTAGATTTATATTATTCTATTCGTTAAGGGTCATTATGCTGTGGATGTAAATGGTGGTGCAATTTTGAAAAACCGACATGGTGACGATGGTTAAATCTTCGGGCCCCTTTTGATACCATATTTTTCACAATATTTTCCTTACAGGTATAGGAAGTCATTAAAGTCGTTTGCATGTGACGATTCTGTGTTTTTTCAAAAGAAACATTATACCAGAGAATCAGATGTAAGCCACCAAGGCATGTCCCAACTAAAATTACTGTAAACCACTGGTAATAAAACTAATTTAATCATAACAAGCCAACACAACACATATAAAGGCATTTTTAACCTCAAAAATCAGCTCATAATGATAAACGCATATATTTTCGCATCGCCACGAGGAGGTTGGCCAAAACAACAAAACTTTTGTTTCTACAAAAATTTAATTTTAATTTTTTTAAATGAGTATATATTATGAAGAACCATTTTGTTTAAATATTATATCTCTTAGAACTATCGGCGCTTACTACCTACGTAAATATAGCTAATGCGATTCTCGTAGTCGATTTAAAAGGTAATAAAAATCAGTTGATTTAACACGTAGTCTGAGTTCTTAACAGGTATTCGTAGGTGTAGGTATAGTGAGCACCTGCAGCTGCATATATATTAGGGGCGAAATCGTCAAAGTAAATATTTATTTCGGCAAAAGGTGGGCAAGTTAAATTTTGACCCAGATTGTAAAATTTTGCAGACAAATTAAAATGTAGCAAATAAAATTAATGGTTTACACGGCAAGGTAAAATACTTTTCTTCTGATACTGATTAAATAATATGCGTACCTACAAATTTTATGTCATGGTGAGCGTAAAGAATACTAATTTTTGGGTTACGTATTTAAACTCATTGTCTAAGAGTTATTCCTCAAAAGTATTCATAGGAAGTACCCGTCTACAAAAAAAGTTTAACTTGGTTCTGGAATTACTGTAGTTATAACATCTATGTTTGTGTGAAATTCAAAACTTGAAATTGAACTAGTTTATTATAAGAGGTCTAGGAAAAGGTTTTACTTGAAGTAGTATTTCCTTTTTACTCCTTATTTAAATTAGTATGTTTAATAAAACTAGATCACGAACTTCTGAAAACCCAACAGATACTTCAGTAAAGTTTATTTTAGAAATTGAAATGTACAAAGTGAGTTGAATGTGCAGATGGATAGTGCAGTTTTTAGAGTATATAACGTAATCAATAAACAAAAATAATTATCTAAAAAAAAGTTTAACACTACAGTGAACGCGCGTTCTACCATGGTAGAGCATTCTCAAATTTTTTCGCGCCATTCCTTAATGTTAAGGTGTTTCCCCCTGCCCCCCTAGATAAGCCTCAAAAACAATATAACGCAACGGGTCAGTGCTAGGCCAAGTGACTGCTTGGGCGCACCATTGTTCAATTTCCCGCCAATATCGACATTCTACCATAGTAGTATATGCGAGCATCGGTGTAACAAAAGTGAATTAAGGTAAGCAGTAATGTAATCGCTATTCTTTTTTTTTTGTACAGTACGATTTTGAAATTTATAAAATTTTGACTTAGAAATAAAAATATATAATTAATAGCTTGTCTTTTTATGAATATAATTCATTTCAGTTACGGTTTCAGCGATTTCTTTTGAAAAATGGAGCCTCGTATGGATGGTCACATTTTGTGCTAGTTAGAGGAAGAGACAAATGACAACGAACTTATCCAGAGTGACTCGGATGACGGAGAAGTCGATGTTTGACCTCGAACGCGAAGATGTTGCGGTTTCATCAGACGAAGATTTTCCTCACTCTGTACTCTCATCGAACCGTACAAGTCAAAATGTTTACGAGTCCAAGAATGGAACATTATGGAGTAAAAATTTTTCACCAGAAACAAGAGTAAGATCGCAAAATATTAGATTTCGACCTCCTGGTCCGAAATTATTCGAATATAATATAGTAGGTATAAATGCTTTAATCATCCATCAACTAAGTAAAGGCCAACAAACTGTAGTACGACGAAACTTCCTACTTGACTTGTCATTTGAACTGGCTAAGCCCCTCGTGATGCGACGTTTGACACCTGACTATCTTCCTCGGGAATTAAAATAAAATGAGGGTGTCTGATGAGATATCTCATGATCACTCAAACAAGAGAGTAAGAGTTGGGAAATGTTTTATGTGCTCTCGAGCCCGAAATCGCTCCACAAAAAATTGGTGTAAACGATGTGCCAGATGGATATGCCCTGATCACCAAGCTGTGTTATGTCTTTAATATGAACAAGAAGATAATTAGAAGCCAGAATATTGTTTTTTATGATTTTATCGAAGTTGAACTCAATCTATCCAAAAACTTGATTATTTCATGAGAGTTTCTTACAATATTTCTAATTTGTAAAGTAACTGTTAATATTGTAAATTTTTCTTTGAATTAGATTTCATAATAAAGATTAAACATATCTAAATTTGTTTTTATTTTTATAAATCTTTTAGTTATATCCAAAATCATAATTACTTTTTCTACTTTTTCTACGAGCAATCCTGTAATAAAATAGGGCGCGTGTACTGTAGTGTTAAGGTGAAGCTCGTGTCTAAGCTAACATGTATCAGCAAAACAAATTATCATGCTTCTGCAGTGCGTTGTTTGTTTTCCTTATTTGTAAGATCTCTATTTCGCCCTGTGGCACTCCCACTCAATGTAAATATAACTATTGCGTTACGATTACAGGTCCTTGTTTTATCCCTCCTAACACAAGAATGTTTGTAAAATTTATTTCAGTGTATCAAGAGAAACATCGTAGTCGTCAAAAAATCTGCAAATCTGAAGCCATTTAAACATAAGCATATGTAAATTATCGGATAAATCAGTTATGTAGGACCTTTTATGATTAGGTATAGCTATGAGCACACACTAATATTTAGTAGCACAGTTGCGTAAATAGTGGTATCTTCATGACACATCCATTATTTTCATAACAAATATTTCTTTATAAATATAAATTATTTATTTATAAATACAAATTTTATTTACTCGACTAATCTCAATCCTCCTGTTATACAATTATCGTTTTCTCTCGTCCCAAGTGCGTACGTCGCTCTTTACAAATTTTACTTGTTGACATTAAGTGAAATTGAACTGAAACCCGGTAAGTAAGTAGTTGTTTAATGTGATGTTTCAAAAGCCCCATCTAGAACGCATATTATTAATCAAAAGATTCCTACGGTCGTGGACAGATGTCATGAACATACGCGACAGAAGTGATGGGTGCTTCGAGCACAGAGCAAGTGAGTTACAACCACAAACTGTCAGGGTTGTACCTTTGCATAGAAATTTCCATTTTATTCAATAACATTTATGTAAAATTTTGTGAAAAACGAACTTAAAATATGATACAGGTATGTTTTTTTTTTTTTTGTAAAAAAAGATTGGCACACGAGAGTTACTACATCAGTCCCTACACCTACACACTTTAAATTGTAGAGGCTAATTTTCATTTTTAGTACCATAAGTAAAATTAAAGAAAGTATCTATCTATTATTTTGTAATTTTGTTATAAAAATAAATGATTCATAAAATTTTTATGCTTGAGACAAATACAAAACTATTTTCATGATAAACTAATTGACTTACAAGTTCAATCTGCTTCATATAAAGTACAGGGTTGTTGTTCGCCTGTATGACAGGACGCCCATGGTTAAAGAGAGCGCAGATCACCAAGCCCAATGAGAACATATCGGAGAGAATGTTGCACTGCCCATTCGTCTGCACCTCTGGAGCTGTAGATAAAGCAATATGTAAGTTTGGAAGTAATAATAAGAGAATTTTATGAAATTCTGAGGTTGGAAATGTAAAACAGGTAAGTTTAATTTTAGCTGTGATCCGATGCATTATCTAGTTTTGTTATTGTGTTGGACTTCCTAAGATGGACATAAAAAAGGAGAAAGCACCCTTCTTGTTATTTTCAAACCAGGCTTAGATGGCTCACTTTTAGTGAAGCATATGCAAAGGTATGTATCCAAAGTTTAATTTCTGAACCTTGCACTAAAAATTCTAAGTTAATTTATATATTTGTATACAATAGTTTAAAAAAAATAAGTACCTACTAATTTTAATATTTAATATGTTGTAAAATCTCATAGTTGTGATGTACTATTATTAAGCTCCGATGGGACTGACATGGTCACAACTGTAGTGACCCAAAGTCCCAATAAAACAAAAAAAAAATAAAGAGAAAAAAAAATATGCAAAAGTAGTTTAGCAAGCTGATTGAATAGCTTTTCTAAAATATCTATTAATGATGAATACCTTTACAAAACACTGCTTGTAACTAACGCACTCTTATTTTATTTTTGGCGTCAAGTTTGTATGACCAAATAATTTTTATATAGTTGCCATATAGTTGAGTTTCACAAACAAGTTAGTTTGATGTCAGACAAAATGAAATCGAAATTTAACCACAGGATGAATGAAATCAATGAATGAAATTAAATCAATTATTAATGTATAAAATTAAATCAATCACTAATGACGAAAATGCTTTTCTGTAAATATTTGTTTTAAAATAAAAGGTGTCCGTTGCGTAAATGAAATGGATTGCAATTTATAATCTCATATACGAAAATAAATTTTACGTCCGAATCACAAGTTTGATAGGTTTGTGGTAACGAGGTCCAATACCAATTATTCGTTTGCACATTTCGAAAATCCTTCAGTTCACGTAGAATATGACGGTTGTTACTATTAAATAAACCAATGAGTTCTGTGAATAGTTAAATACTTAAAGGTTTTAGTTTTCTGTGAATTGTTTGGTGGGTTTGAAAATTCTAAGGTGACTTTAGAACCTTTATTTTATACCTTTCGTAAAAATAGACCTATATGGCTTAATATAGCTAAAAACATTTTTAAGTTCTTGCCGAATATAGTGTATTTAATACTTATTCGACAACTTACCTGTGCTCCTTCCTAACGATGACAGAAGTTTTAAAATTTTTGTAGATGCAGAGTGCATTTATAAATATATAAACACATTTTTCTTCCTTATATAATTAGTGTAGATTAATTGTAAATCGTGTTTATTTAAATCCTTATTTTAATATA
The DNA here is from genome assembly GCA_923062675.1 of Marasmarcha lunaedactyla. Classification (NCBI taxonomy): domain Eukaryota; kingdom Metazoa; phylum Arthropoda; class Insecta; order Lepidoptera; family Pterophoridae; genus Marasmarcha; species Marasmarcha lunaedactyla. The sequence goes on along the minus strand of OV281339.1, from coordinate 15,213,546 downwards.
GGGGATTTCACATGGGGGTTAAAATGTTCGAGTACTACAAATCGGAATCCACTTTCACGAGAAGACTGTACTCATTAAAGCTCTATTAAAATATCTGGCGTAAACAAACATTTGATTTTGTATGTAAATGTTTCCCTAAAGATTTTACCAAAGATTTATTTTCGAATATGCCAAAAATATATTTGATTATATATATTTGAAGTAAACCTGGTAGTTTTCAATACTGAAAGTTTTAGCTCATAAAAGGTCACATGAAAGTTTGTTAATTTGTGAATAACTGGTTAAAAAGTAAAAAAACATTTAGTAATTTACGCATGCCTTTCTTTGAATTAATTCATAAAATTAAATTAAAAAACTGTTCCAGTACATGTAATTATTTATAACGCCACTTATTAAATTATTGAATAAAGTAATTAAAGAAGCCGTCTTATACTTTAAAATATTATTCATTTTAAAATAATTCACATTCGCGCATTTAAATTATATAGCAAAATATTACATATGTCGTTAATAAGGGAGGCTTTGCAAACATAGAGCTTCACTCTATGTTTGCGGACTGATATCATCACTAACTAATCATCACTAACTTTAAAAAAATATCAAATCGATCCGCGCAATTAAACTTGTATCGATTGGGGGTAGGGGGGTGTTTCCACTTAGAAACACAAAAAATATATTTTCACTGATCATATTATAAAAATAAAGAATTTTTTAATAACAATTGACAACATAACCATTTTACCATATGAACTTCAATTTTTCAGACAAATTTAAACGTTAACCTATGAGCCACACTTGGTCTAATGGTGCCAAGCTGCGTCTGAAATCGGATTTTCCATCTCAAAATTAATGAACAACAGTGTTAGTCTAAGTGATTCGCAACCCTTAATTCATAATAGGGTTCTATTGAAGGAGTATAAATTATTCGACTTAGTTAATGGGCCTTCGTTCCCCAGTACCGGAGATGGGTACCTGTATAATATACATCAAACCGGCTAGAAGTAGATTAAGTTTATCCCTGTTGTTCGGATTATAAGTCATTGGTTTAACTATTACTTTAAATGTTTATGTATTTATTAGACACGATATTTCATGTTTAGTTTATACTAGCAAATAGAAAAAGTTGCCACCTTCCTAAGAGGTGCTACCCAAATGTTGGAGCCGGAACCTACTAATATTCGGCAACTGCCGACCAGGTAGTCTATTGGGGCTTTAAACGGCATTTGCCGGATGACATTTTTATCGAATGTACTATATTTATTACACTTTGCCGCCCAGCAGTGCGATTGATGCCAGTCCCAATATGTAGCGCCACTTTTTAATATGATAAATTTTAAAATTTAAAAGTTTTAAATGTGTAATCGATATTAATGAACTTTGCATAGAAATTGCTAGAAATACCTTCAGAAAAGGTATCTTTCATCGATAAAAAGCAAATGTTTAAGAAGGGTTTAAACATAATCAAAAATCTAAACTTAATCTTCTGGCAACTTAATAAATTGTGTTTTTAATAAAACACCCTCACCTAACTACCTTATTTTCTTCTTATGCATGATAAAATTGCTAGCAAAAAATTGCAAAGCCTCCCTTATTAACGACATACCTATGTAATATTTTGCTATATAATTTAAATGCGCGAATGTGAATTATTTTAAAATTTTTAATTTTTAAAGTATAAGACGGCTACACAATATGCTGTTTAAAGTCAAACTTGCAACTTGCGGCATACATTTATAACAACATAAATTATTTTTCTTTGTGGTTACATACTCAAAAATTTTTTAAATGCAGATAATCTATTTCTAACCTCTCTAACCTTCAAACGTTTTCAATCACAAGTTCATAACTATGATTTTAATTATTGCACAAGAAACTAAAAGTGGAGGAAATTTTCGACAGACTTTTTGGAAACATTTTTACGTTATAAAGATCTCGACCTCAAAATGTGTTATATGCTTGGCTTGCGGTTTTAGTAATAAATCAATTACCAAAAATTTATTTTCTGCCTGAAAATAAACTACTTATATGCATATTTATAAGCACTAATAAACAGGTTTAATACCAATTCTTTTTTTAATATTTTATTTTATTTTGGAAAATAATATTCGCTCGAAGCCGATCAATGACTAGACAACTGAAAACTAGAGAACTGCATATCTTTTATCGTGGTACAGGGGTTTTCCAGTACCAAAAATAATTTTGTTATGTGACTTTAAAATAGATTTCAAAGTTTTACCTAAAATTTATTTAGTAAAACTGACTAGTATTAACTACTATTATTCAATCATAATTAGACTGTGGATGTGCAATAGATGAGTGCAATGTCGCGTGATTCGTTACTTTAGGTTCACCTTTGACAAAAACAAACAAGTTTGTTGATGAGATCACGTATCTTCGGGTACACTACATAAATACGAAAAACTTAATTCCGATATTCATAATCACGAATTTTAAAATTCCGAATTTTATAACACCAAATGGTTCTAAATTCCGATAATGAAAATTCATGGTTTCAAAATTCCTCATTTTTCTTCTTCGAAACTTCAAATTCCGAACGTTTATGATTACGAAAATCAATATGCCGAATTTGAAAATACCGAACCATAAAAAATCCGAATTATTAATAATCCACAATATCATAAATACGAATCTAGAATATCAAAAATCCGAATAATATTAGTTGCAATAACAAACGCCTTGTAAAACTGCATAAACACATCAATTTATACGTTCGACCATTCAAGTAGTCAGCTGGAAATGAGAAAGTTTATTTAGTTTTTTGCACCGAGTTATTTCTTGAGTATAAAGGATATGTACTGAAACGCAAATCCCTTTTTGATACATCGCCAGCCGCTTCCGCTGCATTATCTACATACAAACTTCTTGAATTTGTATGATTTCAAAATGTGTCTTATTAATTTTCACAGTAACACAGCGGGTTTTTAGTTCTTCGTACTAATGAAAGTTGGAAAATTAAAATTTCGTATTTATGAATTTCGATAAAATAAGAATCGTGTTTTTGAATAGTCGGAATGTAGTCTCTTAGGAATTGTGAAATTCGGGATTTTAAAAATCGGCATATTCAAATTCGGAATTATATGATTAGGAATTTTTGGGTGCTCCCTGTATCTTCGAATAATAAGTTACCTGTTTACATAAATCAAGATTCGTGTTTCATGAACCAACCAAGTCATTCTAAAGAATAATGAAATTACATTTGGTTAACTCTGGGTTTCGGGCTCTATACGCATGTTGGAGCATGGAATATATGACACAGTGCTTATTAAGTTTTGTAACGGGTTTTTGTTTAGAAGTTTGGTTTTTACATAGGTAGCACTGTTTCTAATGATTGTCAATTTGACAGTTGGCGGTATAATTATTTTTAGGTTTTGCCATTTTACAATGAATAGACTTTCTTCATTGTGCAAATTTATTTTAACTAAAATCATGGTTCAGTTCGCCAAACTAACCGTGCGCTACGTTTATTTTACGGTCGACATAATTGTCCACCGAGTAAGTTTTTCGGAAAACCATGGATCGTTTTCATACCAAGCAGACTCTAGTTGATAATACGCATCCACAAAGACGCCGTATAGTGCGTACAGAAGAATAAGAAAGAATAAGGTTAATTTTTATTTGCAAAAAAAAATTTACTACAGTACACCATCCTTGACTATATTAAACGTTTTACATTACACGACAATTTTCGTGCTAGTCCGAAGACTGTGTTACGGCAAGGTAAGATTCTCTCCAAAGCATTCCCGACTTTATTAGAATAGGACTCTGACACATTTTTGCAACAAAAATATTTTAATATTAAGTCTATTTTATAAAGATACACGAACATTTTTAATACAATAGGCCTATTCAATAGTTGCTGATAACGAGTGACTTAGTTAACGTAAAAATGTTGTATATGCAATGAGATGAGATAATTCAAATATATTTGACATAACTACATGAGTATATAAACGGATTCGACGTAACTATAGATAAATAGAGTAACATAATTTGTGGGAGAAGGAAAGAATATTACGGTTCACTTGTTGTACTTCGTGACGTTGCTTGGCAACAATTGGTCGCGAGCGTACGTGACGTAGTACGAAAATTGTCGAAACTCTATAGCGTTGTCTCTTTTACTCCCATATGCAAAATCATAATACATCTCGCTCTTCGAGTTTGTTGAAACGAATAGCCATGTCAATTTTAAAACGTCATTTTAAATAGCAAAATAAAATAATAAATAAAAAAATAGTACTTACGCATGAAAAGAAACGTTTATTTTATCTATAACAGTAACAGTGTAATTAGTACACTGTCTTAAAATACAAGGCATTGTACGGTATTAAAAACACAGAATAGGGAATAAGTGTTGTGTGATATTTAGCCGTGACACTGGGTTGCACAAGACTGAGTCAAATAACCGGCAACTACCATGCATTCGCGTTGCCATATTTGAGAGCGGATAAACTGTCTGTATGTGATATGTCATTGACAGAGACAAAGCTTCTTAAGAACGTGAAAAATTATTACCTATTTTGGTAGGGTCGTCACCATTGGTTGAGACAAATTAAACAAAACATTTGTTAAATAGTTTTATTATTCAGTATAATAGAATACTTCACAAATTACTAACTCTAATAATTTTCTTTTTATAATTTTTGTTTTTTAATAATTTATTGTTTCTTTTAATGATGTGGTAAATTCTGAAGCTAACATATAGTTTTTTCATATCAAATTTACAATCTTTAATACGTTTAAGTATTGGCAAATATTGACATATTTATTTCAAGATCGAAAAATTCGCTAAGCTTTTGCTCGAGCAATTCCATTTTATTTTTGCTAGTATTATGCATACACACAGTACAGTAAACAACCATTATAAATAATAAAATACCACGTTTTTAACAATATACTTTCTTAATACATACCTACTGAATAAATAAAATACAAATTAAATTATTAATACATAAATAAAATACACTTTTAACTCAAACATAAGTTAGATAGATTATGAATTGGCAAAAATATTATAGTTATATATGTATAATTATGAAGAAATAATAATTCATAAACTTGAATTTATAAACTTCATAATACAAAGAAGAAGTTATTGCTGCTGTGGAGCGAAGTGTTGAAGAGGACCCAAATGAGTCGATTCGCCATCGTACACAGCAATTCGAGCTGTGCCCATCCACTTTGTGGAAGATTTTGGGGAAGATCTTGGCTTGCGAGCTTACAAGATCCAATGTATGCAAGAGTTGAAACCGCAAGACCAATAAGCGTGTTGCACATTCACTAATGCAAAATTTTGTTTAGCGATGAGGCTAAATTATGGTTGAACGGCTACGTCAATAAGCAGAATTGCCGAATTTGGAGTGAAGAAAGCCCAGAAGCCTTTGTTGTGCCGTTACATCCATTGAAAGTCACTGTTTGGTGCGCTTTTTGGGCCGCTACCGCCCAGAATGTTACTGTCAAAGGAGAGCGCTACAGAGCCATGATTGCTGACTTTTTTGTTTCTCAGTTGAATGGTGTTGATGTGGCGGAGCTGTGGTTTCAACAAGATGGTGAAACATGCCACATAGCGCATACCATCAATTTATTGCGGGAAACATTCCACGAGCGCATAATTTCGCATAATGGACCTGTGAGCTGGCCTCCACGATCGTTTGATCTCCAGGCAACCTATGGATTTTTTTCTTTGGAAAAATGTGAAGTCTCACGTCTACGCAGATAAACCACAAAGGTTGGACTACTTGGAAGTAAACATTTGCCGATCTACGGCCCCACTTGCTCGACAAAGTGATCGAAAATTGGACATCCCGATTACGCTTCATTCGAACCAGCCGTGGCGCCCATATGGCCGAAATCATTTTTAAGCACTAATGGCATAATAATATCTTTTAAATAAAACCAATAACATGATAACAAAATTTATTTAATTTATCTAAAAAAAACACCCTTTATTAAGAGCAAAAATTGATAGCGGAGATCAAAATATGTCGTAAGAATGTTTATTGCACGGATAGATTTTGAATTAAACAATAAAAATAATAATAATAATAATAATCTTTATTTCAACAAAGCTTAAAAAACGTACAACAATAAGTTATAATCATGATTAGCAAGATTCTTTAAAGGACTAAATTTATTTAATGAATCTGGTCTATTACGTTACCGCGACTGAAAGTTTTATATGATAGAGCTGACAGAATTCCAACATAAACATTTTCGTTAAAATTATACGACCTAACAGTAAAGGGGTTGAAAGTTTTACTCCCAGGAAAAATTATTTTATGTAGTAAAACATAGGAAAAATGCTTTCTAAGATATTTAAAAAAAAGCTTGCCACGTTCGGGTATCAAAAAAAGTAGCTACTATGCTCTACATGCATGCAAACATGCTGTAGTGGATCCAAATAGCAGGCCTTGACATCCAACGGCAAATGTCGCTTGCGCACAATAAGTTTGGTAAGTTGACCAAGAATCAAAATCGCACCGCACCATAAAACCCGTAAATTTCGATTGGAGACACTTTAAGGAACACAAAAATATATACCACTATGCTTTTAAATGTCACACTTCATATTTTTCGCAGAAAAATTGTAGTAAAAAATAATTTAATTGACCCTTTAATTACACGAAACTTAAACCTTCCTATGCGATGATAAAAACATCAGGATCTGAATCCTAGATTTGCTTTAATCCAGAATTTAAGTTAAACAAGAGGCATTAAAAATACCGAGTAGTTTTTCAAATCTATGTAAAATTTAACTGCCAGCGCACCATCAACCTCATATAAGTAAGTTAGAGACACTTAAACAAACACTATGCTTTAAATTCTCATGTTGCAGATATATACGCTTATGAAAACTGTTGTAAAGAAACTTTTACAGCTCTACAAAAATCATTTTCATGCTTTTTATTGCATTCAAATAACAAATCTTGGCTTGATCAGACATTTATCTATCACATTATTTTAAAATTGTATCATATTTTTTATTTACTGTTAACCATCATTGCAATAGTTTCGGTTAGGCAGTAAGTTTTGTAGGGGAAACTGAGTACACTCAATCCCTCTGGGAGACTTGGTACACCATTTTTATAATCGTAATACGCTTCTTAGATTATTTTTAACAGGCGACACTGATTGTCTAGGAACCAGTTATACTTTTCAAAAAAAAAAAAAATAACGTCAAACGCGACGGTTGTAACATGGCGGACGGTGACAGATTTTTGTGCAGTGCAACAGATAAATTGGTAAGTTGTCTTTTATTTATAAAACATTGAAAAATTTGTTTTAAAATTCGAGTATTCACTATTAGGCACTGTTATTTTATGAAAAATTACTGCGTTAATGATTCAAATACAAAAGATATCGGGGTTAAACAATAGGTCACATTTTTTATTTTTTTGGTTACACATGATACAAAACATTGTGGGACACTTGATCCGAGGGGATCAAGTCTACCATAGAGTGAGTTAAGATGTTTTTGACTCTTCAATATATAAATACCTAGTCAGATTTTATTGAAATTTGGCAGAAAGGTAGAATATTATAAAGACTAGCATAAAACTGAGTTTTTGACGTGGAAATCGCTAGCTGCAGCTAGTTTGATTAATGACAAAATTAACGAGCACTTATTTTTGCAGGTTTAAAAATGCCGCGCGTTTACAAAACGAAGCAGGGTGCCAAAAAATGGCAAAAGCTGGACCCCCAAAAATTAAAAAGCGCTGTATACGATGTTGTCTAATCAATAAGATCTATAATCTAACAAATCAATAAGAGGTATAGCAAAAACTTATAACATATCACCAATGACACTGAAAAGATATGTTAGGAAAAAAGAAAGATGCTCTTGCTGCTGGTGGTGACTCCCCTGAATACGAACCAAATTACAGACAGTCTCAAATTTTTTTTACAGAAGAAGAAACACATTTATCCGAATACTATATGAAAGCAAGCAAAATGCATTACGGCTTTACACCAAAAGCAGCAAGAGAACTAGCATATGAATTTGCTGTACAAAACAATAAAAATATTCCAAAGTATTGGCAAGAAAATAAAATTGCCAGCTACGAATGGTTGCACGGTTTCATGAAGCGGCACAATAATCTATCTTTGCGAATACCGGAAGCGACAAGCTTGTCCCGTACCACCAGTTTTAACAGGCATAATGTTGCACAATGTTTTTCAAAACTGAGGTGCTTATATAAACGCTGTAATTTTGAAGCGAGGGACATATGGAATGTGGATGAAACTGGGATCACCACAGTCCACAAACCCAAAAAGATTATAGCTTGCAGGGGTCTTAAGCAGGTTTCAAAAGTAACATCTGCCGAGCGGGGTGAGTTAGTTACTGTATGTGGTGCTATCAATGCTGCTGGAAACCATATACCTCCATTTTTAATATTTCCACGAAAAAACTGGCAGGTCAGAATGATTGAAAATGCGCCTCTTGGCACTGATGGAGCTCCTTACCCCACGGGCTGGATGACAGTGCCAAATTTCGTACTTACGTATTTTTTGGAACATTTAAAAAAAAATGTCAGGTGCTCGAAGGAGAATCCGTGTCTTATTATCTTAGACAATCACGAGAGCCACGTGAGTATTGAGGCTATTAATTTTTCAAGAGATAATGGAATCCATCTGCTGACGATTCCGTCGCACACATCCCAAAAGCTCCAACCACTAGACAGAATAGTTTTCAGTTCTTTAAAGTCTCATTATAACACTGCATGTGACGACTGGATGTTGGCGCATCCAGCTCGAACTTTAAGCATTTATGATATAGCTGGCTGGTTAGGAAAAGCTTATCCAAATTCAATGACACCCAGAAACATCGTTAAGAGTTTTGAACTTTGGGGCATATATCCGTTTAACAGCGACATCTTCAGGATTACTTCCGGCAGGAGTATCTGTTACACAAAGGCAAGAAGAACCTATTAGAAATGTCAGTGGTCCTGAAAATGTAGCAAATGATGGTCAATAGCCAGAAGAACCTGTAACAGGTGCTATTGATGATCACCAGTGGAATTCGTCGTCAGCCAGAGCTTCACCATCATTGCTTGGCCAAATACCTGCAACCAATAGAAACAAACGTAATAGCCCTTTCGTAGCATCTTTAACTGGACTTATATTGACTGATTTCCCTACCCTTGCTCAATTAGCACGTCAAACTCTCCGTGAATCACGTGCTTTGGACTTCTGTGCTTATGGAACTACTACATCTATAACTGCGACGACAACTTCGAGCTGAAAAACTTTGACTGCATCTACTCTTTCTGGTAATACTACTTGTGTACCTGTAAAAAATGTAAAACTATATGCTGGTACAGGCACTTTTTTGCCTCATGGTGATGGGACATGTGCAACTACAACGACAGTCACAACAACTCAACTCGATTTTCCTAAAAATAACATTTCAGAGACTCCATTTGAACTTGTTGATACAACAAAGCTTTCCAAATCGCAAAGAATTCTTTCACCTATACCATCCACTAGACAAACCAACGACAATTTCAGAATACCACTCAAAATGTCCAAATCTTCGTTACATTTATCCATTTCTGCACCTTCAACGTCGAAGTACATAAGTCTTGAGGTAATAAGACCATATCCTAAAGCAGAGCCACGAAAAACAGCAACTAAAGGTAGGAAAAAAGGGTCAACAAAAATACTTACAGATACACGAGAAAAAATTGCCATAGAAAAAGAAACTCGGGAAAGGGAAGAAAAACAAGTTAAAACATTAGCTGACGCTGTAAAAAGAAAGTTGGAATAGGAAAAAAAGCAAAAGAGAAGTCTAAAACAAAAGAAAAGTCTAAAACAAAAGATAAGCCTAAAACAAAAAAAAACGAATATATTTATTACAGCTGTAGTTCAGATGAAGAAAAATATGTTATACCTCCATTTCCAGAATCCGATTTTCGTATGTCAGATTTAGATGATGATGTAAGCGAAGAGTCCGAAAATCAAAGTGGTGATGATGAGAACATATATGAAGGTGACTGGATCATTGTTAACTTTGTATCCGAGAAAAACATGATGCGCCGGTACGTAGGTCAGATAACAAACGAGTCGCTGGCAAGTTATGATGTCAAATTTGCGAAAAAAGTTACAGATACCAAATTCAAGTGGCCAGAAAAGCCAGATATCAGTACAATTGGCAAATACCAAGTAGTTAAAAAAATTACTCCTCCTATTTTTAAATCGTCATCAAAGCGGGTTGGAACTTTTCAGTTTCCGAAGACCTTAAGAAAATTTAAAATGGATTAGTAGATAATTATTTTGAGACGAAGTATTTAAATTATCTGCATTGTGTTTATCTACTGGGTGTAAGATAAAATATACACTCCGTATAAGAGAAGATGTAAATAGTTTTAAGAATAGGAGGTAGATTGATACTTCAGTTGTTTAGACTTATCTGTATATGTTTTAGAATTTCTTTAATTTTTTTTTGTTATCCGAATCTGTGATCCTTTTTGTGGTATTTGCATTAATAATTTTAATGTTAAGAAAGTTGATTACAAGTTGTTACTGTATTAAATAATGGATCTCGTTAGACTCCAGTTTAGTTAGTAGGTAAGTTAAGATAACTGAAACTATTTGAGCTAAATGATTGAGATTATAGGAGACAGCAGAAATAAGGCAATAAATACTGGTTTTTGTTAATCCTTATCGTGTCATTTGAAATAAGGCTAATATATTAATACTTAATTAAAATCAAATAAAAGGCTTAATTTTTAATATCAAGTTTTTTGTACTGACTTTTTGGATCTAATTTAATTCTTGTTTAGGTTGATAAGTTAATATTGCATTATCTGAAGGTATTTGAGCCAAAGTGTGATTAAAGACTGCTTAAATAAAAGAATACAAGACTGGTTGTTGTTTGTTTTTATTTTTGTAAATTATATCCTATGATGTAACACACAATATGCCGTGGAGACCTACACTTATTCAACTAGAGAATATAAAGAGACCCTCGTATATGGGAGACTTGATTACCCAAAAAGTACCAAATGTTACCCAATATGGGAGACTCGATCCCCCGGATCAAATCTCCTTTTAGATTGGAACAAATCTCCCATAAACGGGGACACTTGGTGCAAATCCCAAATTTCCGTTTATATCCTTTATTATTTAGTAATAATGATCTACGCCGTTTCAATTTTTATAGAACATGGACAGTTTAATGTTCCAACATTTTGGCTCTTGCACATCCCCAAACTAGGAAATAAAACTGATTTTCCAGACCAAAATATAAAGTGGGGATCAAGTGTACTCAGTTTCCCCTAAATGAACACGTGTATGAGGATTACATTTCAACAGTAAGCGCATAAACATTAAAAAATTATATATTTATTTGCAATATCGGCTAGAAAAATTATTCTGGGTTATATACATATATTCCATATGTGCTTTGGAACTAAATAAAAATAGTCCCTTTGTGAGGGCATTATATTGATACTTTTAATATTTTATAAACATAAGTTTCTGTCATAGGTAAATCGTGTACTTTTTTGCAGGAACTTACCTAAATAATCCAGATTTGGCTGAGCAATTCTGGCCACCTTGATTGACCACGGTGGCACCGGCACCATCTCGGTAGGATCACTTCCCACGACGTTTTCTATTAAAAAAAACATTCCATTAAATTTCACATATAGGTAATATTTGTAGATAAAAAAAAATTGCTCAAAACTGTCAATAATATAAATATATCAACCAAGCTTTAGAATACATAAGGCAATCTCAAGTGTTGCCGAATAGGTCAAGGAGACATTGGGACTTTTAATGAAATAAGACAAACATTTGATAATGATATAAATGACAGCGGAATTTCTTCACAAACGATTATATTCGTAGAACTATGTTCATACTGATTATATTAAACAAAATAATTGTACTGGAAATAAATTATGAGGAATATCAGAAAGTCAGATCCTACCATGAGATGAATCAATGAACATCAATAATCATGTTAAAAATAAAAATTCTTAACTTGGCATTCAACAAGAATCTATTTACGGGACAATCAAAAAGTTTTGCGGAAAAAGTAGAAAAAGTGTATTGAAAGCTTTGCCAGCTTTTACAATTTATTACAGTTTGTTTTGAAAATACATTTATTCTAAAGTAAAATATATTGTTGTAAGGAAAATGTTTCCATTTGATAAAAATGTTGTTTTAAGATGAAGTCTTAAGATTGTTTATACAAAAGCGTGCAATTTTAGGAGTTTTCAGTGTTCATTTTCGATCAAAATATTACACGTATGCATCGAAATATGAGTTCAAAATATTTGAAATTTTATCGTCTAAATTTCGAGAAAATTTTCATTTCTTCAGATAGTTTTTTAGATAGTTTTTTAGTCGCCTTTTCTTGTAATCCGACGAAACATGCGTACTTCGCCGTTCGATAAGTATAAAAGTAACTAAAACAAACAGAAAAAGAAAAGTTTGCTATGGTTTCTGTTTTGTCGTCAAAAGAGTCTATAGAGAAAATAGTACAAAATATATTGTTTTAAAGGCTAAAACATAAAAATCAAAGCGTGAAAAAGTTGGATTTCAGTCTAGTTTGTCGCAGTTTTCGATACACTTGTATAGTTACAAAAGTAATATATTTTACTTCTTATTACTAACAAAGATGTAGCTAATTAAATAAAACAGAAATATTATTCAAGTCCATTTAAAAATATTTCTTAAATATAATTTAAAAAATGTCTAAAATTGATATGAAATCTAATGCCGAGGCCTTCCAGAGTGTGGACGATCGCTTTTTTTCACGCGCTTTCGCCCAGTGTTGTCGTACTCCGTCGTAAATATCGAACGCTTGCCATCAATTTTGATACTTTTGGTATAAATATTTATTTATTATAAATAATAAATTTAATATTGAAGTACTGCATTTCTCCAAGTATTATTTTACTAATAAATAATACACAAATCTATAAAAGTCTTTGTTTTTAGGTACCGTTACGGCTAAGCCTTAGGAAGCACGTCAGAATGCTACGATATTACAGTAAAGAGGTCGATATAAATTAAGAAAAAAATATATTTGATATTTGTTTCACATAAAAGAATAAAAAAATTTTAAAAAGACCAACATTTTATTTTACACGATTGTAGTTACAAATATTACACAAATCTATAAAAGTCTTTGTTTGTAGGTACCGTTACGGCTAAGCCTTAGGAAGCACGTCAGAATGCTACGATATTTCAGTAAAGAGGTCGATATAAATTAAGAAAAAAATTTATTTGAATATATGTTTCACATAAAAGAAATAAAAAAATCTTTTACAAAGAAAACTTTTAAAAAGACAAACATTTTATTTTACACGAATGTAGTTACAACCAACTTTTTAAATGGGTAATTAAGGTAGGAAACAATATAATTTAATAAGAAAAAATCGAAGCGGTGGCCAAAATAATAATATCACGAAGGCTAGATAAGCAAAAAGGCACGTTACCTTATTAATATTTATTCATTAATTCATTACACATATTATTCAGAGCCACGAGAAGGCTCGCACCCTGCAGTGGGTTGAAAATGGGTTGATGATGATTACTTTTTTACTAGGTACTTAAAAGTTCAGACTTTTAATTAATACACAGTGTAAACTATATGTGCTAAAATCGAAACACATACACCTTCTGCACACGAATGACATAAATGCATACCTTCAGTTAAAATAATGAGCTTAAGGTGAAGAAGGTGTATATATTCCGATTTACAGCATATATAGTTTACACTGTATATTAATTAAAGGTCTGAACTTTTAAGTTCCCAGTAAAAAAGTAATCACCAACAACTCATTGTTGACCCACTGCAGGGTATTTATCCCTATTTTTTGTCAGTGTAAAAAATATGTCAACGTAATCAGTCAATTTAATAGCTCTAGTCATTTTCAATTTGCTATACACATTAAGTGGGTCCCAAATTAAAGTTTGTCACTGTATTGTATAATAATAATTTTTTTTTCACCTAACTTTATTTATTTTGATAAAGTAATCACCTTAAATCATAATCTACCATAACAAAAGTCTATATATTAATAACATCAAACTCTTCGTTAAGCCCTTATTGTACCCCAATTTTATTTCGTCCCGTATTATCCTAACCAGGTATTTAAATTTCTTAAATAAAATAAACTAATAAATTACATAAATTAATATTTCTATAAGTCAAAAGTAGAATATAATAACGTAAAATAAGTCAAACATATTTGAAAAAGAATCAAAACCTATGCGGACGCGCTACTTGACGGCCAGTGACTGTATCATACAGCACTGCAGATGTGTGCGTGTAAGGGATACGTGTGCGTGTTGCAGTTTACTGATTTGTATAAAGGCTCTTAAGGAATAGATTTTCCACAGGTAATTTTTCGACCCTTACTAAATTATTCATATACGTAAGAGCTCTTTATCTTACAGCATTTATCTACTGGTTTTATTTTCCATTTTCTATTAAAATATTTGGCATGCTTATTGAATTCTTGTCACCAATAAGATCTTAACGTTATGCCTATGACCAGACACGTGTTTCAATCGAAGACATTGATGGTGTATCCGATCTAAGTAGATTCATATGGAAGTAAAGCGATCTTTATGATATTACGAGAAAAGCATTGTTCAACAGTCTATTAAACAGTATTAACAATTGATTGATCAATAACTTAGGTCCACGTCTGGATTAATATAGTTATGAGGAAATATTTGTCTGTTTCCTTATTTACAGGTTTGTTCGTTTGAATTTTCTTGATAAGTTTAAAAACAAGGGTACATTGTTATGCAGCAACATAGGCGATATTTTATCCCGGAATTCCCAAAACATTAGAGGTCCAGCGTGATATCACACCGGACTTCTAATACTGAGTACCATAAAACATTTGTTTTTTTCGTTTCTGAATAAAGCGGTAAGTTTTAAAGTTCTGTATATTTCAGTTATGTCAAATTCAGTAAGTGAATAAGCTATTTGTCCAAAAACGCTGATGATTCTGTTAATGCCTGTGAATACTTGATTTAGATGTGGTTACTTGATTAGGTGTTTTGGTTTCTTGTGCCAACTGGCGTCTTAAAATAAATGATGCCGTACAAAAGGCACCTCCTCTCTACGTACCGGGATGGTATAGATTTGACATAAAACACGTTAAATGTACCAAATATAAGTGGAATAAAATGACGATAAAATTGACTTAAGTACTTAAAAAGCGTGTTAGTCTTAGTTATCTTATAAAAAAACTGCTTATGTAAACAAATATATTTGCAGATATTTGTAAGTTAGTTAGGGACATTTTCTATTTAAAACCTAATAAAGTATTCTCTAGTTCTAAATAACGTTAATCCACAACATAACTTTTGATATATTTGGGACCATTGACCAAAAATGAAGTAATAATTTTTGTACCGAAATCTTCAAACACAATTTTGGTAAATTATGTAACAAAAAACCTGAAAACGTCCTTACGTGGTGAAAATAAGTTAGGCAAACAGAATTTAGAAAACTTCATGAAACCAATTAAAATACTAAACTTTACATAACGGTGGAATTGGAAATCATTTCTTCTTTTCATCCAAATGTTTTTAACAAAAACGTTCTAAAGAAAATGTATGCCGATTTGTTGTTGGGTACGAGTACTTATATAATAACAAAATACAGCTTTTTACGAGTTTTCGGGAAATAATCTTTAAACGTTTCTTATTAAAAAAAGAAGCCGCACTTAGCTATATAATTGTAAGGAATTATAATTTTAATGAATTTCAAGGAAGATAGTGTACTAATACGATTAAATAAATATATGTAAAATCTGTCTAGGTGTTGACAGATTTTTGACATTTTTCCCGGAAATCAGTCCTTTATAAGGAAAAAATAAGGTAAGTAACGTAAATTAAAATTAATGTTACCCTTTGTGTTTGAAATCGCAACAAAGCTTGTTTCTTTACAAAGGTAAGGGTCCATTGGTATTCGGGCTCTACGCGACAACACTTGAGTGTTTTATTGCTAAAACAACGAAGCCTGTAGTTTACATTTATCGCCTGTGCAGCTTCCGTAGCCGCCCGTAGTAAACTTTGTTTTATTTGTGATTAAGCGGTTTTGTAAGTTAACTTTATCATTTTTTGTAGACGTTTATTATGAGTTGGGTTTTCATTTAGTTTTTAAATTAAACTTTAATTAAATATTGACTTAATCGATTATTACTTATTTTTACAGGTTCAAGTAAAAATTATTACTATTTCTTGCATTAATGTAAGAACTGCTAAAATAAAAAAGCACATCTTGTTATTAAAATTGATAACTTTTCTTAAATTTGCAGTACTAAAGATTTTAAAATACATTAACATCTTTGTAAAGAATAATGTTAGTGTCATTTCCTTTCACCTCATTCACCTTTAGAGATAAATTCATTTGATTTTGGATAAGAAAATGATATCATGATTTTAAATAATAAGGTAAATGCAGGTATTACCAAGGTATTTTTAAAGGCTTAAGAGGGTACTTTCGTTTAGTTAGTTAGGCAACTCGTGTTTGTTGGATTTTGAGCTCCGGCGCTTAATATAGTTTCGTTGTGCAAGTATTGATAAGGTATACATGTCCTCGGAAATAAACTAATCTTTCATTAAAATATGTCTTTTTGAATAGGGTATGCTTATAATGACTTAAAAATGTTATACTTCGGAAATGACTGCAGATATTTGATTACGGTGACCTGATCATATATCTGTCACCAGAGGTGGCAACTCGCTAACACGTTAAGAAGAAGAATGTATATTCTACTAACTGCCAAAAATACAATGAAAACATCGTTTGCGGTTACGCATATCCTACTACATTTTTGGTGGTAAATTATTGCTTTCAAATACTGTTCAAATCCAATTACCTATCACTATTGCAAGTTGGCCTGCTACTGCTTTTAGACCCTTTTTGTTGGGTGTCTACGGTTCGTATTCATTAGCACAACATATTAATAAGACTTATTAATATGAGACTTAAAAAAAAAATTATTGAATAATTTCGGAGAAAGTAATATTAAAGAAAATAAAGCTACTTCAAAAGTATTAGGCCAATTAGGTAAATTAAGGCAAAAAAAATTTTCTTTCTCGATTTTGACCTTCAATTAGGTTTTTTGATGATATCGTAGCAAATTATTAAATTTATTTGACCTTTCAAATAGACTATAAGATTACTTTTTTTTGAAAAACGAAAGAATCGTCGAAACAAATTATAATAATATTATAAGAAACGAAAGAATCGTCGAAACAAATTATAATAATATTATAATTTATAAAATATTATAAATATATATACAGGGTGACCGGAAATTCGTTTAATTAATGAATTTTTGCGACATTCCGAAATAAAAAGTAAATAAAAAAATCAACGTAATTTTTTTACTAAATATTATTACTTCATTTAAAAGCTAGCGAACTATCACCCTGTTTAAAATTATTACATCATACAAATTACTTGTAACTTTAAAGAAAAAAGCCTCAAATTAAGGTCAATGTAAAAAATAAAACGCAGTTTAAAATTTATAATGAGCCACTGCTGAAAAAAAAATTATGAAAGTTTGCGTAAAAAGTATTTGGCACTGTGTGGAAAATCTGTTTTCACAATGACTTCTTTTGGAAATGAAGAATATGCGGATATTTTGTTCGTGTATGGTTTCTGCAATGGTGACCGAGCTGCAGCACGAAGAGAATACCAGCGTCGTTTCCCAAATCGCACGTGGGCGTGTTTGCTGACACATATCGGCGTCTACGGGAATCAGAAAGCAAGCAACGGCGGCAAAGCGATGCTGGTAGGCCTCCTATTTACCCAGTGGAAGACGAGGAGTAAATCTTGCAGTGTTTCCAAGATGATCCTACTACATCCACTAGGATTGTGGCCGCACGTCTGGGGATCAGCCAGTGGAAGGTGAGGTTTACGATGCATACGGCTCGAATGCATCCGTACCATTACACACCAGTCCACGCCCTGGAGGAAGGAGATCCAGTAAGAAGAGTGGGGGTTCTGTCGGTTCATCATTAATGCCGATATGGAGGATGAAAACTTTTTGTCTAAAATACTGTGGACCGATGAGTCAAATTTCGACCGTGATGGAATCTCCAACTATCACAATGCCCACTACTGGGCGCAAAAGGGGGACAACCCAAGACAGAAGAAGGAAAAGGGGCACCAGACAAGATTTTCTGTCAATGTCTGGATGGGGCTAATTGACAGGTACTTAATTGGACCTTACTTTTTGCCTCAGAATTTAAATGGCATAACATACGCCGAATTCTTCAGGGAGGAACTGGCGGTGCTGTTTGTCGATGTACCGATAGCAAATAGGATGGAAATGATTTACCAGCACGACGGCTGTTTTATTGTTACTATTTATTTATTTTATTTTACTACTATTCTCGGCAAGTGCGCCAGTGGCTAGATAGTAACTACCCGGAGAGGTGGATAGGCCGAGGTGGGCCGATTCCGTGGCCAGCGAGGTGCCCAGATCTAATACCTTGCGACTATTATTTATGGGGTCATATGAAGGAATTGGTGTACACAACACCCATAAATTCCGAAGCAGAACTCAGGGAAAGGATTTTAAACGCTGCTGACCAAATAAAATCAACTTTAACCTCAAGAATATCAAAAACGGAATTAAGAAGGAGACTTAGAGCCTGTATCAGATGGAGAGGCTCCCAGTTTGAGCAAGATTTGTAGTTGTTAATTTGATTGTAAAATTATGGTGATAAAGAGCTTGTGTAAGTTGTAAGGTATGTTAATAAAGAGTTTTATTCAGTAAGTTTGAGATAATTTTATTTTTTCTTTCATAAATCAAAATTTGTTATCTTAGTTAAAAATCAGGGAAATTCCCAATACCTCGATTATTATTATTATTTATAAGAAGACGTACTTTAGTGACAATGCGGTTTAGATATTCATCAGAACGAAGAACTCAACGAACACATTACGCATATTTTGTTACAAATACTAGTAAAATCCTGTTAATGAGGGGATTATACCCAACTGCTTTTCTCATCCAAATAATCGGATAGTTTATAATATGCTTTAGCACACAACTTCTGCTTTATAGGTTCCCACAACAGAATCCCATATGTCATGAGGAAGTAATCGAAATAGACTAAACGAGCAGTTGTTTCATTTGAAGTGTATCTCATTTTTTAACAGCATATGCGGCAGAGCCAAGCCTTTTCGCTAAACCATCAACATGCGGTCCCCGCTGGAGTTTGGCGTCCAAGGTTATGCCCAGAAATACAGTTGAGTTTACAGCAGTCAGTTCCTGGCTCTTAACTACAATGTTTGTGTTTACCTGTTTGACATTTGGCTTGTAAACTTTTGAATGTAAACTTAACACATTTAGTTTTTTTTTCCATTAAGGAGTAAATTATTAGCTGAGAACTATTTCTCATGTGTTTGGTAAAATCAAGAGTGAATAAGAAATCAAATCATGTCACAAGGGTTTAGTTGACATCGTGGTGCTAAAAGTCATACAATGAACTTCTACTTACGTACTATTTAGTTTCCCTACTATCCGCCAAATTATTTCATAAAATAAGCACGGCCAAATAATAATTAAAAAAGAAATGTATTTTTCTCTATTGCCTTTTGTTTTAAAATATAATGCAGTTGTGAAAAGAAATCCGCTCTTGTTTTGTTTTGGCACAAAAAATTATGGAACATTATAACTTTACAAAAAAAAATGTGTATAGAAAAACGATTAACATTAAATACACAAAATATTTTTCTGATGGAATTCGAGCCACAACCTCACTCTGCTCTGTGGCAAACAAAACCTACTAAAAACTTCCCTGACAACGCCAACAGACACGTACAGTTGTAGTCGTATTTAGGGTATTAAAGTCAAATATTTAGTCCCTAAAAATCCCTTTTATAGTGGACATCTTCTTCCAAAAAGGAACTCATATTATAATTTTCAGTTTCGTAACTCTTTTAGTTTTAGAGATTTAGAGATGAATGTAAGATATTTGTATGAAAATTAGATTTTTGTACCCACTTTCCTTACTATAGAAGCTGAAGATTACAAAATCCTCTCTTAATGTGCACCTAAAATCTACATGGCAAATTTGAGCTCAATCCGTATATAGATTTGGGCTCAGCTTTGATAGCTTAGTCAGTCACCTTTGCATTTGAAATACAATGGCAATACAATGAAAGTACTGTACCCCTCCTCTAACTCGTCCTACCTTGTTTTCCACAGACCCATCTCGCATCTAGGCGGTGGAGGACGAAGCCCACCGCAAGGACATTCTCTCTCTCTCTAATATGGTTGAGGAGGGCGATGGCTGGATCCCACGTTAACTTGTGAACGTGTGCCGTTTGAGAGTGTTTGTCGTTTGGATATTTGGGCGGAGGGAGACTTGCCGAGCTAACAGATGCAGATAAGCATAATTTTGTATGGACATAAAGAGACACTGTAAATTTATTTTGAAAAAATATACCCGTGAAGTAACCCGGACTAATGGTAGAGTCATGGTTTATTTTAAATCAATAAGAACAAGTAATTGCCAATGTTGAGAAATAAATATTTGAATTTGAATTTGAATCCCCGCTGACCCCATCTCAGAATCTAATGATGAAATCTCTCTTCTTATTAGAAGTCAAAAATCCAACTTAAGCACCTGCCCCAGTAGGTGCTCAGTCTCATTTATATACTTTACCGAAAAGCCTAGTATATTCGCATCTTGTCTCAAAGATTGCATATTTCGTGTTAGACACGAAGGTACGCTCTCCACCCCGTGGACCATCAAGGCTGGACGCCTTCACGGCTCATTACTTGACCCTCTCATATACACCTAAACACCAACGACACACCCATCCAGTCAAAATATGTTGGACTCGCCCTCTTTGGCGATGACACTGCCCTTTAAACCAAAGGCCAACGTGTCCTGGATGTGACCCCAGACAATAGTTCTGCAATTCGCTTCGACCACAAACGCTGCCGTCCCAACGACCCCGTTTCCGAATGCTAGGTATCCTCATCCCCTGGAAACGAAATACTTAAGCGTCACCTTGGACCCGCTTTCAAGCCAACACATCCATATAGTATCCAAATTTGCCCGTCTCTATCTAGGTCACCTAAACAGTATGTTAGATAGACATAGTAAAATGACTCTTAGAACGAGCGAACGCTCATTATAACTTACGTGAGACATTAGTCATTATGTATTATAACTTGTCATAAAGCTCTGATACTGATCAAAAAGCAAAAAACCCAACATTTTTATGTTTTTTACTTAAAATGTTTTGGTTCGTCGTGTGTAAACTTATCAAAAAAAGTTAAATGCATATTTTTTCAATATTTATAATATTTTTTCAAAACAAAATTCATTAAAAATTAAAGTCGTAAAAATCGTTGACCCACATATTTTTAATTTTCTTGACCTAATATTATTGTAGCTTTTTTATACAAATTCTAAAAAAGGTACCCGATTTTTTAACGTACATTTTGTTGTGATGACCCGGGGACCTACAACTTGCTTCTTCCTTTGTGTAGATTTCCGATTTGAAAATTGTTAGAGAAATTTAATCAATACAGTTGAGTCTATTTAATGACGCCATAAAAATACAATGGCATCTCGCAGTGAAAGAAATTCTCAAGAAGACTTATTATTAATTATTTGTACACATATTAATTACGTAATGCTAATCTTCTTCTGATCTTATTATGTTGGGGTGCATAAATTATTTTAACGTAGGTTGGTAAATCGATTTCTTGATAGTTAATAGATATTGGTTCCTTCAAGACCAGACATTGTGATGCTTGGATTTTGGGAAAAGGCACCTGTTATTAAATCTCCAACTATTCCCCCTGGCGCCCTCTGGTGGGCTCCATCTCGCCGAAGACACACCACGTGGACTGGGTGCGCGTCTCCGCCGCCATCACCGGATGTAGGGTGGTGCCACCGCTGCTGGCTCATTTTACGTCGCCGCCGCCCTAGACGCGCTTGCCTCCAGCCACGCTGCACCCGCGGCGTGCCTTGCTTGCGTCGGCGTGCTCCCTCGCCGCTGCCACCACGTCGCCACGTGTCATCTATGCGCGTGCCACTGGTTGTTCTAGCAATTTTGTCTAAGTTTTACAATTTATAACCTCTTCTTTTATAGGGTTATTTGTTATCGTGCTTCTCGGCAACTCTTCATTTAGTTGGTTGTCTTAGTAAAGTTATTTATGTTGTACACTCATGGAAGCCTCTTCTGTTTACAATATTTCTAGTACGGTACTTATTATTCAGTTTTTCATTTAGGAATTCTATTGTCTCAACCTTGGTTCCAAGGCTGCATTTAAGTTTTGTTTGCCCTAATTTCTATTCAATTAAGTTATTTTCACTGTGATTTTTGATTGTCTTATTTAAATAAAATAAATAAATTTGAATTCTGCTTGAGTCTTGTTTGTCAACAAATTTAGTTTTCTTTGCCTAGCTGTTCAACATTTTAATTTTGCGGTTTGCTCATACATTTTTGCTTTGCATTTCAGCCTAATACATCCTGCCGGCAATGTTTGCCTCTGCACAGCCTGCTTCCAGCAACAAACTGCAACATCCTATACAAGGGGCGTAAGAGTTTTTATTGTTATTAAGTGAAACAGTGTTAAGATTTGCAAGGTGTTAATTCCAAGACTTTCTAAGTGCTACTTTTAAACTTTGAACAATAAACAAACAATACTAAATTGCAAATTCTATTAACTTAAACTTAATAATTTTAATGAGTAAAATGGAGTCTGATAGTGAAGAATTTCTTGCATTCAGGGCTAAGCGTAGCTCAATTAAAGGCCAAGTGACAAATTTCAAAAACTATTTAAGTCGATTGAGTGCCAAATTAACAGATCAAGTTGAAATTAATAAATTAAATTTAACTACTAAGTTCTTGGAACTGACAACTACATTTGATAAGCTGTAGACTCAAATAGAGGTGCTCCAATGATCTTCAGGAGAGGGAAGTTATAGAGGACTCTCTTCATACTACTATAGCAACTGCTCGGCAGATTCTACAATTATCCAAGCCTGTCACTCAAGCTTGTGATAACCTGGACAGGTCGAACTATTGTAGTGGAAGTGACCATAATTTAATGCGATTCAAATAAAATTAATAAATTTGATGGCTCATACTTCAAATGGTTGGAATTTTATGACACCTTTGTATCTTTAATTCACAATTATTCAAACATAAGGCCAGTGCATAAGTTTTACTATTTTAATTCTTATTTGGAGGGTGAGTCTGCCGCATAATTGAAAATCTTGAAGTTTCGGAAAATAATTGTAAAGGTGTGTGGCAGCTTCTCTATGAACGCTACAATAATAAGCGACAATTAACCTTTTATCTCCTGAACTCTTTGCTAAATATTGCACCCATGCAGCGTGAATCTTATAAATCATTGAGACACCTCTCACCACCAGAAGAACTCTAAAAGCTCAAGACTCTAGGCCAGCCTACTGAGCACTGGGATAGTCTCATCACTCACACTGCAGCTCAAGGGCTTGATCAATCTACCCGTGTTAAGTCGGAAGAACATCTCAATATTTTGCCAGAATTGCCCTCGCTTGTTGAATTTAGAGAGTTTTAAGTTCACGTGCTGATGTTTTAGAAGTAATATACAGATCAAAATGGGATAAGCCATTGCCACCTAGAACTAATGGAAGGTTTAATTCTAAATGGAATAAACAATTGCCATCCAAGGGTAGTAACTCTTTTGTCAAAAACAATTCTAAT
Source organism: Marasmarcha lunaedactyla (assembly GCA_923062675.1). Taxonomy (NCBI): domain Eukaryota; kingdom Metazoa; phylum Arthropoda; class Insecta; order Lepidoptera; family Pterophoridae; genus Marasmarcha; species Marasmarcha lunaedactyla. Next base: position 15,189,818 of record OV281339.1, on the reverse strand, counting down.
AATACCAGTCAACTTGGAACCTCACGTCAATTAAGATCCTTCTCAGTTTCAGTACAAAACCGCGGTTCTTGCGTGGTTTGCCAAGGCCATCATCCAATATTCTACTGCAAGGCATATAAGGCACTGACAACTTAGGAGAGATGGGCTCAAGTTAAAGAGCATAAGCTGTGCCATAATTGCCCGCGCAAAGGTCACATCACATCAAAATGCCGTCTGCTGGGTGGCTTACAATTCCGCCTTCACTCAGATTAGCGGATCCTAATTTTCACAGGCCGTCAACTGTTGATATTCTTTTAGATGCTGATGTCTTCTGGGAATTGATCAACCCTGAGCAGCACCAAATTATTCCTAACATCATGTTATTGCAAAATACTAAGCTGGGTTGGTTGATTGCTGGTTCTCTTCCATGCCACCAACCCCTTAATACAATTGAATGTAATTTTTCCACAAATTCAGATAATTCAGAAATTGTTCGTTCAAATCTAGAACTTCAGAATAGCATAACAAAATTTTGCGATTACAAAGATTTTCCTCATTGCTGTAAGCCTAATGTTATCACTGAAGCTGAAACCCATTTTGTTAATAATACTTATCGTCTTGCCAATGGTAGATTTTGTGTACTTCTTCCTCTTCTCGATTCTCCATCTGAATGCCTGGGAGACTCTCTATTTATGGCCAAGAAAAGATTCTTAAACGTAGAGAAAAAATTTCATAATGATCCTCAATTAAGGTTATTGAATACATATTTTTATTAACAAGTATAGGGAACTAGGGCACGTCTCAAAAATGCCCAATCAGTTGGCAAGCCTAAAAACATTCAATGCTTTACCTCAACATGCTGTGTATAAGGAAAACAGCGAGTCCACTAAATTGCGTGTGGTCTTTGACGCTTCAGCGCGTACTACATCAGGTTTGTTCATTCTCTGATTTGCAATTAGTTGGGCCTATTATACAAGACTCTTTGTTTAATATTTTACTTCGATTTCGCCATTATAACTATGTACTTTCAGGAGACATAGAAAAACTATACAAACAGATAATGCTTAATGAACTTGACAGAGGCTTGCAAATAATTTTATGGCCAGAACATCGGTCCCAACCTGTTCAACAATACAGACTTAATACGTTCGCATATGGTTTTGCTAGTGCTAGTTTTTTGGCTTCGCGATGTTCGTGGCAACTCGGGGAGTAAGAAACTGATCCTAACATAAAACTCTTCATTCAATCGGATTTTTATTTTGATGACTTGTTTTGTGGCGCTGATACAGAACAGGAGTTGACTAGATATTACAAATAATGTTTCCAAGCAATTGTTGGGTGGTTGTTTCGTTTTGAGATAGTATCGTTCAAACTCTGAGCTTGTTATAGACACTGAATTACCCTCTTTGGAGTTTAATAGTCTAATCTTAAGTCCGTCTTTTCAAATTTTAGGTCTTGGCTGGAATCTTACTCAAGACAGTCTTCATTTCGATATTAATATTGATTCAAATAGTGTAGTCACAAAGCGGTTGATTTTGTCATTATCAAAAAATGTGACTGGGACGACCCAGTGCCACCGGATGTTCTTAGGATCTGGAACATGTTTGTTAATAATGTCAATTGTCTTAAATCTTTAAGCATCTCTCGTAATGTTCTGTTGGATGCTTCTCATTTAGAATTGCATATATTTTTGACGCTTCACAGGCAGCATACGGCGCCTGCGTTTATGCTAAATCTACTTCCAGCAATCTACTTTGCGCGTAATCTCGTGTTGCACTAATAAAAAATAAAACCATTCCCAGACTTGAACTGTGTGCAGCAGTTCCTGGAGCACGTCTCGGCACCGCCGTGCGAGACGCTTTGCGAAAACCAGTGACTCGTCTTACCTATTGGTCGGATTCCTCCGTTGTTTCATCATGGATAGGCAACTGTCCCTCAAAATTAAAAATCTATGTAGCTAACAGAGTAGCAGCCATTCAATAATTAACTAAAGACTGCCTATGGTTCCATGTCCCTGCCAAATTGAATCCCGCTGATTTGGTGTCTAGAGGTGTTGATCCAACATGTTAATGGTGGAACAAAATGGTGGCATGAACCTGAATTTTGTAATAGAATCAGAGGTCAGATGGCCTCAATCTCGAACGGATATCTTATTTAATAATTTGCCTGAATTAAAATTATTTCTTACAATTTTGACCCATCTCTATGGTTTATAAATTTTAATAGATTCTCAAACTTTAAAAAATTACAACACAGTATTGCTTATGTGTTTCGTCAATAGATGTAAAAAACAAATTATCAGGGGACCGTTTAGTATCGACGAACTTAAAAACGCACTATCTATTTTGATTAAGGTGTCTCAAAGAGAATCATTTCATAATGAAATAAACTTGCTCAGTAGTAATAAAGTCATTAGTCCAAAGTCTTCTCTAGCTTCTTTGACACCATTTATTGACTCTCAGGGAATCCTGAGAGTGGGGGGGGAGTGGAGATTACGTAAGTGTAATTTCGATTACGATAGAAAGCATCCAGCTTTACTTTCATCAAAACACTATCTTTCAAAACTCATATTCACACATGAACACACTCGCCTCTTACATGCAGGTCCGCAATTGCTATTATCATCTGTGCGCGAGCAATTTTAGGTAAAAGGAGCTCGCAACTTGGCTCGACGTACGGCCCGCGCTTGCACCACTTGTCGCAGATACAATGCTAAAACTAAGTCTCACATTATGGGTGATCTGCCGCCACAAAGGCTGATACCAGATTTTCCATTTCTTAGCGTTGCTTTAGATTTTGCTGGATCGTTTCTAATTACTGATCGTAGAGGCAGCGATTGTAAAATCACTAAATGCTATTTATGTCTTTTTATATGTCTTCGATACAAATGTGTGCACTTAGAGGCTGTAAGTGAACTATCTAAAGATTCCTTTGTTCTAACTTTCAAAGATTTATTTTTAGAAGGGATAAATCATTTTCCTAAACACTCCCCACCAATATTGGAGTTTGCATCTGATCAAGACATAAATTTAAATTCTCTCCCGCTTACGCCCCTAATTTTAACGGCTATGCAGAGGCTGGCATTAAGTCTGCCAAATTTCACATTAAGAGAATTATGGGTAACGCCCACTTAACTTTTGAGGAACTCTCTTCACTGTTAGCTTAGGTAGAAGCCATCCTTAACTGCCGTCCCATCCTACCCCTTTCCTCATCTCCTGATGATTATTCGGCACTCACCCCGGGACACTTTCTCCTTAGCAGGTCACTGATGTCGCTTCCGGGACCAGATCTATCTACTCCCTGAGAACCCAGGAAGACTCAACCGTTTCAAGCTCATCGAACAAATAAAACAAAACTTTTAGAAAAGATGGCAAGTGGACTATGTTTCTGAATTGACGCATAGGCATCAATGGAAAACAAGGAAGGCAGATTTGAGATTGGGGGACCTTGTGCTGATTCAAGAGTTGGGCCTACCTCCTATGCTATGGCCACTGGGCCGTGTTGTACACTTGCATTCCGGAGCGGATGGTGTGCCTAGAGTTGTTGATATCCCCACTCAAAGAAATGTCATACGGCGCGCCCTCAATCGCATACGCCCCCTTCTGGAGCAGGAAGAAAGTTGAAAGTCAAGGCAGCCTTTCAAGGCCCCGGAGTATGTTCACGCCCTTTATCCACATCGGGAACCCTACGTCGCGTCGGATGCCGCGTCTGCAACGCGCGCTCCGCGCCCCTCGCATCATTTCAACAAAACCATGAGCGCCGGCGCGCTCTTCCTCTTTCCTCGGCGGTTCGTGTAGCGAGAAAAACTTCGGCGAAGACCCTCGTCGCTTCATCTCGCTCATCTTTCACTTATTTTATTTGTCATGATGCTGCGTAGACACCAACCTATGAATACGGTGAGGTTTTTATACCTTCTTGCTATTTCAAAAATATACTGTTTGTTTAGTTTTTTAATGACTTACCGGCAAATTCTAACCCGAATAGCTTCCAAGTGCCTCGCTTGGTGACAATGATGACTTGCGGGTTCACGTTGCGGTGGACTTGCTTTACATTGTAGTGCAGGTAGTTCAACGCCTCAATTATCTGAGAACAAACAAACCATTTGAATTGAATTAATTGAGATATCTTCAATGGGTTTTTCCTCGTTGGTATGTATAATCACGTCCAGCTGTTTATGAACGATATAGCCTGCGCCGGATTGCACGTGGCTTTGGCCTTCCACACGCCTTATTCACTAGATAAAAAAAATAGCACCTGCACCCAACCTAATCTCACACAGGATCGCAAGCGCAGGGTTATCTCATCGTTTGGTGTCAATCATTGATGTTTACTTTTGAACGATATATTGGTTTAATGATTACGATATAACGATAAATATTTTTAGACGAAAATCAACAAATTAGTAAGTTGCTCCAGCCTTATTGTTGAAGCGTTTTTTTATTTTGTCACCCCTCACGTTAAAAAATACTATATAGAATTTGCCGTCATTCACACAGAACATGAAACAATAGCTACTCATATTAGTAGGATTCTCGATAACTAGACCTTTTTTTACAAATTCTAGAAAAAAAATAAGATGATTTGAAATTTTTTTCGCCAATAGATTAAGTGCACTTGACTTTTATTTCAGTAAATATTTAAAAATTACAACTGGACTAAATCTTTTGTCAATATATGTATTCCGCTATGAATTTCGTGGCTTACTGACTAAATATAAAGGGGGCGGAGCCAATGCGTTCGGCTGAGTAAGAAAATAGCTCTTAAAAAAATTGAAGAAAATTGCTCTCTAGCAAAGGAATTTTTTGAGACCATTAGAACTTAAAATAATATTTAAATGTACTTTTATGGTAGTAATCATTATTTGTTTATTTCTTTAATACTAACAATGTTGAATCAAGAATCCCTTCTTGAACTAAAAGCATTTAGTTTACAGTTAAATATGTCAATGTGACGATAACATTCATTATGTTTTTTTTTCCATATTTGGCCATAGTGTGGTTGCACATTGTGCCAAATGTCAAGTAATAATTATGTTTTTGCAAGCTCTAACAAGAAAACGATTTGATGAGAAATTCGTTCTACATTTGGTAACAGAAAATACTGCATTGGAGCGACTACTAATAGACCTAAGATATCTAAATGACATATGACCAAAGAGGGCAGGAAAATCTATATGGTTAGATATTTAATGTTAGTATATAATTATTAATTAGCTTAAACAAAAACATTTGATCCCTATATTCTCACCGTAACTCAAATTTTTGCAGTTGAGGAATTATATCCTTGAACTTGTAACTTATCTATTTCAGAACTTATTTTGATTTTTTTCGATTTGATCAACGTAAGTAGTGTAAAGAAGGTTTTTGTAGAAACATATTCCAAATGACTTCTTACGTCATTACTAAAGAGTTATATAAAGTTACGTAAGTGCTCACATTTTTGAAGTCTTTACATTGCCGAAAAACAAAACCCAGCATTTTATATGCTTTTGCTTTTACGAAATCTATATAAGAAGCAAAATCCAGCTCTCTGTCTCTTTGGTGTCATCTGCAATAAGTAATAATTTAGAAGTATAGAGACAATGCAACACGTTATTTATGAAATTGTTAAAAAGAAGAGGACCCAGATGAGAGCCCTGGGGAACGCCAGAAGTGATAGGGAGTTAGCTAGACGTATAACCCTTTATTGCTACTGCTTGAGATTTATCGCGCAAGTAAGAGGTCAGCCATCTAAGGAGATCGCCCTGTTTACCGATGTTTTTCAGCTTAGTAATTAATAAATAGTGCGTAGGTAATAAATTTTATCGAATGCTTTAGACAAATTGGAATACACGAAGTGCATTTGATATTCCTTTTCTATAGCTTCTAAAGTCAAGTCCAAAAACTTGCACAGGTTAGATTCCGTAGAACGGCTAGGAATAGCAACTGGAAGTAGCGAGTCTTAAATAATCTTCTAAATTAGCCTAGGAATAACAGACAGCTTGGAAACACCACGATAGTTAGCGATATTGTGCTTATATCCATTCATACCATGCATTCAAGGTCAGATATTATTCAATCTAATTTTATATTATTCATTATATTGATTGACCATGATTATATTGGGTCAAGTCATTGAAACACAGAAACGCAAATAGTTGAGAAGTTGACATATTTGCATAAGGATTTTCAATTTGCATTTTATTAATAGGTCTTTACCTATGAAACTGCCGTTTTGCCTTACTGGCCATTTCAAATGAAATTTTTTTTTTGACTGATAATTCTAATTTCGAATTAATTTCATTTGACAAATATGGAATTCTTTTTCTAAAATCGTCATTTGTTTAATAGTTAGTGTTTTGTTTTCAACGCATTCGAACATTTTTCGTCATCATGGATAAGTTAAAAATTCGAGTAATTATGGAGTATGAGTACGTGGCAGCAAAGCGGCACAAGCGGCACGCAACATCAACGACGTTTACGGAGCGAACACTACAAACGAACGCACCACCCGTTATTGGTTTACCCGCTTCCGTTTTGGAAATTTTGACCTGAAAAATGAACCCCGTGGTCGTCCGAAAACTTTGGTCGCCAATGACGAATTAAAGGCAATTGTGGAAGCTGATGAAGCTCAATCCACGGCTGAATTAGCAGCAGCTTTCGACGTTAGCATCAAAACAATATTGGTCCATTTGCGTCAAATTGGCAAGGTAAAAAAGCTTGACAAATGGGTACCCCACGAACTCAATGACCGCCAGCGCGAAGTACGCGTGGAGACGTGCCTTGCACTGCTCAGCAGGCATACAAATGAAGGAATTCTGAACCGCATTGTTACTTGTGACGAGAAATGGATCCTGTTTGACAATCGTAAGCGCTCAGTAAGTTGGTTGGACCCTGGTTCAGCACCCAAACAATGCCCTAAACGAAAACTTACCCCTAGAAAAGTGATGGTCACTGTTTGGTGGTCTAACGCGGGACAAGCATTACTGCAGATGTGTACTGTGAAGAACTGAACACAATGATGGAGAAGCTCGCACGTCTCCAACCAGCTTTGGTCAATCGTTCGGCTCCACTGCTCCTGCACGACAACGCGCGACCTCATACTGCACAGCAGACGGTCTCCAAGCTACAAGAGTTGGAGTTGAAAGTTCTCCGTCATCCGCCGTAGTCACCAGACCTTGCGCCTACAGACTTCTACTTTTTCCAGAATTTGGATAATTTCTTGGCGGGAAAAAAATTCAATACCCGAGAGGCAGTACAAAATGCCTTTGAAGAATTTGTTGCCTCCCGTCCAGCTGATTTCTTCAAGATAGGCATCAATAAGCTACCAATGCGTTGGCAAAGATGCATTGATTGCATGGGTGATTATTTTGATTAATAGAAATAAAAAATATACAAAAAAATTACGCTTCATTTATTTCGTGAAAAACGGCAATTTCATAGGTAAAGACCTAATATAAGGCGAGTTAATGTTTTTTATCCACCGTGCATCTTTAATATTAAAATCACCTACCATTAAATAATTATCATTTGGAAATTCGATTTAAAGGTCAGAAATATATTCATAAAACAATACTTCAGCTGCTGATTAGTGATTTAAATCGGCGCTTGATTCAGTAATATGTTAACATAGGAACTGTAGCACCATGTAGGAAAGCTATTATAAGATCTGCGAGAAATAAGTGAGCAAAACCAAGTAATATACGAAAAGACATGTTTATTTTATGACGTAAGTATGCATTATTTCATGTCGGTTTATTGATTAGCTTAGATCTCAGATACAAATGACAAACACATAATTTGTCATTTCTAATATTAGTAAGGATACTAAAATTGTTTGGGTACACAAACAGATGCCAGATGTATCTAAAAAAAAGGAAGCACTAAAAAGCGAGCCAACCTTCAAGATACTACTATTTAAGCCGGATTAAAGAAATTATTTTGCTGTTAATTATTTGCCAAAATATATACATTAATTTTTACTTCGTAATGTGTCTTTCAACCAAAAAAAGTACTGCCCCGAAGAACGCGAGCGCAGCTGCAATTTAATTGATAAAAACTCTTGGAAATCGTAGAGATTTGAGATTTGAGACTTAGTCGAAATCTGGTGCTAAGGGCTGTGGATGCAATAACACTTCCTGGCAAATTTTTAAATGGGTAGTGAGTATCTAAAGAAGTATATGGTGTGGTGTTACTATATTGAAAGACCATAACATTCCTGTTGTTGGATTCTGGACGGATTTCTCAATTTCTTACTTCATTTTTATCAGCTTTTGGCCGTAAAAATGTAAATCGACAGTTTTTACCCGGTGACCAAGGTCACAATAAACTATGTATTCTAATCCCACCAAACACACTACATCACCTTGGTGCTGGACCGCTCTTTGACCACGACCTTTATTGCACGTTCTTGTCGTAGTGATGAAAAAGGGCAGAGTTTCATTTCGTTGTTGTAGATAGTCGCAAAGGAGTATACGGTTAATTAAGTTTCTTTATATGATTTCTTGTGGTACGAAAATATCAAGCTTTTTGTATAGGCAGACTATTGCAAACGGTTTAAAATTGTCTTATGGACCATTTCCAATTCTTCGGTTATGTCATTACTACAAATATGCCGATCATGACCCACTTTTAAAAATGGCACCGACTTTATCTGTAACAGGGCGACCAGGGCGAGCGGCATCTTTGAGTTCAACATTTCTGGATTCAAAACGCTTGAACAAACTTTGTCCTACTTTTACTGACTCTGCAGTACATCGTCGCACTTTTTCCATTTCTGAAACATTAATTGATCGCATTTCTTTTGTACATTTGCTCATTTTATCGAACTGAAAACCGATTGAAAATTGACGAGGAACAGATTTACTATTAATATATATTTTTTATAAAACATTATTAGTCCCCAACCTATTATGTTTGACCCCATGATTGAAAACTCTCGGGATTTTGAAATGACTTCATCAGCGAGTTGAGAGAAAACAACAGTCATATTACTGTTTTTCCTTTTTTTTAACCATTAATCTTACATAACAGTGACTAAAAGTGAAAAAATATCTATAATAAAATTTAACCACAAGTAAGTATAGTTTGAATAAATTCAATGTTATACTGACTTTGGTTTTCAAAATCTTGTTTAATCTGTTATAACAGTTTTACCATGTTAATATTTTTATAAGACGTCATTTAAAAAAAAACATAACAAAAATACTAATAAAATGTATACTATTTTACTTTTTACTTATATTTTAACAAAGTTTTTACAATATTTTTAAATTGTGTAGTATATAGGAATTTTTTTACGCACTTGCAATGCTTACAGCTTTTGTCAACTTCTACCTACTTAAAGGGGTTCAGGCTCTCCGTTTCAAATAGATCAAAGCGAGATTAAACACTTAGAAAAACAAAATATTTAGTTTGTGTTGTAAGTAAAAAGCATCGAATGTCTTTATAAAAATCTAAATTTAAATCAAAAATCTAAATTTACGCCATTGTGTAATAAAGTCGATGTTATGAAGTATACATATATATATATATATATATATATATATATATATATAATGTGAAGCAACTGGCCTACCGTGCAGACGTCTAAGCTGCTGGGCGGCACTGCGGCTGGGGTTTAAGACGAGGGTTTTGGCGCACAACGTCTAAAATGCGCTCTTCTGTATTGCCATCAAGCTGATGCCCACCTCCAGTAGCGAAAAGAGCTATCGGCCTATTTCCAAAACTCGCTGGTATGCCTTGGTTATGACCAGTCAGAAGGATGGTGGGCGTTCGGATACCTGTTCCGGTAAATTCTTAAAGCTTCAGCAGCATTCCCTGATGCTTCTCCTTAGCACATTCTCGAGAACTGTTTACATATGAAACAGGCATTTTTGATCCCAAAAACAAGCATAAAAAAACTTAGCACTAAATAAAACGATCACAATTTGTAAACACGAAAACAGAGATTCAAAAGTGTCACCAACAAGAAACTGACCGTGTGTGTAACTCTAATATATATTGTATCTAATATTGTATCTAATCTTAGATACAATATTTACAATATTACAATACATTAAATCAAAGCAAGCACTGCGCTCATCTCAACAAAAACCAAAACTAAAGCCATCGATATTGTTAATAAGTAATTTAATGTCACAGGGCGGATTTTTTTAAACATTTTATTTGTAGTCTGATTTTATTTTATATTTTTCGTATATTTTTTTTTAGATTTTTACTGTCCAATATTTATAGTAAATAAAAATATTGAGTATTTAATACAATATTATAAAATTAATTAATAATAAACGAGTAAAAACCATTTAGACAATTTTTGGTTCCACTTAGTAACAATTTAAAAGCCCTATAGCTATTGCTAGAAAAATTAAAATTTTTAGCTATCGAGTGACGGTTATTTCGCAATCAATATATATAATTTTCGTAACTTTAATTTGTTGATTACAAAAAAACGGTAGGACAGGGTAAATAATGGCATGTGCGAAACGATATCGCTCGAAAAAATAAATTAACTATGTGTTAAAGGAACTAAAGATCTGAAAATAAAGATGAATATATGCTTTTACTAAGGATGTCAAAAATAAACTGTGTACTATCATAGTTTTCGCGAAAAAAAATCTTAATTAGTGGGACATAGCAAAAATGCAAATTACACATTTTAAACAATCCGCCCCACACTTTTGTTCGCGGTCCTAATGGCGGCTCATATGTACTTTTGCTAGCGGCTTCCGCCAAACGATTTCGCTCAGCAAACTACGACCTTTCGTAGTACCATAGTATATGTGTACCTACTGCAATCCACACCTTTTTTAAAGTTTTATTTTAGTTCACCGCTGATTTTAAGACGTGCGGGCGTGCGGGCAGGGTGCAAGAGTATGTAAATAAGTACCTATTTTAGGTGCTTTTGTGCGCAGTGTTATCTACGTGCTCAGTTTACCAACGTTTTAGTTGTGTAAACTTGTATTAGTGAGTGCGTGCATTTTTTGTGAAATTTGTTATGACCAAATGAAAATTGGTTAGCTTTGATCTAAAATTTGTTATTTATTATTATACCTTCCCCACCAGGTTAACTACTTTTTGACAGCAGACATAAAAGTGAAGAGCTTCATATTAAGTAAAAGTTTAGAACGCATTAAAACAAATATGTAAACGGCCTCCTCTTTTGAATTTTCTTATTTATGACTTCTAACGGACATTTAAATGCCGTATGTAACAGTTTTCGTAAGAAAATTGTTGTGTGTATTACAAGTTACGTACTGTTGTTCTTAGTGATGGCATATAACGCAGCTGCAAAAAAATATTAAAAAAAAAATTAATACAGTTAACTCTTTCTTTCGTTTTAAATATCTTAAAATATTTAAATAAAATGTTATATACTTATTCAGACATTTTGAAAAAAAAGCAATGTGCATTTAGTCAATCGAAATTTAAATAACAAAACAAATATTGGCAGATAAAGAAATTTTTAGTTGGCTATACAACTTATATATTTCGGAAGATAATACGTAAACTAAAGGATAACATTTTTCTCAAAAACTATTAACAAGTTTTATTACTGTAACTAATGACATTGCCTTAGTAGTAAGTAATTCGTGTAATTTGTGTAAATTTATTCCACTTTAAAAATAAAATACTAAATTTTAAGACGACAATTGTTTAGCAAAGAAGGTACACTTTTACGACATAAACGAAAACATTGTAAGTTTTGTTACACGGTAGTAAATTAAAAGCACTTTTCTTTCAATTCCCTACCATATAGAGCAACCCGTATGAAATTGACGTGAATATGAAACTTGCAAGATTACATTTATTAGCATATAAACGCAGCGTTTTGCTGTTCAGCGGAAATGTGTACAAATAACAAGAGTCAAATAAAAACTAATAATTCAAGAGACAAAATCATAAAATTATTATTAATAATCTATTAATTTTAACACTATTATAATATAATTATCATCATTATATTATAAAGATGATCATTTTATAATTTTCCAGGCACAGTCAAGGAAATTAAATATGTCATTTTATTAATCACACAATGGTATTCTCCGACGTGTTTAGTAAAATACATTTCATTACTTAACATGACACAAAGTTAACACAACGCAATTCTCAGAACATAATTTGGGATTGATCATGGACACTAAATTAAGACCCTACTCCAGTCATAAGCCCATTGAATATTCCCATCCATTGGCTGGGAATGTGTATTCTATATTCTATATTACAATCCCTTTGGTAAATAGAAAACCACAAAGGTACAGAAATTACTAGGTACGGTACGTAGATCTAAAATTTTGATAAATATGCTTCTAGCTTGTGTGGAAAAACCTTTAGTTCTACTCGGTACTCATTATTTAAATAGAGTATGTAACATGGTCAAATATACTGACCTGTAGCAGCCCATATCGAAGTTCAATATCAAGGAAGGAATATTCTTTAGCAAATGGCGGAACTATAACAGGGATAGAGCCAGGATGACCATGCGCGGGATGCAGTCTAGACGGATGCAGAACAGAACTTGGTGGATTCGAAGGACCCAGTTGCCTTGGGGGGAACATAGTTGGAAATGGCGCTGGACCAAAAATAGGGACTGCTGAAGTGCTTGGAACTGAAGTTGAGAAAGGGTTTATTGGAGGGGCTGAAGGAGCTGTAGAGGCTGTTGAAATGGGGAGGATAGGAGTAGGAGCTAAGGTAGTGGAAGGGCCGGCAATAGGGGCCGTGGTGGAGGCGGAGACTGCAGCACTGGTGCTTGGGATGGCCGCTGCCGCCGCGCTTACCGCCGCCGCCACGGTCGCGGCAGCAGCCGCTTGCTGGGCGGCTTGTGCATTGGCATATGCTTCCTGAAATAAATAATAAATATATAGCTAATGTAATACAGGACCGCTTGCTCAGGTACGATTATCTGACCACTTGTTCGATATCAAAGTACATCTGAGTAAATACGAGTATTACGTGCTTAATGTAAAACCATCTTATATTAATATAAAACGTGCTTAGATTTGTATCAGACTTTACTCAGCTGAATGTTTAAATATAAAGCGACGTTGTTATAAATTACACACATCAAAAAAGTCTAAGCAACATATACAAACTTTAATTTTACAATGTTTTTTCACATTAAATCGTTAGTATTTTTCGTTTTATATTATTGTTTACTGTCTTTTCCATGTTAAAAATCAATTGCTTTTTTATATATTTTATTTTAATAACATGAATTAACAATATTGCGAGTTACTGTATCATACGTAGTACAAACTAAGATGCCTAAGCAACTAAACTTTTTATAAGCTTAATGAAATTGTTAAACAAATATAATTTATTGTAAAAGAAATTGGATAACTTAATACAAAGAGTGGCCGCCTCTATTGTTGAGAACTTGCTGACACCGATTATTAATAGAATCGATGAGACACTTAACGTTATCCTGCGGCAATTGCTCCCAATGAAATTTTAGTAAGTTCATCAGTTGTCAGGATGTGGTCACTCCATCCAAGTCCTCTAAAACAGTGTTTCTCGAACTGGGGTACGAGAACCCCTAGGGGTTCGCCATTCGAAGGTAGGGGGTAGCAACAAGATTTAGGTAATGGCGGCTTGATGATGTTTTTGGGCTGTTAGACAGGAAGAGTATCCAGAACTCTCACGCAAAGCGATAAATTTCCTTTTACCCTTTGCTACGACATACTTATGTACAGTGGGGTTTTCACACCTGGCCATGATAAAAACGAAATATGGAAATCGACTTGATACTGAGTCAGAATTAAGGTTCAAATTGTCCCAAAATTACTCTTAAAATAGACTCAATTTGCAACAGGAAACATACCCACCCATCTATATTCTATTGAAATAAAAACCTTATTTTCTCAATAAAAGGGAAATAATAGATTGCTCTCAAACACGTGTCTGGAGTATGTCCAATGCGTGCTCGATGGGGTTGAGGGCTGGCAATTATGCATGCCATGGCAATACCCGTGATGTTTTCCCTTGCCAAGTATTCCCTGGTGTGCAAAGCTGTATGCGAACGTGCATTATAATGCATCAACGTAAAATCGAAGCCAAGGGTTTGTGCAAATGGACAGACATAAGGCCTTAGAACATCCTCAACGTAATTTGCAGAATGGTTGTACTTTTTCCGCGGCCTGGGTGCTGCTTGGCAGGATCTCCCGTGTTAGTGTAACGCTGAGAAAGACGGCAAATAACGCTTCTGTTGGCACCAAAATATCGTGAATCTAAGATTGGTTGCTTCCCGCTTCAACATCCTTACGGCTCTTAGCATTTCGTGTGAGGTCTAATGACGTCGCTCCATGTCGTAACAATGTCTTACAACTAAAATTTTGGAGATACTACTTCCAAATTCCAATGATTTTCAACACACATGCATACAAAGAAAATGTATTAAAATTCTAAAACTTGCATTAAATTTTGTGAAAAAACAAATGATAGTCGAATTTATTTTTACAACCAGCCAGTACGTCATCTGGGACTAGAAAAAAGTTTACTTTAGTACTACATACTTGGTAAGAAAAGATATAATAATTGATTAATAAATTTGAAATAATGTGTTCTGCTAAGACTTTTTTGATGTGTGTACATGATCATGAAATTCAGTCAAAAATAATGGCTATTTTTATCGGCGGTAAGTTTTACAGACCTAAGTAGCAAAGTTTTCTACTTTATGTTTTACGTCACGAATACGTTAGTTTTGGCATTTCTGGAACCCAGATTAGACATTAGGTTTGGTCGTTTGAAGGTTTGAAAATAAAAGCTTTAAATTTTTACAAAACATCGATTTCTTTGATCGTCTATAAATTCTACACAGTGTAATATTTTATAACATGAAGCATAGACTTGGAGAACGAGATATTTATACGAACTAAACTAAAAGATTCAGGTGAACGATTTAGGTATAGAACTTTTCTGTCGTAGTATCTCAAAAGATGAAGATGAAAATTTTTTTTTAATATTTGTATGTGGTATAGTAATATAAAAAAGTAACATTGTGCTTAGGCACCGTAACTGTAGTTGAATTCAATCGCTTATATTTTCTAGTTGTGCCATACTACTCAACCGCCTCCGTCGCAGCTCCAACACCATCCTCAGTGTGTTCGCTGCAAGGTGGCATTCGCCAATGTTGCGCCGATGGTTGCAGCTTCACGCGGTTAAACCGTGATGCTAAATCGTCCTAAGGCTAATGTTTTTATAATTGATATGTATTAGTTTTTAAGTTTACTAACTCGTAGTTATAAAATCATCGTTACTAACACATCTATGGACTAACTGTCTTAAAATAAAGTTTTTGTTATTATTATTATTATTATTATTATTGCCGTAGTTAGCTTCGCATTTGTTTTTTATTGGCAAGAATAGATTGCATAAATGGTTACTAACCATTTATGCTTTTTATTGTTGTTTTGGTTGTTAGAATAATAAGACTAGTAACTAATTACACTAATATTAATAACACGCGATTATCTCAATTATGCAACTTCTCAATAATGTGAATTATCAACCTCACTACACAATTTATAATAAATATAAGATAATGACGGACGGAAGGTGCTAATAAATAAATTAAATCTAAACGAACGCATTAAAATACAAATTAATAAAGTGATATCAAGAAACATCGAGGAGCCTTGACGACCAAGTGGTGTAGTGGTTAACCTTGCCTCATACGCTGAAGGTCCCAGTTTCGAGTCCTGGCCGGGGCATTCATTTGTGTGTTGAACACAGGTGTTTGTTCTCGGGTCATGGTTGTTTGTATTTATATATGTATGTTTATTCGGGGTTTCCCACCAGTTCGCTGTATGGACATCCATAACACAAGCTCTGCTTACTTTGGGGCCATACAGTTGGTCTGTTTGTCTGGGAAAAAAAATACAGAAACCGATGCATATTGATATAATCTTTTTTAATAAAATGAAAGCTTCCAATTGCGTATTTGTGTTGTGTCGTGCAAATACCGTATAACAATATAATAAGATATAATAATATAATAGTAATAATGTTTTGACCAGATAATATATACCCTAGTCGTATACGATTTATAATTTTTCTCTTTGGATATAATATCTTAAGGATATAATGAGTTTTCTCAAGGTTCACTAAAATATCTGCAAACAAATTATCATTAAATAAATGAAACACGAACATTTCATATTCATTTTTTAGCTTTGAGCATAAAGTACCAAATTGTTACCTAAAGTAAATTTTACTTTCGATACGGAACAATGTTATTTTCTATAAACTAAAAAATAAGTAAAAACTTTTGCTGTATAAGAAGTTATTTGAAAATTCGGAACATTTTATTATTCCGATATATAAAAACCGTTTGTTGCCGCTAATGGGTGTCGGAACCCATTAAACTTTCCAAGGTTTTTGGAATTAAAAATGCCCCATGAAAATGAAATTTACCTCGTTATTCGTAATAATATTACGATAACGCTTTGCCAATTTGCGATGGAAGAAATTCAATCTGTTTACAAAATCCCTCGGTATATATTTTACTGTTGATTAGTTAGGTGCGAGATCTGGTCAAGTTTAAATAAGGAGTAAATTTTATTTTCAGTGATTATTAATTTTTTCACCGAAGTTTCACTTCCAACTCAATGCATTTTATCCAGCGTTTCTCTAGCTTTACGACCCCTTCCATAAAATACGACTAAGGCATCGTCGAAATAGGGACTGGTTTTGATCTTTTAAAAAATAATCTTTAATCAACACACATATCCTCCACAAAATCCTATTATATCATATATAATAGATAGATAAAATATAATAGTGTTCATATCATATTATTTCATATAACTATAATATTTTTGACGATAATTTGATGTATACAGAATATTATCATCGTATGACGATTCAATATTCAAATACATATTTATAGTTTTTCGATAATACTCATCACTGCTATAATAGTGTGGTTTAAATTTTTACACTTTTATTAAATTTTGCTTAAACGTTATTCTCGTAGGAACATGGCACACTCAGACATTTAACATATTAAGTAGTAGTATCTATTTACTGCATGAGCTTTTACATTGATGTCTTTCGATATCAACACAGGCGTATTCCAAAACGGTACAGTTACTCACCTGCCATGCTAGGATATTATGCAAGCTAGCCATCACTGGTTCTGTAGCAAAAGCGATGGTATTTTGCCCTTCCTCGATTGAATGAATGACTTGCAACATCTTAGGGTGACGCAGTTTTTCGAGTTGAGACACGCAGAATCGCAGGCGGTCTAACATGCTCTCCTTACGCTTCGGCTTGTACACCTTATCCGCGATGCGCTTGTCAAATACGAACACCGAACATTCCTGCAAAAGAAGCACCTAGTAAATAAAGTTTTTTTTCATTTTAATTAAGTGAATAATCGAAGCGGCAGAAGCGGCGAAGTGGAAAGATATAAATTACTGGAAAACCAAATACTAAAATTAATGTTTTTGTAAAAGTTTTATTCATGTTTCTCGAACTTTTATTGGATACTTTCATGAATCGAGATCAAAAAAAAATATTACAGCTGGCGATATAATGTTGTAAAAACGGGTATGCTCTAAACGAATCCCCTTTGGACTATAATTTAATGCATGATTTAAAGTAAGTTGTATCGATTTTTGTTTATGAATAGACACTTCAGTTGAGCAATTGTTATATTAGTGATATTAATTTTCTTCTTGTTTATGTCATATTTTATATTACATTAGTCGTTATGCAATGCAATTTAGATGCCAGAATCACTAACCAAATTAAGTTATTTTATAATTACTTTGTACTAATGTAAACAAGATAAATTTTTGAAATTGTGTGTTGAGATTTTAGTTTGAATTGTTTACGACGACCGCTTGAATCAAATTGAAGATGTTTATTACGGAATACTACACAAATTGGAGTCTCATCTTTATAAAACTCCGCTAACACGACGACAAAAATTCTCCGTGGTATAAAATAATTTTTTTAATAAATTCTCGATGATAATATATGTATTAAATGCCATATAGTGAAAAGTTTTATATTTTGATCTTAGTTTTAATGTAATTAAAGAAGACTCAACATTGTGAACAATATATTAAAGATTCTTTGAATAAATGTTCAATACTAAAAATGTGCCTCGTAGATACTAACGTCGCTTAATCTTCATAAAGTGAAAATGTTTAAAAAATGCGTTATATTAAATACACATTGCATTAGAATTTGCTATTGCATGGAGATATTTCGATAGAGCTAAATTCCCAAAAGAGATACAAGCAACATTATTTTAAATTACTGAAATGTATCTCTATCAACGTCGATAAAAGTTCTTGTTAGACCATTATAATGTTAAATATTTACTAGTGTTGCCAGAAAAATCTTCGATTCAGTAAAATGAACAATAGTCTAGCAAAAAGTAAAAAACGGTTCTTAAGCAATATAAATGGACCTTTTGTTTTTTAGAATTTTTTTCACAGCTGAAGTTGATTCAACTCTTTGGTTGTGTAATTGAATCAGATTGATCGATAAACATAAAATTCCACTACGACATCAGTAATTTAAACATGTTTTGACATTTGTAGAAAATTAGTTAACTCGACTACTACAGCTAAAAGGCGCAATTTAAACATGCAAGTACTTTGAATGTTTTTATATATCACCTAAACATTTACTAAAAGGGTTTTTTATAGTTCTTGGATTGATATTCGTTTGTTTTCTGTTGGATGCTTATTTTATAAAATAAAACAATTTTTAACCGTATTTCATCAATTACATTCTTAATTTTAATGCTGGCTCGTTTGCCGGCTATGAACACAATAAAATTAAACATTGTTTCGTTAAGATTACTTATATTACTACGCTAGAAACTATTTACAAAGCAAAACAGGATATGATCCATCGTGATAAAACCTTTAATAAAACATATATATATGGGTATATTCCTATCTAACTTCATTGGGAGGTTGTTTGTGACACCCATCCAACCAACCACCAGAATTTGCCTTCAAATTGTAAATTCAACGTATTTTTTTTTTTGCGGATTCGACTAATTTTGTCCGAAAGCCAGAAATCAGTACATGGCGACTTTGAACTTTTGAATTTTCTCTTTTCTATTTTATTCCCTTTGACATAAATTTTGTAACATACGGTCAGCAAATGTGGCTTTTCAACAAAAAGAACCTCTTTTTTATCCGTACTGTGTTCCAGGTCTTGACCGTAAATACTGTGCGATATAAAATATTTTTCTGTATGAAATTTGCTTTTCAATAGATTGTACAAAAAATTAGGTAACGATAGAATAATAATTTAAAGCCAATTCATGTCAATTCATGCCCATCTATTTTGTAATCGAAATTTAGTCCATGACACAAAAACTGTAGAGATTTCGTATAAGCATTTCGTGATATGTTGCAGATTAAGATATTCGTGGGGGGGGGGGGGGCGTCGACATGGCCAGTCTTGATTAATTAAAATGACTTCAGTGTTCAAGATTGTATTAATTAACGTTTAATTCTTGTTTCACAATCACTGGATTAACTATAATCACAAATTGATGTAATGGGGTGAATTCGATACGGGAGCTTAGTTCAGAAATTGCACGCGAGTCTGACACATATATAAGTGACTCCGACATATATATTAGGTCTTTACCTATGAAATTGCCGTTTTTCACGAAATAAATGAAGCGTAATTTTTTTGTATATTTTTTATTTCTATTAATCAAAATAATCACCCATGCAATCAATGCATCTTTGCCAACGCATTGGTAGCTTATTGATGCCTTTCTTGAAGAAATCAGCTGGACGGGAGGCAACAAATTCTTCAAAGGCATTTTGTACTGCCTCTCGGGTATTGAATTTTTTTCCCGCCAAGAAGTTATCCAAATTCTGGAAAAAGTAGAAGTCTGTAGGCGCAAGGTCTGGTGAGTACGGCGGATGACGGAGAACTTCCAACCCCAACTCTTGTAGCTTGGAGACCGTCTGCTGTGCAGTATGAGGTCGCGCGTTGTCGTGCAGGAGCAGTGGAGCCGAACGATTGACCAAAGCTGGTTGGAGACGTGCGAGCTTCTCCATCATTGTGTTCAGTTCTTTACAGTACACATCTGCAGTAATGCTTGTCCCGTTTGGCAAGAAGCTGTGATGAATTACACCCGCGTTAGACCACCAAACAGTGACCATCACTTTTCTAGGGGTAAGTTTTCGTTTAGGGCATTGTTTGGGTGCTGAACCAGGTTCCAACCAACTTGCTGAGCGCTTACGATTGTCAAACAGGATCCATTTCTCGTCACAAGTAACAATGCGGTTCAGAATTCCTTCATTTGTATGCCTGCTGAGCAGTGCAAGGCACGTCTCCACGCGTACTTCGCGCTGGTGGTCATTGAGTTCGTGGGGTACCCATTTGTCAAGCTTTTTTACCTTGCCAATTTGACGCAAATGGACCAATATTGTTTTGATGCTAACGTCGAAAGCTGCTGCTAATTCAGCCGTGGATTGAGTTTCATCAGCTTCCACAATTCTCTTTAATTCGTCATTGTCGACCAAAGTTTTCGGACGACCACGGGGTTCATTTTTCAGGTCAAAATTTCCAGAACGGAAGCGGGTAAACCAATAACGGGTGGTGCGTTCGTTTGTAGTGTTCGCTCCGTAAACGTCGTTGATGTTGCGTGCCGCTTGTGCCGCTTTGCTGCCACGACGGTACTCATACTCCATAATTACTCGAATTTTTAACTTATCCATGATGACGAAAAATGTTCGAATGCGTTGAAAACAAAACACTAACTATTAAACAAATGACGATTTTAGAAAAAGAATTCCATGTTTGTCAAATGAAATTAATTTGAAATTAGAATTATCAGTCAAAAAAAAAAAAATTTCATTTGAAATGGCCAGTACGGCAAAACGGCAGTTTCATAGGTAAAGACCTATTATAAGTGTCGTTGTCGTTATATATGAACGTAATTCAAACGTAAATAAGTGGTTCTTACCTCAATCAATGTCAGTGACAGTGCCAGTTGACGGTTCGACTGTCGGAACGTACAAATAAATACGACTGAACGATTCGACACCCGCGCTGTCAACATACACACACCTTATCTTTTTCAACATAAAATCTTACAAAGTGCCGTGCGAGGATACCTAAGTTCTCCGGCGCCGTCATCTCAGCCAGCTGGAGACAACCATCGAGGTGGCAGATCAGCGTAAGGGCAGCGGTAGTCTAAGGTATGTTCCATATTTATTAACTGTTACTTGCTGCACTTGATCAAAGAACCTACTTGTTAATCGTGTAAGTCGAGACCCTTCCGGTCTACCCAGAGTAGCGACGAGCCAAACCTATTTCGGCTCTGTGTGGTTGCTACAATATATTTCATTTTCATTTTCATTTTTTCTTTATTTGGGAAACAAACAGAACAATACACTTTAAATACAACAATACTATCTAAATAATTAACAATCCAGCAAAGTTTCCTCTAATAAAATTTACAATTTTTAGTTAATTTATAATGTAGAATACCAACAAACTACACAGTTAGATAATATGGTTTTAATTACATATTGAATTTAAATTAACACAATTAAACGAGGATTATTACAACAAATTAAATTATTTCTTTACACTTTCAAAATCAATAAATACGGATAGGAAGTATAAAAATGCTAATAAATTACTTCTTGAGGACTTGTAAAGTATCACTAATGCTACGCTTAAATTGCTTTAGAGAGAGATTGAACATATCTAAGTCACTATATATATATGTATATAAATATAAATATATCTATATATATATAAATATATATAAATCCCATCTGAACTACCCCAAGGTAATAAGTAAAAGTTAGTTTCTTAAGTTCTAGCGTAAAAGACTCAAGAACCCAACAGAGAAGGCATTAAGTCTACGCTGAAGTTTCTGTTACCTACTTAGTAACAATAACATACTTATCCTAATATACAAGTTTTTTCAAAATGCAAGGCTCAGCAGAGTCAAGGCCCAAAAGAATGCAGACCACTAAGAACTTGGGTAAGCGTGCTTATCCAAGCACGGAAGTGCTTAAATACTACGTGGTCGAAAATTTTACAATTGTGCTTAAAATTGGTTCTTTTGTATATTTGACACATAATCTTAAAATGTTTGTTTTTAAAAGATTCTTTAGAACTTGAACACTTTATTAAATTAATTAAATTAATTATTTAGTTATAGTTTTATAATTGGTTTAAACCAGTTATAAAACTAAACTTTAAACCCGAGCTCCTAATGCTCGACCTTTGTTGAACACCTTGAGTCACGACTCGAGCCTTGTTCGTTGGTCTTGAATGAGACTCCTGCTATTAATTAGCTTACACCTCGGAGCGTCGAGTCTTTTCATAACTGTATAAACTAAACTGCCACGGTGAAACAAGAATATATACTAAATCAAAAATCATCACAGATAACAGATTTTCTTGCTAATAAAAAACACATCACATTAATTAATTTGCTTTTTAAACCAAATGCTTTGCAAATGCGAGGAAGAGATATTTTAGTATGTACTGAAAGTCTGTCAGATGCAATTTTAGGCATAGAAGCAAATTTTAGTTGTAAGCGTCTAAAAATGCTTTTATTTAATTCTTTCAATCTCAAAAAAATATGTATATCTTCAATGTGAAGTAACTCAATCTGATCTCCGACAAACACTCTGATACGTTTGATTTTAATCGGAACTCTAAATGCAGAAGTCGAGTGATTCTAATGTAAATCAATAATGAAATCAAATATATTTTTTAAAAGAACTAGTAAATTAAGCCATTGATACTTAATCAAGCCATTTATATCCAGTCAATTTTTGTTTAAAGATATTATTTCTTAACCATATAAAGTTTGGTCAAACGAGTATCGTGCCAAAAATTGTTGCGATTATGTTTATAAATTCAATTTACTTTCTAGACTACGGTTCTTAAACTAAAAGCTACTGAATATAAAACACCCTTTTGATTATTAAGATTTCAAAATGATTGCTTTCGCGACCTATTCGATATAATTAAACAAAAAAATCGACAAATTATCCGCGTGGAGTAAAATAAACATAACATAATTATTACTTTATTAAAAATGATGTTTTATAAGAATTTTACCATCCACATTTGAAACCATTTGACTCAAAATAATGCAGACAATAAAGAAATATAATACTGTTTATCGTACAATAGAAATTCACGCAAATGTAAAAATACACATTTACAAAATATAACCCACTTTTAAATAAAACTCGCCACCTTTGACTGGGGCGATAATATTTTTCTACAAAGGTAGAAATATGCCAATAGCATCACAAATAAAATGCAAAGTGTTTGAAGTGCAAAGCTCCATAGAATCTTGTATTTGCTCTTTGTTTGCTTGTTGTTTGATGTACTACTGTTATTTTTAGAGTTAAGAGACAGCTTTGATAGAAGCTATGTAGGCGAGAAGATTCCATAACATACTGATCAGGGGAAAATCGCTTAAACATATCTCTAGAATATTGTTATATCACGTGATGCTCCTTACATTTTACGTGTTTTCGATAGTGTAATTGATTGTGCATTGCAAGTTGTCACCCCAAAATATTTATGTCAGTAATTATCAAAAACAATAAGAACTAAATCTTAAGTCATGCTTTTCTGTTGTAATTCATTCAAGTTACTTTGTGATACTAGTACGATTTCGAATGTTGGAGAAACAAATTTTTAAAGTTTGTTTGAATCGCAAAATGATTTTTGAAATGTAATTTATTTATTTATTTATTTATTTATTTGGGACAATTAACAATCTTACACTTATATATTACAATCATACATTAATAAAATGACACTTAGTGCAGATCAACAACATCATCCACAGGTTACTCAGCTATAATTACAAATGTAAGACAACGGAGAGAGTCTACATATTAGTCAACAATAATAAAATTAAGTTAAAGAAACCATTGTAATGT
The DNA here is from genome assembly GCA_923062675.1 of Marasmarcha lunaedactyla. NCBI lineage: Eukaryota > Metazoa > Arthropoda > Insecta > Lepidoptera > Pterophoridae > Marasmarcha > Marasmarcha lunaedactyla. Next base: position 15,165,943 of record OV281339.1, on the reverse strand, counting down.
AATTATCTTCAATTTAGGACAAGCAAGATATTATTTGTTTTTTGAAATATATTGGCGATAAGTGAAATATGTCTACATTTTCGAAGTGTTCATTATACATAGTAAGCAGGCGATGCATCGGAGCGCGCGCGCCGGCATTGGTTCGGCACTGCGCCGTCGCGAAGAAGCGCCACGCGCGCGCCCTGCGTCGATGACTAGTGCGAGGTACAACAAAACAAATCTTATTAACTAATGCACGACAGTTGATTTTAGCTCGACAGAGATTATACAACATGATTGCTCCTAATAGTTTTCGTCTATTTTTCAATGTAAGAGAATTATATTTAGACAACAACAAAGAATAAGGGAGTTTAGTTCTGTTACATCGATAATTCATGGTTCTGAAAAATTTTACTTGCACTCTTTCCAACATAGTACTATATTTTTTATAGTACGGGTTCCAAATTTGGGTTGCGTACTCCACTTGCGGTCTTAAAAGTGAGTAATAGAGGGTTAAATAAACGGCTGGCTTATAAAAATTGTTGGAATTTCTCATAATGAAACCGTACATCCGAAACGCTTTGTTTACAATGGTTTGTACATGCCTGTCGAAATGAAGCTTCGAGTCGAGCTCCACTCCAAGATCCCGCAGGGCTGAGACACAAGACAGTGACGTGTTATGAAGGTTGTAGACAAATTTGATTATGCATTTTTTCTTAGTAAACTGGATGTAATTACACTTTGATGTACTAAGATGTAATTTATTACGAATACAGTAGTTATTTAGTCGATCTAAGTCTTGTTGTAATAAATAACAGTCATTAATTGTGTGAATAGAGCGAAAAACTTTGAGATCGTCGGCGTAAAGTAAAAAATTTGAGTGTTGGAAACATGTATTAATATCATTAATAAAAATTAGGAATAATAACGGCCCTAAAATAGAGCCCTGTGGGACCCCGGATGTGACAGGAATTGTTACAGAATGGAAACCATTGACTACGACTTTTTGCGTTCGATTAGAAATATACGATGCGAACCATCTAAACAAGTTACCGCGAATGCCATTAAAAGCAATTTTGTTAAGGAGAAGTTGATGGTCGACCTTGTCGAATGCTTTCTGAAAGTCGGTGTATACAGCGTCTACCTGGATTCGTCGGTCCATATTTTCAAAAAGATAGTTCATAAAAATCATTAAGTTAGTACAAGTTGAGCGTTGGCGGACAAAACCATGCTGTTCTTCAATTATGCTGTTATGAATAATGGGATAAATTATGTTATGTATAAGTCTTTCAAAAAGCATCGACAGTGAAGATAATTTAGAAATTGGGCGGTAATTTCTTATATCTTGGCGAGAACCACTTTTGAAAATAGGAATGATGAAAGCTTCTTTCCAAGCATCTGGGAAATGACCTTCATTAAGACATTTATTGTAAATAATGTGTAGAGGCATGTATATATTATCCGCGATGTTTTTGAGAAATTGAGGTGGTGTATCGTCCGGACCAGGTCCTTTGTTAGGATTTAAATTTTGTAGTTCGGTTTTTACTTGCTTTGCGGTAATAACAATGTGACTTATTACCTCACACGACTCATTATACTCGAATTCTCCAAAAGGTGTTTGAGCACTAGCACTAGGAGGCTCGTAAACAGATTTAAAAAAGTCCGCAAATAAATTGCAGATGGCATGAGGTTGATGAGAAGAGATCTTATCGAAATACATTTCAGATGGTATATTTGGCTTTCTTTGTAAATTAGATACATACCGCCAGAAATAATTAGGATTACTTTGAATACTATCTTGGACATAATTAACATATCGAGAAAGGCATTTTTTAGACTCAGATCTAAATCGCTTTCTGTAGAGTGAAAAAACTTCATAGTCCGTAATGCTTTTACATTTTTTCCATTTTTTCCATGAAAGTGACTTATTTTTAGATATATGTATTAGAGATTTTGAAAACCATATTGGAAATTTTGTATTTTTCACTATTTTAGTAGGGACAAATTCTTGTATAATGTGTTTTAACCTATCATTAAATTTTATAACGGCTTGTTCAGCTGGCAAGTGGCTCAGCAATGCGAACCAATCGATATGAGACAATTGCTTATTTATGACTTGGTAGTCACATCTATTAAAATTATATTTTACTATAGGTGCTCTGGTCATGCATGTTGTATCGGGGTTGAATGGTATTAACGCAATAAAGGGGGGGTGATGTTTATCAGTTTTTGATAATGCAACGTCAGGAGGTGTTACTGAACAGTCGGTATTACAAATAATAAAATCAAGAATTCTGTTTAGGCTATTTTTTATACTATTAAATTGCGCTGAACTTAATGTGGACATCAGGTATAAAAGATATTCACTTACTTCAGAAGAGTCACAACACGTAAGACCATTTTTTAAAACATTACTATGGGACCATTGCAGGTCTGGTAAATTAAAGTCACCTAACATGATGAAGGTCTCCAGGTTTAGGTCTATGAAATTATGTACAATAGAGTCAAAGTACCTTTTGTACACCTCTGCATTCGTTTTAGGGGGAATGTACGTGACGTTTAGAATATTCCGTTTCATATTCTTGGATTGTTTCATTTCGATAAATTTAAACTCAACGCAAGGTGGCAAGCTATAGTTAGATTTAAAAAAAATAGATTTTTGGGTTAAGTTCGTTAAGTACAGCTATTAAAACACCACCGCCATCCGATTTCCCTGTAAGATAACGATTTCTGTCTTCACGAAATACGGTATACCTGGAATCAATAAACTCACTATCCGAAATTTCAGGAACAAGCCAGGTTTCAGTTAAGGCTATGACGTCGTTACAATTGGAAAGTATATTCATGTACAAGTCGTTAAGTTTAGTGCGCAACCCTCTACAATTTTGATAATAAATAGTAAGGTTATCCACTGGGCAAATATAATCTACTAAAGTTAAGTTTAAGGTATTCGGAGTACAGAGAAGTAGAGTACAAGTCAAATGTAACAGAAATTGAATACTTTGTTATCGAGTTATACGTAAAACGAGCAATTGTTGTGAAGATTTTACATAAAAATATAGGTTTAAGAATATAACATAATATGATTATTGCATAAGTGTTCGTAGCAAGGAGAGTAGATAAATTATTTCTTAACATAGCTAGTCTGGGAGTCTGTAGAGCCGCGTGAAGTAATTTTCGAGAGGTCTCTGTCAGTTCTAATAGCAAAGATAGCAGAATTGTCAGACTCACGCACGAGTATTGTAGAATGTTTGACCCACACGTATTTAAATTTATGGCGAGCGGCTTCCTCACGCGCCCTTCGAAAAAGTAATTTATTTTTCCTAGTAAGATGTTCATTAAGATATATGATTTGTGGTGTACCGCTTAGGTTTAGTTGATCAGATTTCAAACCCTTATGTTTTAAACGGAATTCGGATAATAAATTGTCTCGAAGGGCGCGCGAAGAGAGCTTAACAATAATATTTTTTGGGCGTTTATTGGCTTCTACGTGAGCATGAGGCACTCTGTGCACAGAAACTACATCTGAAGTTGCAACAGAACACTTAAGCATGTTACACAGAGCTAAAAATATATCTAACAAGTTTTCACCTTTTCTTTCGGGAACATTGCTTATTTCAAGGTTACACTGACGGCATTGCTGTTCAAGACTATCAAGTTTGAACTCTAGTTCATACATTTTGTCTATTGAGGTACTTGAAGATTGAGAAATTTTTTCAACAGTCGCGATTCGCTTTTCCAGGTTCAGCTGTTGCTCTGAAGTAAATTGTAGGGACTCTCGAAGGGATGTGACATCCAGAGACACATCTCCTAGACTGCGTTTTAAACTTGATACCTCGTTTCTTGTGACATTTAGCTCGCCGCGGATAGAGCTTATTTCTACTTTAATTTCCGCTGTATTGCTCGTAAGCAAGTCTAAATTACTCTTTAAGTTAGATATTTCACTGCTAATGTTCGAGAATTTGTTGCTTATGTCTAGCTTTAAGTCTTGGATAGCATTGCGCAAATCCAGAGCCAAGTTGTTAAATAATTCCTGCCCATCTGAGCCATGTTCGGGTTGCTTGCGTTTTCTTGTATTAATAAAAGTGTCAGCGGTAGTAAGATCTGGACTAGAAGAGCTTTTATTGTCCTTAGGCGGTGAGCGAAGCATATTTACCAGTTAAAGTTTTAGCTATTAAGATGAAAATATAAAAATGTTGAGTGGCTGGTACTACGCAACTTAACGAGAAAAGAGCGATATCGCTAAAGTATCGCAATTGCCGTAGTAGTAAAGTGAAGTTAGAAGTAGTACGTTATTTGGTTGCTTACGTCACTGAGTCCGTGGCCAAATGGTCAAGGCGTCCACTTCGGCTCCAGCGACGTGAGTTCCAATCCAATCACACGAGCAAAAAATGTTTTTCAAAAAACTGTCTTCAATGATATGTTGAGCGACGCGAACGGTATCGGGAACAAGCGGGACGGAGCCATACAGGAATCAAGATGGCCGCTTCGACCTATGGGGGCCCCCGTAAGATAGTAAGAGAGGGTCCGATGTTACGCCAAATATAAGTAAAAAGCAAAAATGCAACAATAAAACCAAGCACAAACTCCGACCACAACACGTACACTCTCCACGAAGTCTATTAAATGAATGAGAACAGAGAATATAACTCTATTATTGGAATTATTGAAATATAATTGATATGTGGGCTTTCTTGAATAGACTGTACAAGGCGTTATTATATTTATTAACTATCAATTATAAATAGTTATTCTTTCGATTAGAGTAATAATTGCGCCTTTTTGCCTTAGTGTAATCCTATCACTAACTGATAAACACTATCCTCGTGAAAGGGCCATGTTTACATACTTATGTAGTTTTCTAAAAGTATATTTATATTTTAGACAAATTTTAGATGTATTTTTAATATTTTAATTTATGAATTTGAGTTACTGAATTCAAATGCAAATGATCAAATTAAAAAAAATTTAAACCAGCACATTACACAACCCGATTGCTATTGTTAACCAAACCTATTTAATTTGGACCACATTACTTTTTGATTAAAAAAAAATTCTATGGAGACATAGGCGATGATTGAATTTAATAAACTGAAGAACGATAATGTATAAAAATATATAAAAAGGATAAAATATAACAGATAGCTAGCATATAGTATTGCAATTTGCAGTGATTCATCAATTAAGAGACAGTGTGCAATAGTGAGACGTGCTATTGTCACGGCCACGAGCCAACGTGAACACTCACTCGGACTGGAGCCATTATTCACTGAACCAAGATATTTTTATTTTTTTTGTATATTTGACAGTTTTTTTTTATTGACAATTTGTATTGTGACGTGAGAAATTGAAAGCTATTTTGTTACGTGAGTGCATTTCGATACGAACGCTATAAGCAAAAATTATTTAAACTGATCCCACTTAAACTAAACTTCTAAGTAGGAAATATAATGATTGTATACATGACTAAAATAAAAGTGAAAAGGGTCTCTTTCTCTTTACTGACTAGGACAGTTCAATTACTGCCCGGCAGCAGTGTCAGACGAAGCGCTAATAGCCACGTTTAAATTTAACCAAGCTAATGAATTGCTGTTGCAGAGACACTTGTCTTGTAAACATTAATTTAATGAAGTAAATCTAGCATAAATGCGTAGTTAAGAGTTTTGTTTTAAAATATATATAATTTATTTCATTCCTTTATCATACGAATATTCGGCGTCATCTTTTATAAAATGGAAATTATTATTGATTTGATTTTTCTAAAGGGAGCGCAAAGATTCTTATGAAGATTAATCAAATTTGTTACAAAAATTAACATAAAAGAAAATCTTATTTTTAAAATTCTCGCCAATATTAGAAGAATTTGTTTATTTTTGCCATTTGCTTTTGTTTGACAAATACAAACCTTTAATTTAAATAACAAAAATATATATTAGTTAACGTTCAAGCATTAGAGGGCGTAAAACTGGTAAATAGATAAAAGCATCAAAAGACTACTGACAATAAAACTAATAGTTTGAAACATGAAGATAGTAATTGAGTGATCCGGATGGATTGGTAGCCGCGTGTAACGGAATGAATTAAAAGATTTATGGAATACTTTTTACTTTATTATACTTTCTATGTGAATACTGTATATCACTTTTAAATCAGTGAAAGGTTAATGTATGTTAATGTGTATAAAATATATAAGAGCATTTAATACAAAATTTCTTTGCTTATACCTATTAAGGAACTAATAAAAATACAATGAACCAGTTTTAAAGAGTTCTCTTAATTTATAAAGATAAGCAGTCTTTCCACATGGGATGTAAATTATTAAAGAACATTAAATGCACATAGTTAAAAAGGGCACATGGGGTCAGACCACAATACTGAGCAACATCCCCAAAGACACCACATACCTAAAATCAAAAAAAGAATTACTATTCATAAAAAAACAATCAGTTGGCCCGAAAGTTTTGTATGGAAAGCATATTTTCCTATTTGCTTTAGTGGGTCCAGATAGCAGTTATTGACAGTGTTCATAAAATACTTTTGGATAAAATTACTAAGCTTGAAACAAACGCCATAGGAACAATAGAGGATACAATAAAGTATTGAAAAATACTAAATTTAAACATTATACAATATCAATACAAAAACATTTCTTTATTACGTTATGTAAGAATTCATAAGGAGTTATTTGTAGATTAGTCCACACAACTTGATACTTTTTCATTTCATATTAATTAAGTTGAGTAGTTATTTTTGCTCAAATATATTGATTGTTAGTTTAGATACCTTTTGTTTATTAATAAAGGGACATTATTACTAAAAATATTAGTGTTATTTTCAGGAAAATCAGAAAGTACTTTCAGACGAATTGTAGATGAAGGCTTTCAAAACAATGTAGTATTTAAAGTCCTGGTAAACATAGACATGGACGTCCAAAAAAGAAAATTAATGGTTGTGCACTGCGTCAAAAATTCAATATTTTAAAACTGTTCCAAAATAAATTCTAACAACAATACTAATAAGTATTTCAAATGCGTTTGACCTTAAAGATAAAGTTGACCTTACATTGACAAAAGTGATAGACTGGCTAAATTGGAATAGTTAAAAATAAATGTGTCTAAGACTAAATTAATACAATTTAATACAATAAAAAGAAAATTTGTGATATTAAATATAAGTTATAATGGACTATCAATTAAAAATGTTGAATCGACAAAGTTTTTAGGTTTAGAAATTGACAAGTGGTGCAACTGGAAAGCACATAATAATTAAGTTACGGGCTAGGATCGAAAAATACGTGCACGTATTAAGAAGAATCAGAGAAGTTGCGGGAACAAATACAGCGCTTCTATCTTACCACGGATTTGTTTTCTCAATCTTAATATGTATGGTATAATATTACGGGGCAACTCTGTTGATCCAATTAACATATTTCGTGCACAAAAAAATGTATACGTTCAATTTGTGGAGCTGGATTTTTAGACAGCTGCAGGCCACTGTTTCAAAAACTAAACCTCCTCACGGTTTGTCTGCATTTGTCCTATTTGTCTGCACATTTCCAACCTCAGCAGCACAACTTTATACCAGCACTAAGACGCATGGCGGCACGACGGACAACACCAAAACAAATTCGTCGATCAAAATTATACAGAAAGAATATAATCAATTAATTAGTAATTTTAGCGATATTTTTCATAAAAAAAATCCCAGAGATGGAAATAGAATTGCACTGGAACTGCCCAGCGTGGTCAAGTGCTGGAGGTATTTGGGAAGGAGTGATAAGAAGTTTAAAGCAAAGTATAAAAAGAGTAGTAGCTTGTGAAGAATACAGTACCGTCCTAGCTCAAACAAAAGTATTTCTAAACTCAAGGCCATTGTGTTCGATCACAGAGAACATAGAAGACCTAGACTTTTTAACCCCTTTACATTTTTTAATTCAGCAAGCGGAAACAACTTTAATTGAAACTGCCCAGGATGCCCAAACTAGATTGTATTTAATAAGCAAAACTTTCAAGGATATCTTGCAGCGTTAGAAAACTATATTAGTACGAAGCAAATAATGGCTCTACCCTCAAAATAACCCATGACGATCGACTGCCAGCCGGAAGGTGGCCAATGGGTCGATTAGTGGAAACCCATCCAGGTAGCGATAACTTGCTAAGAGTCATTACTTTAAAAACAAAAAACGGCTACATAAAACGTCCTGTAGTTAAGTTATCATTATTACCCCTTCACGACTTAAGCAATGAATACCAAAATAATAACGCCCCTAAACAAAGAAGCAAAATTTTAAATTAGAAAACATGAAAAAAATAAATAAAGTAGCATTAATCATCATTCTAAATGAGTAAACGTCGTACTATAGCAAATATTTTATATGATTGTGCATTTTATCATGCACGGAAGATGCACACAGTTTAAAACAACTAGATAAAAATCAATCATTATATTAGGTCCTTACATATGAAATAGGCGTTTTGTCGTACTGGCCACTTTGATCTGTATTATCTCCTCTTTGTTTAATAATTAAATTAAATCTCGTGTATAGACGTGTAATATATTCGTCTTCATCGTCACTTTCCATCAGGTGAGATAGAAGACAAACTTTTTCAATAAAAAAAAAGAATTCCAATTTCAAATTTATACGGCTATTTACTAACGCATTTGTGTGTCTAAAACCGTACTTCATTTCTATTTTTCCTCTTTTGAATTTTTCTTTGCGTCACTGAGTTTACAAAATGGAAAACTTAAAATATCGCGTTATATACGAGTACGAGTTCTACTGTAGCACCAGTGCTGCAGAAACGGTTCGAAGTACTAATTCTGTGTATGGCGGCGGTGTCGCAAAAGAAAACACAGTGCGTTTTAGGTTCCAACTTTTTCGTTCTGGGAATTTCGACCTGCAGAACAAGCCCCGTGGACGGCCGCAGACAGAGATTGTGGAAGCGGATCCATCTCAAACCACGACCGAGTTAGCCGTGCGGTGTTAGTGACAAAACTGTTTTAATTCACTTGCATCAAATTGGGAAAGTGAAAAAGCTTGAGAGGTGGGTACCTCATGAATTGAGTTCAACAAATCGACAAGCGTGCGTTGACTGCTGCGTTACATTGCTCAACCGGCTCAGTAATAAAAGGATTTTAAATCGAATCATGATGATGAAAATTGGATCCTGTACGACAAACGGAAACGCTTATCTATTAGCCGAATATAACATTATAAAACTAACGAAAAATACAATAAAAAGCACGTTCAAAATTTTGCACGGACACCTATATATTTTAGATAATAAAACAAACTTAATCCAAAGCAATATTCAAATTATTCCGGAAATGACCTCAGCGAGTCCTACAGCGAGTAGCAATTTAATTCAAAATTTAAGAAGGATTCAAGCTACATACATTATTAGATACAACTACCAAAATATATCATGGCCAAATTAACTTACATTTATTGACACCGAAGCAATTACGAGATGACCTCTAAATTATATCGAATTAGATATCCAGAGAAGTTATGCTACCTATAGAAAACAGTTATACTTACTTATATAAATTCACATAATAATTAAAGTAAAAGCTAAGCTTACACACAACCAATTAATCTTCTAAATAACGTTACCATGAATTAGAAAAATACCAAAAAAAAATTTTTTTTTATTATTTATATATTAGAACACAAAACAGACACATTCTTCTTCACAAAAATAATATTACATTAAGAGCCTTTATACAAAATCAAAGCTCTCCCGAATCGGTAAACTGCAACACGCACACGTATCCATTACATGCACACATCTGCAGTGCTGTATGATACAGTCGCTGGCCGTCAATTAGCGCGTCCGCAATGGTTTTGATACTTTTTCAAATATGTTTGACTTATTTTACGTTATTATATTTTAATTTTGATTAATAGAAATATAAATTTATGTAATTTATTACTTGAGTTATGTTTTGCAAAGTAAGATATTTAAATACCTGGTTAGGATAATATGGGACGAAATAAAATTGGGGTACAATAAGGGCTTAACGAAGAGATTTATATCATTATGTCATTATATATAGACGTTTGTTATAGTAGTTATGATTTAAGATAAGAGTATTTACTTAATAAAAATAAATAAAATTAGGTTAAAAAAATGTTATTTATTATTATACAATACAGTCCCAAACTTTAATTTGGGCCTCACTTAAGGTGCAATATCTTATAGCAAATTGAAAATGACTAGAGCTATTAAATTGACTGATTACGTTGACATATTTTTTACACTGTAAAAAAATAGGGATAAATACCCTGCAGTCGGTCGACAATGAGCTGATGATGAAAACTTTTTTACCGGGTACTTAAAAGTTCAGACTTTTAAATAATATACAGTGTAAACTATATGTCCTAAAATCTGAATATATACACCTTCTTCACCTTAAGCTCATTATGTTAACTGAAGGTATGCAATTATGTCATGCATGTCATTTTCGGTATTGTTTTATAGATTAAAAATCACTATGAACAAGGAGCAACCAGCGACTACTATGGTCGAATGTAACGAAGATCTTCCCAGTAGCTCCAAGGCTGTTAATTATCTTGCAAGTTAATTATTTATTTTAAAAATTTTAAATTTTAAATAAAAACACAATCTAATGCCCTCAAATCTAATAAAACAGTGATTAGACTTTACGACAAATTGTGACTTTCTCAGCTTGACGTTTTAGCAAGGGAAAGTGAAAACCTTTAGATGGTAGATTACAGTGCATGCAGATCCCTTAGTAAGCCAGATTGTGATAATCTGGAGGACTACAAATTGTAGTCTAATTACTATTTCAACCAACACAATTCCTTCAAAAAGAACATACCTTCAGTTAACATAATGAGCTTAAGGTGAACAAGGTCTATATATTATGATTTTAGCTCATATAGTTTACACTGTATATTAATTAAAACTCTAAACTTTTAGGTACATGGTAAAAAAGTAATCATCATTGTCGACCCGCTGCAGGGTAAAAACCTTCTCCCAGAGGGACAATATCGCATTATATTAAGAAAGCATGGTTGCCTCCTCCAGATTGGCGAATTTCTTTTTGAACTTTGGGTTCCGGTTTAGCAGTCTGTGCAGGTTTTTATCCGCTCATACATTTTTCAAAGATAAAAAATCATTAGTGCGTGGCTGGGTGCGTTCGAACAAACGGCCAGTCACTGCGCCACCACAGCTCTGAATCATCATCATCATCATCATCATCAACCCATTTTCAACCTACTGCAGGGTGCGAGCCTTCTCGCGGCTCTGAATTATATGTGTAATGAATAAATGAATAAATAATATTAAGGTAACGTGCCTTTTTGATTCTTTTGCCTTCGTGATATTATTATATTGACTACCACTTCGATTTTTTCTTTAAAAATTATTTTCTATCCTACCTTTATTACCCATTTTAAAAGTTGGTGCTAAGTACACTCATGTTTAAAATAAAATGTTGGTCTTGGTATAACTTTATCTTTTTATTTTATATATAACTGTTATTTAATACATCTTACTCCGATGATGGAGCAAGTCACAATGTCTTGATTTTTTTAATTTATTTTATGTGAAACATATTTTAAAATATATATTCTTCTTAATTTATATCGACCTCTTTACTGAAACATCGTAGCATTCTGACGTGCTTCCTAAGGCTTAGCCGTGACGGTACCTAAATACAAAGATTTTTATAGATTTGTGTATTAGTTACTAATAAAATAATACTTGGAAAAATGCAAAATGTCAATATTAAATTTATTGTTTATAATAAAAATAAATATTTATACCAAAAGTTTCAAAATTGATGGCAAGCGTTCAATATTTACTACGGAGTTCAATAGCACTGAACGAAAGCGTGGGGAAAAAAGCGACACGTCCACACTCTGGAAGGCCTCGGTCGGTACTACTTTAGTACTTATTTTCATCTATGGTCGGTACTAAATACAAGAATTGAGCGCGTGCATTAGATTTTATGAAAATTTTCTCAATACATGTTTTAGATGATAAAATTTCAAATAATTTGAACTCATATTTCAATGCGTACGTGTAATATTTTGATAAGAAACGAACACTGAAAACTCCTAAAATTGCACGGTTTTGTACAAACGCTCTCAACACACATGTGTTACAGCAATATGTTGTAGCATTAGTGGTACTTATAGCTTAATTTACAATAAGTCATACTAAATAACAAGAAATCATACTAAAAAATATATATTACATTGATTTGAACATGTATGTATTTGCACCTGTGTTACCGGGGATATCGTTGCAAGATTCAATCACATTTTAAAATATTAAAGATTTATGTTTGAAATTTATTAAAATTACAGTCAAACAAATCTAATTCAAAAGCGGAATCAGCTTTACAAACTTCGTTATATTGTCGACACATACGAACTATGGGGTTCAAATATGAAGTATTATTCCTGTAAACGTTTAAACAAAAACTTTTGGCACTTGGGACCTATAATTGATATTTATATCAATGAAGGACAACAATGACGAAGAATCTACTATAGAATGTATGATTTTGTAAAGAAAAGTATAGGCACTGAGCCGGCGTCTAGTATTTTAGAACGCATTTTACTTATAGCATCATCATTTTGTTGTTGCACTCGGGAGCATGTTCGAAGCTTCGAACGGTATTTAAAATTTGGCATTTTAGGTGTCTAGATCATAATTATTATGATTTGTCTAATCGGCTAATTAGACAGCGTGATACGATCGTTGCCCCGGCCGCTCCAAGTCAGTCGATTCACAGCAGCGCCCGAGTGCTTTTAACTCTCATATTCACTAATTTCCTCTCATTTTCATTTCATGTAATATAATTTAGCGTTTATTAACTTATATAAAATATCCTTAAAGTTTCGTGGTTTATTATCAGCAGCAGCGCGACCTAATACAGTCCATAGATTAGTGCGTAACTCGTACAGTAACCAATAGACGTTCATCCAGTTAAATTAATCTAAAATTTTAGATTTTGAGAAAAATATATTTAGTATATATTTAGAATTATACAAGATAGATCTTCCGCAAATAAAAAATGTTTAAGCTTACAGAATATTTTTAAATTTTATTAATAATTTATTTATATTAAACGGTGTTACCATATTCCCTACAGGTATTTGAAGTGGTGACCTCATTTTTGTCAAGACTTTTTGGTCGCACTGTACATAATCCAATTGTGCTGGAGACCATGCCACCTTTGTTCGCACGCATCGCTTTGTAGCAACACAAACAGACGAACCTTGCGATTGCTCAACACGTCAGTGGAGCGCACTGATTTGTTTTATTGCTCATTGAATGATTTTACCCTAGGCGCTTATTGTTTAATAAGTTAATTGATGCCACTGGCCTTTTGAATATTGAGTTTTAAACTAATATTTATTTTCACTTATGTGCCCAAATATTATTGCATTATCGATTTTGAATTTCGTTCAATAAAAATTGCTTTTATTTCTCAATTTTGGTATTGTTGCAATAGCCGTGAAATAAATAAATTTAACTCCTTGCTTACCACAGTTTAAACTCACTTTTAAACCATATTGCAAAAGTACTGCGTAGTCAAAACGTTTAAAAATTTGTGAAGAATTAAACTGACGGTGTAATATACTCGTAGAACTTATAAAAATCAATTAGGAAAACTTAAACAAAACAACTTTTTCTGAAATGTCACATTGTCGTAAACAAACCAACAAAGCCCTAGAAAAATGACTTTAACGCTGTGGTAGGTTTATATAATAATTCTTGGCTGAAGATTATATATAAGAGAAGATTAGATTTAAGACATAAGATCTGAGATTTAGGTTATTAGCGTATTTTTTATAAAGGTTTTTAAATTTTTTTGCGCTTGATTCTAAGATGCGTCACTTTAGGGTAATGTGACATATTAGGTCTTTACCTATGAAATTGCCGTTTTTCACGAAATAAATGAAGCGTAATTTTTTTATATATTTTTTATTTCTATTAATCAAAATAATCACCCATGCAATCAATGCATCTTTGCCAACGCATTGGTAGCTTATTGATGCCTTTCTTGAAGAAATCAGCTGGACGGGAGGCAACAAATTCTTCAAAGGCATTTTGTACTGCCTCTCGGGTATTGAATTTTTTCCCGCCAAGAAGTTATCCAAATTCTGGAAAAAGTAGAATTCTGTAGGCGCAAGGTCTGGTGAGTACGGCGGATGACGGAGAACTTCCAACCCCAACTCTTGTAGCTTGGAGACCGTCTGCTGTGCATTATGAGGTCGCGCGTTGTCGTGCAGGAGCAGTGGAGCCGAACGATTGACCAAAGCTGGTTGGAGACGTGCAAGCTTCTCCATCATTGTGTTCAGTTCTTCACAGCACACATCTGCAGTAATGCTTGTCCCGTTTGGCAAGAAGCTGTGATGAATTACACCCGCGTTAGACCACCAAACAGTGACCCTCACTTTTCTAGGGGTAAGTTTTCGTTTAGGGCATTGTTTGGGTGCTGAACCAGGGTCCTACCAACTTGCTGAGCGCTTACGATTGTCAAACAGGATCAATTTTTCGTCACAAGTAACAATGCGGTTCAGAATTCCTTCATTTGTATGCCTGCTGAGCAGTGCAAGGCACGTCTCCACGCGTACTTCGCGCTGGCGGTCATTGAGTTCGTGGGGTACCCATTTGTCAAGCTTTTTTACCTTGCCAATTTGACGCAAATGGACCAATATTGTTTTGATGCTAACGTCGAAAGCTGCTGCTAATTCAGCAGTGGATTGAGTTTCATCAGCTTCCACAATTGCCTTTAATTCGTCATTGTCGACCAAAGTTTTCGGACGACCACGGGGTTCATTTTTCAGGTCAAAATTTCCAGAACGGAAGCGGGTAAACCAATAACGGGTGGTGCGTTCGTTTGTAGTGTTCGCTCCGTAAACGTCGTTGATGTTGCGTGCCGCTTGTGCCGCTTTGCTGCCACGACGGTACTCATACTCCATAATTACTCGAATTTTTAACTTATCCATGATGACGAAAAAAGTTCGAATGCGATGAAAACAAAACACTAACTATTAAACAAATGACGATTTTAGAAAAAGAATTCCATGTTTGTCAAATAAAATTAATTTGAAATTAGAATTATCAGTCACAAAAAAAAAATATTTTCATTTGAAATGGCCAGTACGGCAAAACGGCAGTTTCATAGGTAAAGACCTATTATAATTTTTAATACTTTCTACTCGTATCGATATGTACGCGTAACATTCTGCGCTGTCAGTTAAATTCTGCTTCAACCAGTACAACTTCTTGAGTAATATCTGATCAAGCCAAGAAAGGGTTTTGAACCTGCTACAGTACCTAGAAAGGCTTTTTAATAATTTTTCTATAATAAATTTTTTGCGCATATTTCCGCATGACACGATTTCTAGCTTAGCTTTAGCTAGCGAATAGTAGCGTATATTGTGATCTTTAGAGTATTCCTAATCAATAAATATAGGAATAATCCTGCGCTTGGTTTTTGAAAAAAAAAGAAAAGACAAGCGGTGCTCATGCCAAGCACCGCAACAACATTTTCAAACCCCTTTAAAACATAAAAACATATGTGGTTTAGCATTGGATCAACTTTATTCCTTTACTACTCTATTACCAGACAATATTTTGTATACCCGTAAAAATTACGACCATGAAAGGTACGTGCATATGCAGAATATTTCGTCATCATGTTACGAGTTGCTTTTGCAAAGTCAAGTTAATTATAATGTGGACCTGCAGATCATGGTATAACAAAACTTTTCATGCTCCTAAAAAGAAATTGAAAACTCCCAAAACTCTAACATAAGTTTGTGTTTGAAACTTAAATATAGGTCGATGTTAAGAGTTCATAGAGTATTTATAATAAAGTTGCAAGAAACTTCACTGAAAATTTTATTCATTTTACAGTTTTTAACCCAATATTATTTCTAAAATATATAAAATGTAAGAAATCACTTTTTATAATATTGTTTTTATACACAAGTAAGCTTAATAATTTTAGTATTGTTATTGTATTTTCATTATAATATTACTTATATTTTTTTGAAGTCTGTGAGGATTTCTGTAAAGTAAAACACACATCATTTCATTTTTATCTATAAATACTGCATTTTCAAATAACTTATACACGTGCATTGTTTTAATAAAATAATGTAAGGAAGAAATAAAAACCTATTATGTAAGCGTAAATCTTTTAGTATAAAAGTTGCATATGTTATAGTATGCATAGCAATGAAATATAATATTATTATTTCCAATGACATATTACATATAGACCAGGTTATGCACTCTCAACAATGGCAAAGCAAATGCAAGGCATTTGTCCGCTGTTTCACTTAGTCTTGTGCAACCCAGTAGCACGGCTAAACGTCAAACAAAACCGAAAAAGATATTTATTGCAGCTGTAGGCAAAAAAGGACCAAAAAGTGGAAATTTCATAAAAAATCACAAAAGCGGCAATATCTCGAAAACCAGAAAACTTTTACTGGAAGCATGTTGGTGTTATCTGATAGGCATCCATCTACCACCAGTGTCACCCTTACGTGTCATTTCTGGGACACCCTGTATATCGGGTAGGTGTCTATAGTTACGCTGATGCCGTCTTTTGTGTTGTAATGTTTGGGTATGACTTGTCTATATGTAATATGTCATTGATTATTTCATTATTTTTACTTTTAATTAGCCAGCTTATTTTTTTTTATTACTATACATCAAATTTTTCTTATTATTGGTACTATAATTAAATGAACCAACTGAAGAGACCGGATTTGGAAATTAAAAAATAAAAATATTATAATGACCTGCTCGGTTAAATCTTTCAAAGCCATCTTTTGTATTCGAAAAAACAGTTAGTAATTTAAAATGTGGCTAGTATCTAAATAGTCATATTATTTTATTTTTTGACATATATTTGAACCAACTTCAACAGATTAAGATTTTTATGAGATAGGTATTGATTGGTAATAGTTCAAAATTAAAAAGCGCATATTTTTGACCATTGACATTGCACATATGACTGCAAGACTGAAGTTGGTTATTTTTTAGTTTTTTATTTCTAATAATATATTTATTTTGTGAAGGAAGTCATATGCAAATACTTGCATCATATAATTTAATAAAAAAAATATGCCAATAAATCCTACTAGAAATCGTAAATCCTCACAAACACTATCATATCAATTACTTGAGACACTTTGTGATGAAAGTACTCTGTAAGTACTAAGTACTTAAACCATCGGTATTTTAGTTTAAAGTTAGTAAGTTTAAGGTTATAAACTTGAAATTTTGGTCCGATTCGTATATGCTAACTATCTATTCCTCACTTGAGTTGAGGACCAAAGACACAAGGTTTGAGAAAGATTTAAGAAAAGTAATTCCGAGGTTCTTTTCGAAATGCATCTATAATGTTACATGAAGAAATAAATCTTTTACCAGAATCCAGGATACACTTAACTTAATCAAGTATATTATTCTAGTTAATTTAAATTTTATAAATTTCATTGTTGCCTGGAAGAGATCACTCTTTCGGCAACAAGGCCACCCACGTTGTCACTCTCTTTTTTTGTAGTTTTAATCTAAGCGTATTTTAATATTGTAACTGATTTGGCAATAAAGTGTATAATTATTATTGTACAAGTCTTTTCGTACGTTTTGGTTTCTACAAATTTTTTGCACAAATCTGCTGTTGAAATAAGTATTACTTAATTGATTAAAAATTAGTTGCAAGGAATATCATTATAAATATTTTGTATAAACTCATACACAAAAATACTACTAAAGACAGTTTTCCGATAGGCTTATAATAGCCGTCTAATTAACATATAAATAGGTTTACAAACTAATTACCCGAAATTAATAGTATTTTTCGGATTGAAGAATCTGTATAATAGTAATTTTAACATTTGTAATATATTTTATCACTTATACGCAACAACTACGAACGCTTTCCGCAATCCATCAATAACTAATTGATTGACTCGGGGCATTAGCACTAAGCATCATTTATGAATTATGATGCATTGAACGTTGATAATTCAACCGTATTTTACAAATTTAAAGCCATTAAGGTTTCAACTCAAAACATTATCAAAATTAATTTTTAATACGATAGGATAAATAATTAAATTACTTGTAAACGTATGCTGCCATTTCAACTTGAAAACACAATATATAGCATATAGTCATTTTAGCGTGACGGGTCGCTCACTTCCCTCTAATATGGTTGAGGAGGGCGATGGCTGGATCCCGCGTTAACTCGTGAACGGGTGCCGTTTGAGGGTGTTCGTCGTTTGGATACTTGGGGGGAGGGAGACTTGCCGAGCTAACAGATGCAGAAAAGAATAATTTTGTATAGACATAAAGAGACTCTGTAAATTTATTTTGAAAAAAAATATATACCCGTGAAGTTTCTTGCCAGTTCTTCTTCACGAAGGTTTTTTTCGAACTGGTGGTAGAATCATGTTTTATTTGACGTCAATAAGAACAAGTAATTGTCAATTTTGAGAAATAAATATTCGAATTTGAATTTGAATTTGAATTTGAATTTGAATTTGTGCTGTTTCAGCTGGTATAAAAAACTAATGTACTTAAATAAAATTATGATACTTAGTTATTTTGACTAATTGCTTGACTATTAGTAGGTGTTAATAAATAAGGTAAATTAAATGGTTCCTTCTCTTAAAATTATTGTATTAGTCTAAAAACCTAAGATGGCCAGATTTGCTCAATGCTAGCATGTCCTAATCTTGATAAACCTATTTGCCGTGGCGGAACTTTGATTCGAAAGCCTCCAGAAATCTAGATCGTCTCTAATCGGATGCATTCCAATAGTAGGTATTATCCGGTTGTAACTAGGAACAAGCCATTGAATCCGTATAAACACTGTCCGCAAACGTAACGATAGATCTTAAAGCACAAGTATTACAGTGATCTATAACGGCTTAGATAAGAAAATTAGCAATTAAAATACGATACAAAGAAAATACGATTTTTTCCTAAAACATGTGTTATCTACAATGGTAAATGTAGTAGTAAGATGCCAATCATTGTACCTTTACTAAAAATACCTATTAATTTAAGCTTATGATATGACGCTTTTTCATTAAATATCTTTTCATTCATAAGGTGCGTAATTTCAGAAATTTATGAGACTTGCTTGTATTACGTATTGCTTATATATATTTATACAATGTTGATAAAAGCGAGAGGCATTTAATGAAACCACATATACTATAAGTGCCTACTGTTAATCCGAAACTATTAAAAAAAAGTTTACGAGAAGTATACGAAAAAACATTTTTCAAAGAACTTAAATAGCTTTATAATTAAGTTAAAATGTAAATATCCTTTGTTGAGTAGCCTGCCGCCACCTGCGTAACAAATTGGCAACGTAGCATTTGAGTAGCATAGCGCGTGCGACGGCAGGCTCACCGGCTCGCACACCTACCTACACAGCGGAGCGCCCGGGTTTGATGTGGATGATAATGTAAACATGTGTTGTAGGTAACGTTGGAAGGTATGATCAATGAAAATAATAAACAAAAATAATTGATTGTAACACTTACACATTAAATCTTCAATTGTTCGAAATGTCCGCCGTTTGCAATGGTACACAAATTATAACGACGTATAATATTGTTATTTAACCCTGCAATAAGGTCACTGTTTGTTGTTAAACTTTTTAATTTATTAAACGCTAAAATAATTCGGTTTTTAAGTTCCTCTAAGGTATTCACGTCTGTCGCGTACACTTCACTTTTCACAAACCCCCAGATAAAAAATTCCATTGGAGTGAGATCCAGGGACCGTGGTGGCAATCCTACTGGTCCAAATCGACCAATCCACTGCTGTCCAAACATTTCGATGAGTAGCTCTCTGGAAGACATCACTGAATGTGGAGGAGCTCCGTCCAATTACTAATTACGTCCAATACCATAAATGCCGATAATCGGCTAAGGGTAGTTCTTTGGTATATTCAGCAACGGGACCGAAATATCTCCAAAATTTTTGCCGCGTTAAGGTTGCCGTCAATAAAAACAGGGCCAATAATCTGTTCCCTGTGTATACCAGCCCACACATTAACAGAGAAGCGGTACTGATGCTCTGACTCCCGGATCATGCGTGGATTTTCAATGCTCCAGTATCTGAGATTTTGTTAGTTCCATATGCCATTGCGTGTAAATGTGCTCTCGTCGGTCCACATGACATTTAATAAAAAATTCGGGTCGTCAGTAACTTTGTCAAGTATCGACTGGCAGTGAGTACGCCTGACTGGCAAATCCCTCCTTAAAAGGGCTTGAATTTTTAAAGCTTGTACGGTTTGCGTTTATTCCTTTTTAAAATGTTATGCACGGTTCTATGGCAAACTCTAAACTGGCGTGCGGCTCTATGCAGACTCGATGTGGGGTTGCGGTCAAAATAGTCAAGAATCTGTTGCTCGCGCGCAGTAGGTATCTGCTGCGGTGGGACTCCCTCCTGATGCGCTGCTAATGGTTTGTTTTCCCGTGCCCGTTGTACTGCCAATACTATGGTGCGAGCGTTCCTAGGGCACGCGTGGCTGTCTCCATACTTTTCTCGGTAAGTTCGCAGAGCTAGAGCTGCGTTTCCGTGGGATTCCCCATATATTAAAATCATGTCAGTGTATTCTGACGCCGTGTATGTAGCACGAGGCATTGTGGATGTCTTACGTACTTACAAAATAATTAAAAACTAAACCTTAAATACCGAGTTACGTGTCCTGTCACAAAAGTAAAACTAACACTAAATAAATTCTGTGTCCTGTCACAGCATAAAAAAGCACTATCACTAATAAGAAGTTTGGTGTCCTATCACAATAAAAACTTATTATTATTAGTAAATGCGACGCGTGAGCGAAAATAATCTGTGCTGAATTGCGTAACGTGCACCCCGGATGCAACGCGACTTCACACCTTGACCTAATTAGCCGAGCCGCCGCCGGCGCAATAGCAACATATTGATCTATTTCTATTTCTGTTACGCTTATTACATTAGAGTGAGATAACCGTGATCTGTACTTTCTTTTCAGGAAAGATTTTGTAACTGTGTACTTCCTTGTTTGTATTGCAAACTTACGATGCGAACTGCCAACGAGGCGTCGTTTGCGTGAATTTTGTCGTTTAGATAACTATGTATGCCTATAGTACAAACTTACGATCAGGTGATCGGGAAGATACAGAGTGTTTAAATGAAACTAAGTAAAAACTAAAAAGCATTCCTATGACTAAACTATTGCTTACATTGATCTGATTTTTGTTGTGTAGTCTGATAATGATACACAAAATATGTGGTTTCATTTAATGCCTCTCGCTTTTATCGACATTATATATATGTGTATGTTTATTCTGGGTCATCCATAACACAAGCTCAGCTTACTTTGGAGCCATACAGAAGATGTGTTTGTCTGGGGATTTATACTCATACATATATAAATTTATATTTTTAAACTTTTATTTATAAACTATTATAAATAAAAGAATTCATAGATAAGATATACTGAATTCTTAGAAAAATACTATTCGAAAATGATCTGGAAATAGTTTACAGGCAAGCCCCATCACACTGAACAGTTTGTATAAACTGTTGAAGTACCCATTGCCACAGCTCTAAAATTGCAATACCGCTCGAGACCAGATTGGTTCAGTAATAGTTTCTTTTTAAATTTAATGTTGTGTTTTATTGACTATAGTGTGTAATTTTTAGGAAACAAAAACCTTATGGCGTTTTAAGGACGCTGTGTGTGTGTTCTTTTTGTGTCCTTCTTTGTGTGTTTTTCACTGTGGTAACATAGGGTTGATTCGCCGTGTGTAAGCTCTGTCTTGTATGACTGTAGAAATTGATGACAAATATGGCGGCGCTAAAGCATGGCGGTGCTTCGAATTTAAATTGTTATGAAAAATAGTCTTCCTTAACAATAATAGTAGATTAACATTTAGAAATATAGATATTTATCTTGAGTATTCTCCGAAAGGATTCTGTTTCGTTGTGTTTTTTCTATAAAACTACATGTAGGCCAACTTATGCGCCATACATGCCTATCCCTAAACGTCTACACGCGGCGCACCGAGGTGCGTAGGCACGGTGTGATTTTTGTCAGTTATTGTATCGAAGTCTGTGTGGTCGTGTCGATGGCGCCGGATATTTTCGATAGATAAGATATACTGAATTCTTAGAAAAATACTATTCGAAAATGATCTGGAAATAGTTTACAGGCAAGCCCCATCACACTGAACAGTTTGTATAAACTGTTGAAGTACCCATTGCCACAGCTCTAAAATTGCAATACCGCTCGAGACCAGATTGGTTCAGTAATAGTTTCTATTTAAATTTAATGTTGTGTTTTATTGACTATAGTGTGTAATTATTAGGAAACAAAAGTTGTACTAAAAGTGTACTAAAAGTTTGAAAATTAGAACAAAAAATACAGAATAATAAGGTAAGCCAGTTAAGTGATCGCGGGTATCTTTAAACTATAATTTCGCTTTGTTGAAAAGATGCAGAAAACACGTGTTATCTATAATAGGTATATCACGTTGTCCGCATGCATTCCTGATAGTCTTCTACCTGATGTTTTTTATTATAAACTAAAATTTCGTTTTATCGAAAAGATGCAAAAATTCCTGTTTTCTTTAATAGATATATCACGTTATCCGCATAAATTGCTAGTAGTCTTCTACCTGATGTTTTTTATTGTAAACTTAAATTTTGCTGACGGTCTCCCCAAGTCACAGTCTATGGCAAGGTGTTATTGGATATTTTAGTCTTAATATAAGACCAAAGGCTTTAGGATTTTGTTTAATGTTATCCTCAATCCTCTTAATATAAGAATTGTAGCAGTCTTTTTGTAATAATTTAGCTCTTGCTCTTAATAATGTAAAAGAAATAAAATCTGAATGGATTTTACATTTTAAATATTTTTTATGAAACTTATACTTTTACCTTAATGTTTTAATCAATGCACTGTTGTACCACATAGGATATTTGTGTCTGGATAGTGCGCGTTTAACTGGAATAAACTCATCAATTAAACTATACAATAAATTATAAAACCTACTCATACATTCCTCTAACGGGTGGTTAGAGAATAAATTGAAAAAATCTACGGTTCCAAGTTTCATAGATTTTTCAGCTTATTCTCTAACCAGCCGTTAGAGATATAGATTAGAGATGTTATGATTCATAGATTCTCTATTATTAGATAAATAACTTTTGAGATATTATAATTTGGTGTTCAAATCCACGGTTAGCCTGATGCTGATTAGACTTGTTTGTTTGGTGTCTTTACGTTCGTATTTATTTAATTTTTAAACATCTTATAAGACTTCTACCAAATATATGCTTTAATATATTGGTATCCTTATTGACTGATTTTCAGTCGTTGCGTAATTTTACCACTTAGATGCCGTAAGGAAAGTAAGGAAAGAGTTGTAAGGAAAAAAAAATTTTCAGAACGTTATATCAAAGTATTTATTTAATTTTTAAACATCTTATAAGACTTCTACCAAATATATGCTTTAACATATTGGTATCCTTATTGACTGATTTTCAGTCGTTGCGTAATTTTACCACTAAGATGCCGTAAGGAAAGTAAGGAAAGAGTTGTAAGGAAAGAAAAAAATTTTCAGAACGTTATATCAAAGTATTTATTTAATTTTTAAACATCTTATAAGACTTCTACCAAGTATATGCTTTAACATATTGGTATCCTTATTGACTGATTTTCAGTCGTTGCGTAATTTTACCACTTAGATGCCGTAAGGAAAGTAAGGAAAGAGTTGTAAGGAAAAAAAAAATTTTCAGAACGTTATATCAAAGTATTTATTTAATTTTTAAACATCTTATAAGACTTCTACCAAATATATGCTTTAACATATTGGTATCCTTATTGACTGATTTTCAGTCGTTGCGTAATTTTACCACTAAGATGCCGTAAGGAAAGTAAGGAAAGAGTTGTAAGGAAAGTAAGGAAAGAGTTGTAAGGAAAGAAAAAAATTTTCAGAACGTTATATCAAATAAACTAACAGTTACTATAAAAGAGTTTCGTCCCTACGCCGTAGTATTGCTATAATGAAATCATATCAACAGATTACAGTTGACGTCGTGGCGCTAGTTCTCATACAATAAATTGCTAAGTTTTTGTGTAAATTCCTTAATATTTTGTGAATTCTTGAAATGGTCAATGTTCAGGAAAATTTATTCATTTTGGATAGGCCATAGCTTGCTCTTTATAAGCAATCCTCAATATGTTGCAAATTTAATTCACTCTATAAAATAATTTACTTTGTTTGTCGAAAATTGCAAAATATGTAACTTTTAGAGCAAAAAGTGAACAAGGCTCCAAAATTCCGCAGATTATCGCGTGATGCACAGCTAGTCAAGTTTTTCAAAGTTCCAAAATTAGATTAACACCGCCCTAACTGATTCACATAACTTTGAAAAACTAAAACTGCATCGAGCTTTGCTTTGAACGTTAATTTCCACTGGGCTACTTGTTGTTTTAGAGATTTGTCTCAAGATAAGATTACGAACCCCCTAATTTCTCCCTTTAATAATTTTCATTTCGTTATTGTCAAAGTTTTTTACAAGTCTAAAATCATAACCTTGTAGGAATTTGCATCAGCAAAGTGTATTGATAAGAAAGGCGTTTTTTGAGTCTTAAGTAGACTTTTTGAGAAACCCTGTGGACACAAGTAAGAAACCGCGAGCCCAAACCATTTAATTTCCTAAGCCATTGTTATTACGAGCCATTGCTTCTAGTGTACGGAGAGCATCTAATCCCATCGAAATTTTGCTGTCAACAGGGGGACCTTATAGGCCCTGCTGCATTTACTTTAGGTATATATTCTTTTACAGAGCAATTAAATTCAAATATTTACGTGTGCTATCTTGACAATGGAAAAGGAGGAGGTTTAAGTATCGTTCAAGCTTTTTATTGAAAAGTCGCCCAAATTGGTCCATTTATGAACTTTGAAAAAATTTGAATATTTTTTTTGGCCGAACAATGTTGCAATGAAGAAGGCATTATTCAAGCTTCAGGCATTACTGTAATCGCGAAATGTTCACTTCGACTCCTGGGTTCACCAATTTTAGATGATCATTTGAGGACATTGTAAATGACAAAATTTCAAAAATGTCAGGCAATTCTTCCAGCTCATCACAAATAATACACATTATAGCCTTTTTCATTTTTCGTCATTGTTTTTCTATGCCAAAATTAGCTCACAATTTTGGAGACAATCCACTTTTAGTACTTGATGAAAAAAATAAAATCAACTCTTTCTATTATTCTTAACAGAAATTTTGATCGTCATTCCTGGGATCAAGCCAGTTTGCTAGTGTGTTTCAGTGGTTTAGATAAATTTCTCTTTTAGCTTTGCTAGCATTTTTATCATAATCGGTAAAATCGACGTATGGTTGAGGTTTTTTTTACACTGGAAGCCGAGAATCACTGGGATATTCTTTCAACTAGTTAAGCAATTCCACAAAATCCTATGGTATGACTCTGGTCCCATCGAGGATGAGTAGGCCGCTGGTATGCGATGCAACCTGTGTAGACACTCGTGTTTCATATTCTTACAACCAGTATCCAATCTGGTTCAGATGACAATAACGCTGACAGCCTCAAACGTAGAAAATATGAAAATCTGGGTAACGGTGATATTTTTGAGGCTTTTCATCTATAGTGTTTTGCTTGTAGTTTATTTTTATCCATCTAATTATTAATATTATTTAATATTCTTATATGTATATTTTGGAATTATAAATAATTTTATAAGTTTTAGTTTTTCAAGTTTGTTGTAGGTATATAAATTACCTACAAAGATATTATATTACGGTATTTCCCTTAACTTCTGTACTACTATTTGGATTTTGTTTAACCAGCATTGAAAATGCATTTAAACGGCTATTGAAATAAAATAAATTATACGCAATAATGGGAAATTGATAGAGAATTTTGGATCCTGCCTACAAATGAAAAAAAAAATCCCTTCGCCCTTTTGGATAAAAGTCAAGAGAGCGCTCGGTCGATCTTACGAAGTCCTAAAGAGTTTAAACTTTTTTAAGTTAAAGGGCTTAAGCCCGGACTGAGCTAGTATATCTGATTTGAATGTAAACATCTTTTTGTTTTAAAGATCATCATTGTTAAGGTATTTTGCTATTGGAAATATTTATATATTGATAAAATGTAAACAATATCAGAAATGTTTCATATTAGCAATGGAGTTTACATAAAAAGTTATGAGTTATCGGCTATGTTACATGTCTCCAATGTATCTCTTTTGTTCTAAAAGAATCGCGTGCATATATTGCTCGATCCATCGCTTAAATGGCGGTCCACTTGGTTTCCGTTCCATAACAAGTACATACGCATTATGAGAATTAGAGAAATTACAAGAATTAAACACAGGAACTTATGTATTCTGAGAACCTCTAGTATAGGTGCATCTTGAACATCTGCTCCACATATTATCAAGAGAATATTTATTTTCCTGAAAATGTGCAAGTACTTCAAAACTATGAGAACTCAAATAAAGTAGTACGATTTTTTTTTTACGTTGATCATTTGTTATAGTAGTGCTTCGTTTCGCACTTAAGTTTCTTAATTTATACTAGTAATCAGCGTGGCAAAAAAGTTATGACACGACTACTCATAGTTCATAATTTCAGTCGTCAGTCCACAAAATGACACAAATTTGGTCTGTAGGTGGGTGGATACTTTCTGTGTCAACTTAAAACTGATTATTCATAGTCTGGTCAAATCAGACCAAAAAATAAGAGTGAAGCCACATAAATTTACAACAAGCTGCAAATTGGTAAAATCGTTCAAAATATAATTATGAATAAAATATGTAGTCCCCCATCTTTTCCCTGTATGGAATAAATTTTATTCAAGGTTAAAGGTCAAAAAATAAGTATTTCGCGTATTTTGGCAAAACAGTAAATTTCAACATAACAACACTCCAGAAAAAAGTTGTAAATCATCATATTATCTATAAAAAATGTATCAATACTTTTTTCCTATGAACCAGCGTTTCTGAGATATAGCGATTCAAAAAGTTGTAAAAGTTATAATCGCCAAATGTCAATTCGCGAAAAACTCTTTTTTTGACCTTTGAACCTGAATAATTCTTTTTCCATATAGGAAATAATGGCAAACTTTCAAATTTTAATTATAATTATATTTTGAACGATTTTACTGATTTTCAGCTTTTTGTATATTTATATACCTTCGAATGTCTAGATTGACCGGACTATTATCTGAATAGACTTCTTACACTTCTTTTTTTTTTGCCGCTTTATAAACTTTAGTCGTTCGGTGCTGTTTCTTAAGGCCAGGTATATTCGATGTGAGTCACCGGCATTGCGCTTCATTCTTCCGCACGTGCTTCATTCGACCAATTTATTATAAGGTTGTCATAATCGGAAAGCGAGTATGAAATTTGCTCATGGGCATTGTTGATGATTAACGACAGCGATAATCCCAATTATCAATTAGTTAATTAATTATTACATCAATTGACATTTTCTTGGTTCCTGTAATTTCATTAGCTTTTAAATCCACAGGAAAGAAACAAACCAAGTTGCCTTGTTTATTAAAGCAATTTTAAAAGAAAGATCTGTAATACCTCTCAGACATCTTCTTTTCAAAATAATCTCTCAAACCATAGCTAAAATCGTATGATACCAATGTGGAAAATTTAACGAATGTGGCGCAAAGTATGCGCGACACTGCAATTGTGATGATTCGTTAGTTGTCATATCATATAGCGGTTTTTTTAACAAGATGATAATACAAACATGGTAATAATGTAAATTTTCATATTTAAACAGAAACAATTCATATATTTCATATCTTTTTGATTGACAAATTATTTAATGTATGGCAAAGTTACTTAGAGGCTCAGCCAATTCTGTTGGAAATGCTATTAAACCGCGACATTTAAAGTACAGGCGCAATCAGAAAGGTTATTACTATTATTCTTTAACTAGAATTATGAATAATATTCAGTGCAAATTTTTCAGAGCTCTTTAATTTTTCAAATTTATCGGTAGAATAATTTGAACTAATTGAGAATTTGACATAACTTATATGGAAAGTCTTGTCAAGTGTAAAAAGTGATTTCCAGATAATAGTAATCTGACGATTGAAAAGTCAGCCCTAAATAGAACTAAGTTCAACTTATATTCCGGACCGTGACCTTAGCTAGATGTAACATAAACATAAACACAAACCAGAAATCAAAGTGATACTCGCTTTGTATGAACTGTATCTGAAACTGAATTTAAGTTAACTGTTATGAGAAACTAAATTGTTATCTGAGCTTGACATTTCATGAATCTTTGCCTAGAACATTTCTATTACGTTTCTGTCTTTTGTGTTTACGAGCACATAATAGAAGTCATCAAATAACTTGGTAAAGTGGATACACCAGTCTACGACCGATGTTGTAAATCATGGTTTTAATACATTACTAAAAACCTGTTCTATTGTTCAATGCACGAAATTGTTTTAATAAAACAATCGTGCTCTTTTCATACCTCTTATCTCAGTTTTTTCTATTTAACCAAGAAAAAAATAAGCGCTTAATCAAGCAGCTCCCTGCATTATCAGCTTGAGATATTATTATAAGTGTTACAGAGGTATTATACGTCATATGCTGCTACAGCGACTGAGAGTTTAGTAACTTCGTAGACTACTTTTAACATTAATGTCAGAGTGTTGTACAGAAGAACTTGTTGTAAATTTGCAACCGACGCAAGAGAGGACATGACCTTGAATAACTTATATGTCAGTACAAGTTATTATATGTTAGCATAGTTATTATACGTTAGTACAAATTATTTGTAAACAGAAATAAAAATCCCTCTGGATAAATTTTCTCCAACCATGGCTTAATGTACTCTCGATTCGTTACTCATTATAATTGCTCCCTTTTATTAAGATATACGATACAACAGATACATTGATATAGAGATATCCGTAACTTGCGACAACTCTCAGGGGTTTAAACGTAACCCACGCCTAATTTGTTAAAGTTAGAAAAGCTTTTTACATAGGTACCTACCGCTTAAAATAATGAGAAATCAAAAACGTATGTATCTAAATAATTACTGTTTGCATCATCTTTACCTGTATTTACTAAGAAATACTAAGGTATGCATTGAATTGTAAAATTCACAAATAGACCAATCAATAACCCTTGGAATATCATAAAAACAAGTAAATAATCAAATTACAAATAACAGAACAAGTACTAACACTTTACGTACTAAAACACTAACTTTATAATGTTATTGGAAGCATTTCGCGCAGGTATTTGTATCGTGAAAGTTGAAACAAAGTTTATTAATTTGTAAATATACTTTTCAATATAGCTTAATTAAGATCGTTGTTAGATTAGCGTCGTCCGAAGTTTGCGATAGAACTTGGATTGTTTGAAAGCCGGAACAACGCCGAGTCTAGTGAAGCTTACGAAAAGGCCAAATACTGTATTTTTAGACGATGCATAAAAACAGATATTTGGCGCACGAGCGTTGGCCTTCTAAGGCTTTCGACAACTGACTGGTACATATATCTGTTTGACGACCTAGATTAAGTACAGGCGAGATTAAGTACATTCTCGCAGCACCCGTGGCTCTGCTTATTACGTAATTTAGGTATTTATAATGAATATAATCTAAATGTTATTATCAACACCAGATAAAAATATTTTTTTTTTACGATCAGGTTTATAATTCTAAGTAACTTCCATTGTGACTTTTAATTGCTGGTTTACGTAGAAGTAAAGTAGTAATACTCGGTGTGTGAGACAATAATAACGCGACGTAAATTGAGTACAGCTTTTCTAAATATACAACGTGTTAAAAAATAATGCGAACACTTTGTAAACAAAATTGACAGCATTATACAAGTTATTTTTACATCGCTATTTACAGTGAATAGTTTTGAACTTTGTTTTGTAATTTGCGCAGTATTAAGTTAAACTTTAGAATGGAGTCAGCATTTCAAACTTTTATTCATCAAGCACATACTTTTCTGCCTGCGGCTTTACTGTTGTACGGGTATAACTAAAGTTGTGGATAGGTGTGTTACCTCAGCCGTGAGTAATTTTAGGACTATTATTACTGTCGTCTGCTTTATCCCACGTGAACTTTTAATTACAGTTGTTCATATATCTTCGCTAATACTGCAATACGATCTTTGTCGAAAAAAAAATTGTTATTTTGCTTAATCTTTGATTTGAATGCATCTGAACATTCTGGCAAAACGTTATATGTCATTAACTAATCACAGAGCTAATATCAAATAATTGCAATATGTCACTGTCAAGACTTGTCCCACCACGGTACTGCAATAAGTTCTATGTCAAGGCACGTGTATGCGACAAGTTTTTGTGTGCGAATAAATTTGAATAAAAAGCATTCATATCAATTTAATTTGAAGGTATGTTTAATTACTATTATTATTTAATGAATATCCATAATAATTCAACACAAAACTTTGCAAAATTTAATTGAAATTATAAGTTTCTTGCAATAGCACTAATTTAATATTTGAGGTTATGAAAATTCAAGGTTTCTCATAAGATTTAATAAAAATGTATGTGTTACATTTTATTATTATTGTGTTATCGTTGTAATAATCTTTTCGTTTTCAATTTCATTTTACTGTATCATTGTATATTTTTTACTATCCATTGACATAAAAGGTATTTACATGAAAATTGTTTTACGTTAAGAATAACACATTTTGCAACATTCTTAATGAATTTTTTTTTAAATAATAGACCGTTGCATTCATGGAAAACGTATGGTTTTTGGTTAAAATTCAACAAAATGAGTCCTCGGTTATTTTAAACGACATAACTGGAGAGTTTCACACTATCTTTACATTTCTCAAATTATGAATCAGATTTTGTTCTCAGTAACTTTGATAGTGATGAAACATTTCGAAGACCTAGATCAAAATACATCTTGTGAAGAAATACTGGACGCTACCACAGGGCTACTGACAGTTACAGAAAGAGGTGATGGGCGCGCAAAAAAACGTCGAAGTAAAGGCCAAGGTGATCAAACGCAATGGAAAAGACAGAAAAATTAAGAGATGAGACTAAAGGGAGAGTCATACACAGGATTTAAAAAAGATGAAAAGAGCGTTTAAGCGTAATGAAATATCATTTACTTTTACAGACGAATGAAAACATTTCGAAGTTTTATGTTTACAAGGAAATGTTTTTGTCAACATTAGGGCTTGGCTGAAGACAATTACGTGACTGGCTGCTAACAACGACAAGCAATACATCGGAACATAATAATACTTTGTGCAACAAGGAAATATCTGTTGTAGCTTTTTTCCCACTATTGTAGGGTTTCATCAAGAAAATTGTATTTAGAACCACTTTGAGACAGCTATAATCATATTTATCAAGAATTTAAAAAAGTTGCATTGAAGAAAATGTAAGTTATTGCTAAGTTGATAAGTTCATCAGACACATTAGTATATTGCATGGATGTGCAAGCTTTTTCTTCTTTGTCCTAATATTCAAGCTTTGGATACTTACTATATAACAAAGCTTAAGGTGCATAATTACACTATTTATAAAATGAAAAATAAGGAAGCTGCATGTTATATTTGGCATGAAGGTAACGGATTATTAGAAAGTAATGTTTTTGCTTCTACTTTATGTAAACATCTTTAACAAGAGATTGATAAACCAAAAATATATATATTTTGAGCATATCTGGTGCTTGAATTTGGCTAATGTTTTTATTGATTTGGCTGCTTTTATTGAATAAAAATATCTCGAAGTCGGCCATACGCAAATGGAAGTCCATGTCATTCATAGTGTAGTAGAGAAAAAATTGCGTGGTCAAAAACGAGATATTTTTGTTGTAATTTTGCGAGACAAAATCCTGAGCCTAATAAAGTATCTATTTGTTCTAACTAAGATTTTTATAGCTTTTCCAATGTTGGTAAATACAAAAGTTTAAGACCAGGAAATAAAAAAAGCGATCCTTGTGTCGCCGATATTGTTGCTCTCCAATATGACCCAAAAGGTTCATAAACTTTAAAATTGATCACGACAACCCTTGAGAATGTTTACCAAGAAGGCCAATGCCAATTTCAGTAGTTCATTTGCGCCCTGACCTATACCAGAAGACAATACCTATAGAACTAAGTACGTTTAAAAATCTCCAAGAAATGAAAGACCTTATACCAGTTGATCATCATCCTTTCTATGACCAACTGGATCATGGTTACTTTGAAGCAAGTTGTTCTCATATTCGTAAATAAGTAAAAAAAGTTATAGACACAACAGTATTATTTTTTCGAATTTTGTACAAAAATAAAGTCTGATTATAATATTTTATTTGTTTTATTAATTCCATTATCATACATCTTTATCCTTAATTAATCAAGGTTTTTACTTATTTAGTAGGTTACCAACAGAGTGTACATTCAATAAAGAAACCTAAACGGTCTTACATTAGACGGGCTAAGTTATACATTTAATGAAGCTAATGCAAAATTATAGCTTAATTCATAAGGTTTTTCAGATTGCAATAGGTTTCGTGTCAAAAGAAACTATGTCAAAATGCAAAATGTACTATGTCAATTTATTTCTCTGTAGAAATAAATTGACATAGTACATTTTGCCGAAAAAAAAATACTAACTTTTTTGTCCGTACTGTAAAATTAAGTTGTACTGACATAGCTCGTATTGCAGTATCATCCACGATATGTTTTATTATATTTATGTAACATTCATTATGTTATTATTATTATTTTTTAATGTTGCCACACTTTCAATATAACTTGATCTCCATGCACGGTCACACGTGATCAGGTGGGGATTCCTAGAAGAAATAGTCATCTTGTTATTACTTCTGGACAAAGAACCTTTCTAAGGTGAAATATTTGTTAAATCATATATAAATTGTATATTAACCTTCATATTAGTATAGACAAATATACAACTGTGTATGCCAGGGTAAGTAGTTTTTGTAAGAAAAATAAGATCATGCCTACACAACAGTCCAATTAAAGTATTGTACAAGATAAAAAACTCTCTGAGTGTCCTGTGGAATTATTGCCCTATCAAGTAATGCTGATGTGTATGTTTTTTATCTCCTTATTATTATTGTTTAACTGTAAACGTGTACAGAGATTTGTGTATAAAGGTCTCACCTATCTATCTGCCAATCATTTCAGTAGTACCTTTATTTGTTAACTACAAAAAATACGTACATTTTGAATTTCAAGACAACGATATTATGTTCGAGCCAATTACTTACGATTTTACGGTCATGTCGTATGGATTATCCATCGCTCCGTGTGTATTTACAAAAATTATGCGCCAAGTTATAAGTCACTTGTTCTGAATTTCGACAAAAATCTACTATCGACAAAATTTTTAGAGTTTATGTTTAACATCGAACAAAAGATGTCTATTTATTTACCTGACGATAAGCGTTATAATAATTAATAAATTTATGAAACTTGAAATATGCTCAGTACGAGATTTTGCCAAACACATAGGTGTACTGGTCGCAGCCTATCGAGCTACAAAATAAGTACAACTATAAGGCTACTAATCTAATTAATCTAATTACTGTTAGAAGTTGTACTGTTAGAAGATTTAATCTGGTGGAAAAGTATAAGTGAATATACCATTCCTGTTCAATTACTTCACAAATTTATAAGATATATAAAGATGCATTTAGAACATGCTGGGGCGCAGTATTCCAAAACAATAAATTTAATGGTTCTTGGAAACAGGAAAAATAATAGCACATCAGCTATCTAGAATTACTAGCCGTTTCCTTAGGCTACAAAAGTTCAGCCGGAGAAGAAAGAAATTGTGCAATATTGTTACGAACTGAAAATACCACCGCTATTAGTTACGTCAATTGGGTTTGTGGTATTCAAGTTCCACATTTAAATACTCTGACTAGACACATTTGGCTATAGCATTTGGCGACGAACGTAATTTATGGATTTTTGCTTTAATGTTAACTTCCGATAAAGCGATTAATTAAAATTAATTTATTCTGTTTATTGTTTTAATTCATTAAGCAATCACAATCAAGTGTATATTAGATGCATATAGGTTACTGGATTCTTATATTACGCACTAAATTAATGAATTTAATGCATAAACGTATTTAAATAAATTATAATTTGTAAAGACAAAAGAAAACAAAAATTAATCTCTAAAAATCTACCTGTCTAATTATATACTATCTGAAGAATGAAGCGACGAATTATAAAAGATGATTAAACGAACTTCCAAGTGAAGTTCTATCGCTATTATACGAGTCGCTTCATTTGAAAATATCTAAATGGCCCGTTCCTTCCCAGAACCCATACAAAAGATTTGTTTTGATCTCAAATAAACCGAAAACTTGCCGGGACCGGGGTGTATCAAGAAAACAGACGGCGCCACTGCTGAGTGTTTTTTGAATAAGTCAAATGACATACTCTAATACTGTGCGAATTTACCTAGTACCTTAAAAGGACTACTTGTCTTAAATACTATAATCGAATGAAGCGACTCATATAATAGCGATAGAACTTCGCTTGGAATTTCATTCAATAATCGACTATCCAAGAAACTATTTTTCGATCATCTAACAATTAGTGGAACCGTTCTTAAGTTCAAATCTATAATATAAATATAATTCATCAGTAAAGTTAAAAAGTGTTCCTTTATTTCGAGAAGCTACAATCTACAACGGCTACAATCTATTGTTTAACGCCGGAAGCTAATCACTAATTTCGTAGAATACAAACAATTCCCAATTACGAGGGTGGATTGAAAAGTTTGCGGTCTAACATAGATAGCGTTGTCATATTATAAAACTACACTCATATAAAACATAGACTCTTTGTCAGTCTCTGTAAAATTTTTCTCTGAGATACATGCGTAATTATTTATTTTATTGAACATTAAGTAAGAGTCAGTTTCATTAATTTTTAAAATGGATAGTTTAGAGCACCGTGCCAAATACCTCCACAAGAAACACTTAACTCCAAAGCAGATTCATGAAGATATGCTGGCTACTTTAGAAACATCTGCTCCATCGTATACAATGATAAAAAGTAGACAGCTGAATTTAAACGTGGACGAGAGTGCATCAAAGATAAACCCCGCTCTGGACGGCCTTCTACAGCTACGACTTCGAAAAAATATGTGATCTCATCATAGGAGACAGAAGATTGAAGGTATCTGAGATAGCTGAAGCTGAAGCTAAATTTTGCATAATACTGCACACTATTACGTCGTTTACGTGAAGAAATAAAGTCTAAAAGACCAGGATTGTTAACCAAGAAAGTTTTGTTTCATCAGGACAATGCTCGTTTTCACAACATCTGCAGTAACGATGGCTCAAATAGTGAATTGTGATTTCGAATTGCTTCCTCATCCCCCTTATTCACCTGACTTGGCACCTTCTGACATCCACCTATTACCAAAACTAAAAAAACACTTAGGTGGAATGAAATTTTCTACCAATGAGGAGGTCAAATTGGCCGTAGATGCCTTTTTTGAAGACCGTGACGAGACCTTCTATTTAAATGGGATCAAGGCTTTGGAGGACCGCTGGACTAAGTGTTGTGACCTAGGAGGAGAATATGTAGAAAACTACCTACCTATACCTACAATACCTACTTTTAAATAGACATAAGACATCCCACATTTATTAAAAAGATTAAAGTTACTACCATTAAAGCCATTTTATCGAATATGTACGTTTGCGAAATCACTGATATTTATATATTCCTAGTAATCCAGCTTGTAAAATAGATATAATTACCAACGCCCTTACAAATATACCAACCACATGTGAACATAAATTTATACATGGAGAGAAGTACTAATTTAAAGATTAACAATGTAAACTTAAATCAACTTAAATTTGTTAAAGCTAAGACCGATGACATTTCGAATAGCGTTAATTTAATAGATCCATAAACATTTTGTATCACCCTAGCTCCCCCAATATTTCTTTAATTTCTAAGCCTGACAATAGTATTGATATATTTTAAATATTTTAAACCAAATAAATTTGAAGTTATATTAAAACAAATCAAGCTTAGAATAGTCAACCTAAAATAAAAACAATTTAAATTATACTTTGTAATTACAGAACTTGCCTTCAAAAGGTGTTTCGTTTCCAACGGGAGGCTGTTATATACATACAATGTTCTTAGAAAAGCTGATGAAATGTAAAGTCAGACTTAGACTAGACTAAACATCCTCCCTAACCTTAACGTATTTTAAAACGACTGAAGCCAGTTCAGCTCGGGATTCCATTTATGTAACATTGTTTTAATTCATTATTTTATTTCTAATTCTATATTATGAAAGTGTACCTAGTTCCTTTAGGTTAAAAAAATATTTTTTTAAAGTGTGTTTTACTAAACCCTTTCTAACAGTCCGTACATTTTCTATGAACACTGGACAGGCTTTGTCATACGAAGTACAAGACTTTTGCAAATTTGAAGCGGCTCTAGTTAAAAATCTCAGGAAGTTTTTGATATTAAACTGGAATATCAGTCGTTTATGTTTTAAAGGACAAACCCGGTTTGAGACCAAGAGCTCAGATGAAATTTGCGCAAAAAATTCTTTATTTTTTGGTGGTTAAACGATTTAAAAAGTGACTTATCTAACCAAGAACTGAGATGAAAGTATGTTTAACATCTGATTATTATTTAAAATTCACAAAAAGTGAGTAATGGTTTTATATTTGAATATTTAATTTTAATTAAATTCATCATAATCCAACATTATGTAGGGATGGTGCTAAAATAAATACAAATTTGTGTTAAGAATAGTTTACTTTATTTTATTATTATTATTTCTCAATTTTAGTACTAGAGTAGCACGCCCTACAATACATTTGACAAAAACCAGTCTAGGTTATTAATATATATATCAGTGACAGTTTTTTGGCACAAGTTTGACGTAAATAATGAGATGAATTAAACCGCATTGCTTTTGAAAATAACTTCATAATTAAGTTAATTAATTCGCAGCTTGTTGGATTACATTATATCCATAAGATATTTCGAGGTTTGTTGCACTGGTTTTTCAATGCTCAGATATTTTTAACCGGAGAATAACTTTGAAACTTTAGGAAACTTTAGAAATAATGTCAATCTGTCAACATTTTTCTACTAACAAAATTTATCTGAGCATAGAACAATCAGCCCAAAATGGTTTTGATCTATGAATAATTTGTTGGATTCAACCGGGAGATCTTGAAGTTTGATGAAATCTTGTCTTAGAGATAGCTACATTATTCAGGAGTAACACGGGCTATATTTATTAAAACCCCGAGGGAATTTAAGCAATCAGTAAGTATTAAAAATGAGTATATATTAGTTGGGCTGAAAAGGTCGTAGTATTTGATTTTATATTTTTATATATTTGAGTATTTGATTATATAATCCATTTGATTTTTAGTTAATTCTTACCTTCAAAAGACACGTGCACAAATTTTACAGCTATCAGACTTTTAGTTCGTGGGATAGAGCATTTTGAGTGAAGCAACTTTTGTTAATTTGTAAAAAATGGATAAAAACGAATTTCATTTGTTGAAGCTAAAAATTGGCTTGATTAACATTAATCGGACTTTTCATCACGAAAATCAACCATTGAGAAGTGGTTTGCTAAGTTTAAACGATGCGAAATGAGCACCGAGGTCGATGCACGCAGTGGACGCCCCAAAGAGGCCGTTACCGACGAAAATCTCAAAATAGTCCACAAAATAATTTTGGATGACTGCAAAGTGTTATAAGAGGGAAGTGAGCGACGCACTTGAATGACGAATTAATACAATACCTAATGTATGAATTTTGCTGCCGACTGCTGTAGTAATGGTGAGGGAAAGATTGTACGGTATGTATAAAGTCTGATCTCCCAGCGTAGGCAAGTGGAGCCGGCTCTACAAATAAATCCCCAGACAAATACACCAACTTTATGGCCCCAAAGTAAGCAGAGATATGAATGACCATACAGCGAACTGGGAGGGAAACTATGACCAAAAAACAAACATTTATGTTCGTCATACAAACGAATGCCCCGGCCAGGAATCGAACCTGGGACCTCCGGCGTATGAGGAATTATTTTTAGAGCAAATCCAAGATTTGTAAGATTCGTCTCCGTTGGACTAGCATACTCAATACAATTTCCAGGAATTGTATATATTAGGTAAAGTATGTAACGGACATATATATTCATAATAATATATATACACTGCCTGGACGACCCAGGTATTCTATATATCGCGTAGGTATTCTCAATACCTGAATTATAAAGTTTAAATTTGTTTAAAACCATTTCTACCCTATACAAATTCTGCCCAATTATAATCAATGGATAGTCTGGAAATTTACTGTAATAGTTCCGTTCTTTCGTTATTCAAGGTTAGTAGTATGGATTGACGGGTTCTGGTTCACTTATTAGGTATGGCTATCAAACGCGAGTTAATTTGATAAGGCCGTGGGGGTTGAATCAAACCGCGATGCTCGCTAAGCTAGCGGAGGTTGCTGTCTCTAATCAAAGCAATACGTAGTATTGACTCGCATAATATGGTAATTACACCGGATGTAAATAATAAATTACAAATTCATACTTAAATTCACCTCTTGTCCAAATGGATTTCCAACTGGATAAATTTTTATTTCTAACCAGATCCGTGGGATCGCGGTATTAATTTGATAAATTCACGTAACAAATCAATTAGGTTATGGCCGCAAGATTTTTCACGAAAACCTTACTACTCGTATATTACTGTACGTTTGCCTCATCTAACAAGTTAAGTTAGTAATACTTTGATCTACAAACCATCCAAGGTTCTACTATAAAAAACAGCATTGCTTAAATATAACATTAGTTGCTGAAAACTATAAAAATCAAACAACATTGATGGTACCCTAACTGTGGTTGTGGGTATTAAATGATTCAAATACCTACTTTGATCTAGAAAACGTCCAAGATTCGTTTATAAAATCTGCATTATTTAAATATAGCATTAGTTGCTTAAACTGTGAAAATCATATCCAGAGCCCGTCAAACCCTACTTCTATCTGGAAACAGGTAATATCGGATTTTTGCGGAAAATTGGCTCCTAAAAAAATGACAGCGTGACTTGACTATTTTGATACGTGAATTAATCACATTGATACCGCGAGCCCGCGAATCTGATTAGAGATAAAACTTTTTCCAGTTGGAAATCTAATAGAACAAGAGGTGAATTTAAATGAAACTTTGCTATTTATTACTCGGATCTGGTGTAACTACCATATCACGCGATTCAATACTGCGCATTGCTTTGATTAGAGACAAAAACGTCCGCTAACTTAGCAAGCATCGACCTCACGACCTTATCAAATTAATTCGCGTTTGAGAGCCATACCTAATAAGTAAACCAGAACCCGTCAATCCATACTACTAACCTTGAATAACTAAAGAACGGAACTATTACAGTAAATTTCCAGACTATCCATTGATTATAATTGGGCAGAATTTGTATAGGGTAGAAATGGTAATACTAACAAGTGAGCCAGATCTCGTCAATCCTACTACTAAGGTTTACATTATTACTATAAGTTTACACTGAAGTAAAGGTTACCTTGGATAACTAAGTCATAGTTGTTAAGTGATTTAAGAGTACTTTTCAATCATATACTAAAACAATAGAGTTTATAAGATCTTGCTCAATCATGGAGTAAAAATACGTTTTTCAATAAAATGAGAACGTTGAGTTAATTAAATTAAGGCTTCTTTGAGGTTAAGCTACTCATTTATCTTTTAGGTTTTATTACTTTTGAACAGTATGAATTCTCATTTCGTTTACAGGTTTAACAGAAAATAATAATTTCATATATGTAATGCAAAATTAAATACAGGAATAAAAAAGTAAATTCTCATTTGAAAAAATAGTTTAACTGTCACTAGAAATTAATTTTAAGAAGTTTTAAGAAAACTGTTTATGTTTTCACTGCTGCAGCGACCGACACAAATACTGGAAGGTTTGAAACAACTCAGAAATTGAAAGCTTGAAGTAGATATATATGTTTGAAGTATTAATTTCATTACATTAGGCTTTAGTTCGTTTTATTCGATGGTCTTCGAGTTATTATTAAATTATTTCTTCCTATCAATGAAATACATATATTCCTTAAGCGCCTGTTGAATGTCTGTATAAGGTTCATATTTGACTTTCGAAAATTCGACTTCGCCGGAATCTCACATACTTACTCTTTTATATGGACTACTGTTCAGCACTATCCTACCATGAACGCAAATTGCGATCTACTAACAATCACTTGTTGGTAACCCTAAGTCATAGCTCTCAGCTTTACCAGCAATCGTTTACTGTTTGCACTTGTTTTTACAATTATGTATCATAAATAAAAATCCATGTTTATTTGTGTGCTTTGTTGAATTTTCTGATATTCGTGATATACCTATATGTTATATTCTGTCCTGTTTGCTTTAAATTATATTTGCAATGCAAAGCTTCTATATCATAATTGTAATGTCTCCTGTGTAGCAAGGGGTTGCCTGGAATATGATTGCTCTTGAGTGATTTAGTAACCCATATTTTTAGAATTTTTCAATTTCATATTGTAGTATTTTATACACGGTGTAACAGGCGGGGTAGATCAACGGACTCTGAGGGGTGGGGGACCTCATCACCTACCAATTTAACCTATTTAATAATGTACCCCCTTGTGATATTTGGGATTTAGTGATTTTTTCGAAAAAATCAGATTCTCAGAGAAAACCAGAAAAATCAACCTTCAGGTTTACGCTCATGAATATATGTCTTTAAATAGCTTAATAGTAGGCCTTTTGTATCATTTAACCGCCGATAATCGTTGCTTTTTATAAATGGACATAAAATTGAAACTATAAAAAAATTTGTTTAATGTGAAAAAGAAAATCATATAAATTTTTACTATAAAACCTATCTAAAAACTACTACGGTAAATGTAGAATAATATCTACAAATTTCGTTTGACTGGCAACATGGCAACATGTACAAAACATTCTTGAGTCTAAAAGCAGCCATTTTTTGTTACTATGTACTCTAAATCCGAGAATTGCATACTTGAAAACTGTTTTGTTCGGGTAATTAGCGATATTCTCGTTTCTTATTCATGAACAAAGTCGGTGTATGTTTAAAGAAGGGTAATAATTTCATTATGGTCATGTTATTATGTTACATGCAGTAGATTTTTTAATTGCACTACGTAAACAAAGTGGCTATTGTTTCAGGCGTTGACTTAATTTGTAACTCTATAATCGTTTATCTTCTACCCTTCTGTGTCTACACGTGCTTCCTCTGCCTACTTCTGTGTTTTACTCAATCCTACAAATTTGGCATTTAAATGTACCTCGATACTAGCTAAGTGATTTGGATTGTGATTATCTCGGAACAAAGGCTCTGCGCGATTACCGGACATTGATACTTGATAAGTGTCTTGCATAGCTGCCACAGAACCTCTCAAGTTAACGTACCATGCCGTATTCTCCGCGTGATTATGCAGAAATGTATTAATATTACGGAGCAGCCCAAGGAAACGCCCGAGCTGCTGCTATAATGTACCGGAGCAAATAATTAGAAGAGGTGGGCCTCAACCCGAGGTCTACCCATACTTACGTGTTATTTTTCATGTTAGAAACGCGTACATGGAAGGTCGCATACCTGGCACCACTCAGCAAGGAAGTGTGCCAAGGATGGATCCAGATCGAGCAGAACAAATTCTGGAAGAAGTGCAAGAAATCCTTCAACAAGTACGAGAGAAATTGGCTATCGCCCAGGCCTGTCTCATGTGAGACAGACATGTGTCTGTGCATAGAATATTGTGAGCAGAAACCATGCGTCCTTACCGCGT
The DNA here is from genome assembly GCA_923062675.1 of Marasmarcha lunaedactyla. NCBI lineage: Eukaryota > Metazoa > Arthropoda > Insecta > Lepidoptera > Pterophoridae > Marasmarcha > Marasmarcha lunaedactyla. Next base: position 15,124,036 of record OV281339.1, on the reverse strand, counting down.
AAAAAAATGCAAGATTTGGCACCAGCAGACTATCCACGACGTCTAGCTGTTTATCAAGAAAATATCAACAGATGTGATATGGACGAGGATTATATTGATAATATTACGTGGACAGATGAATCAACTCGTAGCCGGAGTGGAATTTTCGACATTCATAATTATCACTCTTGGAGTTTCGAAAACCCCATGTATTGGTGTATTTCACAAACAACTGGTTGGACTTATTGAGTTGCCAGCAAGACTAAATGGAGAAACATATTTGGCATTCTTAAAAAATAATTTATACCAAATATTGGAAGACATCAATTTAGCAATTCGCCGCCACATGTTCTTTCAAATGCAATGGAGCACCAGATGTAATGTAAGAGAATATTTGAATGTTTATTTTCCGCGGCGTTGGATTGGCGATCTTAACTCAGTAGATTTTTTATTTGGGGATATTACAAAGAACTGGTTTACAAAACTGAGTACACCATCATTGGCGAATTACGTTCGAAACTTGACCAGGTTCAAATGAAGATTAGATAAAAAGAAGATGCAATTAGAAGGCTTAAAAAATTTTTTAAAACGATGTAGATTGTGCATCTTTAATAATGGAGGTAATTTCGAACATTTGCTGTAGAATAAAAAAATCAATTTTTTTTAATTTAGCCAACTTTTTATTTAAGTAATTCTTCCTTTCTTTTTTATTATGTTAAAAATTGGTTCAGTACCTACCAAATAGTTTTGTAGAAACGGTGGTAGCACCGTGGTGTACCGCACTATGACTTTATTTAGTTTATTACCCTTCTTAAAACATAAACCGAATTTTGTTCAATAAACGCAAATAGCACTTATTACCTGAACAAAACACTTTTTGAGTTTGCAATTCTCGGAATAAGATAACGACACTTTTCAAGTATGCAATTCTCCTATTTAGATAACGCTGCATAGTAATAAAAAATGGCTGCTTTTAGACTCAAGTATGTTTTTGTACATGTTGCCGTGTTGCTAGTCAAACGAAATTTGTAGACATTATTCTACATTACACTAGTAGTTTTTAAGATGGCTTTTGGAAAAAAAATTTATATGATTTTTTTTCTGAGACCCCTGAAAATTGATTGATTCACGTTTCACATTTCAAAAAAAAATTAATACTTTCAATTTGATTTCCATTTATAAAAGTAAAGATTATGGGCTGTTAGATGATACAAAATGCCTACTATTTAGCTATTTAAAGACAAAAAAGTTAGGTTGTATTTTCAGGTTTACTCCGAGAATCTAATTTTTTCGAAAAAATCGCAAATATCACAAGAACCACTAAATATTGCTAAACATACATGGGGGTTAAATTGGTTGTTAATAAGGTCCCCCACCCCTCAGAGTCCGTTGATCCACCCCGCCTTTTACACCGTGTATACAAATTAATATTTTATATGATGTTTATATTTTGTGACTTTGTGTTTTTATTTATATCAATTTTATTTATAGCAATACAGTGCATTTGTGTTGTATTGTATTGTATTTTTGGACCTTTTTGACATACTCTATGAAATATACTATCGGTATTATTGGATGTCAAGAAAAAGAATACCTACCTATATTCTATTTTGTTGTTTTCTTTTTCGTATAAGACTTTCATTGATAAGTTCTGATACTAAGTAGAACAGTAACTACGTTTTTAAAAATAAAATAATATTGAGACCGAAGCTGTAGTATTTTACTATACTATATTTTTTCCGCGGTTTCAATTATTGTCAATTTGTTAAACGTACAGAACTTTATTTTTCGGTAGCTAGTGTAGTTATTAAGATAATATAAATACATCTTTGGATTGTAACATTATTTTGCGTCTGGAACTGCAAAATGGAACTTGTAAAATGGAAATGTATGCGTTTTCTAAGAAAAAAATCAGTTTACTAAAAATACGTACATTTTACCTGTTCATTTTTCCAGTTTCAATAATAAACATAATTGAACGCTCACCCTTAGTAAACCGGATATCGTAAAACATAGAACGTAGAACAGAATAAATTATTTAATAACGTTACGTGTCATTTGGTATGTTTTATTTATTGCATGCTGTGTTCACCTGTAATTGGGTTGCACAAATACCTGTGAAATTCTTTGTGTTCTTAAATTATGATGTTGTTTGTGATTTTGTTTGTTTGGAATCCTAATAATTAAATATGAACTCAGTTTTTTTAGCTTTTTTGCAATAACTCTAGGTCGGGTACTTACATGGCTTCTCTGTACGAAACTTCGACAGATTGGTTATGTAGTTTCTACATGATATTATTTAAGTAAACATTGAGACAGTTGAACGTTCAAAAATTATGTTTTAAATATCTATTCTATATAAAATTTGATAAAAATTTTAGAAAAAATATGTAATGTGCAGACAAGGGTGCGTTTCATTTTTATTAAATTTATAGATTACTCTCTAGAATAGTAAATATAAGAGTCCAGAAGTGAACAAAAGATTACTGAAAAAGTTTCCTTTTGAAAAAGACGCTGAATAGAAGAAAAATAAGTCGACCCTAACGATTTATTATGAGTTACAAGAAAAATCTCATACATCTATTTTTAAATAGGTAAAGCAGTATTACTTCAGAGTAAAATGCTACAGTATTGTAATATTTACGGACGTATTATGCTAACTACATGTATATGTATATGTATATATATATATATATATATATATATATATTTATATATATATATATTATGTATACCTATGTATACATATACATATGCAAAAAAACATATAACAAATGTTGATATGGCCCATACAGGAAAACATCGGATATTTCTTTCTAAGTAGGCGTAAACCTTAGCACGGAAACCTATTACGTAATGTTATTTGATTATCAATACATGTAGGGCCCTGTACAAAACCGTATACCTGGGTAAAACCGTACAGCGTAGCTTTTTTGCCAATAATTCAAATTGCGCGCTGTGGCTTTGTCAATACAATAGCTAAAATACAATTATTGTATTATTTTTCGGTAGTTCTGATATTATTTTAGTCAAATACAAGCAATGATTGTGAAGTATACATACGCAAAAGGTAAGTCGCTAATCATCTATGTTGTGGGTGATATATTTGTTCTTAAATGCAATGTTTGTACCGGCAAGTTTGTATTGACTATGTGTCAGTGAATGATGGTTTTGCTCTACAATAATGTTGAGGCACAACCGTATGGGGTAAAACCGGTTATATACGATTTTGAAGCTTCAAAAATGCCGCATTTTTATCAACGAACCACTACGAGGCAAGACTGGGATCCAGAGAATATGAAAAAAGCTATTCAAGGCGTATATGATGAAACTATGGGTTATCTAAAAGCTGCTTTAACCTACCAGGTACCAAAAATCAACGTTTCAAGAACCATGATCTCAAAGGTTCAACGTCCAAAGGCTTAAGACGATTTAAACCTACATTTTCGATCTCTGAAGAGGTAAGGTCTTGCTGACCATATTTTGATAATGGAAAAACGGGTGTTTGGCCTCACATATTTATAAAGATCTACAGCGCTTAGCGTATCGGCCACCTAAACCAAGAAAACTAAAACTAACAAAAAAGAAAATAACATTTGCTTGTATTGCCTAGAAGAGAACGGCGCAAGCGCATGGACGAAGGTTGGGTGAAATGTATTAGCTGTCAAGGCTGGGCCCAATACAATGCTGCAATGGAAGGCTGCAACGGCTATGATACAGAAGAGTTGGATTCTTTTGCACAAGATGCGTTGTCTCTCGTTAAATTCCGGGGCAATATCGTACATAGTATTCGGTTTTACCCGTGGGTCGGGGCAAAACCGGAAAAAGTAGTTATTAGCTGTATACTGTTGTCTAGTTTTATTTTTTCTGAAATATTTCAGTTAATTGTAATATGTTCCTAATCCGTCTGACTAAATATATAGGTGGATTTTATACATTTGCGTTTTGAAATGGATGAACTACATGCCTAGATCCTTAGCTATATTTAGACTTCACACACTAAGAAATATTTTAATAATCTTACATAATTTTCAGGAGAAATCCTATCAAAATACATGTCTTTTAAAATTTTTTTCAAGTCATTTCAAAACTTTCATGTATTTAGCTTTTTTTAGATCTCATAAAATATATCTTATACTTATTTTGGTGAAGTTCAACCGACGAGAATAATATAACCAGTATTATGAAATGACACTGTAATTTATAAATGTCTATATATAGAATTGGACGTAATTTCTTAAAATATGTAGCAAAATTATCATATGATAGATAAAATGCGTATAAAAATACGTGCGAAACCTAAATGATGCCATTCCTATGGCCATATTCAACCACATCCCTGTACCCGTATCTAATGTTTTTGTGTGTTATGGTGTAAGTTAAAACAAAAAAAGTATAGCATATTTTTTAACAAGACAAAATTATAAATAAAGTTGATCAACCAATGACGACACAATACGCAAGTAATACTGAGTAACTAAATATTAAGTGTAGAGGTAATTACATTTAAAACTTAACTTTTAAGTATGAAAATTGTTATTATAATTCATAATAAAATATTTAAAATTAGTGCAATACCAATAAGAAATTTACAAGACTGCAGTATCTAATTGTTTTATCTTATCCAACGTTTATCTTAAAGTCTCATTTTTCTAAAAAGATAGTGTAATAGATGTCTGTCGATAACTACTTTCATTTCAGTACCTACGCAAAGTGGTACCACATCGGTCAATGTGCTGAATCCGTATGCCAATACATTGGAGGGCCCCATTCTTCATATTTCATGTCTATGTACCATATTTACGGGCTCTACCTCTCGTTTTCTGATGACGTTTGACACGTACTAAAGAATATTCGAGTCTTTGGCAAGTAATTTGTTGATAAAAAAGGAAACAGTTTAAGTGGCTAGTACTCTATCTAAAACATAGTTTGATATTATTGCAGATTTTAACAATTATGAATTGTTAGTAAATAATTTTTACATTTTCTGTTTTATCAACTAATACATTTTGTATTAATGTTTAGTATTTATCGTTTTACCTAGTTTTACCCGTTTTACCGTTTAACCTTATACCTAGGTAAGTAAATTTTTTGTGTGTATATTTTCATCGAATTTAATAAGTACTAGATAGGCAGATACGCAAACAGGTTAGTAAAACATTTTAAAATCAATTGCTGCTTGTTAAAGCATTTATTTTTATATAAATAAAATATAAATCTCAGGTTTCCTTTAATGTGCACAGATGAAAAGGATGTTATGTTTACAGGCACAGTTTTTAATAAGGCAATTGCGTTTACCTTTACTTAATAAGCAAATCTGTAAAAATTTTGGTAAACCTGCCTCTGAGCGATCTGGTAAAGTGACCAGTCAGTTACCTGGTTTATGTTGAGGAAATACTGATATCCTTTTATGCCTGCAACTTCTTTTTTCACGTTAGTATACATGAGTAAACTTCCCCCTCTATGCCTTCCAGTTAAGGCATTTTTTAAACCTATAATAGATATGATGTATTCAAAATTTGGACTTCATTGTAAAAAACAAAGATACTCAACATTCGATTGAGATTTGTTTAGAGTATATATATTGTGGCAGTCAAGCTTTTCAGAGGTTAGTACGGCAAATACGTCAATGGCATTTTATTCAGAATACTGTACCGATATTAAATACATTAGACGACGTGAAAATATTGTTGTAGACCTATCACCTACAAAACATTACACCTACAAAACATTAGTTAATGCAACTTCGTGACAATAAAAATTTTAGATTTTAAATCATTCCCATCCCGGCTGTGCTAACAGCATGATCTGCGACACTTCTAAAGGAAAATCTAGACTATATTTACCGGAATTTTTTCGAAGAAAAGTTTGACGTTATTCATGAAGGCAAACTATAAAAAAATTGTAACTCAAAAATGTATAATGTCAGGTTGGACCAAAATTTTTAGAAACTAGTTTAGTCGGAACAGCTTGTCAGAAGTTAACGCCATGCCACGCAATATGAGAAATGTCATGCTTGTCATGCATGTCAGTTTTGAATATTCACACATCGATATCGCTGTTTCTAAAGTAAATCAAAATGAGGCTGTACAACTTAAAAGTTAAAATCTAGGAAACAAAGGAAAGGCTGCAATGGACGAGAAATATCGCATTCTAATTTTAAGCATAGCCCTTCTCTACGAAATATTTAAGGCCGACGGGGAAAAAACCCGCATGGAAAATAGTTAGTACTAGTGCAACGGTAGGATTGTATAACCACAACGTACAGCTACAGGGAAGCCTGCTATTTTATTCATGAACTGCAACAAACACATCGATGAAGACGTTAATGGTGTAAAGGTGTACAATTATAACAATTTCATAACACATCTGCGCCGTCAGCGAAAGTCAACATCAAATATATCAACAACAGCATTTTTGAATCAGCATTTTTTAATATGTTATTATGTCGTTAAGTTACTAAATAATTCATTAGTGTTTATTTTTAGATTAATATTGATAATTATTGTTATTTATTTTAAAAGGGGAGTATACATAGCGGTCAGGGATTGAAATACCGGAAATTTTTCATTAACTGTACCGGTCCGGTTGCAGCTATACCTGTTGTTATTAGTCTTGGATACTGGTTTTTTTTACGGAACGTTTAATTTAAAAGTTTCTAAAGCAGCAAACGAAATGGCACGTACTATTAAAAATAAGAAATTGCTCACCGACTATGAGGATAATTTATTTTGAAGCTTGACTCGATGCTTTACGTGAGTTACTTGTATTAAATAAAAATATTTCATGGACTGAAAATGTCGGTTGAGGAAATACAAAATATGATTAATGGATGGTCTGCCTTAATCGTTACGTCTCTAAGTAGACTTTCACTTAGTTTCAAGTTTAAAGATACGTGGCAAGCGACCTACCATTTCCTGAAATATTTGTCGCACGGAATGGGAACGTCGCGATCGCTTACAAAAATAACCGCACCTCACGCGCTAGGAAACGTCGCAGCGGTACTGGTTCAAATCAAGCTGTACTAATACATGTAAAAGGACCGCTACTTCATTTTAAGTTTAAAGATACGCGGCGAGCAACCTGCCGTTGGCTAAAACGTTAGGTACTTTTTTATCTATGGATTTTTTGACTTAAGTAAGTGTGAGCCATGATAACATTTTATGTTATCTTTTGATCTGTACAGTTTGAAATGTCATTCGTGCTGCGAGGAAAGTGTTTCGTGCACTTACAGAAACTTATGGTTCACATAATCGGCCTACCAAACGCACGATTCGCTATAGCATCGAAAAGTTTGAAAGCCATTTTACATTATTCGATATTAACGAACAAATAGACCAAATCCAGCACGTAGTGAAGAAAATATTGCGGCTGTAGCGGTAGCCAGAACGTTACTGTCGATGGTGACCGTTATCATGTCACGATAAGAGATTATTTGATTCTTGAAATTGAAGCCCTCTCCTGAACATTTGCCACCAACAAACCATGATTCTATTGCGTGAACTATTTGGTGAACAGTTAATTTCACACTTCGGTCCGGTGAATTGGCCGCCTAGATACTGTGATATCACACCCCTAGATTTTTTCCTTTGAGGCTATGTAAAGTCCAAAGTCTAAATGGATAAGCCGGGTACGATGGAGAAACTGTAAGCCAAATTACTTGCGTTATTCGTCAAATACCAACAGAAATGTTCGGACGCGTCATCGAAAATTGGAACGGTAGAATAGACAATGTTTACCGGAATTACGACTAACATTTGAAAGAAATTATATTATAAAAAATAAATGTAAATGTAAAAATTTTCTGATAATTGTGTTATTATTATTGCTTTTTTTAATTTTTAAACAAGTACCTCGAAATGGGTCACCCTATATATACCAGTACTTAACAGGTACTTTTGGAACCGATTTCAATCCTTGGTAACAGTACGCACATAATGTTATAGGTACTTCATTCTAATACTCACCCAGATAAATCATACTTTAAGATAAATTTAATGATTTATTCACTTCTTAATACGCACGTGTAACTTAGCATACTCGTGTACTCGTATTCTTGCCTTATTGTTTATAAATTGGACTAAACCTTGAGTTGAAAATCTTGGGTCTCATTAAGGTGCCATGCAATATATCACAAACAAAATACGAAATAAAATGACTGAGGTAAATGAACACAGAAACAACTAAGTTATAATTTGAGTCTAACCTATACCTAAACAATGAAATCTCTTATCGAAAAACATAATTTACTGAATTTGCCTTAAGTAATTAATGATTAATCAAACAACCTTAACTTTCACTTTGAACTAACCTTATAATTTAACTAATCCTGCGATTAAATGCTAAATTAAAACCACAGCTTTTCATTTATGCGCCGGATACTAAAATTTCAATGCCCAATCTGTTTACACAAAATTATTGGAAAACTTTAATTTAGTCGTCTATTCGGGAATCGACCCGACTGAACAAAATATTTGATAATATTAATTTAAGACAAGATTAATTTTGTTTGTCTTTGATCTCAGTTGTGTTTTCAGCTAAATTTTAGTTAATTAAATTAATGTTTTATTTTAGGGCAGCTTTGAATTGTCAGGCCTGCAGCTGATGCGGTGAGCCGCAGCCTTACTCTACCCCTAATAGTTTTGATTGTTTGAACTTGTAGTGTAATAATGGGCAATGTTGACATTTCTTAAGCTTCTAGACACACTGGTGATTGCTTTGATTTAAGGTGTGGTCAAAATGTTATTAGATATGTTACTTATTGAAGCCCGTGTGTTATGAACTATTATTATTGAGTAAAGGTTATTCCAAGAATTGTTTCCTTTTTTTGCTATTTGCCTTTAAAGAACCACTTTAAAACATTGTTTTCTCAGAATATGTCTTCAAAATACACAAGCAAGTCTAGTTGCAATAGTTTGCGACAATACCCGAGAGAGGCATATACGGACACGCCCTATTTCCCGCCTGCCGGTTTCTACTTTCTTGGCAGCCTAATTAACTATGTTTAAAGATATATAGTGAGACATAATTCAAAAGCTCAAGTAAACAAACGTATGAAAGTAGGCAAAAGAAAACAAAGGGACATTTACAATTGTGGTAATCTTTATTGTTAATTATGATCTCGTATGGAAAGAATTCATTGTCCGTCTTGTATCCACAACAGCCCTAATATTCCCACTGCGAGAGTGTCAGCTTCACCGAAATAAGGTGGGGTTTACGCTTGCCTTCGTCGGGTTGACACACTTTACACTTACCTTCTTTACCTTTAAAAGTCATTGGTACATTTGCGTTTGGGATCGAACATGGAATCTTTGGATTCGCCAGCGCTTTAAGTCACAGACGCTCTCATGCCTGTTCTATAACACAATTATTATCTTTGACAACTATACTAAAAATGAGAGGGATTGTGTGTGAGTCTGCTAGTTGTACATTTTTGGCTTAAATGTCTGAACGAAATTAGGTGGAAATTAGTGATAAAACGTCTGCGAGAATATTTATATTTTATTTATTTTGTGTTTTATGGCAATCAGCTGTTGTAACAACACAATAACCATTTCTGCCGATATCAAGTATTAGTATAATAAAAGATTAAAACATTGCTTTCAAAAAATGTGTCAAAAACCTTACGTGAATATAAAGAACATGACAGTAATCATTAATGTCGCATGTTATATATCGCATTCGCAGATGAATTGCTGAATTAGGAGTTTTACAGTAAAACTGTCAATTTACTTACTAACTTACTTATTTTAGTGTTCTATATAAAACAATTTTAACGAATTCCACTCTTAAAGGGGTTATGGGGTAGGTTGGAAATAGATATGGGGCTTTTAGTTTTAAAACAAGTGCATGAAAGTTTTATTTCAGATAAAAGATTTGATATATTTTATCCCTTAGCTGTTCCAGCCATAATTATTTCTCTTACAATATTGCGTTCTATATTTGTATTTTGTAGCCGTGTGCCATTACAGAGTTTTCGTATGTCATTTGAAAATATATCATAATTATATTAATCTATTGCAGCGTTTTGTGGAAATGACGTACTAATGATTTCTACTTAATATAATAATAATAATAATATATATTTTTCAAATGAAGTCCGTACTTTAAGTTTATGTTTACATACAGACAAAGTTTCCTTGGCAACTATACATATACACGAATTTTTATGAATGGTAGGTTTATATTTTGTAGAATCTTCCCATTTAGTATGACAGACACACAGAAATATAAGTTGAGCTTATAACATCCTATTTTTATTTTTATCTCATGCACAAACCAACTAGTTAATGCTAACGGGCAACGTTAAAACAAAATTTTGTGTTACCCAGTAGTGTGTTATTTAGTTTAAATACTAGTTTTCTCCTTGATTTTTATATTTCTTAAAGTTAAGGACAAGGTAATCTCAAGTGGTAGGTATGTATTCATAACTATTTGCCTCTCAGCTATAGCATATATCTACAGATTAAGGATTGACAATATTCAAACAAAGGATCGCTCTTAATTGAACCCTGTTATGAAGATCAACCCGTTGTCTTGGAGCCGATATTGTTGCGAATTTGCACTGCCTGATATAACTTAATAATAACTCAATTCATAATTGTAATCTTATTGTTTATCGTTAGCTCCCAAAAAAGGCAAAATAATAGACATTTTGGTCCAAAATTGAATAAAATTATGAAAAAGCAACATTTATCCACAAAATTTCCCAAAATATAACTCATCAGAAAAAGCTAGTCTATCAAATTGCAAAATAATTTGATATGATAATAAATTAATTTGTATTTAGCTGTTTGTTTTGGTGATAGACAGACAAATAATAAAGGTATATTTAGAAACCTGTATGTATGAATGTTCAGCTACGAACATGTGATCGACACACGGGAACGCTGACGCACAACCTGAATACCCGCAACTTTCGATCGTACCAAATAAACACGCAACAAGAGAACGCAAGATAGTGCAACGATGCTAAATACACGGACGTAATACGAGGGTGGATTGAAAAGTTCGCGGCCTAAATAAGAAAACACAGGAATAATGCATTTTTTATATTTATTTTTCTAAATACTCTCCTCTTAGGTCACAGCACTTAGTCCAGCGGTCCTCCAAAGCCTTGATCCCATTTAAATAGAAGGTCTCGTTAAGGTCTTCAAAAAGGGCATCTACGGCCGCTTTGACCTCCTCATTGGTAGAAAATTTCATTCCACTAAAGTGTTTTTTTAGTTTTGAAAATAAATGTAAGTCAGAAGGTGCCAAGTAAGGTGAATGATGAGGATTAGGAAGCAATTTGAACCACAATTCACTATTTGAGCCATCGGTTCTGCAGATGTGTGAACACGACGAGCATTGTCCTGATAAAACAAAACTTTCTTGGTCAACAATCCTGGTCTTTTAGACTTTATTTCTTCGCGTAAACGACTTAATAGGATACCTCCTGCACACTTTTACGCAGAATTTATAGCTGTACCTTTTTCTAAGTAGACAACCAAGATGACACCCTTAGAATCCCAGAAAACCGATGCCATTACCTTGTTTACTGAAAAACACATTTTGGCTTTCTTGGGGGTTGGAGATCCGGGTCTCTTCCATTGTTTGATTGTTGTTTGGATTCAGGAGTATAGTAATGAACCCATGTTTCGCCCACAGTAACAAACCTTGCCAAAATTTTGTTTGGATTGGCTTGAAAAAGCTCTAAGCAATCTGTAGAAATCGTAATCTGAGTTCGTTTCTGTTCAACTGAAAGGAGCCGCGGAAAGCATCATGCAGACACCTTGTGGAACCCTAATTCGTTAATTCGTTAGCTTCAGCTATTTCAGATACCTTCAATCTTCTGTCTCCTATGATGAGATCACATATTTTTTCGATGTTTTCCGAAGTCGTAGCTGTAGAAAGCCGTCCAGAGTGGGGGTCATCTTTGATGCACTCTCGTCCACGTTTAAATTCAGCTGTCCACTTTTTTATCATTGTATACGACGACGCAGATGTTTCTAAAGTAGCCAGCATATCTTCATGAATCTGCTTTGGAGTTAAATGTTTCTTGTGGAGGCATTTGATCACGGCACGGTGCTCTAAACTATCCATTGTCAAAATTAATGAAACTTACTCTCACTTAATGTTCAATAAAATAAATAATTACGCATGTATCTTCGAGAAAAATTGCACAGAGACTGACAAAGTGTCTAGGTTTCATATGAGGGTAGTTCATAATAAAATGACAACGCTATCTATGTTAGGCCGCAAACTTTTCAATCTACCCTCGTACAAAGATTTTTCTTGTAAATATTGTTTTGTGTGGGTGTAATGAATTTGGTATAAATAATGATGAAATTTGTAAATAAATTTGTCTTCCACTTGCAGTCGAGTCTTACTTATCTTCTGCTGTGGCGTCCTCTCGCTGGGGCGTCCTCTTGCTGTGGCGTCCTCTCACTGTGGCCAAGACACTTTTAGCCATCAGTTGAACGGTCTTATGAGTCTGCTTGACCGGCAGTGAGAAAACTCTATCCTGTGTACATAGCACGACGTACAAAACCCTTGCATCCTTCCCCCCATTCGTCTGTTGCCTTAGGTCTCACGGCGCAGATATCCCACACTTATTTATATCACATTTATATGGGAGGGCTCGGGCCGATAGGACTTTAGGGACTTGGGCTCCGTATGGGTTTACTAGGGTTTAGGTATTTCCCCTGTCACATTAATTATCTTGTGCAGTTTGCCCATCAGGCGGACTGTATAATGAATTTAGGGAGCTATGAATTTAAGCTCAATTCTAAGCCCTTTTCGTTTCCTAGACTAAATAAATGATTAACCTTTTGTGGCAGGCAATCAATCACAATATTTGATATATTTTAAAACTAATTAGGTACTAACTATTAATTACCTAACGATAATAATCTTTTTATATTAATGGATAAAAACCAATTTTGACAATGTAAACAATGTTGTCTCCAATATAGTGCAGTGGTTTAATGTAAATATTCTAGCATTTAATAATAAAAGTAAATAGATACAAATATAAAATTTTCTGCAATAAAAGTAAAACTTGTCAAATCAAACTTGCATCTTAATGTTAACAGGTTGTATAGATGATAACTGTTTTTCTTTGCATAAACAAAGATTTGAAACTTCAAGGGGGTTCCACATTTTGCAACTGGCGAGTAGACGGTTTGCAACGTTCGCGGTTAAGAAGACGAAGCTATGTTTTTATATTTTAATTATTTTCATAATTCACTGTCTTATGGTATCCTACTGCGGAGAAACGCCGCAAGCATTAAAACGATCTTCACTCAAAGGGCTATTATTGGAATATTTAAACTTGGAAATAGAAAATCTCTGAGATTATACCACAATATATATACATAAAAATATTTTGTATATCACAAGTTTATTAAAAAAATAAAAACTAAGAAAGGCAACCATGCTAATCATGACTTTGTGAGGACTAAGTAACGACCATACGAAAGCGATGCCAAAGCTTGGTCTAGTTACAACAGCAAATCATTTAACGGATTGTCAATTAATCAGTTGCTTCTGTTTCTGAAAAATAAAATATAAATTTTTTGCACAGTATTAATATTTTATTATATATATACAGCTTGTTTGTAAAATAATTTTATTAGGAACAATTTTATTATCGGGTTTGTTCTTTCATGTTGCAGTCAAATTGTGTGTCGTTTTAACAGAAGATTGCCGAGAGGTTTTTTGCCACCGGCTTTTACAATCTCGCTCTACCGTTAATACCATTTAAAAGCTGAACCACAAAGTCGAATTAATTTTTTCAATTTTGATTGGTGAAAGTCGCGTTCTTGTAAAAAACAGATTTCAGCCAACTGTTTTGTGTTTTTTAAATATTTACTAACGCATATAAGCGCGTCCAATAAAGATTGGCAAAGTTTAGCTACATACATTGTTAGAAAAAAAGAAATATACTTACTAGTGGTTTCAAAATTTAACTATTACCATTATTTAAAAATATAAACCTATATTTGAAAAATAAATTCGAAAATAATCAATCCGATACATTTTCATGTCATTCACGTCAAAGTAATAAAATTAATCTCAAATAAATGATTTCTCTGTCTCAATTAGCATAGCGTTAAAATAACGTTTTCGAGAAGCGCTGCTTTTCAGAAACTCAACAAACCATCTAATCGGGATTCAACTGACGATTTCTCGAAAGGAAATCGAATACAATGTAAACTAAATTGATCTTCCATTAAAAGTAAAATTCATCTTGCTTCTGATTAACACTTAGCTAGAATTTCAAGGCTTATTTATAAATTATGTGTATCTTATCACATACAAAATAGAAAACTAGGCATATGAGTGAAAATAATAAACCATGCCGGAATAGTAGCTGTTTATTATAAATAATAATAAATAATAAATATTTCTAACAATCACACCACATTATCTATCCCAAATTAAGTATCATTAAAGAACTTGTGTTATGGATACTAGATAACGGATAAATAAACTTAAAAACAATATAAACACACATAGATATTTTTTTTATATATAAATATTAGAAATAAACTTAAATAAACGTAAATACACATCCATGACTAGAAAGCAAATATAATAATATAACTGCCCCTACCAGGATTCGAACCCAGGACCTCTGGCATGGAAGGCAAGGCTACTTACCTCCACACCAAACAGGCCGTCAAACTATTAACTATTCAAATGCGAAATAGTTCAATGAAAATCCTTAACTGATTATAAACAGTAGCTGATTTACCAATATCTTAATTCTAAACTAAATTGTTTTGCTTATTCGCTCCACAACATCATATAAATTTATTTAAATATTGCTTTGCAAAACTATGGATAATAATAAACTAATATTGTTTTACTACACAAAAAAATGTGAAATAGAATTTCGAAATGAAGCTAGACGAAAAGCAACCAGTCGAACAAGCGAGGCTTTGAAACAAACGCCTTTTTCTATTGACCATATTCATACAGTCCGGCGCACTTGAAAGGCATAAGCAATGCAACTAGAACACTCTTTATAGACTATGGCTTTCAATAGCTTAAGTCATTCTATATCATGCCCAGAGTGATTTTTAGACACGGTATATCTTAACGAATGTTTTTATCCTCTATAAAAATAATAGAATAAACAAGGCATTTTTGCAATAATTTATCTCTGAATTATCATTCTTCACTCCACTCAAACGGAACTACTTGTAACTAATAGAAATAAACCTTGTTATTTTACTTGTACGATCGTATTTTTCATGAAGACTCAAAAACTATTAAACAGTATTTTATTATTCAAAAATACATCGAAACCTTTTCTTAGTAAGCTAAACAATACATCAAAATACAACAAATATATTGTTGTATTTTGATGTATTATTTTTTCTGTATTTATGACCGCGCTACATACACACTATGACGCGCTACCGCGCGTGACGAAGGGGGGAATTAATTATCGATATTTTACTTTTTAAATTTCGTTGAGTTGTACAATTTGGAAAGATTAGATTACTATTTAAAAAGACAGAGATATTTGTAAGAATAAACAGTTGTGAGTTTGTTGGCAAACATTCAAACGTTCAGCATAGTTCTTAGGAGAATTTTGAATGGGAGAACACCTACCTCAAAAAAGCAAGGATAAAAAAGACTTCTTAGGCTGGCGCTTGACTTAATTATTTGTCTTTCCGTATTTGTATTAGCCGAATTAGGCAAAATATAATTTACAAAGACGCCAATAAGTAATACGCGACAACACAAGCATGGAGAAAGAGATGCTGGTGGATGTTGACTTTTTTAGTGTATTTCATTTTGCAGATCCCAAATACAAGAATTCATTTGATCAAGTTCTAAAAAACTTAAAATTGTATTATTGTCCCAAATCATGTAAGAAATTTAACTTTCAAACAGTAACAAAAAAAAAACTTCCTAAACAATTCATCAAATATCACAAATACGCAATCATGAATAGCCACGTGAAGTGCCAGCCTTAAATGTTGATTTTCAATCACCACAATTTATTTGTAAGTATTTTTTTGGTTTGATTAAAAAAGCTTACAAATTTACGTCACTCGTAATGATAATCCTTACGAGTAACTAATGCCCGTCTGCACTAAACTCTACAAAGCATAGACTTAGTTAGGTCATGCCTAAACAAAATCACACATAAGCATCGACTTACTCTGCGTTGCTCTGCACTAACCAGTTTACTTTAAGTGACTCCTAGAACAATCGTTGCCTTACAAAGCGAATTAAAGAACGAAAATGTCTATTTTGTCTTTGATTTTGATCTATGATTTGATTTGCCTTGTCACTTGTCCTGCCTGACGGTTTATTTAACCATCCTAACCCGCGGGTTGGTCTGTGAGACCAACGAAGTAATTTTTTGTATTAATTTCTTATTTCGTATATGCTAAAGTTTCGCACTTTTTGTTAGCTGCATGATTTGTTGCCGCGATCGAATACTGCGCCAATTGGTCTGTGAGACCGACGCGGGTACAGTTGAAACTTTTTGTGTAAGTATTAATTTCTGTTTTATTGATTTTGATATCAATTTGCGTTATTTAGCATAATTTAATTATCTTTTATTATTTTTAGGTCTTAGTTTACGACAAAATAGATGATCATCAAAAAATTTTGTTGTTGTATGACGATATTTCGGATTCTGACTATGAAAATCAAAACGACATCGAGGTGGAGGATTTTAAGAAGACGAGCTGTCAATTGCTCTTTGCCAAGACTGATACAGCTGTCTTCTGAAATATATATATTCAGTAACAGTTGCCAATAGTACAATTGGCCGTTGTGCATACTGCCCATCAAAAAAGAACCGTAAGACGCAGTACATCTATGCTAAATGCAAAATTCGCTTTTGTATGGAATATGCTATTATGGTATGCTACGCTTGTTTTAGAAAGACTTGCGCCCAAGATTATACAGGGTGTCCCAGAAATGACACGTAAGGGTGACACTGGAGGTAGATGGACTTTAGGCCTATCAGATAACACCAACATGCCTCCAGTAAAAGTTTTCTGGTTTTCGAGATATTGCCACTTTTGTGATTTTTTATGAAATTTCCACTTTTTGGTTGTTTTTTGCCTACAGCTGCAATAAATATGTTTTAACTCACGGTTTTTTTACCAAAACTATTGTTATTAGTTATTTGAGACAACCCAGTAATAATTTTGACGGAAACTAGCACACTATGCTAAGAAAAAGAGTTGAATTGTTTTATTTTATTTCATTGCGAAAAACCTGACTAAAGTTTAACTGATTGCCTTAAAAAAATGAATGGCGATGATACTGCACATCATTCAAAAAAATTGCTTGTTTAATGACCTTTTCAAAATAGCATCACAAAAGCCATTTTTTTTAAACCAAATCTTAGAAAATTTAATTTTTTCGTGAGAGGCGTGCTACTTGGAAAATAGTACAACTGCATGATAATGCTTAATAACAGGTCCAGGTGTCTTTTGTGGCAAAATTACTAATAAGTGTAATTGCAGAAGCACATAACTGTCTATCTTTACCCTAAATGTAGACCTATATTTGGGTTTTTACAATCATCTACCCGTTATGATGGAAGATGTGCCACTTAAATTAAGAAGAAATATGTGGCTTCAAAATGATGGGTGTCCTGTCCTGCACACTACGCTCGTGCAGTACGGGGGCATCTTGATCAGGAACTTTCAAGCAGATGGATAGGACCAATTTCGGTCCACTGATGAACTGCGACAGCGAATAAATGCAGCTATTAATACTATATCACATTTTACATTGATATTTATAATCTGTTTAATTCCGAACTAGCAAAAATTAACTGGCATAATGAGCTTTGCCACTTGACACTAGAGGAGTCGGTTAGTTACTTTTATAACACATTGTATAAGCTACGTGATGATTGTATCCCAAAAAAGTACATACCTAAGAAAAGGTTTCCTGCTTGGTATTCTTCAGCTCTAATAAAGGTACTTAAGGAAAAGTAAAGGTTCTTTTGCAAGTTTAAAAAATATGGTATGTTGTGTGATAAACAAGCTATCGAAGTATCGCGAAATCGAGCTGCTCTTCTTGAGAACCAATGTTACGAATCTTACATAAATAATGTTGAGAATTCAATCCATTCCGATCCTAGACATTTCTGGAGCTTTTTTAAATCAGACGGCAATACCATTCCTACCAATATGACATACGAAAATCGTGATTCTAGTTCCGGTACGGAAATTTGTAATTTTTTCGCTGATTTATTTTATTCCCTATTTCTATCTCCAGATCCTTCACCTTCTTTGGTCGATGATTGTAACCAGTACAAAACATCAATTGATTGTGATATTTCAATATTTTCAATAAGCAGATCCTCAATTAAGTCTAAGCTACTTAAATTAGATAAATTAAAATCTGCTGGTCCCGATTCTATACCACCGATCCTATTAATCGAATGCGCCGATCAATTGTCAATACCCCTAGAAATAATTTTAATAGCTCCATCAGTGAAGGTGTTGTATCCTCATTATGGAAAAAAGCTTTCATCTCACCCATCTTCAAAAAGGGGAACAAAAATGACATCATTAATTACCGCCCTATCTCTAAGTTGTGTGTTGTAGCTAAAGTACTAGAAAAAATCGTGTACGAGCATCTGTACCCCTCACTAACTCTCTGCCAGCATCTCAACATGGGTTTGTTAAGGGAAGGTTAACCGTAAGTAACCTAATACTTCTTAACGAATTTGCCTCTGATTCAATGGATAACGGTGCTCAGGCGGATGTAATTTATACAGATTATGCCAAATGTTTTGACAGAATAGATCACTGCATCCTTCTTGAAAAATTACAGAACGCTGGCATCAGAGGGGATCTGTTGCGATGGTTTGCCTCATATATCCATAATCGCTCACAGGCTGTAGTGTTAGAAAACTACTCCTCTAAATGGATGACGATCCCCAGCGGTGTTCCTCAAGGCTCATTGCTGGGACCCTTGCTCTTTTTAATATTTGTATCTGACATCGACTCTTGTTTTAAAAATTCAACCTTAATTAGTTTTGCTGATGACATGAAATTTTTTATTAATTTTCTTTTTATATGATATGTTTCTCCTACAGTTCCCAAAACCAACCAACTTGAGATAACTCCTTACCAATAATAATCCCTGGTTCCTCACAATGGTATGTAAATTCATACAAAAATACAACGTAAGTCTTTAAATAATAAGCCTTACTTCTTTTATTGTTTTTCACATACGAACAGTATGTCTTCGCCTTTTGTTATAGGTATTGAATCTCAACCCAGAGGAAGTGAAAAGATATTTCTGTGTCTGCTCCTATACTTCACTGTCAGTACTAGCCTGTCGCGTGTTAGTGATGGATGGTTGCCCTAACCCTCAACATTGAATTATTTTGAACATTATGTGTTTATATTATTACTTGAAATTGGCAAGAAATAGTTATTGAGTAGTATCAACAGCTGATTGCCATAAAACGTAAAAAAAGAAGAAGAAGAAGCTTGAGCAATTATTACAATAATTTTTAATTTCAATCGAAAATCTCATTAAAAAATAAAACTTTACTGAGAAAATTTGTCCTTCTGAGACCGATATTAAGAATTTGTTCAATACATTTGAGTCGACAGGTTCGGTACTTAATGTGCCAACACCAAAGCGTGTTCGATTGGATCGATCAAGTGAAAACTTTGCAGCTGTGTGTCACAGTGCTGAAGAAGATCCAAATTTGTCAATTCCTTGACGTACTCCACAATTGAGGTTACCTACAACTACCTCATGGCAAATTCTGCGTAAGGATTTGGCTTCAAAGCCATACAAGGTGCAACTGGTGCAATAATTGAAGCCAGCCGACCATTTACATCGTCATTCATTTCATGCGTAGATTCACTCAATTCATTCAAGAACAACAAGTTGGTTTTTCTGCAAAATCATTTTTAGGGGCTACGTCAAGGAGTAAAATTGCCGCATTTAGGCTTGTGAAAATCCAAGAAAGTTTTTTGAGATACCTTTACATGCTGAACGTGTCACTGTATGGTGCGCTATGTGGTCTGGATGCGTGATAGGGCCGCTTTTTTTTTTGATAACTCGGCTGAAAATACGCTTAGATACGGTTAATGGATTGATTTGTTAACATCGAGTGATGTTAACAACTCAATTTTGGCCTATTATTGATGTTATGGATATCACTAACATTTGGTTTCAACAAGATGGTGCCACAATGCAAACAGTCAGAGAAACAATGAATTTATTGCAAAACAAATTTCTTGATCGCATATTTTCACGAAATCCAGCTGTTACCTGCACCGCTTGATGATTTTTTGAGGGGTATGTTTAAGACAGAGTCTATACGGAGACAATCGAATCGATTTCGAATCGAAATAGACCCCCATTTTGCCAAAAAGTGATTAAAAATGTTCATCGAAGAATCGATATCTGTAACCGTGGCTAGTTCCCCCTGGTTCAACTGGTCAGTTCAATCGTTGAACTAGTGAGACTTTTTTTCCCAGTAGTTCAACTTTGTACAGTCCTCCCGAAAGTTGAACTACTGGGACAAAAAAGTTGTACTCGCGGCTAGTTCCCACTGGTTCAACTGGTCAGTTCAATCGTTGAACTAGTGAGACTTTTTTTCCCAGTAGTTCAACTTTGTACAGTCCTCCCGAAAGTTGAACTACTGGGACAAAAAAGTTGTACTCGCCACTTTTTATATCACAAAGTAAGGAAGTTAGGTATGTTTTGAATAAATAAAATAAATAAAAATAAATAAATATTTCTAACAATCACACCACATTATCTAGCCCAAATTAAGTATCATTAAAGAACTTGTGTTATGGATAATAGATAACGGATAAATAAACTTAAGAAATATATAAACACACATAGATATTTTTTTTATATATAAATATTAGAAATAAACTTAAATAAACATACTTACACATCCATGACTAGAAAGCAAAAATGATAAAACAACTGCCCCTACCAGGATTCGAACCCGGGACCTCTGGCATGGAAGGCAAGGCTACTTACCTCCACACCAAACAGGCCGTCCAAATGCATCAAATCACTTCTCTTTTTGAATGCATCAAAAAGAGAAGTGAATCACAAGAAAAAGTATTTATTTTTTATGTGTTTAATAGAAACTGAATGCACATTTGCAACGGGTTAATCAAATACCTACTTAGTAGTTGAAATTAAAATAAATCACTTCCATTTTATAATATGGGCAAATATATTTATTTAGGAATTTGAACACTACTACATATGTGGGCTGTCGATGATAAGAAGTTACATTAGAGAAAATGCATTTATTGAATTGTAGGAGAATAGAATGAATTTATAGATGAAGGAGCACATTGTACAATTTTAATAGATAAGGGTAGTTTTATTTGTTTTTGTTGCTCGTAAAAACAATATTCGTTTAAATCTTAGTTCCTAATTTTGTTTTGATAAGCGGGGGTAGTTAGATTTAGGGGGTAGTTATTTGTGTATTAGCTCTCCTACCTAAAAAAGAAATTTGTGCTGGGTGGCAGTACGTAGTAGATAAAATGCCTCAAGATAGCAAAGTAAAAAACTTTAAGAAATATTTTCAAAAGACCTGGATGAAACAGAACTTTCCAAAGATGTGGTGCGTTTTAGGCGAACCCCATCGCACCACGAATGCGGTGGAAGGATGGCACCGTACGATTAATAAATTAGTGCTCAAAAACGGAACACTGTTGCAAATATTGCATGTTTTGAAAGACGACGCCACCTTAGCAACATTTCGTAGTGCACAGCTTAAAAGGGAAAACAAAAAATTAAAACGTGCTCAAGTAGACATTGAGAACAATTTATATATTCAAACAATTCAAATGCAATTAATAAACGGCGAAATTAGCATAGGGCACTTTTTGGAAAAGCTCCATTGATTAAAACAGACAGATAATGATTTATTTTATATTGTATTAATTACTTTTAATTTTTATATTTTCAACTAATTATTATTATTAAAATTTTATTAAGTATAAATATTTTATCACTTACAAAAATTTAGGAAGGTAATGTAGGTACTATTATTACTATTTTTTATTTATTTCAAATCACAATCTATAAATTATTATTCACTTACGTACAAATTTGTATTAAATTTTATTATTTCGGATGATATTTAGAACTTTGGATTCCATTTTTTTTTTGTATTTTCAAATGAAGTTTTTAATTATAAGCAAAGTATATACTGTTTTTGAATAAACAGATTATAATTTAAATTGTATTCCATCAAACAATTTGTTAATTGCTGACAGTCCGACTTAAAATAAATTACTACAATGTTGACTTGTTTATGTTTTTGAATGAACATATTCATAAATTATTTTAATTTATGATTGTTAAATTTAAAGTGATTTATTTTAATTTCAACTACTAAGTAGGTATTTGATTAACCCGTTACCAATGTGGATTCAGTTTCTATTAAACACATAAAAAATAAATAATTTTTCTTGTGATTCACTTCTCTTTTTGATGCATTTAAAACATACCTAACTTCCTTACTTTGTGATATAAAAAGAGGCGAGTACAACTTTTTTGTCCCGGTAGTTCAACTTTCATGAAAATTGAAAATTGAACTACTGGGAAAAAAAAGTCTCACTAGTTCAACGATTGAACTGACCAGTTGAACCAGTGGGAACTAGCCGTAACCGGGCTCGTAGCCGTGGTGGTGACATTTGTCCGATATCATTTTTCATTTATGACTGCCAAAACTTTTTTAAACTGTCTTCTACAATAAAAATTTTTAATCATTGTTCTTGTTGAAAATACCCTATAGCTAACATAAAATACCTCTAATCATAAAAAAGAAGTGGTTGTTATTATTTAAAAAAATTGGCTTAGTCTCAGTATTGTTTTAGTAGTTTATATGTATTTTTTCTATTAATCATTAGAACCATTAATTTTTATGACAATATCACCAGTCCGGTTAGCTGGTGTGGCCCAAAAAGTCCCAGTAGTAACGCGGAAAATTTGCTGTGTGTCTTTGCCAATTTATAGCAATTAAACAAAGCAAAATTATTATTTAGTTTTAAATAGACGTAGGGTAGTTTATTTGTAAAATTTCAAAAAGATTGGTCAAATTGATTGTTAACATGTATCCCTAAGTATTCATTTTGTAAAAATAATAGTATACATTTCATGAATCCATCCTCAATGAATTTTTAAAAAGTATCCAACTTACAGATTCACTAATTCCTTAAGAGCTTGCGTTTCCAAATGTGAAATTCGCTCAGAAAAGTATACTGGTAGGCTTGATGACGCCTTGATGAGCATTGAGCTTTAGATTTCTATACGTAATTCGTATTACACTGTAAGCGAATGGTATTCGCCGCAAAATGCAATCTGTAGCTGAACTCATACAAAGGACGCACGTAGAGATCTGACCACGAACTGGGACTATTCAGAGGTGATACTATTCAGCTATTTCACATGTAGCGATAAAAATCAATCAATCATCAGTTTGATTGTGTTTGCATATTAAAGTTGTAAAACTTTTTACTCGGCCAATGCGTGTTGAAAAATATGTTTTTTGGTTAAATAGTAGTATCGCCGTTTGATTTGAAAACTGATTTTTAAAAGTATCACCAATGCAGTCAAACTGTGTTTCGTTAAAACGAAGTGTGATTTTTCACATATGATCATATAAAATGAGTAAAGTTGGCATCGTGGTGCTAATAGTTATACAATGAACTGCTACTTAATTGAAACTGAAACTTAATTATCTAATTAACTAAAAAACGAGTTTTAATGTTAATAATATTTTTCCGAGGATAAATTAATTAATAACTTTAATTGGTCCAAATTATAATATATTTCAACAATACATATTTTAACAATGCACTTGTAAATTTTTTATAAATGCCAAATTTATCAATACAGTGGCGCATGGTATTTATGTTTTTACGGTAACATGATGTCCAATATGTCATTGGCAGAAATAGTTCACCCTACAATAACGGCG
Source organism: Marasmarcha lunaedactyla (assembly GCA_923062675.1). Classification (NCBI taxonomy): domain Eukaryota; kingdom Metazoa; phylum Arthropoda; class Insecta; order Lepidoptera; family Pterophoridae; genus Marasmarcha; species Marasmarcha lunaedactyla. The sequence goes on along the minus strand of OV281339.1, from coordinate 15,100,098 downwards.
GCTAATTGCAATAACATTCAAAATTGAGTAATAGATTAATAACATGACCAATCGTGTCGAATGTGCCTACCACGGAATTATAAATTGAAAGAAACTCCTAGCATATCTTTCACCATGTGTCTCGTGACTTGGTGGCCAATGATAGCCTCGATTTCTTTCAACCGAATGAGTCGTGCAGATATGAGCGTCTTCAGAATGAAACATTTTTTGCCAAGCATCTTGTGTACCTAATTGTTTCTTGGTAGGTTAAAGTCGTGGAGTATATAACTTTTTCAAATTGCGTTGCTAAGTTTGTATGGAATGCACAATTCTACAATGTAGTTTAACCAAAACGAATCTGGAAAATGTTGAAGTGCTTTGATGTAAGTCAAATTATTTTACGCTTTTTCATTATAACAAGCTTAATCTGCGAGCTTTTATCGACAAAATACATAATAAAACAAAAATGGTGTATCGAAATAGTTTTTGAATCGGAATCAGATTTTTTTCTTTACATATCGAATCACATTTGATTAGAAACCAGCTCCAGATTATTCCAACGCAGACAATGTGTATTGGCGAAGTTTAACGAGAGCTAAAACAAGAGCCGATGCCGCCGATGGTAATACTTAGATATACCTATCATAGTGCTCAAACCAAAGCTATCAATTAAATTAGGAAGCGTTAATTCTTAATACGTGAAAGTCTCAAGTTTAAGCCTATACAGGTACGTTTATATGAGAAGTTATATCCGGAAGTTTAAAATGGACTCATATGTAATTGTAATAAAAAGTCTTAAAACACTTTTATTTTATTAAGTGTGCACTTCATATAATTTTAAATGAACTCGTTATAAACCGCCTGTTAACCTTCGCCGTCAGAGTGGATCAAGCCACGTGCCAAAATCGTGTTATGAAAATAAAATAATCTACGCGCAGTTTCCTAATTTACTGAATAATGTCGACCTGATTACTATCGAATCAACACTGATTTACTAAAAAATTATAAAAATATAACTTAAGTAGTACATTAAGATCAGTTCATGAGCTGTCAAAATAATACAAATGGTTTTCCTTGAAATTATTTGTCGTACCTTTCTAAAATATAATAGAGAAAGGACATTTTCTGAAATAAATACACCACGATTTCAACTTTTTATAACGACAACAAAATTTGTTTTAAAACAGATTTAACCATTGAATTAAATGATCAAATTTCAAAGTTTACAGTTAATTAAGAAAATAAAACATTCTTTTAATAGTTACAATTAATTGAAAGCAATTAGTTACTCCATAAATCGGAGCAAATAACTCGATGAGTGCCTTGAGTGAGCCTGCTGATAGCAAGATCACGGCTACTTACCAAAAGAAGCTAGGGTTTCCTCAGTAGGGTAATTGATTTCACAAAATGAAACAATAAATAGTTTAATAATTAGTCACTTTTGATTCCTTATTATTTTATATACAAAAGTAAAATAATACAATTAAATTAATATATTTCTCCTTTGTTGTCAAAGAAATCGAAAACAAAACTGTTAATAAGTTGCACTAATAACAATGTTCGATACAAATCTATAAATTTAGTTAAATAGTAAATAATCATGATAATATAGCTTTATTAAAAGGCATCAGCATCCAATATCCTACAAATATATTTTCTAGCCGTATTTTTGAAGCCGACTAACGAACACGCACCCACCTGATAAGTGACATCATTAGTCGTAGGTGCTTAATTTATCAGTAATAATAGCACGACGCTGAGAAATAGTAATGCACATATTATATTAATAATAATAAATCCCCAGACATTGAAATCGCCTTTGTTCCGGTTTAACAAGCCGTATGTGCCAACCCTAAACAACCCTAGACTTTGCTTCATATAGCTGTGGCAATATATCGTAATATTGTACTCACTTGGCTCATTCTTTGTCTTAACCCAGTTAGACCTACAAGATATTTCATTACAATTTATGTGTTATTGATAAAAGTAACGTCTAAAGAACACTAATTTTTACTCGGTTTCAATAAATTTAAAGTAAATACTTACAAACTGCAGCAGTAGAAAATACCCAAACGCCAACGAAGATGAAGATAGGTTTAACAAGTTTGATTTTGGCTATTGTTTTTTTTTTAACATAAATCTCTTATTCTAGATTTTATAAGTCTATTAACGTAAGTATAAATCATAACAATAAAGTTCTTACGGCATTTTTGCTTGCAGATTACACTTTTATGACACACGAAATATCAACACGAACGGTTGATGAACTTTACATGTGATTTATTCAAAAATTATGCTCTGTAAGGTTGGTAATAGGTATTTCCGAGAGATCTATTGTCTTTGTCTTAAAAACGGTTCTAAAAGAAATTTATAACTTTGCTAATATAGTAAAAAGTCAAATAATGCAGTAGGACGCAACGAAACCACAGCTGCATGAAGCAAAGTTCGGGAAACAAATTTTATAACCGTGATTACATGTAGCTAATGAGCAATTAAACTAATCGAACCGATAACTTTATCGAATAGTTAACATATCGGTAAAGTACCCTTAGAGACCAGGTATTACACCTTATACGCAAAAAAACTACCTAGTAAAAATTTAAGATTTTGGTTTGGCGTCGATCAAACATTATTGAAAAAAGAAATATGTTGTTTTGCTTTTTGATTTAAAATATAATTCAGTTGTTTAAAAAACTCCTCCTCCATATTAAAAACAAAAATAAACTATTGGAAAACAATTAGCAAAAAATTACACAAAACATGTTTGGGCTGGTATCTGAATAACGGCCCCATTCCCTGGCAAGAAAAGCTTACATAAAATCTGAATGCTTCTTTAACAACGCCGACTTACGCTTACAATCAAAAGCTAATGCCATAAAATAAAGTTTGAACTCCCCTTCCATATCTTTAGAAGTGGAATTTCGCAAAATCTAGTCACAGTGGACATCTTCATAAAAAAAATCTGTTAGTAGATTTTGTAGTTTTAGAGATTTTAAGACGATTGTGAGAGATTTCTAACACAATAAGATATTGTTGCCCCCCCTTTGGAAGCTGAAGTATGCAGATCTTTTTTAATTTGATTGCCAAAAATGAGCTCATCAGTCATCAGTCAATGATAGCATAGTCAGTCACCTTTGCCTTTTATATATTTATATAGATTTATACAGAGTTTAACATTTTTACATTAACACTATCATCTAGATTATTTGATACTAAATCAAAGTCGATTTATTTAGTAAATCCACTCATTTTAAATAAATCCTATATAAATAGCTTAATAACGTGTATCAATTCCCGTACTCTTCAACAATTCAGTACTCGTATAGAGCCCCTCATCAGAAATAGATCCATGCAAATAAACCCTTATGACTACCCCGGACACTTCTTTCACCCTCCGGGATATACTCCAGTGACGATAAATATTGTAGAGTTATAAGTGTAATAAATAGACAAGAGACGTCCTCAGTTATAGAAATAAGCTTGACAAAATAGATCCTACCATCAAACTTTTATAATCTTTTATGGCTTAACTCCAGCCATAACTCCAAAAAGTACTAGTGAACAAGTAATTTTAAAGTCATTTAATGAACAAAGTTAAATAAGGACTATTTAAAATTGTTATGTACTATCTTATGACAACGCTACCTGTTACTGAACAGTTAAGCAGAAAAATGCAGAACCTTTTTTATTGCTACCCATTTAATATGTCAAAGATTTTTATTATGCTAAGGTACTCTACCGCTTTTATACTCTCAATAGCGTAATCCAAAGCGGTTTATTCCACCGACTTGTTGTGTTATTTTCCTAGACATTTTAAATAGCATTATATAACAAATAAAAAAGGTTTGTGTTCTATCGTATGAATAATTTTGTTCCTTTTTTAATAAGAAGTAAACATATTGTATAAATTTAACTAAAGTTGTTCATTTACAACAACTCCTTTAAAAACAGTCACAATTTATTACATGTATTTTAATCGCAATTAGGGACACTTTTATGGACAATAAAAATAGCCGCTATGCTGAAAAGTATCACATTTACAAGATATCCGCAGGAAATGATCGTTACAAATTTTTTATTAGGTTTAATAAACATATTTTAAACTTTTTCCACCATCTAACTATTAAACGACGTGTTTCCGTTTTAATTTAGTCAGTAAGAATTGATTCTGTTTTTCTTGTACTTTCTTTCGTTGTCTTGTTGTTTATCGCAGCGGATGCCGAATACTGTATTCAATCAATTTTTTTGGATAATAATATAGAGACTTTGTTACTCGCTGATAATGTAACTCTCTTAAGGTAAATTATTTTTTTGAATCCATTAAGTTGTCATCAAACAAACAAAAATACAAAAAGTCAAATCTTTCGTCTTGATAATTTTAGTGCAGCGATAACAAGATTGGACCGCACGATTTAGACATCTTACGATTTACTACTCAACCGCGCAACTGAAGTTATATGTTCAAGTAATTAACTTTGATAAGTAAGAGAGTCCATCACAAACATTATCCATGGTAAATAAAGAAATTGAACAGTAAATCCCTGAGGCGTAACATACATACCGGGTGAAGGTTGCGTGTAATCCGAGGCGGGTAATTTTCTCTACTTGTTGCGTTGGTTCCACTTGATTTTATTTTCTTTCGATTTATTATATTGTCAAAGTATTGTTTATTTTGGCATTGTTATTTTTTATCTTATGTATTCCTTAAAACAATAAGCAATACTATGTGTATTAACCAAAATATACCAATTTTTAAAATATACTCAAGCTGTAACTAAAAGTGTGGTATTGCAATACCGACAAACATTGAGATTGTCAAAATCTTCTGTTCTGAGCCTTACTCTTTTACTTATCTGAAATTAAAGACGCTCATTTGCAGGTTATTGAGGAGCTAAAATAAGAAATACTTATAAATATACCCTTGGAAGGGTCAGATTTATAAAAAAAAAGGTCTTTGTATTTATTTGGATAATAAAGATTATTATTATTAAAACTTCCAAAGATAACTTTCAAATAGTCTTTTGTACCACTAAGTAAGTACTAACATTGGAATAAGCTTTTTAATGCCATAACTCAATTATAATTGGCAAGCATTTGTCAGCCAATTATATGACGGAAACTAACGCTCAAAATATAAGTTTAATTAAAGAATAGAAGCAAATAAATCAACAGTGTCATCACATAATAATATTAATATAAATAATAAAAATATACCTTTGTCTTCCTGTTGCGTTCTTTTGAATAAAGTCCATGAAAAGCCCACCACGATTCAATGGTCATATAGCTTAGTTGTTTTTAAGCCCGTCAGACATGCCTTAAAGGAAATCTTTTTCAACATTGGATATGCACGGAACTATAAAATACAAAATTTTCAAAGCTCAATGGAAATCTTACGTCAGGGTATGTAAAATAAATAATTGTATTCGTTATCGAAATACCAGCCTTATTAAAATACCTGTGTTCTGACAAACTGATTTCTATACCGAAATCGCTTTAAAAAGTTAAGTTCAACTTTCCTAGTAATTGGAATCGCAATGGAAGTCGTGCACAAAAGCATCCAAACGTATTGAAATGTGTAATTCGCTAGTTTTCCAGCTAGTTACCCTAGATAACAAGAAAACTTCAAATGAAATGAGCTGCTTTGTGACGTGCTGGAAATTTGTTTAGATTTTAGTTTTATATTAGATTTGTTCATAACAAGAATATTACTGTGTAAATAAAGCTACTGTGTAAAGATTAACACACGAGTTTTTCGCTGAAAAAGGACTGGATCTAGGACGGACAAATTTTCCGCTAACAGAGCACTTGGAATTGGGACCAAGTTAAACACCGAGTGGCTGTGAGCAATCCATTAAGATTTGAAATGGCCACAGTAGCTCACACAGGCTGCTCGCCACAATAGGCCCCTGCCAAATGCGGAATGTTCACAAGAAAATGCGATAATCAATCGACGGATTCGAATAGGTTATTTTGGAAATCAATTTGCTCTTTGATCGTCTCTCACAATAACAAAGTAAAACAACATCAAAAGAACCAGTGCGTTGCCTTAGATGTATTTGTTTAATTAAAACAAAATCAAAATCAAGTTTGTCGGGCAGTTTTAAATGGACAGTACAACAATTATTTTCATTCTAAATATTATATACTTCATGCATTTTAAATAAAATATTTATTTTTAAATAATACTTAAAAAAATATTTTCTCAGTAAAAGGCATATAATGAAGACTTTTAGATTCTAAATCAAGAACCAAAGTCCTGAATGTCATTTAGAAAAGGCAATAAGTATTTTTAATAATTCACTTTATACTTACTTAATATTGAAAGAAATACATAAATTGTAATATATTATTTTTTTTAAATGTAGACTTTGTGCGAAAAATATTTCTATATATCTACATTTTTTATCTATTTTATGTGATGATTTCAAAAATGTGTTTATATAGTAAGCAAAAATTTATTTTCTAATAAACTAGTAAATGCAAGTAAACGAAATAGAATTGTGTCTTTTTGAGAAAACAAGTTTAATTTCTTTCAAGTATCATTTTAATAAGTGTTATTTCCATTTACGATATTCAAATACTTTTACTGTTCTCTGATCACCATTACATAAAATAAAAACCATGGAGTAGTGACTCATATTATAATTTCAGAACAATATTTTATATTTTAATCCTAAAGTTGTAAGGTTTACGTAAGCTTAGTGAAATAACAACCTCACCGATCAACAGATTAATTACCTACATTTAAACAATTTAACAAAATTAAATTAAACATTTGTTTTTGGCGTTTATATACGAAGGCAATGAATGCCTATATAAACGCCAAATAAGTGTGATTATTAGAAGCACAGAAAGGAGGCCGTAGGTGAATTCAGAATTTTGAGACGATTTTATAATAATTTTTAAGCACTTCTAAAATGTTCATAGTCTACCACTTACCTTGCCATCACTCTTCCTGTAGGCGTCATGTACGCGCCACACTAGACCAGGGCCTGCATTGCAGCATTCTTTGCCCACCTCAAAGAACTGCATGATTGGGTTACTTTCCAGGGGTGGGGGTGTGTTGTTAGTTACCCCAATCCTCATCTTGGAGATAATGCCAGCCATGCCGGAGCCGATTCTACGGAATGGTAAGAATCGATCCGATCTAGGCTCAGCCTGGTGTACCCCTGGGGACAAGAGAAAATATTTTATGTCAATGTGCATAGTCAAATCAGTCAGAAACCATGTAAACTACACACCCTTGAATATAAACTTCAAGCTTCAAACTTCAACTTCACTTCATTGAGTTATAAACTTGAAAGATAGTTATAATACTCAGTTGTAGCTGTTCAGTGAAAACTTTTTGAATATTTATTTTTCTAAAGAAAAAACACCTGCCGTCTCAAACCCAATTAAACTTCACGATGAATAAATAACTTAAAAATTTTCGTACTTGATTCAATGTAATACTTACGAATATGACCATCAAATAAAAAATTGTATTTGCAATTCAAATTCGCAATAGTCAGCGAACACTGTCTCTGGTTACGTTACTTGATGCTTTTGGACTCTAGTTTTTGCTGTGTGACGTCACGTTTCATTATTATTCAAAGTTGTCTGTGTAGTCAAATTAAACAAAATAATACATTTTTTGTGGTTAGTGTTATAATTATCATCTTTCTATAGCTATAGTTGTCATATTATTTAGTGTCTTTTATGTAAAAAAATGTTTGAGTAGTATTAATTTATAAGATAATATTTTCTTATAATTACCAATAATTTACAATGTTATCAGCAATGGGAAGCATATAAAAACAATTTTGACAATTTCAGTATTTTAAGATAACCCATATATTAAAATTTAAATAAATGAGAAGCTTAAACCTATTATAACTTATGCACACAGGTTGAGTTCGAAGTATTACTTTAATAATCTTCGTTTGAGTGAATAATTAGAGAAGAGATTATATACCTGACGCAAAGAAGTAGGGTTGAATAGTTTCAGAATATATTAAGAATTAGTTTGAACCGTAGATATTGAGTTTGTTGTCAATTTGTGTTTATTTATTAAAGTTTTAAGTTTTTTATGCGAAAACCCGATTTGACACAGTGACGAGGTGTAACGACGGGCATTCAAATCGGACGCGATTCTGTATCAACCAATATAAGTTTGACTGAGAAACGAGAAATTTATAAACAAATTCTACTGCTTTAAAACAGAAGATATTCCTGAAGGTATAAAAAATTGAACTGAATCATAATTAAACTGTATTTCTCCCATATTATAGTATAAAGAAATTAGAACCAACTAATACATAAAAATCGCAACTGAAGGCATACCGTAAGCAGTTGGAACCAAGATGGATTTACTATCGGAGACAAAATTAAGCACAAACCAAACTTAAAGTGAAAACAACAAAAAAAGGAGGAAACGTTCAATCACTGCCTTATCGTATTTCGCGTTATTTTGTTACAACAAAGAAATACGAAACCACCTGAGACTTCGTACTTGCCGAATTAGCCTCCAGTAAAATCGTTTTGTAAACGAATCTTAATTAGGCCTTCTGCTAATTTTAATGCTTAGAACGTAAAGATAATGTTAAAATTCAAGAAAAGTATATCTAAAATAAAAAAAAGTTAACGCAAACTAACAACAGTTCTCGTTAGATTAAAGAACAAACGAAACTAAACGAATATGTTTCAATTGCAACAAAAGCATTAATTCGTATCCATCAAGCTAAATACCCTAAACAATACCAAACCAATCTACCAAAAAACAAAGTGAACGAATGTAAGTTACAAAATAAACATTTTCGTTTTTTTTTTAAATTTCTTTCAGATATTGAAGCAAATAAAATGAATAAACAAAACAATAGTATATATTTTATTATTGAACAATGAACAAAAGAAGGATTGATATAAAGATGTTTGAAAAATGGGTATAAATATAAATAATCAATAAATGCGAAAATTCTCTCTGTAAACTATTTTGATCCTGCAATAACTGCCAATCCCGTTAAATTATGGGACAAATGTTAGCTTTTACGTTATTCTAAGTTATATTCTGACTACTCGTATATGCCATTCATCATTCAAATCTGTAAATTGCGTGATTGAGAAAAAAGCATAGAAACTTACACAATCATAATATTAGTAGTATATCGAAGCTAAAACTGTACTATTATGCTCTCTCGAATACGGTTAAAGATGTTGATAAACATTATAAGACGTATTCATCAAAAGGGAAAAACGATAGCTGTCAAATTTGACAAGAACCGTTACAAAATTGGTAAAGTGCATTACAGTTCCGTGCTTGGCATTCAGTTTGCGGCATTGATCGCGCTCCTGCGAGTGCACAATCCGTCGTTTAGTGCATAAATTTGTGATAACCAGGTTTTAGGTGGAAAAGTAGTGCCACCAAAGAAAGGCAAGATTGTTCAACATTTCGCGCAGTGGTTTCATCAACTGGTCACCGACATCGTGTGACTTAACACAGCTCGACTACTTTCTGTAGTGCTATGTGAAATCTTTGGTCCACGTATCACTGACGGTCAACATAACCCCGTTTATGAAAAAATCTCGGAAAGCCTCTCACAAAGCCGCAGCGGTCATTCATATTTCATAAAATTATATCCCATACAGTCCTCAAATATCTGTAAAAAAAATTTGATTGACTCTTTATAATAAGCCTTTTCATGTACTAAATCATAAGTAAACTTATAAATGAAAGTTGTTTTGGGCCGTTAGTTTAATTACAAACTTCGAAAATTTAATAAGTTCGCGCTTTTTACAAAAAGACACATCGCTGCTTTATAAAACTTTATAACGAACAAAAAAAACCTTCCAATTATTCCATGAGCTCAGAAACTAACTATCGTAATAAAAATTGTAGCAGATGCGATATCTAAGGTGGGCTATTTTGCATTTTTTTTAATCGATATTCAAAGCGATCATATTCTAATATGTATCACGAACAATTTAATTAACAATTACAGCAAATCTCATAAGAAGATCCCTTTGATAAAATGTATTTAATCTTTGTGTTTTGATATTTTAATTCCGGTAGCCCCAATTTCACGAAATGTGTTTTATTCCTCGATGTAACATATTTGATCATCAACATTTGATCTTTCGAAATATATAACATGTTACATACACAGACATTATTGTGATATATTATAATCAAGTATGCAATTTATTTATTTTATTATACTTTTTGTGTTTTTTCACAATGTCAACAATCCCTTTCAGATTACAGTTACTCTAACTAGGAATACCTGGTAGTAACAACGAACTTATGTTAGTTGTAACTAAAACAGTGCATCGACAGGTACAAACAGTAATTATTAGAAGTGCCGCAAAACTTTTACATGAAATTTCAACAAACCAATTACACCACAAAATAAAGTTTCTCTTACAGCACAGACGTATATTGCATGCTCGCTTTCGCAGTCTTTGCTGCATAGTTATGACAGGAGGTCGGTGTTAACAGTCATTGTATGTTTATATGATCAGGAAATGTTACAAAAACTTAGTCAATTGTAACGTTTGCGATTTTGCACACAGTTTTATGTGAATGTTTCAACGATAACTCGCTTACCAACTAATACTTGAATTCGAATTTTTTTTTCTTTTTTTGTGGCGGTTCATCCGATAGTATAATTTCAATGTCAGCTAAATTTTATGAAACTTCATTTACTAATTTTTTAGTTACTTAGGAAACATTTCAATTGTTAAAATATTAAAATTACCATCAATAAGTCCCAAGGCCAAACGCTGAACATAGCAAAAACTCATTTGAGCACTACCTGCCTCTCATACGGATGCTTTGTGTCGGTTTGTTAAAGGTGTTTTCAAGAGTATTTTGTGTGGGTAAAACAAAGTAGCTGAAAATAATTAGTCGTATAATATAATGTATTCAAGTATATAAATCTTATTTTATATATAATATAAATTATATAAGATATATATAATAATTGGATTGGTGAATTTATCTAACCGTTACGTAAATAATATTGTTCTCAACGATAATGAATGTATAGTCAAGTATGGCGGAGTTCCTTTTTAATAAGATAAACATTTATAAAAACGAAATATTTCATAGACATTACTTTTGACAGTAAAAAATCTTTATTTACAAACAGAAATATTAGCTGATGAACAAAATGAAAATAAAAAAAAAAATTACTGATAGAATACTACGCCGTAACTACTATGTCCGTGACGTTAAATGCTACATATATTGTGCGAAAATTATTAATTGTATTAATAATCAACAGTGCTTTACCAAACTTTTTTTCAATAGGAAAAGTTTTCTGTTAACTAAGAGCTTTTAAACACGTGTTATTGTTTCGGTTACTTTATATGGGTTAGAGCCAAAATAAATGTACACGAGTAAAAAATATCGTGTCCACCGACTTCGTCTCATAATTAATTGCTGCTATGTTGTGCATTAAACATGGTTCAATTTTTTTTAATTACACTGGACCATGTATTTTAAAAATTAGATGTCATATTTACACTATAATTCATAGTGTTTTTTACATACTGATATTTTATTTTTAGTTCTTTTTTTGTCCATACAAATGAAATATGTCCATTTCATTACCTCTTTACGATAATAGCTCAAAATTTCCAAAGTTTCTTAGGAAGCTTAGAATTAGAATTTTATCAAAAGTTCGTGTAGTACCTAGTCTTTTTTTTGATTGATATTTTATCGCCTAGCTCAGCAAATAATAAAAATAAAAATTGTAAACGAGAGCATCCTAGATTTCGCCCTGTGAGAAACAATTTGTGAGAAACGCTATTTACATCCCCTAGAATTATAGAAGCTGTCACCTCACTACATTTTTGACACATAAACATCATTTATTAAAAATAAAAAGTGACAGTCTCCCTCTGTGTCTTGATGTTTTCGTGTTTTTATTTCATCCAGATTTCTGAATTTATTTTCAGACAGATTACAGATACTTGGAATTCTGTCCACATTTAAAATTGTTAATATTTATTTATGCAATCACATACTCAACTGGAAGTTTTTGGGCTTGAATATTTTAGTGCTATCTAAAATTTTAAAATTTTGTTTTTATGTGTTGCCGTGTTATCACAGGTTTTCATGGAAGCCATCAATATTTCTATATGAAATGTTTGCACATACTCCAACCACATGCAAACATTTGTATATTATTAACTACATAATACCTACAGTGATTTTTCTTGTTTTTTCCTAACCTAACATTTAATTTTTAAAGAAGTACACAAATTCAAGTTTTTGTAAGTAATATTTTATAAATATTTTAAGATTTTAATCCCAAATAATTATTTAAGAAACAAGCAATGCTATACGAGAATTTTACAAATCGTAATATGATTATGAATACAAAAGTACCCATTAATATAAAAAAAGCACTGGAACAAAGTACTAGTGTGTAAACAAAGTACACGTACAATATCTCAGAAAAAGTAGGACCAAAAAAGACCTGTGTCTGGTTAACATACAGTGAACCAATTTAAACTGTGCATAGCCTACTTAGTCTAACCTTTTCATCAGCTTAGCTACATGTTCAAGAGCATGTTGTTGTAAGGAGTGTCATTACAAGGAAATTTAATTACCTCACTCTATTCCAATCAAAAGAGCAGATATATTAGATACAGTGTAGATACAGAACATTAAATAGTGTTTATAGAATTGGTCGTGATACGGAGGTCCAGAAAGCAGAAATCTGTCCTTCATATTTTTGTGAAAAAAATCCTGTGGAAAACGCAGTTAATATCAAGAAAAGTATTTTTGTTTATTTTTGTTTATAATTAGTGGAAATCATTTTGATAGTAAAGTGATCCCGATATAATAGTGTCACGCTTTCATAGTATCCGATGTTTAAGATGATCATCAAATAAAGTGCTTTAAATGTTGCATGTTGGAATACCTGTGAGAAACGGTCGAACAAAAATGTAAAACTAAGGCATGTTCATACTGGTCTCATATTTCTCATATGGCCGTTTTTCAAAGTATTTATTATACCTATACTTACTAGTATTTACGTACTTGTTTGTGTCTTACATAAAAATGCCCGATATTTGATATATTTTAACGGATTCTCAGTTTGTTTTGTATGTATGTATAATGATTTTTATGTAGTATTTAAAAAAGTATTTGTCACAGTTACGACAAAGAGCGCTCCGTACTCGCTGCTAACCTACTTCAAACTGTCATAGATCTGAAGTGGTCGTTCAAAATTAATATATGTATATAAAAATGACGTAAAAGAAACCTAAAAATATTTTTAAATACCTATTAAATGATGCCCAATTCAAAGGTTAAAAGAATAATTATGATATAACATTTTGGCACAAAAATCAGCCATTTGATTGTCACAAGTAATTTTATAGCCTATGACACTTCCACAATCAAAACAAATCTATCTTAAATCTTTTGTTTATTCCTGTACATCCGAATCATGAATGGCATAGGTACCTATTTGTTCACCAGTAAAAAGTTACCTGTGTGAACGCATCTTTGTGAGAAATGTGAGAAACGTTTTTGATTTTTGTAAGAAACGTGAGAAATGTTTCTCACAACAGTCATGTGAAAAATGTACATTTATTTTGGCTCAAACCCATACATATACAAATATACTTATTAACATTAAAATCTTATTTTCAAAATTATAGACTATTGAAATGGCAAATGACCATGCGACACACCCGATAGACTTAGGACTTAGGCCTTAGGGCCTAAAATATTTTAACGTTGTGCAAAGTAGCCCGCTGTTTGACAAAAGTACTTGTGCCATGTAATTTTTCACTTTACAGCGGTAATTTTGCGAGGCTTTTAGCCATTTTAACCCACGTGCCATGTAATTTAGGAATAGTATGTTATCTGACATTCATTCTTTTCCTTGCTTATTCATTTTACTTAAAAAACTTAATATCTAATCTCTTCTGATTACGTGTATACTTTAAGGTAAATATAATAGAATGATAGGTTTTACAGCTAGAATTTTTACAATTAATGCTTTTGTTGCCCAACTCACCAAAGTAGTAAATCAAAAAAGTTAAGACAATTTTAGAAAACAATCATAGCTATAAATCCCTCATTAAACCGACCGATATTTGAATTATTGTGACCTACATACTTAACTAATTAAACAGCTTAATGCCACACGCCTGCCCCATAAAGAGTTTTGAACAATACCGTACCTTCATCAGTCCACCCTATTTACTCGTTCATAATGTGAAAGTGTTAAATTGATCGCGGTAATTAAAGAACACATTAAACGTAACATTTATCGATAAATAAATTAGAAATATCTGGATAGTTATGAGATACCCAGAAATACAAACAATATAGTTTCTTATCCCGAATAAAGTAGAAAAAGTTTTGTCCCGGGATAATTTTTGATCGTCTGTCTCCTTAACATACCCGTACATTGGTTTAGACACGAAACTTTGTATAGACGCTGGTAGAGAGTTCTTTTAAAAGACGTAGTAAAAATATTTTTATCTATAAAACACTTTTGTTTTTTTCTCAAAACTTTCAGTGTGTATACATTCAACATTATACAAAATAATAACCCAATTAATTACCTTTGATGAAATTTACTTGTTCCAATTATTTCGTTATATTTGATCTTTTTATAACACTAAAATGGATGAAGTAAGCCATCCTTAAAAGGCAGTCAAATACCATTACAGATGTTTCTATAGATCTATATAAGAGAAATATTTCCACCATTCATTGTTTTATTTAAGCTCGAAGGGATTACGCATGCTTCCGGTAGCTTAATAAATATCATTTTGTTTCAGCCCATTTACACAAAATATAAAAAAATAATTTACCTAAACTTTCCTCTTGAATCACTGCACCAATTGGTGCAAACCGTATGAAAATCGGTTCGGTAGTTTGAGTTTATCGCGTTCAGACATACAGACTGAGAGCCGCAGCCAGGGGACTATGTGTTATAATACGATATGTAATGATTCTTCGTAAATCACACCGTCTATTAGTTAAAACCGTAAGAAAATCTGTTTAGTAGTCTTTGAACTTAACGTGTTCAGACAGACTGACGAGGCCAAGGGGATTTTTTATTATCACCAACACATAAATAGGACCTACATCTACAAATTTCACTAGTCACGCAAAAATGTAGATTTTGGTAAAATTGGGTCCGATGTAGGTACATATTTAGAGTTAAATTTTTTTTTTTCAGGTCAATTTATTCAGGTCATTTCGTTAGACTAGTATTGTTATTTTAAATGATCTAAATACATTATATAAGGCTACTCAAAATAGCTGTCAAATACCTTTTTCTTAGTCCTGTAATATCAAATATGAATCTGGGAAAAAACTAGACTGTTAAACTGTGTGTTGTGTTTATTTGTGTCGCTTCTTCGGTATTTAAAATAATTATCTGTCTCGGTATCTGTTAAGGTATAACAGGTCTAAAATTACAATAATTGAAACGTATCAAGTTTGATTGATTTCATATTTTTTAAAGTGATTTTATTTATGTTTCATATTGATGAACGCCATAAAGATGTGTACCTATGACCTATTTATTCCATCCATATTATTGTACGTAAATTAACAATTCCTTACTCACATTTAATTGCCTTTTTGATATGATTTGTTTATTATTGTGGTTTATAATAACTAAGTAGAAATTACGCAATGTTTTTGTACTACTCGTATAATATTGTTTTAACAAGTTATTGCTTAGTAATGTCTTTTATAATATCCTTTATATGTGTTAAAGTTAAAGTTAGCTGAACTTAATTATTAAGCTTTCTTTTATACATACATATAAAATAAAGCTGGAAAGCTTTCTAAGAATCTATCTGCGATATCTAGCTGCGATAAAACGTTTAGTAACTCTTTTAATATTTATTCTAGCATATCTTGGCAACAATTTTTCCGATAGCAGTCTATCCCCGCGAACTCTTATTTGCCAAAGGAGCTAGTTATTTGAAATCTGGAAATTTGGCAATGTTATCTTGATAATGATATAAAATTTACAACTTATACTGATCACTCAGCTTTACATTAGTTCCTAGATCTAAACAATCCAATAGGCAATCTAGTCCGCAGTATTTGTTTGGCCATATTTTATTTCGAAATTTAACAAAACGAGGTTCTGATCACATTGTTCTACATACACTCACTCGCATTTCTACTGTAGATGTATATGTCTATTTTTAATGAATGTTCAATAAATCCTGCTAGTACTCGGAATACAGGAATAGTAAATTTAACCAATCCAATCAATACATCATTCAATTCAGTATTTAACTGGCAGCAAGTTATACCCTTAAAATTTAGAGACCCATCATCATATAGAATGAATCCAATCCACAGTCAGCACTATTAAGCACTTTCAAAACTTCATTTCACTTCAAAACACTTTGCAGTAAATGCGAGACTTGCTTATTAGTAAAACACCAGAATCAAAACTTAATTGGTTAGTGAGCAAACCCAAATTCTTTTCACCTCTGTTTCTATGCCTATCAATAAATTTAATCGCGGCACTACCTATTTCATGGAAACACAATGGATCTATTTTAGTTGACTTGTTGGTTCCCGAACTACTGGTCGCTATCCCCTATTAAACGAGCAACCTCTTCTACAATACGTCAAATAGTACTAAACTATTATAATAATAGAAGATAACGGCCATCAAAGCTAAGCACGAAACTGTCATTCTTATTTAAAATTTACAATATACCTAAAACTCATTTTACACCGAGTTAATATGATGAATACAGTAGAACGTTACTATTAAACTATATTAACAACTATCGCGTCTTTTACTGATATACCATAGGAATTGGGACATGCATTTAAGTAAAATATAAATATTGCCTTAAATACTGCGACTACCAAGTTCACTTATCCTTTCAGTTTTTTGCCAAATAAGCAATCAGTTGTGGCTTAATATATATCCAAATGGCTGCACAGATGGAAATATAGGTCAATAAATACCCATTGTGGCTTAAGTCACATCCCGTTTATTTAAGGCACATCGGTACAACGCCAAATACTATAGTAAACACCACCAAAATATTGAATTTAATCAAGGTGTCAGATCCTGTTTAGAGGAGTAATCACGTTATAAGTTCATCCAAAAGACAAGACTGCACTAAGTTCACAGCCAAATTCGTAAAACGTATTGTATCTAACAAAATATCTCCTTTAATCAACGATTAAAATGACAAATGACGAATTTTGACGATTGCTAGACTCTTTATTATTTAGTTATACTATTCTTTCTTTATTTTAATTTCTATATGTAATTCTTAATTGTGAACTCACGGCAAGTGACTGACTTTATTTTTTACTTTTCCTGTATAAGTGTAAGTGTAGCAACACATTAAAAAAGGCTTTGACATTGATTATTTCCGCCAACTGATAATGTCTTCATGAATGGAATACAAATAATGTAGTCAACACTGTTGTTAAAATAGTAATTAGACTACAATTCGTAGTACTTTAGATTGTCACAATCTGCATCCACTGTAATCTACATCTAAAGGTTCCCTTGCTAAAACGTCAATCTGAGAAAGTCACAATTTGTCAAATAGTCTAATCACTGTTTTATTAGATTTAAGGGCAACAGATAATTTTTATATTTAAAATTTAAACTTTTTAAAATAAATAATTAACTTACAAGATAATTAACAGCCTTGGAGCTACTGGGAAGATCTTCGTTACATTCGACTATAGTAGTCGCCGGTTGCTCCTTGTTCATAGTGATTTTTAATCTATAAAACAATACCGAAAATGACACGATTGACATAATTGCATACCTTCAGATAATGAGCTTAAGGTGAAGAAGGTGTATTTATTACGATTTTAGCACATATAGTTAACACTGTATATTAATTAAGAGTCTAAACTTTTAAGTAAAAGGCTGCAGGGTAAAAGCCTCTTCCCAGAGGGACAATATCGCATTATATTAAGAAGGCATCGGTGCCTCCTCTGGATTGGTGAATATCTTTTTGAAATTTGGGTTCCGGTTTACCGGTCAGTGCAGGTTTTTATACGCTCATACATTTTTCAAAGATAAAAAATCATGAGTGCGTGGCTGGGTTCGTTCGAAGAAACGACCCTGGGATTAAGATACCAGCCACTGCGCCACTACAGCTCTGAATCATCATCATCATCTACCCATTTTCAACCTACTGCAGGGTGCGAGCTTCCTCGCGGCTCTGAATAATATGTGTTATGAATAATGAGAGGATCGCCATCCGTTGGAAAACTCTCTCGAATGCGGATGGTTCCGCAGTATGTCTCTTCGAGAAGTTTAGACATGGCCTTGAGAAGGCTGATGGGTCTGTGATTAGCCGGGATATTCAGAGGTTTACCCGGCTTGGGAATATCTATGACAGTCGCTTCTTTCCAAGCTTTTGGAAAGTAGCTATGGTCAAAGCAGGCATTGAAGTGCGGGGTTGGAAATTCCATCCGCACGCAAGGCCTTTTTGGATTTTTGACTTCTAATGAGAAGCAACATTTCATCATTAGAGACTGTGACGGGGTCAGCGGTGATAGGGAGAGAGTCTCTGCGGAGGACTTCGTCCTCTACCGCTTGGATGTGGTACGAGTAAGAGGAGGAACGTGAGAGGCGGTGTCTACGCGTAAGGCCGAGTCCATTCTATAATAACCGCGTCTAGACATTATATTTACTTATTTAATGAAGTTATACGAAAAATAGAATTTATAAAGAACTAAGTAGCGAGTGATGCTCGGCTAACGCAAATAGACGCTCTTGAGGAGAGTGGGCGGCTCGCAGTTTGCGTGCGAGTACGGAAATTTCCTTAATGTCGACGTTTTGAATGACGTCGAACACGGTCTTCATGTCCTCGCCAGCCAACGACGACTGAGCCTACGACAACGCGGGCCTACTGGAGCTACGGGAGCTGGGATAGGACGGGAAGGTGCAGGTTGGAGCGGCCGGACGCTGTCTCCAGGACAGAGACGGAGTAGGTGTCGGCTGCACGGGCTTTGCTTCCGGGGGACCTCGGTTGCGCAGCGGCGGGAGGTTAGCAGGAGTGAGCGGCGGCGCCGGTTTAGGCGCGGCCCTCTTAGCAGAGGAGCGCGGAGCGCACGGACAACCCCTGTAGTTTGCTGTGTGGCCGAACTGGCCGGGATCTGTACCGGGATCCGGTCTGCCGGTTTCTCCAAACCTGAGGGGCTTTGGAAGCGCACCGGGGCAACGTTATCAGGCTTAGTTGTCACCGTTAAGTATCTACCTGATCAAACGCGAGTCTACTACGGAGTGTGTTGTCAATAAAATGACAACAAAAACTGGCCGTAGACCTGACGAGGTTGGGTTGCACTGAAAGTGCGGGATTGACTACTCGGAACTCTGTTGTTGCTGCTCCCACCGAGGTGGGGTATCTATTCGAGGGGTGCACAGAGTGCGGGGTTGACTACATTACGACCGGCCGAAGCCGGCCGCAGAGCGAGTCTCTAACTAACGTAATAACCACCCAGCGTCAAGTACGTAGCCAGAAAAACAGCCCGAGCCTTGCGAACTACTATCGAATTTAATCGACCGTAGCAAGCTCAACTCTGTTGTTGCTGGGAGACTGACTTAGTTACAGCCGGTCGAAACCGGCCGCAGCGTAAGTCCTACAGAGCCTCAAGTCGTCGAGGACGAAGCGAGATATTGTACGAATCTCAGCGTATGAGTGTTGCTACGAGTTGTCGTCGCGACAACAACGGCTGGTGCGAACGCGAACACGTCTGAGTGGGGCCGGACGCAGAACGGAGCGGCAGAATGGCGTTTGAGTATTGATACGAGCGAAGTCGTGAGACAACAATCGTGACTCGGCAGCCGGGAGCGACCGTCAACACGTCCGAACGGGGCCGGACGCTTTCCATTTTCGGGTCTGTACAAACTAGACTGAAATCCAACATTTTCATGCTTTGATTTTTATGTTTTAGCCTTTAAAAAAATTATATTTTGTACTATTTTCTCTATAGACTCTTTTGACGACAAACAAGAGACCATGGCAAACTAACTATTCTTTTTCTGTTTGTATTAGTTACTTTTACACTTATCGAACGGCAAAGTACGCATGTTTCGTCGGATTACAAGAAAAGGCGCATGAACAATTAAAAAATGAAAATTTTCTCAAAACATGTTTGAGACTATGAAATTTCGAATAATTTTAACTCATATTAATTAGATGTAGATGTATACGTGTAATATTTTGATCGGAAACGAACACAGAAAACTCCTAAAATTGCACGATTTTGTATAAACTCTCTTAAGGGCCGTTGCATAACTACAGATGTATGTACATATATTTACTTTCTTACTTTTTTCAGATATTATTGTTTGGCAGGTTTATATAATGTAAAGTATGATTGTATACATTATATTTCCAATACCCAATTTTATTTTCTGTGATACAAATTAAAATAAATTTGTTTTTTCAGAAGAAAAACATTAGAAACATAGGATAGCGTTTTGCGCCCGTGCGTTTGGTTTATTCATATCGATAAAAACAAATACTATCCACTAAAGTTTATAAAGTCGTCCCCCGCATAGATTTTATAAACGCACAATAAATCCCACATTAGGTACTATGATATAAAACAACTTTCTGACGGTGAAAAATACAGTAAAATTGGTCCAGCGATTGGAGAACCAGTTTACTAACTTATATTTAATATGTGAAAATAAAATAAGTTGCGATAAACAACTACAAAATAGATATGTAATAAAATATTTAAAATGTATTTCAATATTGATTCTTTTTTATAGTAATAGTTTAATGACTTTAATTATTGCACAAATTGCATTTAATTTCCACAATTATCTTATTGAAAAATTTGCATAATAGAATGGCTGTTAAGGCTGCATTAATGAATCACTCCCCGCGCTTTATACTAGTAGGTAGTCGTTATATATTACATTAGTAATATTTAAGTTTAATATATATGTTCTTTGTCCTCGCAGGTAACAAAATAATATTGAGAAATTTGGAACAAATTGAATCATTCTTATACATTTTATACTATGGCAACCAATTAAAAGTTACGATATTGTCACATTTGAAGGTATCAGACATCAGGTACAAAATGGTATATTTAAAATAATCCTTAAATAATTGTCTTTTTATTTAAATATTTGGAACCCGGAAATCATGCATGCCACGCACAGGGTCGAAATTTTCGTAGATGGTTTGTGGTGAACGGGTTCAACATTGGGTGAAAAACATTCATGGTTTGATTCGCTCTGCCTTGTTATCCTAAACTGAGCTTTTTAAGGATCCAGTAGTAGACCGGTCAACCAGTAAACCAATAAACGTTCAGAAATGAACAGTCTCTGATCGAATGGAAAAGGAAGTAGATAAAATTGCTACACCACCTTTGCTCGGAAACCGCTCTCCTCATTTCATACGCTTACATCGATTACAATCGTTTTATTATACCAGCCGTTTCACCAGCGTAGCTTCTAATCCCCTTACACATTTTAGTTAAAATATACGCTTAAAAATTTTCTTAGTAAAATAGCCCACAAAACTCGTTCTTCAAATCAGACAGGTTGTTCCAAAAATAAGCTCCTTCAAACAAACAAATTATTCAGTTTTGTGAGGGGTTCAGATTATCAAGATACAACTCTTATTTTTATATTAAAATGGCGAGAAGTGCGTAAATGGAAAAGGTAAAAAAGGGTTAGTTATAAAATTAATTATAAAATTAATTAAAGTTAATTAGCAATGATTCCAATTGAATTCTATGTATTTTAAAGTAATACTGCGCGAATTTAAATCAATTTGCTTGTATTCTATAGATTGGTTTATCAAAAAGTGCTCCTAAAATAATGAAAATATATATTGCGTATTTTGTAATTCTTAAAAAGCTTTTATGAAAAAGAAATGAAAATTATTAAATATTTAAAAGAATCTTTTAACTTCATTTCGCGCTTTAATTTGGTATGTTTTAACCAAGCCGTGGAATAGCTTTATAGCTTACAGAAACTTATTTAATTCTTAGAAGCATGCTCTAACTTGCCAAATAAGTACGTATTTGTATTTCATACCCCTAGGAAAATTTATATAACAATAGTTTTAGTATGCAATTATTAACAAGATAGCCGAGTGTTATGAACAAAAGTACCACAACGTAACCACAACCATGAATTGTTGGCTCATTCATATCAGTGGGTTACAGTTTGTTCACGAATATTGAACAAAAGTTTTTGTCGTGATTGTTCCTAGTAAATGTATAATTTTATAACCAATACAAGCATAATTAATTGATGGACACTGAACGTCATTAAAACTGTTTTGTAATTTTACCTCGTCGATATTTTGATTTATTCTCAAAAATATTATAGGTCTGTTTTCCTGCTAGCCCGGAAATTTCGTACCGTAAATTTCGGTAAGGACAGCCGTTTGAGATTTTTACTAGACATTATGTTTTAAGTTTATGGATTGATATGTAAGTTTATTTTGGAGACCGCCTTTTCAACATAATCACCATGATTCAAGTTATTTTGGAACTGCTGAGATCTATAGACGCACCCAGTAATTATCTGGAAATTTAATCTTATACACCAAGCTTTAAATCCTTTTTTATCTTATTACTTCAATGACTCTTTAAATTAGTTACAACTTGAACATCATATTTCGATCGACATATTGGCAGTTGAACTGATAACTTTAAACTTAAAGGCAAGTTTCACCACTTCATTTATATAAATTTCGAGCCAAAATTTGGATCATGAACTCTTGAGTTACAATTATTTATGTTTAGTACAGCTAATACCTATATAACCTTTTTATTTACCTCACAGCATATTACTCTCTTATATACACAGAAGGTTAACCTGTGTTGAAATTATAGATAACTAATTAATAGTATTTGGTTTGATCTCTACATTGCTTCGGTGATCATTAAAGTTACCAGACGACGTTGGCAGCATAATATAGTTTAAAACTACCCCTACATAGAGATTAAATATTGATGTGCACTCTGTTGGTGACCTTATAAATAAATAAATATAGCAATTTAATTGTTTTGCCCAGATCAAATCAATCCCAACGACTCTTTTAATTTGTTCGATGAAGGTGTTTGTGAAAAAAATGCCATCTAAGCTCAGAAACTCTCCTGACTGCCCGTGACCCAACAATCAACGCCTCTAAACTAGAGTTAGTACTCAGAGTATTAGGTAGTGCTTACACCAGGTTGTTTTACGAATGAAAAGATTCTTACGAACAACTCATGGCAACTACAGCGACACAGGTTGCAGGACGGTGGGCTTGGCTCTAACAAAATGAAGAAGATGAGGAGAGAAACATTTGGCAAATTGCTTCTAGGTTGAAGAATTATAAATCAGTACTCAACCAGATATCCAACGTGTCTGTATCTGTATCAGACCTGAAGACTCTGAAACGCAAAGAACTGCCACCGGAACCAATATGCAAAGCGAGAAATCGATTTTCTTTGGGGGCGTAATAAGAGTTCTAGCTATAATACCTTTAATTTCGTATCACTTTACGTATTCACTTTATCACTCCAATTTTGTACAAAACAATCGCATTAGATGAAATTGTTCAACGCTGTCGTATCAATGCTACTCTCCGAGAATACAAAATTACAAGATTGGACTGGCCCGCCTGGGACCCTCAGCTACGTTTGGGACGCTCTTAGGTGAGTTGTTTGGAACCGTCAGCCACCTCTCCAGACAGTGCCAAAAAATGCTGGACAGCTTGATCCTCAGAATGCTCATGAGGAATTCTGCCGTTCCAGGACAGGGGAGTTCGTATACTAAATAAAAATCATCTTTCAATAAACGTTGTATAAGTTTCGTTTAATCATCTTTTTCATGCCTTCAAGTTTTATTCAAAATTACGTGATAATTGATAAACTTAACTTTTTTATCAAATGACAACACAATGTTTTGCTTACTAAAAAACATAAGTCTTTTAAAAAAGATATAACACCTTTCCTTGATAACGTAACATTGAATAAAATCGCAAACTTCTTTGATGTGTAGTCGGTAACGACTGAACAAAAGGTTTTGTCTGCATCATTATGGTGAAATGTCTGAAAGGCTTTGCTTTACGAATATTGTGTTATTCTAAATGCCTCTACAATATTTTACAACATGTACTGTACACTTTTGTATCCAATTTGAAAGTTAAGTAAGAGATAGTTGGTGGCTTCAGAGAACTAATTATACCTCGTGTCCGGTTATCTCAAACGACTTTAATTAACCGCAATAAGTGTTTTAAAATAACCTCAAAATTGTAACCACAAAACAATAAGCCTAAGCAACCAATAACGTAAAAAGCAGGCCCTGTATTTCTGGGCCCATTCAATAACGCTTTCATAATACTTTTTTCTGGTTGTAAAAATACCTCTATACCTTAGGTGGAAGTTGGAACGCGTTGAATGGATGCCCTCGGGCGGGGAGTGCGGGGAAAGCCCCAAGTCGTGGAGAAACGACAATGTTTATCGATTTTGGCGCAGAGCGAATTACTACTAAGAATGTAACTCGCACATATTCTAATAGACGCTTAAGATTATAATTCTATATTTTTCACGACATGAAATAAACGGTACTTAATTTATTTTCTCAAAGGATTCTTCAGATGTTTTATTTTAATAATGATTAGAGTTAATTAAAATTCTGCTTTGACATATCTACTTTAATTTCAAAATATAAAAATAAAACGTTTACTTTATAAACTATCTAAAATAAAACACACAATATTAATTATATGTATTTTGCTCAACAAAAATCCTTTATAGACTGTTTCAAATTTCCCCCTAAATTGTACACTTTCTTAAGGCAAATACTCTCGGAAGCGGAGTTTAACAGGCTTTCGGCGGCGACCCCAACATTCAACAAGTAGGTATCTACAGGTCCACATCAAGCAGTGACGAGAAGAAATTGAGATATAACGGACGGAAAATTTTGATATTTAACTAAGGTTTTAATCCGATATTTTGATAAAATTTTCTGTGTTATTTGGATGATGATCTTTTTAAAATTGGAAGATAACATACGATCCATGAATCGATGCGAGCGTACAAAATCGTATACTGATTACCAAAGCTACACTTTTTACTGTAATAATAATGTTTAATTGTACAACTATGCTCGTTTACTGTACGAATTAAACCAATATAGATATTTTCATAATGATAGTATGTGTCCTCGTGTGTCAATGAAAATGTTGTTATCAGACTGTGTGGGCCGTTCTATTTCAATCAGAAATATTCATATAAAGTGACCGAGGGGAAGGCGGGCCCTTAGAGATACAAAGGGGTCCGATTATATTTCCTGGCTGAGCACATAGCCTCGGGTCGACAGGAACTTCAGAAAAATTACTTTATTCTGACGAAGAAAGGGCGGAGGTCTCAAACTAATAGGTCAATACGACATGTGGAATGAAGAAGGTTTAAAAAAAATTCTTACTTTCCGTATTGACGGCTCTAAATAAACCTAGGGATAGGTTAGAGCCTTGTTTAGTTTAAATTTGAAGTTAAGACGTCTAAGTTAATTTCATTTTAGCTTAACAAATGAGATACTTTAGGACGTAACGTAGTATTTTTATTGAATACTACGTTACGTATACCAATTTAAAAGTTCTTTCGTCTTCATGTGTAATTTAAAATGATTTTTATAAAATAATAATGTGTAAGTAAAATCAATGTTGTTTTGTTTAAAGTTAAAATATCTAATGTTGATAAATCATGAGTACCTAATCTAAAATACATAAATAAATGTTGATTGAGTTTTATCCTTGTACTATTTATGGAGAAGTATTATTACTTTATAAGATTTAGGGGAAAGTAGATACCGATTTTAAAATGGGAAGATAAATTTAAGATACAGCATATGATATAAGTAGGTCAAGGTCTTTTTTTTTGTCGTGGTTTTGTTCTAGAAACGTTGATTTTCCTGACGTAGCAGATTAGATTGTTTTTATTTGGTACCAGAAAATGTGCTAAAAATAAACTCATTAGCGTCCAGCTCGAATCTGTATTAAAATAATATTGATGTTGGCTTAAAATGTGCTTATGCTTAAGTATATTGTTCCAAGACTGACTATTAAAGTTATCAAAATTCGTATTTTGTAAAACATGCATCATAATTTATATTAGCAGCAAGATTATTACTTACTACTATACATTGTAAATAATATTCAAAAAGCAAAGGAAATTTCAAACAATGCTTTTCTAGACAAATATTTTTTATAAATTATTATGATTCAATAAAACCTATTTGCTTTTGCGTATTTTTCCATAAAAACAAAGTTATTTCGGTATTATCAAAGTGACAGGCAAAAAATAGAATAAAATGTTTAAGTGTTAAAAAGGTTTTCGGGGAAATTATTTTACTTTGTTTTGTAATCTTTGTTTTGCATAGAGATTAAAATAGCTCTAAAAATTAATGTTTATATTTTCAAGACATACCCGTAAATTAATTTATTTGTGTAGGCTTTTTTGTGAGCAATTTACGACAAAACAACCTCTTTTGTCTGCAAAAATAGCATAAAATCCCCAGATAAATACAACAACTGCGTTGCACCACAGTAACAAAACTAATGCTTTGTATGGACATTTATATTGCGTCTGGCCTTCTATCGCGTCTGGTGGACAGTAACAAAGAAGTCTAGGATAGTACACGCCTATCCAAAAGGTTAGGTACATTCACTATAATTTTAGAAGCTCCGGTATGTCTAGAAAAATATATTCATACAGTTCATTGCAGACGTTCGGCTACAAGCCTGTGTAGGGGACAGAAGGTGGCGTATCCAAAATTATCACAGGATTAACCTTAGAAAAATCTTTGGTGAATGAATTTTGTAGTCATCACATACATGTCGTTTACAGCCAGGATTTGAAATTGGGCCTTCTGGTCCGATAACTTCTTTTACAAGTGAGTTTATTTTGTTAAGATCTCGTCTGGGGCAGTCCAAGAGTGCTTCTTAGTTCGAACGCCATAATAATCACGTTTACTTTATTTTGTTCCACTTAAAGGGAAGGTACGGCCAGTGTAAGTAGGTACTGGAGCAGAGGCAGATAAAGCCTACTGTCGGCGACGCATCACTAGTCGATATAACGATCTCACTCAATATTGATAAATAAAAGTGAATAAAAGTATGTGCGTGGGTGCAGATGCTCCTTACTATCAGGTGGGTAGCGCGCTCGTCTGCTACCTACGAAAATAGTTAAATTAAATAGTAAATAACGCGGGTGACCCTAAACCAGGCATTACCTTCAAATAATGTCATAACTGAAAAACAACAAAACAAATATGAACATAAAAATGAAAAAAAAAAAATCCTCAAAGAGCCGTTATGAAAATGTGTAGTCGAAGGGCCGCCGGTCGCCATTATATTTCTCGTAAACATAAATAAATGTGTCACCCTTCCTTCCACTTTGTTTAACACCTGAGATGCAAAATAGCGAAAATATGAGAAATTATTGCAAACAGGCTTCAACGCTTCAGTTGAGCAACTTTGCATGTGGATTTTTGAAAAATTCGTTAAAAACAATTCGCAATAAATGTTATTTATTCTTTTAGTATTGGTAATTTGATTTTTAGTTCGCGTATTTATTTTGTTATAATTGATTTGTACTATTTAATAAAAAGTAGACAAGCTTTACCCAAGAGTAAGAAATGAAGAAACTACATTTGGCAAAGTTCAAGGTATTTCAGAAAATAGCATTACGTTTATGGTAACCGCAACTATCAAATATTTCTTATTTATGCAATCTTTAGTATAACACTGTAGTCATACCATAAGCTGGAGAAAAAAAAATTTATGCATGAGAGACTAGAAATGTTTAAATAAATGTAGTTTACAGTGCTCTGTAGTTTAACGCTAGTGAAATTCGCAAGGGTAAATTAAATAATTTTAAATACAAAGTGTAAAGTGTGAATGTTTTTAGATTAACTTCAGTAAATTGATTGTCAAACATAAAAAATACAATATTTGTAAAATAGGTTGAAATGAACAGAAGGAATTGTGAAATTAAATATTTACGTTACTCTGATAACTGTACAAAGTCTTTAAAATTTTATGAAATATTTATATTTTGCAGTTTTTGAAAGCTACTTTTTCAGTTTGCTATCAAATACTCTTTTAAAACCACTTTTTGGTTGCAATGAACACGTTTTCTTTTCATTATAAATGTCAATTTCATTAAGTAAAAGTAAATCAAAGTGCCGAGACTTTTAATAAAATGAAAAAACCTTCATAAAATATTGTCTATGCGTGGGTGCTGATAAAACCTAGTTTATTTAATAAAAAAGTAATAAAATTATTCCTTACAATAGAATGAAATTTGAAGTTAAAACGTAATATACAATGAGAAGTCGTCGAATAATATATCAAAATATTTTGCTGCATTTATTTACCTCTTAAAAGCGTTTTTTAACAAAAACTTTGTTTTTCAATATGGTCACACCGTAACCACATGACAGTTTTGGCATTTAGTTTTTGACATATTTGTAGTAGAGGCTTAGGCAATTATTACAATGAAATCAATTTGACTCGAAAATTGCATAAAAATAATAAAAATTTACTGCGAAAATGGTGGTTCTGTAAAAGTTACGTATTTTATTAGGTCTTTACCTATGAAATTGCCGTTTATCACGAAATAAATGAAGCGTAATGTTTTTATATATTTTTTATTTCTATTAATCAAAATAATCACCCATGCAATCAATGCATCTTTGCCAACGCATTGGTAGCTTATTGATGCCTTTCTTGAAGAAATCAGCTGGACGGGAGGCAACAAATTCTTCAAAGGCATTTTGAACAGCCTCTCGGGTATTGAATTTTTTTCCCGCCAAGAAGTTATCCAAATTCTGGAAAAAGTAGAAGTCTGTAGGCGCAAGGTCTGGTGAGTACGGCGGATGACGGAGAACTTCCAACCCTAACTCTTGTAGCTTGGAGACCGTCTGCTGTGCAGTATGAGGTCGCGCGTTGTCGTGCAGGAGCAGTGGAGCCGAACGATTGACCAAAGCTGGTTGGAGACGTGCGAGCTTCTCCATCATTGTGTTCAGTTCTTCACAGTACACATCAGCAGTAATGCTTGTCCCGTTTGGCAAGAAGTTGTGATGAATTACACCCGCGTTAGACCACCAAACAATGACCATCACTTTTCTAGGGGTAAGTTTTCGTTTAGGGCATTGTTTGGGTGCTGAACCAGGGTCCAACCCACTTGCTGAGCGCTTACGATTGTAAAACAGGATCCATTTCTCGTCACAAGTAACAATGCGGTTCAGAATTCCTTCATTTGTATGCCTGCTGAGCAGTGCAAGGCACGTCTCCACGCGTACTTCGCGCTGGCGGTCATTGACTTCGTGGGGTACCCATTTGTCAAGCTTTTTTACCTTGCCAATTTGACGCAAATGGACCAATATTGTTTTGATGCTAACGTCGAAAGCTGCTGCTAATTCAGCCGTGGATTGAGTTTCATCAGCTTCCACAATTGCCTTTAATTCGTCATTGTCGACCAAAGTTTTCGGACGACCACGGGGTTCATTTTTCAGGTCAAAATTTCCAGAACGGAAGCGGGTAAACCATTATTGGTTGTGGGTGGTGCGTTCGTTTGTAGTGTTCGCTCCGTAAACGTCGTTGTTGTTGCGTGCCGCTTGTGCCGCTTTGCTGCCACGACGGTACTCATACTCCATAATTACTCGAATTTTTAACTTATCCATGATGACGAAAAATGTTCGAATGCGTTGAAAACAAAACACTAACTATTAAACAAATGACGATTTTAGAAAAAGAATTCCATGTTTGTCAAATAAAATCAATTTGAAATTAGAATTATCAGTCAAAAAAAAAATATTTCATTTGAAATGGCCAGTATGGCAAAACGGCAGTTTCATAGGTAAATACCTATTATTTTATATTCGTAAAATCCGGCATATTTTCTCTAAACATAATCGTCCTTTTGAGATCGCTTTTAAGGATAGGTGAATAAATTTGAGTTGACCTGGTCAGTACTTAATGTGTCAAAACCAACGCGTGTTCGATTGGGTCAATCACGTGAAAACATCGCAGCTGTGAGTCAGAGCATTGCAGAAGATCCGAATATGTCAATTCCTCGACGTTATCAACAATTGATTTTATCCACAACAACCACATGGCAAATTCTGCGTAATTATTTGACTTTAAGAGCCTAACAAGATGCAAGTGGTGCAACAATTTAAGCCGGCTAACCATTTACATCGTTGTAGATTCACTCAAATTCAAGAACGAGTTGGTTTTTCTGAAAATATAATTTTTTCAGACGATGCCTATTTTCATTCCTCTAACTACGTCAACAAGCAAAATTGCCGCATTTGGGCTTCTGAAAATCCAAGAGGGGTTGTTGAGGTTTATATGCTGAATGTGTCACTGTATGGTATGCTATGTGGTCTGGAGGAGTGATTGGGCCGTTTTTTTCCGAAACTTGGCTGGAAATGCGTTTACGATGAATGGATTACGCTATCGAGGGATGTTAACAACTTAATTTTGGCCTATTATTGTTGATATGGATATCAACAATAAGGTTTTAAGAAAATGGTGCTACAAGTCATACAGCCACAGAAACAATGCATTTATTGCAAACTCTCAGTTTTGACAAAGTTATTTGAGAAAATTATTTACGACTCTTTACTTCCCGCTATCCTGACTATCCCGCTATGTTGACTAAACTACACAACAGCACGGTTTTGTTAGTAATTTCACTGAAACAAATTTATGTGAATTTTTGGATACAATCCTTGAGGCAATGAGTAATGGTTATCAGGTTGATGCCGTGTATACCGACTACTCAAAAGCCTTCGACAAAATTCCGCTTTCTTTGTTAACAAATAAAATTGAGAAAATTGGTATACACGGTGATCTACTACGTTGGCTCACATCTTACCTCAGGGATCGATCTCAGGCTGTTGCGGTTAAGGGATATACATCATCTTTTGTTCCTATTACATCGGGCTCTCATCTTGGCCCACTGTTATTAAACATATTTATTAACGATGTCTTAAACTGCTTTGCTTACTCCAAGGTTTTATTGTTTGCAGATGACATAAAAATTAATATTACATTTAAGTCTACTGAAGACTGCTTTGATCTTTAGAAACATTTAACTGCTCTTTACGATAACTGTTTGCGTAATAATATATATTTAAACATAAACAAATGTTGTGTTATCTCCTTTTCTAGAAAAATAAATAACACACCTTTTAATAGATTGACTGATGTGAGAGACTTAGGAGTGTTTTTGGACGATTATTTATTATTCCGATTGCATATTCATAAAATAACAGCAAAGGCCTATTAAATGTTGGGATTTTTATTTCGACAAACAGTAGACTTTAGAAATGTACACAATACATTAATAATTTTATATAATTCTTTTCTTGTATAATTGCATCTTGAAACGCCTCTACTGTGTGGAACCCGCAGTACTCGATATATAAATATATATATCGGGATGCAATTCGACGTATTCATGACAAATTCTATAAACGTTTAGTATATAGATTTAAGACAATTCCATCCGATGATCCGAACACCGTGATGTTATATTTTCTTTACAAAATACTTAATAACTTTCTTGATTTCTCGTACTTACTAAATAACATTTTTTCAAATGTCAGAGACGCAATCTTCGGTTAAATTTATGATCTACTATTGCTCTTCCATTCTGTAAGACTAATTACAGTAATAATCGCTTTATTGTTAGTACCTGTAATTTTTA
This sequence comes from Marasmarcha lunaedactyla, assembly GCA_923062675.1. Taxonomy (NCBI): domain Eukaryota; kingdom Metazoa; phylum Arthropoda; class Insecta; order Lepidoptera; family Pterophoridae; genus Marasmarcha; species Marasmarcha lunaedactyla. The sequence continues at coordinate 15,068,408 of OV281339.1, read as the reverse complement.
TAACCAGAATTATCAAACCTTAGATATATTTAATCTGAAACCTCACAAACTTATATCTACCACCAAGCAGCCTAAATAAAAATGGCTTTAAAACGTTATATTGACTTCTCCATACTAAAAATGCACATAATAAGATAACTTTAAATCGTAACTTAACTTCTGTTTAATCTACCCAATATTTAATAGGTCTTTACCTATGAAACTGCCGTTTTGCCGTACTGGCCATTTCAACTGAAAATATTTTTTTTTGACTGATAATTCTAATTTCAAATTAATTTTATTTAACAAACATGGAATCCTTTTTCTAAAATCGTCATTTGTTTTATAGTTAGTGTTTTGTTTTCAACGCATTCGAACAATTTTCGTCATCATGGATAAGTTAAAAATTCGAGTAATTATGGAGTATGAGTACCGTCGTGGCAGCAAAGCGGCACAAGCGGCACGCAACATCAACGACGTTTACGGAGCGAACACTACAAACGAACGCACCACCCGTTAGTGGTTTACCCGCTTTCGTTCTGGAAATTTTGACCTGAAAAATGAACCCCGTGGTCGTCCGAAAACTTTGGTCGACAATGACGAATTAAAGGCAATTGTGGAAGCTGATGAAACTCAATCCACGGCTGAATTAGCAGCAGCTTTCGACGTTAGCATCAAAACAATATTGGTCCATTTGCGTCAAATTGGCAAGGTAAAAAAGCTTGACAAATGGGTACCCCACGAACTCAATGACCGCCAGCGCGAAGTACGCGTGGAGACGTGCCTTGCACTGCTCAGCAGGCATACAAATGAAGGAATTCTGAACCGCATTGTTACTTGTGACGAGAAATGGATCCTGTTTGACAATCGTAAGCGCTCAGCAAGTTGGTTGGACCCTGGTTCCGCACCCAAACAATGCCCTAAATGAAAACTTACCCCTAGAAAAGTGATGGTCACTGTTTGGTGGTCTAACGCGGGTGTAATTCATCACAGCTTCTTGCCAAACGGGACAAGCATTACTGCAGATGTGTACTGTGAAGAACTGAACACAATGATGGAGAAGCTCGCACGTCTCCAACCAGCTTTGGTCAATCGTTCGGCTCCACTGCTCCTGCACGACAACGCGCGACCTCATACTGCACAGCAGACGGTCTCCAAGCTACAAGAGTTGGGGTTGGAAGTTCTCCGTCATCCGCCGTACTCACCAGACCTTGCGCCTACAGACTTCTACTTTTTCCAGAATTTGGATAACTTCTTGGCGGGAAAAAAATTCAATACCCGAGAGGCAGTACAAAATGTCTTTGAACAATTTGTTGCCTCCCGTCCAGCTGATTTCTTATAGAAAGGCATCAATAAGCTACCAATGCGTTGGCAAAGATGCATTGATTGCATGGGTGATTAATTTGATTAATAGAAATAAAAAATATATAAGAAAATTACGCTTTATTTATTTCGTGAAAAACGGCAATTTCATAGGTAAAGACCTAATATTATAATTAACAATCAAATCCTAATTGGCTTGTGGACCACCTACTTGTGATATTTTTCTATGTATTTATATAATGCTGTATGTTTTCCTAAATAAATTAAAAAAAAAAAACAATTTTCCCATCAAGCATAATTTCACGATATTGAGCTGTTAAGTGGCCGGTTCGAACATGTGATTTAACACTGATTGATTATTTTTTGTGGGGTTATGTTAAAGAAAAAGTCTATGAGGAGGCAATCGAATCGATTTCAGCCTACTTTTTCATGACGTGATTAAAGAAAAAGACCCATTTTGCCAAAAAATTATTAAAAAATGTTGATGAAAGAATCGATATCTCTAACAATAGTCGTGATGGACCGATATAAATTTTTTATTTATGATTACCAAAACTTACTCTGTCTAATACAATAAAAATTTTAATAATTGTATTCTTAATTCTTTGTTTAGGTGAGATTTAAAAAACAAAGTTCTTGTTAAAAACCCCTGTTCTCTTTCCAATAAGTGTTGAAAATTGGATAATAATAATACTCTTTATTGCACACTATACAAATACATAAATAGAAAAAGAAGGAAATAAAAACAAAGAAGCTGATATAGAATGATTTCTTCCAAACTTAGGTATGACATAGGAAAGCTTGAACTAAGGTGTAACAGAATAAAAGTATAAGTATGACTCTTATTATATTAAATTACAGTAAAAATATACAATAGAATATAAATACAAATATTTAAGCTATGGGCCACTATAGGAGAGTTGACGCAGTATAAGCCTCCGAAAACGACAAATACCGATCTTCTTAACTTGAAATCGCAACCACAAGATTCTGTTAACCATGTAAATAAATACTTTGTCAAAGTAGGTGCGAATCTAGCAGACCTTATAACCAAACAGTCAGGATCGAATGCCCCCACTCCTAGCGACCCACTAATTGAGTGTTCTCATCCTAACTCATTTGTTCCGCTAGAGGCAGATCCCGCGGAGGTTAATAGAGTACTCATGAGCCTGGACTCTGGCAGTGCACCTGGCTGGGATGGGATAGGCACTGCATTCTTGAAACGGGCTAGAGTCTTTGTTGTATCTTATATTTGCAAGTTGGCTAACCTTTGTTTTCAAACTGGAGTTTTTCCCAGTACTCTAAAACGATCTGTGGTGACACCTGTTTACAAGAGCGGAGACAAAACTGATTTTTTACAACAAAATAATTGAAAAGCTCACAGGTAATTGATTAATTACCTTGAAAAATATAAAATCTTATCTAAATTCCAATATGGCTTTCGCAGAGGAGTATCGACTCAAGATGCAATCTTAGATCTTATTACTAACATAACTAAAGAAGTCTACAGTGGTATCATATGCCTAACTGTATTTCTAGACCTTAAAAAGGCGTTTGACACAGTTTCTGTCTCGGTTCTTGTAAACAGACTAGAGACTTTAGGAATTAGAGGGCAAGCTCTCTCACTGTTCGCTAGCTACCTTCATGACAGAACCCAATCGGTGAAAATAGGCAACTTCATCAGTGAAGAAGAAGCAGTCAAATTTGGAGTACCGCAGGGGAGCGTTCTGGGCCCAACTCTATTTCTTATCTACATCAATAATCTTTGTAACTTAAATGGCGTTGGGGGCAGGATACTTTCCTATGCGGATGATACTACTATCGTCTTTTCAGCCAAAAACTTGGAGTTCTGCTCATGAAATGGCTATGCTTGGTTTAGCTCGTATATCGGACTGGCTAAGGAAGAACTTTCTAACCTTAAATATTCAAAAGACCAACTATGTATGCTGCTAAGCAAAGTGAGTCACACTAAATATCTTGGCATTTGTGTTGACCAGAGGCTTAATTGGCACCCACATTTAGAATCTGTCTCTAATCGGATAAGAAAACTAAATTGGGTCTTTAAAACATTAAGGTCGATAATGTCTAGCTTTCTTTTAAATAAAATATACATAGCCCTAGCTCAATCCATTATAGCTTATTATATCCCAATATGGGGTAGTCCCAATAAAAGTGTGTTTCTACATCTGGAAAGGGCACAAAGATCGATGATAAAAACTATTTATTTCAAACCATACAGATTCTCTACACAAGCTCTGTATAACATAAGCAATCTCTTATCAGTTTGAAAGTTATACATACTCAACTTGACCCTTAAATGTCATAAATCCCTACCATTCAAACCATCACGTCAAAGGAAAAGAAGAAACGACATTGTTGCTCATTCGCCACTTGTGCGTACCGTATTTGCTAGAAGACAGTATCAATCTCAGTCTGCATATATTTATAATAAAGTTAATAAATTACTTCAAATTTATCCGATGCGGTTATGTATGTGCAAAATAACATTAAAGCAATGGTTGGTTTCATTAAGTTATAACGAAGTAAAAGATCTTTAAACTAGAATTTCTTAGCCATGAAACCCAAATAGACCTCAACCACATGCACGCTCACACAGACACAATGAACACACACACATACACAAAATTAACACACACATATACACACATTTATACACTTACACACACACACATGCACACAGGCACACACTACACTATCTAAACCTACATTGCTACACCTGCAACAACATGCTTTCTTGTATTATTAACATTGTTTTTATTTTTAATTACTTAATTATGTCAAAAGATAATGGAACAAAAATAGCAAAAAAAAAATATGTTAAAATACCTAATCAAAATTGTAATCTTATATAGTCCATAAGGGGAGTAGCGGGTCAATTCCAACAGAAGTATCTCATGAGTAATGTTATGATAAAAAGGATTACTTAATAAATATTTTTTCATTTTTCATTTTTTTTCTTCATATTTAAATACACATACGTGCACTGTGAATGATTTACTGAAGAGCGATATGGTATGCAGCAGCATAGCTTACAGCAAATTATTTGACGAAAGCAGTTGTCTTTTGTGGGTACTGTGTAGAAAAAGGTATTTGGATTTCAAGTATTGTGGAGTACTCGGGTTGAACACTATCTGATACAATAGAAATATCGTAGAACATAGATATATCGTTGAACACGAATAGGAAGCCACTTCAGCTTAGTGCGGTAATCTTAAATGTGATCATATTTGCGTAAACCAAATATGAATCTTATATTATTAAGTTGATCTTCCGTAAGGTACAGATAGCAGGCATCAGCATGATTAAGAATAGGCAGAAAGAGGACACTCCTCTATTCACTCACGATTTCAATCAAGCAAAGTCAAGATCGTAAGTTTCTTAGATTCCATTCCTAAGCAAATACCATCTGCTAATATCACCAATGCCATGACAGTTCTGTGACCTAGTCTAAAACCAGATTGTAGAGGGTTAAGTAAGTCAAACGTCACAAAAAACCGATTCATGGTCATGGACAAGGCGTTCTAAAGCTTTTGAAAGGAATGAAAGTATGGAGAGATGCCGGCATTCTTGGGGTACTTCAGAGACAGCCTGTTTGGGAAGTGGGATTACATGAGTATCTCACCATACGGTAGGCTGTTGTTTTAAGGAATTTGAGTGGTTGAGAATAAATGTTATGATGAGAAGAAAGAAATCAAGAACGATAGTAATCGTTGAGTTGTGGATATGGCGTCGTTGTGCAATCCTACACATGGTATTGCAGCGATCTCGAAGCAGACGATATTTTTCCAAGTTTTCGACCGTAGGGTGATACTTGAACTTGTTGTGGGCACGATCGCGCTTAACCATTTGATGTCGTCATTAAGCCATGGAGCAAGGAGATATTTGACTTTAACTGGCCGAATAAGGGCATAACATTCATAAAGCTGTAGGAGGAGATTGTTGAATGTAGCAATTTGTGAGTCAATTTATGACCATAGACCAGTTGACTTCCTGCGTGTCACGCAATAGCTTATCTAAAATAATCCCACCAAACTTCTTTTGCAAAAGAATTTTTTAGGCTTAGTTTTTGGGGGCTTAATCTTTAAAGAAAGAAATATTAAATTGTTAGACAAAAGCTTCAGCCACGATGGACAACGTGATCTAAATAGAATTAGGGGAAACATGCGACGCTGTCGTGTTCAATATTTTTAAATTACATCTGTGGGGGTTGCTTAGGTTGACATTTTATACTTATCGAGACGTTCAAATAATAACTTAAGATGTTCTTTGTGGATGCCTGGTTATCTGACCCTAAAATGACTTTATCTAAATACCCGTATAGGAATGACTGCCCTGACAATAATCCGTTACTATTTTTACTACTGTTACCGTAAGAAATCTCTTCTATACCCGCTAAAACGGTGTTATTAAAAAATCTCTGGAACGTTTGAGCTGCATTTCGCAAGCCAAACGTCATCCTTGGGAATTCATACAAACCAAATGGTGTAACAATAGCTGTTTTCTCAATATCTTCAGTTCAAATTTTTATAACATGATAGGCTCGGAAAATATCAATTTTCGAAAATAACTTTTTAATTGTGCAATCCATAAGTAAAATCCTGTACCCGCGGTATCGGGTATCGATCCGGTTTCGTTATTGCGTTTAACATTCTATAATCCACACAAGGTCTAATTTCACCCCCCTTTTTAGGTACTACGTGCAGTGGGTTCGCCTAAGGGCTACTCGAAGGCCTACATATTCCTAACTCCTGCAATAGTTTAAATTCTTTTTTAAATTGTTCGTATCTGTGAGGTGGTAACCTCCGCGCTCGAGTGTGGATCGGGGGCCCCGTGGTCTCAATATATTGATACACCGAGTGTTCCTGAATGTCCTTGAAATTAGGCGGTCGTGTGATTTCCTAAACGATTTCAGTAAGTCCGCGTACGGTTGTCCGCCGCTAATACCTTTTATTGTCAAAATCATTGCTTTTTGATCCACAAACGTACAAATTAGTTATTAAATCTACCAATCTATTATTATGTAAATCTACCATCAATTTTCGTATTACAAAAAGTTAAACACTTTTTTTATCTATAGCCATAGGTTGAACAAGTGGCCAAAAGGTAAAAATATATAACCAACATAAACAAAAATAATTACCAGGTAATATTTAATTAATATAATAGAATTATTTAATCCACCTGACACGTTACGTCACGTGACAAACTCGTATAAAGTGGTTGACCAAAATGAAATTAAAAGTGAAGGTATGAAAAAGTTCCCATATGCAGCTACACGTAATCAAAAGCCCGGAAAACAAACATTCATGAAATTAAGTTTAATATGTAGCGTATGAGTATCGTTTATTAAATTTATGAATATTAAAATAAAAATTTTCATTCGCCATTCTATGGCGCTTTTAACACATCTTTGACAGCTCGTAACTCGGTAATGTGACGCTTTACGAGATTACTATCGATTCACGAAGGTTTAATGCGTGGACAAAAGATGCATACTCCTTTAGAGTCAATACTACTATAAATGTGTGTTTAGATTAAAAAATTATTTTACCATTCGTCAGAAACATACGTATAAAATATAACCTATTTTTCCTGTCATTTTCCTGGGGGTGGTACCACACGGGGACCTGTAGTTTTTTTTTAATATACAATACATTTATTGGTTATGTTTCTAAACAACGAAGTACCGTTTAGTTTTAAATTTCAGCATGTCAATAACTTGCACCAAGAAGTAAACACTGCGAACTAGTTTCATAGCTGCATCTATGAATACTCAAGTAACGGGTAGCCTGAGAGCTACTTCGAGCTCTGAAACTTTTATAAGCGCATCTCGTATATAAACAGACGTTGGTTAGCAAAAATACAGCTCTGGAGAATATATTTTACTTTCGAAGTAGCTTGTTAGAACGTAAGTTAAGTTTAGTAATAGATAGGCGTGAAATAATTGGCAGTTTTGTAATACGACTAGTGGCTGTCAAGAATGTGTACTGATGTTGGGAAATGTAGGATTAATTAAAAAGATTCCGACGATATTTCTCTACCTATTGCTTAGTAATTTCGGCCCGTACCAATAAGCTACTTTATTCAACTAAAAAATATATAACTATAAAGAATAATTACTAAAGAATAATACATCGTAAACAGTACAAGTGTTTAAAGAAATATATTACAAAATATTGATGATGTTAGTATTCATGTACTACTGTTTAATTTACCTTTGAATTTTCACAGTTTAGTTAAGAGTTTATCCCACAAGTTTACAACGGACGCAAATAGGTTGGGTATAATAGTACAAATATAGACAAAAACAAGCTCAGTGACTATACTGGACGCACCTATCCAAGAAAATAGATGCGCGAACGTGTAAAGGAAGCTAATTTCAATTGAAATAAAGCAAGGATGAAAGGAAAATAATTTGTTTTATATTGTATATTGGATGTGCATTTGTGTTCTATCTCACTTGATGGAAAGTGATGATGTTACACACCTATCCAAGAGGAGCCTAACTATTCTACTCTTGAAGGTTCCAGGATTATACGTTATTGAACAATATTTCTCGTATACTGGTAAATTTGTCGGTTCTTCAGGTCTCGTTAGATCATTAAAATTATTAATTACTCAAATTCACTGTTATTAAAATATTTCTTCTCCAGAAACTATAATTACTATTTATATTCTGATTAAAACGACTTTTGAGTTTTATCAGTTTGAGCTTTCATTTTAGGAAGATTTACAGACACTTAGGAATACAGACAGATAGTCCTATGCTATATACAAATCTCCACTTAAAAGTAAAGATACTCTTCGAGCTTTTAACCAAACTTCAAATAAATAAAACTGAGTAACAAATCATATTGAAGTGTCTGTTTGTAATATCAAAATCTCAGCTTGTAAGATTTGTATATCTGTCTGTCTTTTTGTCCGTCTGCCTGTATGTCTTTTTGTCTGTATATTTTCGCTAATTACCTACGCATTTAAAATACCCGTTATTTTCTTTACTTCTATTTCACTACTTGTATTGTAATCTTAAGTTTTTAGAACATGCCATCTTACAAATCAACGGACAAGTCTTGCCAACCCCAAGTAGAATATGAATTCAGATGTTCATAGTTCTAAAAACCAAATAGGCGAGTGGTTGAATTAGACATTCAACTAAACATCTAGCCATTTAATGGAACGTTTTGTGCTTTATTTAGTCTTTAATTTTCATAATGCCGGTTACACGGTTGCTACCGCACCACGCTCACTTCGCATGCTCGGCTTGCGCAAATTGCAGGACATCAACATGACAGCTAGCCGATTAGCTAAACAAGTCGAATCAACCAAACGCTAGCTGTTAGTTGATTGTCTAATTCAACCGTCGGCCAGCGACATCATATTTTATGATGATGTAAAATAAATTGACATGACAAAAAGTAATTTTATTAAATTTTATTTTATATACGGGATTCAGGATAAAACCCTTTTAAGTGTTTGAGTAGCTACCTCTCTGTATCTCTCTATAATTATTATATACCCTTTACTGTGAATGAAACATTTTTTGTTTAAAATAAAACATATTTGTAAACCATTTTCCTGTTTTACTACGCCCGCACTAACTTAGTTAGCGCCGAGACGTGTCGTCAATTAAGCGGCTGTTACACTTATACGTAGTTTGTATGACTCGATTTGCTAGATCATCAAACATAGTTAAGTTTTTTGTAATAAAGTATACGGATTGTTAATTATTAATAAATTTATTGTAAAATAATTGTCCTGCTTCCTGTACGGCTCCAGGTTGAAAACGTGGTAGTGTCATATTCAAATTCAAGTTCAAATATTTTTTTCTCAAAATTGATAATCACTTGTTCTTATTGACATTAAATAAAGCATGACTTCGGAAAAACCTTCGTGAAGATGAACTGACAAGAAACTTCACCGTTATATTTTTTTCCAAATAAATTTATAATGTCTCTTCATGTCTAAACAAACTTATTCTTATCAGCATCTAATAGCTCGGCATACATTTGTACAATGAACGAAATATAATATGAAGGGTATGGATATAATATTATATATTTATTTTTATATCAATTGGCGTGGTCGAGTGACAAACATCTGAACATCAAAACTAACAGTTAATAGTTTAATATCAGAGTAAGCTCTCTACTTATAATTTGGGTGAGTTGCTTGTGCTACATTGCCCAACAATATCTGCTAGCTTAAGCAATTCTTTTTCATTATTTTTCATTGTTACAAGTACAACAATTAATATCTTTACGCCGGACACCTAAATCACAAGTTCTATGTTGTGCGGTTTTCAATCAGGCTATGAAGTATGAAAATGTTTAAAACAAAAGTACATATTTAACTAATTTATATTTTAATAGATTATATTTAAAAGTCAAAAGACAATCTGAAGCTACAAAATCGTTGATTTTCGTATATCGATCCTAAAATAAAACTAAATACATATGCACAACACCGAATTTAACTGCCTGAATGGAAAACTTTAAGAAACTTATCATCGTGAATAAAATGGGAATGGTTGCTTAAATTGTTTAGTTTGCACATTAAACTTAAAAACATATTTTCTATAGAATCAAATCGAAAACAAGTTGGTTATATTTTAACTCACCTAGAAGACCGACCGATTATGAGTTTCCAGAGGTTTTCGAGGAAACCGTAACTACTTAAACAACTAGCCCAGAAAGTTATTTGAGTCCGAAAGGCAAGTTCAAAGAAATTATCAAAGTGCTCAACAGGGCTTAACAATTGACGTTATCACAAAACAAGCTTTTAAAAATATTTATTCTTTTTATGGCGTAACAAGAAAAACGAAAGTTATTCTTCGGATAGTAAGTGATTGATGTGTCCATGGACATCAATTTAAGGAGTTATAAATTAAAGTTCCGTTGCCGACTATTGCTGTCACTTGAAATTGATATATTACCAGTAATGTCATTGGCAGTTTCTTTCATTTGAGTGGACCATATATTTGTCCGTATATATGTCTTAAAACAATACTATATTTTTATATGTTATAAGTTTTAATCTTTAGACGATAAGATAAACGCTGTTATGTAAATCTGGCTTGCAACAGATCATATTGGTTATATTATGTTGAAATAAAAGCATCAAGCTATTCTTCGGATAGTAATTACTCCGAATCAAAGCTTTTAAATAAGGAACAACATGTTATTTGCATCTTAACAACAAATTGCCTTATGTTTCTCTGACGTAAAGTGAATGGGTAACCATGGCTTTCATTTTAGAATTATGTCTGACGTTCAGCCAATAGACCAAACACACGACGAAAAAAATTACATGTAGGTACGTAATTGGACCACAACGGTGAATTTAATCGTATCTCTCCATTCCATGTCTTGCCGCATGACATATCAGAGTCGATACAGGATGGCATAAATTGTTGGCAACAAATATGCCATTATATCGATCTTTTTTGCGAATTCATTTATTTTGACTGATTTTAAGATATTTTTATCGATATGTTCATTAATTTCTGCAAGCTATCTTACTTTAAATGAAGGGATGGGAAAGGGATGACGTAATTGGATGGGAGGCCCGGTTTAGTGTATTCCAGACGGGCACGACATGTCGTTTATTCTATTTAAACATATGAATAGGAAGACGGGTTTTCTACTCGGAAATTAATATAAATATTTTTTTTTTTTGGAATAAACTTGAGGTGGTTTAAGGTAGGTTATTATCATAATTTGGATGTCGTGATTTGTATCTTAATAATGAAACGTGTAAGTTTTTCAATTGTTATTGAAAATCCTCATACACCATTTTTATTCTCTTGAAAAAATTTTGCAATTGAAAAAGTATATGAATAAATGAGAATGTACTTTTCATCTTAAAGACAAATTATAAAAAACATATTTAGTCTCGAGTCTAAAATTGGATATAATGATTTTGCTAAGTATACGAGTTTTAGGAAAAATATAGTGTATTTACAAATTATACTCGTTTAGTAAAACTGCTTTAGATTCGTAATAAAATGAGTGAACTTACTAGAAAAAAAAAACGTTATAGTATAAAAGGTGTCCCCAAATTGGACTACAAACTGGAAGCAAAAGATATAACAGGTCATAACAACTATCAGAAAAATTAAAAAACGTTCTTGATCCTGTCGGTTTTGCAACTATAGTTATTTAAAAAAAAAACATATCACACTTGCTAGATTGGATAACTATTAAATAACTATAGTTTCATAACTACAGGGTCAATAATTTTTTCAAATTTTTCTAATAGCTGTCATATAGTTTTATATATTTGTCCGACAATCCTCGAGGACGTACAAAAAGTATTTTACAATTGAAACGAGCTATTTCATGCGTTATACTCGGAAGTCAGTATTTGTAGTCATTGGCATGGTGTGTGTTAGTACCAATAGCAGAAATAATGACTATCAATCCACATAGTTTCCTTTAAATGTTTTTATGGGTGGTTTTGGACCAAATCCATTTATCAAAAAGATCAAACCTTGAAAAATGCAGTTAAAAATTTAAGAGGAAATAAAATTTTTAAGAATTTTTGTGGTCGCGACCAGGATCTCTCAGCGATTATGAGCGCCTTGCCAAAACCTTCGCAAAAACTGAATTAATATTAATTGACGAGAAAAATTCAAACGAAATCTACGCTAGCATTATTACTACACATTTTCAATGAAATTCTCTTTAAATTATTAACCAAAATATTGATAATTTATTCGCATAGCTATCATATTATAAGTGACTCAAATAAGAAAATAAAATTAACTAATGTCTGTTAAAGATAAAAAAAATTCTTAAAATGCAGCCACTACGTAAAACAGTTCAAAATTGTACAAACGCGGAAAACAGCAAAATTAAATGATATTCTTATGAAAAATGTACAATAAAATATTTTTTATTTTAATTAAAGCCTTTTATTTGAAGTACTTAAACGCGATGGCGCGAAATTTATAACGTGTAAAATAGATATTTAGGAGGTCACAATTTTTAGTAGGCACCACAAGGAGGCTGCTAACCAACGTAAGATAAAATGGCGGGTGGCGAATGGGCAAGGATTACGGCCGCTTAAGCATAAAGTAAAGTAAATGTACTCGCTCGATACGACGCTACCTGTTGCCTTCTCTTGCCGCGCCCGATTTAGGTCCTGTGAAACTTTTACGCGGTCCTTTTAAGTTAATATGAGTTTGAAAATACTTACGTGAGCTGGCTGGCTGCTGGGTATCACCAGACCTTTTTTTGACAACTTTCTTGAAACTTGAAAACAGTTTGATTGTTTTGTTTGTCAGTTGGGCAAAACTAAATTCCGCTAAGCGCGGAGGTTCGCGAGCGCAGAGCAGCGTGTGACCGCGACGGAGACCCAGGAGGTAGTGAAGTGACGATCCGCCCCGGCCGCCCACTCCCTGCAACCCAAAAGCCCGCCGATCAAAACTCTCCCTAAAATTAAAAAAAGCTCCTTATTTTTTATTTTTTTATATATAACAAAGCTATCAATTATAACGTTGAAAGAAAGATACAAAAATTCCATGCATAGAATACATTAATTAATACAAAACTGACAAGATTCGGGAAACGAAGTGAGTTTGAAAGATAAAAGAACTCATTTACAACTTGACTCGTTTATAATTTTCAATTATTTTCATGAAATAATAAGCATCGGCCTACGTTTACTTTCCTTTTTCTTCGTCAATTTCTTTGGCATTAAAGTTAAAAGATCGGATGAGATAAAAGAATCAATTTTTATGAGCCCATATGGGATTAATAATAGGAGGCAAAAATGCTTCAAATGAGTGTTCGTAGTACGTTTTCAGTAATTATGTGAAGCGGAAAAGGAGTCACCTTTAATTTAGAAGACTTAAGTGGGTTTTTGGATAAATAAGGAATGATTTTAATTTTTAATTTGGTCAGGAAAACAGTTTCTTTGTATTTTATATACAAAATGAAGACAATTTTTTCATAGTGTGTTTAAGTTTATTCGTAATATGTATGAATCATTTTCTTCAATAGATAGTTGCTTTCTTGTAGTTAGTGACACGATGCCATTGCTTCATAAATTAAGAGACTTGTTATTAAAAAACTGTGACCTGAAGTTTTCACAGTTCTCTGTTGGTGATCAAAATAAGTGTAACTCTAAAAGTGACTTCAGGAGTGTATGGACGATGCATCAACACGTCCCAAACAAACTATCTTAATATTTGCTGAGTGGCTAATAAGTGTGTAGTCTGGCGTTATAATGATGAATCACCACACCCTTCCTGTTACTCGATTCTGGCCGAAAGTTATTGTTTAAAACCTCAATAGCTGTTAGTTTTAAGATCCAAATCGATAGTTTTACATGGTGGATCAAAATCCGTTGACCCGGGTTTTTCAGAATTGGTTGTGCTTGACCGCTCTTTGCCCACGATCTTTGTCACACGCCCTTATCGTAGTTGACCCACTGTTAGTGATGTCACATCACATCACAGTCACATCATTAGTGATGTTTCTTTGCATTAATTCGTCGTTTTAGTAGAGAATCGCAAATGAGTACACGGTCCGTTAAGTTTCTCAGTGAGCTCGTGTTGTACCGAAATATCAAGCTATTTTTATACAGCCAGACTTTTCTCAATGGGTTTATACAATCTTATCAATTTTTAATTCTTCAAGTACTACGAAAATACCAATCTTGCTTCATTTTAATAAAAATGGCCTTGACTTTATCCGTAATAAAGTCAATGCCATGACCAGGACATATGAAATTTGTAACATTTAAGAACTAAGGCGACATTTTATTTCAAATAAAATGTGTTTTAGTTTCAAATAAAATCAAACACAGAACAGTTTTCTTCAAATTTTGATGAAATTATATATATGTAAAATAGTCTAAAAAGATATATTCATGGGTTTGAAAATATTTGATAAATAAGTGTGGTAACACTAATATAAAATCGCAAAAATGCTAAAAGGTTGTTGAATCCGGCCAATCAATCTCAATCTTGAAAGTAATGACTATCAGCCGCCGTCACTTTGTGGCAAGCCATTGCTGCCAATGACAGTATCGAAGAAGATACTGTTGAGGCTATTATATAGGTAGAGAATCTAGTGGAGATAAACAGGATATTTGTAAAGAGAAATTTATTAAATTAACTTACTTATGAAAAGCTCATGATCAACTGACAATAATGTTTATTAACAAATAAGACATAGAACCGTTGCTATATAAAAGTAAATTTGACATGGTTCTGTTTATGTCCAGTCTTGCTTGGCTAGCCAGTATATTGATAAATAGGTCTGACTATTACATTAATGATGTACATTCAATACGCCAACTAATGTGCATATTCTAAATAAACGATAATACAATAAAACACATAAATAGAAAAGTTATATCAAAGAACAATAAAAACAAAATAAACAATTAACAAGCTATGCCTAAACCACGCATACACTTATAGTGCATCACTCTAGGCAACGCCTTCGTAAATAATCAGCAAGCATCGAGTCGGTCGGTGTATACTTTAACTCAATATTCCTTTTGTTCTTTAATACATCTCTTATAAAGTGATACCTTATGTCGATGTGTTTACTCCAAGAATGGAACATTAGATCTTTGGCAAGACAAATCGCCCCCTGATTATTTACATGTAAAGATAATGGTGCAAACATACGTAATCAGACTATTCATATAATAACTTTAAGGTGTAATAACTATAAGGTGCTCTGGCAGTCAGTGCCATAACGTTGACTAAAATCTACCAACTGGCTTTCTTCTTCTCGGTCTTGTCTTTATTTAGTTTTGTTGTCTAGGGTAGGGTAGGGTGTTGTTTTGTTAATTAGGGTATAACGACAACCAAGAACGTTTTAGCCCTTAGGTTTACTAACTATATGAAAATTATCGTTCTTAATTAAACCTTTAACTTCTGAAAGTATTGCATCTATCCATCCTTTCCTCTCATTACCGGATAAGGCCTGTTTTAAGGTAATTTCTGCTGCACCAACAAAATCCTGATAATTTGCAACTCATCCGTTGATGTCATGTCATCTTCCGTGGAAATTTCTGACACAACTTCAATCATGTTGTAAATCTTCCATGGACATCCAAAATGATTTCGCTCCAGTCGTGGTCGTCCTGGACCTCACTTCATTGCCTTCCCCCCTAAACGTGAATGTTATCTTGATGATGGTCATGTTCAGATGGTTCTGCAACAATTTCTGGATTCTCTGTCTGTTGACGTACTTGCTCTGGTTCAATCATGTCTTTGACTTTTTCCTCGTGATTGGAGATGTCTACAGCTGGATTTTGTTGACTAATAATGCATGAAATTCTACTTCTACGCTTATTGATGAACTTGATACATTTTCCTGCTTAATAGTAAAGGGGTCAATCTCCAAGTTAATGTTTTGTTTGGTTGACTCTGTATTTCATTGAATTTCCAATCTCGCCACATAATAACTTGTCGTCGTTGTGGCAGCCATACTCGATAACCTTTTCGGTCTCTTGGATATCCAATGAAAAATCCTTCGAGGCTTCGTGGCGTAAACTTATCTTTCCCGACTGTCTTGTCTAACATGTGTACCTTCGACCCAAACTTTTGCAAGTATTCTAATTTGACAGGTCGTTGAAACCACTTTTCAAAGGGTACTCCATCTCCAAGACTTCTTGTCGGACAAAGGTTTCTAACATGACATGCCGTCGCTACAGCCTCTGCTCAATGGGCTGGTAAAAGTCCTGACGAAATCATCATACATCTCGCCATTTCAACCAATGTCCTGATTTTTTCGAATTATCAATCTTCTTCCTATTCCTTCTATCTTCAAGAATTCGTCAAACTCTCGGTTACAATATTCACCTCTATTATCCGCATGAAGAAATGTAATTTTTTGTTCTCGACGTGATTTTTGTATACCGTAAATGTGGTAAAAACCTCACTCTTTTTGCTAAATAAAATATAAATTTTATAAATAAAAATATACTTCACTCCATCCAGTGCTTATCATCAATAAATGTGACAAAATATTTAGCTCCATTTATGGACGTATGTTTTATGGGTCCGACTACGTCAGAATGCACTATTCTTAACTTTTCATTACACTCGAACTAGAAAAAGGAAACATACTCATTTTTCCTTACACAAATATCACAATCACGTAACTTGCTTACATCTGACATCTTAACTTTCATGTCAGATTTATTTAAGGGGTGGACGATTTCCTTAGCATTCAGGTGACCTGAACGTTCATGCCACAACCACATGTCAACCTTTCGCTCACTAATCGCTCTTTCACATTGTTTTTCAACATAAAATAAATTACTTTTACGCTTGGCAACCAGTTTTGTATTACCATAACTAAGTTTAAGACCAGCTATGTCACCATTAAACGTAACACTAAACCCCTAATCAGTAATTTTTGCTACTGAAATTAAACCACATCGTAAATCCGGAACAAATAGAGTATTGAGTAGCTGAACTATAGTTTTAGAACCATTATCATCACATGTAAGTAACCTTATCGTGCCCTTACCTTGTACATTTGTGCGTGAATTTGTTAAATAAATTTAGCTTTGCGGACAAGAGTAACAGTGTATTGCCGAATTTTCCTGCATCATTACAAAGATGTGAAGTACATCCGCTATCGAGGATCCAATTTCCATTATCGTTGCATACAGCATTAACATCTGAAACACAATTAAATGTTATAAAATTGGAATCAGTATTTGGTAATCCACTATCATTCGACACATACTTCACAGTATCACTACGCTGTACCTTGTTTTTCTTCGTACAATCAGAAGATTAATGACCATACTGGTGACATTTAAAACATTGGTATCTAAATTTCGAATTTCCTTGCTCTGTACTACTCTGGTTAAAAAGATTTTTTTCCTTTAACAGAAAATGCCCTATCTACACTTTCTTTTCGATTTCCGGAAAGTTCCTCTTTTAAAATTTTAATCTTGAGTGCCTCTGGATCCGGCAATGAATCTCGAGATACTATAGCACACCTGAAATTTTCAAAGCTGGATGGCAAGCTGTACAAAAGCATTAACGAAGTTCGATCGTCATGCATTTCGATGTCCATATCCGCTAACTGATTTTTCACTTTAAAAAATTTCATGACATGTTCCCTAATGTCTCCACTTTCCTCCAATTTGTGAAGCAATGGTTGTTTTAATAAAGTCGCCTTTTTCGCAGGTCCCTTTGATGCGTGAATATTATGCAAATTCACCCATACATCCGGCGATGTCTTAAGACATACCGTACATCCTCGCAGATGTCTTAGTTCGGTCGGGATAATGGACAAAATGAGATCAGACTTAGCTTTTGAGTCTCCAATATCCCATTTCACTGCTTTCGTAGGTTCAGCTGGTTTAGTGATACTCCCATTGACGTATCCCCAGGCATCATTTTTTATTTAAACCGCTTCCACTTGGATTTTCCAGGTCTAAGTTTTTCTGATCGAGTAGATAAATCTTCGTAGTACTCATAGTAATAAATTTCTTCCTGGTTTGTTACTCTGGGTTGTTACTCTGAGTTGTTATTCTGGGCCCATAACCAATGTTGAGGTTATTCTATTAGGCAGAGAATCTAGTGAAGATAAACAGGATATTTGTAAAGAGAAATTTATTAAATTAACTTACTTATGAAAAGCTCATGATCAACTGACAATAATGTTTATTAACAAATAAGACATAGAACCGTTGCTATATAAAACTAAATTTTACATGGTTCTATTTATGTCCAGTCTTGCTTGGCTAGCAAGTATATTGATAAATAGGTCTGAATATCACATTAATTATGTACATTCAATAGGTACAACTTTGAAAATAGTGGCAAACAGAATTTTAGTTTTCTCAGCTAGGTTACTGATAGAAAATTTAGATACCTAGAACAATTCACATATAACTAAATGGACTACTTTATCCTTATTAATATTAAAGCTATTGTTACACCAATTTTAAGGCTAATTAACTAAGACTATATCTGAAGAAGAAAAATATTTATTTTAGTATTACTTTAAAAATACTTTGAAAAAACCAACTAAATAGTAACTTAAAATATACAAAACAGGAGTAAATAAATTTACAAACATATTGAAATGATGTATATCGTTAAACAGTGATTTAATGACGTAGGGTGTGTTTTGATGTTGGTTGGCCGAGGAGCATGTGGGGGAAGAAAGTCTAATAGGATACAGGAAGAAAAAAGGAAAAATATATGATTCCAAGCTGAGAACCGGCATCACACATTGGTGAGTCCTTGACATCTATCCTGTCTAGGAAACCTGGAGAGCATAACGGATTTGATAAAAACCTGATGTGATCTTTTTGTCAAAATTTTGGTACATAAAGAAACATGGTTTGGAGGTGGTTGTGGGTTGAATCTACCCGTAGTATTTCCCAACTGACTTGCGAGAGTTGTGCCATTCTTGATCCCACGGCCGTTGTCTGCGTGTTTTAGCTGACAGGCTTAGGTCTTGAGCAAGGAACTGAAATCGACCCAAATAACCAATTTCCACGGAGTCTTTTCGATACAGTCAGCTATATTATTTCCTGTGACACCTGAGTGGCCAGGTATCCAGGCTTATGCTAAACTTAAGTTTTCATGCATTATAGAAAGGAGAGGTTGTCGGATACGACGAACGATTGGGATTTATTGTGGAACTTACCTTCTACTTCTTTTAGAAAACCAAGTGTGATTGTGAACGTCATCTGTGTAAGTTACGAACGAAGAGTTGCAAGAGTCGAAAAAGGAGTGAATATCCAAGAGGAAGATTAAGTATGTTCACCCCGATGAAATCGTACATGAAGAAACAAGCTCAAGAAAGGTTTAACCCTAAACCGTATTAACCATTATTGTTACCAAAGGTTATCTCGTGCTGCCAATAACAACAAAGCATAAATAAATACATTGAAAATGGTTTTGTTTTATTTCTACAGCATCTAGTTGCTTTTCTTTCTGCGTTAAGAGTAAATGACAATTTTTCACTTAGTTACTAATGGACTTGAAGGCTCATTGCCCATGACCAAGTAGAACTATATCGAACTCAACTCTACAGTTGAGAAGAGTAGTGAATGCTAGCTGTCTCAAAATAAGAATGATTTGAATTTGTGTACTATTTGTGTACTATGTGTGTTTACTTATTTCAAGTCATTCTTCTTTAGACTCTCTAAGATTAAATTGTCCAAAGAAATGTTGTAACACTAAATTAAATTCCGATCGCAACAACTTTATTTGAAATTCAAATATATTAAGACTATTTTATAAGCTCATTCGAAAACTTGATTTTGAAAGAAATTTTAACTGAGGCCATATTATTAAATATCTATACGTCAAGCAAAAATGTAATTTATCCTATGTAAAGCTGAAATTTGAGTAGTTGCAGAAGGGTAATCAGTTCTAATTATTTTACTAATTGTTCATTCCACTTATCAAAAACAATTTAAAATTATTTCATAACCCACTTTATGCCAACTATTAAATAAGAGACAATATTCACACTAATGTTAATTATTTATTTGCAACAAAATGTTACAAATAAATAATGTTAGGTACGAACAATATATTCAAATTACAATTAACTTAGGTTTCCGAAGTACTTTTTATTTACCTTACTAATTTAAATTCAAAGTGGAAAGTAATAAAAAATTATACCATATAGTCATTTCTAACTGAACTTAAATCACCATATACATACGTACATATATACGACTATTGAAATGACGTTATAAAAGACAAATAGCGAAGATGTAATGTTCTTCATTTGGACCAAACTCACCCGAAGAACGTACCTAAAGTGCCGTGTGAGTTATGATAAGGAACTCTGCGCAAGTTTCCAACATATGGGCATTAAAGGGATGTTTAGATATTGTTATCTTTTTGCGTCGACAATTTTAGGGTCGCACAGTTATTTGCTATAATATTATCTGCACTAAAAAACTGATTTTTGGACACAAACGTGTGACTAGAAATGTTTTTGTCCATTTGAATCGTAAATATGAACTGACTTACTGATGTTTAGTGCCTGAGACAGGGAATACTTGTTGAATGAAAATGTTGTAGATTTAATGATTTATTATTATATATACATTTTAAACTTTATCTGTTACTATAATTTGTTGTGTTTTAAATAAGAATAACTCATACATCCCGACAAAGTTAAGAAGTTATTCTATTTGGAATAAAAATAAAGCAATTTTTAATGAAGCAAAATGTTTGATATAGATTCTAAAACCCTTGTTTAACTTAGATCCCTCATAACTTTACATTCATTAGTAGGCAACCTTTAAGATATTAAATGGTTATATTATGGTTATTAAGTGATACTAAAATAAGTATTTCTTTTTTATTAATTACAAAGTTCTTTCATACGGCCATAAAAATGTCTTTTCAACTACTTTGTCTAATGTATTTAAGTTGGCAAATGATTGTACTAATTAAGGTCCCGTTTTGTTTGTGAAAGAAAGGGTCTTACTATGTAAGAAAATATATTCCACAGTTTAATGAACAAACTAAAACAAAATCAAATTGAGTTTATCTTCTTAATATTGATAGAAACAAATAAACGTTTTTTATTTGTTTATTTATTCTTTATTTTTTACCATGACTCATTTCGAGACACACGAGTACAACGTTTTAAACAATGGTGGCCTTCTCGTTGGAAAGCGATTTCTTCCGGACCACAAAGCTTATTGTTTTGACAAAAAACCAAATTTTAAGTAATTTTAAGGAACAAAAACACTAGAAAAATACGCACACACTTATATAAATATATAAATAACTATATAAATATATAAATAAATAAATATATATAACTATAAATACATTTATAAGCCAGATAAGTAGTTCATACATGTATCTTATTTTATTCTGTTGTTTTAGATACTTCCTAGAAATGTTTTTAAATAGTTTTTTAAGAATGATGAGATATTTCGCAGGTTTTACTTTGAATACAAGTGCATTCCAAAGACTTGTAGCACAGACTGTAAATAATTTTTATACAAAGTCTGTGGAATGCAACGGCGCTCTGAGCATCAGATTACCTGTGGACTTCAGATTACGTTCATGTTGGGTATGCCTAAAGTTATGATGTTAATAATCATGAACATTAGGATTGCATACAACAATCGACAAAGCAAACAGAGAACACGAATATTCCGTCGAAAGCGAAAGGGGAGCCTTATGTGCTGAGTGCTGCTTATACATGGTCATAGTTACGAAGTCCAGATATGAACCTTATACAGAGGTTTTAAGCCACTAAAGTTTATTTAGTTGCACTTCACAATGACATCAACATAGCATACATCACCATAGTGAAGTATTGGAAGAAACAGACTGCGCAATCAATATTTTAGTGGAAATTTAGTAGAAGATGGCAAAGTCGTTTTAAAGAGTTGGTTGCAGCAATGTCACAGCAATATCTTCCGGGTGAGATCGTCCATCTGAGGTTTCCAGGATATATTGCTATCGAATATGATACCAAGATTCATAACATTATTGCTGTACTTTATTGTTACTCCATTGAAGTAATGTTTGGGCACAATGTCCAGTTGTACCAAATTATAATTTTTGACTGCCTATGGCTATTGTTTGTTTGTTTTGAATTGTAAAGGCATTTCTAGCGACACCATGATATTTGCTCTATGTTAGGGTTCAAGCGAGATCGCTAAAATAATATCGATTGCTTGAGACGAATTTTCCACACATACATATGGTAGGAAGAAGATATACCGTGAGAAGTCTTAATAATGAACATTCGATTCATAGAATCTTAACACTACTGTACACGCGCCCTATTTTATTACAAGATTGCTCGCATGCTCTACCGTAGTAGAAAGAGTAATTATGATTTTAGATATAAATAAAACGTTTATAAAAATAAAAGCACCAGTCTCGGTCTGCGTGCGTTCTCGAGCGCACGTCGATCGCAGACGCCTTCCCGCTCTATTAGCCCCCGCGCTAATTGAGCACCCAAATTTCACTGGTTGTTGTCGTAATATATAATTTCATAGTTGTATACCGTAATAAGTTTCTAACGCCGTTTTCACGGCGAACAGTGGGTCGTTAACCGTACTTCTAATAAGTTTCTAACGCCGTTTTCACGGCGGACAGTGGGCTGTTAACCGTACTTCGTGGAACGTGAGCTTCGTCGACGGGAATTCGTCGTTCCAGGTGCCTCGAGTCTTCGTGTTCGAGTAAGTTATCCGCGTCGTCCTCAACCGCCCTACTGCGTGTAGGGTGGTTTTAGGAAGTTAGTCATCGTTGATAGGTTCATAGTATATATATTTATATATTGTTGTCCCTCCCCAACCCCTCCGCAATGGCTTCCCTAAGCTTTGACGAGATTAGGGAAAAGTTACTTCAAAGTACTGAAGGCATGTCTATAAATGCTGATAAGTACCGTTTCTTAGATTCGCTTATCCCTCATTTCATGACGATAATGTCCACAATGGCCTCTCAGGCCACCCCAGCTCCCCAGACCCCTCAGGTCTTAGGCCCTCCCGCGTCTCTTTCCTCCAGTGACATGGAGTGCGAAGTAGACGCCCCTCCGCGCCGCAAGCGCGCACCCGCGACCGAGTCATCCTCGGACGCCACCCCAACTGGCCCTGATGAGCCTCCCTCTTTCACCCTTGTTAAGAAGCGCTCTAAGAAGCGCTCGAAACAAGACCCGGCGCCCTCGGCACCCGTCCCTACACCCCCTGCGGTGTCTTCAACGCCAGCTGCCCCGGTGTCTTCAACACCCGCTCCGGCCCCAACTTCTGTCAAGGCCAAGGTCCTACCACCCGTTTTCCTACGGGAAAAGGGTAAATGGACTGAGGTCTCGACATTGTGCAATGAGCACAAAATCCATTACACCCGAGCAGCCAACTCGGGTGAATCTATTAAAATCTTAGTCTCGTCGATAGACGACTTTCGTGCTTTAACAAAGCTCCTCACCGATAAGCAATATGCTTATCACACTTATGCTCTGTCAGAAGAGCGTAAGATCAGAGCGGTACTCAGGGGAGTCCCGTTCGAATTATCGAACGAGGCTATCCTAGAGGATCTGCAGTCCCAAGGCTTCCCGGCACTCGCGGTGCATAAAATGCACAGCAAGTACGGGAGACAACACCCTCTCGCTTTGGTGGTTCTCGCCAACGTCCCCAAGTCCAGGGAGATCCTCAAAGGGGTTAGCACTGTATGCGGCCTCTCTGGGATCTCGATCGAGGCGCCTCATCGCCGCGGTCATCCCGGCCAGTGCCATCGGTGCCAGTTGTACGGGCACGCGGCGGCCACCTGCCGCGCACCGCCCAGGTGCGTCAAGTGCCTGGTCCCGCACTTCACTAAGGAGTGCAATCGCACTCCTGAAACTCCCTCTCCTCCCGATTGCGTGCTTTGTGGCCAGTCCGGCCACGCCGCAAATTACAGGGGCTGCCCTCGTGCACCCCGTTGTATGCGCTCCAATTCCAAGAGGGCGGCACCCAAACAGGCCCCGCGCCTTTCTCAAGAAAACTTTCCGCCGCTGCGTAGCCGGGTTCCTCCGGCTGCTAAGCCTACACAGCCCAGGCCTGCCCCAGAAAACTGGAGGCAGCGCCCCGCATCGAATCCCATCCCGGCTCTTTGCCCATACAAACCCACTCCTCAATCCTCCGTAGCAGACGATATGCGTATCGTCTGCGACGCTATAAAAAATGTCGATGTTAGTGAAATCGCAGTCTTAGCCCGTAAACTTAGGGCTTCACGTACTCCGACAGAGCGTTTGCTAGCTCTGGCGGAGCATAGTTCCCTTCTCAATTCATTATAGGTTCATTTAAATGAATTGATCCCTAAATCATGCTTCGGCCGACCTCTGCCCAGCCCCGGCTTCACCGGAGGCTGCCCAGAACGGCCACCAACTCCTGTCCCTTTGAGCACCTTCAGTGCAACTTTCACTACAGGCGGAAGACCCGCTAGCGGGTCTCTGCCAGCGCGCCCAACTTCCCGACGGGTGTCGCTTCCGATGAAGGCTGTAGCGTAGTTTCAATAAAACACAAAATTCTCTTCTGTGTTTATTTTTTCGGTAAAATTAAAAATATACAAAAATGCCAACAATTTTGGCTACGCACACTCGTGAACGTAAAAAATAAATATAGGTTTCTTAAAAAGAACTTTGATTATCGATAATAAAATATCTTAACTATGTAATTTGGAATAATAAACTCGGAAAATAATAAATAAATAGATTCAAGTTGCTTTGATGGATAATTTTTCGTGACTGACTTGTCAAATCAAAACATTGCCGTTCTCCGACACTACGTAATTCCTAGTTTAAAATTACGTCGGGAACAACAAAAAAATAAAATTTACTGACAAAAAGAGGTCGAAATAGACAACCGTCACAATACCCCGGGGGCCGGGAAAAAAAAAAATCTGAAAGATTTTTTTTAGTAAAATTTCAAATTCAAACCAAATCAAAATAAACCGCATATACATATCGAATTTTAATATTTAATCTGCTAAATGAAAAAATCAAAAAAAAAATAATAATTAAAAGCAAAATGAAAATTAATATTAACATCCTATAGAAGAATTTTTTTGAAAATACATCCTGTATATATAAAAAAATAATATTGATATATTGCATATCAACAAATTATTTAATAGAAAAAAAAAACAAAACAGACGAGAGAGAGAAAAAAAAAAATCCTAAATAATTATCTTAAATTACATGGTTCATGAATGATAGAATTTTTAACATGTTCCTGGAATATACAATGTTAATATACATCGTTCAACTCCATCAACGTACATTATAATTACAACATACATTCTCTATCATACTAGTCTTATTCCAACTACTGGAAATAAAACGTCATGCAGTTAGAGTTGCTTATGAGGAATCGTATCCTAAATAAGTCAACTCAATAGAGTTGAACGCAACGGCAAAAGGCTTTAATAGTTGCCATCCGCTGAAAATATTAATAGCTTATGGCTTCTTTAACGTGTCGCTAACTCCCGCACGGTGATTACTATAAACAAGTTTCAGTTAAAGACTGAAATAAATATGCCGGAAAGAAAAGAAAATCATAGCCAATCGTGAAACATTGACTTTTAAATAAAATCCAAGGGTCTTTTGTGAAGTAATTAAAATATTTATGTAATAAACATATGAAAATAATTCTCACAGGAAAGTGATTCAAGTGTATAAATAATACACATAGGTATGGTTTAGTTTAACGAGTTACCTTAATAAACGCTCGTGCAGAAGGCTTAATTTTACAAGTTGCAAACCGCTTGAAAAAAAAATTGAGAAAAAAAAAAAATTGATAACATTTAACAAATTATACTATAAAGTATAATACAGATATTGAAAATAAGAGTTTACACTCCTAGAATTGCAAATATTAAATAAATTACACAATAAGTTAACCTAATACTACGATGATGATAATTAATTATAAGTTTTGACCAACGTCAATGTTAATGGTATAGCCAAACGATAATGAGGTGCATAGAAAAAAAAATAATACAAAAAGAATCGGCTTATGCTCGCCGTGAGATAATTAGCAATAATTCTGTTTTGTCTTCTTTTAATAATAATGACCGTAGTTCGTCTACAGATTGCGTCGAAGAAAAATTTATATTTCTGATTTTTAATTCATAAATTATTTCAGGTTTATTTAGTTGTGAAAAATTCATTGCAAAATCCAAAAAAAAAATGTTACAGTGAAACAAATTTGTTAATAGTCGTTATGCAGAATAGAGCCTTAAAAATATACGTATTTTCAAGTGATGAAAATGAATAGAAAATGTTATTTAAATAGTGAAATTACTGGGTTATAGAATGTTGTGTCTTCAGAAAATTTCTTCAAGGATATTATAACGAAAGAAACTAAAGAAACTTAAATGTCTGAATAATTTAGCAGTATTTTGATATATTATAGTAGATATATTATAGTAGATACATATATAAATATATTATAGTGAATGTTAATGATTGAAAATGGTAACAAATAAAGTTTTATGCCTGACCTCAATAATAATTATAAAAAAATTATTTTTAATGTTGCAATTCTTCTGTTCCTTTTGTTCCTTCTGTTGCAATTTCTCCTCTCTTCTCCATAAACTACGTTTGAATATTCGGGCGCCAGTATGTAGCGTAGTTTCAATAAAACAAAAAATTCTCTTCTGTGTTTATTTTTTCGGTAAAATTAAAAATATACAAAAATGCCAACAATTTTGGCTACGCACACTCGTGAACGTAAAAAATAAATATAGGTTTCTTAAAAAGAACTTTGATTATCGATAATAAAATATCTTAACTATGTAATTTGGAATAATAAACTCGGAAAATAATAAATAAATAGATTCAAGTTGCTTTGATGGATAATTTTTCGTGACTGACTTGTCAAATCAAAACATTGCCGTTCTCCGACACTACGTAATTCCTAGTTTAAAATTACGTCGGGAACAACAAAAAAATAAAATTTACTGACAAAAAGAGGTCGAAATAGACAACCGTCACAAGGCTAACGGTAATAACTACAGCTAACAGGTTATTTTTAGTGGGTAGGTGCCATTCTGGTGAGTCCCACATAACCCCCCGCTGAGGAATTTACCTGTGGGCGGTATGCATGACGCATCTTCCACCTCCCTCCCGCGAGGGTGCCTCGGAAGCAAAAAAAAAAAAAATAAATAAATAAAAGCAAATTAAGATATGTTTTATCTTTATTATGAAATGTAAATGTAAATTAATGTAAATGTAAAATAAATTAAAATGTACGAAAATAGTCCAACTCTCACAATATAACTTCAGTTTATCCTCTGACGCTGGAAATTGATTTAGTTTTATTATATCTGTAATTCTTTTCTTATTTTTCTTTTTCTTATCCCTATTTTATAATATTGCTGTGGTAAATTAATATTATTATTTACCAAGTTTGAAGTATGTTTAAAGTTTTAAAAATTGAATCTGCTTCAAGTTCCTTTTTAACGAAGTATGCTTTTGACAGTTGTAACAATTGTTTGAAATTACTTAATTTGCAGAACAATCACGTAAAGAAACAAGACTCGTTAGCACCGCGGCAGCTTCTTAGACAAAAAGATAAGATAGATGCTAGAATAGGCATAGTCATGGATATTACATGTCTAGCACTAGATTACGTGCGTGAAATTGTTAAGTTAAATATTGCGTGTAATCAGTCATTTAAGTGACACGTGGTAAGTTAACTGACAGTAAATTTACACGTAATTTCTAACATAAACATTTGTATTTAGTCAATAGTTCCAGCTAAAAGTTAATAAAAATTATTTTTTTGCATTCTTCTACTTTACTAAATAAATTAAGAATATGTATTTACTAAAGCAATGTAGTCAGGAAATGATTCGAAACTCGAAATGCACATTAATGAAGCAGTTTAGTAATATTTAAGTAGATTAAAGCACGACTGATCTTTACACATTGCTTCAATTCCATACATTCCATTACCGAATGAGTATTATAAATGAAAGCGAATTTGAGCAGCCTGCGCTGATTCGCCACCTACGTTGACGAAATAGCTTAAACTTTCATTGCGAAAAGATGATTAACATAATTTTGAACGGAAACTCAAGTGACTCCTTAAAATAGATGCACTGTGAATAGTTTTCTATTAGTTCTGCAATAACTTCTGTTGTATTATTATAAAACTTTAAGTAAATTTTATTATTATTTACGTGGTTAATTGATGTAGCAAAAAATTACATTGAAGTTCCATTATTAAAAAAAAATTATTAGCAGTTCGAAACTGCCCAATCAAAACTGAATAACTTGAAAATAATCACCACCACTTTATGTTTCTGTTACATTATTATAGACCTTGCTAAAGATTTCTAAACATACAGGATATTTTTCATATCAGACGTCGTCAAAGCCTTTGACAGCCAATGACATGAGCAGATAAATATTCTGGATTCTCTCTTTGTACGTAAAGCACGGTTTAATCTTTAATTTTTTTTACGTTTTGGTTTAAAAACCAGCTACAGAAAAACTTATGAAAATCTTTTCTTCTCTTAAACAAAACATGATTTCGAGTAAAAAATGTATTGATATTATTAGAGTAACACAAGCAAACATAAAAGACCCCCTGGGATGCTCATATAATATCAGAGGCTATGAAATGTATACAAAGTTACATAAAACTCAAAATTAATTCAAACACGTTTCACTATGAATCCTTATTATTACAAATTGAAACACATTACAGCTAGTCACCCACCTTTTATGCTGTTTATCGCCCCCCGGATACGAGTAAACACTTATTTATAAAAGAATCACACTATCTTCTGCGAAACGTAAGTTCAAAATCGATTTATATATATTAGGAGACACAGATAACGATCCTTTGAGGGACACTCCTATGAAACGTAAATATAATTGCATGCTACACGGTCTCGGTCTTGCGTTCGGGATAAAAGATTACACATGAATTCAGTTGAATAAAAACAGAATTACTAAAAGTTGTATTAATCATATTATATATGCACACCGTTTTACTGTGGCACTGAGTACAGTTCTGGCTGATCACCGAGCCGTTGCTGTCGAGTGCAACGCAAAATCATATAAAGGATGCTCCAAGTTTTATACTATGCTATGACCCAACCACACTTAACAAATGGTTACATAAAATTATTTGGAGTCAATAAATTTATAAAAAATATGTTAAATAAATGTTACAAAACTGCCGAAATAAAATTAAAAATATTGAGTAATGAGAGAAACATCAACTTAACCTTCAGCTACCGACCCTAATTTTCAGTAATTAATTGCCGAGGTTAGGTCATGGTGACACCCTATTTGAAGTGACGTTTTAATCAAATTTATATAAAAAATATGTTCAAATTATATCTATTCTGATTGATTACTTCATAAATATTGGAATGAAGTCATAAAAGCAGTAAAAAACAATTTTATAAACTTTTAATAGCAAAAATAAAAATGGCACATTTTTAGGAACATACTTATGAGTCTTTGGAAAAAAGTAAGTAAGTCATAAAATATTTTGACTACACTAACTTTTCTTCTTATAATCAATAAAAACGAACTTTAATCAACAAGTAACAATCAATATTTTAAAGATCTAATAATTTGAAGCACAATTCTGACAAACTTTTTGGGCGCATTGTAGGCATATGTATATTTCACACCCAACACACTGATGAGGGGTCTTCTTTTTGAGCTTAGATGGACAAATCTTACACAACTTCCTTTGTTGACTGGTTAGTACTTCCTCATGGTCTTCTGGTTCTTTGGTTATCAAATATTTGCCAAGAATACGCTTTATTGTAAGTGTCAGCTCCCTTGGCAAGTGAGTATTTACGCTCGTCGATTCAAATAAAAAAAAAAATAAAAAAAAATAACAATATGCACAACCAACTCTCTGGCAAGATAATATAATATAAATTACATATGTGTTTTATACATCATGTAATATGATATTACTCAAATCCAGAATGCGGTAAAATATGGCCATCGGCCATCTCTGGGTACGGTGACTGCAAGAAAAGTTTTTTTATCCACCTCATTGCCGCCACCTTTAGTCATATTATAATCCATTATAATTTGTGGTTTTTTAGTTCATATTTGTGACGAGTGTTGCATCGATGAAATCAATAAAACTGCTTTATACTTCTTTTCCTAATATTTAATTAATTAATTTTTAATAAAAAAAAATTAATAATAATAAATTCTTTGTCATTAAATAAATATAGGCCTACGTTAGCTTTCGATAAAAATTGTTTAGGTTGGTGCAATATTGTTGAAGTAATAATAGAGGCTACGGATAAAGCTCGAGTTCGTAAAGCTCCATATAGGGGTTCTGCTTAACAACATAGAATCGTACGTGAACAAGTGTCAGACATCTATCAAGAAGCCCATATGAATCCCCGATCGTGTTGGTTATGAAGATCCGACGACACGTGGATATTTTGTGTTGAGTTTAGACAACTAAATAGAAAAGTTATTACTGATGCATATTCATTGCTAATAGTTGATTATATTATTTTTCATGCAAATTTTTTTTGTTACGCCGACCTCGATTTGTGCCGTAAAGGAGCAGTTGTATGAATTTAACTTATTACCTTTTGGCGTAAGGACTAGTAGGGCGATTTTTCAGAGAATGATGGACGAAGTGTTGGCTGGACTCACGGATAGGAATGTAATAGTATTCGTAGACAATGTGATTATCTATGATTTTACTTACTTACTTTTGATCAGTTTATAACCAGGTGCTAGAAAGGTTATGGGATGCATTTTTATTGAAATCCATCAAAGTTTTATTTTTGGGAGTGAACCGGTGGACGACGGTTTGTAAGTGTATAAAATTTTGGTGATCCTGGTATACATCAAACAGGAATGAGATGATTATTTGCGTAAATGGCGAAATGTGGTGGCGAGAAACAGTCAGGATGTATTTACAGGCTTTGTAATTAATCTTGATTTATTGTAAAAAAATATTAAAATAAATAATGTACAAAAAAAGATACTAGTTTTTTTAAATTATATAATGTTTGAACTACAGGATGATCCATGTACAGGAGGACATTTCGGCCTAATGAAACATTGGCAAAATTCCGTTCTCGATATATTATGCTTAAAGCAGTTTGAAGTCAAAAGGAACGTTGTGAGGAAAAAACCGTAAAATAAGATTGTGTCCATTTGATAGGGTTGAAATTGATATATTAGGCCGTATATCATATCATCATATCATTCGATTTCATATCATATCGAAAAAGGCTGTATTCCTGCTGCTATTAAATTTATTATATTATAACATTTTATAGTACAGTCATAGAAATGCCCATTTATAGAAATCACTATTTAATTAGTACTTTACTAGTACTAGTATTTTGTATGCATTTTATTAGAATTTATTTGAAATTGAAATTGAAATTGAAATTGAAATTGAAAATACATTTATTGACAACCACAACACATAACAATAGTTTTAAACATACAGGTTAGTTAAATACAAAAATAATGAACACAAAGTGCAATGCAGGTTAAACAATAAAAAATAATAATAATTGGACACGGACTAAAAACAAAATAATATAAGAACAAAACACACAATAAGTAACTTTGCACAGTTTTATAAAAATAAATTAATATTAAGCACATAGTATAATTGCCTGTGTTGAGTCTGTCAAAAGGTTACGACTCATCATAATGTTGCGGTTGGTGTCGCAACGATGCTATTCTGTCGCAACCCCAGGGTAGACGCCCATTTTGTATTAAAGCTATTAATAAACTGTTATAAAATAAATACTATGAGTGGCATATAATGTTAATAATGTGAAATACGTTATATCTATACATATCATGATAAAGGGGGCGGGGGGAAAAAAATATAAATGTAAAGTAGGCAGGTTTAAAAAAAAAATAATAATAATAAATTTAATTATATATATATAAATATATAGTCGGATTGCTATATTCAGTTATAGGTGTAATTTACTATTAATGTATTGCGCCACTAAATGTTTTGTTTGCTTAGTAAAAACGATTTCATTTGAGATTTAAATATTGGTTTTGAATTAACTTTACGCAAAGGAGGAGGAACATCGTTCCAACATTTTGTGGCACAAAATTTAAAGCTCCCACGGAATGCTGCGGTCTTATGTTCAGGGATTGACAGAAGGTGACTACATGCTCTGATTCGACGTTCAGAGCGCCAAGCTAGTTTTTTAAACAGATAGGTAGGTTGCTGGGTCTTGATGATTTCAAAAAGAAGGGAAGCTAAATAGAGTTTTTGCTGTTCTTTCATCCGTAATATTTTGGCTTTATTTAGATACGGGGTAACATGGGTTCTTGGGGGAATTTTAAAACAAAAACGTGCACACGCGTTTTGAATCCGTTGTATCAAGCGTTGCGATCTCTGCAAAACACAGGAACCATACACCGCGATGCAATAGTTCAACTTCGATAACACGAGAGTGTCACAAAGTCGGACCCTTACACCAATGGAGATATGGTCCCTCATTCTGTAAAGTACCTTAAGGCGATAAAAACAGACGCGTGCACATTCCAGTATATAGTTCTCGAAGTTAAGACTCACGTCGAAGACAAGACCAAGATTACGGGCCTCGAGTACTCTTCCAATATCAGCACCTAATAATTTGACACTGGGCGGGTTTGTTTGTTCTATTTTTGCTACTTTAGTTTTCGATCCCAGAATCATGTACTTCGTTTTAGTAGGATTTAAAACTAGACAGTTTTGTGCGGACCAAAAAGAGATACGAGATAAGTCCTCATTAAGTGATGAAATTGAGTCCAACACTGTTGATTCGTTAACAGGTACGTACACCTGCAAATCATCCGCATATATGTGGTATTGACAATGAAAAATACTATCAGGTAGATCCGAAGTGTACAGAATGAAAAGCAGGGGCCCTAAAATGGAACCCTGTGGCACGCCTCTTATAACAGGTCTCGGGTTCGATTCCTTGATAGTTCCGTTAGGGGTACCAATTACAACTTTTTGACTACGCCCAGTTAAGTAGCTGTGAAACCAGTTAACCGAAGCATTGCTGAACCCGTAATATGCTAGTTTGGATAAAAGTAACGGAATGTTGATGCAGTCGAATGCGCGTGAAAAGTCCAGCAGGGTCAAAATCGTAGCATCACCATTGTCCTGGTTTGATAACATATTATCCACTACATCTAGTAGTGCGGTAGTGGTGCTGCGGCCCCTTCTAAAGCCCGATTGGAGTTCTGGGAGAATATTATTCTGTTCGCAGTATTTTACAACCTGTATATGTACGATTTTTTCCAGAAGTTTAGATAGGAATGACAGTATACTAATTGGGCGGATATCTTTCAATGTGTTCGGATAGTCTACTTTTGGTAGTGGGCGCACCAAGGCTGTTTTCCACTGATGTGGGAAAACGGATGTCAGAATTGACGCATTAATTATGGCAGTAATAGCTTCGAGACTTTGTGGCAATGTAAGAATTATCATGTCATGTGTGATTCTATCAGCACCCATAGCGTTAGATTTAATTGACATAATTGCCTTACTGACTTGATGACAAGATACCGGTTGTAGGGAAAAAATGCTGTTATACTTTTTGTTGAATTCCAGGTATGTAAGTTGGGATATAGTGATCGCATTATCTCCAGGAGTATCTAAGAAATGCTCATTAAGTACGTTTGGGTCGCTAAGATGTAAGGGCAAGTCAAGCGATTTCTTTGAGTTTACTGTAAGGCACTGTTTTAAATTTTTCCACAGTTTTTTGGAGTTACTGATATTTTTATTTATATAGTATTCGTAGAAAGCATTCTTTTCAGCAATAATACTTGTAGATGCAAGTTTTTTTAACGTTTTGTATTCGACTTTATGAGCAGGGAGACCAGATTTCCGATATTTTTTATGAGCTTCGTCTCGAAGCTTCATCATAAAGTTAACACTGCTGCATTTAAAACCCTAACCATGTCATTTACATCATCAAGTTTAGTTATATAATCAAAATCTATTGCATTTAACTCTAAACTGAGAGTGTGAGGGTTTATGTCTTTATATTGTCTTACTGTCATACA
This sequence comes from Marasmarcha lunaedactyla, assembly GCA_923062675.1. Taxonomy (NCBI): domain Eukaryota; kingdom Metazoa; phylum Arthropoda; class Insecta; order Lepidoptera; family Pterophoridae; genus Marasmarcha; species Marasmarcha lunaedactyla. The sequence goes on along the minus strand of OV281339.1, from coordinate 15,034,578 downwards.
TATCGGAGGTGTCCTGTTTTTTTTTATCCTAAATAAAGAAGTCACAAAAGCGTGCTTACCTAGGTCAACAGAATGGTGAACCTCTACACTCAGGGCGGGGACATTAGTACACACAAGGTCAATGAGAGTCTGACTATGGTCAGTGAAATGAGTAGGTTCAACAACTATGTTTTTCAATTTTACACTATTTAAGAAGTCTAGCAATTGCCTATATTTTGCGTCTTTGTCATTTTGCAAGTCAATATTGAAATCTCCGGTCAGGATGACCGTATCGTGATTAGATAGGGTCAATATGGATTCTGTCAGTGCATCCAGGAAAACGCTAGTATTCAGCCATGGAGGTCTGTAAGCAGTCCCAAGAAGCACCCGTGTTGATTTAATGTTGAGCGACAGCCACATTTGCTCGACGTCGGAAGTGGGGTGCGAGCAGGTCCGTGCAGTGACGCCTCGCCTCACAAAGAAGCCAACGCCACCGCCGCGCACGCGTTGTCCGGGCGGGCGCGGCACGTGCCGCAGCCGATACCCAGGCAACGCGGGCGCATGGCCCTCCTCGCCCCCCCGCAGCCACGTCTCGTTGATAGCGAGCACATCCGGCGCAATGCGGTCCACCGCAGCCATAAGTTCGTCATGTCCAGTACCCAAGGACCCCGCGTTAAAAAGACTAATTTTTAGGTACTTTTCCCGAACCATCACTATTCAAATCGTTTTTATAATGTAAAACACACACAGCATGATAATTAGGTAATTTAAAGTTAGTCAGGAGTTTTAAATGAAATAAGCAACCCATTGTCAGATTTTGTATAGTCTGAAATAATATGAACATTCGTGGACCATGATAAATAGATCTAAGAAATAGGAACCTCACTACTACCAATCCCAAAACACAGTATAGATATAAAAACAATAATAAACAGTTCATAATAAACATACATAAACTATACTTATGAGATATTATGTAATACGTAAAAAATGAATAAATAATACTGTAACAAATATTTAAAACTATCAATGTACTATAATTCTCGCGATTGGCAGACTCAACATATGCACCCATATATACCGGTTTAATAACTATGTTTGCATAACAACTCATACTATTTAAAATGGAATTACAATTACGTAAAATTAGTCTACAAACAATAAAAACAGTAAATATCATCAAGAAGAACAATAAAAAGAAACAGAAAAATAAACCATATTTTTGATAATGATAAACAAAATTAATTACAGCAATATGCGTGTATTTAGTTGTGTAGTATAGTGAATGGAATAGAATAGGAATTACAACCTTTATGATATCAAACAAGCAAGTAAAACAGAATAAATAGCAACGACTAACGTTACGGCAGGGAGTCTGCCCCAGCTGATTTAAAAATACAATTTATGTCGTCTACAGATCGTATCACATGCACTGAAGATATTTCGTTACGACGAGCAAAAATCTTTCCATCCCGGCTCCACACAAACCTCCAACTAACAGCCCGAGCGACCTCACGAGCTTTAGCTAGTATTACTCGATTAGATTTTGTCAAGCGTTCATTTACGTAAAAAGGTCGTGCAGCGTGGGGCGGGAGCCCGAGATCTCCGGTCGAAGCGCCACCGCGGCGCACGCGCGCCTGTCTCAGCAGTTCATCGCGTGCCGCGCGCCTGGTGAGACGTATTACTATTGGGCGAGGTCGCGTCGCAAAATGCTGATCGCGTTGAATGTTTTGCTTATTTGTAGTTGCGTTTACTCGTGCTTGCTTGGGACCAACTCGCTCGGCGCTAACTATTTCGTTTTCGTTAAGCTTTACACCTAGTTTGCCTGCTACAACTATAGCTAAGTGACAGACAGACTCACCGTCGGACTCCGGGATGCCGCTAACTTCGATGTCGTTTCGCAGCGTTGCCTGTTCCTTGACATTGATGTCGAACTGGATCCTTGCGAGCGTCTCCCGTAACTCCGACGAGGGCCCCGACTGTCTTTTTAAACTTGCAACTTCTAGTTTAAGCCCAGCGTTGTCGGTCTCGAGCGTGTTTATTTTTTCCTGTAGTGACGTAATATCAGATCGGGCTTCGCTTAATTGTGAGACAAGCATGTCGGTGGTTTCAGTGAGGTCAAGTTTAAGTGACGTCAGCGATGCCTCGAAGTCGCTACTAAGTTTCTGCCGAAAACGCTCGAATCGCGTGTTGAGGTTCGATTCCAGTTTAGAGTCTAATAATTGCGCAAACCTATCCAGTGTAATTGTATCTCGTTGTGATACATCAGTATCAGTGCTTTCCGATATCTGCGCGTTATCAAGGTGAGTAGTATCGTGAACACTTGTGTGTAACTCATCACAGGACATATCCATGTCCCGGGCGGGCCGGGCTAGTGTATTGCGTACTGGAGTGTCATCATTCTTCGGCCTAGACGTGATGTTATCGCATGTCATACAGCGCCAGGAACGTTTAAGATCACGTAGGTTGCTAGTAAAATATGAGGACGTTATATTGAGACACTTGTAGTGGTACGATCCCTTGCAAAGGACACATACTAGCATTTTTTTCCTGTCTACGTCGCTGTTGCAAGCTAAACAATTCATCGTGTGAGCAGAGCAAGTATTTTACAACAAAAACAAAGAAAACGCACGAGCACGTATCGTTCGTTTCACTCGCGTAACGGCACTTCCACAGCTGGTCTTGAATTTGTGATACTTTATAACCACAGAAATCGGACTTTTTGCAGGAAATAGTCAATTTCAAAGATTACACAACTAACTATGTTTACGCAACAATACTTTTTTATACTTTCTACTGATTTTTAGCCACTTTAAACAATTAAAATTTTTAAAATAACAGAGAGCTTCAAAAAAGTGTACTTGTAGCGGAACGGGCCTTCTACCCTCTTTACATTTACAATTATACCTGTTAAAACATGTTAAAACATTTTTTTGTAAAAACTAATACAAAATGGTATAAAAAAATAATATAATTTCCTCTTTATATAATTACTAAATCTTTAAATGTTCTGATATGTAAAAAATTTCCACATCAAATCGATTTGACAAGAAAACCAAAACATATCTGTTAAATTAGGGACCTACAAGTAAAAAAGACACGACGTGTTCATATCTACCGGGCCACGTGAGCTAGACCGTAAGTTTACATTTAAATGCAGGCCAATGTACACATACAAGTTGACCCACTTCGCCCTGTTCTTTGGTCTTAGGATCACACAAACATTTACTTTGAATGAAGGTTACACATTAACTGTATTTAATTAAATCTACATTCAATTAATCATCTTTTAAATTTTAGCTAAAGCAATTTGTATTTATGAGTTTCTTGGCTGTTCATTAAGTCTATTTAGGTTTACATTAACAAAGAAATTAAAGGTTTTCTGTAGAATTTTTTTATATGTAATATGTTATGTTGAATTAGATTGATAGTAATAATACACAATTCCTTATGTGACAGTATATTTATTTTTAAGAGATTTTGGTCACATGGCGGAGAAACCTTATTATAAGCTAAAACATGTTAATTATAATTGATAAATTTTGGACCAAAATCAAAAACTATTTTGTGCTCCACAAAATGTAAATGTTAGGTTGAGTGTCAGGTTAGGCTTTAGATTCGTTTACAGAAATCGTTTGCTATTAGCCCTGGACAACTTTTAAGCTAAATTCCTGCCAAAGTTGTGGACGTGAAATGTTGAGACATAGTAAATATGAAGCAAATACGTTAAACAAATAGTGAGATAATATGAATAAACGCAAATTCTATCTGTATAATTCCCTATCTTGAATACGTTTCTGTTATAGTTCATTATTCGCGACAAAGAGTATGCCAGAAGTATCTGATCTTACAATAATGACAATAAATATAGTAATTACTAGCTTTTTCCCGGGGTGACATTAACAACAGCAGATAGGCATAAGAAAAAATAAAAGAATATTATAATGTGTTGTTTCCATACAACGTGACACAAACTGTATTGAATTGACTGTTTGCCTTACAAACAATCGTGCCATGAAATAGTTGTCTAATAATAATATTAAAATATTGTGTATGTTTTACCCGCGGCTTAGCTCACTTTCATAAAAATCAAAATAATTAAAACATATACAAGGACTTACTTTGGTTGTGTAGATATTCTTGGAAAACAAAATCAAAAGGGATTTTTTAAAAAGAAATAGTATTCTACATGGTTCACAAACTTATTTAATGAATTCACAAAAATAACAAAGAGCTAAACAATCCGACAATTTGAATTAATAAAGCCTAGTCAATCACTTATTTTATCAAATCGGTAAACTAAATCTGACTTTAAGACAAAGACAAACCGAACAACAAGAATATTACGACCGAACACTGTATCGCATCGACGCGACGGACGAAACGCAAAAAAGGACCTGACTGTCGTTGAAACTCTCTTAAATAGCATTCCTCCCTCCACTACTCTCATATTCTTTTACACGGCCTCTCCTGACAGGAGACCGTCCTCGGACTCCTTATCAACATTCAAGATCCGTGTCCAGAATTGGTACAGAGGGCAGGGAACTCTCTTCGTTCACAGGGTAGACGATCGGTTCGGAGTGTCGCTGTATCCTAGAAGGGCCTGGCTGCAGCTCAATCTCTTCCACAGGCTGCTCTACATCGGGAGGCAGGTCGACAAGAGGAGGTAGCTCCTCTCCTTCAGTGTCTGCGTCTGTAACAAGGAAATATAATCATAGACATTTTTTCGCATTTTGGCTCAACGACCTCAGGTCCAGCACAACTGTTCATCAAAGTCAAATTTCTGAGCACAGTATAATAGCGTGTCTGATATTCCCTAAGACAACATCCTATCCCAAAGCGAGAGACTCGACTTCCTGGGATAATTTATCCGATGCACTCCCAAGATAAAATTATCCCAGGCCCGGAGTCCCCCCTAGGATAACCTGTCCGATGCACTTCAAGACAAATGGTTATCCTAGGTCAAGAATTACTCAAGGGATAACCAATGTCCGATGCGCTCCAAGACAACTGGTTATCACCGACCCAGGGTCCCCCCCGAATCACCACTGTCCGATGCACTCCAAGACAAACGGCCATCCCGGCCCAGGGACCCGGCTCCTAAGTAAGTGTATCCGATGCACTCCAAGATAAACACTCACCCCATAACAAGTAATTCAACTTCCCCCTGCTTTAATCAAATGTGAGGGACTCTTATCATAAAATGACAGCAACGAGACAAAGAAAACTATGTGGGTGTAAATGGGTTTAATTTCTCAAAGACAATTTTAAATCATAAGCAAAAACAAAGCAAAACTCACCATCAAAGAAAGCAGAACACACTTCAGGAGTCCATTCTCCACGCGACGGAACCATTTATTCCGCAGCCGCTTGGGTCGACTTGCCATATGAGCCAGCTAGCAACTGCAGCTCATAGTGACCGTATGGGAGTATCTTCACCACTCGATATGGTCCTCGTATACACGAGTCTAGCTTCCCGGTTGACTGCGTTTGCGAACAAAGACTAAGGAGTGTAATGTAAAGGTTTGAGCAGACTTACGTCTCTAGTTAACGTAAGCGTCTTGACGAGCTTGATTGGCACGAAGATGTTCGGATGCCCTCTGACAGTTCATCTCACGAAGGGCTTCCCGATTACCACTGGAACCTTCAATGGTTATATCTCTTATCAAACTTCGTATGAGTGGTGTGGCAGCTTCAATACCTATGAGGAGCTTCAGGGCAGAGTATTGTGTCGTCTTGTGTCGTCTTGTGTTTTGTTATGTTCAGGGTCAGCTGTAACTTCCACATAACCGCTGGCCACCTCTGTTGTCGATGGTTGCACTCAATACGGACCATATTGAGCACAGTACGGCAATAACGCTCCACTTGTCCGTTGGACTGGTGCATCTTGGGTGTTACAAAATGAGTGTCACATCCTATGTCCTTGACCCAATTAAGGAAATCGATGCTTTGGAACATGCGTCCTCTATCAGCGTGATCAATTTTGGAGTTCCAAAAAGAGAGATCATGTTTGTAAAGTGTCTTTTTAGTTCGTCAGTGTCTTGTCGGTACATGGGATACAATAAGCAAAATTTTGAAAACGCATCTATAACAATAAGCACGTGACGATAACCGTCAGTTTCTGGCAGAGGGCCTAAAGCATCAATAAGGACAGTCTCGAAAGGTGTGTCTGGTGTTCTCCAAGAATGAATTGGCTGCAAAGGAGCCCGAGGTATTTTTTGTGAGAGAGGCAAACTAAACAATGGGAGATATATTTTTGAGCGAATATTCTCAACCCCGGACACCAAAAGTGTCTTGTGATCAAATCTACAGTTTTATCAACCCCGTGATGATCGTGTTCATCATGAAAAATGTCCTATGTCCTTCCGGGATTAAACAACAAAGTTTAGGATTTTCACCAGTAGGTAAAAGCTTAACATAAAGGATATCATTTTTAACGACATAACGACTAGGATCCAATTGCCCATCCGCTAGCCTTTGTTTTAGATACACCGTCTCCTCATCAGCAGCCTAGGCAACTTGTGCCCAATTTACCGGTTTTTGAATGGTACATACGTTAACTGGATTTCGGCTAAAGTAGTCTGCATGTGACAGAAGGCAGCCTTTTCTGTATTCAAGGCTAAAATCGAAGTCTTGGAAGTATACCCACCACCGGGCGACCCTGGGCAACAGGTCTTTCTTACGCTGAGTAAGTTTTAACGCGTTGCAGTCGGTAACCACGGTGAGGTGTACACCCACAAGATAGTGCCTGAAATGCTCAAGAGCCTTCACCACTGCCAGGGTCTCAAGCTCGTACGAGTGGTACCTATTCTCAGCCCCAAGTCTGTTAAAATAGGATACCACTCGCTTGCAATTTTCTTCATATGCTTGCATCAAGACAGCTCCATAACCAATAGAACTTGCATCAGTATGTATTTCTATCGGCAATGCAGGGTCGTAGATGGCAAGTACCGGCTCACTCGTAAGATAATCTATGATGTATTGTCGAGCGGCCTATTGTTCAGTACCCCAATGAAAATTTAACCCCTTTTTAGTTAGTGCCGCGATACAAGAAGCCTTTTGAGCAAATCCAGCAATATACCGCCTAAAATAGCTGGCCAACCCCAGAAATTGCCTCACTTGTTTCACGTTTTTCGGTTCAGCTGAGTCAGTTAAAGCCCGCACTTTCTCATGACTCGGCCTAACCTGACCTTCACTTATCGTGCGACCCAAGTACTCTATGTGTGACGGTTGTCTATTTCGACCTCTTTTTGTCAGTAAATTTTTTTTTTTTTGTCGTTTCCGACGTAATTTTAAACTAGGAATTACGTAGTGTCGGAGAACGGCAATGTTTTGATTTGACAAGTCAGTCACGAAATATTATCCATCAAAGCAACTTGAATCTATTTATTTATTATTGTTTCCGAGTTTATTATTCAAAATTACATAGTTAAGATATTTTATTATCTACAATCAAAGTTTTTTTTAAGAAACCTATAATTTATTTTTACGTTCACGAGTGTGCGTAGCCAAAATTTTTGGCATTTTTGTATATTTTTAATTTTACCGAAAAAATAAACATAGAAGAGAGTTTTGGTGTTTTACTGGTAGTACGTTACATATGTTAGTAGCCAAAAATGAGCACTTCTTTAAGTTGATAGAAAAACCCGCTCTTGTCAACGTTTCAAGCACTTTTCGAAGCAAAATTTCCGCAGATGTGGAAAGACGGGCGACTGATCGTCTTGCCCAAGGGCAACGACAAGCCATTGTCGGATCCTAAGGCGTACCGCCCCTTAACTCTCCTCTCGGTACCTGGTAAAATACTGGAACTCGCTATCCTCAAATGTGCTCCTGAGATCTCGCAAGGGATCTCAGAAGACCAGCACGGATTCAGAGCAGGAAGATCAACAGTAACGGCTTTGCAGACTGTCAATGCTACTGCCAAAGAGAGCACTGCTAAGTACGTACAAGCAGTGTTCCTAGATATCTCGGGCGCCTTCGACAACGCCTGGTGGCCAATGATCATGGTGAAGGCCAAAAGGGGGGGTTGTCCTCCCAACATCTATAGGATGCTGGGGGACTACTTCACCGACCGGCGTGTCGGAATGTTTGTTGGAAACCAGGTGGAGTGGAAGACGTCCACCTCGGGATGCCCGCAAGGTTCAGTATTGGGACCCACGCTCTGGAACGTTCTCATGGACGACTTGCTGAAGCTTCCATTCCCGCCAGGAGTGCGACTTGTCGCATACGCGGATGACGTTTCCATCCTGATCGAGGCCGAATCGAGATTGGAAATCGAGCGCAAAGCGCTAGCTGCCCTCCAGGCCGTTTCCAAATGGGGGATCCGTAACAAGCTTGGATTCTCCTCTTCGAAATCATCTATGATGACGCTGAAGGGAAAGTTCAAGCGATCCCCTGTTGTAAAGCTCGGTTCTGTATCGATCAGGACTGTGGACCGCGTCAAACTCCTGGGTGTGGTCGTAGACGCAAGTTTGTCCTTCGCGCAGCATGCTCGTTACATCGGTGGTCGTGCAGCTAGCTGCTTTGGTAAGATGTCACGACTGTTAACAACCCGTTCTGGCATCCGATATCGTGCCCTTAAGACGCTTTATCTGGGTACTTTCACAGCGACTCTTACCTACGCTGCCACATGCTGGTATGAGCGTGTGCCCCTGTATGTAGTCCGCACTGCCCTCATACGTGAGCAGAGGCCCTCACTGATCCTCTTTACGAAGGCCTACAGGTCGACGAGCAGCGCAGCATTACCCATGCTTGCAGGAAGTGACTCGTGGAAGTGACTCGTGCCGGTAAATACCATCTTGCACAAGAGAACGCAACCAGGGAAGAAGGAACGCGGCGAAAACGCGGCATTTGGGATGAGATGATGGCTTTGTGGCAGTCGCGCTGCTCGGATGAAAGCAAGGGAAGGGATCTCTTCAAGTTCTTCCCGGATGTTCGGGCGTGACTTGCGGCAACGTGGGTCGAGCCTGAATATTGTGTCTCGCAGATCATGACAGGGCATGGTTGTTTCAAGAAGAGATTGTATGACATGAAGTTGAGTGAGATAAGTAGTGTGACAATGGAACGAGTGAGGAGGATCGGGACCACGTTTTGTGGTCCTGTCCTTTGTATGACGACCTCAGGGGGATATGCTTGACAGCATGGAAAGGAAGAAGGAGGGACCAATCCACTTCGTGGAGCTCGTGAGCTCAGCTCACAACTTCAGCGAGCTACGAAAGTTTGCCAAGAAGTGGCACAGAAGGAGAAATGACGCCGAAGTCATCTGTGGCGTAAATGTCCTGCCCCAGAATGGGGAGAAAGGGCCGATAGGGACACGTATAGAATAAAATTTGTAGGGAGTGAAGACAGCCACGCCGCAAGTCCACACTCAGAGCGGCGTTGTCTCCCACGATTCGGCCCATATAACCGGAAGGTTGGTGGGGCCATAGGAAGGTGGTGGGTTGTTCCCCCCCTGCATGTGTGCTGTGCGGCAAGTCTGATCCGCTTCAAAGAGGGTCGCGCCTTAACCGGCGCCGCCGCTCACTCCTGCCAACTTCCCGCCGCTGCGCAACCGGGGTCCCCCGGAAGCAAAGCCCGTGCAGCCGACACCTACTCCGGCTCTGTCCTGGAGACAGCGTCCGGCCCCTCCACCTGCACCTTCCCGTCCTATCCCAGCTCCCGTAGCTTCCGCAGGCCCGCGACCCGCTCAGTCATCTCCACCTCAGTCGTCGTTGGCTGAGGATATGAAGACCGTGTTTGACGTCATTCAAAACGTCAACATGCGGGAAATCTCCGTACTCGCACGCAAACTGCGAGCCGCCCGCTCTCCTCAAGAGCGTCTTTTTGCGTTAGCCGAGCATCACTCGCTACTAAGCTCTTATAAATTCTATTTTTCATTTAAACTAAATAAATAAATAGAATGTCTAGACCCGCAAATCCCGCGTCATGTCGTATCAAACCCAAGGGCTTATCGCTAGTTTCCTTTAACGTTCGTAGCCTTATTACTAACCTTCCTGAGCTTAAACTGTTCCTTCAGAACAACGAGCCAGACTAATTGCTTCTTCAAGAGACGTGGCTAACTCCAAACCGCTCCAGGGGATTCGCTATTCCCAAGTACGCGTTTATTCGTAACGACAGGCCCAACTCCGACGGTTTCGGCGGCACTGCTATTTATTACAAAAGAAGATTCCATCCTCTCCCTAACCCTCCTCTCCTCAACATGGAAGCCACTGTGTGTAGATTGGCTATGACTGGTCATCCGACCATCAATGTATGTAGCTTCAATCTACATACCTAGTGGCACCAGACCAATCCGCAGCGACTTTGATGCCATTCTCACCCTCGGCCATTCAGTCATTATGTTCGGAGACTTTAACTCCAAACATACTGACTGGACGTGCTTATCAACCAACACCAGTGATATTGCTCTCCTCGACATCACAAACTCACTCGAATTAGATGTCATCTCTCCCATCACTCCCACTCACTATCCCGACAACCCAAACCACTCTCCTGACATCCTCGATTTTGCAATTGTCAAGCGAATCAACCTCGACCTCAGGTCTATCGAACCGCTCGATGACCTAGGCTCTGACCACCGCCCCGCCTCCCTCGTGCTAGGACCGCCTAACGATAACGTCACTCCTAAGACCTTTACCGATTGGAAAGGCTTTAAAAATACATAAGTCTCAGCCTTAGAGGCCCCGAACTCTCCGCTCGCGATCTCTTCCGATCAAATTGATAGTTCGGATAAAATAGATTCATTAGTCAATTCTCTCACTGATGCTATCAACTCAGCCATCAGTGGCAACAAAAAGGTTGCTAAGCAGGGTAAACCCACGCTTCCCTTAGCCGTTAGCAATCTTATTAAAGCCAAGAACTCGGCTCTCCGGAGAGCCAAGAAATATCCCACGTTCGCCTATAGATTAGCTGCGAATCAGCTACAACGTAAAGTTAGGTCTTGCCTCGCAGAACTCCGAGACGCTCAGATGAACGATCTCATGGCGAATATCTCTCCGTCCCACCAAGCGTACTATAGTATGGCCCGAGCCTTACGCGTAGACACCGCCTCTCACGTTCCTCCTCTCACTCGTCCCGATGGCACTACTGCCTTCGAAGTCGAAGAGAAAGCCGAATGCTTCGCTGACAGTATTGCCGCACAATGCTCGCCCAGCACTCAACCTGCTGATCCCTCACACATCCAGGCGGTGGAGGACGAAGTCCTTCGCAGAGACTCTCTCCCCATCACCGCCGACCCCGTCACAGTCTCTAATGACGAAATCTTGCTTCTCATTAGAAATCAAAAGTCCAAAAAGGTTCCGGGTGCGGATGGAATTTCCAACCACGCACTTAAGCACCTGCCTCAACAGGTGCTTACCTTGTTAGCTGTTATATTCAATGCCTGCTTCGACCATAGCTACTTTCCAAAAGCTTTGAAAGAAGCAACAGTCATAGGCATCCTCAAGCCGGGTAAACCTCTGAATATCCCGGCTAATCACAGACCCATCAGCCTCCTCAAGGCACTGTCTAAACTTCTCAAGAGAGTCATACTCTCTCGAATGCGGAACCATCTGTTTCCAAGGGATGGACCCTCTCATTATTCCCCATCAGTTCGGCTTTCGCGCTAAGCACTCCTGCCCTCAGCAAGTACATTGAATCGTCGAGTAGATACTTGACGGTATCTATCCGCTTAGTTATAAAACAGTCGCGGTTTTCTTTGACGTAGCCAAGGCTTTCGATAAAGTCTGGCGCAGCGGTCTCGTTTTTAAACTCTACAAAATAGGCTTACCGGATCGCCTAGTCAGGTTTATCGCGTCGATTCTCAAATACCGTACGTTTCGAATTTAAACATGAAGGCACGCTTTCCGCACCTCGTCCCATAAAGGCTGGAGTCCCTCAGGGCTCAGTCCTCACCCTTCTATTGTACACCGTGTACACCAACGACATTCCCATCCCGCTGAAAGGCGTCGAACTCGCCCTCTTTGCCGACGACACCGAACTCTATACCAAAGGCCACAGTGTTCCGCACTGTATAACCAGACTCCAAAAGGCCGTAAACGCCCTTGGTGTATGGTTACAAAAATGGCGCATCGATGGAAACCCTGTAAGAATGTTAGGCATTCCCATCCCCTGGAAGCGCAGTACTACATACTTAGGCGTCACGTTAGATCCGACGCTTTCTTTCAAGCCACACATCGAAAGAGTTTCGAAACTCGCCGCAGGGCCACAAACGCACCGTGGCACGTGCGTAACGCGGTTTTGCACAGAGATCTTGAACAGCCTTCAGTACAACAACACCTCAAAACACTCTTTGAAGCGTTCTTCAAACGCTCCGAAACCCATCCCAATCCTCTAGTTCGTGATTCAGTCTCATATACTACTCCTATCTTTGATTCGAAGTTCAAAGTCGCTAGGCCTAGGAATGCGCAAGCGTACTCTTCCACCAGACTGTCAGCCGATCTCGAAGACCTTCTGGCCGCAAACTGTAATTCTAACGTTAATTCAAATTCTAACGTAAGTCCTAATTCTAGCGTAAATCCGAAAGAATTCAATTTTATTTTTCAATTTTTAATTTTTTTGTTATTTACTTTTCATTTTGAGCACCTTCAGTGCTATGTATTCACCTTCAGTGCTTTGAGCACCTTCAGTACTATGTAAATCCCAGCGGGTGACCTCTTCTGGGCCCCGCTAGCGCGGCCTCTTTCTCCAATTGGCCGTTGCTCAGATGAAGGCTGAGTGGCAAAAAATTGCACGAGCCGACAGGGGTTTTTTTAGTGGGTAGTAGTTCTGGTAGGCGTCGGGACGAGCCCCACATTACTTGGATCGCGCGCGCCAGTGTATGCGTAGAAGCATTTTTTATCCTCATGCCTTTCCCGTGGAGGGGAACAAAAAAAAAACTTAGAATGTGAGTCTATCTCAGTCTGCCGCTGATCCTGTACGTGCCTAAGCGCCTTCACCGTGGAAGCCTTCGCAGCGACCACTCTGATTAATTCATGTCCGTGACAGTTTTTTTGGAAATAAAAACTTTTATAACGTGACAGTTTGGCGCCCAACGGAAAAGAGATAGCAAGAGCTTAAGCATCTCCACCCTTCTTTGACTACAATTTTTATTTTCCTTCCCTTTTCCTCCTTACCTTATTGGTCAATACTAAGGTCGAATAAGGTAACCTAAACGGCTTGTAATAAGACACACATTATTTTTATGTAACTTTATTTTGTAACTATCTACTTAATTTTAACTCGTTTTCTGCTGTCGTGATGACATCAAGACCTTGGTTTTCTTTCGGCTTGTTTTATCCCCTTTCTTCATGCTTTTTGGTTCTGCCAAACATGGCAAACTTTTTGTAATTTCTGAGCTCTTTAAGCTCACCTTGAATCTGCAAAAGAAAGGTAGGTATTTTTACTAAAAAGGCTTAACTACTCTACACTCCTTCTATTGGAGTACTCTGTAGGTCTAATGTACATTAGCCCACTACCTCTACACTCCTTCTTTTAGAGTAGGTTTTTTTTTGGGTCTAATATAAATTAGCCCGTGTTGGGCTACACTCCTTCTCATTTACATTAGCCTGCTACTCTAAACTTCTCTCTTGGACCAGCCGACAACTCTTTAAATAAGCCTTACTGTCAGGTGCGGCTAACAACTCCTTAAATGTTTTTCAAGAAAAATATTGTTTAGCAATTTTTTTTTTACGGGTTTTGGGCGAAATGTTATATAAATAATATTTACGTTTTGCATAATAGTATCCTTTGTTTTGCACTAACTTTTTCTTCATTTCTTTGCTAAATATTTTCTTATTAATTATTCTTCTTCATTTTATTTCCATTTTTGTTGTTTACTTTTTGACAAATCATGTCAAATCAATTTTTTTATGACAGCAATAGACGCTGCCAAACAAGCTAAGCCTTTTACACACGGATTCTTACAAAACTATTGTAAGAAAAGATACTTGATTCCTGGCTATTAAGATTAAATTCAAATTCCAAATTGCATCCAAAGGAATGCGATCCCGGCCATAAAGGCCGATTGCTGGCCTTAGAACGGCAGTCTTTTTCAAGCCGTCCTATCAATAACATCTCCAGTCTATTTCAAGCCATCCTACCAATAACATCTCCAGTCTATTTCAAGCCATCCTACCGATAACATCTCCAGAGTATTTCAAGCCATCCTACCGATAACATTTCCAGTCTATTTCAAGCCATCCTACCGGCCTATGAAGTTGCCTCATACTGAAGCTAACTGACAGACGCTGAAACTACGTCATGCTGAAGCTACCTGACGCTGAAACTGCCTCATGTTGAAGCTTCCTGAAGCTGCCTCATGCAGAAGCTACCTGAAGCTGCCTCATGTTGAAAACCTTGACACTGACGCCTGATCCTGCTCGTGCTGCTGACCCTGATGATTCTGCCTACCACCTCTTCCTGCCTGCTGATCCAACCTGCACCTCCTGTTCATGCTTTCACTGATTCTGCACGCGCCAGAACGCTAGTTGGCACCTGAGCGGCTGCCGCTGATCCTGCACGCGCCTAAGCGCCTTTACCGTGGAAGCCTTCGCGGCGACCCCTCTAATTGATTCATGTTCGTGACAGTTTTTGGAAATAAAACTGTTATTACGTGACAACCTAACCCATTGACTTCATATCAATCAATTGCTTAAGACACGCTACTAAATCTTTGACACTCTGTTATTATACTACTGTTTTCGGTATCATGATCAAAGCCTGAATCAGGTTCCATACCTTGTAAAATCCGACAATGACCTTGACACCTGTGCGCTTTTGACGTCACAGGTTTACTTGCATTGAGGGATGTCAGCTTGGCGTTTGTGGTGCAAACACGGTTTAAATTATTTTTTTTTTGATAAAAATAATTATTGGAGTCATTGGGATTATTATAGTTATTTCACTATCCAGTTGTGGTAAGTAGTTTAAGTAGGTAGATTTAGCTGTAGTTTATATTTGTACATTTCTTATTTATTTTCGGATGTATAATGGATGGTGACGTCATTCCCCCAAAACCTCCGGATCCTGGCGTTCCGCGCGATTCGTCACCTCTGGACATTAGGGACGTCTCACAAGATTTGTTCAGCCATTCTTCTAGGCCTCCTCCCGATTCCCTGCCTTGCGTAAATCGTACGCGGATGTCACAAAATCTGCTGTACCATTCATCTTACCCCTGTCAACTTCTGTTTCGCCTAATCCAGCAGCGTTTTCATACAGAAAAACTGTTTTCACTTCAGCTTAACCCAAAGCTCCTCGTGCCCCGGGCTTCGATAAAGCCGCACATGAGGCTCTCATTAGGGACTATAATATGCCCTCTAAATCTGGTTGTGCTCTCTCTTACCTTCTACCTTCTCAGCCTAATGACAACATCTTGGACCTTTTGATCACCCTCTTTATGAATATGCTTTCCAAATATGAAGATCTTAACTTACCATCCTACGTAGCAGATAAAATCTTCCCTCTCTCTACCCTTTTTTCAAAAAATGATCAAACTTTTACAGTGGAATTGTAGGAGTATCCGTCACAAAACTCACGAGCTTTCTTACCTAGCTCACCATCATGACATTTCGGCTATTACTATCTCTGAGACTTGGCTAGTCCCGGATAGCCGTTTCCGTCTTTCAGGCTAGCCTGTCTTAGGGATGAGAGGTCGGATGGTCATGGCGGTGCGGCGAGCTTCGTAAGAAGTGCTCTGCCTTATTTTCGTATCGATATACCTCCTCACTCTTTCAAATTAAATGTTGTTGCTGTAAAAATTTTAAACTTTGATCTACTATCTGTATATATTTCCGACCCTTCGGTAGCTCTTATTAATGAGTTTCAATCTCTACTATCGTCACTTCCTCACGCCCCTATCATTATTCTCGGTGACTTCAATTGCCATCATCATCTCTGGGGTTTCCACTGCTCCCAATCAAACGATGCCCCTGGTCTTCAGTTGGCAGATTTGATTGACGATCAAAATTTGTGTGTGCTAAATGACGGCCAGCCCACTAGATCTGTTGGTCCCCACCAAAATCTGAGCGCAGTGGATCTTTCCATGTGCTGATCTTCCCGGGGTGCGTCCCTATCCTGGAACAGGCTTAACTCACAGCATGGGAGTGATCACTTTCCTGTTGTAATATCCTTACCATCCTCTAATTTTGCTCCTACCTCCCTTCCTCCTCTTCTGAAATATAAGATCTCCAAGGCTGATTGGCCCAAGTATGCGGCGGATATCAACATATTATGTTCTTTCATACCTTCTGCTAATCAAGATAACATCATGGAGTGTTATGTCAACCTTATGTCTTGTGTTCTCACAGCAGGTTATAACCATATTCCGCAGAAGCGTCCGGACCCGAAAGGCAGAGCTTCCCTCCTTGGTGGGATTCTGAATGTACAAATATGATCCGAGTAAGACGTTCGGCTGAAAAATATTACATCGCGAGCATGTCCCTTCATAAATTTTTAGAATATAAGAAGGTGGCAGCACTAGCGAGAAAGTTATTTAAAAAGAAAAGAAGGTAGTTTGGCGTAGTTTTTGCGAGAGTTTATCTCCTCGCTCACCTTCGTCCAAGGTGTGGGGGGCTCTGAAACGTTTCCATGGTTCTGTGTCTTATTCTCCATCTCCAAACTCTAATATCTATAACTATAACTATAAAAGTCTCTTTGGCTTGATCAGTTTTTTGATAAAATGTTCCCCGCCTTTTGTGCCTTACTCCGATCTTCTTCCTGTCCCCTTTTCATCGTTAGTGCCTTCAAACTGCCCCTTTGACAGTTCCTTTTCTATGCAAGAACTGAATCTTGTCCTTAGTGGTCTTCATGATTCGTCCCCCGGCCTGGATGGTATCTCGTACTCCCTTATAGATAGAGCAGGGACAGTCTTTAAATAGTCGCTGCTTATACCTAATAGAAGCTAAACCTTTTAAGCTTAACCTAGTATTAGTTACTTATCTAATAGACTACGGCTCTTTCTTATTGGAACCCTGCCATAAACCAGGTTTAGACGCTATTACTAAAATTCAAAGTAAATCACTTCGCATAGTTTTAGGTGCAATGAAGTCTTCCTCAATTAATGCCATTCAGGTCGAATGTGCAGATTCTCCCCTGCATCTTCGACGTCAATACCTCTCGGATCGCTTTCTAGCTAAGTCGTTACAACTTTCATCGCATCCCCTTCATCTTATCGTCCATCGAAAACTGTAGGTATTGGTTAAATAAAATTCCGCCCTGTCTCATAAAAAGTTGTGCTAATCTGGAAATCTCGCGTACTCCAGTTTTTAAAAGCGCCCGTCCTTTTCTTTTTACTTTCCCTTATAATTCGCTGATTTTTACCCCGACTATAGACACAAGTTTTGGCATTGCCAAGAACGATCCAAACGCCAATTCCGCATTCTTATGTGCTGTAGACAGAAATTATAGGGACTGGCTTCAGGTCTATACGGACGCCTCTAAACTCTTCTCTACGGGAGACGTAGGGTCAGCCGTGTGGATTCCACGATTCTCGGTTCTGTTGTCCTTCAAGTCTCCTCCTCAATCTACGGTCTTCACAGGTGAGGCTATTGCACGTTTAGAAGCAGTTAAGTATATAGCTGAAAATAACTTAAATAATTCCATTGTATTTACAGACTGTCTAAGCTGTCTTCAAGCTTTGGAAGGCAACCCGTTTAAATATAATAAACAAAATTAGACATGTCCTATTCTGTTGCAGTTCCCGGGCTATAAATATTGTGTTAGCCTGGATTCCTAGTCACTCTGGTATCACAGGTAACGTTACAGCTGATGGCTTTGCGAAAGATTCCATCCAAATCAGCTCCGCAGATTACTACATGTGCTTCGCTCAGGATTTGTGTCTCCTAGCTAAATCCCACCTACAGGCCGTATGGACTTCCGAATGGGAGGCGTCGCGGAAAGTTAAAGGTAAGCACTACGGTGACATCCAACATTTCATTCCCGATAGACCTTGGTTTTTTAAATTTAGAAAGGTAGATAAAAGGACAACATCAGTTATCTCTAGACTTCGCTTAGGCCACTGCTGTTCCCCAATTTTCCTTAACAGGATTGGAATTCACTCTTCCACGTTCTGTGACTGTGGTCAAGATTTAGGAACAGGGGAACATATATTTTTTAATTGTCCGCTCGTTCCGGTATCACTATTTGATTTCCTTCCCCTTAAGATTCAGCGCCCAACTAATATCAAGACTATCCTCTCTACTTACAGCCCCAAGATTTTAATTATATTATGTAAATTCATTCATCGATTTAATATTAGCCTTTGATTGTACATTGTTAGTAAGTATTTTGTTTAATATATATTATTATTATTTAATTTTTTTTCTTTCTTTTTCATTTGGTAAGTAAGTTTAGTTTAGTTTTAGCATGTATCATACCATATAAATAATTAATCATTCTTATTATTTTAAGTTATTGTACGTGTGTTTTATTTTGTTTTAGCCTATAATATATCCCAATGCAAAACGGAATTCATTTTTTGGCAATTTTTATTTTATTTTTTGTACTTTGTCCCACCAATACGCGACACTGACAGAAATAGCCCGCCACACCAATCGGGGCTGATTGCCATTTTTCAATTAACTAACTAACTAACTACTTGCATTGAAGTGGGTGGCGCAGGTAGCACTGACATCTTGCCATAACATAAAGATGGTGTTGCGATATCGAATATTCTTAGTAAACTTTATTAATTTAAATGAAGTGATTTGACACCTACACTAATTTTTTAAATTTATTATGTATTACTATATTTACTGACCAGAATCTATTTTCAATCATACAATTTATGAACATTCGGATGGAACAAGACAAAGTAAAAATAAAGGCTTGCAATAAATACAAGTTTCACGTCACATCACTGGCCTACATGATATGAAGGCAGGACTTAAAAATATTTGAGGTGTTTGGGCTTTTATCCATTCTAAAAAAAGCCAGTTTTGCTTGAGAAAATAAAATAAAGGGCTTCAGTCAAATGTTTTATGTATTGTAAATACATTTTATTACAGTAGGTACAATGAAGAACTTTTAAAGAAGTAATGGCGTAGAGGGCAAGAAAATCTCGAACTTCTATCTAAAGAAATTACTGGCGGTGAAAAGGTCAACACTTGTATACAATCAAAATTTATGACAAGTGAATAAAACCAGTGGTAGTATAGTTTCTTTGTTAAGATCACGTCTGAACACGTCTTTTCATGAACTCTTAATCAGGACCAGCCAGGGCAATTTCAACTGAAGCCCAGGGTAGGATATGCGTCATTGGTCGATATTATACTTATAACTACTAATAATACACAAATTCCTACGATAAATGTTGTACATGGGTGCGGGTGCCATTTACAAGAAGGGGTGGTGTGTTTGTTTGACTGCTATGAAAATAGTAAAAAAGGATTACTTATATTACTTTATAATATTTTTACCACAAATAATATTACTTGTAACATATTATGGACTACCAGTAGGCTAACCAGCTCAATCGGTTTATTAAAGTCTTTAACCTTATTGTTACCAGTAAATGAAATAAAAAAATTTAAATATCTTTTATAATCACGACACCAACATTTTTATAATGTATCTTTTTACAGTGTGCTTGCTACTGTACAAGGCTATTACTTTCGTACTAATATGGGTTTTTACATATCTGGCTATAAATGTTTCTGATCTTAACTACAACTGAAATCTGTATACCAGCAGTAAATAGTTAACGAAACAGATACTAGCTACCTACCCTATAATAGTCGCAATTTTAAAAAGAAAAGTTTTGTTTTATCGTAGTCAAAGTATCAAAGTCACTAAAATATTGAAATGCGCTTAAAACAGCGTTACTTAATTCTTTCAGAAAAATATAGTAACGGAGTAATTAAATGTATAGTGTTTTAAACGTAATACCACTTGAAACAACGAAGTAGCGAGGATTTGTTTTCATTATTTTCAGTGTAATGAAATGCGAATTCACATCCATGGCACATATAAAATACAAATACTAAGGTTAAAATTCAACGTAAAAAAATTTTTTTTTGTATAAACTAAATATAATTATAAAACATTGTTCACGATAAACACATCAAATAATGTCTAGCCATATCTCCACATAATTTTTTGACTCTTACGTTCTACGTCCAAGTATAAAACAAGACAATAACTACCAATGAAGCGTATAAATTTAAATTACAAAGAAGGTTTACGTTGTCCGAAGGCCTACGTGTACCGTGGCAGTAACCACGGTAGTAAAAAGATAAAGTAAAGCAGTAAAAGAAGTAAAAATAAGGATTGAATGTTGACAAAAAAAAATATTGAATATATTAACGGTATCTAACGTTGAATGTGTTAAGTAAACAAAAAAAACCAAAAAATAGAACAGTAAATGTAGATAGACACAACAGTCTGAAGTCTAAAAAAAGATCAAATTTCGATCAAAGCTCATTGAAAACTTCTATAAGAGTATCCGATAATTAGTAAATTAAGTACTAATGTGTAGGTAATTAAAACAAATATTGTTATAAAATAGGATGATCTATAATAGGTCGAAGATCTACTAACATTAAATTAATAGAATTTTAAAATTTAAAATAATTTCCCAATTAGTTTTATAGTAAAACATAACTTAACTGGATGTGAATAAATATAAAATGTTAAATTTACATGGTACAGCTGCTCCCTACACTTATCCATCCAATACAATACTTTATCTAACATAGCAGTCTTGATCCAATCACTAGCATTAAAACGGTGGATGCACTAGCATGAAACGAAGGTAAATTGTTCAGTGCTCAGTGCGTTTACCTACTCGTCGAGACAAATTATTTTGCAATGCCACAACTTTTTCTAAATTTACTGTACGTGGCTTTTAATCGGCAAGTTTAAAGGTCGATAGTTATGTTGTGTAAATTTATTTTGGATTAGAGGCGAATAAACCAGCAAGTTGAAAAAGTTGACAGCGGTAACCTTCAGTGTTATACTAAAACACAAGATTTTCACATAAGTTTAACCTAAGGTATCTAGTTGAAAGGAAAACGATAAAATTTTAAGGCCAAAATTCGTTCTTTTCTTGCTGGCTTTGTGTGCGTTTAGTAAAATAGTAAAAATTTGACAGTAAACATCTATCATTTAGTTAAGCTGTAAGTATGTTAAGTATTTTAACACATATATATTTTTGTAGGTGTTAACTAATAGCTTTTCACTTTTTTTTTAGAATATCAAAGTGAATCGATCTTATATTCAAATTTATATTTGAAAACTTAGTGATCACTAAGCTTATTTAGGACACGTTAAATGTAGATACATTTTTTTGTATATACAGGGTATAACATAAAGTAAGCATAATACTTAAGGGTCAGTAAATATACCATTGTTAGAATATACTGTAAAAGAATTGGAGTTATTGGGACTGGTTAAGACTTCTATAATTTTTTATTTCAATTCTTTACCTTTAAAACGTTAGTTTTTTTCGTACCTACTTATGCAAGGGACGCGAGAGAGGGCGCGGCGCTCGCTCGAGTGTTAGGTAGCTTGGGTCCAACAATTGGTACTTTAGTATGTTGGCCTTCATAACGTAGTGTGAATCATACACAGACAAACCCCTATCTGAGGCGCCCATGTGATTGACATCCAAAAGAGCGCCAGCTCGTCGTGTGCTGGTATTTGGATTATCTACGACGTGAACGGCTTCTACTCATAGTAAGCATCATTACATAAGACTCGTCGCTTTAATGCACGTGCCGTTAATATCGTCCTTTAGGACATTTTAACTTTACTTTAATAAAATAGCTACCCACCCTAGCGACTACGTTCACAAAAGATACGAAACGAAGGAACTATAACAAATAACTTAACAATTATTATTACTAAGTGAACGAAAGCAAGTCCCTTTATTTAAAATTCGTGTTCATTCAGCATACGGTTTACCTAAATTCCATATTGTTGCCTAACCCATTAAGAAGTTATTGCGCACACGAGATAAAATCACTAAACAAACATTCGCTCAACCTCACAAACTTTCACACGTAGGTATGTTGGTACAATATTAGTACAAATAATATTAGTCTCTTTGTGTTTGGATCCGTAAAATTACATTTTCTACTAAGTAGGTAATTACGTAGGTACCTACTTACCTCTCTTTCGAAGTTCGTAATATGCATGCACCCACAATATTTATTAACATGCACTAGATTACCACTGCACCCGAAAACACCTAAATCAAAAATAATAATAAAGTGCAACAAAACACTTGCACTACGCAAGTCTTTAAGATCAGCGGTGAACTGAAATAAAATAAATCTTAATAAAAAGCCACGCAAATGCCGAGAGAATTGCATAGAGCAGGGAAATGAAGTTTCGCACATAGCAAACTAAAAAGTAGGTAGATAATATTTCGGAATTATTTAAATGATATTTTAGCTTTACTGTACTTTTACGTATGTACATACGTATGTCATGGTAAAGTGAGTTATTTTCTTCAGCAAAAAAAAATTAAATAACTTTTAAATAGTTAAGTCACATCAATGAGAATATATATATTATCGTAAATAGAGAAAACGAAATAAAACTGATTCATGAATAACTAAGTTTATCGCACCTAAGTTTATCATGATGAACTTAGGTGCGGACGCACAGTTTTAGTAATGGAAATACATCGTTATAATAGCATACACTTTCTGGTCGAAATGTGATTTTCTAAAATAACATAAGTGTTTACCTGTGTAAAATACATACACTACCTCTCAATAACTACAGTAATGCTTTAATATCATTTGAATAATTCTGAATTGTTATCTAGGTATCTACATTTTAGTTTGCTATGTGAAAATCTCTTTATTCACTGCTCTATGGAAGTCCACGTGGACTCAAAATATATTGTCCCTCGCTTTTCGGCTTTTACATGTCCGCGGCGCGTGCGGTTGCGATGCATCTGAGTCTCGCCCCGCCCACAATTTTATTCATTGCAAAAATAGACTGGGTTCCGTACTCATTATTGTTTATAACCTACTATTTTCGAAATTTTATTTTCCAAAGTAGATACTTATTGAGGAACAACTAAATTGCTTTAGATAAGATTTATGATGAGTTGAAGTAAGTTAAGTACTTGAGTTGACCAATAGTTAATATAAAGATTTTAAATTTAAGATAGGATTTTAATATTATTATTTCAGCAAAAAAAGTATATTACGATTAAAAGGTACTTGGCGAACCCTTACAAAAATAACAAAATAGTGACACTGCGCTGCCCTAAATATCGCCTATGGGTAGTCCGATGATACCTACTCACAATTAAGGTTTTAATATTTCGCGAAGCTGAACCCTAAAATTTTTAGGAAAAATACTAAATGCTTTCGCTGACTTATTAGGTATTAATTTTATTTTTAAATTTAGTACCTTTGTGTGCTTTGTGAGCGATAGTTTCTATCCCAATTTTTTTGGTTAATATGTCTCGACGTGATAGAAATAAAGAAATTGCACGGATTGTTTATTCGAATGTTGGCGCTGCTCGTTACCACAGCATCAATCAAGCTCGTGAAATTTACCGCCAGCGTAAATGTTTTGTGAATAGTAGAGAGCGTTTATACAAAGATGTGCAATTTTAGGAGTTTTCAGTGTCCGTTTATAAATAAAATATTACACGTATGCATTGAAATGTGAGTTCAAATTATTTGACATTTTATTGTCTAAAACATGTATTGAGGAAGCTTTCGTTTCTTCAGATAGATTTTTAGTAAGACTTCATTGTTCATACACCTTTTCTTGTAAACCGACGAAACGTTAAGTATAAAAGTAACTGATACAAACAGAAAAAGAAAAGTTTGCTATGGTCTCTGTTTTGTCGTCAAAAGAGTCTGTAGAAAAAATAAAACAAAATATTATTTTTTTACAGGCTAAAACATAAAAATCAAAGCGTGAAAAAGTTAGCTTTCAGTCTAGTTTGTCGCAGTTTTCGACACACTTGTATTGTATTACTTATTATTACTTACAAAGATGTAACTAATGAAATAAAACAGAAATATTATTCAAGTCCATTTAAAAATACTTCTAAAAAATAATTTTTAAAATGCCTAAAATTTATATAAAATCAATGCACGCGCTGCTTGTATTTAGTGCACAAGATGCACTCCAACCGCGGTAGGCGTTTTCCGTTAGCATTAGTTATTTTATCTCATACTCTCAACTCGAGGGAGATCTTCAGAGAGGCTCCCACAATCTGCGGCCTCTCGAATATCTCTGTCGAGCGTCCCAATCCTCGCGGGCACCCCGGGCAATGCCACCGCTGCCAGCTATATGGCCACGCAGCGGCCAATTGCTCAGCCCCTCCCAGATGCGTTAAGTGCCTAGATCCCCATATAACGAAGAAGGGCACTCGCACTCCCGACTCCACTTCCCCCCCTGCATGTGTGCTGTGCGGCCAGTCTGGCCACACAGCTAACAACAAGGGTTGTCCGCGCGCTCCGCGCACAGCTTCAAAGAGGTTCGCGCCTAAACCGGCGCCGCCGCTTACTCCTACCGCTGCGCAACCAAGGTTTCCCGGAAGCAAAGCCCGTGCAGCCGACACCTACTCCGGCTCTGTCCTGGAGACAGCGTTCCCGTCCTATCCCAGCTCCCGTAGCTCCCGTAGCCCGCGTCCCGCTCCGTCGTCTCCACCTCAGTCGTCGTTGGCTGAGGACATGAAGACCATGTTTGACGTCATTCAAAACGTCGACATTAAGGAAATCTCCGTATTCGCACGCAAACTGCAAGCCGCCCACTCTCCTCAATAGCGTCTATTTGCGTTAGCCGAGCATCACTCGCTAGTAAGCTGTTTATAAATTCCATTTTTCGTATAAACTTAATAAATAATTATAATGTCTAGACCCACAAATCCCGCTTCCTGTCGTATCAAACCCAAGGGCTTATCCCTAGTTTCCTTTAACGTTCGTAACCTTAATAATAACCTTCCTGAGCTCAAACTGTTCCTTCAGAACAACGAGCCAGACTAATTGCTTCTTCAAGAGACGTGGCTAACTCCAAACCGCTCCAGGGGATTCGCTATTCCCAAGTACGCGTTTATTCGTAACGACAGGCCCAACTCCGACGGTTTCGGCGGCACTACTATTTATTACAAAAGAGGATTCCATTGCTGTCCTCTCCCTACCCCTCCTCTCCTCAACATGGAAGCCACTGTGTGTAGATTGGCTATGACTGGTCATCCGACCATCAATGTATGTAGCTTTCAACCAGACTCCAAAAGGCCGTAAACGCCCTTGGTGTATGGTTTCAAAAATGATGTGAACCCTGAAAAGAGTTCTGCGATGCGCTTCGACCACAAAACACCGTCGTCCCGCTGGCGATCCCCACGTTCGAATGTTAGGCATTCCCATCCCCTGGAAGCGCAGTACTAAATGCTTAGGCGTCACATTAGATCCGACGTTTTCTTTCAAGCCACACGTCGATAGAGTTTCGAAACTCGCCCGTCACTACTTAGGCCGCCTAAATAGCATGTTAGGTAGAAAAAGTAAAATGTCTTTCAGAAACAAACGTAAACTTTACAAGGTCTGCGTTAGACCCGTCATGACATATGCCTCGCCAATCTTTGCCCACGCCAAACCCTCCCTCCTACACAAACTGCAGGTAGTTCAAAACATCTTTTGCCGCAGGGCCACAAACGCACCGTGATACGTGCGTAACGCGGACTTGCATAGAGATCTTGAACTGCCTTCAGTAGAACAACACCTCAAAACACTCTCTGAAGCGTTCTTTAAACGCTCCGAAACACATCCCAATCCTCTAGTTCGTGATTCAGTCTCATATACTACTCCTGTCTTAGATTCGAAGTTCAAAGTCGCTAGGCCTAGGAATGCGCAAGCGTACTCTTCCACCAGACTGTCAGCCGATCTCGAAGCCCTTCTGGCCGCAAATTCTAATTCTAACGTAAACCCTAATTCTAACGTAAATCCGAATTAATTCAATTTTATTTTGCAATTTTTAATTTTTTTCAAATAATTATAAACTTTTCATTTTGAGCACCTTCAGTTCTATGTATTCACCTTCAGTGCTATGTAATCCCAGCGGGTGACCCCTTTTGGGCCCCGCTAGCACGGCCTCTTTCTCCAATTGGCCGTTGTTCAGATAAAGGCTGAGTGGCAAAAAAATTGCACGAGCCGACAGGGGGTTTTTTAGTGGGTAGTGCTCATTAGGAGCTAGTCCCGGATGCCTTGTAACGCGCGCGAGAGGCATGCGGAAATGCTTTTTTTGCCTCCTGCCCAATAGGGGAACAAAAAAAAATGCTTGTATTTAGTACCAGCCGCGGCCTTCTAGAATGTGGATGTATCGCTTTTTTCCCACGCTTTAGCCCACTGCTTTCGTACTCCTTCGTAAATATCGAACGCTTGCCATCAATTTTGATACTTTTGGTATAAATATTTAATATTGAAGTACTGCATTTTTCCAAGTATTATTTTACTAATAAATAATACACAAATCTATAAAAGTCTTTTATTTTAGGTACCGTCACGGCTAAGCCTTAGGAAACATGTCTGAAACTACGATGTTTCAGTAAAGAGGTCGATATAAATTAAGAAGAAAATATATTTTAATATATGTTTCACATAAAAAAAAAAAAGAATCAAGACATTCTGACTTGCTCCATCATCATCCATCAAGATGTATTAGATTAAAGTTAAACATAAAATAAAAAGATAAAGTTATACCAAGGCCAACATTTCATTTTAAACACGAGTGCAGTTACCACTAACTTTTAAAATGGGTAATAAAGGTAGGAAAAAATATAAGTAAAAAAAAATCAAAGCGGTGGCCAAAATAATAATACCACGAAGGCTAGAGAAGCAAAAAGACACGTTACCTTATTATACCTTATTATACCTTATTATTCATCACACATATCATCCATAGCCGCGAGATGGCTCGCACCCTGCAGTAGGTTGGAAATTGGTTGATGAAGATGATGATGATGATTCAGAGCTGTGGTTGCGCAGTGGCTGGCTTCTTAATCCTAGGGTCATTTGTTCGAACTGTTAGACGGGGTTTGGTAAAACACTTTTTAAAAAAAGATTATTTTTATTAACTGAAAGGAACTAGGTATACTTTCACAATATAGAATTAGAAATAAAATAAAATAAAATAATGATTTAAAACGATGTTACATGAATGGAATCCCGAGCTGAACTAACTTTTGTTATTTTAAAATACATTAGGTTGAGGAGGATGTTTAGACTAGCCTAAGTCAGCAGAATGCTGACTTTACATTTCATCAGCTTTTCTAAGAACATTGTATGTATATAACAGCCCCCCGTTTGAAAGGAAACTTACCCTTTAAAGGTAAGTTTTGTAATTACAAGATACAATTTAATTTGTTCTTATTTTAGGTTGATTGTCCGATAGCTCAATTTGTTCTAAATCATTATCAGATTTTACATTTTTATTTAGTTTACAATATTTAAAATATATCAATACAATTGTCAGGCTTATAATAGAAATTAAAGAAATTAAAGAAATAATGGGGAAGCTAGGATGATACAAATGTGTTTGTGGATCTATTAAATTTACATTATTCAAAATGTCATCTGTCTTAGCTTTAAAATATTTAAGTTGATTTAAGTTTACATTGTTAATCTTCAAGTTAAGAACTTTATATTGAAGTTTATTAAAATTATTTAAATTACAGCAGCTATCATTGACAATGTTAAAATCGGACATTAAAATTGGAACATTTAATTGGGGATTCGTTTTTGAAATAAATTTAAAATTTTTAAAATATGCTATACAATTATCAGGGACACTTAATACACCTGTACCGGATATAATGGTTTCGGATACAATACTATTATAACATTCAATTGAGAGTTTAGATTGATGCGACTGAACAAATATGAGTTTATTATTGTTTAATTTATGCCATACATTTATCTTTCCATATATAAATGTATGTTTACATGTGGTTGGTATATCTGTAAAGGCTTTGGTAATTATATCTATTTCACAAGCCGGGTTACTGGGAATATTATACATATCAGTAATTTCGCAAAGGTAAATATTAGATAAAATGGTTTTACAGTAGCTTAAATCTTTTAGATAACTATAGGATGTCTTGTCTCTATTAAGAAGTAGGTATTGTTCAAAAGGTTCAATCATTACATATGAATTTGGATCATTAGATTTATGAGGAGTAGGTAAAGGTACAGTGTTATATAAGTCATAGCTCTGGGCATCCACAAGGGGTATTTTAATAACAAATATTAACTTATTATCAAAATAATAACATACTAGATTAGACATATTCATTAAAATATGTATGTTACTTAATTCTAAATTAATAGGAAAGTCCCTAAATTTTGGGATCGACTTAAAATTATTAACAATATCATAATACAGTTGTTTAGGGGATAAAATTGAAGGGTGTAAAATATTGGTTTTTGCAAAAAGTATTGAATTTAGAATATCTTCTGTTTTGAAAGAAAGAGTCAGAAGATGTGACTGCAATACATTTATGACATAGTTAAGCTTGATTTTGAAACTGTCGGTTTCAATAATTTTTGTCATGTTTCTCAGGTTACCGGATATTTCATCTATTACATTATTAAGTTTTGCTTGGTTCAAGTTAATTTCAAATAATGAGTCGTTCATATTATAAATTGCAGTTTGGGAAATAATAATATTCTTTTTTATTGATTCGGCAAGTGTTTTGTCATTGTCATATAAAACCTGAATTGCGTTATTATAATTTAGTGCATCATCTTCATCCAATGTACCAAATATATGTTTGAATATAGTACCGATACCAGAAAACCATGCGGACCTCTTGTTGGGACTATCGGAAATGATGTGAGAAATCGACTTATAATCATGGGAGATATCGTTATATAGTGATTCTAAGGGTTGCAACATATTTTGACAAAGGGTGTAGTCTATATCTTCACTATCTTGACATTGCATTCTTATTGAGTTAAAAATGTTTTGGATATCATCAACATGGCGTTTAAAAGGAGTTATATCTAAAGGAATAACTACATGAAATATATCATTGACAACTTTGACCGTGCCGACAGGATCAAAAAGCATACCAGGGCTTCTGGTGATGTAACTGATGTATTGGGTGTCATAAGCAGTAGCTAGGACGCTATACGCTACGATCATTCTGCAATAACGATTTAAAATAACTATATGGTTTTTAAATGTGTAAAAGGATAAAATAATATAAAAGCAAAAAGGTAAATAAAAGTAAAAGTATAAAATCTTAAAATTATATAAGTGCATATAATTTATTCATTGACGTCATATGCCGGTTTTATTTGATCATAATGATGTTTAACATGACGGCGGTTAATTAAAACAGACAACGTATTGTTGCCGTGGATTTTCACAATTTTGTAAGGACCCTTCCAGATTGGAGAAAGAGCTTTACGAAGTCTAAGATGATTTTTTAAATAAACGTATTCGCTTACTTTATATTTAACTACACGGGAATGTCTATCATAATACGTTTTTGATTTTTCTTTTGAAATATTTATATTTTCTAATGCCTTTTGTTGAGATAATTTCAGACGATGTTGCAGCATTTTTATATAATCTGGATAGGTGATATCGGATCGTAAATCGAAGATTGAATCAGGAAGATACGGTTTATGGCCGAATATGAGTTCATATGGCGTAAATTTAGTTGTAGTATGTATAGAAGAGTTATAGGTAAGCATAGCGGTATAAACAAATTTATGCCAGTTTGTTTGGTTCTCATTTACGTAAGACTTTAAATATTCCTTGAGAGTGGAATGACTTCTCTCTAAGGCTCCTTGAGTTTGGGGGTGATAAGGTGAGGACCATATTTGTTTTATTTTCAGAAATTGGCAAGTCATTTTGAATAATTCGGCAGTGAAATTGGTTCCTTGGTCTGTAAGTATAGACTTTGGAATTCCAAATAGAGAAATGAAGTGAACTAAACACTCACAAGACTCTTCAGCAGTAGCATTCGAAATGGGATACGCAATTGAAAATTTAGTTAGATCGTCTTGAAGGGTGAGTATGAATTTTAATTTCTGAAGTCCTGCTTCAGGTAAAGGACCAACTATGTCTAAACTGATTCTCTCAAAAGGGCGACTGGAAGTAGTAGTGATTTGCATTGGAGATTTATTGGACATTCTCAAAGCTTTATTTGTTTGGCACAATTTACAATTTTTTATATAGTCATCTATGTCTGAGCGCATATTTTTCCAGTAATACCTTTCTTTAATTCTGTTAGTCATTCTATTAGAGCCTAAATGACCAGCAATTGGTATATCATGATTTTTTTTAAGTATTTTGGCTATTTCGGTAGGAACGGGATAAATTATACTATTGTGATAAATGTTAACAACAATATTTGAGTTATCAAAAAGGTACATTAGCATGCCATATATTTTAGTAAAAGAATGTTGTTCAAATTGGTTTTTAAAATCTGAGATACTGATTTCATTTATGTTACCGTTGAGGAAAATGTCATCTCGAGCAGATTTTATGGTTTTGAATAAATCTGGATAAGTACAGTTATCAAAATAATAGACTTTAGTAAAAAGGATATAGTAAGTTTTATCTTTGATAATGATTTTCTTAAAGTGGTGAAGGATACGTTCACCGTCAATTATGCTGTTTCTATCCTCTGAAGTGGCTAGTATATCTTCAATATAAGGATTAGAGTCGTCGAAGTCAATGGATACAGGGATAAGAATGGTTTTAGATGGGCTCTTAAGTAATGTCTCGTTATGTTCTATAATTTGTGTATTAAAAGTTTTGTTTTTGTCGTTGAAAGATTTTAAAAAATTTGAATAGTCGACATTTCGGTTGGTTATATTTGTATTGTTAGAGTCAGAGGGATTAGGAGAGATCTCATCAGTTATTGGATTAATTGTTTGTTGAAAAGGTTCTAGTTCAGGTGGAGAACCTAAGGGATAGAAGTCAACGTTTTGTTGAGGGCTTAAATCTAGAGCGCCAAGTTCAGTAAGATCTTCAAAGAGATCTAAAGGGATTTCGGATTCTTTTCCTAAGTTTGGATTGTGAGTGGAAGTTGAAGGTTGAGGATCTGGGTTATTCTCTACGATTGGATTAACAGGATATCGGGATAAGGAATCGGCGTTACTGTTAACCTTGCCTTTTTTATATTCAACTTCATAGTCAAACTCTTCTAATTTTAGTCTCCATCTGACAAGTTTCGAACCGGGCTCTTTACAATTGAATAGCCACTTTAAAGGTCTGTGGTCTGTTATGATTTTAAAGCGGCGACCATAGAGGTAAGGTCTGAATACTTTAGTTCCAAAGATAATAGCGAGGCATTCTTTTTCAGTTACACTGTAGTTGGATTCTGCCTTATTTTAATGTACGCGATGCATATGCAATTGGACGATCATTATTAATAGGGCCTTGGGAAAGAATGGCAGAAATTGCAAAATTGGATGCATCACAGGTAAGGAGAAAAGGTTTGGAAAAGTCTGGATAGGCTAATGCTGGTGATGCCAGACAAAAGGAATATCTTTTTTTAGAAGGTTAGTAAGTGGTTTCGAAGTCTTTGAAAAGTCAGGGATGAATCTTCGGTAATAGGACACTAAGCCAAGGAAGGATTTAACATCTTTTGGATTTTTAGGAATAGGAAATTGTTGAACGGCTTTAATCTTGTCAGGATTTGGTTTGACACCTTGGTCTGTAATAATATGACCAAGATATGAGACTTCCTTTCAGAGGAACTCACACTTGTCAGGTTGAAGTTTCAAGTTAAAAGTTCGAAGTCTGTCAAAGACATTGGATAGGTTTTTAATGTGTTTTTCGAGGTCAAAAGAATAAATAACTATGTCATCAAGATAGACAAAGCACTGGACGCCTTGGAGGCCAGTAAGAGCAGAATCCATAACTCTTTGGAAAGTAGCAGGAGCGTTTTTGAGTCCGAAGGGCATGCGAGTAAATTCAAAGTGTCCTTGCGGTACTGAAAATGCGGTTTTTGGTGCATCCTGCGGCGACATTTTAATCTGATGAAAGCCAGACGCCAAGTCTAGTGTTGTAAAATATTTACTCTTTCCAAGTTGAGCTAGTATCTCTGTAATATTAGGTCTTTAATAAATTTAAAATTAGGGTAAGAGTCTCCTATGGTTATATCATTGAGCTTTCGGTAGTCGATTACTACTCGCCATTTGCGCTGACCGGAAGAATCAAGTTTCTTTGGTACAACCCATATTGGGGATGACCAAGGAGATATAGAAGGTTTTATGATACCTTCATCAAGCATTTTATTTATTTGGGTTTGTACTTCTGATTTATGCACGTCAGGAAATCTATAAGACTTAGTAGTTATAGGAATAGAAGAACTTGTAGTAATTTCATGTTGAAGTATGTCAATAAAACTTAATTTGTTAGTTGGCAAATGAAAAATATCGGAATAAGAAGCACAGAGTTCAGATAAAGCATTTGTTTCTTCATTATTTAGATGTGAGACTCTTAAAAGTTTAAGGACTTCTTCAGTCCTGTTTATAGCATTTAATTCAGTATTATTTAATGATGTAGTATACAATATAGTATGTTCATGATTTTTTTCTAAAGGTAAAATATTAAGTTTTAAATTTGAGTTTACACATAATTGGGATTCGGAAATGTTTACAACAGAAATATTTATTCTAGAATTAGATTTTACTTTTACAACACAGTTTGCTATTAAAAGTGAATCGATAGGATTCTGGTCAAGGATAAGTCCTTCTTGGACTTCTGGATTAGAAACAGAACATTCGATGATGGTTTCTGTACGAGGAGGAATTGTGTAAACTGAATCATTGAATTTTAAATTAAGTTTAAGATTGTTTATAATGAGGAAATTCTTGTGGTAATCAATTTTACAATTAAAATTCGAAAGGAAATCGTTGCCTTAAATACCATCATAAGGAAAGTCTAAATCAGGAACTACATGGAATTTGTGCGGTTTGCACACCTTATTTATGGCCGCTGAAGTTTTAATAATTAGTGGACTGTATGTTTTTGAAATGTGTTGTGTGTGAAGTGCTGAGATGAAGAGGTAGTCGACCTTCCTTACAATTGGGTAGAACAAAATCAACCACTCACCTTGAACACTGCTTAAACGCCAGTTAATTATGTCTATTTGTGGACATGAAATTAAGACGGCACTGCACTTCAGTAGAACACAAACATAAATTAAAATATAGTTAATTTCCACAGTTTCTGCACGCGCGCTTGATGGTAAAATGGCACACAGACAACTGTATACAAGTCAGTATTCGAACTTGGTACTGTCCGCCGCGACTTGACCGCCACTGAGTTACTGTCTTACTGAGATACTGACTCTCACTGACGAGCGGCGCGGCTCGTTATATAGTTTGTGGAAGATATGAACTACCCTCTATTCAGAAAGATCGAACATACCCCCCACCGAAATCAGTGTGATGATTTCAAGTGACATATTAAATGAGTAAATGTAGAGTGTAAATGTAAAGTGTAAGAAGGAATTAGAATAAGAGACCTAATGTGACTATAGTGATTTGTTTAAACTAAAATTAATTCAAGGGATTATTTTAGAACTCAAATTAAGGATAACCGTTTTCTTTTTTCTTTTTTTCTTTTATTTATTTATGTATTTTTATTTTTTATTATTTTTTATTTTTTAGTAAGACCTTAATTTGCATAAGGTAAAGGGCATAATTTGTTTACAGGGCGAGTATATACACCCCTTTGGGTCCTAACTGTAACAACGCGAACTACATTGTCTGCTCCTGGATGGACAGTTTCTACTCTTCCTAAAGGCCATTGTAATGAACGCGATAAGTCAGATTTAATTAAAACCAAATCACCAACCCTAATGTTAGGAGGAGAGGTACACCATTTTGCTCTCTGTTGTAATGTGTGCAAGTAGTCATCTGACCATCGTTTCCAAAAAGACTGCGATGCCTTCTGTATACATTGCCAACGAGTCAATCTATTCATAGGTACACAATCAAAGTTAGCTTCTGGGACGGCCAGCAAGCTTTGGCCGATAAGAAAATGACCTGCAGTTAGGACATCGAATTCATTTGGATTGTTTGAAAGCGCGCACAAAGGCCGAGAATTCATGATTGCCTCTACCTTGCAAAATAATGTAGAGAGTTCCTCAAACGTAAGAACTCTATCTCCGATTGCCCGGTACATGTGGTGTTTAGCGGATTTAATGCCTGCCTCCCACAACCCGCCCATGGATGGTGCATTGGGAGGATTAAATCGCCACTCAATTTGACGTGAAGCCATACCATCAAGAATTTTATCGCGACACTCTTGTTGAAAAAGGGTGGCGATGTCCTTTAAATGTCTTGCGGCTGCGACAAAATTCGTTCCGCAATCGGAATAAATACACGTACATAGCCCACGGCGGGCTACAAAACGATCAAACGAAGCTAAGAAACATTCAGCAGATAGATCTGAAAGTAACTCTAAATGTACTGCCTTTGTAGAAAAGCAAACAAATAAGCACAAGTAAGCCTTATATACTCGAGCGTTACGCCTTAAACTTTCTTTAACAAAAAACGGACCGCCTAAATCGCAGCCTACATGTTTAAAAACCTTATCTGCTTGTAATCTAGGAGCGGGCAACTCACCCATAGAGGGCTGCAAATTAGTCGGTTTAAATTTAAAACAATTATGACAATTAGCTAAAACAGAACGTATAGTGCTACGAGCATTAATTATCCAATAATTTTTACATAAAATTCCTTGAAGCGTTCGAGGACCTACATGCAAATATAATTTATGAAAATGTAGTATTATTAATTTAACTACATGACATTTCTTTGGTAAAAGAAGTGGATGTTTCGCATCTAAGGGTAGATCAGATTGTGAGATCCTACCCCCCACCCTGAGAAACCCAAGAGGGTCAATAAAGGGTGACAACTTACGTAGCGAGGGCACGTAGTTGGTTTTAGCTAACAATTTTAACTCAGAAGAAAAGTGATTACTTTGTATTATTTTTATTATAGAATTATTACCTTCATTTATTTCATTAATTGATAATGGGCAGAAGAGTCGGTCTTGGCGTTTTGATCTTAGATTATTAATGAAACGATGACACCATGCTATCATACGTTGCAAACAATTAAAACTTGAAATATTGTTAAAGTTTAATTCTAAATCAATAGATAAAACAGTTTGAGATGTAAAATTAAAGGTGTCCGACGAGGACTTTTGCTCCGGAATGTTTTCAGAGTCTTTTATGTAATAGGAGTTAGTAGGCCACGTGGTGATGTCACCTAGCAGCCACTCGGGCCCGCAGAGCCAGGTGACGTGGGCGGCGATGTGCGCGGCGGGCAGTGCGCCGCGCGAGCACACGTCGGCTGCGTTGTGGCTGCTGCCGACGTGCAGCCAGCGACATGGCGGTACGACCTCGCATACTCGACTAACACGGTTAGCCACAAACGTATTTAGTTTATAAGCAGGAGTGAGTAACCAAGAAAGTACTACGGTGGAATCCGTCATAGCAGTGATGTTGAAATTAATATTGTTTATGTTTTGAATTACGAAATCAAATAATTTTGATAACAGCACGGCTGCCATCAGTTCAAGCCTAGGTATGGACATGGGTTTAATTGGAGCGACCTTTGATTTGCTTGTCAGCAGACTGACCTTCGCCTTGCCCTCAGGGTCTACACTGCGCACGTATATGCATGCAGCGTAGCCTCGGGACGACGCATCGCAGAATCCTATAAGTTGAATATCTTTACATTTAGGCGATAAAATGTGACGCTCTATACGTAACTGAGACATCGCTGGTAGCTCAGATATAAACCTAGACCACTTAGAGTACAGCTCGTGTGGAAGTTGTTCATCCCAACCGAGGCTGAGCTTCCAGAGGTCCTGCATGATGCATTTGGCTACAAATGTAACAGGTGATATAAAACCTACAGGATCAAATATGCTCGCTAGGAGCTTTAATACGGAACGTTTTGTGTAGTTATGATCAATTAAATTATAATTAAAAGAAAAGCTGTCGCTCGATGGTAACCAAGTCAAACCTAAAATCTTGAGGGACGATGACAAAGTATCGTCTTGAAAATTGATTTGAGTTATCTGATCTGACTGCATTCGATTGAGCAGATCAGGCTTGTTGCTCGCCCATTTCCGGATCTCGAAGCCAGCGCTGCGCAGCATCGCAGTGAGCTCGTCCTGCATCGCCGCAGCCTCCTGCACGCTCGCGCATGACCACAAGAAATCATCAACGTAAAACCCGGACGACAGGGCGTGCGCGGCGCGCGGCCATCGGGCGCGCTCGTCGTGCGCTAGTTGCTGCAGCGTGCGCACCGCGACGTAGGGCGCGCTGCGCAAGCCGTACGTGTTAGTTTTCAATTCGTATACGCGCAGCGGCTCGGATGGGTCTTCACGCCATAAGATATGTTGATATTTTCGTTCACTCGGTCTTATTAACACGCATCTGTACATCTTAGAAATATCGGCACTTAAACAAACTTCAAATAAACGAAAATTAAATATAACTTTCAAAATATCGTTATGTAGTTTTCTACCTGTTAGTAGTGTATCATTCAGTGAAACTCCATTGCTCGTTTTAGCAGAACCATCGAAAACAACCCGCAAGGGCGTGGTGGTGCTGCTGGGTCGCAGCACACAATGATGCGGTATGACATACGCGGAGGGTTCCGAACCCGTGTACGGCTCCATGTGCCCTAAAGACTCGTACTCCTTCATGAAGGCGAGGTACGCGGCGCGCAGGTCGGGGCGGCGCGCGAGTCGACGCTCGACGCTCGCAAACCTACGACACGCGGAATCATAGGAATCGCCGAGCGGCTCGCGGTTAGGATTCAATAAAATAGGTGAAACGTATCTACCACTAGGCTCGCGATAGTGATGTTTATTATAAATGTTTTCAGCAATCTCATCTTCTGGACTTAGTGAAAGTACACACGGTGCTTCTTCCACATCCCAAAATCGTTGAAGGGTGTCATTGATGAGGTTGTCTTCTATGGTGTAGGACACCAGCGACGCAGTAGACGCTACGGCGACGTTCGAATTGCTAGAATCGCTTACTTCTAGTCTTCCGGCTATAACGTAGCCAAATACGCTTTTGATCGCGCTAGGTATGCTCGGAGAGAAAGTAATAGTCTCACCGGAGTAAATGTGTGGGAAAATGTCTCCCGCTAAAATAATATCTATTGGAGATTTTTTATAAAAGGTAGGATCGGCTAAAACGAAATTATTAAATTTATTTACAACCTTTTCCGGTATTTGAACCGTCGGTAAATCGGAAGTAATTTTCGGTAAAATAACAGCGTCGATTTTAAAATTAAATTTGTTATCATTAATCGACCTTAAACTGAACGATGTCATACCATAATTTTTAACGTGTTCACCACCTAAACCATAAATAGAATATGGACATTTTTTATGCTTCAGGCCCAATCGTTGTAAACAACTAATAGAAATGAAATCTGATTGCGCACCAGAATCTATAAGTACTCGGCAAGTTTGATAATCACCACAGGCATCTAAAACGTAAACAACCGCAGTCCCCAATATAACTGCATAGTTGTAGTCATGTCGCGCAGGTAAGGACGCATGGCAACTGTTGTGAGGCGACGACGACGCGGGAACCGGTTTCTCGGATTCGCCTACATGCAACAACGAATGATGCGGCTTTTGACAAATCATACATCTATAATTACTACGGCAGTTGTTTACCGTATGGTTAGGTTTAAGACAATTATGGCATAATTTCAAAGTGTCAGCACGGCTGATCCTATTTTTTACTGTTAAGTTACGAAATTGTTCACAGCGAAATATAAAATGATCTTTACCGCATAGTAGACAAACGACTTGGTTTTTTGTAGAAGAATAATTAAAGTGTTTAGTTTTATCTTTTAAGTTTAAATTTATTTGTTTATTACTCGACACATTCTGTTTTTTACTTTGACTAAAACTAGTGGTTTCTGTGCTATATGATAAAGCAGCGTGATCCAGTACTTTAATATGATTTTGAACAAAGTTAATCAACTCTTCGAAAGTGGGTATAGTCTTTTGATCAGAGTTTTGTTCAAATAACTTTCGACTTTGAGGATCAAGAGCTCGCAATGCAATATGACAAAGAATGTAGCTACTTAGGTTACTTATATTTAAAGCTTGAATAGCCTTATACGAATGTTCAAATGTTTCTATAAAATTATTTAGATTACTAGAAGATTCCTTATTCAATGGAGAAAATGTTAACATTTTGTCTAAGTATCTACCGGCTAACATTCGGTTATCTTGATATTTAGACAGTAAACTTTGCCAAACTAAATCATAATTGTTAGCAGTAATGGGTAAACTCTTGGCTATATTTAACGCAGCACCCTTTGTGCAAGACAGTAAATAATGGAATTTATCAATCTTAGGTATGCTACTTTGGTTGTGTATTAATGAACAGAATGTCTCATAAAACGTTGTAAAATTCTCAATTTGGCCATCAAATACAAACAATTCGATCTTAGGTAGACGAGGTCTAGATTCCACAGAACAGGTAGGTATTTCGACCTTCGCGTCCTGAACACTAGGTTGCAATTTGGATATGCGTAATTTTATAAGAAAATATAAATCATCAAATCTGTTTAGCTCTTCACTATGAAACGAACAATTAGGATTAATTTGTCTTTCTAAATCGAATATTTTATAGACAATAGATTTAAACTCATCACGAATTGTGTCTATTTCGGAAGCGCGTAATAAAAATAATGACTGTGAATCGGGATCCGAATTCTGGATTTCCTTAGACTTATCATAAATAAACTGTATTTCTTCGAAACATCTTTCCTTTCGTTTAGTAAGCAAGACAAACTCCTTTTCTAATCGCATTTCGATAGTTTCTTTTGACTTCGCCATCTTGGATTGACGTACGACGAACAAAGAAATTATAGGTTATATGACGCGTAGCAAACGTGGTTTTAGATTTTTATGTAATGAAATATTAGGAATGAATAGTGGATATATTCGAAAGTATTAATGAATTTAGGTATCTTAATTGGGAGAACCTAAATTATTAGAGAACGTCCGTGGATGGACTAAAATTGTAAATGGATCCGGCTTTGGAGTGACCAAAATTATGTGCAGTTTGCACACCTTATTTATGGCCGCTGAAGTTTTAATAATTAGTGGACTGTATGTTTTTGAAATGTGTTGTGTGTGAAGTGCTGAGATGAAGAGGTAGTCGACCTTCCTTACAATTGGGTAGAACAAAATCAACCACTCACCTTGAACACTGCTTAAACGCCAGTTAATTATGTCTATTTGTGGACATGAAATTAAGACGGCACTGCACTTCAGTAGAACACAAACATAAATTAAAATATAGTTAATTTCCACAGTTTCTGCACGCGCGCTTGATGGTAAAATGGCACACAGACAACTGTATACAAGTCAGTATTCGAACTTGGTACTGTCCGCCGCGACTTGACCGCCACTGAGTTACTGTCTTACTGAGATACTGACTCTCACTGACGAGCGGCGCGGCTCGTTATATAGTTTGTGGAAGATATGAACTACCCTCTATTCAGAAAGATCGAACAGAATTTATGTTTTAAAGAATTAAATTCAACAGTAATACAACCTAATGAATGCATAGGGTGATTTGAATTGCCTAAACCACTGAAAGAGACTATCTCTTTTGAAATATTGGATAAATTCATTAAAGATTTTTCTTTTATTAAACTAATTGATGCTCCACTATCAACAAGGAGACAAATTGCTTTGGAAGACAACGAGGTATGTACTTCAATAAAAGGTAAGAAGTTTTTTGATGGATTAGTCGTTATATTATAGGGTTTTTGTATTTCATCTTTGGAATCAGAATTATTAGAAATAGGATTCAATCTTTCGTTTTGGGGCTGGTTACCCTGCTGCATAGATTGATCGGATTTCAAGATATGCAATCCTTCATTTTGGGGCTGGTTACCCTGTCGCATGGATTGACTGGATTTACATTTATTCAACCTGTCATTTTGGGGCTGGTTACCCTGACGCATAGGTTTACTGGATTTAGAATTAATATGCAATCTTTCATTTTGGGGCTGGTTACCCTGTCGCATAGATTGACTGGATTTAGAAATATGCAACCTTTCATTTTGGGGCTGGTTACCCTGTCGCATAGGTTGACTGGATTTGGAATTAATATGCAATCTTTCATTTTGGGGCTGGTTACCCTGTCGCGTAGATTGACTGGATTTAGAAATATGCAACCTTTCATTTTGGGGCTGGTTACCCTGTCGCGTAGATTGACTGGATTTAGAAATATGCAACCTTTCATTTTGGGGCTGGTTACCCTGTCGCATAGGTTGACTGGATTTAGAAGTGTAACTTATGTTAGAAATAGGATTAGAATTTGATTTGATAACGCTAGGATTTGAATTAGAACTAGGAAAATGGACTTTGGTTGTACCGACTTTACCGATTATGTTTCCCGCACGGCACTGGACGGGTCGGCTTGTTCGTTTAAATATTCAGATTTGGATTCATTAGGAATATCGGATTCTAAGAAATCAACTGCATTAATAGGCTTATTTGGCCATTGGCGATTATTAGGATTATTAGAAGGTTGGCGTTGTTGAAATTGTGGTACGCCATACCGTTTGTTATTAAATTCTCATTTTGAGCAGCTATTAATAGTATGACCTGGACTCTTGCAATACCTACAGAACAAAGGGAAATTAGGAGTAGAATGAGGTACTGCCTGGTTTTGAGGTCTATTAAAATTAGAACTTTGTTGCTGGAAACTTTTATGGAATTGGAATTGACGCGGAGGTGCACGCTGATGCATGGAATTCGTATTGGTACTATTAAATGAAGACGGTGTACGCTTAAGAGTAGCTTGTAAAATTTTTTCTTCTGAGACCGCGAAATTAATTGCATCATTAAGGGTTTCTGGATCACGACACCGGACAACAGTTGAGAGTTTTGGATTTAAACCTATCACGAAAGTATGTAAGGCTAGGTCCTGCATAGCAGCGACTCGACCTGCTAATTCGGCCTTTTTCTTAGTCGGAATGGATATATTAATTTCGGTAAGCAATTTGGATAAACATGACTCTATACGTAAGGAAAATTGGTTTACCGTTTCACTGTTTGATTGTCTACAGTCTTGAAGATCGGATAATAATGCGGCGTAATGTTTCTTATCTCCAAACTGTGCTTTTAAGAATTCTTCTAATTGGAACCACGTTTCAAACTCTTTTATGGAACATGCACTTTCGGCACGACCTTCGAGTTGACTAATTATGTACTTTAAAAGGATGTCTTGTTGTTGAATACTAGCAAGATTAATGGCATTACGGCAATTATTTATGTATGCATTTAATTTTTCTCTGTTGCCGTCGAATTTGTTAATGAATTTAATTAAAATGTTTAAATCTATTTCTTTTGCTTCTTTAGTCGACATTGTGGATATGATTATTTAAAACGATTAGAATTAATAAGATTTGAAGTTAGGTTTGTATGTAAATATAATTGTAAGGATTAGTTTTTGTATAACCGCAACAAAAGAATTAAAAAGTCAATATATCAAATAAATCTGGATAAAATAATGTTAAGAAATAAAATCT
Organism: Marasmarcha lunaedactyla; assembly: GCA_923062675.1. Lineage (NCBI taxonomy): Eukaryota > Metazoa > Arthropoda > Insecta > Lepidoptera > Pterophoridae > Marasmarcha > Marasmarcha lunaedactyla. The sequence goes on along the minus strand of OV281339.1, from coordinate 14,993,083 downwards.
GTAAAGGAACACAACACAACAATATACAATGTAAAAATAAAAATGTAAAACAAAAGTCACGACGCAAACTTATAGCTAGGAATTATTTCGATTCTACGAAATTAGTGATTAGCTTCCGGCGTTGAACAATAGCCGTTGTTGATTGTAGCTTATCGAAATAAAGGAACACTTTGTAACTTCACTGATGGATTCTATTTATAGATTTGAACCTTAGAACGGTTCCACTAAATGTTACACGATAGAAAAATAGTTTCTTGAATAAATTGTAGAAATAGTCTTTCGCATAGAATAATAGGATAAATCTTGACTTACAGGATAACAGGATACATTTGAACAGTAGAATTAGATGTAGGATATATGCCTTCAACTGATCGGTACTGGATAGCCAGGATTCCCGTGGGACACGCAGAAAGCGCTGTTGCCTGGTACCGCTTACGGTACAGTGGACCAATGGGCTGGATGCTGGAGAGAGTCTGCACAGACAGTGCAAACTCACTACCTGGATTACGGTTGGGTGATTGATGCTTACAACCGGAGTATCAACTGGGATTCTTGGATAATTCTACACAATTTGTAACACTTTCGACACATTCACTTGCACTGATTTCAGGATAGGTACCCGAGATCTTAACTGATCCCCTTTACGCTGCCACCAAATGTTAGACGGGGTTTGGTAAAACACTTTTTAAAAAAAGATTATTTTTATTAACTGAAAGGAACTAGGTACACTTTCACAATATAGAATTAGAAATAAAATAAAATAAAATAATGAATTAAAACGATGTTACATGAATGGAATCCCGAGCTGAACTAACTTTTGTTATTTTAAAATACATTAGGTTGAGGAGGATGTTTAGACTAGCCTAAGTCAGCAGAATGCTGACTTTACATTTCATCAGCTTTTCTAAGAACATTGTATGTATATAACAGAACGAACCCAGCCGCGCAATAATGGTTTTTTATATTTGAAAAATGTACGAGCGTATAAAAGCCTGCACTGACCGGTAAACAAATAACCTCATGAGGATACCGACATATCTTAGAACCCAAGTTCAAAAAGACATTTTTTCGTTTCATTTTTTCAAAGTTCATTCTTAATATAATGCAATTTTTTGCCTCCGGGATGAGGTTTTTGCGCTGCAGCGGGTCGACAATGAGTTGATGATGATTACTTTTTTACCGGGTACTTAAAAGGTCAGACTTTTAATTAATATACAGTTGTAGCGTAGTTTCAATAAAACACATTGTGTTTAACACAGTAAAAAATATTGTGCTAAAATCGGAATATATACACTTTCTTCACCTTAAGCTCATTAAGTAAATTTTTATTTTATTACAAACAGGTCTTGGCAGTTCATTAAAAACAAAATGAAAAATATTTATTAAGTTATCTTTTTTAACATTAAATTACTGAGCTTGTAATACTTCCCATTAAGTGATCATGAGATACTTGTGTTGGAAATGACAAGCTACTCCCCTTATAGATTATATAAGATAAAAATTTTGATTAGGTATTTTTACATATTTTTTTTATATTCATTTTTACATTTATCTTTTCACATAATTAAGTAATCACCACATAGTATAAAACAAAGTCGCTTCCCGCTGTATGTCTGTCCCTATGTATGCTTAGATCTTTAAAACTACTTAACGGATTTTCATGCAGTTTTTCTAATTATGTATTGATTCAAGAAGAAGGTTTATATGTATAATACATGCATAATATAGTAGAGGAACATTGATAATCTTAGAGGTTTCTAATGTGATATCGTAAATAAACACATTTTTTTGCGCTTACATTGCAAACGCTGACCTGAACCATACTAGATAGATCAAAATAATGTGCTACAGTTTTGTACACCTTAAAAAGGTCTTCAAAAAAGTCAATGGTGGTATATGTCTATCTCTTAGGGGTAACCCACAATAACCATTATTTATCCCTTACTTTATACGCGAAATAATGGCTTATTTACGAAGCGATTTTAAGCAATACAGCATTAATTCTTATCCAAGTAAGTACCTTAAATATCCAAGTAAGTACGCTTAATACCTTAAAGTGGGGTCGGGCGGGTCGCTAGTTAAAAATAAAAACAATGTTAATAATGCAAGATAGCATGTTATTGTAGGTGTAGCAATGCAGGTTTAGATAGTGTAATGTGTGCCTATGCGCATGTGTGTGTGTGTGTGTGTATGTTCATTGTGTCTGTATGAGCGTGCATGTGGTTGGGGTCTATTTAGGTTTCATGGTTAAGAAATTCTAGTTAAAAGATTTTCTACTTCATTATAATTAATGAAACCAACCATTGCTTTAATGTTATTTTGCACATACGTAACCACATCGGATAAATTTGAAGTAATTTATAAACTTTATTATAAATATATGCAGACTGAGATTGATATTGTCTTCTAGCAAATTCGGTACCTACGCACAAGCGGCGAATAAGCAACAATGTCGTTTCTTCTTTTCCTTTGACGTGATGGTTTAAATGGTCAGGATTTATGACATTGTAGGGTAAAGTTGAGTTTGTATAACATTCGAACTGATAAGAGATTGCTAAGGTTATAAAGAGCTTGTGTAGAGAATCTGTGAGGTTTGAAATAAACTATTTTTATCAGCGATCTTTGTGCCCTTTCCAGATGTAGAAACTCAATTCTACAACAAAAACAAAAAACAACCCAGGGCAACAAAAACTATCTGTTGCCCTCAAATCTAACAAAGCAGTGATTAGACTATATGACAAATTGTGACTTTCTCAGATTGACGTTTAAGCAGGGGAAAGTGAAAACCTTTAGATCGTAGATTACAGTGCATATATAGCCCTTAGTAAGCCAGATTGTGACAATCTAAAGTACTACGAATTGTAGGCTAATTACTATTTTAACCAACGGATTTACCAATGTATCTTTTTGCAGGTAACTGAGAGTCATGTGGAGCCTAAATTAGGGATTCCCATTGAAGGGCGCCGAATTGTAAATTTTCAGTTTATGATGACTAACCTTAAAATATTGAATGACCAAAATAGAAGTTTTGGGTGCACGTTTAGTAACCAGCAAAATATTAAAGGAAACAACCATGAGCAATTGTGTTGGATAAAATAGTAATTAGACTACAATTCGTAGTACTGTAGATTGTCACAATCTGGTCATATAGTCTAATCACTGCTTTATTAGATTTGAGGGCAACAAATGGTATTTTTGTTAAAAAATTTTAAAATAAATATTAACTTACAAGATAATTTACAGCCTTGGAGCTACTGGGAAGATCTGCGTTACATTCGGCTATAGTAGTCGCTGGTTGCTCCTTGTTCATAGTGATTTTTAATCTATAAAACAATACCGAAAATGACATGATTGAAATAATTGCATATCTTCAGTTAACATAACGAGCTTAAGGTGAAGAAGGAGTATATATTCCGATTTTAGCACATATTGTTCACACTGTATATTAATTAAAAGTCTGAACTTTTAAGTACCCAGTAAAAAAGTAATCATCATCAGCTCATTGTCGAACCACTGCAGGGTGCTTATCTCTATTTTTTGTCAGTGTAAAAAATATGTAAACGTAATCAGTCAATAGCTCTAATAGCTTTAGTCATTTTCAATTTGCTATACGACATTGCATCTTAAGTGGGTCCCAAATTAAAGTTTGTCACTGTATTGTATAATAATAAATAATATTTTTTTTCACCTAATTTTATTTATTTTTATTAAGTAATCACTCTTATCTTAAATCATAACTACCATAGCAAACGTCTATATATTAATAACATCAATCTCTTCGTTAAGCCCTTATTGTACCCCAATTTATTTCGTCCCATATTATCCTAACCAGGTATTCAAATATCTCACTGTGCAAAACATAACTCAAGTAATAAATTACATAAATTTATATTTCTATAAATCAGAAGGTAATATAATAACGTAAAATAAGTCAAACATATTTGAAAAAGTATCAAAGCGACTGTATCATGCAGCACTGTGCTGTAACGGCTACGTGTGCGTGTTGCAGTTTACCGATTCGAGAGAGAAAAACCACATTCATCGTGCGCGTCCCACCCATCCCATGTCGTAGCCTATACGTGTGAATTAGTGAAGTGTTCTTACTTTTTAAGTAGGACATACTCAAATACATAGAATGTTAGTTTAAGGCATTTATCCATGGGCCTATTGTATCGTTTTTCCCATCTTAGTATGAAAGACATTTGTTGCCTGAAAAAAATATCGTTTATTTTAATTTTAAATCATTAAAGTAACTAACATCGTGTCCAGTCGTATCGCATCACGTGCTATTCGATAGGTAGGAAGTGACGACGGCTACGCTAAGCACCGCACCGAACGCGCCCTCTCGCGCGCCTTATGCATAGGTAGGTATGAAAACGACTTAGGGCTGTCAAAGATGTTGAAGTAAAAAATTTTAAATGTGTGAAAGTTTTAACCAGCCCCATAACTCCAATTCTTTCACAGTATATTCTAAAAATGGTATATTTACTGACCCTTGAGTATTATGCTTCCTTTATGTTATACCTTGTATACATCAAATTAATGAACAAACAACTTTGTTTATCTTGTTTTACGTAGCAATTTGTAGAGTTTAATTAAAATACTTTTGTAAATTTTTGCGACACGGTAGCGGTGCCGTACTAAAATTGAAATTTGTTGAATTATGTTCGATTTCTGTGAGCCACAGGCACTTTTGTTTGAAATATGAAGTTGAATAGATTCAAAAATTTAGTTTCTATTTTTAAACAAAGTAATAAATAATCTCATTTAGGGCATGTAAAATGACTGCCATTTTTTTCTGTATGTACATAAACTAAAAACGACGTAGATGTAGTGTTATTAAATCATGTAAGTCGGACACTCAGAAAGTTTTAAGGACATAAATAAAAATGTTGTTAAGGTTTTATTTTGTTTTAGATTTTTTCAAAACAACAGTTCTAAGGCAGTCTCTGAACTGAACCTCTGAACCCTAAAACTCTGAACACCAGTTCCCTATGAAGGCATACTCCGCAGCCCCCTCCGGAAAGACACGTCCGAGACATTCTAAAATAGCGGGGGTTTTTGTTTTGTGAAAGAAATATCATCTATATGGATGAGGCTTACATGCATAAATCTCACACTAAAGTTAACATCTTTGGATTGATGCATTGAACTACTATTACTAGCGTATAGAACGGACACCGCGAACCAGCTTTTTGTCCCAGTGTTTTGTTGCCGACCGGCAACAACTCATTCAGTCACTCGCTGCCGCTCTTAGCACCCGGGTGCCAACTTAATGTCAAAACAAATATATAAAATGCCGTCTGACATGTTAAATACTTGTAAAAACCAATCTACTGTGAATAAAAAGATAGTGGAGTGAGTTATTATCGGAAAGTAAACAAAATATTTAGTTAAATCCAATAAAAACTATTTTTGTACATTATTTTCTATTGAGCCCGGTATTTTGTATGAAAATCATAGATCAACGGTCACAGATTAAGAAAAATAAACCGAACGGAATGGACAGATTGGACAGTACAAACGGTGGTGAACTATAATATAGGGATGACTTAGATGTTACTGATCATTCCGACTGCTTCAGAAGGAGGGTTATGTAATTCGAGCGTTTGTATAAATGTATGTGAACCAAAAAAACTAGTTCATGAGCTCATACACAGAACTTAGAATAATATTAACTACTACTGAACAAGCAAAGTATTGCCACTATTTTTTTTTTGGTCCAGCTCGAGTGGCCCCGCTAGATATAAACACTTATAAGTATTACTTATACTACAGCTGTAACTTTAAAAAAAAGACGTGTACATGATGTGAACATGTCATTTACTTTATTTTACCCAAACCTAAAGATAGCTTTTATAGAAAAAAAAATTATTTTATAAAAAGAATAAGAAGAATAATCAAAATAAGCAAATCATAATTGTTTTAACAACTCCAAATATAGAGATAACGCTCTACGAGGACGAAATTAGCCGATTGTCACTTTCCAAAGGTCGACGTGCAATATCTATCGCCGGGATGTGTAATTTTTGATTGATTTGCTTAAATAATTTTAAATGACCTTCTGTTATTTTAAACGCGAATTTATTTTATAAACTGTGACGCCATCTATTCAAGTAAAGCGTAAGTTCTTGAGAAAGCGCTTCTGGAAAGATTCTTGCCAGAGCTTTTCTGCAACGAGATACTTTTAGTACAAGATTTTACTACCAGGGCCGCTTGTAGTAAAATATTCAAAATTGGTTTGCATAAGGTACATGGTAGGTACTACTTCTGCTGGTGGTGAGCCTTAAAGAAGAGGTGTTTATAAAATATTTTTTAAATCAAATTTCTAGATATACTTAAATAAGTATTTAGCTGACGATAAGTCGTTTTTATTGTGTGTTTAACATTGTTGCTGCTCAATTTTTAAATTGTTCTAGTTTCAAATGTATCCCCTCAATTAATCCTCGTATTAACTTCCGTTTCTTACACGGCTTAAACGGGCACTACGGTTTAAATCCAGGCCGAAACATAACTCTATAACACACAGTTGCACAGTGGAACATGTGATGGTACGGGCTTTTCATCCCCCAATTAGAATATATGTAAGAGACAGAATTGAATTATAAAATTACAAATAGACTAAGGATGTGTGAACAAAGGTATCACCTATTGTTTGTACAAATTTTAACTAACAGACCTGTGCCAGGAGAAAGCCATAAGGAGCTAAGTTAGTGTAAGCTGAAACACTGTATTATGACTTATTTATACTTTAATTTTATACATACATAAATACAATTTAAACTTCAATATTTTAGTATATAGTCAAATAAATAATCTTCGCTCAATAATATTTGTTATTTTCTTATAATGTTTTTATGTATGATCGAAATTAATAGTTTCCATTACATTGCATGCTCTCCGTGTCGGTTTACAAAACCATTTAGCATATTATGAGAAACATTCTCCCTCTTCCTACCTGTGTGCTGATTCTGAGTTCCATCGAATGCGTAACCATCACATTCATCGAGCAGGCGACGTAGCACATTTGTAAGAAATTTGAACAGCGACATCTTCCGATTACGTAAGTAATCAAATAATGCGAGTACGAGTTTTTGCTTGCTCGATTTCGTCCGCGCACCGTCGACAAGTAGTCGAATACTCGTCGAAATCTTAACGTTTACGATGTGAAACGAGTACGAGTAGCGTTTTTGACAGTTATGCTCACTGACGGTGGACGAATTTTTCGCTTACTTTGTCACTGCACATTTGATAGTCAGAGCTCTAGTAAATTATTCGCTTAAAAAGTTATTGTATCGACTTCTAATTTTGTACTCAATGCGTTTAAAATTTACCTGAGTGACTTATTTATTTATTTCTTGATGTAAATTGTAATAAATCATGGCTGGACGTTCGTATTTGGCGTGGAGGACGTTTGCGACATCAAAGGCACAAGACGAGCGGGATTAGACATACCTACAAACAAAATTCTAAATCTCGTGCTTCTTTTAATGCGGTAATGGATCTCTTGGAAACCCAGTTCAAGAAGAGATATCGGATAACAAAAATAATGGTTGTCATCTTGTGCAAAGATTTAAAACAATTAACGAATTTAAGATCTTCTGAACGGGTTTCTTTGGAAACTAAGGTAAGTAGGTGCCTACCAAATAAAGATATATAGGTTGCATAGATGGAGGTAATTTTAAAATAGTTACCCCGCCAAAAGTAGAGGAAAACATTTATTATAGCCGAAAGCATTATCATTCCCTTAATCTGCAAATGGTAAATAAGATCTTCTGTTATTGATAATATAATAAGATCTTCGGTGATAGGCACCTAATTGCATACTAAAAGTAACTGGTATTATTTTAGGTTTGTGATGATCAGTGCAGGATTCTAATCATCAATCCTAAATTTGGTGGGGCTAATCATGATTCTTTTATATGGGACAACGGTGACTTGCATATCTACATGCAGGATTTGCATCATAATGTTGATATGATCTCGCTGTTAGGTAAAATTTTCACAGCAATTTTCTTATGAAGCATTAGGTTATAAGCTTTTCTAACATTGAACTGCAGCATGTTATTATAGGTGATTCCGGATACCCTCTTCGTCCATGGCTAATAACACCCATTTTGTTCAGTACGATACTATCCAATAAAAACACAGAACAGCAAGAGTTCTAATCGAGAACACCTTTTCGAGGCTTAAGAACCGTTGGCGTTGTCTGCATAAGGATAGAGTGTTGTATTATAAGCCATTGAAATGTACCAGAATAATACTGGCACACTCTGTCCTGCACAATATGATTGCTAAAAATTTCAAAATCTCCAATTTACCCTTCTCTTTACAAATGACTTTATGATCAGATTGCAGTATGGGAATATAAATAATGATAATATCATAATTTGCTATGCTTTCTGAACATGACATGCACACAGAGAGAGAAGCCACAGTTGATCTCATCAGAGGCAGGCAGATAAGAAATCCAAAAGAAAAAAAGAAGGTTTCAAGAAAATTAGATTTATTAAATTGTTTAGGTATATCAAATCAACATGTCTTCACTTAGATCTTCCAAAATTAAAGGTTGTAAATAACTAAGACTTACAGTTATATGTAATTTATTATTATTATTCAAATCAATTATACGCTTTGAAATGTAAAACATGTAGTTCAGAATTTTGTATAGTGCACTACACTACTTGCAATAATTTGTACAGAGGAGTTTACTATACATGTTATTCAATACTATTATTTAATAAATAAATATATATTATACTTTGTTTTATTATGTAAGAAAAGCATTAACAACGAAACTTTGTACATTTTTCTTTCATACCTACAAACAAGAAAATTACTATCTAGAGTATGTGTTCAGTACATAAAAAATACTCAATACCAAAATAATTTAGTGTGCATAATCAAAGAAGTGTACAAAGCTGTTCCAATATAATTTTTTTATAATTTTTTTTATAACTTATTGACATTGACATAATAATTTTTCACAAACTCCTATGAAGACTCTGACACCTAAACTGGGCTAAAAAAGCCCGTATCTCAGGGGTCAGTGGCTTCTCCCAAGTTTTGCTAACAATTCGCTTTGAATGGAAATATTACGCTTATATCGTTATAATTTATTTAAAAATAAAAATAAATGTAGACATATACATATAGTTATTTATATATAATAATTTATTCTTTATTACCTCTAGGTTTACAGATCAAGGAAGTAGCCAAAGTTCCATTTCGAGCGTAAACTCATGCCAGGAAACTTTTCCCTTTCATAACACAATATATATTTTAACAAGCAATTATCACATCAAGTTTATTTTTATACTTTAAATTAATAAATTCAAATACAAGTCATTCAATTACTTAAAACTAAAGTTTAACACTCAATTCATAAAGTGGGTACTATGAGATTGGTATTTAAGTTTGACAAGAAAATAAAAACAAAGACTGATTGATAATGCAGCTTTAATGCGGCGGTAGATTAACAAAGTTGTGTGGTACAAGTGACATGATATTTAAATAGGTATCTACATTAAATTGATACTTTTCATATATTATACAAATGTCATTATAATTTATTCAAAAAATAAATAAAAATAAAAATAGATACATGCATAAATATTATATATTAATAGTTGGTAGTAGCCCGTTTCCTAAATAAATAGATCCTCTGTTTCTTTATAGTTTAAGGACAAAAGCCAAGTCTTAACAATGGATTTGCATTCATGAAGTGAATGTGGATAGAAATTAAATTTTTTGTTTATTTTATTATAGAGAAAAACTGACAGGTATGCTCGCTGTCGCCTTGCAAGAGCAGTCCGGAATGCAACTGGGGAAAGTACTTTTGGTATAAGACGTTTATTACGGCATATCTCTGGGTTGTAAGAGGTTTGGACATGCTGTTGGATTATTATATTATAAACGAATAACTGCCTAATAGTAAGTAGTTTACACTGTTTATATAGAAGTGTGGTTGAAAATCTGAAGGGTTTAAAGGTCATTACTTTTAGTAAAGACCTTTGAGCTCTTTCAAGTTGCATGAGGTGCGTCTTGCAGGCTCCGCCCCACACTCTCACACAGTATCCGATTACCGATTGTGCTAGGGCAAAGTAAACTGTGCGGAGGAGTTGGTAATCAGCGGCATAGCGTAATTTTTTAAAAATCCAGATTAATTTTCTCGTGCGTGCAGTTATAAGCTCAATATGAGGACGCCAACTTAATTTATGATCTAGCACGATACCAAGGTATTTCACAGTCTTACATTTCGTTATATTCATGCAAGAACATTTACACTCATGGTCACATGTGTGTATTTTGAGATTAATATCTGCCACATGAGAAGTTACAGTTTGAAATTGAATGTAAGAAGTTTTAGAAATATTTAGAGTAAGTAAATTTTCTTTGAGCCATTTAGTCACCTTTTGAAGTCCAGTTTCAGCAACTTTTTGAACCTCAGTCCAAGTATCCGCATAAAAAACTAAAGCCGTAGATCGGCATAAGTAAACAATTTGCCTTTTGTTAGAGCCATATTACATAGTTCGTTTATGTAAATAAGGAAAAGACTTGGACCCAGAATGCTGCCTTGCGGAACTCCAAAAGTTACATTGGCATCGGTGCTAATATAATTATTTATCTTAACTCTTTGCACCCGATCTGTAAGGAAATCTTTAAAAATAAGCAGGGCTGAGTCCCATATCCCAATACATTCCAGTTTGTACACAAGAGTAGGTATCGAAACGGTATCAAATGCCTTGGCAAGGTCGAGGAAAACTCCAATACATTTTTGTTTCCTGTCAAGTTTCTCAGTGACATACTCTGTCAAACTATCCACGGCATCGTTTGCCGACATACCCGATCTGAAGCCAAACTGGGTGCTTGACAGAATATTGTACCGATTTAAAAACTGTATTAAAGTAATGTTTAGCATCCTTTCTAGGATTTTAGACAGTGCCGGAAGTATAGAAATTGGTCTGTAGTTTGCTATACCATTTCTAGCCCCACCCTTGTGAACCGGAGAAATGAGTGACCTTTTAAAGACCTTTGGAAAACAGCCGTTTTCAAAACATCTCTGAAGCAAAATTGTTAGCGGAGCTACAATTACATGTCTCACCATTTTTAAAAAAAGTGCTGGTATGGAGTCCCAACCAGTAGCACAGTCATTTTTGAGGCTTAAGATAAGAGACTAAATAGATAAGAGAGTAAATATAAATCAATTACAGTAAACATCAAACAAAGTGACAACAAATAGTATATCTAACACTTGAATGATTATAAGTATAGCAACAAAATTTTACATATCTTAAACACAAACAAAAGTTAATTAATTTTTATCAAAATGTATCACTGAAATTCGATTGAGCCTGCACCTCCATAGTCCTTATTTTGTTCAGCATTATTCTTAGCTATATGTTCCCTCCTGCTGCATTTTGAATTTGAACCATATTTCATTGGCATGGAGGACATGTTGGGCAGCTTCCTTAGTAGTAGAGGTGAGGCCCTCTTCACCAGGTCTGTAAAAATACTTAAATCAGTAAATTATACCTTATACTTATTACAAAATAAAATAAATTATTATTATATATATTAAATTAAATTGCAAAGAAAAGTTACTTGATACTTCATAATAACATAAGATAATATCATAACATAATCAGGTGATCTTGGGCACATCTAGGTCACAGGCACATCACTATCTAGCACCTGCATTGATACATTTTGGGTGAACTGCAATGTTTCACATATTGGACAAGCTGTAACAAGAAAGGAGTCTCTATATTACTAAAAATTATTCAAGACATATATTAAATTATATAGAACTACTACAGTAGTGTGATTATATGAATTGGCGTTAAAAATACGCATCTGATCTTTAATTTGTTTTTGTAAACATAATCTCAAAATCATATATAAAAATTAAAAATTTGTGGGATTTACTTATTTCCGCGATTGGAGGAGTTAAGGGTTACCCCCAAACCCTTATACCCCGATTATACCTAGGTACAATTTTATTAAGGGAAATACATACTTACAAGTTCACAAATCTTTAGGCATCTCTTTAGGTTTATTTAGGCCTCCGAACATCTATCTTTGGATGCTAAAAAGCAAGTGTATTGTTTTCATGAAAATTCTAAGATTAGTAAGCTGCCTCCAAAATTACCACATGCATGCAATGTTACATACTAATGAAATTTATAACTTACTGCTCCATAAGTCACCAATAAATGGGACCGAATGTCTTCATTTTGAAAAGAGTAAATCAAATTCTTCTATAATTTCAGACAGACACAACAAACTCGTTTGACAAAAACAACCATCGAACCGTATCAGTTTTAATAGACAGTCTAATTTCTCTATTAAGAAATCTTATAAAGACGTTCTTCTAAACACAGTCGGGTATGCTCCTGACGTATGCGTAAAGCCAACATTATAAAATTATTTTACGATATTAATTGTCAAATTTTTCGAGCAAACGCAGATCGTAAAAGTTATCACTTGTAACTCGTACTCGCAAATCTTCGACGCTCGACCACTTTTAAAGTTTGTACGATGAACGTGATGGTTACTCATTCGATGGAACTCAGAATCAGCACACTGTACAGCTTCTTCTACATCATCATCAATCTTCTTGAGCAGCTGGTACATAGTCTACCGACGAAGAGTGCCTTCCGCGAGCAAATCGAAACACTAAATACATATTACATGATTATTAGTCCTGCTTATCAAGAAAATGTATAATTTATCTAAGGGATAAGCTGAGGAGTTTGACAAATTAGGAAATTCGATTGCTAACGTAATTTTCTCGCGCAATTATCCCTTAGTCATTCTTTCAACGGGAACGAAGCTTACAAAAAATAAATAGAAATACATGCACTCGAAAAACATTCTGATAGTTGGACAAAAAGCGAAAGTGTCGTTTAGCTTATAGTCCGGGAGGTAGCGTTGCATTTTGGGCAGTGATTTTACGCCGATTGCTTGCCATCTTTTTGAATAGATCTCGAATGACTTACAACTGAACCAAGTGTCAGCTGGCGCACCCGCGGTGGGTGTGGAATTGGGAGGTTGCGAAGGTGGTAAAGAATAAAAAATATTAAAGTGATAGTAGGCCAACTGGAACTTTTTCCATAAATAGTTGTTATCATTCTGAGCTGAAAAAAAATCGTCAGCTTCATAGTGGAGGGGGGATTATGCGTCGGCTGCTCGCATGAACTGGTAAAAAAAAACATAAAATAAAGTTATATTACGCCGAATGAAATTTAACAACGTGATTCTTTAAATAATTAAGAATACGAAAACAACAATCAGCTGCGTGTATAGCGGTGGAAAGTCTGTCAGCTGCCGCAGTAAAGATGCAGATTATTCGAGCAATTTATTAGCAGATTATTCGAGAGTTGTTGTGTTGTGATCTTCTTGTTGCAAGTCAATTGCAAGTCAGTCAGGAAATAAAGAATTATTTTATTTTATGATTCACATTTGAATGGTGCCGAAATGGTGGCGGTATTCGACCAGAAATGAAAACAGTTCGGGGAAAAATAGATTTTTTAATTTTCAACATATATTTATGAATTAATTACCTCGTTCTAAAACAGCAAAAAAAAAACTAATAGCCCTTTTTTTTCATATGAGTACCCTCTATATAGTATATTAATAGGCTATGATTTGTTTTACGGGACTATGTGGTCACTTGAACTGCGCCCTGTCACACTGTGTGAGGCAATACGCTATGATACAAAGCATATTATATCTTTTATTGTTTTAACTACGACGCAAGGGTAGTTTGGCAGATATTTACTTGCATGATAAGGATCGCTGTGTCGGGTAGGTAACCCGAGGTAACGTTTGATATTGCATTATACCCGAGCTATGATAAATAAAACGAAAATAAGGAAAAATATGTTTATTTAATTACCTACCTAGAAAGTAAATCTTGAGCGTGTTTTTCATCGCATCTTTGGATTTTGTAGCAAATAACCAAGATCCTTAATTTATTTAATTAAACATATATATTATTTTCCCTAATAATCTTGTTTGAACTAGCAACCATTGGAACTAGCGACAGTTATCGGAATTATTTTTTTAAGTATACCTATGCTTATGTATATGTATGTCATAACACAAGAGATGGCACCTTGTGTGAAAAGAGATTTTTCGGTAAGATGCGCAGAAGGATGCAGATGATTATTAGACTCAAGATTTCTAATTTCAAGATTTCATCATAGGCAAAACTCAATATTTTATACCGCAACTCACAAACAATTTAAAAATGAAGTTCGATGGTATGGACCTATTTATGTTGGAACGCTACAAAAGTTGGCGTTTCTTACAAAGTTTATATATGTATATATAATAGAATATAATATAATAAATATATAATACTGACAAATATGTGTCTGTACTAAATGTATTATAGTATAGAAACATAAATCATTAGTAGGTTACTTTAAAATCGTTTTATCTACTCACATTCAACACTACACAATTTAAGACAAGGTTGCACAGACTCAGCAGAGAGATTGATAAATTAGACCTTTTCCTATAAAGGTTGAAGAACGCATCACATCCAATCGGTTTTATCTTTAAATATATGTTTATCAGTTTAAAGCTACACAGTTTTCCATATTTTAACCGCTATAATAAATACGATTATGTGGTTGTGTTTTAGATATTGGAAAGGAATAGCCAGTGTAATTAGTGGAACATAAGCCATTCTAACTTATCGGTCGACGAAGCATAATTATATAATAATTACATAATATAATAAATAAAACTATAAGTTATCAATAACACTATTGATGTATTTCGGCATGAATAGCATTTACCATCAGGTGGATCGCACGGTCGTTTGACGGCTATGACTGAGTAAATAAAACTAAAAGAGCAGGTTTTAGAACCCAAAGAATAAAACAAAATGTATTAACACGGTACGGCAACGTAACACGCATTCTAACATACATCGTTTTTTATTCATGTGTGAATTTTAATATGAATTGAATATTTTTTTAAATCAGCATTGCTGTGCTGAAATTATAACCTTGGGTTTTAAACGAAGTCCTTTATGTAAACCCAAAAGAAATATTCAATTATAGGATTTTTTAATACACTGCCTTTTTGATTTGAGAAAAGTTCATGATCCCGAAAATAATTCGATAAAATTATTCAATTCCAACTTCATAGCTTTCATAAATCTATAACGGATATTTCTATTAAAAATGAAATACAATATATAAAATAAACTAAAATATATTTAGAAACGTCTTGCGCGTCGAAAATAATTTTTTAATTTATGATGCATAAAAAAACGTTTAAATGTTGAGCTACATTGCAGCCCAATTTGGACACCAGGTCCCTATAAAGGCGTACACCGCAGGCCTCTCCGGAAGGACACGTCCGAGACATTCTAAAATAGCGGGGGTTTTCAATACAGCTTTTCTAAAGTCATCAATATTTATAACTCCGTCGAGATCGCTGTCCATTCGCTTCATCAATATATCAACAAGTTCCTGAAAAAAGATAATTTCCTTTATTTATGATTTTAGAGTTCAATGTAATGACACATCCCGTCGATAAATATTGCACATAGACCTTTGGAAAGAGACAATCGGCTAATATCGACTTTGTAGAGCGTTATCTCTGTCGCACACTACCTATATGACGTTTTGTTTGTTAGTCTTTGTTCAAGTGTTATAGAGTGCAGACGTGTCCAGTAGTTCGAAATATAAGAGTTGATAACACCCCCCCATTTAAATAATTTAAAGTTGTACTATGGCATCATATGGAAAAAGAGGAAAACCTTAACGAGGTCAGTCATGGGAAATTATTTACAATGTTTATAAATATTTGTTCATATAAATTTTTAGATATTTTTAATTAAAAAAAATGAATATGAAATGTAAGAAATTATTTTAAGTATTAAAGAGCAAGTTGCAAATACCACTGGAATTTCAAGAAGAACTCTGAACAACTTATTGAACCAAGTCAGTACTACTATTAAGTTCAGTACTCAGAGAAAAGGAAGACCAAATAGCAACTTCGTTTAGACATGGACGATTTTGATTACGATGATGTTAAAAGATTAGTGTATGATTTTCACTAACAATTAAATTAACTTTCGAAAGTAACATCATTAAAGCTCAATTATCTGAGGCTATTTATTAAATAAATAAAAATAATAAGACAAGATGGGCTTTCGGTTGACTAAAAAGGAAGGCAACAGAAAAGTTCTACAGGAAAAGCACGATGTAAGTATGAAACAAATGGAATACATCGAGAAAATACGCGAATTTCGCGAAATACGGGATAAAAAGGTCTTACATATACATACATCCCACACTAAAGGAAATTCTTTGGAGTGATAATATGAAAAAAGGAGTAAAAATTCAAATTTCAAAAGGTCAACGTTTGATAAAGGCTTTGGGCCCGGTGCCTTTTTAACCTATAATGCCACGGACACTACGGTTAATTATCACAATGAAATGAATAGTCTTTTTCAACAAGACTATTCATAGTCTATTTCTTCAAGGATTGTTTGAAGAAATACAGTCCACGCTTTGCTCCCGCTGTATATATTGCAGTGGACCTTGAACCCGAGGAGTTCCTTTGTTCGACAAGCGGTGCCACGCAGTCTACGGATTGAAGAAAATGAAGTCTTCTAGCGATATTGTGGATAAAGATACTGATATACGTGAGATCGTACCAATTATTCCTTATTTACCGTTCCCCTTTATAATTAATATCCTTTAAAAATACCTAAATTAATACCAATCAATACCTATTATACATTCTTTAATAAGTTTCAAGTGGAGTCTCAGCCGTTTTTCTTTGCTACTGTTACGTGCTTAATCTAAGTGTAGCGGCTATACATTGTTAGCAAAGTTAGCAAAACCCCAAACTGGACTGCCGCGTGTTCTAGGCAGCCAATCGTCTGCGGAACACCGCCTCGCTAGGTTCAATTTGTATTACGTAAGATAAGGACTAATTAATACTAACTTATGTAATTACATTTTTAGTCTGAAAAATATTAGACTCAGTAAAATCAAAAAGGTTTTTTATTAATCTCGTCAACACCTCAAAATAAGCTTTAATTATTTCCCTTTTCATACCTTTTACGCATCAATTAGTTATTAGTTAAATTTATTTCTTCACTTCATACCTATCTGTCTCAATCTAAATAGATATTTTTGTTCTATCGCAATGGCTGAAAAACTTTACAATAAACGCAGCGCAATGAAAGCTAAGCTCACTAATTTGAGTAATTATTTAGATGTTTTAAAATCTTGCTCTGAACTTTCTGAACTTCAACGTTTGGAACTTGAAAGTCGGTTTAGTAAATTTGAAAAATTATATGAGGACTTTGATCAATTACAGATGGAAATCGAGTCGTTGTCGGATAAACCGGATGAGCCATATCTAGCAAAGGGTCAGTTTGAGGACCGGTACCATGCGTTGATTGCTGCAGCGCGTAAGCTCCTTGACAGCAACCGACGTCAATCCGCCAGCTCCTCCGTAGTGGGCTCCGAGGATTCATCGTCAGGTAGGCACAAATACAGTTTTATTTGTTTATCAAAAATTTATCTGCCTTACTTTGATGGCGGCTATCAGTCTTGGCTCGAATTTAGAGACACCTCTCTATCGTTAATTCATGCTTATGAAAGTATAGATTAATAGGTCAAGGTTCAATCAATCAAATCTCCATTAATAAGTTCCACTATTTAAGAGCTAATTTGAAAGGTACAGTTGCGGAAATAATAAAAAATATAGTTTTTAAAAGTAGTAATTATGAGTAAGCATGGAATTTACTATGTGAGCGATATAATAATAATCGTTTATTAGTCAACAATCATTTGCAAGCCTCGTTTAACGCCGATCACATACAGACGGAGTCGAGTACGTCGCTGCGTCGTCTAATTGATGTTACTAATAAAAACTTACAAGCTTTATAGATGTTAAACGAACTTACTCAACATTGGGACACCTTGATAATTTATATGATGTGCACCAAGCTAGATCCCGTTACTTTGAGGAATTGGGAGGAACACAGCAACTCTTTCACTAACTCTCCTACTCTTCATCAATTTTGTAAATTTTTAGGTGACAAAGCAGACTTGCTAGAAACTTGACAGGAAAGTAAAAGGACTTATAAATCAGAAACCCTTGTTGTTCAAATGATAATTTTCACTATTCATGTAATTCTTTGAAAAACCTATCAATAGAATTTCATAATCAAAAAGCTCTTGAGCTTAATGTTTGCCTAAATTGCTTGCGATTGGGTCACAATCAAAATCGATGTAAATTGTTCAAAAAAATTACTGTAAATATTTCAAAGCAAAGCATAATACTCTTCTACATTTAGATAAACCTGACACCAATATTTTAAATCCCATGCTCGGCCCTTCTGAAAATTTTGCTCTATCATCTGATGACAATCAACCCACTACGCAAAGCCTTGCTTTACTTTCCACAGCCATGGTCGTAAGCTCCGATGGAAAGAAATATCAAGCGCGCAAGATACTTGACAATGGGAGTACGGCGAATTTCATCACTGCCAGCCTCTGTGGCAAGCTGGGATTGTCCAAGCACGGTGCGAGCTCCATGGTCACAGGTATCAATAACCAAACTAGTACTAGTGCACGGTCTTGCTACCTTAGGTTCAAATCCTTAAACGGTACCTAATCAAAGCAAAAAGAACTTCAAATTTCGCCAGAAATAACGAAAAGTCTTCCACCGATATCTATCAATATATAATAGATACCTACTCCCTCTAATTTATGTTTCGCCGATCCTACATTCAATATTTCTTCTGTTGTAGATATTTTAGTAGGAGCGGAAATCTTTTGGGAAGTATTAGGTAACAATCGGATAGACTTAGGAAAGAAACAACCTATATTATGTGAATCTATGTTAGGCTGGATAATATCGGGCTGTGTGTACGCTCGGTCGTATTCCACCAATAATTCACACTATTGTAATCATTCCTCTACCAGTGTGGTTGACGACTTAACTAAGTTCTGGGAGTTAGATGCTATTTTACCTAAACATACCATGTCACTGGAAGAACGTTCTTGTGAAGAAAACTTCCGTAAAAATACCTATCGCGATAGTTCAGGTCGTTTTGTAGTATCGATGCCTCTTAAAATTAATCCCGACAAGCTAGGTAGTTCGTACGATATAGCAAAACGTCAATTTCCGTCTCTAGAAAAACGATTTCAGCGCGACCCTAATTTCAAAACACTGTAAGTAGAGTTCATGACCAAGTATAAATATTTAGGACATGTGACGCAGGACACTGACGAAGAGGCCCACACAGGTAGAATCAACTATTTTCTTTCTCACCACGGCGTGCTACGAGAGTCGATTACCACTACAAAACAACGTACAGTTTTTGATGCGTCCGCTAAGTCTACCTCAGGTCTCCCATTGAACGATCTTCCGATGGTAGGCCCCACAATTATACTTCGTTTTCGACTGCATAAATACGTTGTTTCAGGAGCCATCGAGAAAATGTATAGAGCCGTTTTACTGAATAACGATCAGAGGTCACTACAACGTGACCTACGGTACTGCATCCGCGCCGTACTTGGCAATTAAATGTTTAGTAAGTCTAGCCGATGAATCACAAAACGTTGACGTTCAAACTGCAATCTCTTCTACTGTTAGTATGTGTAACGAATATATTTCAAGTTTACCTCAGGCAAACTTTAACTTACGCAAATGGAAATCTAACAGTAAAGAAATTCTAAGTCAAATTTCAAGTAACAACAAAGTAAATAATAATAATTCATTAGATTTTTCCGAAAAACAAATAAATGTAAGTGCCAAAACTAGGGGTTTAAATTGGTCATGCGAATCCGATGTACTTACGTTTTCTATTCATTTCAAACCGCCACTTATAACAAAACGAAGCATTATTTCTGTAGTAAGTCAAATTTTTGATCCTCTAGGTCTGGTGGCTACTTGCGTTATAGAAGCAAAAATTCTTTAATTCTTATTACTTACAAAGATGTAACTAATGAAATAAAAAATGAATATTATTCAAGTGCATTTCAAAATACTTCTGAAAAATCATTTTAAAAATGTCTTAAATTGATATAAAATCTATTGCTTGCGCTGCTTGTATTGAGTCTCGGTCTGCGTGCGTTCTCGAGCGCACGTCGATCGCAGACGCCTTCCCGCTCTTTTAGCCCCCGCGCTAATTGAGCATCCAAATTTCACTGGTTGTTGTCGGAATATATAATTTCATAGTTGTATACCGTAATAAGTTTCTAACGCCATTTTCACGGCGGACAGTGGGTCGTTAACCGTACTTCTAATAAGTTTCTAACGCCGTTTTCACGGCGGATAGAGGGTTGTTAACCGTACTTCGTGGAACGTGAGCTTCGTCGACGGGGATTCGTCGTTCCAGGACTTCAAGTGCCGTGTTCGAGTAAGTTATCCGCGTCGTCCTCAACCGCCCTACTGCGTGTAGGGTGGTTTTAGGAAGTTAGTCATCGTTGTTAGGTTCATATATTGTCCCTCACCAACCCCTCCGCAATGGCTTCCCTAAGCTTTGACGAGTTTAGGAAGTTACTTAAAAGTACTGAAGGCATGTCTATAAATGCTGATAAGTACCGTTTCTTAGATTCTCTTATCCCTCATCTCATGACGTTAATGTCCACAATGGCCCCTCAGGCCACCCCAGTTCCCCAGACCCCTCAGGTCTTAGGCCCTCCCGCGTGCCCTTCCTCCAGTGACATGGAGTGCGAAGTAGACGCCCCTCCGCGACGCAAGCGCGCACCCGCGACCGAGTCATCCTCGGACGCCACCCCAACTGGCCCTGAGTCTCCCTCTTTCACGCTTGTTAAGAAGCGCTCTAAGAAGCGTTCGAAACAAGACCCGGCGCCCTAAACGCCCGTCCCCACACCCCCTGCGGCGTCTTATACGCCAGCTGCCCCGGTGTCTTCAACACCCGCTCCGGCCCCAACTTCTGTCAAGGCCAAGGTCCCACCACCCGTTTTCCTTCGGGAAAAGGGTAAATGGACTGAGGTTTCGACATTGTGCAATGAGCACAAGATTCATTACACCCGAGCGGCCAACTCGGGTGAATCTATTAAAATCTTAGTCTCGTCGATAGACGACTTTCGTGCTTTAACAAAGCTCCTCACCGATAAGCAATATGCTTATCATACTTATGCTCTGTCAGAAGAGCGTAAGATCAGAGCGGTACTCAGGGGAGTCCCATTCGAATTATCGAACGAGGCTATCCTGGAGGATCTGCAGTCCCAAGGCTTCCCGGCACTCGCGGTGCATAAAATGCACAGCAAGTACGGGAGGCAACACCCTCTCGCTTTGGTGGTTCTCGCCAACGTCCCCAAGTCCAGGGAGATCCTCAAAGGGGTTAGCACTATATGCGGCCTCTCTGGGATCTCGATCGAGGCGCCTCATCGCCGCGGTCATCCCGGCCAGTGCCATCGGTGCCAGTTATACGGGCACGCGGCGGCCAACTGCCGCGCACCGCCCAGGTGCGTCAAGTGCCTGGTCCCGCACTTCACTAAGGAGTGCAATCGCACTCCTGAAACTCCCTCTCCTTCCGATTGCGTGCTTTGTGGCCAGTCCGGCCACACCGCAAATTACAGGGGCTGCCCTCGTGCACCCCGTTGTATGCGCTCCAATTCCAAGAGGGCGGCACCCAAACAGGCCCCGCGCCTTTCTCAAGAAAACTTTCCGCCGCTGCGTAGCTGAGTTCCTCCGGCTACTAAGCCTACACAGTCCAGGCTTGCTCCAGAAAACTGGAGGCAGCGCCCCGCATCGAATCCCATCCCGGCTCCTCGCCCATAAAAACCCACTCCTCAATCCTCCGTAGCAGACGATATGCGTATCGTCTGCGACGCTATGAAAAATATCTATGTTAGTGAAATCGCAGTCTTAGCCCGTAAAATTAGGGCTTCACGTACTCCGACAGAGCGTTTGCTAGCTCTGGCGGAGCATAGTTCCCTTCTCAATTCATTATAGGTTCATTTAAATGAATTGATCCCTTAATCATGCTTCGGCCGACCTCTGCCCAGCCCCGGCTTCACCGGAGGCTGCCCAGAATGGCCACCAACTCATGTCCCTTTGAGCACCTTCAGTACAACTTTCACTACAGGCGGAAGACCCGCTAGCGGTTTCACCCACTGCTTTCGTACTCCTTCGTAAATATCGAACGCTTGCCATCAATTTTAATACTTTTGGTATAAATATTAATTTTTATAATAAATTATAAATTTAATATTAAAGTACTGCATTTTTCCAAGTATTATTTTACTAATAAATAATACACAAATCTATAAAAGTCTTTGTTTTTAGGTACCGTCACGGCTAAGCCTTAGGAAACACGTCAGAAACTACGATGTTTCAGTAAAGAGGTCGATATAAATTAAGAAGAAAATATATTTGAATATATGTTTCACATAAAAGAAATTAAAAAAATCAAGACATTCTGATTTGCTCCATCATCGGAGCAAGTTGTATTAAATTACTGTTATATATAAAATAAAAAGATAAAGTTATTCCAAGACCAAAATTTTATTTTCAACACGAGTGTAGTAACTACCAACTTTTAAAATGGGTAATAAAGGTAGGAAACAATATAATTTAAAAAGAAAAAATTGAAGCGGTGGCCAAAATAATAATATCACGAAGGCTAGAGAAGTAAAAAGGCACGTACCTTATTATTATTTATTCATTCATTCATTACACATAATTATTCAGAGCCGCGAGAAGGCTCGCACCCTGCAGTGAGTTGAAAATAGGTTAATGATGATGATGATGATTCAGAGCTGTGGTGGCGAAGTGGCTAGCTTTTTAATCCTAGGGTCGTTTGTTCGAACGAACCCAGCCGCGCAATAAAGGTTTTTTATTTTTGAGAAATGTATGAGCGTATAAAAACCTGCACTGACCCGTAAACAAATAACCTCATGAGGATACCGACATGCCATAAAACCCAAAGTTCAAAAAGACATTCGCCAATCCGGAGGAGGCACCGATGCCTTCTTAATATAATGCGATACCGGTCACATAGTGGAGATCGGGAGACAATGAGGCTCATTGAGTATCTCAGCGATGCAGCTGATAAGGTTCAGCAACGTTTTTCCTTAGCGCAGTTGGTGTTCCTGGGGGTTTTAACGCTCATCACGGGCAATGGCAGTATCAGGAAACAGACCACGCTGGAAGAGAGGCTTTTAAGTTTTCCGTGACTCAAAGCCTCTCACAGCTTGTGCACGAGCCCACGCGCATCCCCGACGTTGCTGGCAACACTACATATTGCTTAGACCTTCTGCTGACAACTGATACTGACAGGTGCTTGGTGTCCGTAACTGCACCTTTAGGGACACCCAACCACTGCGTGGTGAAATCTGTGTCTCGCACAGTACTCGCCGCCTGATACCCGCCCAAAAGGCGCTAGGCAAGTATGGCGATACAAGTCAGCAGATTGGGATGAGATACGGCCTTTTTTTCGCGTCTTATCCTGGGCGGCAGACTTGTTTTACATCAACCGATCCATCGTTCTGCGCTGATGCTGTATCAAGTATGATAGGCCAAGTAATGGAGTATTTCATCCCTTACGCTGACCTATCCCATGAAACCAAAGGTCGCCCATGGTTTAATACTGCTAGCCTCCAGCTAAAAAGCTTAAGCAAGAAGCGTACAAAGCCTGGGCTGACGCTCACAGAAGCAAAGTCGTGGATTCGCATGAACTGAAGAAGATGATCAGGAAAGCTCGCTTTGACCACATTGGCCACATCGGAGACAAGATAGCGTCATATCCTTCAGGAAGCAAAGCTTTCTGGTCTCTGGCCGAGTCGGTTGAGTCGAACTTCTGTCAACCATCGCTGCCACCTCTGAGGAAGCCTGACGGTTCACTGGCCCTCACCGCAAAAGAGAAAACAGACCTTTTTGTTAATCTTTTTGCAGACTTTTCACCTCTAAATAATCAAGGTAAAGTCCCACCCCAGTTACCTCAGTTCGGACCCAAAATGGGTACCGGTCATTTTCGCCAAAAGGAGGTTCTTAAATGCTTGCAGAATTTAGATGTGAATAAGGCCAGCGGCCCCGATGGCATACCTGCAGTTGTGTTAAAACACTAAGCAGCCAAGTTGTCTACCATACTACGCCTAACGCGCCTGTATCGACTCTCTTTGGAATCCTGAAAGGTCCCTAAATCCTGGAAGCTGGCTAACGTGCAACCAGTACCAAAGAAGGGAAGCCGTGCAGATCCTATCAACTACCGACCTATTGCAATCACCTCCATACTTAGCAAAGTAATGGAGCGTGTATTGAACAATCGTCTGCTGGCATACCCTAAATCCAACGAGCTCCTTAGTGATAACCAATATGGTTTTCGCAGTGGACGCTCGACTGGAGATCTTCTTGTGTATGCCACTCACTTATGGAGCGAAGCCTTGGAAGGTCACGGTAAAGCTATAGCTATATCCTTAGACATTTCCAAAGCTTTTGAGTAAGCTTCCACCATACGGAATACCTAAGGGGCTCTGCGACTGGATATCTGTTTTTTTTCCGATTTGAATAGTCTTAGACGGCTGCTCTTCTGACCTAATGGCAATTAATGCTGGGGTACCTACCAGGGATCTGTTCTCTCTACAACGTTATTCTTGCTGCACAGTAATGACCTGCTAATTCCAGGTATTATTGGTTACGCTGATGACAGCACCGTTGTAGAAAAATACATGTCCAATGTGCGAGCGAGTCCTCAAGAAATCCAGGCTTAGAGTCCATGATTGTGCGGGTGGATTTGGCCTTAAAGAAAGTGTCCGATTGGGGCGAGTCCAACTTGGTCAAATTTAACCCGTCAAAAACACAGGCGTGTTTATTCTCCGCGATAAAGAGCAGTTTCGACCTAACGCCCACTTTCCAAAATGTTTCTGTACCCTTAACCGACCACCTAGGGCTTTTGGGCGTAACTATATCGTCCCAACTAAACTTCGGGCAACAAATTATGTCCATGGCTCAAACTGCTTCAAAGAAGTTGGGAATCATCTCGAAGGTCCGACGGTACTTCGAAATGATTCCCAAGTTCGATTTCAAGTTCGATCTTTTGTGGAGTACTGTAGCCAACTTTGGGATGGTTCTGCAAAGTACCAACTAGAAGCGATGGATGCAATTGACCGAAGAGCCTGAAACATTATTAACAACTTTGACCTCACCACCAAAAACTGCAAAGCCTCGACCAGATTACATTTTGGAGAGTGCGCGAATGCTCTTTTTGATCAGGTTGAACCCACACTCTTCTTACATCGGACTACTAGGCGCAGACAGGCCTTCCATCCCTTTATGGTAGATATCCCAAGAAGACGAACCAAACGCTTCGATAGTTTCTTTTTGGTGCGGGTCGCCAAGGTGTGGAATGAACTACCTGCGTCTGTTTTTCCAGAACACTATGAGTTAATAGAAGAAACATTTTCCCTCTTCCTACCTGTACAGCTTCTTCTACATCATCATCAATGGAAGTCTTTGTCAAACTTTTCTTGAGCAGCTGGTACATAGTCTCCCGACGAAGAGTGCCTTCCGCAAGCAAATCGTAACACTAAATACATATAACATGATATTTAGTTCTGCTTATTTAAAAAATGTATAATTTATCTAAGGAATAAATAAATAACAAACTGAGGAATTCGACAAATTAAGAAACCCGATTGCTAAGGTTATTTTCTCGCGCTATTCCTCTTCCATTAGAATTTCCGGAATGTATCCCTTTGTCATTCTTTCAACGGGAACGAAACTTTCGAAAAATAAATATAAATACATGCACTCGAAAAACATTCTGACAGTTGGACAAAAAGCGAAAGTGTCGTTTAGCTTACGCCAATTCATATGCACCGCCGTATACATACAAATGTGTACAGGGTGTCCCGAAACTCAACGTCAAGCCGAAACGGGACAATAAGATAGATGGTAACCATCATCAGAAAAATCAGAAAAAAAACAGAAAAAACATTTTAGTTAAGTAAACTGGAATCGCATGAAATCGGATTACTTCAAGTTTTTTTTTTACTTATATTTTTAAGTCGTAACCCACCAAGTGTTGTATTATTTTGGAATCCTGATTAAAGGCGCCAACTTTTGATGGCACTTGCCAAGGCACTCGAGTACAATTTTTTTTCAGGAGGCTCTGTCAAAGTCGATATGTTTTGAAAATGTTGAATTCATAGTTAAGCAAAAAGTGTTATTTCTAAAAAAAATTGGAGCAATCGTGCTATTATTTTTTATTGTGATTAAAGATACGTTATTTAGGGTTATGGTTACACGTTTAAAATGGACAAAAATAACCAACATTAACCTCTATAACTAAAAAATGGTTAAAAAATTGAGAAATTCTACTTTTTTGGTATAATGCCCATAATTCCTAAAGAACATGGGATGGATTTTTTTTCTGATTTTTCTGATGATGGTTACCATCTATCCTATCGTCCCGTTTCGGCTTGACGTTGAGTTTCGGGACACCCTGTATATGTATAAGTTTATCTCGACATTATTGAAAAGTAAACATAAACTAAAAAGTTTTTTATATTACAGTAGTAGCTACATCGTCATACTACTTTTAAAATATAGGTAAAAATAAAAAACTTAGTTCCGTGTATTTTACTTAACCTTTATCACATTTTAGCTCTTATTTTATCAGACGTGTGGTTTTAACCACGCAACGTTCCCACGGCCCTGCTACTTAGTTACATGGCTTAGGGAAAGCTTTGGCTTAGCTTTTAAGTAAGCTAAAACTTACTAAAGAAAGGCTAGTAAGTAATTTTGATATGTACAGTTGATCTTCAGTTCAGATAAGCTATTTTATAAATATTCAATGTATTTTAAGAAACATATACAGTAAGCTGCAGAAGTGCATACCAGCCCCCAACAACTAAATAATCTTAGATTTCTATTCTTTCGATTCTCATGATAGAGCTATACTAACTGATTTTATTATACGTGTGGGTACGTGTGGGTACGTGTGGGTCGGCAGTTCTGCAGCTCACTCTCCTTCTAGGTTTAAAAATGTGTACATATCTAACCGTAAACGTATAAACGATGCGTTCTTCAAGAGTTCCTCTAAGAAACAAAGACATCGCTTTGGCGAAGGTGGCCATTGTGACATACGGGGAAGCTCCTCGGTCTAGTGCTAGCATCACCTGCTCCATCATAAAGGCATCCGTCATCCCCAAACCACTATGCAGCACGTCCTTGAAATGTGATCTTGGTGCGAGTAAGTCAGGAAATAAAGAATTGTTTTATTTTATGATTTACATTCGAATGGTGCCGAAATGGTGGCGGTATTCGACCAGAAATGAAAACAGTTCGGGGAAAAAACATTTTTTAATTTTCAACATATCTATATGAAATTAATGACCTCGTCCTAAAATAGCAAAAAAATACTAATAGCCCTTTAAATTTTTTCATATGATTACCTTTTATATAGTATATGATATGATTATATGCCATGATTTGTTTTACGGGACTATGTGGTCACTTGAACTGCGCCCTGTCACACTGACTGTCACACATCTATTTATTATATCTTTTATTGTTTTAACTACGACGCAAGGGTAGTTTGGCAGATATTTACTTGCATGATTAAGATCGCTGTGTCGGGTAGGTAAGCCGAGGTAACGTTTCATATTGCATTATACCCGAGCCATGATAAATAAAACAAAAATAAGGAAAATATGTTTATTTAATTACCTACCTAAATAGTAAATCTTGAGCGTGAGGTTTTTCATCGCGTCTTTGGATTTTGTAGAAAATTACCATGATTCCTGCAAAAATCCTCAATTTATTTAATTAAACATAAATATAATTCAATTAATAATATTGTTTTATGGGTTAACTTATGTATCTAGTTACCCCATTCGAACTAGCAACAAATATTTCAATTATTTTTTGAAGTTTGGGGTTCATGTCGAGCTGTTGAGTCTTTCCGTTAAAGAGATGGCACAACTTACGAAAAGAGATTTTTCGGTAAATAACGCGGAAGGATGCAGATGAGGTACAGAAATAAAATAATCTTATATGTACACGAAGCCGTGAAGCGAGCGTGTTGTTTGGACAACAGTTTGAAGTTCAACTGTCATCTACCTACTTACTTTCCAATTCATCATAGGAAAAATGTGTGTCTTTCTGTATTTCCAACCATACGTGACCAAATTTCTTTCGAAATCTTATCTCCGCCATCGGATCTAAAGATGAATCCATGGACTCAGACATATTGACCCTGAATGTTTGTATTGAAGCCTGAAATTGGATGATCAAACTTAACTTTAGGGTTAACAATGAGGCACATAAATCAAAAATTCTAATCACTTTCACTTTAATCATGTCCATTAATTTCTGTTCAAAAAAATATAAGTAAAAGTACTAATGCAATAGTTTAAAACATAATTTGATGTAAACAGTACAAAAATTTACATTACAGGTACTTACTTAGGAAGACGCAGACTACGCTTGTATCTATAAAGTTAACTGTATCTGTAACGTAGATATAAGATGTAACTCAGTATCTTATAACGCAATTTACATAAAATTTTATTATCAAGTTAAATGGAATGCAGCTATTTATGTTGGAACGCTGAAAAAAGTTGGAGTCACAAATTTTTACAAAGTTAAAACAATGACATTTTTAATTATGTGTCTGATCAACAAATTAACAAGTTGGTCACGGATTCGGCTAGAAAAATACATAAATCACTAGTTGGTATTACAAAATAGTTTTATCCACTCACACAACCATTATAGGGAATTAATTTAGAAGCTGTTTTATAAGATTTCATTTTTAAAGGGTAGTTTTCTACCAATTTTATAATTTTTTTTTTTTCGTTTAGTACGAACCATTTTTCACCGTTGGGTTTCAACTCGGTTCCAGCTGTTTCTGGAGCCCCGAGGGTAGAAAGAATCTCTGGATCCTTATCGGAAAAAACTCTCTCGACTGGCCTGGTTCATTCTGGGAGGTCGATGGTTCTAGATTAGTGAGCGTCTACATACACATCTGGACTCGTTAATAATTATAAGATAAAACAAGGAAGATTTATTATTAGAATTATTTAAAATACCACTATTAAAATTTATAGATATCTTACTACATAGATACACAAGTTTCAAACCCAGTCCACGTCAGCGTGAACAGCATCAACCTTAATTAACTGCATAAAATTGAAGATTAAATCCTCCAAGAACCTGCCATCACCACAGAAACCATAAATAGTAACATCATGCATACAACCATCCCATTCTACTTGGTCGTATCTGTAATTGCCATACTTGGTATCATCTGTATCAGCCATCGGTACTTAAGGACATCGCCAGCAGCCCCTGACGAGAACGCACCCCGTATGCTGCTCCAGTCACACGTACGAAACCTGAGAGATAACTGGCAACATTTTTACTAAACGTCCCAAAATTGTTGCCGTTAGGGGGAGGTGTTACAGCCACTACCTACACTTATATTGCTGATGTCAACGGAAGCGGCACTTACTGCGTACCACGGTTCCGTATCTTCGGTTTTATCGTATGGTCTCATATTGAGGGGAAACTAGGTGGAGATTGGTAAAGCATTTTGGGTGCATGTGTGCAAAGTGCATGTTTATGATAAAGCAATTGATGTATTCAATTAATGATCAATTAGATTTAAAGAAATACACATAGACATTTAAGCAAATTTTATGTTTTGATTTACAAAAAAATCCAATAATTTGACATAATGTGTATAATGACGATTTTCATCATATAATTTAGTTTTAAAGGAAAATGTATTTAATGTAAATTGACATTATCTCTATAAGAACTAGTAACGTAAAAGTGATTACTTCTTCTTTCAATTTTATTATTATTATCAATTATTATAAATTAGACACGTTGACGCACCACTGCTGTGTTGGATGTGACTGAACAATATATTTCCTTTGTAACAATTTTATGTACCACAATTCTCAGAAATTAAGATATTTGAATTTGAATGAGCAACCTACTTTTAATCGGTAAACATCCGTTTGCCTAATCAGCTTAGCTTTAAGTTTTCTTTAGTAATAAAATTAATATTATATATAATTTAGGTTCCACATTTTTAGCTTTAATATGTGATTGTAAATTAGTATTTAGTATTTTTGAATAAAATAATTTCAATTATGCATCATTTTAATTAATTTCAGTTGTTTTTGGATCCTCCGGCTCTCAATTCTATAGTTAGTGACTGACCCAAATAACTGTTGGTACCAAAATGTATTATGTCAAATGGGTTTAGCTCGATATAATTGAAACCTGTGTGCTTTTACGCTAATGGTGATTCATTTGACTGACTGACAAGAAACTGATTTGAAATTTCCATTCCAAAGCATTAAAATATTTTAAAATTCAATATACTTATTTTAAATTGCATAGAGCAACCAATAGAGAATGGGTTAGTTAGATACAGTAAGGTGATGTAGTCATAACAAGAAAATCATGTCTTATGTTTTTTTAAATTTCCTACAATCATTTCCTCACGAACTTCATACAAGAAAATTCAAAGTACTAAAGACATTAATACACAAACAATCTAAACATTTTATACACTTTGTCCATTTTTTCGGAAATGATTACTAGTACAATATTCGAAATCATAATCTTAAATTATACTACAAGATAACAAACGCAGGAAATACTATAAATACTTACATTAACTCCAATTCATAAGCTACACTTCCTGAATGGTATGATTTAATTATTGATGACTCTAAATTTTGATAAACTGTAGTTAATAATTTATTTTCTTTCGGTAATAAGGATCGCGATATGTATCAGCATAAAAAAGATACTAATTACATGTGTTAAGGCTTGTGTAATATAGATAGAGATATCTCCGTTTAGGATTGCTGATATAAAATATATGTGATACATGAGTAAGGAAACATAATTATTTTTATTTTATCTCTCTCATTCCTAAACTGAAAACATGGGCAACCAACATTTCGTAAAGTGTTTATTACCTAACTTACAGTTTCTCGATGAAGTTCTGGGTAATACATCAGCTAACCTACTTAATTTTAAAACTTGTTTGTTAACCGTGGCATAAAATGTGAATCATCCTAAAAATATTAATAAAATATATCATTTATGCAAATTATTGATTCTGAGTAAGAAAAACACATTTTCAACTTGTATATTATTATTTCAGAACATGTAAATGATCATATTACCTACCAGAACGTTGTTTTTATCATACCTGATATAGAAACCTATATAATATTAATTTTTTTAAATGTATATTCAAACAGTTTCAAATAACTTGTTGCTTCGCTCGCCTCAATCAAGTGACACTTGGCATTATGTACTTCTGTAATAATGTCTGTGTGCGTTTTATGATAATGTATGGTTTGATAATTTCTGGCCGCTTACTATTTCAATTCAAGATTTTAAGTTACATTACAATAATCGCCACTTCTTTCAATGTTGAGGAAACAAACAAGCGCTCTATCTTATGTTTTAATGATTGACTAGGCAGTTACATTTTAGCCCAGTGTGGGCACCAAGTGGCTATAAAAGAGTAAACTGCTGGCCTTTCAGGTAGACAATACCCAAGGAACTCCAAAAGAGCTGGTGTCTTTTCAACTGCAGTATGGAAATCTTTCAAATTAATTACTCCATCGAGATCCACGTCCATTCGCTTCAACATTATATCCACCAGTTCCTGAAAACAAGTAACAAAAGTTAAAGATTGTGAGGTGTCTTTATTATAAGAATTAACCCCGGTAGGTGGTTTGGAATTTTTGAATCGCAAGCGATGACTTCTTTCATTTTATTGAAGAGCCACTAATAACCACTAATCATTTCAAAAGTATTTAACATAAATATTTGTTTTGTATGTCTTTTATAAAGTTACCTTATCTACTTTCATTAGATCAGTAAAGAAACATATTAAATGGCTTATTTATGTGGAAAATCGCTGAAACTGAAATGAAATGGAAAATTTCACCCCAAAAGTAGGAATTGGCATTTAGTAGCAGTAATCATGCTAATATTGTAGGCACGCACTTCTGGGCAATGCTCGGTTTCCAGCAATTTTTTTCCAATTAACGCTGCTATTTTAAAAATTATTTCAATTTCATACGGCGCTTCGTTGCCGTACGCTATGATTTGGCCATATATATATATAGTTGCACTTCCTTACATTTATCAATAACATGAATAACTGCATTGATCCCAGCGCGTGCTATCAATTTGCAGACGGCACATGTCTGGTTGCCGCAGACAAGGACTCTACAAGGGTTCGCGATAGACTACAAGCAATCTACAAGGGCGCGCGATAGACTACAAGTAACTTCGACCCTGGTTCGATGGTGTCATGATGCAGATCTGGTTACAAACAAAAATAAAGCAAAAGTAAAGGTAATAAAATCACCATACTTTAAAAATATTGAAATTGACAAGATTGTAGCTAAAACCGCTGCTGTCTTTAGGCTCCAAGGATTTAATTATGTTCATGCCCAGTTATATAAATAGTAAATACTCAGAAGTAATTATGATTAGAGATGGATGATACATTTATTTGGAGTAACCACGTGGAACGAGTATTCAGAAAATTAAGATAGGTTCTGGCTAAATTTAGTATATTAAAAAAGAAATACCCTTTAAAGTCAAGCTGATATTATATAAGTCCTAGTAGAATCTTATATTCAATATGGCATTAGCATCTATAAATCAGAGCTATTAAACATATTACATAAACTATTATATTAGTAGATTGGGGAAGGGCCCTTCTGTTTGTCTCTCGCTCAAACACTATCGCCGTCTACATTCACACACGGCTGTAAGGTCAACAACAAAAAAACAAATAATTAATGATTTTCTTTTGGCTACGTGACTTTTAGTTGGTTCTTGTTTAGGTGTAGTATTAATTTGCAGTGTTTTTTAAAATCCTTCTTCCTTTTCTTACTTTCCTTAAACTCTCCCTTCCTTCTACACAATACTCACCGCCTGGGTACGTCTTGATCCGTAACGACAGGACTGGCAAAGGTGGTGGAGGTGTAGCAATCTACCTCCGTGCAGATATACCTTTCAAGGTTATCAGCACTTCCCCGTCTCAATATTCCGAGTCAGCAGAGCATCTAGCCATCGAAAAAGTTGCTCCTCACAGTAAACTACTGCTTGCAGTCTTTTATAGCCCCAACTTAAGTATCGATTATTTCGGTACGCTTGTTGGTTTTCTCCACGATCTCTGTCCATCATACAAACACGTCATATTGATGAGTGATTTTAATACCTGTATGATAAAAAATTACTCCCGTTCCCACAAATTGAAATCCCTCCTATCCTCATTTAATTTCCATATTCTACCACTTTCGGCTACTCATCACTTTCCCAATTGTGTCCCCTCTTTGCTTGACCTCATGATTTCTTCCACTCCCAGCAATGTTACAACACATGGGCAACTTACTGCATCATTTTCCTATCAGGACCTTATTTTCCTGTCTTATCGCACCCGTATCCCCAAACGTAAACCACGTTATTTACTCCTGCGTAACAAGGAAATAAATTTGCGGCTTTGCAGAATGACGTCGAAGCTACTGTTTAAGCTTCTGTTTTAGCTTGTTCAACTATTGACGACAAAGTTGCGCATCTTAACAACTTCATTATTCAGTTATTCGATCGACACGCTCCTATGAAACGTGTTAAACTGAAGCTAAAAAAACGTGTTAAACTGAAGCAATAAAAGAGTCCATGTCAGTCAGAGACAAAGCTTTCCGGAAATACAAACGTTGTCCAAATGATCACAACCACGAGCAATACAAAAGCTTACAGAATCGGTGCAGCCATATGTGTCGTGATGCAAAAAGACGCCACTTTTATAATTCCCTTGTGACTCGTGGTTCTGCGGAAGTATGGAGATTCGTTAAATCCGTCGGTATCGGCAAATTCTTCAACTCTTCTATTAAAGAGTTTGATTTGAGCACTCTTAATAGACACTTTTCCTTTCCGCCCCTTTCTTTAACCCCTACCGATACAGCTAATACCTTGGCTTATCTGTCTAAACTTCCAATAACAAATCCTCCCATTGTCTTGACAGATGATGTCAAGAAATCACTGCTATCCATCTCTTCAGCGGCAGTTGGTGATGATAGCTTGTGTTGGAGAATGATTAACACGATATTACCTCTCCTGCTACCTACTCTGTCTCATATCTTCAATTTTTCAATATCATCTTGTATCTTTCCAAAGCTCTAGCTAATGTCATTCTTCTACCTAAAATTCCCAATCCATCTTAATTTTCACATGTTCGACCAATATCTATCTTACCTTTTTATCTTATAAACATTGAATGCCGTAGGTTTCGACATCCTTATTGGCATCCTCAAATCCATTAATGTTTATCCTTTCGCAATCTCTTGGTTCCTCTCCTACCTCCTCCTCTTCATTAACTCAGTCACTAAAGTAATTTCATCTAAATTTCACTTGTACGCAGACGACTTACAGGTTTACCGCCATTTCATTGAGTCAGATATGGAATTATTAATTTTTTTATTTTATTAAAAACATTTATTTTCCTATGCAAACAAAAGAGAACTTAATTACAACATACTGTTACTTAACATAATTTAAAAAGGCACAATTCTTCTAATTATCCAGTTCTCCAGGTGAGTAAAGTTTTACAAAACCATTCTACCCAATAACATAGTGAACGAACATAGGTCAATGAATTACCTATTTTAAATAAATGTACAAATACCTAACCTAACCCAACAAAAAACAGCAAACATTACTTCATGCTTGATAAATCCCTAATACTTTCTATATTCTATTTTAACCCATAGGTAAGTATGATTGAATGAATGATCCAAAACAAATCCAAATGAAAAAAATAAAAACAAATTTGCACACAATTACATTTTTGACTAAGTTTGCATATAGATTACAATAAGTTCCTACCTTTATATCTAACGATACATATTCAACGGCTTTATACATAAAATTGAGCAAAATTAACCAAGCACATTATATTAAAAAAAAAAAAACCAGTAAAACAAAGTAATGGGAAACCTAAACATAAATGTACCCTTCCCACTCATGTATGGGTAATCCGTTATTGTTCAAAGTTAACGTTCTAAAATGTTGCACAGTATTGATGGCAACAGTCGACATTGGCAACTACCCCCGCACTAGTAAAAACTGTGTTGCGGCAGCGTAGTGTCGTCGTCTCAGGTGACCAAGCATTGTAATTATGACGCATGGATACAGTATATGCAAATATTCAGATGTTTCGTTTCTTATGATACATTAAACTTAAAATTAAAATGTAGCACGTGTTAAATACGATTTTACATTGTTATAATAGTTTGAAGTATTTTAAAGAAAGTAAGTATTGTACTTGCAGCATATTTAAAAGGAAATTTATAAAATTGGGATTATGAATACTTAGAAATGCAATACAAAAGAATACTATATATCATTATAATATGTATAATATTTTTATTTATACTATATATCACAATATAAACAATTAGAAAAATACAATAATTATAAATCGATAAACTATAATGACTAAATATAATAGATGATATAATAATAGAATAATAAATATATATATTATATATATATATATATATAAATGTTGTATGTTATATATATATATATAAATGTATATATTCCGTAAGATATATTCTATAAAATGTATATTTGTTATATATAAATCACACCCTCATCAACATCTCAGTGGATTCATAGTCCAATGTGGATAGATACTTTGTTATTAGTACTTTGAAAGTACGAAAAGTTATGTTTCTAAGTGATTGTTTTATTATTTTGCCGAGTTTGTTATACAACCAAGGACCCAAATATGAAAAACAGTTACGAGCGAAGATTGTTTTAAAACAGGGTACTCTATAAACAGTAAAAAAGCGTCTTTTTAAAATAACATCCTGTGGTGGTTCAATCCTATGTTGCCGCAAGACTAAGTTTCTTATAAATAACTGACGAATAGTTAAAACTGAAAACTCTTTATATAGTTTATCATTTGGGTAATCGAACCTTTTAAAATTTAATACTTTTATTGTGGCTCTTTGTGCGCGTTCTATTTTAATAAGATGGGATTTAGCAGCACTCCCCAAGACTGTAATACCATACGTCGCTATAGATTGGCACAATGAATAGTATACTATCTTGATGGTAGTAGGTTCTCTGATGTGTCTGATTTTTTTGAAGATACATATAAGTTTTCTTAATCTCTTACATAATACATCAATATGTGACTTCCAGTTCAAATTGCGATCTATGGTGACCCCTAGATATTTAATGGAAGATACCTCTTGAAGCTTAATACAGTTACAAGATGAATTTTTATTTTTACAGGTATTTGTGTGTGCTTGAATGGTGAACTGAGATGGTTGATTATTGTTATATATACTAAAAGTAACAAATTTTGTTTTATCTAAATTAAGTGTTAAAATATTACTATCAAGCCAATTCAAAACGGCCGCCAATCCATCTTCACTTACCTTCCTAACTTCACTCCACGTTGGCGCATCAAAAAGAATGACGGTATCGTCAGCAAATGAGAGTACTTTACAGTTTTTCAAAATGGTTTGACTTAGGTCATTTA
Organism: Marasmarcha lunaedactyla; assembly: GCA_923062675.1. Lineage (NCBI taxonomy): Eukaryota > Metazoa > Arthropoda > Insecta > Lepidoptera > Pterophoridae > Marasmarcha > Marasmarcha lunaedactyla. Next base: position 14,956,512 of record OV281339.1, on the reverse strand, counting down.
GGTAAATTAAGAACAGAGTCGGGCCAAGCACTGAACCCCGTGGCACACCAAAATCTATGTTTATAGGATTACTAATCACACCATTAATGTTTACGGATTGAGTGCGGTCGCTTAGATAAGAATGAAAAAGTTGAAGGGGAATCCCACGTACTCCTGCATTTTCCAGTCTACATAACAATATGGGAACAGAAACAGTGTCAAATGCTTTCGCAAGATCTAAAAATATAGCGACGCATCTGCTTCTGTCATCCAGCTTTTGAGTAACATGCTGAACTAGATCCTGAATTGCGTCAGCAGTTGACAATTTCTCTCTGAAACCATACTGATTTGCAGACAAGAATTTATTTGTATCAAGGTATTTAACCAGTCTTATATTGATAACCTTTTCCAATATCTTAGCAAGTGTTGGCAAGAGACAAATTGGTCTGTAATTGGTTACACTGTCTCTGTCACCAGTCTTGTAGACAGGAGTTACAATAGATCGTTTCGATGATTTCGGAAATGTACCGGTCGAAAAACACAAATTACAAATATATGAGATAGGTCCCGACAGATATTCAGCGACTTGTTTGATAAATATTGATGATATTCCATCCCAGCCAGTTGATGGGGAGGTTTTTAGAGACCGAATAATTTTATTGATTTCGTACTCATCTGTTGGTAAGATCATAAATGAATTAAGTGGGCTTAAACAATTTTGTAGGTTTGTAGTTAAATCGGTTTCACTTTTGCCCAATCTAGACAAAATATTTTTTGCATGGGATTTTCCTACATTAGCAAAGTATTCATTAACAGTGTTTGCTGAAGCAAGGGGCGTATTTTCTACATTGAGTAATTCAAGAGAAGGTTTAGTCTTAGAGTCTAGATTACATATTTGACTTATTGTCTTCCAAGTTTTTTTGATGTTGTTTTTATTTTTATGTATTTCAGATTTCTCAAAGTTAGTTTTAAGATTATGTAAAAGTTGATTACAGAAATTTCTATATCTTTTATAAGTTTTATGTAATACAAAATCATTAGGATTATTTCTATGTTTGACATGAAGCTTGTCTCTCCACCTGATACACCTTATTCAGCCAGGAGTCATCCATGGCTTAATATTAGCTTTTTTGTGGTTCAGTTTATATTTTACAGTACAGTTAACTAGAGTACTTGATATTTTATTTATAAATGCATCCGTTACCTCGTCAGGATCTCCACTATTGTAAATATCCAACCACTTCATCTGTTTGAGCTCATTTGCCGCTTTGGTGTAATCAATTTTAGAAATCATTCGACTTCTTTTGTTGATCTGTGTTTTGTTTTTAATTGACAATATAATATAGGAATGATCGGTAATAGAAGAGTTACAAACGATTGTGGTAGCTTTACATCCCATTTTTAGAAATGAGTGATCAATACAGTTTAGTTTTAATATAGGTATAATATATGATCTGCGATATTCGTTCCACAACCATATTGAATTTACGCATATACAATATGTGCATAGTTTTGTTTAGTGCGTGGCAATTCATTCATTCATTCGATTAATTTATTTTTGTTATTACTTAATATATTTCTATACTTATAAGCACAGGAATAAAAACATATATTGACGTATAAAAACACACACATACACACCCTCATATACACAAACACATTAAGAGACACATCCGCTGCTAATGTATCGGCCTACTGTAATAGTAATAAGTAATGTATATAATGTGGTTAACTGTTATTGGCTTCACATGTATTGTAAACCTTTTTTATATATAATAGAAATAGGCAATGAGCTGATGTTAACCTGAATATGATAAAATAAAAAAAAATAAATAAATAAAATAGACCACGGGTTGGATAGTAATGACTTGGCATGAGACCATGCATAGACAAATGGGTTAGGTAGTCAGAGGATCTTGTGTCTTTATTGCCGTCTTTAATGTCTATATTTATATCCCCTGTAACTACAAGAGTTTCAATGTGTTTAAGGCTATCCAAGGTATTATTAAGTGACTTTTTAAATTGGTCGATAACGTTAGTGCACGGCGATCTATAAAGTGCTACAATTGCGTATTGTTTGTCAATCTCAATAATCAGACAGTCAGCGTCTGCTATTTCAGGCTCATAGACTTTGACATTGAGTTGATCATTTACATATACCACGACACCACTGTTCTGATTGATGTGACGCGTTGATGAAAAACAAGAGTAGTTAGTCAAGTTCGGTATATTTCCTAGATTTTTAAGCCAGCACTCGGTTAAAACAATAACAACAAAGTTAATTTTTAGTCTTGAGAGATGAAATGTGAATTCACTGAAATCACGATCTATACTCCGAATGTTCTGAACAACAATTTTAAAGTCACTCAAAGATAGACTCGGCACGTCCTTACAGTCAATGGCGTCATCAATCAAGAACGCCTCACCAACACTAACATTTATATCAATGTCAGTGCTGACTTCGTTAGCCTCAAATGACATTTTGTGTAGAGGTTAGTCTTTGCGTAAAGTTTTTCAGCGTTCCTGATGCCCCCCCACAAACTGTATAAGCCTTACCGAGTGCATTCTGAAGTGTGACGATATTTAATGAGAAAATTATAGTGTTCAGAGAAAACAGAGTACTTAAGATGGCGTGAAATATTGACAATATTATAGTATATAGATATTTATTTGAATGAAATATATAAAAATAAAATAGAAATACTATGGTATTAAATATACTACAGAGATGTAAAAAAATATACATGCAAGTTAACACAAATATGATGCAAGAGGGTAAAGAAAAGAAAAAATAATAATAAAAATAGTCTATAGCATAGCAATAGTTCCATAGACACGAGTACAACTTTAGTTTATATAGTCAATCGAACGTACCACCACTTTTCAGGGCTTCTAAGTCTTCATGCTTTTCTATACGAAGAGCAGGTTTATCACTTTCTTTTCTTAAAAATACAGTGCCTTTGGAGACCCAGCAAAACTTGTATAAGCCTTCTTTTAGTAGCAACTTGGCTGAAGACAGCAGCATCTTGGTTTTTGGAGTCAGCTTCTCAGAAACGTACACGGGGGTTTTAGGAGTCTTTAAACCTAAATGATTACTGTTCAGTCTATCACCCCTGTTCTCCTTATTGTATATTTTGACTGCTTCGATTACACTAACTTTCTGAGTAAAGTTTTTAAATTCTATTATAATTGGAGCGTTAGCTTTACCTCCACGATAAATTTGTTTGATCGAATCCATTCCCGTATTACTTTTTATAGATTTCATCATATGTGTAACTATTTCATGTAAATCTTCATTCTCTACTTTTGGTAAATTTCTTATTTCAAGAAATGTTTTGAGTTGGTTCTTTTGAAGTTGATCTAATTGGGACTCCAGCAAACAAATCTTGTTATGCGCATTAGTGCAGTTAAGCTCCAAAGTAGCAACTTTTTTTTTCATTTCATTTTGTAGTTCTATATGTTGTTGTAGCTTCTTTTCTATCTCACAATTACTCTCTATTATTTTGGCATTTTGCAAAGTAAGAGCTTCAATCGCTTTAAACAGGTTCTCATACTTTTTTTCCTGGCTTAATTGAAAATCTTGAAAACTTCCTTTTATATCCTTACAGAATTCAGCAAATTGTTCATTTTCAGGATTTTTTCTTTTTCTCGTATTCATTCTGACATCACTGTCATCATCACGAATGTTTAGGTTTGGCTGCGATGAGTACGTAGATGTTGATGGTGATCTTTTAAGTGGCATCTTAATGTTTAGGGTATACTGTGCTTAAGAGTTGATCACACACGGGTCGCGTGGTTGCTTGAGCGGGGCACAAGACATCTCCTTTCTTTTCGCTCGTAGATTCCTCGTTAGCACTCGCGTTACGCAAAAATATATTCTTTAGAAATGTGATATAAGGTTAAAAATCACAAAATTATTAATTAAAAATGCTCTAAAAATCTGATACACGTCTACTACGCTTGATGTCTTACGACGAACTTACTCGAATCTGCAATAGCTTCAATGAATCTGGATCTAGGTCTAATTAGTGACTGGTCTAAATCCTTTGGTATCCTTGTTAATCCTACAAAGTCACAAGCCATGATTATTGGCAGTCACTACTTGCGTGATGGCCTTGACTTCTCCCTCTACCCGCTATCACACTGAACAATATTCTGATTGCTTTCACTGATAAAGCTAAGAACTCGGGTGACATTTTGCTGCTGTTTTTATCGATTCTTAATTTTTGTAATGTACTTTTTTTTATTTTTTTTTATTGTTTACGTAGGTATATTTCTTATTGTATTTTTATTATATTATTTATATTATATATTTATTATAGTATTTATGTAGGTTTATTTATATAATTTTAAAATAATTTTTATGTCACTCATTAAAGTAATTATACCCTAAGAGTACACACTATTATTGCATTCTTTTTTTTTTTTTTTTTTTTTTTTTTTTGTTCCCCTCCGCGGGAAGGGCAGGAGAATAAAAATGCCCTGACGCATACTCTGGCGCGATTCCAAAGTTATGTGGGACTCGTCCCGACGCCTACCAGGACCATATCCACTAAAAACCCCCTGTCGGCTCGTGCATTTTTGCCACTCAGCCTTCATCTGAGCGACGGCCAATTGGAGAAAGAGGCCGCGCTAGCGGGGCCCAGAAGGGGTCACCCGCTGGGATTACATAGCACTGAAGGTGCTCAAAGCACTGAAGGTGAATACGTAGCACTGAAGGTGCTCAAAATGAAAATCAATAATTAAAACAAAAATTAAAAAATTGCAAAATAAAATTGAGTTAATTCACATTTACGTTAGAATTAGGATTTACGTTAGAATTAGAATTTACGTTAGAATTAGAATTTGCGGCCAGAAGGGCCTCGAGATCGCGTGACAGTCTGGTGGATGAGTACGCTTGCGCATTTCTAGGCGTAGCGACTTTGAACTTCGAGTCTAACACAGGAGCAGCATATGAGACCGAATCACGAACTAGAGGATTGGGATGGGTTTCGGAGCGTTTGAAAAACGCTTCAGAGAGTGTTTTGAGATGTTGTTGCACTGTAGGCAGTTCAAGATCTCTATGCAAGTCCGCGTTACGCACGTACCACGGTGCGCCTGTGGCCCGGCGGCAAAAGAGGTTTTGAACTACCTGCAGTTTGTGCAGGAGGGAGGGTTTGGCGTGGGCAAAGATTGACGAGGCATACGTCATGACGGGTCTAACGCAGACCTTGTAAAGTGTGCGTTTGTTTCTGAAGGACATTTTACTTTTTCTACCTAACATGCTATTTAGGCGGACTAAATAGTGACGAGCGAGTTTCGAAACTCTTTCAACGTGTGGCTTGAAAGAAAGCGTCGGATCTAATGTGACGCCTAAGTATTTAGTACTGCGCTTCCAGGGGATGGGAATGCCTAACATTCGAACGTGGGGATCGCCATCGGGACGACGGCGTTTGTGGTCGAAGCGCATCGCAGAACTCTTTTCAGGGTTCACATCGATGCGCCATTCTTGAAACCATGCACCAAGGGCGTTTACGGCCCTTTGGAGTCTGGTTACAAGGTGCCGAACACTGTGGCCCCTGGTATAGAGTGCGGTGTCGTCAGCAAAGAGGGCGAGTTCGACGCCTTTCGGCGGGATGGGAATGTCGTTGGTGTACACGGTGTACAGCAGAGGGGCGAGGACTGAGCCTTGAGGGACTCCAGCCTTTATGGGACGAGGTGCAGAAAGCGTGCCTTCGTGTTTAAATCGAAACGTACGGTCTTTGAGAAACGACGCTATTAACCTGACTAGGCGATCCGGTAAGCCTTGTAGAGTTTATAAACGAGACCACTGTGCCAGACTTTATCGAAAGCCTTGGCTACGTCAAAGAAAACCGCGACTGTTTTATAACGACGCGGATAGAAACCGTCAAGTATATACTCGACGATTCGGTGGACTTGCTGAGGGCAGGAGTGTTTAGCGCGAAAGCCGAACTGATGGGGAATAATGAGAGGATCGCCATCCGTTGGAAACAGATGGTTCCGCATTCGAGAAAGTATGACTCTCTCGAGAAGTTTAGACATTGCCTTGAGGAGGCTGATGGGTCTGTGATTAGCCGGGACGTTCAGAGGTTTGCCCGGCTTGGGAATGCCTATGACTGTCGCTTCTTTCCAAGCTTTTGGAAAGTAGCTATGGTCGAAGCAGGCATTGAAAATGATAGCTAACAAGGTAAGCATCTGTTGAGGTAGGTGCTTAAGTGCGTGGTTGGAAATTCCATCCGCACCCGGAGCCTTTTTGGACTTTTGATTTCTAATGAGAAGCAAGATTTCGTCATTAGAGACTGTGACAGGGTCGGCGATGATGGGGAGAGAGTCTCTGCGAAGGACTTCGTCCTCCACCGCCTGGATGTGTGAGGGATAAGCAGGTTGCGTGCTGGGCGAGCATTGTGCGGCAATGCTGTCGGCGAAGCATTCGGCTTTCTCTTCGAAGGCAGTAGTGCCATCGGGACGAGTGAGAGGAGGAACGTGAGAGACGGTGTCTACGCGTAAGGCTCGGGCCATGCTATAGTACGCTTGGTGGGACGGAGAGATATTCGACATGAGATCGTTCATCTGAGCGTCTCGGAGTTCCGCGAGGCAAGACCTAACTTTACGTTGAAGCTGATTCGCAGCTGTTCTATAGGCGGGCGTGGGATATTTCTTGGCTCTCCGGAGAGCCGCGTTTTTAGCTTTAATAAGATTGCTAACGGCTAAGGGAAGCGTGGGTTTGCCTTGCTTAGCAACCTTTTCGTTGTCACTGATGGCTGAGTTGATAGCATCAGTGAGAGAATTTACTAATGAATCGATTTTATCCGGGCTATCTAATTGTTCGGGAGAGATCGCGAGTGGAGAGTTCGGAGCCTCTAAGGCTGAAACTAACGTACTTTTAAAACCTTTCCAGTTGGTAAAGGTCTTAGGAGATGAGGCGTTATCGTTCGGCGGTCCTAGCACGAGGGAAACGGGGCGATGGTCGGAGCCTAGGTCATCGAGCGGTTCGATAGACCTTAGATCAAGATTGATTCGCTTGATAATTGCAAAGTCGAGGATGTCAGGAGAGTAGGACGGGTTGTTGGGATAGTGAGTGGGAGTGATGGGGGATATGACGTCTAGGTCAAGGGAGTTAGTGATGTCGAGGAGAGCGATACCGCTGGTGTTAGTCGATAGGCACGTCCAGTCAGTATGTTTGGAGTTAAAGTCTCCGAACATAATGACTGAATGGCCGAGGGCGAGAATGGCCTCAAAGTCGCTGCGGATTGGTCTGGTACCACTAGGTATGTAGATTGAAGCTATGGTGATGGTCGGATGACCAGTCATAGCCAATCTACACACAGTGGCTTCCATGTTGAGGAGAGGAGGAGTAGGGAGAGGACAGCAGTGGAAGCCTCTTTTGAAATATATAGCGGTGCCGCCGAAACCGTCGGAGTTGGGCCTATCGTTACGAATAAACGCGTACTTAGGTATAGCGAATCCCCTGGAGCGGTTTGGAGTAAGCCATGTCTCCTGGAGAAGGAATAAGTCAGGTTCTTTGTTCTGAAGGAACACTTTAATTTCGGGAAGGTTGGTGTTAAGGCTACGAGCGTTAAAAGATACTAGGGATAAGCCCTTGGGTTTAATACGACTGGACGCGGGATTCGCGGGTCTAGACATTATAATTTATTATTTACGAATTTATAAATTATAAAAGAATTTACAACGAACTTAGGAGCGAGTGATGCTCGGCTAAAGCAAATAAACGCTCTTGAGGAGAGCGGGCGGCTCGCAGTTTGCGTGCGAGCACGGAAATTTCGTTAATATCGACGTTTTGAATAACGTCGAATACGGTCTTCATGTCCTCAGCCAACGACGACTGAGGTGCGGATGACGGAGAAGGACGCGGCCCTACGGGAGCTACGGGAGCTGGGATGGGTCGGGAAGGTGCAGGCGGGACGGCCGGACGCTGCCTCCAAGACAGAGCCGGAGTAGGTGTCGGCTGAACGGGCTTTGCTTCCGGGGGACCCCGGTTGCGCAGCGGCGGGAAGTTGGCAGGAGTGAGCGGCGGCGCCGGTTTTGGCGCGACCCTCTTGGTGGTGGAGCGCGGAGCGCGCGGGCAACCCCTGTAGTTAGCTGTGTGGCCGGACTGGCCGCACAGCACACAGGCAGGGGGGGAAGTGGATTCGGGAGTGCGAGTGCACTCCTTAGTGAAGTGAGGATCCAGGCACTTTACGCACCTGGGGGGAGCTGAACAGTTAGCCGCTGCGTGGCCATAGAGCTGGCAGCGGTGGCACTGCCCAGGGTGACCACGAGGGTTGGGACGCTCGACGGAGATATTTGAGAGTCCGCAAATTGTGCGAGCCTCTCTAAAGATCTCCCTCGAGTTGGGAGTATTCGACAGGATTACTAACGCTAAGGGAAAACGCCTACCGCGGTTGGAGTGCATCTTGTGCACTGCTGTGACCGGGAAACCCTGAGACTTAAGGTCATCGAGAATGTCTTCGTTACTGAGTTCGAACGGGACGCCCCGTAGTACAGCGCGGATCTTACGCTCCTCCGGGAGGGCGTAGGTGTGATACGCGATATGATTTAATGATAGTAGCCTGGTAAACGCGCGGAAGTCGTCGACGGTCGCTACTTTGATTTTGATTGTATCGCCAGCGTTGGCGGCTTTTAAGTAATTGATTTTGTGCTCTTTGCACAAGTTTGAGACCGCGGTCCAGCGCGCTTTTTCACGCAGGAATACGGGCGGAGGGAGCTGAGGCTTCGGCGGGACGGGAGCGCAGCGCGTCGCTGGCTTCGATGTGACCGACGGAGACGCGGTTACTACGAGCGATTTTAACGGCGCGGGGGCTGGTGTTGAAGACACCGGGGAGGGCTCGGGTATTGAAGATACCGAAGCTTTCTTCGAGCGCTTTTTGGAGCGCTTGGCGACAAGTTGGAACGCGGGCTCAGGAGAGCCGGTTAAGGTGACATTATTGCATTCATATTAAACTCTCCACTCATAGGTCTGCTATAAGAAATTTCTATAAAAATACGCTGTGCCTTTGAACTTACTTTAAATCACTGTTTAATTTTCTTTAACTACTGTGTGTACATAAATTGTGAAATAAATAAATATGTATAAATAACGGTGACTTTTTTTCGTAAGCCCCTTGACTTTCTTTTGTATTGAAATTAAATTAAATAATTTATATCTTGGAAACTACCAACAATTGCTGGGGATATGCGTATTTAATGAGAATGGCGTGCGGGGTCGCTGGAGTTTGGATAAATGCGGATGGAAGGATAGGCACTTAAGAAAAGCAGCACTAACCTGGTGTCACTCGTAATACACGTCATGGATGTCAGCGTGGCATCCAGCGGGCTGCGGCAACTCCTTCAGGAAGTCTTACGTAGTTAATAAACTATGTGCACTTTGTCTATCGAACACTGTTAGGTACACTTTACAACATATAGTTAAATCACATAAAGCTCAATTTGATAGAAAAGGTTATATTCTCTTCGAACAGTTTCTTCTTCGAACAGCGAAGTATATGACAGTTCACGTCGTCTTCGCAGTGTATGCGCAGCTCGGCGTCGCTGGATTTGTGATTATCACGCCATCCATCCCTTTCGCACCTATTAGTATTGCTGCTTGTAGGAAAGGGAAAGGGACACAGAGTAGGAATGGAAGGACTATAAGGATTGAAGCGCCATCCCCATACAAATTAACGAACGCGTGAACAATTGCAAAACATATATGGGGCTTCAATAGATAGTTATGGTAGTCCATAACTATCTATTATCTGGCATCGGCTTAACTAGTTATGAGAAACACCCTGTATAATAGTAATTATAATAAATCCCCAGGCAAACTGCATGCCACCTGGCTCCAAAGAAAGCAGAGCTTGTGTTACTGATGACCATACAGCGAACTGGGAGGAATCCCAGAAGAAATGTACAATACAATTGTAGACAATACAACAACTATGACCTGAGAACTCATTCTCTGTTCATCACACAAATTGATGCCCTGACCAGGACTTGAACCAGTGATCTCAAGCGTATGGGTATAGGGTTACTAGTACCAACTACCCTACTCGGCCGTCGAACTATTTGTTGGTACCTTAACTGCTTCTTCGACATCATCGTCACCGGATGACTTCGTAATACTTTTCTTCATTAATTGGTACATAGTTTCACGCCGAAGAGAGCCTTCTCCAAGCAAATCATAGCACTACGAGGAAAAGGCACCTTATTAACATTTTGAAAGTAACAACTACTTTAATGTTTTCTTTATTTGTGAAGCTCAAAATGTAATTCTGAACCAAAATGAGGTACAGACAAATACCAAGAGTTTTACCTTCTGTAAAATTCTCCTTACTTTTGAAATGAACCTTATTATTAACCTTACAATATGAAGGATTATTTAACAAATAACGTTTATCAATTGAAATATATTTATCTCTGCTTATACTCGTTGACTAACTTATACATTATCTTTAGATACATACTCGTACAAATATCATTGGATTTGGTAGTCAATATTTTACTCTGAATGTGTTGAACTTTTTAACAACTTTGTTCAATATTTTGGTGTCACTTTGTTATCCTAACATTGTTTTATTTAGATGTAGTATTACTGTCAATCAGAATTCACCAAATTGTTAAATAGAAGCATCATAATGAAAGGTGGTTCATTAATATCAAAGTCCTACAGGATAAATAAAACGAAGTAAATACAATACCGTAAAAGCGTATTGGACACGTTCTTCCAAAGTGCCCCTCAGAAACAGAGATATCGCCTTAGCAAACGTTGCCATGGTAACGTATGGAGATGTACCTCGGTCCAAAGATACCATCACACGCTCCATCATATACGCGTCAGTCATTCCCAGCCCATTGTGAAGTATGTCCCGAAAATGGGCCCTATTGAAAATAAACTTTAGTACGCAAAGATTTAGGTAGGCTTTTGAAAATTTTTTTAAATTCTGTACTTTCTTGCGGCGGTAGAGAAGATATCGTTTAATTCTAATGAAACTTAATTATTTTGTCGTGATATGTCTTTTTTGTTCAAAATAAAGACATAAAACGTTTGCGTTTTTTATTTTACAAAACAAATACGCAATGTAAGTAACACTTATTTCAAAGATTAAACTAATATTTATGTAAGGTATGTAACTTTCGTTAAATCAAATAGCGGAAGATAGATGGCGTTCTAACATGACGCAGTTGAGCAATGGATCGGGTACTCACACAAACTTAATTATACTTTTAAACTTTAAATTTATGAAACTGAAAAAGACAGAAAATATGCAATATAATCCCCATATTCCGTTCGTATCTCGATTCGATCCCATAATCAGGTATCAAATTTTGTTTTTGTTTTTATTATAGTAACTGGACTGTCGTAACGTATCGTGGACAGGTTGTTTATGGCCCTATTGGCCTTTTAAATTTAACCAGTCCTTGTGGCGTAGCGCTGAGGGTGCTGAGCCGGAACTTAAAACTACTCCTAATATGGTATGCCAAAGGGCACCCGAGAGGGTAAGGACCTTGGCTTAGGTCATCGTAAATTGAAACTACCACTAGTTTGAAAGGGTCATCTACGTAATGCATACGTCGAGCTAGCCTGGCCCAATGGCTTAGGGGAATCGAATACCGTGTTGCCCTATTTCGAATTAGAACGCTGGCGATCCCTGATGTAATAGCCTCGTCGGGATTTATTCGCCATCAGTATCAGGATCGCGGATGCCTGTGAAGAACCGCTGCGTTGGGGTTGGCTGTGTTGTCAGCTGAAATTTTGACCAGTGGCTTGAGATGATGGGGAGCGTTGTCAAAGTGAAGTCTAGATGCCAGCTTCATAAACGCGGCAATGGGGACATCCTTATGCAAATCTAAACTATGGACATACGGAGGAGTCCCGACGCATTTGTGTAAGAACCTATATTGGATAACTCGAACGTGACTGAATTCCAGGTGCAGGTGCAGGAGCGAAAACCACACTGACATATGTCATGATGGGGTGATGCAAGTTTTGTTAAGTGTGAACTTATTTCTCGCATTTCGCGTCGCGGCGCGGTCCCAAACGCGTTTTGTGTGATCCGCTAAAGAGAGTCTTTTAGCCCAGGGAATCGGATTACATCAAAAGTTTAAACAACGGTATTCCAAAATCCGTAAATTCCTGCCTTATAAATAAATAAACAATTTATATAAATATGAAGTATGAAGTATGATTTCTTAATTTATTTTTTATGTTGAAAAAAAACCAAAAGAATATTTCTATTTAAATGGTACATTATTTTACGTCTAGCCCCTTTGCGGCGAGCTTGCTTAAATCTGAGCCAGTAAAATCGTGGAAAAAAACCAAAAAAGGATATCTCTTGCCGCTTCTCCGTTAAATTCGATTGAGCTCTTTATGTGTCTTGTAGTTTGTTAGCAGTAGCTAAAGTTAAATTCGTTAATTTATTTTTGTTACGAGTCGTTTCTGGGTTTTTCTTGTTTAGTTTATCTCTTTTATTTGTTGCATATAAGTTGTATTCTTTTTTGTCGAAATAGATTTGAAGCCTAAGCTGAATAGGCTAGAAACCAAAGCGTCTCCAAAGGTTTCCTCCTTCGTCACATATTGTTGTTTTTACTGTGTCTCGGATTATTATAAGATTTTGAGATTATCGCATTTATAAGATTTTTATAAGCTTATCGTTTTTGTTGCATTATATTTATTTTTTCACAAGTGCTACCAGGCATAAGCTACCGAGATGCATTAAATAACTTATAAAACACATTTGGGACCAATTGATCAAAATGGTGTAGTGTTCGAGTCCTGTCCGGAGCATTAATTTTTGTGACTAACACAGTTGTTTGTTCTCGGGTCGTGGTTGTTGATATTTATATACGTATGTTCAGTCTACACTCGCGTGCAGCTAAATCTACTCATTTTACAAAATGGAATAAGAGTGTGTTTATTTTATAATTACTGAAATTATTTATTTGTATATTACAATATTCAACTATACTTTTCGTTATAAATATATTTTTTGGAAGTTTATTTTATAAGCTTTACAATAATTATCTAATTTTAAGAATCTGCTGTAGAATTGTAGAGTTAATCAAATTTGAATGACGGTGCAACAAAATGTTTATGATAAAAATAATCATAGCCATAATTGAAATTAAACAAAAATAAAATGTTATGAAAATTAAACAAATTTATTTAATCAATATTTAGTGTTGTTTCCCCTGAACCTAATAACAGCCCGAAGGCAATTTCTAATCGACCTGATAAGCTTCTTTATCAGATCTTGAGGAAAGGCTTCCCACTCCTCTTCCAGCGCTGTCTTCAGCTCCGTGACGCTTGCAGACCCTGAATTTCTTCCCCGTACCCTTCGTTTTAGCTCATCCCATACGTGTACTATGGGATTGATATCCGGGCTGAGTGGTGGCCAGTCCATGGTCTAAATACCAACATCGTCCAGGAACTGACTAGTGACTCGTGCTGTATGACACTGGGCATCCTCGTGCATTAGGAGAAAACCATGCTCTATAAAGCCTTCATAAGGGGTCTTCCACGTATTGATCCGCAATCAGACCGCCTCGATGGCCTCCGCCAGGGATGAAAACAAGGTCTGTTTTTTCTTCCATTGAAATGCCGGCCCACATCATACATGAACCACCACCATAGGAAACTGTTTTCGCGAAACAGCATTACGCAAATCGCTCGCCTGGACGCTCGTGCTCTCCTGTCACTGCCATGTACACAAACTCTGGACTCGTCACTAAACAGAACTGACCGCCATTGCTCAGCGCTCCAACTGATGTATTTGCGAGCGAATGCAAAGCGAGCTTGCCGGTGAGTTGTGGTCAATTTGGGACCTCTGGCAGATCGTTTCGGAATCAGGTTAGCATCTCTTAGGCATCTTCTAACCGTCCATTGACAAACAGCTACTTCTTGAACCTCTCTCCGGCGTCAGTTTAGTCCATTTTGTGAACTCAGTCGATTTAGCTTCACGCGAGTGTAGTTTTCCCCCAGTTTGCTGTATGGTCATCCATAACACCTTATTAACATTTCGAAAGTAACAACGATTTAGTATATTATTTATTACTATCATATTGTCAGTGGCAGTCCTTTGTTCACATTTTTTAATACGAGATTATGGAATCAGTTTATAATAATAATAATAATAATAAATTTCTTTATTTGCTAGTATATGGGTACAAATGGGTATTAAAAACATATTGACGATCCTTACATATACTGCTGTATAATGCAGCGTGCAAATAAAGTGTCATAGAATTAGCATTATCATATTCTTGCATGAAACAACTGTAATTATTGTATAATACAAGTCAAGAAAACTAAACCAAAACTAAAATTAAAATTCGTAACATACAAAAATTAATCATCTACATTTATATCCAAATTCGATTACACATGTCAGTAAATAAAAAAAAATTAATAAAATAAAAAATAAAAAAAAAATAAAATATAGGTGCATGACCTGAGCAAGACAGAAAGAGTTTTGTTCAGATTCGTGTCAGGTCCTATTGCTTCGAATATTTTCGAGTAGTGACAATCGGATTGCGCCTTGGTTAATTTCCATTTTTATTATGAGAAAATTAAAAAAGTTTAACTAGGTGATAGGGACAATATTTATGAGGTCCATGTAGCTTGTCATCTACTTTCCGCTATTTTAATTTGATCTAGGGTAAGTATAATTAATATGAAGAGTTAAGCACCTTTTAGGTTTATTTATTACATGTATTTTAATAGTTACACAACTAAAATTATTATGTTAGTTGTTTATAAATCGACAAGGATGGAAAAACGTAAACTTTACTTTTTTTTATTGAGGTATATATTTTTCAAAGAAAGCTGTTGAGTCTACATTTAAAACACCTTGCTTTTTGTAGGCAATATTATGGATTAACAAACCTTTAAATAATCTTATACCATATAAAGTCGCGGTAAAGCAGAGAAATCCTGCCAAATAATTAATTACCTCGATATTAAATCAGCTCCGTGAGGTTTTTCGTCACGTTTTTGGATTTTGTAGAATATAACCATGATTCCTGTAAAAAATAGACACTCATTTTTAAATGACATTGTTTTCATGATATTACGAATAAGTTATGCAAATACACCACTACTGCATATTATTATATTAACATATAAGTAGTTTAAATAATTTAAAGTTTAAGGAGGAGAGAAACCGCATTAGAAATGTGCATCTCAAATTTAATAATCTCCAATTTACAAAAGTCTAACATACAAATGTCGCATACAAACAATCATCAAATTACGTCACAACGATCGCTATGTAAAAATTGAATGCGCGCCTTTATTGTGTGCCGAGAGATAAAATCCGACTGACGTCATCGCAATTCAAACCGACGTTCGCACTCCCGGCTCGGCGATCGCCAAACCGGTTCACGACCGGTACGTAAAATTCCAAGCGAGGATGCTAGAAGCTAACTTTGCCTCACGGTATTCTTAAACGGGAATTATTTAATTATTATTATGTATTTAGTTTGTAAGAAAATTCAAATATTTAATTTTGTGTTGTAATTTTAATTTTATGTTTTGTGTAGTGATCTCTGTATGTGTGCTAGTGTATGTATGTGGGTGTCCCACAGGTCTTACCAGTTGTTTGTAAAATACACCAGTCCATATATTGACACTAAACTGATGCTGAAAATTATGGTGGCGGACCGCATGGGGATTTTCGAAACTCCAATAGTGGTAGTTATGAATGTTGAAAATGCCACTCCGGCTAAAAGTTGATCCATCTGTCCACATAATATTATCAAAAAAATCCTCGTCCCTTTCACATCTGTTGATCATTTCTTGACAGAAAGCTAGACGTCGTGGATAGTCTGCTGGTGCCAAATATTGCACTTTGTTACGTGGTAAGGGTGCATACTTTCTGCTCGCAATATTTTATACACAGACATAAGAGACAGGTCTGTGCGATAGCCAATTTCTCTCGTACTTGTTGAAGGATGTCTTTGCACTTCTTTAAAAACTTCTTCTATTCGATCTGGATCGATCCTTTCTTTCTTACTGCGTGGTACCAGTTAAGCGACCTTCCATGTACGCGTTTCTAACGTGCAAAATAACACAGTACTCTGGGTAGACCTCGGGTTGAGGACCATCTCTTCTTATTATTTGCTCCTGGTACATTCTAGCAGCAGCTCGGGCGTTCCCTTGGGCTGCTCCGTAATAATAATACATTTCTGCATAATCACGTGGAGAATAAGGCATGGTACGTAAACTTGAGAGGTTCTGTGGCAGCTATGCAAGACACTTATCCAGTATCAATGTCCGGTAATCGCGCAGAGTCTTCGTTCCGAGATAATCACAATCCAAATCACTTAGGTGGTATCGAAGTCCATTAAAATAAAACATAGAAAGAACCCATTGAGTAAAACGCAGCAGTAGGCAGAGGAAGCATGGTTAAACCAGAAGGGCAGACGATAAACGACTAATGAGTTGTGCAAAAGTTATAAATTATGTCAACTCCTGAAATAACAGCCACGTTATTAAGTAGAGCAATAAAAAATCCACTGCGTGTACATAATCGTGGTAAAATTATTGCCCAGCTTTAAACATAAACCAACTTTGTTCATGAATAACTTGAACAAAACACTTTTAAACTATGCGATTCTCAGATTTAGATAACGCTGCACAGAAATAGAAAATAGATGCTTTTAGAGTCAAGTATGTTTTTGTGCATGTTGCCGTGTTGCTAGTCAAACGAAATTTTCAGGTATTATTCTATATTAACACAGTTTTTAAGATAGGTTTTGGACAAAAAAAAGTTACATGACTTTTTTTCTAAGACCCCTGAAAGTTGACGTTCACATTGCACATTACAAAAAAAATTCAATGGTTTCAATTTTATTTCCATTTATAAGAAGCAACGGTTATCAACGGTTAAATGATACAAAAGGCCTCCTATTAAGTTATTTTGAGGCAAAAATTCAAAAGCGTAGACGCGAAAATTTGGTTGTAATTTTAAGTTTTCTCCGAGAACCTAATTTTTTATAAAAACACTAAATCCCAAATATCACAAGAATCACTAAATATTGCTGAACATGGGGTCAAATTGCTAGGTTCATAAAAAAAATCATTCTAATATAAAGCCAAAGTGACTTAAAGTTCATACTAAACCTATTGGTTCAAACCGAACCATAAGGTTTGGTTCGGTTTGAACCAAGCTTTGTACAAGCAAGCTTGGTACAGCAAATCCCGGCGCGCCGCCAAAAACATAAAATGTACCAAAGCTTAATTTCTACTAAAATTAGATTACAGAAATATTATTTACAGATTTATTTTGGTAAACGTAACCTCGAAATTCATGAATTCATGAATTATTCATAAATACTAAGAAGTTGTGGGGTTTACTTAGAGGAGTTAAAGGCGGATAACGCCATCCCCTCCCCTATCTCCTTTACCCTCCTATCACATCAGACCAAAAACCCTCACCTCGAGAAGCAAATTTCTACTGCAACACC
The DNA here is from genome assembly GCA_923062675.1 of Marasmarcha lunaedactyla. Classification (NCBI taxonomy): domain Eukaryota; kingdom Metazoa; phylum Arthropoda; class Insecta; order Lepidoptera; family Pterophoridae; genus Marasmarcha; species Marasmarcha lunaedactyla. The sequence goes on along the minus strand of OV281339.1, from coordinate 14,939,070 downwards.
TCGCATAGTTTAAATAAGATCTTTTAGTTGAAATGACAAGCTGAAAAACCACTACAACTAATCTTTGTTCCTTAATTAAGCAATGTGATGTAATATTTGATTACAACTTCAACATTAATTCTTTCTATTTTTTAAGATATTTCTCATGAAATATTTGAAGAAACAACAAAGTGTACCGCTTATATGAGACCTAGAAAACAAGAACTTACTTTCTAATTCATCGTAAGTAAAATGCGTTTCTTTTTGCAATTCAAGCCAAGCATTTCTGTGTTTTTTGCGGAAACGGATCTCCGGAATCGGATCTATTGATGAGTCTAGTGAAGCCGACATTTTAATTTAAAGATTTTTTAAAAAATTTGAAAAAATTTATTACAGAGTTTTGGTTTTATGAGTTTATAATGTCAATGTCTGACGTTTTGTCTTTTTGTACGTATATTGTAAACGAAAGGCAAAGGAATTACGACGCACAGCTTGGCCTGTAGTTAACATTTCTTTTCTTAACCCATTCACTGTCGGCACAGAAAATTACCCGCACGCCGCCGCCATCAATTCGAGAACGAGACGCCCATCGGCGGTTATTGTTTTCTTGGCTGGGCGTCCTCGGCGTGAGCCTCTAGATTTCATAAAAATAGTTGGTTTTTATACACAAAACAAGCTCCTAGATTTTTTTAAATTGTTTATCTGTGTTCCCTAAGGTTTGGCAAACACAATTTGATTGGTTAAAACCGAAATAAAGATCTTTTGCGAAAAATAGCTACATGCTTAATTAAAGTGGACCAAATCAATATATCCATTGCGTCAACTTAAACACGACCCATATACAATACACCACAAAAAATCGAAATTTAAACTTTTTTCAAAAGTCAGAGGTCACCAACCTTTTTTGTAAACTTCAGCTTTTTGTATAGATTTTAAATAAATTTAATGTCACGTTTATTAAAAAATCAAATTGTTTATTGTAATAGGTATTCTGTGGGGTATGGTACCCAAGGGATTTTTATGCGAAAATCCCACGGTACCGGGAAATGAGACAAAAATTGCATAGCTAAAATTTGTAAACACTGAAGAATACGTTCAAATTTTCATAACCAAGCCATTAATTTGGTTAGTCTGGTATATACATTGTATCAATAAAAATTATAACATATCAGCTTCATCTTTTTATTTTGATTTTTGTATGTCATATCTAATCGACGTGAATTTTTTTTTATTTCGTATTTTACTTGAAATCTTTAGGTAGTGGTACACAAACCTTTCCTATTTAATTTCCATCTTGCGCATGGATTATAGAATTGAAATGTTAAACATCCTTTCACGCACCTCATACGGTGGACACTATGAAAGTTTTGTGGCAAAAAAACCGGTAATACGGTTGTCAAATTTACAGCAGGCATAAAAAACTTTATAATTTTAGTCAATAAAATGAACACCTTAACTAAAATAAAGGTTCCTAGGGTAGTAGGTACTAGGTCATCACTGAGTGGTAAAAAAATACAAAAATTACTCATTATTAGGGTTATATGTCACTTTAGTGGTTATGCTGCAGCAAAATCATGCCAGAGAGTGTTATAAAAGGGTAGATACGCGTAATTGAAACTAGGGAAAACAGTACAAAACAATTATTTATTTATTTGAAACATAGAAAATGAGGCACTTGTAAATCACAAGATCTTCAGAGATCAATAGTTTTTAACGTACTAGAAAAATAGGAATACCTATAACACATGTACTTACCATCTGTAGCTTTCGCTCTTAATTGTTATTAGTAAGTTATAAATTCTTAGGAAAAAAATATCTGTCACAAAAATATGTTCTTCCAAATCACAAAAAAATTACTCTTAATCATACTTAATCATATCAAAAAAGATAAGTTAAATATAGAATAACCAAACCACTTAGGGCTAAAAACTATCTTAACTTTAGTAAATAATCAAATTAAAATAGGAGTACTTATACCACATGTACATGTCATCTGTAGCTTTCGCTCTAAATTGTTATTAGTAAGTTAAGAAAAAAAAAACTGTAACAATAATATATTCTTCAAAAACACAAAAATATTAATCATACCACGGCATATAAACATAAGTAAAATATAGAATAACCTAACCACTTATGCGCAGTTTACATGTATTAATTAGTTAATTGGTAACAAAATTTTAAGTTACTAAATGTCACTTGTGTGTCCAAACGGATTAAATAAAGTTCATAAGTTCAATAAAGATGAGCAGTGATCAAGGAATTGTCAAAAGAAAAATTCGTCATTTGTGTACTTAGATATGTGGTAAACGTGATTTTGGACAAATTCAGAGAAGAATTTGATTTGGAAATTAAAATGTTTGAAAGATTATGTATTTTTCTAAATTTTTTACGTCGATGGGTCGGCGTCGATCGACGGACGATCGATTGGTGTGGTTCCTTTACTAATTAGGTACCATTAATAATCACTGGAGGGTGGCGTCCGATAATTGTAGGCCATCACGCCTACTGCAGGTTGGCAGACTTACCAACTCAGGGTTGGTGTCAGAAAATTGTAGGCCATTACGCCAACTGCGGGTTGGCAGACTTACCAACTCAGAGGTTGTGTCAGACAATTGTAGGCCATCACGCCTACTGCGGGTTGGCAGACTTACCAACTCAGTGGTGGAGTCAGACAATTATAGGCAATCACGCCTACTGCGACGTTGACTGTTCTATTCTGCCATTGATCGACGTCGACCGGTCGACGGTCGATCGATTGGTGTAGTAACCCTTAAATATTCTTCCACAAATTTTAAAGTTGAAAACTAAACTCCACTCCGACTTTAAAAAAAACCGAGAAAATGCGACATAAATACGAGCTCTTGCCGCCACCCGCTTTGTTATTTATGTATATATATTTTGATATTTATTGTTAACTTATTTTTTAACTAAAAAAATCACGTCCAAACGTAATAAGTGAGAAGCCCCACCCACCTAATTATACGAAAAATATACTTATACGAATCCTAATCTACTTAATCACTTGCGTACTAAATTTTAAGTTACCACTTGTCACTTAATTGACTGTTTACACGCAACTTTTAACCTAAAATTTAGTTAAAATTTAGTTACCAACTTAACCACTTAACGCGTGTAAACCAGTCATTAGAGCTAAAAACTAGGTATCTTAACTTTAATAAATAATGAAATTATCATGAAATTATCATGAAATTTTTTGGCTCCTGTAGGTGAATAAATTTAGGTTGAGTTATTTTCTGATTGTACATTAATTTATAATCAATAGTACCATTCGTGTTGTATCTTAGTATGCTTATATCTGTCACACAGGTTACTGTCACCAGCAGCTTGTTCCGGTCTTATCGACTCTAATCTTTATGGCTGTAGTCCTTTAAGAAAGCATAGCCAGGAATCACCACGTCATAGGGAATCGCTTTAATTCTAGCCTCTTTTGCTAACATCGCGTATTGGCTTGGGAGGTGAATATCCCGATATTTCAGCTTCGTTTCGATCACAGAATAGACCGAGTCCATTTCCAACTGTGTGTGACCCTCTTCTAAAAAGTTTTGGATGATCGTGACATTGTACTTTACGGCAAGCCTCAAAAGGGCCTTAGAAACTACGTTGTAACGGTTCTGAGCAATAAAACGATCTGTGTATATTATTACATCTCTACTGCAGTATCATCTATCAGTATCGTTTATTGCAGTATCGTCAACGTTACGTTATATTTTTTATAACAACTTTTCAAAGAGCTGTCCACCAACGTCAAAACAAAGTTTCATGCGTCTGAACTCATGTTCAAAGCACATTTTCCAGTCTGCAACAGTTACTTTCTTAACGTCCTTTTCGAACGTAGATCTTCGGGCGATGAAAACTGTATTCTTGAGTAGGTTTTTATTGTAAGGGAACAAGAAAAGGAATGCAAAGGATGCATGAGCGCGTTTTCGTGGTGGAACAAAAAGGCCTCGAACTCCCGTGTTCAGTCGCTTTTTGCTCGTAGCATAAAAAACTTTTGGCAAGCATTTGGTAGTCTATCACTCTGCATTGATGGTACTTTGGTTTCTTAAGGAAATTAATATAAAACTAATTCCCAACACTGGCGATCAAAACCAAAACCAGTTCTTCTTGATCATTTCACTTTCGTAGGCGTTGGATCATTTTAATACAGCCATACTGTTGACAGGCGGTTTGTTTCTGGATAATATCGATAAATCCAAAAGTTGTAACCTGTTGTGATATTTTAGTATTCTAACACTACTACTAAATTCCATTAATTATAAACAAAAAAACAAATAAAATACAACATAAATTAAGTATATTCCTGTCCTAATAGCAGTCAAAGGGCGACCACTTCTTTCTTCATCCTTGACATTTAAGCGACCACACTTACCATACCAGCGGCGCACAGTTTTTTTTTTGAAATGGACTGTTTATTTATGGTTATATGGGCCTTTTAAATTTCACCGGACTTTGTAGCTTAGTGGCACTTAGCCGGATCTTAACTATTCGTACATAAGATATGCCTAAGGGCAACGGAAAGGGGAATGGACCTAGGCTTAGGACGTCGTATATTATAACTACCACTAGTACTGAAGGGTCATTCAAGAACCAGCAAGAAAAAAGAAAGGTTAGGCGATTCGAATGCCGTGAAATCCTATTTCTAACTGGAACGCCGGAGTTACGCGGTCGCCTATAACGAACTGCAGCGTCTGAGCTGGCTGTGTAGTAAGTTGACTTATTAGCCAGTGGATTGGGATGGTGGGGAACATTGTCAAAGTGACAATGTGACGAAGTGACGATCAGTCTAAACGCCAACTTCATGAATGGTGGGCAGCTCAAGATCATTGTGCAGATCTAGGTTGTGGACATAGGGCTAGGGCGGGTTCCCGACGCATTTAGAACCTATTTTGAATAACCTGCAAGTGATTGAGGTACGATTTGCTGGCATGAGCGAAAGCCACACTGGCATATGTATGTATGTTCCATGATGAAGTGGATGCAAGTTTTGTAAAGTGTAAGCTTATTTCATAGCGACATTTTACTCTTCATGCAGATTAGAGGGTGCAGCCTACCTATGACGAAGGTGATTCCGTCCCGGGCGCGTTTTATGTGATCCGCGAATGTGAGTCCACTATCTAAATTGACTCCTAAATATTTGAATCGGTTTTCGACCTACGTTGCTTTGCTCCAGGATGTGCTCCGTGATGCGTTGCACCTGTGGGATACAGGAGTGACGGGACCTAAAGCCGAACTGTTCATCCGGTAACAGGTGATTCGAATGGATGAACTCACGGAGCCAGTTCAAAATGATCCTTTCGTATAAAGTTCCTATCACGCTAAGCAAGCTAATAGAACGGTAGCTTGAAGGTAAAATAGGCGCTATTCCGTTGGCGGAAAGGAGTAGTTTGTTAGTAAGTTATTGAAAATAACTACTAACAATTCAATGAGTACGAGAGGGAGAGCTTCCAAAACCCCGTTTGGTATTTCGTCTGCTCCTGGGGCTTTCCGTGATTTAAGATTTTTAATTATTGTTCGTACCTCTTCTACCGTTACTGGGTGCAGGGTGTCAGTCGGTGGGTTGACGCATTTTGTTTCGACTGTGCTATTCACAGTTTCCATGTGGAGGGCGTTAGTACTTTCTTTACTCGGTGTACATTGTTGGGTTAAACTATAGGGTTTCAACTTTTCCGGAGTCATTGAAGGCGGTAGAGACTATCGTGAGAGACTTCGCCGAGTTCCAGTAAGCCAGATCCCAAGGCGAAATCTCTTCAAAAAGCGCGTCCCAGTTGCTACACCGCAGTTCACGTATGCGAGATTTAACATCTCATACGGACGCGGTTTGCCTCGGTTGGAGCGTAATCGATATCGTAAATCGAAGGTGGTTGGTGAAAGCACCGATCGCAGCATTAGTCTCCTCGACGTCGGTCGGGGGTTACGGTAGCCTTAAGGGCTTCCGGCGGTTTGACCCTATCGATGTATGACGTTAGAACCCTCGTTAGAACGGGGTCACTTGGGATACCTAGCTGCAAGACTACCAGTCGGTGATCTGAAGTAAGCTGGTGGATGACTTCCACTGAGTGTACCGTTAAGTTAATACTTTGTAGGATTGCTATATCGAGAATATTGGCTAGTATTACGGAGGGACTAGGGACTATAATTTTGGAGGATATTGAGTAAGTATTGAGTGACTAACTTTATCTGGTGGTTGGTAGATGGATGCCAGCGTGATTAGTAGATGACCGCTCATCGCTATTATACAACAGAAAACTTCGATATTCTCGAGCTGTGGATGATCGACAGGTATACAGTGTGGAGACCTTTTGTATTTTCCGGTCCTTGTGACAAATTTTCAATAAGGTTTCCTGCACAAGTAGGATGTTGAGTTGAAATTCTTGAACGGGTTCATTAATTTCATCACGCTGATGTTTAAGACCATCGGCGTTGATTGGCGATAAGCACCTGGTGTCGATCGCGACGAACCACATCGCCTAGTCACCCTTTGCGGCTCGTAGTTTGCAAGCTAAAGTGCTGATTTCTCCCAAGTCAAAACTTAAGGCAAATTCGCTTACAAGCGCAAAGTCGGCCAGGGGCCGTGGGAGGAGAAGGCATGCAAGCAGGGGCTAGTCTGACCTTCTGTACCTGAGTAGGCGGAAAAGTGAGGGCAGCGATGGGGTTCCCACCGTGGTAAGTGGGGTCACCCATGCATTCTTGGGAGGCGGTGGAGGACCGTGGGGGTCGTGTAGCGGAGATTGCGGTTTATAGGGTGGGCTGGGATTCGCAGCAGGAGCAGAGGATGTATACCTTTGCTTTACCTTCTGCAACTTTTTGGGGTTGGAATTTGGGTCCCTGGGGCATCATAGGTAATCGGCAGTGTGGCCAACTAACTTACATAAGACGCACGTGGGAGGTTCGACGGTATGCGGGGTTTGCGTGAAATCCACAGTGCCATGATCGCCCAGGCCCTTGGCAATTGCTTGCCGTATGGCCATTTGGCATCTTTAGCATTGGCTGGGTATGTCATGTTTAAAGGAGATCTCGACGGTGAACCCCCATTGTTCCGCTATTGTTTAGAGGTTGAAAATACCCTTGCCTTCAGGGAAGTGATCTAGTGATACCAACACTAGGTTATACGGCATACGATCTTAGCCGCACATACGGTGGAGAAAAAAAATTTCTTTTTCATCATTTGTTAGATTGATTAATTTGTTAACTAACCAAAAATAACTCTAGAAAAGTTAAAATCTAACATAATTTGAAAGTTTATTTAATTTTAAGTTTGCCTTTTCTCGCGGCTAGACCGGGGAAAGAATTTCTTTTATTCAAATTTTCCACCACGCTGTCTTTGAGTAGAACTACTTTATTATTATTATTATGAAAGTTTAGAGTCTAAGGCATTATCTAAGTTAGACTTAGAAATGAAGAAACTACCAGTTAAGATGTTATATTTTAAGTTGAAAAGACGAAAGACCATTCCTGACCTGTCAACATTTTGACAACTCGTATTATGTATAAATAAGTAATATAGTTCGAAAAATTACAAATATTTAGTTGAACCATAAAACCTAATTCATGTCAATTCCTACAATCCACAAAAAAATGTAATGGGTTTTCTTTTTATAGTCATTTATTAACATTTGGTTTGCCACGAACGCGCCCAGTAAATATATGGTCTGTGACACGTTTCGTTCCAAATAAAGCTCGAACTTTACAATTATCGAATTTGCTAATGAATTACTATAAATATATGAAATTTTAAATTTAATTAATAGTCTATTTGTTAATTTATTTAAATTAATGCACATCAAAATGAAATAATCAATTATTTTTCTTAAATGTACAATACAGCTTAATTTAACTGTCATATTAACAATGTCAAAAATTACAACGGTAGTTTAGATTTGAATTAAACGTTTGCATTCCTTTGTTTGCATTTGTGGAATTATATACTGTGCGATACTACTCTGGATTTTTCTAACTTTTGATCACCTTGGCAATCTAAGTGGATAAAATGAACAGGTGTTTCACTATCTACGTTACAATGCTGAGGCTTACTAAACGTCAATGAAGTCATTTGAAATCGACGTCTTTTATGTCATATCATTACAGCGATAGAAGGTATGGCTATATTTAAACCAAATGTGAGTTTTTATACATGAAATTCAACATAATTATTGAGAATACTTAGTAGTTTGAGGTTTTGAAAGGATTTTTACTTCTTTTGCTTAAAAAAAACACATATCCGTGAGAATCTGAAACCAAAATCCTGAAATGAGCTGCACTTTCGTTTTCCCAAGTTAAAAATTGCCAAGATGTGCCATGAAAATTGATTGAATTTGATATATAACCTCGAAATATATTTTTCAATGTAACTTTTTTTCAGAATTGTTTAATTGCAATAAGTTGTTACCTTAAGTTTAGGAATATAACACTATTTTTTCCGCATCGTTTTTATATTTATACATTAGATCAATAAAAACAGGCTGACAGGCCATTGCATACATGAAACATGGGCATTGTTCTTTAAATGATAACATAATTTCTCAACTTTAGGTAATTTTTTTGTTACATTCATTAAAGTTATGAGTTTGTTTATTTTATGCATAAGCACACAATTCGTAGAGACTCAGTAGCTAAAATAGAATCCGAAAAAACCTTCAAAAAAATTTTTCAAAAAAAAAACTGGTCGGACGGGAATCAATAAAATCTTTGAAGGCGCTTTGGACTGCCCCATCGGAGTCGATTTTTTTCCCTTGCAAGAAGTTATCCAAATTTCGGAAAAAATTGTAATCTGTTGGAGCAAGGTTCGGATATATCTTAGATATTCCCATTGAAAATCCTCTCATTTCGTAGCCGTCTGTTGTGCAGTGTGTGTTGTGCGTTGTCCTGAAGCAGCTAGCTTTTCAATCATAGTTTGCAGTTATTCATGTACGTCATGTTAGTTATATATTAGGGCTTTACCTATGAAATTGCCGTTTTCCCCGAAATAAATGAAGCGTAATTTTTTTATATATTTTTTATTTCTATTAATCAAAATAATCACCCATGCAATCAATGCATCTTTGCCAACGCATTGGTAGCTTATTGATACCTTTCTTGAAGAAATCAGCTGGACGGGAGGCAACAAATTCTTCAAAGGCATTTTGTACTGCCTCTCGGGTATTGAATTTTTTTCCCGCCAAGAAGTTATCCAAATTCTGGAAAAAGTAGAAGTCTGTAGGCGCAAGGTCTGGTGAGTACGGCGGATGACGGAGAACTTTCAACCCAACTCTTGTAGCTTTGAGACCGTCTGCTGTGCAGTATGAGGTCGCGCGTTGTCGTGCAGGAGCAGTGGAGCCGAACGATTGACCAAAGCTGGTTGGAGACGTGCGAGCTTCTCCATCATTGTGTCCAGTTCTTCACAGTACACATCTGCAGTAATGCTTGTCCCGTTTGGCAAGAAGCTGTGATGAATTACACCCGCGTTAGACCACCAAACAGTGACCATCACTTTTCTAGGGGTAAGTTTTCGTTTAGGGCATTGTTTGGGTGCTGAAACAAGGTCCAACCAACTTGCTGAGCGCTTACGATTGTCAAACAGGATCCATTTCTCGTCACAAGTAACAATGCGGTTCAGAATTCCTTCATTTGTATGCCTGCTGATTTTTTTTTTTTTTTTTTTCTTTATGTGCAAGGCACGTCTCCACGCGTACTTCGCGCTGGCGGTCGTTGAGTTCGTGGGGTACCCATTTGTCAAGCTTTTTTACCTTGCCGATTTGACGCAAATGGACCAATATTGTTTTGATGCTAACGTCGAAAGCTGCTGCTAATTCAGCCGTGGATTGAGTTTCATCAGCTTCCACAATTGCCTTTAATTCGTCATTGTCGACCAAAGTTTTCGGAAGACCACGGGGTTCATTTTTCAGGTCAAAATTTCCAGAACGGAAGCGGGTAAACCAATAACGGGTGGTGCGTTCGTTTGTAGTGTTCGCTCCGTAAACGTCGTTGATGTTGCGTGCCGCTTGTGCCGCTTTGCTGTCACGACGGTACTCATACTCCATAATTACTCGAATTTTTAACTTATCCATGATGATGAAAAATGTTCGAATGCGTTGAAAACAAAACACTAACTATTAAACAAATGACGATTTTAGAACAAGAATTCCATGTTTGTCAAATAAAATTAATTTGAAATTAGAATTATCAGTCAAAAAAAAAATATTTTCATTTGAATTGGCCAGTACGGCTAAACGGCAGTTTCATAGGTAAAGACCTATTATCTTAATCTTTTTAATTTTAAACTTAAGTTATACTCAAACAGTAAATGCGTAGTAAATGCCTCAAGCATGTCAGCGTGTGCTTTTTATAAATCATATAGTGTAACCTTTGTTTTCGTTTTTTTTTTCAAGTATTATAAATATGTGAATTAAAGTAACCCCGCTTTAGTAAAATACGCATTTTTTTAGTAGTTAAGTTATTATTACAATAAAAGTACATACTGTGTTTAAAATAAGACTGAAAAAAGAACGTCAAAGCTACCTTAGTTCAGGTAACTTTTCTAACTACAAAAACTGATCAAGTTACGGTTACAATGATAGTTTCGTTTACTTTGTTACCTATTTATTTTTATTGGGTCCAGAAAACATAAATTGAGTTCGTAAAAACCTTTTAAAAATAGTTAATCTAGGATTACCTAGCCGTTATAAAAAAATCTATGGATTGCCAAACTACGTTCAAAATAAATAGTTCATAATGTTTAAATACACTAAATCCAATTAAAACTTATCAAGTTTACAGAAAATCCAAAATTGTTTATCTATAAACTGTAAACTATTTTCTAAATGAAGTCTTACTTAAATATTAAGACATTTTATAATATAACACCTCAGTTTTTATCCATAATTTTTTTCTCTTTTTGGGTTAAAGTCACTTGGTTGATTAAACATTTTTTTAAATACAATTTAGATTAATTGGGTGTTTAGTAATCAAGTTTTTGAAAAGATACGTGTTCCTATTTGTTTACCATATGAATGTTATTTTCTTTAAAAATTCGTTACAAAATCATTCTTCGGTTAAGTACATTGGAGGATGAAACACAGCGTGTCTAATGGATCGTTTTAAAATTGTAATTGACCACTTTTACATAGCCACATAGACATAATATAGCTTTGCATCAAAAGTAGAAGACGCAATAAATAATTTTGTATTGTTATGAAAGTATATCAAACATAATTTGTGATATTTGTTTCTATATTTCTTACTTTTAAACCTCTAGGGTATATAAATTTCCGTCAGATCTGAGTAGAACTAGAAAGTATAATATTGCAAAACCTACAAAGAACTCCCAATGGAATTTAATCAACAAATATTTGTAAGGTTTCTTTCCACAGGGTTTGGTTTAATAAAAGATTGGAGAGTTCACCAGATATTTCTGTGTTCATTACATACTTGATTCAAATAAGCCAAATTTATCCCAAACTTCCACAAACACGTTGTTTAAAGCATTCTACTTCACGAAATATGCGAGGATTCAATGCATACTGTATTTTACAGATATTTCCCCTGAGATATGCAGTACGATTTTGCGTAGCATTCACATACTACTGCTGTTGAATACCAGGTCAATATAATTTTAGGTCGAATTCAATACAAGAAACTTTTATCACAAAATAACTTCTTAAAATACATATTCCTCATTAGGTTTCGAAAATATAAAAAAGTTATACAAGTATTTTGGTTTGAGAAACGAGGGTCTTGTTTATATTCTACAGCGCTGGCGTAGTTAATTAAAAGAAGGTGCTGTTCGAGTTCATGATTAAAAAAAAAAACCTTGAAATTCTGCGACCCTTTTGTTGGTTTATAAAAACAAACAATTTGGCGCCTTCCTTGTCCACCATTTTGCCTGCATTCATTTCTTATAAATATGGTACCTAGCTTTGAAACGCTTATGTTGGGAAAATAACATTCTTGAGTTTATTCAAAGTGAAGAGAATTTTCCGTCAAGCTTATAGAAAAAATCATCGATCGATGTGTTGCCGATATTCTGTACAGTTAGAAAACATTCTGAGTATTTCGCATTATCATATGGCAAAGTTTACAGACGAGTAGCACAGTTATTTAATAATTATGTACTTTTTAGTTATTATTATCAGTTGTATTTGAGCCTGAAGGAATTTTTAAAGATTATGGTTTTATCTCCTATCTTAGATATATGATTTTTATAAATGAATGACTATAGATGCTTAAATTTGTTCTTAATTGTAAACGCCTTTATGCGACTCAACAATTAAACTTCTGTTAAACTGTTGAGGAAAAAAAAGTGTAAAATATTATTTGTGGATCCTGTAAGCCATAAAATAAATAGTATTTGTCCCTTAAGGAATATAATACACGTAGTCTGACACTAAAGACATAATTAAGAAACATTGAATTGACCAGGTTTTCGATCACGTGATCCGTACTATTCCCTGGAGATAGTGTTACAAACTAACAATACGTTTTCAGTAGCAAAGGACCATGGACGGAATCGTGCCCGCTCATCAATAAAAATGAAATGCAATTCAATTGATATACCTTGGCAAGATGATATTTTTTTTACTATGGCCTAAGTTGTATTTGAATACAACCTAGGACAATCAAAAACACTATGGCAGTGTGACATAGATGCTGGCAAATAGCTTGCAATGCTACGTGACAAGGTCGCATCGGAAATGCAGACAATGACAGCTCAGGTCCAGAAATTCAAAGAAACGTTGATGATGTCAATGTACAAAATATCGTTGTGGAAAATCGTCATGGTGTTGATGAACGAGATCATATGTTGAACGATAATGGAGCAAATCAAAAACAGAACTTTTACGTTCGAGATTATGTGAGGGCACCAAATTCTTCTCGCAGCTGCACAAAACCTTAGGTGAATCTCAACTTCTATGAAAGTGTATTTGGTATGTAATTATCGCCTGTATATTCCACCGAGTGCACGAATATACGATGATCATTTAAGAAACACTTACATCGACAAATTATTAGACAACATCAACATTACGTCTTATTTTAATGCTTCTTTTTTTTTCGGACTTGGCAAACATGTTGGTAAATGCCATTAACAATTTCCCTAGTTTGGATTTTGATTCTGGAGTAAATGCACAGGAATTACATTTTTGGATTGGTTAGACACGAGAACAGTTCGGTGGTATCTTGGCGGAAACACCTAGTCTATCAGAAAGGGCCCGTCATCCACGTACAGTTCTAGGTGTGCACGTAACTAAACTGAGACCTGATGAACCTAATGAGAGTCTGGCGACGCTCTTTAAAACATCACGCAGATAGCTTGAAAGAAAATTAAAAATGACCAGAGAATGTCTTACCCAAGATTTTGTTCCGAACCATCTTGGAAATTGCCATGTTTCTACAAGAGATCTTCTTGAAAGAAATCTTATGACACGAAAAGCTATTTTTGGGAACGAGGAAAATACTATTTCGACTTTAATAGCAGACGGAAAATATATTTATATCGAAAAAAGTTCGAACTTTTTATTTCTACGAAAAAGTTATAGTCAACACAAGTTTATAAACTTCTTAAAGCCTTTTTGTTATTGTCCAGCCATGGTTATATAATCGATGTTTAGGTCCATATCCTGCTGCAACATTGGATGCAACGATTATGCGTAATATAATTAACCAAGACGAACATTTATTGCATTGGCTCACACACAGCGGGGATGTGGGATTAGACAGAGGGTTCAGATATAGCATTTATGACATACAGTCGCTTGGCTATGAGGCTCACGTACCTACAACAAAAGACAGACATGCTACCCAACTCACTACTGAACAGGCAAACAAGTCGCGGTTAATAACGATATGCCGATGGGTGGTAGAAGCTGTAAACGAAAGGTTCAAAAATAAGTTTAAACTTTTTAGGCAGTCATATTTTAACAGAGCTTTATCAAATATGTTCGTTGATTTTAGAATCACTGCAGCGATCATAAATGCATATTATCACGTTGCTACCAACACCAGGCTTTCCTCAGAAATACTGATTATCGTGAATGGCAAAATCAACACGCCTCATCTGTTACGTGATCACGTAGAAGTTAAAAATCTCAATCGACAGAGAGTGACTTTTACGGCCATGGAAGAACAAATGCCTTACTTCGAAGAGTTTCCGAGAATAAGCTTACAAGTGTAAAAAAAAATACGTTAATTAATTATTACATATATATATATATATATATATAATATATATATATATATATAATATATATATATATATATATAATAATATATATATATATAATCATAGGATGTGACAATGATCTTGTAAAAAAAATACAACAGAAATAACAAAGAATTAATTATTTATTTATTTATTTATTCGAAGGAAAACCAACAGCGAAATTAACAGTATAAGCACATTACATTATGCATGTGAATAGATTAAAACCTAGAAGAAACATTATAATATTAAATAGAATGAATCAAATTATAAAATTATATTTATGTATATATATATATATATATATATATATATATATATATATATATATATTTGTCACTGATTTGTCTAAAACAAAGGATTTTTGTCAGATAGGGGCACTTTAGGAACACATTGGTATCAGTTCCATATGTATTCGTAGGTGGGGACGGAGCCCATACATTTTTGCCCATAGCCCTTTCTATGAAAGGAACAGTTCTAAAAGAATAAATAAAGATAAAAAGTAACATATTTTTCCTGAAGAGAATGTTCTTGATTATCTAAGATAATTTATACCTGTGTAATATAATGATAGTACAAAAAAAAATTTAATCGAGGAACACGTTAACTGTTTGGCTCCAAAGTAAGCAGAGATTATGTTGTGGATCAATGCGTACTGGATATGGAACCCAGAATGAACGTACAGTCGGCCGCATAAGTCGCTTAACAGAATCAAAAGTGCAAAACAACTGAACACCCAACAAACTATAAGTCTTTGTCGTTACAAGGGCGCAAAATAAACTTAACTTACAAACGTTCATAATAAGCATAACACAACTGATTCATAAGTTGCTAAAAGCTTTCATTCCAAAAGTCGAACTTTTGATTCTGTTAAGCGACTTATGCGGCCGACTGTACGTGTGTAATCTCTCGACTGTCAAGTATAGTACACGATAATCTTTGTTTAACCCGATTAGATTACGGATGTTCGGACGGAGTACGGATGTTCCAAGACCATTCCGATTGATCAGTCCCTTCCCGATATTCAGTGGCGCTCAGTTTACTGACGTCACAGTTTAGCGTGTGGGTTCCGTGATACGTTTTTTCTGGGTTTTCTTACTCCCTCCGAGCGCTGTCTTCGTGATTTTTTCTTTACGACTAAGTCTCTTAGTTTTCAAAGTGCTGTGCTGTGTTGTGCTGTGTGCTGTGTGTGCCCAGCGTAAAGTATTCTGGTTTTAGTACAAAGGATACCCAACGGTGACAACTAATTTGTACTGATACCTCTTATTTTATATATTATTTCCTTTCTACTGTTTTATTTATTAACTCTTCTATTTTTATATTTATCTTTATCATACTTGTGTCTTTTCGTGTACATTTCCCCTTTTTGTCGGTAAAGGTTGACCCTAACGCGGTCAACTCTTTACCTGTGTACCCTTTTTAGGATTCTAGGTAGCGGCCTTCGGCAAACTACGGTCAGTTTAAGTTATATTCCCCAGCCCCCCTACCGCTGGTAAGGAGTTTAGCCGCTAGGGTTACTAGGTTGTAAGGAACATAGGCATTTCCCTCCCCATCATGCATCCTTTGGATCCATGGAACTTTGCGAAGGCGTTCGCCCAGGCGCTCGTCACGTCAGGCGTCTAAATATCAGACGAGGTCTTCACGCAGGCCTTTTTAGCGCTTAACGCTTCCCTGGCCCTTCAGGCCCCAATCCCAGCCACCGTGGAATGCTAACGACAGCGAAATTAGGAAAAAAGAACTATTCCATCCATCAACTAAAAAGTCTTCGGGGTTTTCTGCCCTTCCGGACCAGGATTGCTCTTGCTCAAACACTCATTCAACCAATAATCGAATACGTAGATGTCTGTTACTTGGACATAACTGAAGAGCTATTAAATAAACTTGAACGATTACAGAATCTGTGTATTCGATTCATCTTTGGTCTTAAAAAGTTTTATCATGTTTCTGAATACCGCGGACAACTCCGATGGCTTCCTATTCGGTACCATAGAGATTCACGTATCTTATCCCAGCTATTTAACGTACTGTTTAACCCATCCTCCCCTCGTTACCTAAGTAAGCGTTTTTCTTTCACGCACATCGATGATCCCCATTGCAGAAGGAATAAGCGTACTCTTCTCAAAATGAAACCGCATAAAACTGACTTTTTCTCTTATTCCTTCACCATACACGCAGTTAGGTTGTGGAATGCACTTCCTTGCGTAATCCGTGAATCGAAAACGTTATCCTTATTTAAAAAGCGAGTAAAAGAACATTACCTCTCTCGAGTATATTAGCTTGCGTTCTTGTTTTTATAACCCCGTAGTATTATTATCACCTATGTTCCTTTCTTTGAATCATTTGTAAAAGTCAAGTACAATGTGTATATTTTAGTTTGCATATACTTATATATCATGGATATTTTATTTATATGTGGATAAGTAGTTCATATTTATATTTAATACAATATGTAAGTATATTAGCATTTGTTTATAGTATATATCTTATGTATATATAATTTAGTACACACTAAATTTGCTATTATTCACACTCTCCATTCTCAGGTCTGTTGGAAGAGATTTCTTTTAGAAATAAGCAGTACCTTTGTACATTATGTGGTAACTACTTTTTATACTGTATTTAAAACCTGTGTGTACATAAATTATTAAATAAATAGAAAGATAAAAGATTCAGATCAATAAATCGTTCTCACGAATTTTCATTCTAACTCTGTCTTTGATATTAAATATAATAAAACCGTTTTACCCTTAAAACTAGATGACGTTAGGAAATTTTGGGATTTGAAATCTACAGGGATCACTGATTCTCCAAGTTATAAGCGCGATGAAGAAGCTTTAAAACGATTAAATGAGACTATTCAATATAAAGATAAAAGATATGTTAAGTGGCCGTGGATTGAATCGCAACCAAATCTACCAAGTTACTTAGGTTTAGCGTGGGGACATTTGAGAAGTTTATAGAAACAGCTAGATGTTACACAAGTTATTTTCTATGAAAAAATTATTAAAGATCAGTTACAAAATGCAATCATAGAAGTAGTATCAAAAAATTCAACCCTAACCCCTTGAAACAATCAACCCCATCCTGTTAATTACCTCCCTCATCATTACGTTTATAGTCGAGACAAACGTAATAATCTTCGTATAGTGTATGACGCCTCAGCTAAAACCGGAGATAATAGAAGTTGAAACGAATGCCTCTACCGAGGATCGTTAATGTTAGAGGATCTTACAGGTTTATAAATTAAGTTTAAAAAACATCCTATAAGTATCATAGCTGATTTAGAAAAAGCCTTTTTACAATTAGGTTTACAAAGTACGGATAGAGACGTTACACGTTTTGTTTGGTAAAAGGATATACGTCGTGGATTAAACACAGTTAATGTAGAGCACTATCGGTTTTGCCGTGAACCATTTGGAGTTATTTCTCTCCATTTTTACCTTAACGCTGCTATAAAATAGCATTTAGTAAATTCAGACAATTTTCTTACGAAACAACTAGCTGATATAAAACAATACCGGAGCTAAAACTACCACAGAAGCGATCACAATATCCTAATCTGCTAAAGAGCCATTAACCACTTATCTATGAATTTTACGAGAGTGGAATTCTAATAGTTTAAAGTTAGTTTCTAATATTCCAGATGAGTTTCGAGCTCATGATGGTAATCTCGTGAAAGTGCTAGGTATGACATGGGACATTGATAGTGATCTACTTTACCTGAAAGATAATCTTAATGCAAATTACTTTGACATAGTTAAGACACGCGGAGTTCTGAGAGTTCTCGATACAGTTTACAATCCTTGCGGTTTAGCAGTGCCAATCTTGCTTCCTTTAAAATTATATTTTTTTTAAAACTATGAACAGATGAGTAAACATGGTGGCGTGGAATTTCTTCTACGCTTTGTAATATACGAAAGATACGAGTTCGTAGATATTACGGGAAAGGTCTTTACACTTTTAATGTTGACAAAGACATTCAGTATGTCTTCGGCAGCTTATGCCACGGTTGTTTATTTACTTCTTTAAGACTGCAAAGTCTCGAGCATCGTCGAAAAGTTGCTAGTCTATGGTTTTTAACAGATTGCACTTTGGAGAATGCCCTTTTTAAGTTGATCAAATTTTCCCCCTTTCTCCACCGGTCAGTCAGACGCAGACAGAAGTTTGTGGTTAGCGTGCCGATGAGCCGAACTAAACGGTTCGATAGCTCATTTTTGGTTCGTGTTGCCAAAGAGTGGAACGACTGTTTTTCCAGACAAATATAACCCTGGAGCTTTCAAGTGTTGAGTGAATAGGTACCTCTTGGACAGGCGTGTATGATCCTCGTCTTCATCGTCACTTTCCATCAGGTGAGATGGAAGACAAACGCCTGCTAATTTAAATAAAAAAAAAATTACGCGGTACTTTGGGTACTAACAATATTGTCAAATGAATTATTGGCAAATCGAGATTATAACCTTTAAAGATAAAGACAAATTACATATCCCGAGATAAGAATTGCTTGGCGTTCTTATTCTGTAATATGTTATGTTACTACATGTTACTACATACTTATAAATTCTTATAGGTTGTAGACCTATAAAAGTATGTTGCTACATATTTACGTTTAACAATCAAGTCGCCACACTTATGGACAAATAGTACTAGGTAGATTGTTTTGAATTGACATAAATCGCATAAACTACTGCCGCCCTTTGTTTCACGTAAGATTACTGAGATTAAAAGAGAATAAAAATTTAGTGCTGCGATTTGTACCAACCCAAATCCAGCTGATGTAGAAACTACACCGGAACGTACGGATTCATTTCAAAAATGGCTCAAAACTCCAGAATTTTTGACTTGTGATGCATCTCAGTCAACGTAGACAATATTTTTCTGGCCGGGGAGGGTCTAGCGAATATTGTAACAACAATTAATACAGACGCAAATAACTGATAACTGACGCTTGTAGAACGTCGGTACCTGAAAATAATGACAGATTAAAGATCTCAATTGATAAAGTGACACAACAAATTATTATTTTAATATTATATATTAGGTCTTTACCTATGAAATTGCCGTTTTTCACGATATAAATGAAGCGTAATTTTTTTATATATTTTTTATTTCTATTAATCAAAATAATCACCCATGCAATCAATGCATCTTTGCCAACGCATTGGTAGCTTATTGATGCCTTTCTTGAAGAAATCAGCTGGACGGGAGGCAACAAATTCTTCAAAGGCATTTTGTACTGCCTCTCGGGTATTGAATTTTTTTCCCGCCAAGAAGTTATCCAAATTCTGGAAAAAGTAGAAGTCTGTAGGCGCAAGGTCTGGTGAGTACGGCGGATGACGGAGAACTTCCAACCCCAACTCTTGTAGCTTGGAGACCGTCTGCTGTACAGTATGAGGTCGCGCGTTGTCGTGCAGGAGCAGTGGAGCCTAACGATTGACCAAAGCTGGTTGGAGACGTGCGAGCTTCTCCATCATTGTGTTCAGTTCTTCACAGTACACATCTTCAATAATGCTTGTCCCGTTTGGCAAGAAGCTGTGATGAATTACACCCGCGTTCGACCACCAACATGACCATCACTTTTCTAGGGGTAAGTTTTCGTTTAGGGCATTGTTTGGGTGCTGAACCAGGGTCCAACCAACTTGCTGAGCGCTTACGATTGTCAAACAGGATCCATTTCTCGTCACAAGTAACAATGCGGTTCAGAGTTCCTTCATTTGTATGCCTGCTGAGCAGTGCAAGACACATGTCCACGCGTACTTCGCGCTGGCGGTCATTGAGTTCGTGGGGTACCCATTTGTCAAGCTTTTTTACCTTGCCAATTTGACGCAAATGGACCAATATTGTTTTGATGCTAACGTCGAAAGCTGCTGCTAATTCAGCCGTGGATTGAGTTTCATCAGCTTCCACAATTGCCTTTAATTCGTCATTGTCGACCACAGTTTTCGGACGACCACGGGGTTCATTTTTTAGGTCAAAATTTCCAGAACGGAAGCGGGTAAACCTATAACGGGTGGTGCGTTCGTTTGTAGTTGTCGCTCCGTAAACGTCGTTGATGTTGCGTGCCGCTTGTGCCGCTTTGCTGCCACGACGGTACTCATACTCCATAATTACTCGAATTTTTAACTTATCCATAATGACGAAAAATGTTCGAATGCGTTGAAAACAAAACACTAACTATTAAACAAATGACGATTTTAGAAAAAGAATTCCATGTTTGTCAAATAAAATTAATTTGAAATTAGAATTATCAGTCAAAAAAAATATTTTCATTTGAAATGGCCAGTACGGCAAAACGGCAGTTTCATAGGTAAAGACCTATTATATACAATACAATAAATTATATATCAGATGTTCAAAACCGTTATTTTTCTCAAGAAATTGATGGCATTATCACGGACTTAACTAGATCACTAAAATTGTATAAAGATGATAAAGGAGTTTTAAAGTGCAGAGGAGATACTTGGAGTTAACTGACGATCAAAAAGAGATAATTTTACTACCAAAACATTCTGAGTTAACACATAAAACTATAATGGAACTACACGTGAAGACTAATCATGAAGGCGTATCTCATACGTTATCTTTACAGAGACCGAAGTACTGGAAGTACTGGAAGTACCCAGGGCAGATCAGTTTTGCAAAGCATTCTTAGCAAGTGTGCTTAATGCATGAAATATGGTGGTGGTCCATTCAAACTACCAGAGATACCAGATTTGCCAAAAGAGAGGGTTATACTTAGTGTACCATTTACATCTACGGGATCAGATTACTTCGGCCCTTTCTTAGTAGATGAAGGAACACAGCAAAATCGTTGGGTCGCAGTTTTCACATGTTAATCAATTAGGGTGATTCACATGGAGGTTTTCAAAGATTTGTCGGTGGAAGAATTTGTGCTAGCCATAAGAAGATTCATTGCTGTTAGAGGTTGTCCACAAGTTATAATATCGGATAACGCTCTTCAGTTTAAACTTACCGCTGAATTACTGCATCACAAACAACATACTGTGAAAATTCATTCCAGAGCTGGTGCCTTGGTTTGGCAAAGCAAAGCTTGGAAAACATAGTTTAAACATAGTTTAAAGAGAAAGTTAGACAAGCATCTTGTAAAGCATAATCATTTATGTACCGGAATCAAGAAGATTGAAAGCGTTATTAATACCAGACTTTTTACCACTGTAGGCGCTGAGCTTAAACATGTACTTAGCCGTGTAGACTTTTTACGCGTCGGTGGACCGGTAACGACAGAAATATCAGATAGAGAAGATCTTCAACCAGCAACTGTAACTAAATCTAATTTAATCGATGGTTGGAAGCGTGGCCTCATAATTTTAGAAGAGTTTTCCAAGATGTTTCGAAACCAGTATCTTACCAACCTCCGCGAAAGGTGTGACAAACATCATCAACCCAGAGTAATAGTTAATAGGGCTCTAAAGCTGCTGGAAACAGTTCAGCTGAAATCAGATGGCCATACTGGAAAGTTGGCAAAAAAGTAGAGTTAGTAACGGGGTCAGATGGACAAGTCAGGGTAGCTAAAGTAAAGTTACCAACCAGAGAGATGCTTACTCGTTCTATAGCTCACCTTTACCCATTTTTGATAGACGATAGTACGGTACCCACACCAAAAAAATAAACAAAACTTTTAACAGTAGAGCGCGAGGAAGACTCTACAGAATCCAGTCTCAAGAAACCAGATCACGAAATCCCAGCACCAACAGCAGTGGTTACAGCAATACGTCCCAGTCGAGCATCAGCTGTCAGAGCACTTCAATTGGTAAGTGATTTTATATTTCACTCTCAGCCATGATTTGATAACTTTTTAATCTAGCGTCTCTTATATTGTGTGTATTATACGTTTGTAACCGGTGTGCCGAACTGCTTGCGAGCAGTGATCAGCTCAGAACATAATGAGATTTACCAGTATCAGAATCTAAGCGAGGCATGGGGTGGCTATAGGGGAAGTTGGAGGCCACTAGGGCTGCATCCTCAAATCGTATCAGCTCAGTTACCTAAATCTTCAACCAGGAAGATTAGGTACAGGTTATAACCAGATAACCTCTGCTCAGCTCAGGTACCTACATCTTAATTCAGTAAGAGTAGCTACAGGCTATAACCAGATAGCCAATACTTACATACTTAGAGACATCCCCAAATCGTATCAGTTTTTTTTTTTTTTTTTCGTTCCCCTCCGCGGGAAGGGCAGGAGGATAAAAATGCCCTGACGCATACTCTGGCGCGATTCCAAAGTTATGTGGGACTCGTCCCGACGCCTACCAGGACCATACCCACTAAAAACCCCCTGTCGGCTCGTGCATTTTTGCCACTCAGCCTTCATCTGAGCGACGGCCAATTGGAGAAAGAGGCCGCGCTAGTGGGGCCCAGAAGGGGTCACCCGCTGGGATTACATAGCACTGAAGGTGCTCAAAGCACTGAAGGTTAATACATAGCACTGAAGGTGCTCAAAATGAAAATCGATAATTAAAACAAAAATTAAAAAATTGCAAAATAAAATTGAGTTAATTCGCATTTACGTTAGAATTAGGATTTACGTTAGAATTAGAATTTACGTTAGAATTAGAATTTGCGGCCAGAAGGGCCTCGAGATCGCGTGACAGTCTGGTGGATGAGTACGCTTGCGCATTTTTAGGCCTAGCGACTTTGAACTTCGAGTCTTACACAGGAGTAGTATATGAGACTGAATCACGAACTAGAGGATTGGGGTGGGTTTCGGAGCGTTTGAAAAACGCTTCAGAGAGTGTTTTGAGATGTTGTTGTAATGTAGGCAGTTCAAGATCTCTATGCAAGTCCGCGTTACGCACGTACCACGGTGCGTTTGTGGCCCGGCGGCAAAAGAGGTTTTGAACTACCTGCAGTTTGTGCAGGAGGGAGGGTTTGGCGTGGGCAAAGATTGGCGAGGCATACGTCATGACGGGTCTAACGCAGACCTTGTAAAGTGTACGTTTGTTTCTGAAGGACATTTTACTTTTTCTACCTAACATGCTATTTAGGCGGACTAAATAGTGACGAGCGAGTTTCGAAACTCTTTCGACGTGTGGCTTGAAAGAAAGCGTCGGATCTAATGTGACGCCTAAGTATTTAGTACTGCGCTTCCAGGGGATGGGAATGCCTAACATTCGAACGTGGGGATCGCCATCGGGACGACGGCGTTTGTGGTCGAAGCGCATCGCAGAACTCTTTTCAGGGTTCACATCGATGCGCCATTTTTGAAACCATACACCAAGGGCGTTTACGGCCTTTTGGAGTCTGGTTACAAGGTGCCGAACACTGTGGCCTTTGGTATAGAGTGCGGTGTCGTCAGCAAAGAGGGCGAGTTCGACGCCTTTCAGCGGGATGGGAATGTCGTTGGTGTACACGGTGTACAGCAGAGGGGCGAGGACTGAGCCTTGAGGGACTCCAGCCTTTATGGGACGAGGTGCAGAAAGCGTGCCTTCGTGTTTATATCGAAACGTACGGTCTTTGAGAAACGACGCTATTAACCTGACTAGGCGATCCGGTAAGCCTATCTTGTAGAGTTTATAAACGAGACCGCTGTGCCAGACTTTATCGAAAGCCTTAGCTACGTCAAAGAAAACCGCGACTGTTTTATAACGACGCGGATAGAAACCGTCAAGTATATACTCGACGATTCGGTGGACTTGCTGAGGGCAGGAGTGTTTAGCGCGAAAGCCGAACTGATGGGGAATAATGAGAGGATCGCCATCCGTTGGAAACAGATGGTTCCGCATTCGAGAGAGTATGACTCTCTCGAGAAGTTTAGACATTGCCTTGAGGAGGCTGATGGGTCTGTGGTTAGCCGGGACGTTCAGAGGTTTGCCCGGCTTGGGAATGCCTATGACTGTCGCTTCTTTCCAAGCTTTTGGAAAGTAGCTAAGGTCGAAGCAGGCATTAAAAATGATAGCTAACAAGGTAAGCATCTGTTGAGGTAGGTGCTTAAGTGCGTGGTTGGAAATTCCATCCGCACCCGGAGCCTTTTTGGACTTTTGATTTCTAATGAGAAGCAAGATTTCGTCATTAGAGACTGTGACAGGGTCGGCGGTGATGGGGAGAGAGTCTCTGCGAAGGACTTCGTCCTCCACCGCCTGGATGTGTGAGGGATCAGCAGGTTGTGTGCTGGGCGAGCATTGTGCGGCAATGCTGTCGGCGAAGCATTCGGCTTTCTCTTCGACTTCGAAGGCAGTAGTGCCATCGGGACGAGTGAGAGGAGGAACGTGAGAGACGGTGTCTACGCGTAAGGCTCGGGCCATGCTATAGTACGCTTGGTGGGACGGAGAGATATTCGCCATGAGATCGTTCATCTGAGCGTCTCGGAGTTCCGCGAGGCAAGACCTAACTTTACGTTGAAGCTGATTCGCAGCTGTTCTATAGGCGGGCGTGGGATATTTCTTGGCTCTCCGGAGAGCCGCGTTTTTAGCTTTAATAAGATTGCTAACGGCTAAGGGAAGCGTGGGTTTGCCTTGCTTAGCAACCTTTTCGTTGTCACTGATGGCTGAGTTGATAGCATCAGTGAGAGAATTTACTAATGAATCGATTTTATCCGGGCTATCTAATTGTTCGGGAGAGATCGCGAGTGGAGAGTTCGGAGCCTCTAAGGCTGAAACTAACGTATTTTTAAAACCTTTCCAGTTGGTAAAGGTCTTAGGAGATGAGACGTTATCGTTCGGCGGTCCTAGCACGAGGGAAACGGGGCGATGGTCGGAGCCTAGGTCATCGAGCGGTTTGATAGACCTTAGATCAAGATTGATTCGCTTGATAATTGCAAAGTCGAGGATGTCAGGAGAGTAGGACGGGTTGTTGGGATAGTGAGTGGGAGTGATGGGGGATATGACGTCTAAGTCAAGGGAGTTAGTGATGTCGAGGAGAGCGATACCGCTGGTGTTGGTCGATAGGCACGTCCAGTCAGTATGTTTGGAGTTAAAGTCTCCGAACATAATGGCTGAATGGCCGAGGGCGAGAATGGCCTCAAAGTCGCTGCGGATTGGTCTGGTACCACTAGGTATGTAGATTGAAGCTATGATGATGGTCGGATGACCAGTCATAGCCAATCTACACACAGTGGCTTCCATGTTGAGGAGAGGAGGGGTAAGGAGAGGACAGCAGTGGAAGCCTCTTTTGTAATATATAGCGGTGCCGCCGAAACCGTCAGAGTTGGGCCTATCGTTACGAATAAACGCGTACTTAGGTATAGCGAATCCCCTGGAGCGGTTTGGAGTAAGCCATGTCTCCTGGAGAAGGAATAAGTCAGGTTCTTTGTTCTGAAGGAACAGTTTAATCTCGGGAAGGTTGGTATTAAGGCTACGAGCGTTAAAAGATACTAGGGATAAGCCCTTGGGTTTAATACGACTGGACGCGGGATTCGCGGGTCTAGACATTATAATTTATTATTTACGAATATATACAAATATAAAAGAATTTACAACGAACTTAGGAGCGAGTGATGCTCGGCTAAAGCAAATAAACGCTCTTGAGGAGAGCGGGCAACTCGCAGTTTGCGTGCGAGCACGGAAATTTCGTTAATATCGACGTTTTGAATAACGTCGAACACGGTCTTCATGTCCTCAGCCAACGACGACTGAGGTGCGGATGACGGAGAAGGACGCGGCCCTACGGAAGCTACGGGAGGTCGGGAGGGTGCAGGCGGAACGGCCGGACGCTGCCTCCAAGATAGAGCCGGAGTAGGCGTCGGCTGAGCGGGCTTTGCTTCCGGGGGACCCCGGTTGCGCAGCGGCGGGAAGTTAGCGTGAGTGAGCGGCGGCGCCGGTTTAGGCGCGACCCTCTTGGCGGTGGAACGCGGAGCACGCGGGCAGCCCCTGTAGTTAGCTGTGTGACCAGACTAGCCGCACAGCACACAGGCAGGGGGGGAAGTGGATTCGGGAGTGCGAGTGCACTCCTTCGTAAAATGTGGTTCCAGGCACTTAACGCACCTGGGGGGAGCTGAGCAGTTAGCCGCTGCGTGGCCGTAGAGCTGGCAGCGGTGGCACTGCCCAGGGTGACCGCGGGGGTTGGGACGCTCAACAGAGATATTTGAGAGTCCGCAAATTGTGCGAGCCTCTCTAAAGATCTCCCTCGAGTTGGGAGTATTCGACAAGATAACTAAAGCTAGCGGAAAGCGCCTACCGCGGTTAGAGTGCATCTTGTGCACTGCTTCGGCCGGGAAACCCTGGGACTTAAGGTCCTCGAGGATTTCTTCATTCGCGAGCTCGAACGGGACGCCCCGTAGTACTGCGCGGATCTTACGCTCCTCCGGGAGGGCGTAGGTGTGGTACGCGATTTGATTTAACCCGAGCAACCTGGTAAACGCGCGGAAGTCGTCGACGGTCGCTACTTGTATTTTGATTGTATCGCCAGCGTTGGCGGCTTTTAAGTAATTAATTTTGTGCTCTTTGCAAAAGTTTGAGACCGCGGTCCAGCGCGTTTTTTCACGCAGGAAGACGGGCGGAGGGAGCTGAGGTTTCGGCGGGATGGGAGCGCAGCGCGTCGCTGGCTTAGACGGGACCGACGGAGACGCGGTCACTTCGAGTGACAAGAGCGGCGCGGGGGTGGGTGTAGAAGACACCGGGGTTGGCTCGGGTGTTGAGGACACCGCGGCTTTTTTCGAACGCTGCTTAGAGCGTTTGGCAACTAATTGGAACTCGGGCTCTGGAGAGCCGGTTAGGGTGGCGGCGACCGATGAAGTTACGGACGCGGCGGAGTCTGAGTCGCTCCCGGGAGCGGTACGCTTCCTACGAGATGAGCGCGAGGATGAGACCGACGCGCAGTCCATATCGGATGGAACGGGAGACGCGGGAGAGCTATAGACCTGAGGGGTCTGGACGTTAGAGGCCTGAGAGGCTGGGGTTGGGGCCTGAGGGGCCGGGGACGCGTTAAGCGCTAGTACAGCTTGCGTAAATATGTCGGCCGAAATTGAAACACCCGACGCGGCGAGTGCTTGGGCGAACGCCTTCGCAATGTTAATGACGATTTGCTTATCCATTTGGGAAGGGGTTGGGACAATAATATGTAAAAATATAAGTATAATAAAAGATGCCTAGTTCCTAAAAACCTAGCAAAAACCCTAGCGGCAAACCTCCCTACCAGCGGTAGGGGGGCTGGGGAGAATAACTTAAAACTAACCGTAGTACGCCGAAGGCCGCTACCTAGAAACCTAAAAAAAAAAGGGTACGCAGGTAAAGAGTTGACCGCGTTAGGGTCAACCTTTACCGACAGAAAGGACAAATACACACGAAAACACACAAATATGATAAAAATAAATATGAAAATAGGAGAAAAATAAATAAAATAGAGAAGAGAAATAGATAAAAATAAAAAGGACTGGTTCAGTACAAATTCGTTGTCACCGTTAAGTATCCTTTGCACTGAAACCAGACTACTTACGCTGGGCACAACACTGCACTCAGCACAAGCACAACACAACTTAGCACAGCACTTTAAAGACTAAGGGGCTTAGTCGCAAAGAAAAATCGCACTTCGAAAGCACTCAGACGGAGTAGAAAGACCTTGAAAACCGTAGCACGGAACCAACACGCTAGACTGTGACGTCAGTAGACTGAGCGCCACGGAATGGCGGGAAGGGACCGATCAACGGAGAACTGGGTCTTGCACGTCCGCACCGCGTGGCGATCGGAGCGAGAATGAATCGTATCAGCTCAAGTAGCTACATCTTAAACCAGTAAGAGTAGGTATAACCAGGTATAACAGAGATTCGTCCAATACCGTTTAGGATGTATTTGACGACACTAGTTGCCTGTTAGGAAATGAATATGAACTCGTGAACGCGGACAAAGTAGTTAATATCGTGTAGCAGCGATGAGTAATACGAAGCGACTGTCTTTGTCTGTCAATGGCAGGTAGCGACAAGCCTCCCCGAAATCTCAAAATACATAAGCAGCACAAAAAACTTTTTACCTGCAGTACAATGTGCATTGAATATCAGCCACGACTTTCTTTGATAAAAACCACATTTTGAAGATCTGTCTATGATAGCTGATATAAAATGTAATTAAGTTATGGACATGCAATTGTAGGTATGATTTGAAAGCTAGTATGATGTAGAATAAATTTTCTAGAAATCAAAAAATA
This sequence comes from Marasmarcha lunaedactyla, assembly GCA_923062675.1. Lineage (NCBI taxonomy): Eukaryota > Metazoa > Arthropoda > Insecta > Lepidoptera > Pterophoridae > Marasmarcha > Marasmarcha lunaedactyla. Next base: position 14,910,806 of record OV281339.1, on the reverse strand, counting down.
AAATACAAATAAATTTCATTTCATTTCATTTTCAGTTTCATTTTCATTTTCATTTTCATTTTCATTTTCATTTTCATTTTCATTTTCATTTTCATTTTCATTTTCATTTTCATTTTCATTTTCATTTTCATTTTCATTTTCATTTTCATTTTCATTTTCATTTTCATTTTCATTTTCATTTTCATTTTCATTTTCATTTTCATTTTCATTTTCATTTTCATTTTCATTTTCATTTTCATTTTCATTTTCATTTTCATTTTCATTTTCATTTTCATTTTCATTTTCATTTTCATTTTCATTTTCATTTTCATTTTCATTTTCCTTTTCATTTTCATTTTATTTCATTTCATTTAATAGAATAAATGCAAGTTATAAAACATGTATGAAAAGTGGGCAGTTTATTAAGAAATTTTAAAATGATTGTATAAATTATGTAAAAAATCCATATTTTTGTTAAATAAACTGAATTAGAAAATAAACATCTTTATTTTGAATGAATGGTAGTTTTCATATTAATTTTTTTATTTTGTAAAGGCGCGTATGATGATCCTTATTCAGTTTGTTTCATTACAATACATATTTCATAGAATTTTTTTTATTTTTTATAGATGGCCTATGTTTCTCATCCTTACTCAGTTTGTTTCATTACAATAAATAATTTTTTTACAAGTTACACAGTTTTGTTTACAAGGGTGCCCCCCTTGTAAACACAGTAAACCAAATTTTTTTTAAATCACTGAATAATTCAATATATTTTTAACATTTTTTTACGTCGATAATATTGCCCAGATTATCCCTCTATATACACAAAGTTATATATGTATACACAAAGTTCAACAGAAGTGCAAATGGCCATATGTCAAAGCCGGTATTCACAGAGCAAGACACAATTTTTTTGCTATTAACATAAAATGAATTGACAGTACAATTCTTTTTAATAACATTTTAAAAACTTTTTAATAAATTAAAAAGTTGCTTTATTATTTGTCTCTTCTTTGTGTAGTGTAAATAATTTTAAATTTTCCGTGGTCGTTTTAAAGTAAAAAACAAAATACTTCTGATCCTTTTATTTTAAAAAAGGTATATATGCTACACAGAAAGGTTTGTAGACCAAAGTAGACAGGTTCAGTAATCACATAAGTTATGATTAAAAATTATTTTTGTGGCTTAAGACGATTAAAAGAGTCATTTCTATTATTGAAGTAGATAAACCTATTTACAATTCTATGCGATAATTTTAATAAACTTATAAACACATGGTCATAACAAGAACTATATTTAGAATAGAAACTTATTTTCATAAATAAAAATAAGTCTCTATTGAAATCTTTACAAAAATTTCTTAGTTATATAAACTTGATAACTAATGTTTTACAATCGTAAGTTGTAACAATTTCAAATTAGAAATATCTTTGACTGTACATTTCGAAAAATTATAAAAGTGTTTTTTCTAAGATTTTTACAATATATGTATAGTGTACATTCTTTAGGTAAACTGTAATAATAAACTAAAAGGAAAACAGTTTTCCCCTAATACCCGCCTGTGCCCTTAACAGGGGAGTACTGCAACAATGTTCTTTTATCTAATAAAGGAATTTTGAATTAGACTTTGAATATTTAGCTGTACACACTGTACACATCTTAGCGGTACTTTTCTTTGACCTTTTCTGTATCCCTTACAGCGTGTATGCAAAAGTTGGTTCATATAGTTAAGGTGTGAAAGCATCGTGAAATCAAGCATAGAAAACAGTAAACCCATTACGAGGTAAAATTATAAAGCTAGATAGCTATGTGGATTATATATCTCTATCCATTTCAGTAGGCAGAGTTATCACGTTTAATAATATCTAAACACCTTTTATTTTATCTACCTTTATGCGCAAGTCAGTCAATCTAATACTACGTTTGTAGAAGAATTTTATATCGACTAACACACTAAATGAAAGTTATGTCACAGATGGTAAGTATTAGTAATTTAAATGTACACGAGGGCGGAGTCGCCTCAGGGTGGTCGCCAAAGGTGCCAAAAGCAAAAGCTGCGAATCCGGTTTTTGGGGTACTGTAACTGCAAAGAGGCTGTACTTTGATGTCATTTGGGCAAATAATACAGTCCTCTTTGATTGAAACGCCGTAATACATTCCTACATATATTGCGCATAAATAGCGTTAAAGGGTATATTCTAATTTGATATTATATTTCTGAGAAAATTTTTTTTTTGGTATTTGATGTTCTTATAATCATGAAGTAACATAACAAAACTTGAAATAGTTTGGAATATTATGAAATTTTTACCATCAGTGTTTAATTTTATCCTTTATTCGTTTGCATGCTATTATTATGACAGACCGCCAAACTAGCTAAACAGAGACTGGCAAAGCGGTCAGAAACTCGAACCATTTTTTTCTCTTTCAATCAAAGTTTCTCACTATATCTATCATCTTTAAGAAGTAAAAATTACTTTATACTTACTACTGAGCGCTGAAAGTATGTAAATTGATAAAATTTATAGAACAAAACCGTAAACATTGCTGTTACCAGAAATAGCACATAGAAATGTCAAAGATATTTTATTAAAAAATTACGAAATTTGTAATGATTTCAGTTGACCATCAAATATGAACGAATCATCAATACCGCAAAGAGGCCATAACAGAGATTTCTCAGTTTTAATGGCTGTGCAGGCGATAGTTGAATTATTTGAGTGTCAGTTCAATATTTAACTATCACTTACCAGACTAGCCAATTCTTAATGCAAGCTGAAAGTATACATAAACTAGAAAATAAAAAAATAACCCTTTATATTTCAAAGTATTTGCTTGCGAAGACCTGATAGGTATGCGCTTTGATTACAAATCAGTTTTATTCTTATAATGAGTTTCCATATATTTGCTAATTTCCTTATTATTATTTTCATCAAAATCTTAATACTAATCTGAAAACTTATCAATCAAAACTTATTAAATCTATAATAACAACTTTATAATTTTATATTCTGCCTAAATTCTTATAACATACTATCAATTCACAATACTCTTAGATATCCTGGGCAAAATGTTCTTTAGTTTGATCGTAGGAGATCAGTCCGCATCTTACCGCCGCTGCCGCCACTCGCAGCTAACACCTGCTCCCCCCCCAACTAGCGTGCACATGTACCAACTAATTTTACTTCCACCAAGTTTAGTGAGCAAATTTGTTTGTTACAGGATCGTTATTTTAAATTCGCAGGTAATGTTTTTTTTTTTTTCAATCACAAAACTTTTTAGGCTGGAGTTTTGAAAATAAGTTATTTTACTACTATTATAATATTTTGATATTTATTTTATACCATAATTTAGGATATTTTTGATTTCAAAACTTTAGATTATTAAGGAATAATTAAATACTTAAAATATAGATTCTTTTTCAACGATAAAAGTATCTTGTTTTGATTAAATCGAAATCGGTCGGTTCATTATATCAAAAATATTTATTTTAATTTATTGAAAATAAATAATTGAACAAAATGACTGTTGAAATCTCTCATAGTCAAAGAAATATGCTACACAACAAAAAATGTTTGATAACAATCTTAAATATGACGTGTTTGCGTTAAGGAACATCACTTTCGTAGGCGATTGTCGATTTCAATATAATAAATCAGATAAATAAAGTAAATCATCAAAATCGAGAGTCTGGCTGTGTCTTAACGAGTAATTGACATTTGAGTAAATGTCTGCAATTATATCCATTTTCCAGAATAAAAATAATTTGCTCTATTAGGTAACGGTTTCGTATTTCCGTGTGGTGAACCTGCGTTAAATATCTACGCTGCTTCAGACTTTTCCATAATGATTTCCAGCTCATCCTGTATAGGTTTGATCAGCTATTTTAAGAGCTTTTGTCTTTATTCCGTCAAATGAAAAAAATTTTTTTCTTTTCAATGACGTCAATTAAAAATATATCATATATAATTTTAATAAATATATAATTTATTGAATCTTATCGGAAACTCCTGCAACTCGCACATGTAAATAAAAAAAATGTTTTATATTTATGGGTTTTCTGCACACAATGGAAGTGAAGGCTCTGGTTGTCCAGTTTAAGCAGTCACAGCAACACATCATCAAAGATAAAGTTCTACAACCATGGAATAGAAAAGTTAGAAAAGCGTTTGAGGGATTGTTGCAATTGAAGGAAACTACGTTAATGAATAAAAATGAATTTAAGAAAATAATTTTGTAATCGGGGTATTTAGTCTCGGGACAAATTGAACTAAGATTAAATGCAACACTCGTGTCGCATCGGTGTGTGATTCGCTTGAGTTTTTTTGTCGCGCAATAATTGTAATTTTGAGATAAATCATAAGATATTAATTTAAATTTCATGATAAAAGGAACATTAAAATGCTTAAAGTAAGTAATGTATTCAATTTGATAATGATTTATATCGTACGCTTTTAATTTGCTTTGCAATCACCACATTGTATGTTACCATTTTCTGAAACAGTAAAATGAGTATAATAATCTACCCTTAAAAGATGGTCATACGCTATCCCGGACTTTTCTAAAGAACAATCTAAACATTCCACCGTGTATTGTTTTATTATAACTTAGAGAGAATAGGCAGCGTTTTCGATTTAATCTCGCAGCCGGCAAATATAAGATAATGATTTTTTCCGAGATCTTCAATAATTATGAGAACTTTTCAAGCAATTTACAGAAAACTTTAATGACTTATGCACATAAACCTTCCTCTTGAATCACTTTATCTATTGGTGGAATCCATACGTATAGTTTTTGAGTTTATCGCGTTCAGAAAAACACATAGACAGACGTGGTTGGGGTCTTTGTCTTATAAAATTTAGAATTATCATAGTACTGCGATAAGAAATGTCTTAGTTGTGTATGTAAAAGGCGAAGAAACCTTTTCCCTGGTCTTAGATTTGGAAATCATTGAAAAATAAAAATAACAAGTACCTATATTTTAATTTGAAATTAGGATTGAACACTAAATACAGAAAAATATATGAATAACATTGTTGTTTGTAGTGTAGTAAGTTAAGTAAGCGACATTTAAAAAATTCCTAATACCAAAAATAATATAATCTCTTAAAACTTATAAGCTTGTTATATTTCAGATTTTTGGCTTCGGAGTTTTACGGTCTGATTTTTAAAGCTCAGATAATTTTTGTATGGATAAGAACTTTGAAACTTTACTAGACTTTCCATAGATGGCAATTTTTCAAAATATTCTTCTCGTATTCCTAAAACTTTTCTGATTATTGAAAAGTCAACCCTGAAGTGTTTTATAAAAAGTTCTCAAATTGTAAAAAGTATATTGAGGTGTTTTAAAATAATTATCAAAAAATAACTATAGGTTTTTCTACGGTTTATGTACTTCTTAGACTTTATTGTTATTACAAAGTCCAGGAGAGAATCTCGAATGTTTATTGATTGGATATAACCGAACAAACATATGAGTTCTTCAAATCTTAAAATGTCAATCCAAATCTCGTCTCAAGCATTATTTAAATGAGCCAAGTAGCGTAGTGGTTAGTGGCCTTGCCTAATACGTCAGAGGTCCCAGGTTCGAGTCCTGACCAGGGCATTTATTTGTTTGATGAACACAGATGTTTGTCTAGGGTCACGGTAGTTGATATTTATATATGTGTTTTTATTCTGGGTTCCCACTCAGTTCGCTATATGGTCTCTATGACACAAGCTCTGCTTACTTTGGGGCCAAACAGTTGGTGTGTTGGTCTGGGGATTATTATTATTATGTATTTAGTTATTATTATGTTATTAGATTATTAAATCTTGTTTTACAGTGCCTTATCGTAATATAGTCCAAAATTTTCATTTCAAGATATTGACGTGCACAATTCATCAAAAGATATAAAAATAGTTTATACTTGAGAAATTCTTACATATTATTTATTACTATTGAACACATTCTCAGTAATTCATGCTCATCAATTTACCGTCAATTCAGACAGGCTGAATGTATTAATATAATATATTCAATTCATCTCGTGAAGTGAATTAAATGTATTTATAATTTCCATAAGACCGCTTTTAAAAGCACTAATGGTCTTATGATAATGCAATAAATTCATAAATTCCTAATATTTTGCCTAGAACAGTAAGAAAAACAAAACTAAATTATGTTGCTTATTCCCGTAAAAGATTTAAAAGCGTCGTGTCTGCGAGTACGCATAGGCGATTCTTGCTGCGACCGCCGCCCTAACAATCGGAGTGGTCTTAGAACGTACGGACGTTCTCCGTACGTTCTCCGATTGTTAGGTTCCTTCCCGATATTCAGTGGCGTTCAGTTTATTATAATTCAGTTTAGTCTCTTCTTTTTATTTACTCTTCTATTTTCATATTTATATTTATCATGTTTGTGTCTTTTCGTGTACAATTGCCCTTTTTGTCGGTAAAGGTTGACCCTAACGTCGACTCTTTACCTGGGTACCCTTTTAGGATTCCAGGTAGCAGACTTCGGCGAACTACGGTTATTTTTAAGTTATTTTCTGGCCGCGATAGCTATGGTACCGTGGAGCAGGCTTATATCAAAGACCTTCATGGCCTTCGTTCGTCCAGAAATCTGGACAAAATTTCGAATGTGGTTTCAAACCCCAACCAAAACTCCGACAAAAAAGGAGAGACGGGCACGTCAAACCGCATCCAGAAATCCATCACGCAATCGTTTTAGCTCGCGCTCCTCCGTGGCTACATCCACTCGCAGTTCATCTTCGGTATCGTCGATTGATTTCGATACCCCGGCTCCTGCCCAAGCCATCGAATCCAACGAGGGATTCACCGTCGTCACAAAACGACAAAAAAGGGCCAAGCCCTCGGACGGAGCGATGACTCCAAAACTCCAAAAAAGCGGGCTGCGCATTCCACGCTACTAGCTAACGCTATTTCGATTCTCTCCCATACCGAGGCCATGCCAACCGGTTGGCATCCGCCTCCTATTTTCATCCGCGATAAAGACGCGTGGACATGCATCTATCGCTTATGCGAGATGCAAATCTCGCATAAGCGAATTGCGGTCTAAGAACTGGGACGCGCTTCTTGAAGAGATTTCGCCTTCGCCTCTAGCTTACTGGAACTTGGCAAAGTCTCTCAACATGGACTCTACTGTGTCATCGGCCGCTCCTTAGGCCTTAGGCCCATGACTCCCGCCTTTGATGACTCCGAAAAAGTTGAATCTCTAGCCAATAGCTTAGCCCAACAATGTTTACCGAGTACAGATAGCATTAACGCCCTCCACGTAGAAACTGTGAATAGCTCAGTCGAATCAAAATGCCTCAACCCACCGACTGGCACCTTCCAACCTCCAACAGGTGCACCGCATCACGGAGCACATTTTGGAGCAAAAGAACGCAGGTCGAAAACCAATAGGCACGGGTGCGCTTTTCCTTGTCGTGGCTAAAGCCTTTCGACAAGGTCTGGCACAACAGCTTGTCGAACCTTTCGCTACAGATTGGTAGGTGCACTTTCCTATCCCCGTCCTGTATTAGCCGGTGTCCCTCGAGGCTCGGTGCTTTCTCTGACTTTGTTTTAACTATACACTAGTGACATGCCAAGGACGGAGAAAGTAGAACTCGCGCTCTTCGCAGACGACACCTCGCTATACACACATCTGATAGAAATCTACTTTGGTTAACTACAATGCTCCAATCCGCAGCCAACGCATTAGGCGCTTGGTTTAGGAAATTGAGAATGGAACCCCAGAAAAATGTGCAGCAGTGTACTTTTAGGGCAACCTCTAGGAAACCCTACAAAAGATTAGGTCAGATCACTTTGTTTGGTACTCCAATCCCAAAGGCTAAAAATGTCAAATAATCAGGAGTCACTTTAGATAGTGGACTCACATTCGCGGATGACATAAAACGCGTCCGAGACCGAGCCGCCTTCGCCATGGGTAAGCTGCACCCTCTTATCTGCAAGAAGAGTAAAATGTCGCTTATAAATAACCTAAAACTTTACAGAACTTGCATTCGCCCCATCATGACATATGCCAGTGTGGCTTTTCCTCACGCCAGCAAGTCTGCCCACCATTGGCGCATTCATGAAGTTGGCGTTTAGTCGCCACTTCGACAATGCTCCCCACCATCCCAACCCGCTGGTCAGTAAGTCAGCTGACTACACAGCCAACGTAGACGTGGCGGTTCGTAATAGGCATCCACGTAACGTCTTAACAGATTCCGACGACGCTATTACAACAAGAAACGCCGGCGTTCCAGTTAGAAATAGGGTAACATGGCATTCGAATCGCCTTGTGGCAGTTTCAATATATGAAGTCCTAAGTCGAGGTCCGTGCCCTTAGGCATATCGTATGTAGGAGTAGTTTAAGATCCGGCTAACCACCGTCAGCGCTAAGCTACAAAGTCCGGTGAAATTTAATAGGCCATAAATGAACAGTCCATTTCGAACAAAAATAAAAGGTTACTTAAACAGGAATATTTCTTGCGTAATTAGACTAACGACCCGGCAGCTAACCGTTCATCTTATACTCGTATAGCAACAGTAGGCGACTTATTTTGTGGTACGATAAATTTATTTTTGCGATAACAAGATTTGATTTTAAAGTGTAAGGTGTAGAAGGCCCGTGGCTAGGGTACTGTGTTTTATGATATGTATTATACACATAAACCTTTATCCTGAATTACTTCATCTATTGGTGAAAACCGTATGAACTCCGCTGGGTAGTTTTTGACTTTATGACGTTAAGACTGACAGACAGACGTGGCCGGAAGACTTTGTTTTATAATAACTTAAAAAACTAGTTATTTTCCGAATTACAATAATCTAGAAACAAGCCTGAAATAACCAGACCATATATCAGCCTTTGGCAATTCGACACCGTTAGCACGTACGCACGTAGGTATACGAAATCATACCAAATAAAGGATTCCAAGCCCAAAGGGACAACTGACCTGCTATATTAGGCTCCAATTCTTTCACATACAGTAGATTGTTTTGAGTTTCACTTTTCACAGCTATAAATAATTCTACTCATTTTTTCACGCGGTCACTGAGTGAATAAATACTTATAATTACTTATAAGGTTTATTTTATTTGTAACACAAGTCTTTGATTCATGACTAATGTGCATTTCATTATATCATGTCTAATATCTTGCCAATATATTCATTTTTATTATCATTTACTTTTTTTACTTTTACTCGTATTCTTCGTAAATCGTTTTACTGAGATAATTTATTTTAGATACGTTATACATTTTATTCGATATGTATATGAATATTCTTATAAGGCCATTCATTTAAAGGGGACATTTCTAAATGTAGTAATCCAATAACAGACATGCTTGATATAATATTCGCGAATATGATTTCATGTTGTTGAGCATACTCATAATCTTGGACAGGCTTGTTATATTTGCTCGTAAAATATGTTTGTTGATGATGTTACTTTGACCAAACATTTGAAGTGGGTGGGTATCATAAAATAAAAGAAAACCATAGCCAAGAAATATACTTTAAAACTATACGAAGGTTCTTTAAGTGTCCCGAAACCGCTATGGTTGCCAAATTTAAGACCTTGTGAGAGGTAATGTGGCAATGTAAGGTAACTGCCAATTAAATTAGATTTATATGATATAAAACGAGTAAACATCAATAAACAAAAAAAATCTCGTGGGTTGATATTAATTCCATTGTTTTCCATTCATTCGCTTTTTGTATTTATACTATGGAACAGAAATTTATACATACAGAAATTAAATAGGAAGTAAAGACTATTCTTGTAAATATTCAAGATTCTGATGCCCTTCCATTTCCGCCAAACACACAACATCATCGTTATTTTTGTGAGCTCGTGTGGTACCCAAATATCTATATCTACCTACCCATCTATCTATCTATATACCCAAATAAATATAGCCAGACTCTTTCAAATAGTTAAAACTGAATGTAAATTCGCTATCTTAAGAGATGCTTAAATGTATTACATTTTAAACCCAGGGAATCGGAATACCAAACAGAGTGGTTTAATTTAATATTTGAGGAATATTACTTGAGGTTGACCTATTGCGTGTTAAGAGTGAAAAATACGCTGGTGCACTTTTCTCTGGATTCTTAATTTCCTTAACCAACCGCCTAATGTGTTTTAGAACTTTAGTAATCCTATCAGAGGTGTATATAGCGCAGTGTCGTCTGCAAAGAGCGCGAGCTCTACTTTCTTTGTCTTTGGCATGTCACTAGTGCATAGTGCAAACAAAGTCGAAGAAAGTATCGAGCCTTTGGGGTTGAACAATAAAATGTTTCTAAATTCCAAGATGTATAGCATTTACAATGAAATATACAAATAATAGTATAATATTTGTCTATATAAATATAAATCTAATATATATTCTAATATTTTTATATAATTGTTGGTGTACGTATGTATTTGTATAATATATGATACAAATATTAAACAAAATAACAAACAAAAATACCTATTGACTAATTAGAAGAATTAGAAGACCAGGGCTGAAGCCTTTGCGTGGGAGTCCAGGCTGACATTTTCAAGCGCCGGAATCTGGTCTATCGAGGCAATTCATCCGCTCTTCCAGCGGTGGTTGGGTAGGCAATTCGGTTTCCTGACCTACCGTCTGACTCAGGTGCTCTCGAGACATGGTTGTTTCAGGAGTTACCTGTTTCGGATCGGTCGGGAACCAACTGCCAGGTGCCACCACTGCGACGATTGCCTCGACGAGACGGTCCAGCACACGCTCGAGGCATGCCCGGCGTGGTATGCGGAGTGGAGCGCGCTCGGCTCTGTATCGGGTGCTGACATCTCGTTCCCGACCGTGGTTCGCACTATGGTCTGGAGTGAGAGGTCGTGGCAGGCGGTGCGAACCTTCTGCGAGGCCGTAACGCTCGCCAAGGAGGCTGCGGAGAGGTCAAGGGAAGATGAGGCATCCTCCATTCCGCTTCCGAAATTGAAGCCCTCTTGAGCGAGCTTCCTGCGTATGGCATACCATCTGGACTGTGCGACTGGATTTCTGATTTCCTGAGGGAATGGTCAATTCGAGTTGTCGTCGATGGCTTCTCATCGGACCAAATGGTGATCAACGCCGGCGTTCAGGGATCTGTTCTCTCTGCAACATTATTCCTGCTGCACATTGATGACTTTCTTTTATCGGAAGGCATTATTGGTTACGCTGATGACAGCACTGTTGTAGAGAGATATGTGTCCAATGCGCGAGCGAGTCCAAACCAGATCCAATTTCAGAGAGAGTCGATGATCGAACGAGTTGATTTGACACTATGTAGGGTTTCCGATTGGGGTGAAGCCAATCTTGTCAAGTTCAACCCTTCCAAAACCCAGGCATGTCTCTTCTCCGGTAAAAAGAGCGCATTCAATTTGACGCCCACTTTCCAAGGTGTATCTGTACCGATTACAAACCATCTAGGGCTTCTAGGCATGACCATCACGTCGAAACTTAATTTCGGTCAACATATTGAAACCATGGCACAGTCAGCTTCCCAAAAATTGGGAGTCATCGCAAAGGTCCGGCGGTACTTCAACTCCGAACAGTTGCTCAACCTGTACACAGCCCAGGTTCGATCCTGAATGGAGTCCTGCAGCCATCTTTGGCATGATTCCGCTAAGTACCATCTTGAAGCGTTGGATTCTGTCGACCGAAGGGCCCGTAGACTCATAAGTGACGACAAACTTACTTCTTCGAGACTGCAAAGTCTCGAGCATCGTCGAAAAGTTGCTAGTCTATCGGTTTTTTACAGATTGCACTTTGGAGAGTGTGCAAATCCTCTTTTTCAGCTGATCGAATCTTCCCCCTTTCTCCACCGATCAACCAGATGCAGACAAAAGTTTCACCCGTTTGTGGTTAGCGTGCCGAAGAGCCGAAATAAACGGTTCGATAGCTCATTTTTGGTTTGTGTTGCCAAAGAGTGGAACGATTTGCCTGCGTCTGTTTTTCCAGACAAATATAACCCTGGAGCTTTTAAGTGTAGAGTGAATAGGTACCTCTTGGACAGGCGTGTATGATCCTCGTCTTCATCGTCACTTTCCATCAGGTGAGATGGAAGACAAACGCGTGCTAATTATTATTAAAAAAAATTTTCATTACATTAAATTTTCGTTACATAAAGTCACATATTCCCACTAAGTATGTACCTACTCAATTTAATGCTAAAATAGTAAGATTGTAATTTAAAAACCGTTATTTGTCACGCCAAAATATTATTGTTGTCATTTTCATAGAGAATCTGTAAACGTATGCGCTCTTTTCTTACTCACACTGTTATAAATCTTTGTGTTATACGAATATAATCTGTGGTTAACGGTATTGGTGTCACGCCTATGCATTTTTGTTATTATTAAGTAATTTATATAATTATTGTGATATTGTTTGTTGACCCCAATAAATAAATAAAAAAGTGCTCGATCTTATGACGTAATTATGTAATAACTTTGCCATTCACGTAAAATTCTTATTTTTGAGGAAACCGAAGAAATATTGGTTATACTTAGGTACAAATAACCTGTTTTCTAGACAGAACGTTACCTATTGAACGTTACCTGAGGAATAGTTCACGCCACTAGACTTTCGTGCAATTTGCAACACTTACTAGGAATTTCGTGAAAAGTCACAGAAAAACATGGTTTTGCCGGACTTAGTAGCCTGTTTAATATATTGCAACACAATCTCTACTACGAAACCAATATTACAGTAACATTATTATTTTCTTTGTTTTTTGTTCACAGCCTGTATACAGTACACCTTTATGATATATTACAAACACTTTTCATGAGTATATTTGTTTCAACGCGTATACTTTCGTTCACTGTTCTATTTTCGTTTAAACCTTGAAGGAACACAACTGTTTCTGTTCAAAGAGGGCTCTAAAGTTCAAACTTATAAAATATTATGTTTTGACATTTAGGCTGCTTTCATGTACAAACTTAGATCGGAAATTCTTGTGACTAAAAAAAGGGATGTGCGAACATTCATGCATGTGGGCACATGCCGAGTTTCGAAAATTATGCCGAAACTGATTTTGAAAAGACGCTTATAAGGACGCCCTTACCAACTACACTATAAAAAGTTTTTATAGTTTTTTTATATTAGGTCTTTACCTATGAAATTGCCGTTTTTCATGAAATAAATGAAGCTTAATTTTTTTTTATATTTTTTATTTCTATTAATCAAAATAATCACCCATGCAATCAATGCATCTTTGCCAACGCATTGGTAGCTTATTGATGCCTTTCTTGAAGAAATCAGCTGGACGGGAGGCAAGAAATTCTTCAAAGGCATTTTGTACTGCCTCTCGGGTATTTAATTTTTTTCCCGCCAAGAAGTTATCCAAATTCTGGAAAAAGTAGAAGTCTGTAGGCGCAAGGTCTGGTGAGTACGGCGGATGACGGAGAACTTCCAACCCCAACTCTTGTAGCTTGGAGACCGTCTGCTGTGCAGTATGAGGTCGCGCGTTGTCGTGCAGGAGCAGTGGAGCCGAACGATTGACCAAAGCTGGTTGAAGATGTGTGAGCTTCTCCATCATTGTGCTCAGTTCTTCACAGTACACATCTGCAGTAATGCTTGTCCCGTTTGGCAAGAAGCTGTGATGAATTACACCCGCGTTAGACCACCAAACAGTGACCATCACTTTTCTAGGGGTAAGTTTTCGTTTAGGGCATTGTTTGGGTGCTGAACCAGGGTCCAACCAACTTGCTGAGCGCTTACGATTGTCAAACACGATCCATTTCTCGTCACAAGTAACAATGCGGTTCAGAATTCCTTCATTTGTATGCCTGCTGAGCAGTGCAAGGCACGTCTCCACGCGTACTTCGCGCTGGCGGTCATTGAGTTCGTGGGGTACCCATTTGTCAAGCTTTTTTACCTTGCCAATTTGACGCAAATGGACCAATATTGTTTTGATGCTAACGTCGAAAGCTGCTGCTAATTCAGCCGTGGATCGAGTTTCATCAGCTTCCACAATTGCCTTTAATTCGTCATTGTCGACCAAAGTTTTCGGACGACTACAGGGTTCATTTTTCAGGTCAAAATTTCCAGAACGGAAGCGTGTAAACCAATAACGGGTGGTGCGTTCGTTTGTAGTGTTCGCTCCGTAAACGTCGTTGATGTTGCGTGCCGCTTGTGCCGCTTTGCTGCCACGACGGTACTCATACTCCATAATTACTCGAATTTTTAACTTATCCATGATGATGAAAAATGTTCGAATGCGTTGCAAACAAAACACTAACTATTAAACAAATGACGATTTTAGAAAAAGAATTCCATGTTTGTCAAATAAAATTTTGAATTTAGAATTATTAGTCAAAAAAAAAATATTTTCATTTGAAATGGCCAGTACGGCAAAACGGCAGTTTCATAGGTAAAGACCTATTATATAGGTTTTAACTCTTTTTATAGTGTAGTTTACTGTAACTCAGTTTTGTCTCTCAATTATGTTTGTTGATTCAAAAATAAATGAGAATTTCGAACCTAGGTAAAATTCAAATTCAAATATTTTATTTCTCAACTTTGGTAGTTGCTTGTTCTTGTTGAAGTTAAATACAGCATGACTCTACTAGTGCAAAAAAACCTTCGTAAAAAAGAACAAGCACAAAACTTAACGGTTGAACACCTTCTGTCAAGTTTGTAGACACTAAATTAATTATTACAATTAATTATGACTGAAATAATCTGAAGTAAGCTTTTTCTGTTTCTATTTTAAGAATGCACATTTTGTTTTGTCATATTAATTTTTGAAAAATATTACAATACGTTACTTATTAAAATTATGCTAAGTAAAGTAAGATAAAGTAAGATAATTTATTAATATAGAAATAAATAGAGCGTTTAATTCCAATTATTCATCAGAATGCAAACTTTGTATCATTCTATAACAATTTTTTTTGTCGATAGCAAATAAATTGAGGTTCTAAACATCCTTTCTTATTGGGTACTTTAGTGAAAATGCATTTTAACAAAAAATAACGTATTAACAATAAAAAAGCGAGTTGTTTAATATTAATTTAGTATATGTTTGCTTTTGTAAATGTTTAATGAAAATTATTGGAAAATGCCAGGTTCGATGTGGCGAAAAAGTTTCCTTTTTAGCTGTTTGATTGAAGTTGGGTGATAGGTTTCATCAAGATTATTATGTTAAGTAATGACAACAAAGTAGTTTACCTATTACCTATTTGTGGTATAAATCTATATTCATTTTTGATTCATTTTCTGCCTTATCCTTGTAAGTTCATAGTTTCAATGGAAAATTAATGAATTCTATAGCAAGTACTAGGTTTCCAGTTTCCATATCTTAGATAATGAACTTCATTACTTAATTGGACCACTTCATAACTAGTATTTGTTCGTGTTATCACTCACGTTATGTAAAGAAGGCAATGAATGTTCCGCTTTAATTCTCATTTTTAGTTTTGTTTCCTATAAAAAGTAAACCAACGTTCTGCTAATGGTGCGTCCATAAAGTTTTGTTACTTTTACATTTAAATATTTGTATTTTAATAATGATTCTTATATTAAGATGCATTATTTAAAAATATTTTGAAAGGTCGAAATGCTAAAGGTGCATTTTAGAACGTCGTCATAGGTACAATTTTTTATTTTTAGACATACCTTCTCTGTTTTTACATTCAAAGACACGTTACAAAGACAATAATTAATAGCTGCATTTAATTTTATTCCATGAGTTTAATATTGTATTTTACCTATACTATAGACTGTGTCAGTACACACATATACACTTACACACAGATTCACATACACACACTTATATAGGTACACATATTTTTCTAACGTTGAGCATTGCAGCTTTGATAATATCTGTTATTTCTGGCATTTTGCCCATTGAATATCAATTCTTATTAATGAACTGTT
Organism: Marasmarcha lunaedactyla; assembly: GCA_923062675.1. Classification (NCBI taxonomy): domain Eukaryota; kingdom Metazoa; phylum Arthropoda; class Insecta; order Lepidoptera; family Pterophoridae; genus Marasmarcha; species Marasmarcha lunaedactyla. The sequence goes on along the minus strand of OV281339.1, from coordinate 14,894,941 downwards.
TGACATTAACTTAATTTGATATTATATAAACTATAATTTTTCAACCATTTTGGCAATTTGAAACCTGTTAATATTTTTATGTTTTTGCTAAGTTGAAAAAATCATAATATTTTGACACATATGATTATAAACTTGGCTTCATTATTTACTTTTATGTTTGTTTTAAAAAGTGTTTTTAGATTTAATATTAGGTCATTACATATGAAATTAGCGTTTTGTAAGGGAGGAACATAAAGTCAATATTTTTAAAATATAATACATATAATTCAAATCAAAGTATGTGCCATTGCTATCTATGCACTTTTGCCATCTCAGAAGTAGTTCATTGATCCCTTTACTTAAAAAACCATTCCGATGGGAATCAATAAAATCAGTTTGAAGGCACTTTGGGCTGCCCCATCGGAGCTGAAGTTTATCCTTGCTAGAAGTAATCCAAATTTTAAAAAAATAATGATCTGATGGAGCAAGGTCCAGGGAGTACAGTGGACGTCTTAGACATTCCAATTGAAGGTCCTCTAAATTGGTAGCCGTCTGTAGTGCAGTGTGTGGTGTCCAATAAGTATGAAATTTCTGACAAAGAAATTAAGGAACACAGTCTGGCTATAGACAATTTGATTGCACTCTCTGTATATAACCATGACCGGTTTGAGTCCCTTACCAATTACTATGAAAGACATTCAAATAATACTACATCAGATTGCCCTCTGCCAATATCCAGCCAAGCTGAAGAGCCATATGTCACTGAGCATATAGTATCAAAATCAGGAAGTAGTTTAATTAATAAGTCAAGTAAAAGTGAATTAAATATAATTATGTAAAGGGATGAACTTGGTAAGAACATGGGATTGCAACTTACTCGGTGTGTTGGGGGGCCAATAACTAATTATTGTTACCCCGGTGCTTCATGTTATGACACCGTTCATAAAATTACATCTTTTATATTTAACCCTAATACAATATTAATTATATCAGTAGGTAGATAGATGTAAGCAACTAAGTAGGAAAACCATGACAGCTTGTTTTGCTAGATTGAATTGGAAGCAGAATCTTTATAACTAAGTCAAATCATGTAACTGTTATTTCATTTAGCAGAGAACAAACTACTTGCGGTAGCTCAATGATCATCACTCATAAGAGCCTTGCATTTAAAGAACACTCTGATATTTTAAGTCTGTTGAGCGATCTGTTGAAATAGCCTGTATTGAGATAGGTAATATTGTTATAATAAGAGTGTACAGACCCCATCCTCACCGTTTGAAGTGTTTGAGAGCACTATGGATGAGGTATTACTCAGAGTAAATAACAAACACAAAGAAATAATTATTTGTGGTGATTTTAATATTGATTTATTAGTAGAGACATCACAAAGTAAACGATTCTTGAATCTTTTTGATTGTAACAACCTAAAAAATCTCTTTTTAGAGCCTACGCGAATCACAGCGACGTCAGCCATATACCTTGATAACATTTTTACAAATTAGTGCCATATACAAAGTCAGTAATTAATAAACTACAATCAGATCATAGCGGGCAGTTGGCTACTTTTGATATTGGGCAAAAAACACTCTAAAAAGAGAGGTCACCTTTATACCCATGAATGACAGACAGCTTGAAACATTTAGAAATAATGTATTTGAAAAAAGATTTAAATTAGATTACTGTGGCGATCCTATTACTCAATATAACTCTAATCATAATATAATTAAACAAAAAATATGACTGTGTTTTTACAAAGTAGACAATATGTGTAAATAATAATTTATTTAGGTTTAGTGACTGGGCAAGAGTGGGAATATGCACAAAAAGAAAACGATTATATGAATTGTACAGTGAAAGAACTTACAATGATAAAAATACATTTTATGAATATGTTAAAAAGTATTCTAAATTATTCAAAAGAGTTTGCAGTGTAGCTTAACCTGATTACATTAATAATAAAATTAAATATAGTACTAACATTTCAAAAACTGCATGGAATATAATTAATCAGGAAACTGGGATTGCAAAAGATTTTTAAATATAATATAAAAATGAATGGTAAATTGTTTTCACCTGACAGAAAAATTGCTGAAGCATTTGAAAATTTTTTTACTACCATCCCTGTGTCAACTACTTTGAGTATTAATTCATGTTCCACTCTTGCACAGTCACTGCTAATGGAAAATGAAAAACATGCGATATTGATTTTAACTTTAAACATGTTACTGTTCCACAAGTTTTAAATGCATTTAAAAGCATTAAATTAAAAAACACTGCCGATTTAGATGGAATTTCTGTTAAAATTGTTGAATCTGTCATTGATGGTATAGCCTTGCACTTAGCAAGTATATTTAATAACTGTGTTGATAGTGGTGTATTTCCTGATTTAATGAAATTGAGTAAGGTCATCCCAATATTCAAAGCGGGTAGTATGACTGAACCTTATAATTTTAGACCTATATCTATTGTAGTACAGACGCTAAGTGAGATTTTTGAAAAATTAATTTTAAATCAATTACTTTCTCATTTTTATGGTAATAATTAAATGAATTTTAACCAATTTGGTTTCACGTGGGGTCGCTCAACAACCGATGCCAGTGTTAAGCACATAAAACACGAATTCAGCGCCTGGGAAGCGACGTGTGATGCTATTGGTGTCTTTTGTGACTTGGCCAAGGCGTTCGACTGTGTGGATCATACTACTCTACTCGTGAAACTGCACCATTACGGCATAAAAAACCGAGCGCATGCCTTGATTAAATCATATATTTCTAATAGAAAGCAGAAAGTTGCAATAAATGGAGAAAAATCATCAAGATTGGCAGTGACAATGGGTGTGCCCCAGGGCTCAGTTCTTGGTCCTTTCCTATTTTTAGTATATATCAAGAGTCATCGGTCATTAACACTACAAAACACGCGCCTATTTTATTGCAAGATTGCTCGCATGCTCTACCATAGTAGAAAAAGTAATTATGATTTTGGATATAACTAAAAGGTTTATAAAAACAAAAACAAATTAAGTTATATTTTATCTTTATTGTGAAATGTAATTCAAAGAAAAATTAACAAATTTAACAGTTACTTTACAAATTAGAAATATTGTAAGAAACTCTTATGAAATAATCAACTTTTTGGATAAATTGAGATCAACTTCGATAAAATAAAATAATATTCTGACTTCTAATTATCTTCTTCTACACATTGAAGACATAACACAGCTTGGTGATTAGGGTATATCCACCTGGCACATCGTTTACAGAAATTTTTTGTGTAGCGATTTCGGGCTCGAGAGCGCTAAAACATTTGCCAACTCTTACTCTCTTGTTTGAGTGATCATGAGATATCTCATCAGACCCCCCAAAAGGCTTTTTGTTTTTATTTTTAATTCCCGAGAAAGATAGTCAAGTGCCAAATATCGCATAATGAGGGGTTTAGCCAGTTCAAATGACAAGTCAAGTAGGAAATTTCGTCGTACTACAGTTTGCTGGCCTTTATTTAGTTGATACATGATCAAAGCATTTATACCCGCTATATTCAAATAAATTGGACCAGGAGGTCGAATTCGAATATTTTGCAATCTTACTCTTGTTTCTGGTGGACATTCTTCACTCCATAATGTTCCATTTTTGGACGCGTAAACATTTTGACTTGTACGGTTCGATGAGAGTACAGAGTGAAAAATATCTTCGTCTGATGAAACCGCAACATCTTTGCGTTCGAGGTCAAACATCTCTTCCTGTGTAGGTATCGACTTCTCCGTCATCCGAGTCACTCTAGATAAGTTCGTCGTCATTTGTCTCGTCCTCTAACCAGCACAAACTCCGTTCATACGAGGCTTCATTTTTCATAAGAGATCGCTGAAACCGTAATTTGAATGAATTATATTCATAACAAGACAAGCTATTAATTATATATAACTTATTTCTAAGTCAAAGTTTTATAAATTTCAAAATCATACTGAGAAGAATAAAAAGAATAGCGATTACATTATTGCTTATCTTAATTCACGTTTGTTACACCGATGCTCGCATTTACTACTATGGTAGAATGCCGATTATGACAAGAATTCGTGCAATGGTGCAACCATGCAGTCACTTGGCCTAGCACTGACCCGTTGCGTTATATTGTTTTTGAGGCTTATCTAGAGGCGCGGGGGGAAAAACCTAAAAATTAAGGAATGGCGCGAAAAAATTTGAGGGTGGTCTACCATGGTACAACTCGCCTGCACTGTAGTGTTAAGAATCAATGCGAGGTCATATTGTTTGCAGACGATACTTCCTTTTTATTGAAAATCAAAAGACAAGAAACTGACTATCGAGCAGTAAACCAATGCATCTCAAACACAGAGAAGTGGTTCTCTGCTAATAATTTGCTCCTCAATGAAAAAAAAAACTAAATGTGTTAAGTTTACAATGCCAAATGTCAAACAGGTAAACACAAACATTGTAGTTTAGAGCCAGGAACTGACTCCTGTAAACTCAACTGTATTTTTGGGCACAACCTTAGATGCCAAACTCGAGTGGGGACCACATGATGATGGTTTAGCTAAAAGGCTTGGCTCTGCTGCATATGCTGTTAAAAAGATGAGACAAATTTCAAATGAAACAACTGCTCATTTAGTATATTTAGGTTATTTCCACAGCCTCATGACATATGGCATTCTGTTGTGGGGGAGTGCTGCCAACATCGATTCTATATTTATTCTGCAAAAAAGGGCTGTTCACCCAATCTATCAGCTCGGTCCAAGGGTGTCACTTAGAGGTAAATTAAAGTAAATTAATATTTTTACTTTCCATTCACAATATATTTTAGAAACTGTAATGTATGTAAAAAAGAACATGACGTTGTACAAAAGAAAAAAAGATCTGCACAATGTTAAGACAAGAGGAAAAAATATGCTGGCAGCTCATAATAGTAGGCTTCATAAAGTCACTAACTCATTCATGGGTCAATGTATACGCTTTCATAACAAGGTTTCTGAGCATATCCAAGGTCTTTCTATTGACAAATTCAAATAAACTATAAAGCAGAGTTGTATGCTAAAGCATATTATAAACTATCCGATTATTTGTATGATATAAGCCCTTGGGTATAATCCACTCATTAACAGGATTTTACTAGTATTTGTAACAAAACATGTGTAATGTGTCAGTTTGCTCGTTGAGTTCATCGTCCCGATGAATATCCAAAGCGTCATTGTCACTAAAGTACGTCTTCTTATGGTAGCGTCGGGTGATGGTTCGCTCACTTCCCTCTAATATGGTTGAGGAGGGCGATGGCTGGATCCCGCGTTAACTCGTGAACGGGTGCCAAAATATACCCGTGAAGTTTCTTGCTAGTTCTTCTTCACGAAGGTTTTTCCGAACTGGTTGTAGAGTCATGTTTTATTTGACATCAATAAGAACAAGTAATTATCAATGTTGAGTAATAAATATTTCATTTCATTTCACGGCCTAGAGCGATTGACCAGCCTCAGTTGTTTAGCAGCTAGTTTTTCCATCATGGTTTGTACTTGCTGACAATAGACATCTGCCGTAATTGTCTGGCCAGATTTAGGAAAGCTGTAGTGAACGACACCGGCATTAGTCCACCAAACGCTCAAGTTAGTTTTTTTGAGTAAATTTTAGCTTGGTGCAGGATTCGGCTGGTTCACCAAGGTTCAACCATTGCGATGAGTGTTTCCGATTGACGTATAGGTGGTATATAATCCTTTCATTATTGTGCCGGTTGAATAACGTAACGCAGCAATCGACGCGCGTTTGTTGGGTTGCTGCACTCAAACTCATTCATCATCAAGCTTTTTCACCTTCCCAATTCGTTTCAAGTGGATTAAAACAGTTTTGTCACTAACGCCGCAGCCTACAGCTAACTCGGACGTGGTTTGCAATGTAACCGCTTCCACAATAGTTTTCAATTCTTCATCATCAACTTTGGTCTTCGGGCCGAAAATGGACGAAAATGTTGGAACCAAAAACGCACTGTTTTCTTTTGCGACACCGCCGCCATACACAGCATTCATACTTCGAGTCGTTTCTGTAGCACTGGTGCCACGGTGAAACTCGAACTCGTTCATAACGCGATATTTCAAGTTTTCCATTTTGTAAACTAAGTGACGCAAAAAAAACCCAGACAGGAAGAAACAAATAAATTACGCTTTTTGAAACACAAAGAAACAAAAATTTGAATTCCAACCAAAGAGGAGATAATACAGATCAAAATGGCCAGTACTATTTATATGTTAGGCCTAATATTTAATTATAAATTTAAAATTTTAGGTTTTTATTATGGTTTTGTAAAACTTATATTTGGGTATATGACACCATTTGAAAATGCAAGTTTTTATCTTATATTTATAAAATATTAGTTATTTTTACAGGTACAATGTTTTGAAAAATATAGTTTTGATTTAATATCGAAATTATATAGATTTGAAAACTTAAAAAAAGAAGCAAGAACTTAATATAATATTTGTAAAATTTTTAAATATCATTTGCTTACTGACATTAAACATAATAATTTTTACTATGACAGCATGCATGTAAACGCATTATCTACGTAGCTATTGTATATTTTATTCAAACGCCCATACAATTTTAGTATGATCTACAAGTTGTGACGTCACAACTCGGTACCGTTTTTTTATGGAGCGTTTTTCGGCGACTCGCAGCACCTCCTAAAACGCATCGCTGTATCTAGAAAACTATTGATTGTAAACATACTGTTACTTCTGCACTATTTATTTACTGTTGATAAACTATTTAAATATGTAATAAAAATGTTTTTGTCATATACCCAATTTGAACAGAAATTTGCCATTTGGACATACATTTTTGTCTTTTTTATATGTTATTTGACTCTGTCAACATGTTTAAATTACAAGTTTAATTTTTATTATAGTTATTAATTAATTTAAAATCTTTAAGACTGTCTTTCCTGTACAAGAAAAAGTAGTGTAAATCCATAAATGGCAAAATGTGTCTTATATTCCTTGTAACTGTAAACTGTTTTGTTGAGAGCTGTGGATTTTGTAATAAATAAATAAATGAAAAAACAAATGTTTCTTAATCGTAATCTAAACGGCGCAACAATACGACTGCAAGATTTGCTTAAGGTTGCTTAGGAGTAGAAGAACGCGGCTGCTTCTTTTAACCGACTACATAAAACAGGGAAGATGTTATCAATTCGTGTATATATTTAGTTAATGTATGTTTTGTCATAGCTTGTTGCATAACCGTAAACAATAACAATAACCCTGACAATGTACCTCAAAGTAATATACATTTATTCAATTCTTTAATAGTTGTAGATTTAAATATAAAAAATACCTACAAAAGAGAATCATGTGCAACTATTCACAGCTTTGATTGTTGTATGAATAAAATAACAGTTTGCTCAACTAATTAATATACACAATTATTTCATGTGGATGTTTTCATCACATTAATTGCGTTTGAAACAATTGAAGCATTTTGATGGTTGTATAATATGTATTGAAAATAATAGCCGTAGTAATAATTTAACCTTTTTGAATTGATATGGATTTTAACAAGGGACAGCTAGTTTCTTTTTCCGAATGCAGTAATCATTCGACGTAAATCATTATTTACCAAAAGTCTGAAGTATTAGAACACTGAAGTGACAACTATAGGCATGGCACTTAGTTTGGAGACCGGATTGTTGGGGCAGACAGTTCCAAAGAGGAAGCCATGACTTTTAATAATAGAAAATGTGGACAGAAAGACAAGACCGAGCTATAAGGGATTCTCTCTAGGGGAGGCTTCTGTTTTGCAGTGTACCTCGTTTCACTGAAGGAAGAAACAGGGTTATTTGAAAAAGCGATACCTTTTAAGATCGGTTAGCCATGGTTTACTTCTAAGTCCGCTGAGATAACAGGACAGCGCTTTTATACAAAATCACGAATTAACTATATTTAGGTTCCGGAATCGTTGGTTGCTGTGCGATGATGGCAAATTACCGAAGACACGAGCCGTTGGGCCGTGAAAAATTGCATTGTGAGTTTTGAGCTGTTCGTGTCTCCCGGATAACTTGCATTGCCTGTAGATTATTGATTTGGAAAGGCGTGGATATAATGAAGAGTACTAGTTTTTGTAATGTACGTTTATGGGTTTTGTTACGTACAGTTTTGGAGATGGTGAAAGATGAGCTTAAAGTGAGTTATTTTCGCACAAATGTCATTATTTATTAAGATTTTAATATATTTTTTTAATGTAACTTGTAAAACACTTATGTGGTGAAATGATGAAACAAAATACTATATCCAATCAAAAATCGTTTTGAAGATATTAAAACGAAATATACAAATATCGGGTGACACAAAATGTAAAAAAGGTATAAATGTGCTTTACAGCTAATTTAAACTTTAGAAACAATATCTTTAAACTAAGGTTAAATAACAAATGTATGACGCTCACAGCAACACGAGAATAATTTGTTAGAAGGCGGCTACTGTAGCAGAGAGTTCATGTAATGTATAGCGTGCCACATTAATATCAAGCGTAAAGAAACTTGAATTTTATTACAGGTTGTTTCAAGTTCATTCAAAAAAAAAAGTGAAAATTATAATTCAATAAACGTTTCAGATTGTAAAGAAGAACAGGGTTTTAATTTAATTACGTCTAGTTCAGTGTTGAGCGAAGTGCAATTTTTGATTACAATTAATAAGCAAATGGCATAATATCAATACTTTAAAAATATTCTAAGTAAATTAAAAGAAAGGAATGTGTACTTAGCATAAACTAAGTAATGTTTATGTAAAATTTAGTAAAGTTGACCGGATTGTAAAAAGCCATATAAAAAAACTACAAAGCTCAGGAAAGAAAAATATAATTATGATACAGAATACAAATGGGAATTTTTTTTAATGACATGGCTGTGTCACACACGTACACACACTCTTCCAATCTAGCCCTCAAATTCGTGAAAACTTGCTGGCACATCACTCGTGAGATAGCGGACATTTCCTCGTGAATGTTGTCTTTGAGTTGTGCAATCGTCGTCGGTTTATTGGCGTAAACGCGACTCTTGATGTACCCCTAAGAAAAAACCCACTGGCGTGAGATCTGGGCTCCGGGGAGGCCATGGAATGTCCCCTCGACGCGATATCAGTTTTCCATTAAACATTTCGTTAACAACTGCCTAAGACTCATTGGATGTATGCTATGTCACGCTATCTTGTTGAAACCAGGTCCTGCTGTTATAGGCTTCAAAATTATGCAGTTGTGGAAAGAATAAGTTACGTAACATTGCTGGGTAGTCTGGGGGGTCGGGACCCTGGATGGACCTAATCTAACCTAGGGAGGTCTTCCTAATCAACAAAGGAAAAACACTTATAACTTTAAGTTACTTTTATTTATGATGAATCTATTTATAATACAATACAAGAATAATTCTTAGACTATTTTGGGGACGAAGCCCACAATAGAATTCCGTAAAGGAATCCCGTCAAGGAATGCCATGGAACAATCTTCCATATTCTATATATTTTACATTTTACAAATAAAATCAAATAATGACAGACTTATAAGTTGCCAGTCATAAATGTCGGCAAGTTTGTTTGTGCAATAACCTCTTTTATTAAATACGGCACAAGCAAACGTTGCAATCGCCCCTCTTGTTAAATTTATTTAATCAGTGAAGCTGATTAAATAAATTCCTATGTACATTTCATTCTTAAATAACGACCCTACTTAAATCAGGACCATATACAGTAATCGGGATTACTCTCAGATGAGCCCCCTACCGATAGGAATATATATACTTGATCATGTTTAAATTACAACATCTTATTACACCAAAAATGATCTTATAGTATTTATTCTCCATCAATAGAGCCTTAGCCACAAAACCTGATGAAAATCAGCCAAGATCCCGGCTGGTTAATTTATATCTAAATAAAACAATGTAAGTTATTATAATTTCTCATACAATTCATGAATAATCAACAACCCCATATTAATCATTTACGTTACACAATCATACGCAAATTCAAATAACCAATATTTATTATTAAATTAATCAATAATTGTTAAAATAACCCATTGAATACAATCAAATTATAATTATAATTAATTGATAAGTAATAAATACATTAATATCCCAATAAAAGTAAATTTAATTAATCCTATTTATATTAAAATTTATACTAAATTAATCAAATTATATTATCAAACATTATCATTCAGTTGGCAAAACAAACACGTTTGACATGAACTGTCATATTAATTTTTAACTTTTCCGAATGATTAAGTTTATTTGAAAGTTTATAACTTTCGAAAGTTTAAACACTACCTACCTAAATTTTAAGATTTTACCTGCCTTACTATTACCGGACAAACTTATTTATGAATAGATCATAAAATTGGATCCAAAGTATTTTACTTAACCCAGAATGATATCTATAAATTAAAGAATTTATATTTCACAACGCAATGCAGAGAACTTTTTCAAAATGCACCGAAATACACCTGACAAAATTCTATACCAATAACGTTTAAAATACGTTACCTATTCCATCACAACCCTTTTACTATTTAACCCCACTGAGGATCCTATTCTACATCCGCGTGTTGACCCACAGACAGCAATATCACAATATTATATATACTCGTAAACTTTGGCCGCATAGCTAAATCGGCTATCACCTTCTCTCTTATGGAGATTATTAGGCGTGGCTCAAATTAAACGTGCACATTATCAATAGTGTTATTTTAGTCTTTGAAAATTGACTTCTTTAGAGCATTGGCACCACACGTATATCTATGATTCGTAAATAAAATGTCACGCGGTAAATACGTGCCGCGTGTACCTGCCGCCCCTTAGAGGTTTCTCTTTGGGTATCTAAAATTAATTTATTAAATCATTAAATAAAATATATATATATATGTATATAGAGAGACCCTCTTATCTCAATATATAAAAACCTTTTCCTTTTTTTCTTTTATCTGCATCGTCCATCCATTGCATCTCCTTTTGGTGATGCTGTTTGGATCGGCTTTGCAGGATATATCATCTCGGAACATTGCATTGTGAAGTGTACATAGAATTTGAGAAAAAAAAATATTAGTTTCTTATATTATTCTAAAACCCCAACGAAATTCTAACCGTTGCATATCTACAAATGAACGATATACATACTTGTACACCTAAATGTGTACTTTTACTCTATTAATTCTAAGAATAAAGAAATTATAATAATATTATAATATTTTAAGAAATAAATAGATACAATTTCATCATTAATTCCATTCTATCAAACATTATATGGTTCCAATCTATTCACATGCACAATCAATTCTTGGTTATTTTGTATTTTTTTTTTACAAGATAATTGTCACATCCTGTATATCGCAATACTCGAAATAAACCTTCATATGGTCGACCAAGTTTTCGACTGCTACCCGATATTCTTTCTGGACAATGTAACGAAACTAATTGTCCTACACGATTTAAATCCAAATGATAATACGTTAAACTCGTATAATCCAGACGGTGTGATGATTGCTGTTTCGTGTCTATCCTTTTTCGCTATCGATAATTACCAATAGGCACAGTTTAAATCCAAATCAGCGCAGAATTTTTGCCCCATTTAGCTGCGCTATCATACCTTCGATGATAAGCAAATGATACAAATCTGTAATTACCTTCTTATTCATCTCCTTACAACATTGTCTTGACCAATCGGCATCAACAATGTCCCAAGCTGTCTTACTGACGCCAGTTGAAGTTTGGGAAATTCCTTCCTCGCCCGTTGGATGAATCACCTTCTAGAGTCTTTTCTTTACTCCTGGTATTCAGATGGCTCTTGCCTTCTAAAATTTTCTTTCCGCCATACTCAGTGGCGTATATAGCTGAAATAATCTGAAAAAAAACAAAACACTACAACTGTACCCGGCGCCTCCACCATCTGGGGGGTCGGGACCCTGGATGGACCTAATCTAACCTAGGGAGGTCTTCCTAATCAACAAAGGAAAAACACTTATAACTTTAAGTTACTTTTATTTATGATGAATCTATTTATAATACAATACAAGAATAATTCTTAGACTATTTTGGGGACGAAGCCCGCAATAGAATTCCGTAAAGGAATCCCGTCAAGGAATGCCATGGAACAATCTTCCATATTCTATATATTTTACATTTTACAAATAAAATCAAATAATGACAGACTTATAAGTTGCCAGTCATAAATGTCGGCAAGTTTGTTTGTGCAATAACCTCTTTTATTAAATACAGCACAAGCAAACGTTGCAGTAGCGACCAGAATTTACTGTTATTGCCTGGCCTCGCTCATTTTCGGAGAAATGGGGTCCGATGATTCCATCAGCCGCCATGGCCGCCCATACTGTATTTTAAGCGAATGCAAAGGTCTTTGATGTTTCAATTGGGGATTTCCTTAGGCTCAATACCGACAATTTTGTTTATTGACAAATCTACTTAAATTAAAATGAGCTTAATCCGTGAAGACAATATTTTTCAAACTTTAAAAACGCTCTAACATTGTTTCGGTAAATGCACGACGTAAATGGTGGTCATTTGGTTTCAATTCCTGTACTAATAGGAGTATAAAAGGTTTGGTAAAAGACTTATAATTTTATTACTGTATTTCTTTATTTTATTTAGTCTAGTTCAACAGTTTACAATAGATCCACATGACATGATCAACCACACATTATGCTCTCTAATGTTACCAATCACAATCTATATTTTCTTACACATACATTAATGGTTGTGTTACCAATCTATAACATCCCTCTCTTTTACAAAACAAAACAATAATTAAAATTAAACATAATCCCTCAGATGCAAAGGTTTTCTTATCTGTCTACCAAATCTAGTATATTTCACATTATTGTTCTCTTCTACGATTCCATTTGAGTTATTACAATATTTATTATTAGTTACATCACTAGAACATTCTTTCAGACTATCTTTTACAGAACTAAGGCATTCACTATTATTTTCAATTACATAGTCATTATTGACATTACAATTTATTTCTTCATATAGAGACTTATCCCTATACCTCCCTCCTTTAATTAAATCTTTCCTATTTCTTCTTATAATCTGACCATCTTCATTCCTTACTATATAAGATCTAGGTTCTACAGTTTTATCTAATACAACAGCACTCTTATGTGGACCTGAATCATTTTCACTTTTAATTTTAACATAATCTCCTTTTTGCAATGCAGGTAACTCTCTACTTCCAAAATCAAATCTTACTTTTTGTATACATTGTCTTTCTTTTAACTCATTATGAAAACTACTTCTTACATTTGGTTTAAATTTTGATAAATTAGGTAACAAATTTTTTACAGTTCTATTAAACATAAGCTCTGCTGGTGTCGTACCACTACCTGAAATTGGTTTTGAAAAAATTGACACAAGTGGTTTGTGATCGGTTTCAACAACAAACTTTTGTCCGAAAATATACTGATAAAACTTCTTTACTCCATACAATATTGCTAAGCTTTCTTTTTCTATTTGACTATAAGATATCTCTGTGGAAGTCATTGACTTTGAACTATAGGCTACCGGTTTATCTTCCTGTAACAATACTGCACCTATACCATTTTTTGACGAATCTACACTTAAAACAATAGGTTTATTACAATCAAAATATGACAAAACAGGAGGTTCACACAAAATTTTCTTTAATTTATTGTATGCATTTTGCTGTTCATGCGACCAACTAAAACAAACATCTTTTTTTATTAATTCTCGAAGTGGAGCTGTAATACTGGACATATTTGGAATAAACTTTGCAACATAATTTAACATACCTAAAAATCTTTGAACTTCCTTTTGATTTTGAGGAGGTTTCATCTCCGTTATAGCTATAATTCTCTCTGGATCTACTCTGATACCAGACTCTGATAAAATGTGACCTAAATATTTCACCTCTTTTAAACGCAATTGACATTTATCCTGATTAAATTTAATATTATGTTCCTGAGCTCTAATCAAAACTTTTTCTAAAATTTTACTATTATCTGCCTCATTCTTTGAAAAAATCAATAAATCATCGCAATAGTTCACTACCCCTTCTATATCTTTGAAAATATTAGCAAAAACACGAGCAAAAACTTCTGGACTAGACACTAAGCCACAAGGTAATCGATTAAAACAATACCTCCCATATGGAGTATTAAATGTAGTAAGCTCCCTTGAGTTTTCCGATAAAACAATATTCCAAAATCCATTTTTAGCATCTAACACAGTAAATACTTTACTACCATTTAGTTTGGATGTGATTTCATCAAGTGTGGGCATCATATATTGTTCTCTTTGTATTTGTTTATTTAAATGTTGTGGATCTAAACATAACCTTACATTCCCATTACTTTTCATAGTCAAAACTAATGAACTAACAAACTCAGTAGGTTTCTCAATTTTAGATATAATTTGCAATGTTTCAAGCCTTACTAACTCTTCTTTCAGCTTGTCCATTAATTTAAAAGGCACATGTCGAGGGGTTTCCACTTTTGGTTCATAATTCGTTTTTAACTTGATATCATACTCAAAATCTTTTATTCTACCTATACCACAGAAAACATTACTATACTTTTGAAATAAGGGATCCATATAGTTGTTTACAGACTTATTCTCTTTCTTTTCATAATTATTTACTTTACATATGGTTCTATTTATCAATCCTAACTCTGTCAAAGTTTGTAATCCTAAAATAGGCATTAGAGGTTCTTTAGTCACTTCAAACATTAGAAGCTTCACTTTATTATGAATTTTGCATTTAATGCTTACCCTTCCTACTGTTGGAATTGGTTGACCATTATAATTTGATAATTTTAAATATGACTTTTCTATTGGCATATTGTATCTTTTACATATTGATTTGCTTATCACATTACACTCAGCCCCAGTATCAAGCTTAAATAATATAGATTTCTTGTCATATTCTATAAATTGCACATTTTCACTCCATGTTAAGTATGGGTTCTTACAACTATTGACATTACCTACAGTGAAGTTATAATTCTTTTCTTCTTGAGACACATTTACATGATGCACTTGTTTTTTAAACTTACACATATTTGAAAAATGACCCAGTTTATTGCAAAAATTACAGTTCTTTCCAAACGCTGGACACTGTTTTCTTTCATGCACAAAGCCACAATATTTGCACAATAGACCATTCGCTTGAGTATTTCTATTTCTCGTCATGCTTTTCTCTCTTTCTTTAGGCTCTTCTTTCTTCTTATTTCCATAATTCCTTCCTCTACTCATACTCTTTTCTCTTCCTCTAAACTGTTCCTTCTTTATATCTATTTTACTCATCATTTTTTCACCTTCAAGCTGCCTCAACTGTTCACATGCTATTTCTGCCGCCTTACAAATCTGCATAGTTCTCTCTAGAGTCAATCCTCGTTCCCTCAATAATCTATCTTTCAGCTTCACATCCTTGATGCCAGCAATTATTCTATCTCGGATTAATCTATCTTTTAGTTCACCGAAATTGCATTCTTTACTCAACTTTTTCAGTTCAGTGAAATAACTATCAAAACATTCGTTTTCATGTTGATTCCTTGTGAAAAAAACGTGCGAGTTTATACATTCGTTTTGTTCTGGAACAAAATATTTTTGAAATTTTGCAATTAGACTATCATAAGTCTCTTTGTCTTCTTCTTCAAATGTTAAATAGATCTCTATGCAATCTTCTCCTAAGCAGTGTAATAATAAGGCCGTTTGAACTTCATTTTGTTTGGTGTCGGCACCCGACGCTTTTCTATATATTTCAAACTTGGTGCGCCATTTTTTAAACGCCTCCGCAGATAGTTCTTTTAGGGCTTCCGGGGGTTTTAATCCTGAAATTCCTGTTGCACCTTCCATTCTTCAAGGCTACCTCAGCGCCATATAAAAGGTTTGGTAAAAGACTTATAATTTTATTACTGTATTTCTTTATTTTATTTAGTCTAGTTCAACAGTTTACAATAGATCCACATGACATGATCAACCACACATTATGCTCTCTAATGTTACCAATCACAATCTATATTTTCTTACACATACATTAATGGTTGTGTTACCAATCTATAACAAGGAGCTTATACGCGTGTAAATTAAGATCTTTAGTCAAAATACGCCCTAATGATGTTCTTGATAAGGCGAGCTCAGCTGATCCTTCTGGGACGACTGCTGGGGATCGCACCGTACAGACGCCGCGACTTCCCTTATATTTTCCTCCGATCTTGGACTTTGGATGCCCCGCAGGCTTTTCATTTAATGTCAAATCCGAAGACTCAAACTTTCTGACCCACGATCTGATCACACTTTCACTCGCACATTGGTTTTAATCATGTAAACTAAACTTAGAGCGAAGTAGACGCCAAAGGTGCAAAGTGCACGAATCGCCATTTTAGTAATACGCTTTTACACAAAATGCGCGCTGCTCACCGGTAAAACGCTCCGTGGCAACTGAATTTCCAAGAACCAAGCTACTAGGAGTGTTCGTTATAACAGAACACTGATAAAAATAACTATTATTTATAAATAATAGATAATCGTATTATTTATTTATAACGACCTATTATACTATTTTCGTATACTACTATTAAACTATTTATTTATAGAAACGTTATTTTTTGAGAGATTATTTATATTATTACGACCGAGGTTTGCGAAGCGAACGAAATGGCTCATTCATTCTCCCAATCAGGCAATTTCACTCTGCTGTTATTTTTCTTCACATACCAAATTGAGCTCTAATTTAACCGTCTAAGAACCATATTATAATAAAAATAGTCATTGTTTTGTTCGTAGGTAAAGGTTCTGATTTCTAACGTCAGATTATTTATTAGTTGTTGAAATATATTCAATCAGTTCGGATTACTAGCTTGACCTTGAATGACGTAGATCTACATAGCGGAAGTTCGGAAGTTAGTGAGCGATTGTGGTTTTTTTTACTATTTTAGTGTACATAAATTGAATAGATAAGAATTGTGTAAAAAGTGTATATATTAAAAAAATAAACATGCCACGAAAAGGACAATTTTGGGACTATTCTGTGTGGTGGATGAAAATTAAAAAAAAAGCGGAGTTCAATTATTGCAAAGAAGTCTTTCGTATGTTTTAAAAAAATGTTGTTTTTTCATGTGAAGATGAATTTTATGGGTACTTTTTGTTTATAAATCAGTATTGCCCTTGCTTTCCTGTCATTTTAGTTTTTATTTGAACACGATAGGCCATTTATTTCAAAAGTTATAGCAATTTATTTACATAGCTTCAAACTTCCCCGAATACAAAATTAAAAAATCATAATTCCTACAAAATTGTGATTTTTACATTTTTTAAATTTATTCCTGTCGATAAAATTCGCTCTAGTTTCCCCCATTTTAATATGTGCACATTATACAGATTCACACTGTATAGCCGTTAGGAACACTCCTACAAGCTACCCATCCCCACTGCCCGCACCCCGCTCTCGCGTTCCTATCGCGAGTAATGCTATTTTGAAATTCGCACGCTTTTCTTTCTATTTAATTCTATTAAGGCGTAAAGGACTTAGGTCGGTACCGTAATTATTTATAGAATTACTTAATCAAATAAAAACTGAGCATACCGACAATTTAAAAACCATAAAACAATTTTAAATAAACTTTGAAAATCATAACAAAAGAACCAAAATTGTCTGTATAAAGATTATAAGTTCATCTCGGTTGAACACATAAAGATGATGAGCATCTTTTCAGTAATTGCATTTTTTGGATAAAATGAGCTGATTGTCGACCAAAGTGCAAGATCAGAAATATAGGTAGTAATATGATTTCCAAAAAGATTAAATAAAGTAGATGGATCATTTCAGATACGTTTAATTTAAATTATATTTTTCTATCTTTGTATATATATTTACATTTGAACAATGTATCAGTTTTTTGGTTAAAACAAAATCTCTGTAATTCAATGCAAGCTATAAGTTATTTCATCATATTGCATTAACCTAATATAGTCATTTAACGGTAAAACCACCGACTTTAAATAGAAGTTTTAAATTGACTTTTCACTTAATGTTGTCTGTACAGAATATGATAATAAACTCAACTATTGTTAATACTTAT
This sequence comes from Marasmarcha lunaedactyla, assembly GCA_923062675.1. Taxonomy (NCBI): domain Eukaryota; kingdom Metazoa; phylum Arthropoda; class Insecta; order Lepidoptera; family Pterophoridae; genus Marasmarcha; species Marasmarcha lunaedactyla. The sequence goes on along the minus strand of OV281339.1, from coordinate 14,876,870 downwards.
AAAAATGAAGTGTTTACTTAAGGAAAAGCAGGTAGGCAAAACTACAAAAGGCACAACAACACTTTGGCACGAAGAATATTAAAATCGTAAAAATAGTTTTGCTTTGAAATTAACTCATATAACGGATATAGCAGCAATGTATTTGCTTTTAATTTTTTAGTGTTCTGATCTTCTTTATGCAAAGATGATAAGTGTTTTCTTATTAAATGATTCTTACAAAATTAATTATTCAATTATTTATTTAGATAAAGGATCACCAACATGACATATACATGTTACAATTAAATTAAATCTAGTTTAAAGTTAAGATCTAAGTGTTGTCACAATTATAAAAGATCATGAAATGCGATAAAATTACAATTTTATTTTAAATAGTTAAAAAAAATTTACACAAACTAATTAAGCTTATAAATACATATAATTTTTAAAGTATTGGCAATATAATGAATTGCATTTTAAGATAAGTCACACTCTCTAATTAAGGACAAAAGCCTATGTTGACTCTGAATGAATCTCTAGATTAGGCATCCTATTTTAGAGCTCATTATACAGCCGAAAAGGACGAACGACAGGTGAATCGCGGCCCAGCCTGGTTCTACAGAACTTAGTCTGAACAGTGCACAAGGATACCTGGGTAAACGTCGCGGAACGTTGAAACTTAATCGATTTTGTAACAAGTGACTGTCAATACAGTTATTTAGCAATTTATATAGAATCGACATATCCGAGATAATGCGCCGGACTGATAGAGACTCTAAATTTTCATTTATCTGAGTAATGTTTAATAAACGAGGAGCTTTGAAACCTGTAAGAAAGTGGATATCAGTTTTTTTTGCAATCTTTCGATCCTCTTTATATGCATTTGGTAGCTAAGACAACATACCGAGCTGCAATATTCTAATTTGCTTATGACATAGCTATTGTAAAGTAGAATAACGATTGACGGTTTCCTAAAGTCTTATCCTGAAAACTCTGTCCAAAAAATAACTCATATTCGTTACAAAAAATTTTTGTTGCACGATTTTTAACAAAGTTAAAAGTGAAAGATACCTCATTCAGAAAGCGGTAGTGATTCTAAAAAGCTATAGGACTCAGTTAACAAGATCACAAGTACGGCTAAAAATACACCACTTCCTAAAAAGTTATTGAACATATCAGATTGTCCTTAAAATTCTGTAAATTTAGTAAATCTTTTAGATTTGAAAACTTTGTAAACGTAGGTAAAACACTGGCTGAAAAAATTGTTAAAACTTCTTCTTCAAATTGTATATCATTAGCGTCGAATGAAGGTTCTTATTTTTCTTATCCTCCATAGCACAAACGAAGTTGAAGTAAAAAAATCTCATCTCGAGTCTTAAAAACGAATGCAGTGTGGGTTGGGATAACATATCCAATCGATTACTTAAAGAACACAATGATGTTCTTGTGCTGCATTTAACGTACATTTTCAATTTGTATTTTTCTAATGACACCTTTCCTACACCTCTGAAAATATCTTTTTTTTTTTTTTTGTTCCCCTCCGCGGGAAGGGCAGGAGGATAAAAATGCCCTGACGCATACTCTGGCGCGATTCCAAAGTTATGTGGGACTCGTCCCGACGCCTACCAGGACCATACCCACTAAAAACCCCCTGTCGGCTCGTGCATTTTTGCCACTCAGCCTTCATCGGAGCGACGGCCAATTGGAGAAAGAGGCCGCGCTAGCGGGGCCCAGAAGGGGTCACCCGCTGGGATTACATAGCACTGAAGGTGCTCAAAGCACTGAAGGTGAATACGTAGCACTGAAGGTGCTCAAAATGAAATCAAAAATTAAAACAAAAATTAAAAAATTGCAAAATAAAATTGAATTAACTCGCATTTACGTTTGAATTAGGATTTATGTTAGGATTAGAATTTACGTTAGAATTAGAATTTGCGGCCAGAAGGGCCTCGAGATCGCGTGACAGTCTGGTGGATGAGTACGTTTGCGCATTTCTAGGCCTAGCGACTTTGAACTTCGAGTCTAACACAGGAGTAGTATATGAGACAGAATCACGAACTAGAGGATTGGGATGGGTTTCGGAGCGTTTGAAGAACGCTTCAGAGAGTGTTTTGAGATATTGTTGTACTGTAGGCAGTTCAAGATCTCTATGCAAGTCCGCGTTACGCACGTACCACGGTGCGTTTGTGGCCCGGCGGCAAAAGAGGTTTTGAACTACCTGCAGTTTGTGCAGGAGGGAGGGTTTGGCGTGGGCAAAGATTGGCGAGGCATACGTCATGACGGGTCTAACGCAGACCTTGTAAAGTGTACGTTTGTTTCTGAAGGACATTTTACTTTTTCTACCTAACATGCTATTTAGGCGGACTAAATAGTGACGAGCGAGTTTCGAAACTCTTTCGACGTGTGGCTTGAAAGAAAGCGTCGGATCTAATGTGACGCCTAAGTATTTAGTACTGCGCTTCCAGGGGATGGGAATGCCTAACATTCGAACGTGGGGATCGCCATCGGGACGACGGCGTTTGTGGTCGAAGCGCATCGCAGAACTCTTTTCAGGGTTCACATCGATGCGCCATTCTTGAAACCATGCACCAAGGGCGTTTACGGCCCTTTGGAGTCTGGTTACAAGGTGCCGAACACTGTGGCCCCTGGTGTAGAGTGCGGTGTCGTCAGCAAAGAGGGCGAGTTCAACGCCTTTCTGCGGGATGGGAATGTCGTTGGTGTACACGGTGTACAGCAGAGGGGCGAGGACTGAGCCTTGAGGGACTCCAGCCTTTATGGGACGAGGTGCAGAAAGCGTGCCTTCGTGTTTAAATCGAAACGTACGGTCTTTGAGAAACGACGCTATTAACCTGACTAGGCGATCCGGTAAGCCTATCTTGTAGAGTTTATAAACGAGACCGCTGTGCCAGACTTTATCGAAAGCCTTGGCTACGTCAAAGAAAACCGCGACTGTTTTATAACGACGCGGATAGAAACCGTCAAGTATATACTCGACGATTCGGTGGACTTGCTGAGGGCAGGAGTGTTTAGCGCGAAAGCCGAACTGATGGGGAATAATGAGAGGATCGCCATCCGTTGGAAACAGATGGTTCCGCATTCGAGAGAGTATGACTCTCTCGAGAAGTTTAGACATTGCCTTGAGGAGGCTGATGGGTCTGTGATTAGCCGGGACGTTCAGAGGTTTGCCCGGCTTGGGAATGCCTATGACTGTCGCTTCTTTCCAAGCTTTTGGAAAGTAGCTATGGTCGAAGCAGGCATTGAAAATGATAGCTAACAAGGTAAGCATCTGTTGAGGTAGGTGCTTAAGTGCGTGGTTGGAAATTCCATCCGCACCCGGAGCCTTTTTGGACTTTTGATTTCTAATGAGAAGCAAGATTTCGTCATTAGAGACTGTGACAGGGTCGGCGGTGATGGGGAGAGAGTCTCTGCGAAGGACTTCGTCCTCCACCGCTTTGATGTGAGTGGGATTCGCGGGTTGCGTGCTGGGCGAGCATTGTGCGGCAATGCTGTCGGCGAAGCATTCGGCTTTCTCTTCGACTTCGAAGGCAGTAGTGCCATCGGGACGAGTGAGAGGAGGAACGTGAGAGACGGTGTCTACGCGTAAGGCTCGGGCCATGCTATAGTACGCTTGGTGGGACGGAGAGATATTCGCCATGAGATCGTTCATCTGAGCGTCTCGGAGTTCCGCGAGGCAAGACCTAACTTTACGTTGAAGCTGATTCGCAGCTGTTCTATAGGCGGGCGTGGGATATTTCTTGGCTCTCCGGAGAGCCGCGTTTTTAGCTTTAATAAGATTGCTAACGGCTAAGGGAAGCGTGGGTTTGCCTTGCTTAGCAACCTTTTCGTTGTCACTGATGGCTGAGTTGATAGAATCAGTGAGAGAATTTACTAATGAATCGATTTTATCCGGGCTATTTAATTGTTCGGGAGAGATCGCGAGTGGAGAGTTCGGAGCCTCTAAGGCTGAAACTAACGTATTTTTAAAACCTTTCCAGTTGGTAAAGGTCTTAGGAGATGAGGCGTTATCGTTCGGCGGTCCTAGCACGAGGGAAACGGGGCGATGGTCGGAGCCTAGGTCATCGAGCGGTTCGATAGACCTTAGATCAAGATTGATTCGCTTGATAATTGCAAAGTCGAGGATGTCAGGAGAGTAGGACGGGTTGTTGGGATAGTGAGTGGGAGTGATGGGGGATATGACGTCTAGGTCAAGGGAGTTAGTGATGTCGAGGAGAGCGATACCGCTGGTGTTAGTCGATAGGCACGTCCAGTCAGTATGTTTGGAGTTAAAGTCTCCGAACATAATGACTGAATGGCCGAGGGCGAGAATGGCCTCAAAGTCGCTGCGGATTGGTCTGGTACCACTAGGTATGTAGATTGAAGCTATGATGATGGTCGGATGACCAGTCATAGCCAATCTACACACAGTGGCTTCCATGTTGAGGAGAGGAGGAGTAGGGAGAGGACAGCAGTGGAAGCCTCTTTTGAAATATATAGCGGTGCCGCCGAAACCGTCGGAGTTGGGCCTATCGTTACGAATAAACGCGTACTTAGGTATAGCGAATCCCCTGGAGCGGTTTGGAGTAAGCCATGTCTCCTGGAGAAGGAATAAGTCAGGTTCTTTGTTCTGAAGGAACAGTTTGATTTCGGGAAGGTTGGTGTTAAGGCTACGAGCGTTAAAAGATACTAGGGATAAGCCCTTGGGTTTAATACGACTGGACGCGGGATTCGCGGGTCTAGACATTATAATTTATTATTTACGAATTTACAAATTATAAAAGAATTTACAACGAACTTAGGAGCGAGTGATGCTTGGCTAAAGCAAATAAACGCTCTTGAGGAGAGCGGGCGGCTCGCAGTTTGCGTGCGAGCACGGAAATTTCGTTAATATCGACGTTTTGAATAACGTCGAATACGGTCTTCATGTGCTCAGCCAACGACGACTGAGGTGCGGATGACGGAGAAGGACGCGGCCCTACGGGAGCTACGGGAGCTCTGAAAATATCGCAAATACGTCCAATTTATAGGGAAGCAGGGGAAACATACCTAGTCGGAAGCTATAGGCCTATAGCAATACTTCCTGCACTTTATAAAATATTAGAAAAGTTAATTAATAACAGACTTACTCATTACATTGAATCAAAACACTTGCGATCAGGATTCCAATATGCTTATCGTCAAAACAAAAATACAGATTACGCAGTTAAAGAAAAAAATGAAAAATATCTATTTGCCAGAAACATCGTTAACAAAAACTATTTAAATATCTAGTGGTAGCATCACTTGGCCATAGCCTGTATCGAAGCAACCATTTCCCGTATTTAATTTGCCTTTTTTATATTTACAATTTCAATACTTAATCTTTTCATATTTTTTATTATTATTATTATTTTACGATCTTCAAAAGATCTTCAGTAACATCATAGGTTAGTGTACGCAGCCATGTTTGTGTAATGAATTTAGCTCCTAATATTTTCTTGTTTCTTAAGTCACAATTTTGGATTACTTTACTGTAAATATAGGCATAAATAAATCTTACTAAACGATCTTACTAATTACATAACAACAAATTAAGACCGAGGTTATAAATGTGTTTCAATATTTTTTGACTTGCTGGGTGACTTTTTTGCTCTATTATGGCTATATGATAAGTGCCAAAGGAAACGCTTTTGCACACTCTACAAACGTTTTTTATAAATATCATAGTGTGGGTTCCATACTGCACTGCAGTATTCAAGGGAGCTGCGCACGAGTGAATTGTAAAGAGTTATCTTGGTGGAGGCTTTTTTGAATTCTTTGCAATTGCGTAAAACAAACCCAAGCATTTTAAAACCCTTTTTTACAATGGAGTCAATATGGAGGTTAACTTGCTATCGAGTATAACGCCAAGGTCACGAATGTGATCACGAGTGTGATGCTTTGCTATCTGCGTAGTAAGTTCTAAAGCTTGAAGTTCTTTTTCTTGAAAAACGGACCACGTAACATTTTTCAGTGTTTAAAGTCATACCATTCGAACGACACCATGACACGAGATTGTTTAGATCACCTTGCAGTAACAAGGCATCCTCAGGTGAGTTAACAGGACCAAAAAACTAACTAAACGATTCGATAGCTCATTTTTGGTTCGTGTTGCCAAAGAGTGGAACGATTTGCCTGCGTCTGTTTTTCCAGACAAATATAACCCTGGAGCTTTCAAGTGTAGAGTGAATAGGTACCTCTTAGACAGGCGTGTACGATCCTCGTCTTCATCGTCACTTTCCATCAGGTGAGATGGAAGACAAACGCCTGCTAATTATTAATAAAAAAAAAAAAAAAAAAAAAAAACTTGGGATCGTCGGCAAACATGTAAAAATTAGAATTGACGAAGCATGACCCTATGTCATTTACAAACAAGTTAAAGAATAGTGGGCCCAAATAGGATCCCTGATGAACACCAGAATGAGCAACAAAGGGCCCAGATGAGTGACCGCCAATTACAACTCTTGATATCCTACATGTTAGGTAAGATCTGCACCAATTCAAGAAACTCCCGCCGATTCCACAGCGGTACAACTTGTACAGTAGTAGTTCATGGTTCACTTTGTCGAAGGTCCCGCTGAAGTCGGGGTAAATTGCATCTATAGACTGTCCATGATCCATGGCCTCAGTGAGGTCTCCGAAAAAGCATGTCAGATTGGTTGCTGTAGACCTTCCCTTCACAAACCCATGCTGTTCTTGTACGACAATTTATTTAAAATGCCAGGACAATATAGGACATAGAAACATTTCGAATACCTTTGCGACAACAGTTAGTAGCGATATCGGTCTATAGTTCTTTACCATACCACCATCACCATGCTTAAACAAAGGCAAGACAAGTATCTCTTTCCAAACAGATGGAAAACGCCCGAGCTCAGAGTCTTATTTGTAATAATGCTTAGAGGCCGAGTTAAAGCACTCGCACACTTCACAAAAAAATATCACTGGTATCTCATCCGAGCCAGCTCCTTTAGATGCGTTAAGTCTTTTCAACACCCTGTAGACCTGAGTTTTGGTTACCGATATCTTTGTCAGACTACCAATAGTTGGTTTACAGGAATCCTCTGGGATAGGAACAAAGTCCGTTTTATATACAGCGGAGAATTGAGTGGCAAAGAGATTACAGATGTCAGGCCAGCGACATTATCAGTAGAACTACTTTTTTTGTGTGTTATATATGTGTCCATAGTAATTTAGGGTTAGACTTCAAGTAAGTTTATAAGCTCTCCAAGTACCTCGCATAAATGAGGTCCACTAGGTGGGCGCATCTCACCCTCAGTATGTCAAATGCAATTTTGTCACGGCGATTTCCATAATTTCGATAATTGACTCTGTACTTTTGTTTCTCTTTTAAAGATCGAATTAATGAGGTTGAGAACCAAACAGGGAATTTATTTTTATTGCATGGTCTTGATTTGGGAACGTGTCGTATAATAAAAGATTTCAATAGGCCATAAAAAACCGCCACCATGGCATCGACCGAAGCACAGTTCTTAAATTCATCGCTCCACTTGACGTCATTTAAATCACTTAAAATTTTCTCATAGTCAGCTTTGTAGAAATTAAATTTAAAACTATCTTTAGGGGATAAATTTACGGGACAGTCAAAATTGCAATGGTGGGTGGTGAGGGTCAATTGGAACCAACGGACGAGGACATATGTCAAACTGTAAAGTTGTTATGGTACTTAGCACAAGATCAAGCATTCTGTTATTTATCTGGTATTAAGTTGCGATAGATTATTCAATGACATAAAATCGACAAGTAAATCGTGCAATAATCCGCAAGACTTTTCCGGTATAAGTCCAGGATTTTGAGTTTCTTTCCACACTAAACTATTTGGATTGAAATTATCAGACAGTATCATAGCCATACATTTTTTTTCACAGCAATCAGTTAAACTCTAGTCAGATTTTTCGCAATGAAATAAAATAAAACAATTCAACTCTTTTTCTTAGCAAAGTGTGCTAGTTTCCGTCAAAATTATTACTAGGTTGTCTCAAATAACTAATAACAATAGTCTTGGTAAAAAAAACCGTGAGTTAAAAGATATTTATTGCAGCTGTAGGCAAAAAAGGACCAAAAAGTGGAAATTTCATAAAAAATCACAAAAGTGGCAATATCTCGAAAACCAGAAAACTTTTACTGAAGGCATATTGGTGTTATCTGATAGGCCTAAAGTCCATTTACCTCCAGTGTCACCCTTACGTGTCAATTCTGGAACACCCTGTATATGCAGGAACGCGCGGGGGAGTAGTGCGGGGCGCCGCACCGGCGCACGGACAGTTCAGACTCTTCGGGCTGTAGAAATAATTTTTAAATAAAAATTGCTTAAAACTTCGCAATCCTTGTAAGTGATAGGTATGTAAGTATAGGAAGAATAGATAAAGTAATAACACGTCTACGTTGTGTATGTAGTACCGCGTGTCGATGATATTGGTCTGTAATATAATTAGAACCATTTCAAATAAAGTCTTGAAAAACTATTACAATGTGTAATTTTGAACAATATTACCAAACCATGTGTAAGTTTGAGAAATGTTTGTAAGAAACTAAAAGTCGTTTAAGCACATTTTTTATAACCGATTATGGGAAGTGTAAGTTTCCTGTAATCGATATTTCGGTCAAGCTAAACACTGTTTAGAAAACAAAAAAACCGTAAGAAGCAAATATATACTGTAACCAGCGTGTTATATAAATCGGGTACTTGGTCATGTAATAAGCTCTTGGCTGCGCGTGTCTTGATTGAATTGAAGAGAAAATATTAAGCCAAATAGTCATGAGTAGGTACATAAATTGCTAGTGCCTTTAAAGACAAAACCAGCGATGGAACAGACATGAAAGTGGATTGGCAAAATCATGTTTTTCTTTATTTAATGGGGTCGCACACCACGACGGAAATAGATTTTCACTAAAATCTGTTTAAGGAATTTTATTTTATTTAACACTTTTTGGAATACTTACAGTTAACTTTTACATAATTATGAAAAATAAGTATGTTAGGGCTAATTACAAGTTTTCACTTCTAGTTATGACTAATGCAGCTAGGTTACAAATAAAAGAGAACAATGGTACTATAAAATACACATAAACATAAACATAATACACATAAACAGGCAAGGCGAAGAAGATTAAAACAAATAAGGAAAATATTCAAATTAAATACTAAATAAACTTTTAAATGAAAAACGATCTAAAGAGTGCCGTCCGAACATTGGGAAGGCTGGTATGGAAGATGTCTAAATCGGGATGGTCGTGGTTCAAGCGGTTGCTTGCTCGTTACAGGTATGACTGCTGTCGGTAGCTAGTTCTAGCGAATGGTACGTATAACGATGTCGGGTGTCTATACGATTGTTTGTAATAAAAATTTGAACTTTAGACTTGCAAAATCTGAAAAGAACTTGCTCACATAAATTTTTCATCAGAAATAAAGGTAAGTTTTTATCTGTTACTGTCAAATATCAAATTCAAGTCAGTGTACTCCGACCAATTAATCTGTTCAGTAAAATGTGCGTTTAATGAACGTGCGTGTACTGCTGCGTTCCACGCGTAAGGGAAGTTTAACATGTAGTCACGTAACAAATGCTTTTAGTTGGTGACATTGTTAAGCACTTTCACCGTATCTGCATTGATACAGTCATTGTCTCATTCAATTTACACGAGTTCGTTAGCTACAACAGTAAATATTGTATCTTTAATTTCGTTTTTTAGTATTTGATTTACTTTTAGTTGTATCAGGTATTGCAGCAATAGTAGAAGAAACAAATTTGAAATTGTACAGGTTTACACTGCTGTGATGTTTTGGTTTTCAAAGTACTACAAGTATACTTTTAAACTCTTTTAAAATTTCAAAAGGGTTTCAATGCCTATAGCAAAAAATTTTTATACCACCGATCTTTAAAAAAGCACTCCTTCACCTAACATCTTAGACATCTTAATGGTTTTTAGGTTATTCTGCTTAATGATAAAAAACTACCTTAGTAGTTTTTCAAATTTAGCTTTGAAATAACTTTTCGAGCTCATGCATGTACTTTATATAGATTTCACCTATAAAATACAATATTTATCCAATAAAACTTTCAACAGTTGAATGAATAACTATTTTATTTATTATTTAATCTTCTCTACCAGCCGGTGCTGGAGTGAATCACTCGATACATGTACACTTGCACATCAAAGTATGTCTGGTCGTGTACAAATAAATATTTTAATATTTACTAAAAACGCACGCTATGAGAACGCACGTTCCAATATAACACTAAGAAAAGTGGCTCATATTTTATTAAGATCGATCGGGAGTGTGTATATTAAATAATAAAGAGAAAATCAATATAAAACACAGTTCATTTTAGTACGCAGGGTTAACCATCAAATGTTTTATTCTTTTGTTACAGGTATACATTAACTAAGTTTGTGTAAGTGATAAAATGTGATGAAACTCAAAGCCATGCGAAACTTTAGTGGGGGCCAAGAGTATGATAATAATCCTAAGTTACAATTACTACAAAATCTTATTAAAAATTGTTTTTACGAAAATAAAACACACAGTGAAATAGTTGGCAGTAACCAAGGAGACTTTAAAGGTTGGCATATAAACTATTAAACATCTTTATTTACAATCAAATCAATTTTATTGCAAAGTTTATTAATTAAACATTTATTTATTGATTTAGATCAAAAGCATAAACAATAATTAATTAATAGCAATGCTCTGCAAAATACAATTAGGATTGGTTAATCGGTAATTTGTGAATTAGTTATAGTTGAAAGGCTAGATTAGTCTCATTTATATTAGGTCTTTTCCTATGAAATTGCCGTTTTTCACGAAATAAATGAAGCGTAATTTTTTTATATATTTTTTATTTCTATTAATCAAAATAACCACCCATGCAATCAATGCATCTTTGCCAACGCATTGGTAGCTTATTGATGCCTTTCTTGAAGAAATCAGCTGGACGGGAGGCAACAAATTCTTCAAAGGCATTTTGTACTGCCTCTCGGGTATTGAATTTTTTTCCCGCCAAGAAGTTATCCAAATTCTGGAAAAACTAGAAGTCTGTAGGCGCAAGGTCTGGTGAGTACGGCGGATGACGGAGAACTTCCAACCCCAACTCTTGTAGCTTGGAGACCGTCTGTTGTGCAGTATGAGGTCGCGCGTTGTCGTGCAGGAGCAGTGGAGCCGAACGATTGACCAAAGCTGGTTGGAGACGTGCGAGCTTCTCCATCATTGTGTTCAGTTCTTCACAGTACACATCTGCAGTAACGCTTGTCCCGTTTGGCAAGAAGCTGTGATGAATTACACCCGCGTTAGACCACCAAAAAGTGACCATCACTTTTCTAGGGGTAAGTTTTCGTTTAGGGCATTGTTTGGGTGCTGAACCAGGGTCCAACCAACTTGCTGAGCGCTTACGATTGTCAAACAGGATCCATTTCTCGTCACAAGTAACAATGCGGTTCAGAATTCCTTCATTTGTATGCCTGCTGAGCAGTGCAAGGCACGTCTCCACGCGTACTTCGCGCTGGCGGTCATTGAGTTCGTGGGGTACCCATTTGTCAAGCTTTTTTACCTTGCCAATTTGACGCAAATGGACCAATATTGTTTTGATGCTAACGTCGAAAGCTGCTGCTAATTCAGCCGTGGATTGAGTTTCATCAGCTTCCACAATTGCCTTTAGTTCGTCATTGTCGACCAAAGTTTTCGGACAACCACGGGGTTCATTTTTCAGGTCAAAATTTCCAGAACGGAAGCGGGTAAACCAATAACGGGTGGTGCGTTTGTTTGTAGTGTTCGCTCCGTAAACGTCGTTGATGTTGCGCGCCGCTTGTGCCGCTTTGCTGCCACGACGGTACTCATACTCCATAATTACTCGAATTTTTAACTTATCCATGATGACGAAAAATGTTCGAATGCGTTGAAAACAAAACACTAACTATTAAACGTGTACGTGTACGGCAAACCAGTACGGCAAAATGGCAGTTTCATAGGTAAAGCTATTATTATTATAATAGAAGAATATTGCTAAGTACTACTTGACCAGACAAACTGAACTGAACAAGACTAACGGGTGGAAGGCGGTTACCCCTTTCAGTCCTTTACATCTATGATAAACAAGCGCTTTAAATTTTAATAAAAAAAATGTATACGGGTGTAAACATAGTGGTTCTGTATGTCACACTTGAGAGTCTAGTTGGCCTGCTCGAGTATATAGATAGCCAATTACATCGACTTATGTGTAACGTATCTGAACTAGACGATGCTCCGTGGTGTCCCCGCACTTTTGACGGGTTTGCCTGTTGGGACGACACACCGGCCGGCGCAGATGCAACGCAGCCCTGCCCCGAATTCATCGTTGGATTTGACCCCAGGCGGTTTGCTTTCAAAAGGTAACATTAGTTTTAAAAGCCGTGATTTTGTTACGAATGCTTCAAATACATCAACAATCTTAATTTATCAAAATGCAGATATGTACTTCTCGTACAATTTGTAAAACGCTTTTCTCATAAAAGCGTCATAAAAATCATCATATTTGATAAAATATAACTCAGCTATGAAACAGTTTCGACCAGTAGGCAAATTCTCGTAATAAAAACCGCGGCGAGGTCGTAGCGACTCAGTCGTTGAAGTCACTTTCGTATTCTCATCCGTCGATTTGACCGATTCTAAAGTCGTTCTGAAGTCGCTCTATCGGAATGTCGCTGAACCGTATTCATATCCTGAATCGACTTTCAATCGTTTTAAAGCGCTATCACAATGGTATTCTACTCCTACAAATGACAGTTACTTCGATCGGATGTCAGCGACTTAACGTCAAAATAAGCGATCCAAAAGTTGTTCAACAAAAGTTCATTCAACGGGACATTTACAAAGAGAGAACCGCTATATTTGTGTTTTGAAGAGGCTAAAAATGAGCTAAGAGTTATTTATGGCTGGTTCACACGCGTTAAGTGATTAAGTTGGTAACTAAATTTTAAGTTAAAAGTTGCGTGTAAACAATCAATTAAGTGACAAGTGGCAACTTAAAATTTAGTACGCAAGTGATTAAGTAGATTAGGATTCGTTCTATTTTTCGTATAAGTAGGTGGGCGGGGCTTCTCACTCAACACGTTTTGACGTGATTTTTTAGTTAAGTGCATAAGTTGACAAAGCGGGTGGCGGCAAGAGCTCGTATTTATTTCGCATCTTCCCTTTTTTTATGAATGTCGGAGTGGAGTTTAGTTTCAACTTTAAAATTTCTTAAAGAATATTTAAAATAGGTATGCTTGTAGAATAAATGAAGTAAATAATTTAGAACAAAACATATTATCGTAAAGATTTTAATTTCCGAATAAAATTCCTCTCTGAGTTTGTCCAAAATCACGTTTACCACATATCTAAGTAAAGAACTGACGAATTCCTTGAAATTCATCACTGCTCATCTTCATTGAACTTATGAACTTAACTACTTTATCCGTTTGGACACACAAGTGACATATAGTAACTTAAAATTTTGTTAAAATTTAATTACCAACTTAACTACTTAATACATGTAAATCGCGCATTAGCGTCTTTGTTGCTAGATATGCCAGAATTGCAAAAAACGAAAAAGAAGGGGTGTACAGAGGTTCACAAGATGGGACGCATTCACAATGCCGGAGAATTCATCAAAACATTTCGTCTCACAAAAGTGTTGGTGCAGAATCTCATTGACGAAAAGAAGGAAAACGGGATTCTTTGTCAGTAAAAGATAAGGTTAGTAGGTTTCTATTCTGCTAGCCCACATTATTTGTATACCAAATTAAAACGTAAATATATTAGTTTATGATGATATCTACTAAGGTTTACATATTAGATAATAATATTGTAACCTAATATATAGCTAATATATATTGTAACCTAATAGTATAACTAATTGAATAAAACACTTTTTAAACCTTTCTTTACAAACTGTTTTAATTTAGGTTACTCAAATAAAAATTACCTTGCATTAAGACATCTTCATTTTTATTGGAAGAATGTTAAACATACACTGATGGTCTTATATTACTTTCTGATTTTTACTGGTTGCCTGTAAACTACACTGCAGCCCAGAAGTTTCTGGCCAAGTGGTCAATGTTTGAACAGTTTTAGCTAACGTTGCAAACAGAGCCTCGATTGCGGTTCCAGTAGTTAGTGAGATAGAAAATCAATCTCAATATATTGTTGCAAAGGAGAGCTTCACAAATGAAGCAGCTAACATGGTGACTTTTCAAGGAGTGCATAGAGTTAATGTAGATCTAGAACATGGCAGGATGGCCCAACAAGTAGTTATATAGACTATAAATTTGGGTGAATAATCATAATAAGTGCAATCTTTAAATAGAGAGAAACAAAAAATAAATGTGTTAAATCAAATCTAATTTGAATAATTGTGTGTTGAATAAAGATCTTAAGGATGACTGGATGATATCATGTTGTGCTTATCTCTTATGAAAGTGCTAATACCTAAGAAGTGTCAAATAGTCAACATTATATGATTTGAGGTTTTCATGTCAAATTACTGTATAATTATAAGGTGTTATGTTGTGATTATTTGGTTATTATATGTAAACTACTTAGTTTTTTTATTTTTTTATTTTTTATTTATTTATTAAGTATACAAAACAATCTTATAACTAAATTACAGTCCCGCAAAACTGTTTAATATTTAAACAAATAATTACTATGTGTGTGGAGCCTGAGAGCTAAGTGTAATAATTGTAAGTGTAGTAAAAAATTAAAACACAATTGTAAAACATACTATTTGGTTTTATTTAGCTCTTAAAAATTCATATTTACTACAGTAACAAAACAATAACCTGAACCATAAACATTGGTCTAAACTTCAACTACAGGTGCTTCTTCAAATTGTTATTTCTGAAATATTATTATATCAACAAACCAATTAAAAATTACATTCACTACTACACAATAGCTTGTTAAAGCAACTAATAGCTTAGTGAAATTTGCACTTAAGCCCTAAAACTTGTCAAGCCCTATAATTTCACAAAGGCGTTCTTCTAAGGGACTAAGTATCGGAACATCTTTGAGGCCACCAGGAATTTGCAAGCTTCGTGAATTCTTTGGACCGTATTTGAGACCCAACATTTTAAATCGTTGTAAAGAATACCAACTTAAAACTTAAATATATAAATTAATATGATATCTAGTAAGGTTTACATATTAGATAATAATATTGTAATTTAAGGTAGGATATAGATGTAGATATTTCAATTGTCTGTTTTTACAAGAATTGGGCTACAGGCATAATCCAGACAGTTGTTTTAATGACCGGATTCGGGTACGTAGTTTAACATTTATTTACTTTTACCACTTTTTAAGGTTTACTGCTTGCCAGTGCATCTGTGAACCGTAATAGTAATTTTGTTTTAATATTCGATTCCGATAATATTTTTGTTTTAATATCGATACATTCAAATTTTACGGTTTTTTATATTTCAGATGTCCATCGTCCGACCTATAAAGGATTTAAGAATTTATTTGACTGCAGCATACAGCCATTTCTAAATTTTTCTCCTTATTATTAGCTAAATTTATATCATCTTGGTAAAGCGTAGTCTTTTTCGGCAAATAAAGTTTACTGCTAGTGTAAAGTTTAACTAAAATGTTTATTATTGCATTAAATAAATTTATAAATTACTAAAATACATAAAAATAAAAAATTTTAAAATTTTCTTTAATCAATTTATTTATTATGAAAGAAATACTTATTACTGTGCTTAAAACAATAAACTTAATAAATTTTTACCGTACATCGCTTATAAACGGACGTCGTCGCTAGGTACGATAAAGTATTTTCGTGTTCTTAAAATTTTAATATTTTACATACATCGATAATTCTACTTCCACGTTAATAGCTAAAGTTTTATTTACACTTTCTTATAATATATAAAATTGAACATCTCGTGCCTTTTTTATGGTTACTTTACATTTAAAGAGGTTTTTTTTCAGAGGTTGAGGACGGCCGCGGATATTGTTCAATATGTAAAACGTAAAATATCTTGGTTTTCTTAATTTATTATAAATTTTTTAATGGTTAATTTACATTTAAAAAGTTTTTTTTCACAAGAAGGGAAATCTTTGACATTGTTCAATATATCGTAAAATAACTTCAAGCGTATGAATTACTTATTCGACACATTGAGTCAGTGATCGCTATTTGTTATGCTTTACTGAATCATCATTTTCGACTTTAAAATTTAATATTGATGGGTATTGATTCGCGTTTATCGAAAACTGTTAAGACGTAATTTAAATTATTTCAATTATTTAATAAAATGACTGTCAAAACATATTTTAGCAAGACCTGGTTCGTGGGTGATCAATATTCTTTTGAGTGTAATTGGATTTCTAACAATAATTAATTTTATAAGTTTAGCTTAGACACAATGAAACTGCCTCCATCCATACAGAATTTGCGGTAATAATATCGTCCCAGGTGAGCTTTTAGCAATATAAAGATTGTTTCATTTAAAATATGCAGGTAACAAAACACTTTTTAGTAATAAAAGCTAGGATTATCATTTTAAGATTTTGTTTCTTTATAAATGATATAATCAGGCGTTAGTTTACGGAATTTCATAAGAATTGCAATGGATTCATATGAAATTAAAACGACCCGTTGTGCCATGGCTGGGGCGAAACACATGTTGGTTGTAGAAGCACTGTGTACTAAGAGCTTTCACAAATATAAATGCCTGCAAATAACACTGCAAGAAACCTAAGTGGGAGGGATTGCTGGCTAGTACCAAACGCTTGAAAGTGTTGCACACAAAACAGTCGCGGAAATTGGAGAAGATTAATTGCTCGAAGATAAAAGTAATTTCATAAGAGTTTTCTATCTTTATATCAGAACTGTTAGAAAAAACAACATCTGATAGTGTTGAGGAAAAACTCAAATCAATATTTTATAAATCTGTTGAATAAATCGACCAATATTATTATAATAAAGCTGTTAATAATAAGAAATAGTAATGAAACATTTGCGAGAAATGTTAGAACTACGGAAAAAATAACTCGAGCGATATGGAAAAGATAATAAAGACTTGAAAATAATAAAACGACAGTGAAACAAACATGGAAACTAATAATATAGTACGCACAAAATATGTAAATTATTAATAATCATAATAATATAATAATAATAATCCCCAGACATACACACCAACTGTATGACCCCTAAGTTAGCAGAGCTTGTGTCATGGACGACCATACAGCGAACTTTGAGTCTATCTAGAACTATCGTCCTATCTGTATAAATATCAACAACCATGACCCGAGAATAAACATCTGAATGTGTGATGAAAATCACACAAATGAATGCCCCAGCCAGGACTCGAACCTGGGACCTCCGGCGTATAAGGCAGGGCTACTAACCGCTACGATTATGGTAGGAATTTTTATTTCAAAAGAAAATAAATACCTACTTAAAGTGAATCGAACGACCTGCAGTTTACTACACGCAGGACTCAAACACATCTTTGTCTTTAACAGTCTTTGTCTTAAAACAGTACTTAAATGTCTAGAAAGATACCTTGTGTTAAGCCTAAAATAAGCCTATTGATAATTTAAGACTATCTTAAGTCTACACTCCCACTAAAGCAATTTTACATAAATTTCCAAATACCTCATGTAGTAAAAAATCATTGAAAATATCAATTCAATATGAATATGGGATCATTTATTAAACTACAACTAATTGAGTATTGGTATTATTCCAGGGTCGTAAACTTAGATTGTTTTTAAAAATTTTGCATTTACATTACTTTGCATTTTTCATTTATGCAAGTTTTGAAGAAAAAAATATTTTATAGGTTATATTTTATTAAT
Organism: Marasmarcha lunaedactyla; assembly: GCA_923062675.1. Classification (NCBI taxonomy): domain Eukaryota; kingdom Metazoa; phylum Arthropoda; class Insecta; order Lepidoptera; family Pterophoridae; genus Marasmarcha; species Marasmarcha lunaedactyla. The sequence goes on along the minus strand of OV281339.1, from coordinate 14,859,031 downwards.
CTTTTCAAAAAACTCTCCACCAGCTTCTAAAGGTGGTTGTGTAAAATATCATGAACACTAACCATACCGTATCAATTTTCATATTTTGCTGAATCTCGTCGTATGTGATTCGCCGCCGGTTTTGTTGATTTAACTTATACGTTATACTTATACTTATACGTTGTGTTCTGTAACAGCAGTTAAAAGACGACCACTTCTGTCTTTGTCCTTCAAATTTAAGCGACCGCACTTAAACTCGTTATACCTTTTTCATAAAGGCTAATTAATTGATATTGATTAAACGACTCATCAGTTTTCATGTAGGACTTGAATAAGGACTTGTCATAAAAAAATCGCCGAATCTCGAAAATCGACGCAGATCCTTTTTTCTGTAACACAGAATTGTTTCGTAATGCTGGTTTAAATAAAATTGAGGGAAATTTAAATTTGATCAGTTACTTTTAGATAATCGAATTTTTAAAGTAAATTATAACTCGGCAGCTTTTCTGTCATAAAAAATGGGTACATGTACTTGTCTAAGTTTACCATTTTGATGAAATAATATCGTCTTTTAATTATTCAGTAACTCATATGTTTATATAACTTTACTCATTACAAGGTTACTCATACATCATATGATATGTAGAGCTCTGCAAGGAACCCAGTATGAAGGATAGAAAAAAAGAAGTAGATAAGTAAATTAAATTAATAAAAATATCTAACGTTACTACTGGCTATTATTACAAAGATGTTCATTTCCACATTATTATGTTGTAGAGTTCAATATTTACGCTTTTTTTTTTTTTTTTGCTGCCGAGGCACCCTCGCGGGAGGGAGGTGGAAGATGCGTCATGCATACCGCCCGCAGGTAAATTCTTCTGCGGGGGGTTATGTGGGACTCACCAGAATGGCACCTACCCACTAAAAACCACCTGTTGGCTGTAGTTATTACCGTTAGCCTTCATCGGAAGCGACACCCGTCGGGAAGTTGGGCGCGCTGGCGGAGACCCGCTAGCGGGTCTTCCGCCTGTAATGAAAGTTGCACTGAAGGTGCTCAAAGGGACATGAGTTGGTGGCCTCCGGTGAAGCCGGGGCTGGGCAGAGGTCGGCCGAAGCATGATTTAGGGATCAGTTCATTTAAATGAACCTATAATGAATTGAGAAGGGAACTATGCTTCGCCAGAGCTAGCAAACGCTCTGTCGGAGTACGTGAAGCCCTAAGTTTACGGGCTAAGACTGCGATTTCACTAACATCGACATTTTTTATAGCGTCGCAGACGATACGCATATCGTCTGCTACGGAGGATTGAGGAGTGGGTTTGTATGGGCGAGGAGCCGGGATGAATTTCGATGCGGGACGCTGCCTCCAGTTTTCTGGGGCAGGCCTAGACTGTGTAGGCTTTGCAGCCGGAGGAACCCGGCTACGCAGCGGCGGAAAGTTTTCTTGAGAAAGGCGCGGGGCCTGTTTGGGTGCCGCCCTTTTGAAATTGGAGCGCATACAACGGGGTGCACGAGGGCAGCCCCTGTAATTTGCGGTGTGGCCGGACTGGCCACAAAGCACGCAATCGGGAGGAGAGGGAGTTTCAGGAGTGCGATTGCACTCCTTAGTGAAGTGTGGGACCAGGCACTTGACGCACCTGGGCGGTGCGCGGCAGTTGGCCGCCGCGTGCCCGTACAACTGGCACCGATGGCACTGGCCGGGATGACCGCGGCGATGAGGCGCCTCGATCGAGATCCCAGAGAGGCCGCATATAGTGCTAACCCCTTTGAGGATCTCCCTGGACTTGGGGACGTTGGCGAGAACCACCAAAGCTAGAGGGTGTTGCCTTCCGTACTTGCTGTGCATTTTATGCACCGCGAGTGCCGGGAAGCCTTGGGACTGCAGATCCTCCAGGATAGCCTCGTTCGATAATTCGAACGGGACTCCCCTGAGTACCGCTCTGATCTTACGCTCTTCTGACAGAGCATAATTGTGATAAGCATATTGCTTATCGGTGAGGAGCTTTGTTAAAGCTCGAAAGTCGTCTATCGACGAGACTAAGATTTTAATAGATTCACCCGAGTTGGCTGCTCGGATGTAATGGATTTTGTGCTCATTGCACAATGTCGAGACCTCAGTCCATTTACCCTTTTCCCGAAGGAAAACGGGTGGTGGGACCTTGGCCTTGACAGAAGTTGGGGCCGGAGCGGGTGTTGAAGACACCGGGGCAGCTGGCGTTGAAGACGCCGCAGGGGGTGTAGGGACGGGCGTCGAGGGCGCCGGGTCTTGTTTCGAACGCTTTTTAGAGCGCTTCTTAACAAGCGTGAAAGAGGGAGACTCAGGGCCAGTTGGGGTGGCGTCCGAGGATGACTCGGTCGCGGGTGCGCGCTTGCGTCGCGGAGGGGCGTCTACTTCGCACTCCATGTCACTGGAGGAAGGGGACGCTGGAGAGCCTAAGACCAGAGGGGTCTGGGGGACTGGGGTGGCCTGAGGGGCCATTGGTGGAATTAACGCCATGATATGCGGGATAAGAGAATCAAGGAAACGAAACTTATCAGCATTTATAAACATACCTTCAGCACCGGTACTGTCAAGTAGCTTCTTCCTAATCTCATCAGAGCTTAGGGAAGCCATTGCGGAGGGGTTGGGGAGGGACAATATATGAACCTAACAACGATGACTAACTTCCTAAAACCACCCTACACGCAGTAGGGCGGTTGAGGACGACGCGGATAACTTACTCGAACACGGAACTTGAAGTCCTGGAACGACGAAACCCCGTCGACGAAGCTCACGTTCCACGATTTACGGTTAAAACCCACTTTCCGCCGTGAAAACGGCGTTAGAAACTTATTAGAAGTACGGTTAACGAGCCACTGTCCGCCGTGAAAACGGCGTTAGAAACTTAATACGGTATACAACTATGAAATTATATATTACGACAACAACCAGTGAAATTTGGGTGCTCAATTAGCGCGGGGGCTAATAGAGCGGGAAGGCGTCTGCGATCGACGTGCGCTCGAGAACGCACGCAGACCGAGACTAATGATATATTTACGCTATCTCTTCTCTCTCTTATATAGCAACGATTGATGATGAACGATGCAGTGGGTGGAGCGCAAAACCCCGGGCTAGAAGATGATGATGAAACAGAGATTGGCTCAGTTTTCGTGCCTGGAAGCAAGAAGCAAAATTTGAATCATTTGCTGAATTTAATGTACCCAAGTCAGCCAGGGCAAAATGCTGCTGAATGCAGAGGCCCTGCAATGCGCCGCCAGAATCAGCCGCGTGTTATACGCTGGCATAATCAGGATCTATATTTACGAGCTAACTGTCAAATTGTTGTACAAAAAGATGGAGATTACAGGGGAAACATTATAAACCCAGATGTGCCTATAAAATGGGAACAAATTGAGGAAGTTATTGTCAGAAGTACTGGTAAATCTGAATGTCCAATCTGTCTTGGCGGCCCAGTAGCTGGCAGAGTTTTGTAGTAGTGAAGTATTGAAAATCATACAATACCTAAAGAACAAAATAAGCCATTGTTATGACGAACCCCCACTAAAATTAATAAGATACTGTGTGGATGAACTCTGTGTACCTACTGTTCTATAATATATCAATCTTTTGAACAAGGAACTTTTCCAGATTTATTAAAACCTGCAGTAGTAAAACCTGTACATAAGAAAAACTCGAAAACAAAACCTAACAATTTCCGAATAAAAAATAAATGTTACCAATATCATCGAACATTTTTGAACAAGCCATGTAACCGTGTATATAATTAATTGAATTATATAATTTTTAGAAAAATATTCAGCTGTCGATACCCGGCAATATGGATTCCATAAAAAGAGATCAACAATTCTAGCAGTTTATAAATTTATTCAAGTAACAATAGACATAATACAAAAAAAGAATTATGCTGTAGGATTAAGTCCTAAAGAAAAATTACAAGGTAATAATAAAAATATTTTCATCTTCGGGGACGAAACCATACAGGGTCTTTCGACGAAACTATATTTATCAAGAAAACAACAATGGAATGATGTCCATAATATCATGGGTTTATCTAAATCTAATGCGACTGCAGAAAATATATTGGATTCAAAAAATATTATCTTTGTGATAGGCGTAGGTTCAAATGATAAAAATCCTTACAAGTTGTAGACTTAAAAATTGTAAAGTGTTTTTACTTAGCATTCCGGAGAAAGATATCTAAACTGTAGTAAACTAAATAGAAATATTTTGGTAATTTATCTAAAAATTATACCAATTGTATGTGGACTTGTTAAAATTTTAGTCTTATAGTAATTCATTAGAAGATCTTTGTTTCTATTTGAATACAGCAATTGACGCCGAATGTTACAGAAAGAAATACATTGATGGTATTAAAAATAAATTAAAACCTATTCCGTATTATTTTAAAAAATATTTAAAAAAAATGAAGGCGCTTCTAATGGTATTAATATGTTAAGTCGTAAAAAAATAATAATTTAAGCTTACGGAAGAAAAAACGTACCATACTAGATTATTCCACACCTATCAATAAACCCTTTTTTCGAAAATTGTGACTCAACAGTATCTATGACTTTGCTGCACCAAAATATAGGGTCCGTATTGGGATGCATACATTTAATTGGCATATTGTAAGGCCGCCTAACGTTTTTTGGCATACCGTTTGTTTCGCATAACGTTCATACAGAATAAATCATAAGACATACTTTATTTCCTCATAACTTCATTTATAATAATAATATATTAGCATAAAATGTTCATGCATAAATGGTTTTACAATAACGATTACTAATCATAACATTTATTGGCATCTCACACTATGGCATAAAGTTTACAAGTCATACATACAGAATACCATAATTTGCCAAAAATAAATGGACTATAAAATTAATAACTAACAAATTAATAATTTTTGGCATGACCTACTAACCTGCCTCTCATCTCATAATGCCAACTTTGCAAAAATCCAACCGCTCGCAAAATGTCAATTTCTCGGAATGCGAACTTCTCAGAAAGCCAATTTCTTACAATGCCAACTTCTCACAATGAAAACTTCTGAAGGGACAGACGTGCTGTTTGTTTGAACTAAATTGAAATCAAGTCGCTTTTCGCCAAAGTCTCTTTTCGTGAAATGCTGGAAATGGTACTTAATTAGGTCCTGGAGCTTCGCCGGGTGCTCGCTTCGCTCGGTCGGCTGGCGCGTGTGCATACCTACAACATACCTACTACATACAAACCTAACCTAACTTAATTAAACGGGTGCGTATCATTTCGTATTCTGTCCCTTCAGAAGTTGTCATTTTGAGAAATTGACATTTCGAGAAGTTTGCATTCTGAGATGAGACTCTAACCTGCTCCTCCTCGCTGCACTCGACGTCGCACCTAATATTGTTTATTGTTACTTTCAAGACTCAACATAAAGTAGGTACATATGATCTGTACTTGATAAATTAGGCACCAAAAGTATTTTTATTACTTTACTTTTATGACTTTTGAGGTTATGAATACTTCCATTATGCGTTTTGTATTTTATGATAATTTTTCTTTAGTCGTAAAACAGTTATGTCCTTTACATTTATGCTGTATAAAATTTTTACAACTATGTACAAAATATGTACAAAATTAGAGGAAGTAAAACTTATGGAAACCATTCTGCATGTATAATATACTGCTTATCTCAATTTATGCGGAAAAACTTTATGCTGAAACTGTTATGCCTAACTACGTTATGACAAAAAAAAATTATGCGACCGAAAGGGCTCCCCAAAATATAGTGGGTTTGTTAAATAAATTAGATTTTATCGCATTTACGATATAGGATCTTCTAGAAAATAATAATTTACTTAGTTTTTTGTGCAATTAAAATACCCGCCTTCCAATTAATTATTATTAGCATTTATAGAACACCAACTTCAGATTTAAAGGTTTTCTTTATTAGTTTGGAGATCTTACTGTCAAAACTTAATTTGACGAAAGGACAAAAAATTATCATTTGTGGAGACTGGAATATTAATGTTGTTATGTTAAAAACTAATATAGTATCCAAAAACTTAAAAGCATAATAATAAATAACAATTTGTTAAATCATATTACAGTACCAACTAGAAAATAATCCTGCATAGATCTAATTGTTAGCAATACAGCAAATGTTTCAAGTAAAGTATTACATTAGCCTTGTCAGATCATGAGACGGCACAAACGGTATCAATTAATTTAGAAAATAAATCAAAAATAATGAAACATCCAAAAATATCGTTTGAAAAATGTATAGAAAAGAAAATTTAAATTAAATTTAAATAAAATTAAGTTTAAATTGTTTTACCCAAAGAAAATTCTGCGAGGCATTATCAGCGCTATCATTTAACGATGTCATAGCTGAAAGTGATCCAAATAAAGCTTTTGACATATTTCATGACCATTTACTACTAATTTTCAACCTTTGTTTTCCATACATTATGGTTAAAAAAGTTAATAAAACGAAACAAACTTACAACTTTCGTTAAAGATACACCCTTATTTTTACCCCTACATTCCAAAATGTTTATTATTATTATAATGCAACTGTATTAAGTGGTATCGGTTTAATTCTTTTTTTATTATTATTAAATTTTTTGTTGTTGTTATTATTATTATTATTATTACTTTATTTGTATTTGTGGACTGTATTTACATAGTGTTATATATATGTGTATATATGCATAATGTAATAAGTTATATAATGTTTGTTTAATTAATTATTATATGTATATATATATATATTTTTTTATTTAATTATGTTTATTTTAATATCGTTTATGACGTTTATATATCATTGTGTTAAAAGTCAATCTTATAATAAGTATTACAAGTTTTTTTTAAGTATGTACGCATATATATTTTTGTAAGCACCACTTAATTTCTAAACCTCTCCTTTGCTGCGGTAGACTGGTAGAGAATGCCAAATGGCATTTAGCCTGTCGTTCGTACACTGATTTTATATTGTGCAGTAAAGTTTCAAATAAACAAATAAAGTTTTAAAAAAATAAATAAAATGAAAATAAATGCGAAAATTCAATTCAGGGTGGTTTTTTGAGAAGGGCGGTGATGACCAAGTCCGAAAACACGAGAGTTAAGGAGAAGTCGTGAAAGGAGTCATGCCCGCGATTTATAAGAAAACAATAACATCATATTTATTTCTTTTTTAAATCTTTTACTTTTGACGGAAATGGAACCGAATGATTTTTCAAAAAAAAATTACATCCTGTATTATTGAACCAATGGATTCTGTTGCTTATAAGGATCAATCTTTGCACATAAACGTTTTACTAAAAATGAAAGGAAATTGCAAATGTTTACTATTTTATATTTTTACTATTTTATAGTTTAAGGAAGAAAACTCTACCTTTTATTCAAACTTTTTGGTCGCACACACATAAGTGTAACTTATAACATCATTAGCGCGATACTAAGGTGATACTAGAAAATGAAAAAAAGAATTCCATTCATGTTTTTTAGAATAACTGTTTTGTTTCGAATTGAGTTGTTTGTGTTGGTTTATGACAATAAAAAGATCTGTCTAAGAATGGATTTATCAAATAGTGAACGAATTGATTTGATGGAGGTCTATTTTTTAAATAGTAGAAGCATAGTTCGCCCACTTAGCTGGTATCAAAACAAATACCTACAGCGCTCTTTACCCCGGAAAAAGTGCTTAGAACTATGGCGAGTAACTTAAAAGCGACTGGAAGTTACAAAAAATCATTGACACGAAATCCACGAATTGTCAACGAAGATTTAGGACTAGGAATATTGTCGTTTTTCGAAACATATCCGAGTGCTTCAACTCGTGAAGCAGAAACGAACCTTAAGTTTCCCGGAGCACCCTTTATGCAGTTCTTCAAAAACATAAATACAAGTGCTATCGTTATGGACGAGTTGTTCAAAACTTTCATCCAGGTGATAATGAAAGGCGCCTGGAGTTTTGCCACTGGCTTAGGGAAGAAATGGATAGGCATATAAATTATAAATTAAAAATAAAAGATTTTTGAAATAATAAATATGCAGTTATTGTTTTGTTATGAATCGAGGGCATGACTCCATTCACGACTTTCCCCTAACTCTCGTGGTTTCGGACTTGGCCATTACCGCCCTTCTCAAAAACCACCCTGTATAATAATATTGAATATGGCACTATTTCTTTCTTAACTCTATCGTACCTCAAATGTCAAAAATCTTTGATCAACAATATACCTCATATTTTTATTTCACACTATCATATAACAATGCCTCACAGATTATGATTCTAGATATATGATAGTGTGAATCCCCCCTAAAAATAACGCCGGAAATCATTGCTTTCCATGGACATAAAAATATACAATCAGCGGCTACAGTTACTCGTACAATTTTAGACTAACTCAAACATACGAAGAAATTATTTTATTTATTTTAACAATTCCTCAGTTCTCATGTAATCAAGGAATGAATTATGATGTTTGTAATTTACATTGCTGAGATCTTTGAAATTATTCTTATTTTATATAAACGGAAAGTATTTACTCAGTTGTTAGTTGTGGCTTTTTTTTTCATAGCCTTAATTGCACATAATGTAAGAAAACTACATACATTTCCTAGTAGTCATACACAAGTACTTAAAAAAATAAATTTACTTATTTATTGTTTAATTGAGTTTAAATTACTCAAGTATGTTAAATATTAATAAACACACCTAACAATACCATGTTATAATAATATCAAAAAGCATAAAGAACCTGGACCAATCTCGATAACGATTTTAATAAAATATTCTTATAAAGATTATAGAATTTAAACATTAGATTTATATGTTTTCAAATATCATATATTCGGTACTTATATTTTGTTAGTACTTTATTTTATTAGAAAACTCATATTCAATCTACACGATAAAAGATGACCTACTTCCATGACTCGTAAAATGAATTATCTTAGGAATCACAACTAATTTAGCTAATTGAAAAACTTATTTCCTTAATGTAATTAGACTTGATTGAAGACTTAGATTTGAACTTTTTAGGGTATGTTTGATGATATTTAAATAAGTGCAATAATTAAATTAAATGACTTACTTAAAACCTCAGAGAATATTTACTTTTTTTTACTTGAGCTGATTAAGGCATGAGTTGGTTCTTGAAATCGACTTTTCCGCGTCAAGCCAATCCATCAGCTTTTTGTCAACCGTGATCACATGACAGGCCTACCTTGATACGTGAAATTGAGACCAATCCGTAACTTTGTTGCAAAAATTAATCAAAAACTTTACATTGACAGACCATTATATCTTGTTTTTCATTGTTTATTTCGATACCAAGTTCTGGTAGTAGATTTAATGGATCTACGGTTTCATCCGCTCTATTCGAATCACGTCTCAATCATGTATAATGGTTATTTGTTTTAGTTAAAATATTTACTCGTATAGTTAAACATAAAATAGTTACTCGCGTATTAAAAATCTGTTAAGCCATAATCTGAAATTACCTAATATAAATTTTTTTACAATTGTAATGCCTAGAGAAAAAACAGAAATTCGTTTTAATTGACTCTTTCTTTTTGTACTGGACTGACCTTTCCAACCAAATTTTTGCAACCGGAATTAGAATGTGGTACGGTGATCTATAACACTAGCTCTGCTTACTTACTCTTCTAATAGAAAACAGAAAGTTGCAATAAATGGAGAAAAATCATCAGGATCGGCAGTGCCACTGGGTGTGCCCCAGGGCTCAGTTCTCGGTCCTTTCCTATTTTTAGTTTATATTAATGATCTGCCATCGGTCGTTAAGAATCAATGCGAGGTCATATTGTTTGCTGACGATACTTCCTTCTTGTTTAAAATCCAAAGACAAGAAATTGACTATCGAGCGGTGAACAAATGCATCTCCAACACAGAGCAGTGGTTCTCAGCTAATAATTTGCTCCTCAATGAAAAAAAAACGAAATGTGTTAAGTTTACATTGCCAAATGTCAAACAGGTAAACACAAACATTGTAGTTAAGAGCCAGGAACTGATTCCTGTAAACTCAACTGTATTTCTGGGCATAACCTTAGACGCCAAACTCCAGTGGGGACCGCATGTTGATGGCTTAGCGAAAAGGATTGGTTCTGCCGCATATGCTGTTAAAAAAATTAGACAAATTTCAAATGAAACAACTGCTCGATTAGTCTATTTTGGTTACTTCCACAGCCTCATGACATATGGTATTCTGTTGTGGGGGAGTGCTGCCGACATCGATGCTATATTTATTCTTCAGAAAAGGGCTGTTCGCGCAATCTATCAACTCGGTCCAAGGGTGTCACTTAGAAGTAAATTTAAGGAAATAAATATTCTTACCTTCCATTCACAATATATTTTAGAAAATTTAATGTATGTTAAAAAGAACATAACCTTGTTCAAAAGAAAAAAAGATCTGCACAATGTTAACACAAGAGGAAGAAATATGCTGGCAGGTCATAATAGCAGGCTTCATAAAGTCACTAACTCATTCATGGGTCAATGTATACGCTTTTATAATAAGGTTCCTGAGGATATCCAAGGTCTTCCTATTGACAAATTCAAAGAAACTATAAAGGAGAAGTTGTGTGCTAGAGCATATTATAAACTATCCGATTATTTGGATGATAAAAGCCCTTGGGTATAATCCCCTCATTAACAGGATTGTACTAGTATTTGTAACAAAGCATGTGTAATGTGTCTGTATGTGCGATGAGTTCTTCGTCCCGATGAATATCTAAAGCGTCATTGTCACTAAAGTACGTCTTCTTATGGTAGCGTCGGGTGACGGGTCGCTCACTTCCCTCTAATATGGTTGAGGAGGGCGATGGCTGGATTCCGCGTTAACTCGTGAACGGGTGCCGTTTGAGGGTGTTCGTCGTTTGGATACTTGGGGGGAGGGAGACTTGCCGAGCTAACAGATGCAGAAAAGAATAATTTTGTATAGACATAAAGAGACTCTATAAATTTATTTTGAAAAAAAATATACCCGTGAAGTTTCTTGCCAGTTCTTCTTCACGAAGGTTTTTTTCGAACTGGTGGTAGAATCATGTTTTATTTGACGTCAATAAGAACAAGTAATTGTCAATGTTGAGAAATAAATATTTGAATTTGAATTTGAATTTACTTTGGGCTCATGCATTTGTTGTGGAATTATTATTATTCACAATAATAATGATCCCATGATCCCAAAGTAAGCAGAGCTAGTGTTATGGATGACCATACAATAAACTAGGGGCCTATCCAAACATTTGTATTGTCTCAACTGGCCACACAATTTACCACATTTTAAATTTTAAAGTAATTTTTTAGGTATTATTGCATCTATTCCAGTGCATTTTTGAACTTGCTTCCAAAAAACCATTTTATTATCAGTATTTATGTCGGAAATTTACCTACTAATTTTAAAAAGGGCTTAAAGTTTTACCTAATTATTTTTATTAAGGTCAATAAGAATGTAATTTTCTGAAAATATTAATTGTTTGTATGTGATTTGTGTGATAGCTGCCACGAGCATAAATTCAGTTGTAAATTATTTAAAAGTTTATAAATAAACCAATTAATAACCACGGCGTAGATGTAGTAAACTTTTTCAGAAAAATTTTGCAAAGAGATTTTTTGAGACTCAACTGTCCTGTAGATTTCCGGCCGAATATCCTGAGCACTAAACTTATGAAATACTTGCCTGCAAGTTGTGATTTTCCAATCATCTTTGTGTTTCCTAGGTTACGTCAAACAACCTCCAAAAAAATATTAGATAACTGAGTAATAATAAATAAATAAATGATTTTTATTTTACTTTGATTATACCCGAGATATTGCATATAATCTAAGAAAACTTTACAAGGCCAAAGTCACACATTTTTTCTGACCTCATAGTCTGAAAACTATCAGGAGCACTTAAACTTATTCTAGAATTATCGCAGCTAAATTGAAAAAATAAAAAGCGACTTTCTTTGAAAATCTAGAATACACACTGATGTATAATTTTAAAATATTCAACATTCATATAAAATTCAATGATATTACTTTAGGTACAGTTGACTCTACAACTTTTAAAAGTGTTGTGGTTGGCAAAAATGTTGCTGGAAACATCACATTGACACTACAGATCTATAGATCGGTAAAATTTATATTCCTTTTGAAACAAAGAGTACATGTTCTATCACTTTCCACAGTAAAGTTTGCATCACGGATGTCGTCGATTGTGAGGTATTGACTTATTTTTGAGGATATTCGGTGAACGTGTCCAAAGCTATTTGAAGTGCACATTTCTTGGACAGGGTTACTTACAAAAATAGTTGCAATTTCCGTATTGTAACTTCATTACTGAAATTTGCTGCTTTATGAAACTGAGCATACACTAATTTGAAACTAATAGTGAGGTGATCGAGCGGCGTAGAAGACACAAGGAGAAGTTGTATATTCCACACCTATGTTACAATGGGAGACCAGACGGTGATCAGAGACCAGAACGCTCGGGCGCATTGTCGTGGTGGAGCAAAGGGCCTCGGAGCAAAGGTGTTCGGTCGCTTGTTGCTCGCAGTACCAAAAACATCTGGCAAGCATTTGGCAGTGTACCACTCCGCATTGGTGCTACTTTGGTTTCTTAAAAGAATTGATACTAAATACACCGTTAAGGAGCAAAACTGGCGATCAAAATGTTTCCTGCGCTTCTCGATCGTTTCACTTTCGTAGGCGATGGTTTGTTTTCAAACAGTCATGCTGTGACTGGCACTTTATTTCTGGTCCTATTTATAAGACTATTCATTTGTTATGATATCGTAGATATGGCGGGAAGAACCTCTTTTGAATTTATCAATTTTATCAAGGCACCAAACCACGCGCGTCTGGTACCCAGCGCAAAATGCACAGATGTGTAGAACATCGTCTACACTTCCCGATACAATTTGCAATTTGATATTTTTTTCTCAGATCAGATCACTTCGTATGTGATTTGCCAGATTGGTTGAATCAAATTTTACTTGTAGCACGTTTTCTTCTTTAGCAGCAGTTAACCAGTTCTTTCTTGATCCTTCAAATTTAATTGCACTTAAGCTCGTTGTACTACATCGGCACACATTTGTTTTAAAAAGCACCTTGCTCATAAAAGCTAACTAAAGTCAATTAAACGATTCATCGGGTTTCAAGTTGGAATTGAAGACGTGAAAAATCATGGCACGAAAATGTTCTGGACACAGGTTAGTTTTTTATGGCACACAATAGTTTTATAATGCTGGTAAAAAATATAAGAAGGAAATTTATATTTGGAATAAATATATTTTTACAATTAGTTTTTATAAATTATCGAATTTACAAACTAAATTATAACTCGCCAGCAATCCATACATAAAAACTTTCCCAAAACTTTGTAAGTGGCCTGGTAAATATTCTGTCAAACGGTGTCAAAGTCTCCCTCTTTGCCGATGACACTGACCTTTACACCAAAAGTCGCCTGGTATAAGGCCTCATCACCAGACTCCACTAGATCGTCAACGCCATCAGAGATTTGTTTAAAAAATGGAGTATCGATGTAAATCGATCACTTGGACCTTAAAGCAGCCGTCCCAACGCCCCGTCTGTCCGAATGCTAGGAATACTAAAGTTCTACGTTGCAAAAGGAGTTAATAATAATATTTATTTTATTTTCAGTCTCTAGATATTATTATATTACATCTTAAACCGATGATGGAGTAAGTCAGAATCTATTGTTTCTTCAATTCATTTATGTCATTCGATATATTCTAATTTAAATTATTTTCTTCTTGATTAATTATATCGACCTTTTTATCATTTATGAATAATTCATATATCTCTTTCATATTGATATATGTCAGGCTAATGTCACGTCACTTTAGCCTAAAACCAGAAAACAACAATTATTTACTTTTGACACTTTACAACATTTACATATTTACAATCATGATTTTTTCATTTTTTTTTTCATTCGTTTTTATTATTATGAACTAAATTTTAATTGCAAGGTAAAAGGTTTCAGTCGATTGACATGGTTACATGGACAGTTATTTCTCGACCTCCGTTCACCCGTTCACCTCCGTTCACATACAAAATAATTGTTGTTACTCAAACCTCTACATATTCGATATAGACCTTTAAATGGTCGGCTAAGTTTTTACTCATTCCAGCCACTCTTTTAGGGTTATGCAACAACACAAATTGACCTGTCTGAAGATTAAAAGATTAAGTTTTTTTTATCATATAGCCTTTTTTGAGTCAAATGAGCTTTACGAGAGTTCTCTCGTGCCAAATTTACATTATCTGTATATCTATTCCTTCTGACTTCGAAACTTTCAATATCCAGGTTAGGATTTAACCTTTCATCGGACGGAATTTCAGGTTCTCTAGCGAACATTAAATAATGTGGTGAAAACTTAGTGGGAGCTTGTTGGGCACAGTTATAAGCATACACAACTAATGGCAAAAATTGACACCAATTACGTTGTGTTGAGTTAACATATTTAGCTAACATGTGAGAAATAGTTTGATTTAATCTTTCTACAAGACCTAACGTTTGATGGTGCATAGTGTTGCAAGACTTTGTTGCAAACCGAGCTCTCCAAGCGTATTCTTAACTAATCTTGACGTAAAAATCGAGCCTTTGTCGAATAGCAATTCTCGCACCCTATCGAATTTCATGAAAATTTCCTGTACAAAAAAATCGCTTACTGCTTGAGCTGTAGCTCTGGGAATTGCTCGGCATACAGCGTATTTCGAAAAACATTCAACGCAAGCTACGACATACCTATTACCATTTTCCGAACGGTTAAACGGACCTAAAATATCAATTTCGACGCTATCAAATAAACGTTCGACTATAGTAGGTTGCATCGGCATTACCTTATTATATTTTTTTACAATAGACACAACTCTTCACGTATCTTTCTACTTCAGAAATTACATTAGGTATAAAATAACGAGAACGGAACTTCGCCAATGTTTTCATTAGGCCAAATTGTCCCCCTATAAATGGATCGTCATGTAGTTCAAACATTACATTATTAAACAAGGGCTTAGGTAAAACAAGTAACTTTTTCTCTACGTAATTTATTCTAATATTTTTGTAGAACAAATTATTATATATTTACTTTTTGTTTAATAAATTATTATATTATTACAAGGCCTTTAAAAAAACCTTGATTATTTCTCGCCACCGCATTTCGCCATCTACGACATTAATCATATATTACCTGCTTGCGGGATACCTGGAATACTGAAATTGTATACACTTGTAAACCGTCGTCTACCGGTTCACTCGGAGGAAGCTCTTGTTCAATCAGCGGATTCCGACTCAAAAAATCAGCTACGACGTTCTGCTTTCTGGATTACGTCAATCATTCTTTTTCTGTTATAGCATACTTCTTTTCCACATCAGTTAATTTTCGTGTAGCGAAATATACCGGCAACATCTCATTTTTATACCCCTGCATTAAACATGCACCTATTGCTAGAAAACTTGCGTCAATATAAATCCTAGTGCAAATACCTTCTTTATTACTAAAATGACGTAAAAGTGGCGCCGTTTGAATTAATGATAAAATTTTATCGAAAAGATTTTGTTGAGTCCAAACAAACTTTTCGGTTTTTTTTTAAATGTTTTGTTTATGATAAAGTCAGTGATGAAATTTTTTTATAAATTTTATATAGTAAGAGAATAAACCTATTACTGATTTTAACTTTTTAACATTTATGGGAATTTTCATATTCTTTATCTTTTCAATATTATTTTGACCAGGAAATATGGCTTGACCTGAAATAGTATGCCCCAATACTGTTGTTTATACCTAAAACTACACTTCGACGGTTTTAAAGTAAAATTTGCTCCCCTTGCCCTACCTTAAGCACCTAATTGAGTGTCCTCAAAAGTCTTTCCATAGATAATGACATTGTCTACGAAGGCTATTACATTCCTATACTTATGCCCTGCAAACACTTTGTTCATAGTTCTTTCAAAAATAACCCCACTAGTCTTTAGACGTAAAGGTAATAAATAATACATTAAATTCATATAACCCTGATGGAGTAATAAACGCAGTTTTGTGTTTGTCCTGCTCCTTTATGACACATTGCCAGTAACCAGAATTTAAATCGAGGTCGGCATAATAATAAGCGCAATTTAAATGAGAAATTATATCATCAATTATTGGCAATGGATATGCGTCAGTAATAACTTTTTTACTAAGTTGTCTAAAGTCAACACAAAATCGTGTCATCGGGTTTCTTAACCAACACGACCGGGGATGCATAAGGGCTTCTTGATTTACGAACTATGTTATTCTGTAACATGTCTGACACTTGTTCGCGTATGATTCTATGTTGCTCAGCAAAAATCCTATATGGAGCTTTATGAACAGGACCTTCATCCGTAGTCTCTATCGTTACTCCAGCAATATTGGACCGACCTAAACTATTTTTATCGAAAGCAAACGCAGACCTATATTATTTAACAATAATGACTAAGAATTACGTTCACTACCAGATAGTTCCGGTGATAAAGCGAAATCATCGTTTTGTCATGCCATAGTTTGCCATAAGTTATCTTTAAAACTATGTACAAGATTACTAAAATAAACATATTCACTTCTTAAATAATTGCTGAAGCAGCTGTAAAGAATTACAATTATTACATACACTTTTCACACTATCTTTACATAGAAAATTACAAAGATTTCTAGCACCATAAATACCAATCTAGCGCAATCTATTCGTTAGCTTAGATCTCCGCTTGCGCAACCCCTCCCCTGCGCGGATGTGGCTCCGATGAAGGCTGAAACGCAAACTTTTGCTAAAGCTCTTAAGGTTGGTACTCTTGTACCTTAGTATGGTACATAAGTATGCAGACGGCTGCATAGTATGTTTTATCATTTCCCACTTCCCGCCTCATGGAGGTGGACTTCTAGCTTAACTAATTGCAAAAAAAAACCCGAGAATAGTTAAAAGCAATGTGGTAGTAGTATAAGAAAAGTGACCTACTTATGTTATCCATATATGTAACCATTTAACAGTATAATAATCATTGTCAGTATTTAATCGCAATTCATTGCTTTGTCTCCCTATTCTCGCCGTATATGGCGACCCTGCCGTCGGTCTTCGCCCGGTAACGCGATGCGCGCACGCCTCCCATATTTGGGATAGAATTTTTGCACCTAAGGAACATATATTAATTGTACATCGAAAATAATGGAGTTCTATTTTAAGCGTGTGTGTGAAAATAATTACCAACAATGGACAAATCACAATCAAAGGAGGAGCTAATTATCGTGCAAAATGCAGTGCTGGCAGTAACTATTCTGAATTTGAGGAATTAAGATTCCACCTCTCAACCTCCAACATTTTGCTCTCCATCATCGTACTGGTAATATGTGTTGGAACAATATACTGTGTGTATCAAGCGTATAAGCGATGCCATATGGGTTGGATAAGTGCGGAAATGACCAGGAATACGTTGTGGAAGTCCCTGTTTCGTCAGTACCAGCCCCCTCATTCCCCTATTGCTGCAGCAGAGGATGCGTTCCAGCCTAAGTCCGCATTCTCTACCTCAAAAGTGTAAGTTCAGTGATTAAAAGTTTTATAAGAATATGAAATAAGAATTAATTTTAAAATATAATTTATATTAAATATCTAAGCTCAGAGTCACGAATGACGCGACGCGAATTTGTGAAAGAATCAGATAGTTTTTGTGATAATATTGAAATAAAAGAAGTATGCATAATAAAGAAAGACAATAACAAAGAATTTATAAAGAAAATTATTAATGAAATAAAGGCCATGAAGAATGTAAAAGGTCCACGCGTTTGTATAATAAATAATATAAAAACGATTTATAATGTGATAGAAAAGGTAATTTTGAATGACTTCCACCCCTGCCTAGCAGTGGCCATGCTGGCATGACACGGATGGTCAACAATATCAAAAGATACTATGATTGGCCTGGACTAGATAATGATGTAAGAAACTCTGTGAAACACTGCAATAAATGTCAACGCCAAAAGCATTCACTACCTACACCCATCAACAAAGGAGCCAATGGAAATAACTATAACTGCCAATACGGCATTCGAAAAGGTGTGCCTAGATCTAGTTGGTCCATTCGAAGTTGATAATAATAATTACTCTTATATTTTAACGTTACAATGTGAATTGACTAAATACGTGAAAGCATATCCCTTAACTTCTAAGAGAAAGAGAAAGCAGAAGAGGTAGCGAAAAGTTTTGTTAGTAATTTTATCCTCAGATATGGAGTACCAGAAGAAATAACAAAAGACAGAGGGAAGGAGTTTATCGCAACCACTTTTAAAAAGGTATGTAAATTATTGCAAATAAAACAATTAACTTCTACGGCTTATCACAACCAATCACTGGGTGCGCTACAAATTTTCTTAGAATCCAAACTGATAATCATCCTGAAACATGGAGCAGTTGGCTTGCATTTTGGTCTTTTGCTTTCAACCCAACAGTACACACAGAAACTAAATTTACTCCATATGAATTAGTCTTTGGTAAACAATGTTCACTTCTTAGTAATTTAACTACACCCCAACTAGCACAAATGGTTGCGAATAAGCTTTAGAGCGCATCATATTGCTACTTAAGGTGCTAACGATAAGGTCTATATCCTATCGATATGGCCCAAAGTGGGCACATCGCATAGCAGGTCTAGCTGTTTTTCAAATGTTTATTAAGCCCTACGCTAATTTGGTGTAGTTAGGTATCTGTTAAGAAAACAGAAATATAAACTAAGAATAATAATAATTTACTTTCGCGACTGTTCTTAATAATTATTTATAGTTAGCGTTGAAAAAAATCCTGATTCCGGTGAAAAAAACAATTTTAACAAGATGGTTATTTACAAAAAAGAACTGGACACTTTATTTTTCATTTTACAAGAAGAAAATAGTAAAACAATTTCCTTTCGTTTTACGGTGTAGTAATTGTTGTCGCAACCGTCATTAAGCCAATCAACCACAAAGCGGAAATAAAGCTCACTGATGAAAGAACGAGACGAAAATCAAGTGTTTCTTTCTACTATCTAAATCAGGGTCGTTCGATTATAAAATGTCGGCTTGAGGTCTAGAAAATTACACTCCTTCTGCTTTGTATGACTTAAATAAATCTCTCGCTAAGTTTGTAAGTAACTTGGAAGATGACATCTTATTTATGAGAATGAAGATATAATCATATAAATAATAAAAATAATAAATCCCCAGACAAACTCACCAACGGTTTGGCCCCAAAGTAATCAGAGCTTGTGTTATAGATGACCATACAGCGAACTGGGGGGAACCCAGAATTAACATACATATATAAATACAAACAACCATGACCCGACAACAAACATCTGTGTTCATCACACAAATGAATGCCCCGGCCAGGACTCGACCCTGGGACCTTTGGCGTATGAGGCAAGGCTACTTACCACTACACGACTCAATAATCATAAATAGAATCCCGAATATCAAACTTCCGAATAATATAAGCGCAAATAACAAACGCCTTGTAAAACTGCATGAGCAAATCAGCTAACAGCCACAATGAAGCTAGTATTTATCAGACACAACAAAATAAACTATTCTGGATGTGTGTGCTTCCCAAAATCTCTGAAATAAGTGCGATTCTTATAATCAAGAAATTATAAAAAAATCAACGTATTGTTTCATTTATTATTATTTTGAACGAGTTTATTTCGTTGTTTGTACCGAGGTATTTCTTGAGTATATAGGTTATGTACTGAAATGCAAGTTCCTTTTTGGCGCTTCGCCGGCCTCTGCCTCGGCACGCTTGCTTGTTTTGTTACTATTTTTCTTACCATATGATGTCAGGATTATAGATTACATACTAAAGAATAAATAAATAATAAACTATTCCGTTCTGGCGTTGTTGTTATCATGTTAGACATATGCGTCAGACATACACCTAACCTACGCGTTTCTTTTCGTTTTTTTTTCTTTAGGGACTATAATTTTAATATATATCCGTTTTAGATACAAAATCTGAATGTTAGCATTAAATTTTCGGAAAATTAAAATTCGGAATACCATATTTCGGACAACACAGCGGGTTTTTAATTCCTCGTACTAATGGAAGTTGGATAATAAAAATTTCGTATTTATGAATTTCGATAAAATAAAAATCGTGTTTTTAAATAGTCGGAATTTAGTCTCTGAAGGAATTTTCAGGGAATTTCCCAAATTTGTATTTTTAAAATCGGAATATTCAAATTCGGAATTACATAATTCGGAATTTTTGGGTGTTACTGTGTAGACCTATGTTTTTTTCGGGTCAAAGTTATTTATTTTTATATATGTATGTTTATTCTGGGTTCCTCCCAGTCTGCTGTATGGTCATATATAACACAAGCTCTGCTTTGGGGCCATACAGTAGAGAGTGTTTGTCTGGGGATTTATTATTATTATATGATGTGCATGGTTTAAAGTGCAATTATCATTAATATGAAATGCTTTAAGTACGATTGGGGGCGTGAGCGCTTCGTAGTACTTTGCATAGGGAATGTTAAGGTCTAGGATACCTAGGATATCGAGCAGCAGTTACCTAAAACTAGTAATCTGGAGCAGAGATGAACGGTAATAGCCCGAAACTGGAGATATAAGGAAGGGGAGTACTCACAAGGCGGGAGCACTTCCCGGCACGTGGGGCGTAGATATATTTCCCTTAGTCCACTAAGTTTTCACAGACCTATTTTATTTTGTCAACGAGTTCGATGATTTACTTCTTCGATAGTTGATTCTGGAATAGCCACCACTGGCCGTCCTATTATAAAATGTCCGGCGGTGAGAACGTCTACCTCACCGGGTCTGAAGATAATTGACACAAGCATCTGGAGTATAAGATTGAACCAAATGAGTACTTTTCAACTCGGACTCCTTCATTGGTTCTTCAGCTCGGAATGGAGCTGGCCAGAAGCTTGGACTTCTGCGCAGCCATTCCGGTCCTGACCACCACTTAGCACAACTGACTAATTCGGCACAAGACAAACTTCGGCTCGCGTAATCAGCGGGGTTGTCCTGAGTGCTAACATGGCACCAGATTAATGGGGGAAAGGTGCCATTAATTTGAACTGCACGATTCGAGACGAAAGTTTTAAGTTTGTGAAGTGCATTGTTCACCCAAGCCAGGACGGTTGTGCTGTCCGTGAATGCCAAAACTTGGGATAAATTTCATTTTGAATTTAGTAACGTTTGCATATGTTTAAGGACGCGTGACAACAAAACTGCGCCGCACAAGTCTAATCGATTTACTGTTTATCGGGGTTTTATATGGTATGGTAATGGAGCATTCCAAAGCTCCTTCAAAGATTTTATTGATTCCCGTCCGAATGGTTTTTTTAGTATTATACTACAATACCCCTACTTTTCTACTCCTTACCACTTACGCATCTAACTTCGCTATTTCTGCCGTTCTATCTCAAAGTGAAATACGGAAAAACCTTCCCATTGCATTTACTCCTAGGACACATAATAAATCCGAAGGAAACTAATCGACGACTGAAAAATTATATCTAGCTATAATATTTGGTACCGTACCAAAACCTTCCGCCCTATCTTATATGGTCGTAAATTCACAATAAAGACTGACCACAAACCGCTCCAGTGGCTCTTTAACTCCCTAGCTCTAAATTAGTTCTGGAGACTAAAACTCGAAGAATTTTACTTTACTTTTATTTTACACTAAACGAAATTGTAACGGCGACTCCTGGTCCCGAAATCTTGTTCTCATCCTTGACGACGACTTCTGAAACTTATGACAAATTTTTACAAATTAGCCAACGACAACTTTTTGCCCTTGACACAGTAATCGAAGAACATAATAAATCCCTCCTAAAAGCAAAGTGCAAAATGATTGTTTATCCGACGCTCATTGACCTTGACGACTCAATCCCGTATTGTTCTGAAATAATTGACTTGTCTGATAAACAAAATAGCCTAAACGGTAAACGTAACGTAGAACGCGAACTTTACACTTATTATAGCACCTTGAATGACAGACATTTTTACACACACTTATTTCTAAAAGTTCATTATGACTCATCAAGTTCAGTTGACTACAAAGATATTTTTAATTTACTCAAAAGTAATCGTGATATGTTAACTACATTATACATGGAAGAAAAGGAATTTGCCATATCCGACTTACAAGATCCTTTTAATAATTCTATCTTTCTTATTCCATAATATAGGCATTATTCCTATTTTCTTCTTTCACAACACATTTCTAACAACATTCTATTCCCTATGCCAAACCTGTGATTCTAAAGGATATCGCTTCGACAAACTAATAGAGCCTTACATGCTCCGCAATTCGCCCTTTTGATAAAGTATATTTAGATTTAGTCCGCCCCCTTCCAGAAACCCATTCCTTTAAATATTAGGTCTTTACCTATGAAATTGCCGTTTTTCACGAAATAAATGAAGCGTAATTTTTTATATATTTTTTATTTCTATTAATCAAAATAATCACCCATGCAATCAATGCATCTTTGCCAACGCATTGGTAGCTTATTGATGCCTTTCTTGAAAAAATCAGCTGGACGGGAGGCAACAAATTCTTCAAAGGCATTTTGTACTGCCTCTCGGGTATTGAATTTTTTTCCCGCCAAGAAGTTATCCAAATTCTGGAAAAAGTAGAAGTCTGTAGGCGCAAGGTCTGGTGAGTACGGCGGATGACGGAGAACTTCCAACCCCAACTCTTGTAGCTTGGAGACCGTCTGCTGTGTAGTATGAGGTCGCGCGTTGTCGTGCAGGAGCAGTGGAGCCGAACGATTGACCAAAGCTGGTTGGAGACGTGCGAGCTTCTCCATCATTGTGTTCAGTTCTTCACAGTACACATCTGCAGTAATGCTTGTCTTGTCAAGAAGCTGTGATGAATTACACCCGCGTTAGACTACCAAACAGTGACCATCACTTTTCTAGGGGTAAGTTTTCGTTTAGGGCATTGTTTGGGTGCTGAACCAGGGTCCAACCAACTTGCTGAGCGCTTACGATTGTCAAACAGGATCCATTTCTCGTCACAAGTAACAATGCGGTTCAGAATTCCTTCATTTGTATGCCTGCTGAGCAGTGCAAGGCACGTCTCCACACGTACTTCGCGCTGGCGGTCATTGAGTTCGTGGGGTACCCATTTGTCAAGCTTTTTTACCTTGCCAATTTGACGCAAATGGACCAATATTGTTTTGATGCTAACGTCGAAAGCTGCTGCTAATTCAGCCGTGGATTGAGTTTCATCAGCTTCCACAATTGCCTTTAATTCGTCATTGTCGACCAAAGTTTTCGGACGACCACGGGGTTCATTTTTCAGGTCAAAATTTCCAGAACGGAAGCGGGTAAACCATTATTGGTTGTGGGTGGTGCGTTCGTTTGTAGTGTTCGCTCCGTAAACGTCGTTGATGTTGCGTGCCGCTTGTGCCGCTTTGCTGCCACGAAGGTACTCATACTCCATAATTACTCGAATTTTTAACTTATCCATGATGACGAAAAATGTTCGAATGCGTTGAAAACAAAACACTAACTATTAAACAAATGACGATTTTAGAAAAAGAATTCCATGTTTGTCAAATAAAATTAATTTGAAATTAGAATTATCAGTCAAAAAAAAAATATATTCATTTGAAATGGCCAGTACGGCAAAACGGTAGTTTCATAGGTAAACACCTATTATAAATTCATCTTAACACTACGGGACGATTTTACCAAGTACTCACAGGCTTATCCCATTGTATTCTGTTCTGCTGAGGAGACAGCGCAGCGTTTAGTACATTTCATGTCACTTGTAGGTATACCAAAACAAATCGTTACGGACTAAGGTACAAACTTTTTTACGGAGGTGTTCTACAATTATTTTTTTTATTTTTTTATTTTATTTATTTAGGAAAACATACAGCATTATATAAATACATAGGAAAATATTACAAGCAGGTGGTTCACAAGCCAATTAAGTTTTCACTGTTAATTGTAATAAATATTGGGTAGATTAAACAGAAGTTAAGTAACAATTTAAAGTTATAATACGTTATGGAAAAGTCAATAGAAAGTTTTAGTTTTAAAGCCATTTTTATTTAAGCTGCTTGATGGTAGATATGAATTTGTGGGGTTTCAGATTAAATATATCTAAGGTTTGATAATTCTGGTTATAAAAATTACAGGCTCTAACAATAAAGCGATTTTTACTGTAATTAGTCTTACAGGCTGGAAGAGCAAAAGTAGATCTTAATTTTAACCGAAGATTGCATCTCTGACATTTAAAGTAAATATTATTTAGTAAGTATGAGGAATCAACAAAGTTATTAAGTATTTTGTAAAGAAAAATAACATCACGGTGTTCACGTCGCGTTTCAAGGTCTGTCAATACATCGGATGGGATTGTCTTAAATCTATACACTAAACGCTTATAGAATTTGTCCTGAATACGTTGAATTGCATCCCTATATACCGAATACTGCGGGTTCCACACAGTAGAGGCGTATTCAAGATGCGACCTTACAAGGGAATTATATAAAATTATTAATGTATTCACATTTCTAAAGTCTACTGTTTGTCGAAATAAAAATCCCAACATTTTATAGGCTTTTGCAGTTATTTTATGAATATGCGACCGGAATAATAAATGATCATCCAAAAACACTCCCAAGTCTCTCACCTCAGTCACTCTATTAAGTGGTGTGTTATTTATTGTATAATTGTGATAAATAGTATTTTTTTTTCTAGAATAGGAGATAACACAACATTTTTTTATGTTTAAATATAATTTGTTACACAAACAGTAATCGTAAAGAGCAGTTAAATCATGCTGAAGATCAAAGCAGTCCTTAATAGACTTAATTTTAATATAAATTTTTGTGTCATCTGCAAACAATAAAACCTTGGAGTAACCAAAGCATTCTAAGACATCGTTAATAAATATGTTAAATAACAGTGGGCCGAGGTGAGAGCCCTGAGGCACGCCCGATGTAATAGGAACAAAAGATGATGTATATCCCTTAACCGCAACAGCCTGGGATCGATCCCTGAGGTAAGATGTGAGCCAACGTAGTAGGTCACCGTGTATACCAATTTTCTCAATTTTATTTATTAACAGAGAATGCGAAATTTTGTCGAAGGCTTTTGAGTAGTCGGTATACACGGCATCAACCTGATAACCTTTGCTCATGGCCTCAAGAATTATATCCAAAAATTCACACAAGTTAGTTTCTGTGGAACGTTTATTAACAAAACCGTGCTGTTGTGTAGTTAACAGCGGCCGGATAGCGGGAAATAAAGAGTCGTAAATAATTTTCTCAAATAACTTTGGCAAAACGGAGAGTTTGGAAATACCTCTATAATTCGTTATATCATGTTTATTGCCGCTCTTAAAGATAGGTACCACAAAGGAGCGTTTCCAGACTACGGGCATTATACCACTGGACAGAGACAATCCAAAAAGGATACTTACAGGGTAAGAAAGTTCTTTACAACAATTTTTTAGAAAAATAGGATGAAGATCATCCGGGCCGCTACCCTTATTTACATCGAGGCGACCTAAATAGTTTTCCACAATATATGGAGAAATATCAACGGAGGTAATCAGTGTTTCATTAGCTTCCTGTATCGTAAAAGGTACAGAGTACGAGTCTTCTTCAAAAACTGATTTAAAATATGCACTAAAAAGATTAGCAATAGATTCACCGTCAGAAGAAGTACTACCTTCGTAATGCAAAGTATCGGGGATAATGTTGCTAGACTTTTTTGATTTAATGTACGACCAAAACTGCTTTGGGTTCTTATTTATATTATTTTCTGTCCTAGATATAAATGAATTATAACATGATTCAATTAAATCTTTGGTTTGTTTACGAAGTTCAGAAAAATTTTTATAGTCACCTAATCTATTATAGCATTTCCATTTTTTATGTATTTTTTTTTTCTTTCTAATAAGTCTTATTAAAAGTGGCGAATACCAAATCGGATACTTGTTTTCCTTGGCTACATTTTTTGAAGGGACAAACTTAGCTATTATCTGGTTAATAAAATAATAGAATTTTTCAACTGATACATTAATGTCAGCGTTCTTAAGAACACTCCCCCAATCTACATCACTTAGAACACTCCTTATTGCATCGTAATCGGCCGCGGCGTACCTCCTCACAACTCGCGGTGCGGGCCGCAACTCGGCGACCCCACGCACAGGTGTACACGACACGCGTAGCGCCGGGTGGTGTGCGTCCTCCGGCAGAGCCAGTGGTGCCGCGCGCGATACTGAGCATGCGCAGCTACTAAACACAAGATCTAAACATCTGTTATTTATGTTTAAGATACTGTTGTACTGTGACCAATCCGTATAACTCATAATAAGATGCATTTGATTAGTAAATACATTAAAAAATGGATTATGTAAATCCTGGATACCTAGGCCATCAATGCGCGATTTCCATACTGCATCAGGAATGTTAAAATCTCCCAATATAATAAATTCACTATTCGGCAGATCGATGCTTAAGTCTGACAAGTAGTCAAATAGTAATTGCTGAGCTAAAGCTTGATCTTTATTTTGTGGGAAGTAACAACAGAATATATATAAAAAGTCAG
Source organism: Marasmarcha lunaedactyla (assembly GCA_923062675.1). Classification (NCBI taxonomy): domain Eukaryota; kingdom Metazoa; phylum Arthropoda; class Insecta; order Lepidoptera; family Pterophoridae; genus Marasmarcha; species Marasmarcha lunaedactyla. Next base: position 14,832,456 of record OV281339.1, on the reverse strand, counting down.
AAACGTTATGTGCACTATCAAGCGCGACTCCTACGCAAACAATGTCGGGCGCGCCGGGCAGCGGCGGCAGCGCGCGCGGCGGCGACACCTGCAGCGCCAGCCCGCGCCGCGCCGCCACCAGCGCGCCGCCGCCGAGCCGCTGTCCCAGCCGCTCGTAGTCGCGGTCCGCGCGGTACACGCTGTAACGGGGATCAAATAATTCAGAATCGAATATACCCGGCAACAACCACGTTTCGGTCAAACATATGACGTCATAATCAAAATTAAGAACATTGTTAAAAAACGTTTTAGTTTTTGTGCGTAATCCTCTAACGTTTTGATAAAATAAATTTAACGAATTCACAGCGACAAATAAATAAAATAATAGTTATTATTAATATCGTCAAATAATCGATTAACTATTACAGTCCAAAACGTTCTTAAAATACTAAAAACAATGTTAATTATTTTAAATAATTTTACGATAAAATACAATATCGTCACCTCTACGGCAAACTTACGAATCTGCAGTTTTCGTGAATTTGACATTTCTTTAAAAAACGACACCTTATTCCACACTACATTACCTCAACAATTTTCAAAATTCTATCTTTAACGGTTAAAGAATTCAAGTAGTTCGAATCTCTATTTTTTGTTGATACGTCCAAAGTAAACTTACGAAATTGATATAAGTTGTTTTGGCGTAGTTTAATATCTTAAATCCAAAAATTATGAGCCACGGCCAACTTATGATTCTGCCATATTCGTGAATTTACATTGTAGCTCATTTTTGATTAATGGGTATAGCAAATCACAGCAAAAATACGAATATGTCATATTCGTGAGTTTACATTGGTAGAATATATTTTTCAACGGAATTCAGCAACCCACAGCAAATAAACGAATCGGGCAGTTTCGTGATTTGACTTTGGTAGCTTATTTGTCATAGGAGCTCGAAGCCCAAAGCAAACTTACGAATCTGGCAATTTCGTATATTAACATTGGTAGCATGTTTGTCAAAGGGTATTAAATATCCCATAGCATATTTACGAATCAAGCATTGTCGTGAATTTACATTGGTAGTTGACATTTATTGAGAGGTAGTTTCAGATAAACCGATAGTATCGATAGTTAAAAGACTTCTTTAGATACCACTCACTGCTACATAACATTTAGCCATTTCATATAATAGCGTGAATTTCGACCTCTTAATTTTCTAGATTTTGGACAACTTCTGTAATGTTGGGAATAAAGGCTTATATCAAAAAATGCATTATTGATCACTAACGCCTTCGATTGATAATGTGTATAGGCTTAGATTGCACTTTCTATTAGGTATATTCCGTGCTCGTTTACCGAGCAATCTTTGTGATATATATTTTGATTACTGTTAGCAATTACTAAATAATGACTTTGAATATTTTTGACATTTTATAATAATTATTAATTACCATAGCCTATCGATATTTCTAGCTATTCGATATTTATACTAATTGGATGGCACGTCACTAAGATAATTAGTTATTTAGAAAATAATTCTGTGCCTCCTGTGAAAGGTGATACAAGTCGACTTGTACCCTTTTTGCGTTTTTCATGTAGGAATAATCGGGAAAAAAATACAATTTTTTTGGTCTAACTCACGTTCTTCTCTCTGCCATAGTTTTGGAGATAATTTTGTGCAAAGTGATACAATTAGCATTATTTCACCCAAAAAAAGGTGCATATCGATATATGTTGACTTATAACCCCTTTTTGTGATTGCTCTAAAAGCAAATTTTAGTGCTTCGTGGTATAAGCGGAAATGAATTTAGTTTCACATATAATTTTTCGGTATTTATTTTGTGAATATTAATATAATTAGATTTAAATCACTTTGACCAAACTTTTTTAAAAGCGGACCAGGGTACAAGTCAACATGTACCTGCCAATCCGAAGTCAATTTTCTGTATTTTTTTGTGATTAGTGACATATGTCGAGAAGTATCACTTTACACAAATAACTTTTTTGAGTATAAAGGATATAAATTGAATTGTATCTTAAATTCATACTATACCTGCAATATTTTTAACAAATTATAAATGTGCAAAGTGATACAAGTTCGAGCATTAAAACGGTGACGGCAGTAAGCGGAGGTGCGCTGGGATGAAGTGACGCGGGACGGGTGTGCGGGACCTACTCCCTCCACTCAGTATCGCTGCGGCTATGACAAGGTGCGCTTGTGTCAGAATTTACTATGGATCGTTGCGTAAGTTGATAGTTGTATCATTTTACACGAAATAACGAAACAAAGAAAATACTTAATTGTACTGACTAATGTCACTTGACACGGAATATTGTTATGCAGAAGTACAGTCACAGTCAAAGCATCGATTTGTTTCCCCATTTTTGCATTTGATTTATAAATACCATGTGCATCCATGCTACATTGACATACAGTAAAAGAACAAGACGCATAATCACTAAGAAAAGTTAATTAAAATATGTCCGAGCGGAGTTCAATAATTTATCAATAATAGCAATAAAGTACAATATCGGTTGTAAGTACCGTTATAAAACTCTGTTTAAAAATCGTGTGGGCCGCTTTTTGCCGCGGACACTTTTTGAACGCGATTGGGAGTCTAGTTTTTTTATTGTTTGTTAATGCCGTGTTATGGTAGTTTTAAGTAGGTATCTTATTTTTGCTTTTACCTACTCCTACTCCCTGAGCTAACAAAAAAAATCTGTAGTTATAGTATCTACTAAACTATTAACTACACTATTATTATCTACATCCAACTTTTCTTACATAATACTAGATTGAGTTGATTGATCTAGTACTTACCACAACACATAAATCATATTATTTTAGTTTCAGGTATCGTTTTCAAAATCCCGAATTGCCAAAATTATGGATTTAGCTACTTGTCATACGGCAAACGTGACGTCTCAAGATAACGTTGAAGTGGATATTAACCAAACCAACGAACATACCTATGTAGATGTAGCCAGATCCAATGAGAGAAGCACAATCGAAGACTCACATGAAGAAAAGCACATACAATGTCCAGTCACTGCTCTTGACGTACAGCAGAGTCGAGTATCTGTCCAAACAAATGAGCATATCTCCAAAAACCTACTTGAAGACCTGATTGTTTCAGATTCATCCGACGATGGTGATTTTGGATCGTCTAGCAGCGATGATTACATATGCGATACCGATGAATCTTCCTCTTCCACTGACGTTGATAGAAGGCCGGTCAAAAGAAACAGAATTGCAACTGTAGTTACCGTTCCTGAAACTCCATCGCCAGAACATCAGACAGTTAATACCAATGCATCAGAGAATACTCCTGAGTGCTCTTTCTGGGAACGTAACGGTATGAACAGTGACGGAAAAAAGAGAAAACCGAGAAAAAGTATGAAAGAAAGAAGGGAAGAAAGAATCAAGAGAAAACTATTTCGCAACACTGGTTTGGAATATGCAACTAAAACAGGGAAAATAAAAAACAGGCGTGAATTACGTGAACTCGGACACTGTCGCCAAAAATTCAAGGAAAGGTTGTCATTGCAGCTAAGAAAAAACATTTTTGAAACTTATTGGAGTCTAGGTAGTTATGAAAAAAGGTCCGATTACATTGCTAAATGTATTGTAGTATGCCAGAAGAAATCGTTCAAATCCTCTCCAAAGAAAAAACGAAAGGTCAGCTTTCGTTATGTCATTCATAGTCCTGATCATAAAAAGCATCCGCTTTGCAAAGGATGTTTCTTGAAGACTTTTGACGAAAGTCACAAATTCCTTCAAACAGTTTGCGAGAAACTACGGGACAATGGCGGTCACCTTCCACCACGTAAACGTAAAATCGGTAAGTCAATTCCTGATTCGAAGCTAGAAGAAGTGAAAGCTCATATTGCCTGTTTTCCTTGCACAGAAAGCCACTATGGCCGTAAGAAAACCACCAAGAAATTTTTGAATTCTGAGCTGAACTTACAAGTTCTTTACAATTTATACAAACTAAAGACTGATACGCCTGTTAGCAAAACCATTTTCCAAAAAGTATTCGATACCATGAATTTGTCCTTTAAAAAACCATCGGTGGATACTTGTTCGACCTGTGATCGCTTAAATATGGAGCTGAGGTATGCATCAGGAGGCGAGGTTATAAATCTAAAAAATAAACTCAAAAAGCACCAAGAAGCATTTAAGGCTGCTTATGAAGAAAAAAAGAAAGATAAAGAACTGGCTCAGACATGCGAAGATGTTATGGTGATAACATTTGATTTACAACAATGTTTGCCCACCCCGTTCTTACAAACAAATGTGGCATTTTATAAAAGACAGCTCTGGACATACAATTTTACTATACACGACTTAAATACAAACAAAGCTTTTTGTTACATGTGGCCAGAGTGTGAAAGTAATAGAGGAGCTAACGAGGTAGCTACATGCTTACATGATTTTATCATTAATCAATTGCCGATATTAAATCCGAAGGCCAAGAAGCTAATCATGTACTCAGATAGTTGTCCTGGACAAAATAAAAATTCTATTGTCACAACTATGTTGATGTTGGTTGCTAAAATATCTCCACAATTGCATTCCATTGAACATAAATTTCTCGTGCCTGGCCATACACATATGGAGGCCGACACCGACCATGCGTTGATTGAGCGTAAAAAGAAACACACCAAAATGGATATTCACCTACCCAGAGATTGGTACCAACTAGTTCGTACAGCGTCAAACAAAACAGCAAAGTTTACGGTGATTGAGATGACTTACAATAAGTTTTATGATTTCAACAATTTTCTGAAACAAAGTCTTACTCTACGAAAAACAAACACAGCCAATGAAAAATTTCTGTGGGTCGAAGTTCGTTCTTTTTTGTACACAAAAGAAAACGTTTCCCGTTTTATGTACAAAAAAGAATTCATGGATGCTAATTACCTTACAATGGATTGTTCTAAACGCGGAAAATGTTACGATATGATTACAATAAATATGGTGCCTAAAGCCAACTCCTCCAAGATTGCAATTTCAACAGAAAAGAAAAAGGATATATTGAGTTTGCTGTGCTTTATTCATGAGAGTGCTCACGAGTTCTATAGAAGTCTGAGCTGCAAGAATGATGTCAAAGACACTCCTCCAAACCTTGATGATGACTCTGATGAGGAGTTCTAACATAGGTTTGCAACTGATTAACAATGCGACTGCTATTTTTATAACTTTACATTAAACGTAGTTTAGTCTTTACTACAAGTCAACATATTTTTTTAGTTAATTCTTAATTTATTATTAGTACTTAGGTACGTTTTTGATCTCTATATATCATAATATACAGTAAGATTATTTTGTATACCTAAAGCTCACTGTGTAAGTTTAATCTTTTTTGTGATTTCAGAAGTTATGTTTTTTTTTTATTTTATTCAGACAATGCTAGTGATAGTGACAAAGTAAGTTAGATTTTTTGCACTAAATAAGTTAACAATTCTAATTGTGATACTTACCTGTTATACTTAATCGTGCCATTTCATTGTTTTTAAGTAACGAACTTGTACTTAAGTATTGTGAAACTACACGTTCCTTTAAATGGAAGCTAAGCTTCATTCTTATATTAAAATATTTACGATTCAAAGATCTCCTACCGTTGTTAAGAATTGTGATGAATAAGTGCCTTAAATGTGAGTTAATTATACAATTTGAAGAAGTTTAATAAAAGTTGATTATTTTTATAAAATTTGTATTTATTTACACAAAAACATGGCTATAAGCAAGGGGTACAACTTGACTTGTATCTTTTAACATATTTTTTTACACGGCTTGGATTTTTGCCAACTGATATAAATTAGGGAAATTTAAACTGTAACCGAGTACCAAGTCGATAAATTTAATTTTCGAAGTTTTACTTTCTACTTTAGTTCGAGCAACATTATGCTAGGAACATATACCGCTGAATTATAGGATTTTCAAAGTTCATGTATATCAGTTTTCACTTAGTCAAAAAAAATGTGTTCTGAGGTGCCCCATGATATAATTGTACATGTATCTTTTAACACATTTTTTCTTCTCGTATTGGATATATCAGTAGGTACAACTCACATATTTTTTCGTGATTTTTTCTGAACCTATCATATTTACAAAAAAAAATCGAACGCAGTTTTAAAGACCTTATTTTAATCTATAAAAAGAAGTGCTCGGGTCGATTCTTGTTTTTTTGGTTCACGAAACAGAAATTTTTAAACTTTATTTTCAGTCTCCTATAAAATGACGATTTTCGACTTGTATCATCTTTCACAGGAGGCACAGAATTGTTAGGTGACAAAAGAAGAAGGTTCATTAATACACAAGAAGTTAACAACTATAGAAATCTCAAATTCTTCTCAACTTAAAACTGATCAAATAGAAGTAAACAATACGATGAATACCAGCCGAAATCAGCAAAATATAATTGAAAATGATATATTTCTACTAAGTCATAGTACTGTTGAATTACATTCTGTAGCATCCGTTTCAAAGGTCAACGACGTAACATCACAAAATATTAATTCAATAGACTCTCCAAAAAATGTGTTACGCCCGAAGCACCATTATATTCACCTTTAACTCCTTTAGACCGTAATGTTTTTCTAGCTGGAGGAGAAGTAACTTACCAAACAAGGGGGTAGTGTGCAAAGTCCTGAAAATCAAGAAAATTCTTCACCAGTTCGAGCTATGTGACCAGAAACTCTAAAATTTTTTGAAACATTGAAGTTTAGTGATGATGACGATAGTGTTAAAGACCCTGATTTTATTCCTGAACTCGAAGATGACAGTAGTTTAGTTATTGATATTGTTAGTGTAAATGCAAGTCTTTTACAACCATAGTTTCAATTTGTTTCCAAACTACCAAAAAGAAGATGCTCTGAAAATTACATAGAACAAGAGAAACTACCAACCAAAATAATGAAAAGACGTGCCTCTATATCCGGTATCAAATTTTCACAAATTGAGCCCAAGTCCAGCTCACCGAAGAAAAAGCGTGGAATCAGCGTCTGATCCTAACAATTGGAAAAGACGTATTGAATGAAACAAACGTTTGAGAGGTGAAGCATATAAAACAATAAAAGGGAAATTTGTTGCGGCTGCATCTTTGAAGGAACCTAAATGTCTGGCAAAAGAAAAACACAAATGCAACGCTAATGTACCTGAAGATGCGAGAAAAAATATTTATGACACATTTCGAGCTATGGAATCATTAGAAGCGCAGCGTCACTTTATAATCCAGCATGTATCAAAAGAAGAGATGTACTACAAATGGCCCATCACGGAAAGTGAGTACACAACAATATTGTTTTACAATAGATAACAAGAAGGTTTCTGTATGCAGAGACTTCTTTTTAGATACTTTAAATATCAAGGAAGGTATAGTACGGGGTGCTTTAAAAAAGATTTCTGATGAAGGTGTTCTCTTAAGTGATAGACGAGGCAAAAAACCTCCATCTAATAAACTTTCCAATGAAAGGCTTGACAAAATAAAAAAACATATCTTTTCATTTCCTGCCATGGAGTCGCATTATTGCAGGAAGAACACAGGAACTGAACTGGAATAAATGTTACAATAATGTATTCCTTATACAAGAAAAAATGTGAAGACGAAGGCACAACCCCAGCAGGAATAGAAACATACCGGAAAGTATTCAGATCGTATAAACTGAGGTTTCATGTTCCGAAAAAGGATTTATGCAAAAAGTGCGTCGCTTATAAGGATCTAAAAATTAATGCACTGACAAATTCTACAGATGAAAGTCATTCCAAACACGTCATTCCAAGTTAGGAAATTGGCTATATACAATTTGACATTTTATAAATTTGGCGATCAAGACGTCGACTGTTTTACGTGGGACGAAACAGAAGGTAAACGGGGTAGTGCTGAAATTGCGACTTGCGTTTACAAATATATTTGTAGCCACAAACAAGGCATAACACATGTGAGAATGATGTTAGAAAATTGTGGTGGCCAACAAAAGAATTTTAATTTTTGTTGTATGTTGCTGCACTTGGTGACTAATCATGCTACAATTAACATCATTGATCATGTTTTCTTTGAGGCTGGACATAGTCACATGGAGTATGATTCTATACATTCCAAAATTGAGCAAAAATGTAAAAATACACCAATATATACCCCGGACGGGTGGATTCAAGTTATGAGAATGGCACGAACAAATCCTCGCCCATTTAATGTGAATCTCTTAGTTCATGACGATTTTTTAGATTTTGATCAAACCAAATTATAAAAAGAAACATTCACGTAAAGTAAAAACAAATAATGAAGAACTAGACAACACACGATTAAAAGTGAAAATAAACTTTGAAGATGCTGTATGGATTCAGTACCGAAAAGAAAACCCTAAATCAATCTTTATCAAAATGAAGACGAGAACTTTATAGAACAAAAAATAATGTCAAAAAGAGGAAAAGGTTCGACAATAGTACCAAATAAAATTTATAATGAAAGAATACCGATTTCTAAAGCAAAAAAAAGAGACTTACTAAAACTATGTAGGGTAGAATCGGGTAATGGCGGTCAGTCGACAATACCGGTCAACATACTGTCTCATTAACAACGAATAATAGAAACACGCACACACGCGAAACGCGTTGCACGATGTCAACCCGCACCTGCCCCGCGACTCTCGTTTAGTTTCCATCACGCGCTGGGGAGAGATGCACGTCAGTTTGTTTCGCGCCATATTGATACAATTTATCGTATTTCGAAAATAGTAGGTAAGTAATTATTTACTCATTTTCTATACAGTGTTTCTTAGAAATGTTGTTCCAAATGTATCTGTACATCATTCTATATGTTTATTTGTGCGCATTATTAATCGAGATTTTAAAATTATCAATTTACTTAAAAGTTCTTGGGTGCGGGTAATGCCAGTCAAGATGACCGGTATTACCAACATTGATCTGCATACTTGCAGATATTTTAAGTTTAAACAACACTTACCTATTGTTTTTATATTTTTGTTTTAGAATGTCGGGAAGAACAAGCAAAGACCGGGTAAAAGTAAAATGGAGCCTAAACTCATTAGAAATCGCATTTCAATTGGTACATAATGGTGTTCCAATCCGGAAAGCCGCCAAAGATACGGGCATACCCTTTTCCACACTTCAAGAAAGGCTCAGAACTAAAAATCAGCAAGCCCCAAGACTAGGAAGAAACACAGTATTTGGCAAAAAACAAGAAACAGCTATGGCTGATCAAATTAAATTATTAGCTAAAATATTTTATGGTTGCACTCCTGTTGACATTAGGAAGATGGCATATGCATATGCTGAAAAAAACGGTATACCCCACAACTTTAATAAAGATGCCAAAATGGCTGGAAGAGACTGGTTGAATGGATTCCTGAAAAGAAATAAATTATCTTCGCGTAAGGCTGAAGGTACAAGTATAAATAGAGCCATAGCTTTTAATAAACAGGAGGTTACCTTATTTTTCAATTTGCTAGAAAGGTTGATGGGCAAATACAAGTTCTTACCTAGAAACATATATAACGTGGATGAGACAGGAGTCTCTTCAGTTCAAGACCCAGGAAGAATTATCGCTGAAAAGGGACAGAAGCGTGTGGGCTCCATTACCACTGGAGAAAGGGGTAAAACCGTTACAGCGGTATGCGCAATGAGTGCCACTGGAGTCTACATACCACCAATGCTAATATACCCTCGCCAAAGACATTCAAAAACTTTAGAAGCAGATGGACCTCGTGGTGCCATTTATAGAAATTCAAAAAACGGTTGGATTAACGAGGATTTATTTGTGGACTGGCTGAAACACTTTACAGTACATACCAAACCGTCGGAAAATGAGCCTATTCTGCTGATATTAGATAATCACTCAAGCCATATTTCTCTAGGAGCTTACGAGTTCTGCAAGGCTAACAATATTGTAATGCTGTCGTTACCACCACATGGTTCACACCGAATTCAGCCCATGGATGTGTCGGTCTATGGACCTTTGAAAACTGCTTACAAGCAAGAGTGTAATCTGTTTATGAAATCTAGGTTAGGATGTCAAATCGCTCAAACTGACATCGCTTCACTCTGTAGGAAAGCATTTCAAAAAGTAGCTACTATTCCAAAGGCTGAGTCAGGTTTTGCTACTGCTGGAATATACCCTTACAATCCGGATGTTTTCACTGATGAAGATTTTTTAGCTGCTGAGTTTTTAAATGCTACCGATGAAGATATGCGTCAAAGGGATAATCAAACACCAGACCTCCAAATTGCTACTAGACCCGATTCAAGCCCGTCGTCCTGTTCGACGGTTTCAGAATCACTTCTTGATCTAATTGGAGCATCAATTCCTCAACCTACACGATCAGACCTTAATATCAACTCTCCGATTTTCTTAAACTCAGAAGATTGCGTACCATCAACAGACCAATCTAAAAATAATTCGAATACCATCAACTCAGTTGTGTCTAAGGCTTCTCCAACTCCATGGCCAAACAATCGTAACAACAATGAATTTCCTTTGCATGAACTCTTTGCAGACACTCAACCTGCTCAATCAGATAGTCCTACTAAGAACGCGATTCGCTCAACGTCAGTTATAGTATCCTGTGTCGAAGATTTACCTCCTGCTTTACATTCTGGCTACGTAAACAAATTACAAGTAATTGATTACACCAATCCGACACCTTCATGTTCTAAAGAAATAGTTACTGCCAAAGAATTAATTCCCATTCCAAAACAATCTATGGAAACTAAGAAAAGACGAAAATCTCGAAAACAACATGCGATTGTTATAACAGGAACCCCTCACAAGGAAGCTTTAATGGAGAAGGAAAATAGAAAACTGGCAAAAATAAATAAAAATGTATTGAATATTAAAACAAAAAAAGGTAAAAGACAGACTGAAACAAAAAAGATTGTAACTAAAACGAATAGTGCAAATAACAGAAAGAAAATACAAACTAAACGAGAGATTCTGAGAAAAGAAGATAATACCACTGAAATACAAAGAGTTATGAAAAAAGTTCTCCAAGAGAATAACAGCGACACTTCTAACTCGGACATCGATATGATTGACTTAAGGGAAGACAATGATACAGATATTGATGAAGATGACCTGAATAAATGCCTTATTTGCGAAGATTACGGGCGAGATTATGAAATGTGGTACAGGTGTGTACTCTGTGGTCGATGGGCTCACCAAGAATGCTCCGGATATGATTCTCCTGAGAACTATATATGTGATTTATGTGTCAACCGCCGTTGACCGGTGTTAGAAACACGGTGATTGGTATTATCATCACATGTTTCTAATACCGGTCAAAGCCATTTTTATTTAAATATTAATTTGTGCCAAATAATTACTTGATACGGATCTCAATTATTGCCATACTGTTGAAAGACGGAGTAAAGTTAAACTAGTTAAAAACTAAATAAAGATATGATTAATAACTTCTGTGTTATTATTTATTTCCCTTAGGTGACCGCCATTACCCATTCTTACCCTAGAGATAACCAAATACTACCATTTTTTTTATGACAATCTGCCCGATTCGGAAACAGTTGAAGACCGCTTGCCAGAACCAGATAACTGAGACGAAGAGGATCTGTAGGTTCTTGGAGATTGTAAAAACTTGTAAAGGTGTTCCTACATTGGCAATAAAATTACATTGCGCAATTCCAAGCAATACTAGTCAACAATGACGTCAAGACAACATCGGGCAATTGAGTAAAGCAATCTGCAGCTTTTTTTAGAAAATATCGCTTGACCTTTGATAGAGTTGTAAAGAGTTATACAAAAAGTTGCCTGTAACATCATAATTAACGAGTATTGCTCGGAAACGCGCAATTTAATGGCCTGGGCTTAAATACTGTGAACCTGTACTGGTAATGATAATTTTGCTTTCTTTCTTAAATAAAAACATTTTTTTTAACAATGTGGTTTATTAATTATATTTGTACCGGGTTTTCAATCGTAAATTTGTGATTTTGCTTTTATTATTTCTTTGACAGTTTCTGTTTAAACTTATAATTTCTCTAAAATTTGTGATTTACACATTGGTAAATTTACGAAAGTGGCATTATGGTAAGTTTACCAAAAAACGATTTGATCCTTTTCTTATGTAACTCACGAAACTACCACTTTCGTAAATTTGCCGAAGTGTAATTAAAGACCTAGTAACTTTCATGTATGAAGGTGTAAAGTGACGAATGTGCAATTATTTTTGATACTTGTAAATATTTGTAAATCCATTCATATCATATCAAAACAACACTATTTTGAAAATAAAATGTACGGCAAGGTTTATTACAAGCGTCTCTTGAAAAAAATTATCCTTAATATAATGTTTCAAAACGTTCTCCTGTAAAATTTGTTTTTTTCAAATTCGTAAGTTCACCATAAAGGTGACGATATAACATCCGCATATGAATACGCATACCTTGATTGAATGAATGTATGTATGTAAAATATATGTAAATAAAAATTCGACAAAAATACGCCCACTAAACAATAATATTTAGTGAAATTACCCAAAAATATTAAACGGTTACATATTATCACTAAACGTGAACTGCAAGTTGCCTTCAAAAATGTTTGAAGATATATTACAATGTGACATAAATTCCACAAAACACACTTGTTTATGCCAATTGACAAAGCGCTCGAACTGCGTAACAGTTGAATAAGTATACTAGTTTTTTGCCAACTACCATGAACACTATGAACGTAATACATTGCGCGCGTCGAACATCCAACGTCTAAGAAACCAGTAACGAACCGTGACATGAACACTAAACATAACGAAGGAAAACTTATCCAATATATAAGATAACAACAGCTAAAACACCTCAAATTAAGTGTCTCAAAACGTGATTTACTTAAGAAAATATTTAACGAAAAATGACAATGTATACTATTAATTATATTTAGAATAAAAATTAAAAAACATGCATACCTAACATCAAGCTCACACTGAATTAATATTGATAATGGCAAACTAAAATTTGAAAGTAATTTTTTAATTTTTTTTGAACAAAAGCATACAAATTGTTTAGGAAACTGAATATTACTTATACTATTTTTTTTAATGCTTCTTCCGAAGTAATATGCAGTACCGGGGAATTGTCAGTGCGCCGCACCATGACCGTGCAGTTGCGCACCCAGCAATAAGCGTAGTTCTTCTCCTTCGCTTTAGTACGTGCTTGTTGTAAAAGAAACTTGTTGCGGGTTGATAAATGGTCATTTACGTATATGCGGTTATTGTTGCTGACAAATCCTAGATCGCTTGCTTTGAGATCTTTAAGTTTTCGAATTGCTGCCAGAAAATCATCCTTTTTGTATCTCGACTGAAACTTCAATATGATTGGTTTAGGTTTTTTATTGTTGTTATCCGTGTCATTTCTTACCGCAATCCTGGTCACAAAGTCGATATCCGTTGACAAGTTCAGTGGGAAACTACTACGTTCTGACAGTTTCTGGACTATTTTCAGCAGGTTTTCACCAGCATTATGAGGAATACCATTTATTTGAACGTTAGATCGCCGCACCCACTGCTCATTTCTGTGATTATCCTCCAGGATGCCATTCACAACATTCCTTAAATCATCAAGATCAGTTTTGGATGATTCTACAGCTTTTACCCTGCTTTCAATTGTGCTAACACGCTCCGAGATCTCATCCATTCTTGAATTGAGAGCTAACTTGAGGTCTGCAATAGCATCAGTAACTTGCTTCAGGTCGTTTTGAATAAAATGTATAGCTTCAAATTTAGATTCCAGTCCAGCAATTTTTGAAGAAATGTCGCTCAGAGCCTCACGGGCGGACCACCCGAGCTCGTCCGCATCACGAGACTTGATCGGAGTGTTCGTGTTATCGGCCTTAGGTATTTTAGAAATGCATTCCGGACAACACCATTGTTTTGGTACGGATTTATTCAAATTAAGCGCCACGCATAATTTATGAAATGTTGCCTTGCACTTGCAACAGGTGGCGTCACCCGTAGGCGATGCAAACTTTGCACACGCTCCACACTTATTCATTTTATTAGATAAGACAAATTAGTACGGCTGTAACTATATAGGTGGCACTGTGTGGTGTTATTGAAATTGGAGACAATTGATCGACAATTTCAAATAAATAAAATAATCACGAACTAGTATTTTCTTTAAAGAAAGCACTCGATAATGTACTAATGATATTCAAAAAGAATTTGTAAATGTACACACCGTCTAAGAAACAATCCTCAGTCCAAGGTTCACTCAAATTATCACTACACAAATAAACAGTTAGTTATAATGTTATACAAAATGCACTAAACTTTGTTGCATCAATTATAACTTTAATGTCAAGATTATGATAAAATAACTTAATTTATGGTAATATTTACTTTTATATCGATTAAAAACGCAGAGCTCAATGTTTACGCTGCAACTACCCACACTAGTTATAATTAGGTAGACTTTTAAACATTAAACACATACTAGCATCCTCGTGTCACTCCCAAACATGTGAGGCACTCGTACGCAGTCACGCCACTCCAAAATAATATTTACGATCATAAATAAACGAAAACCAACACACTTGGGACCTTTATATAAATACTGCCATGTTAGCTTATAATAATAATATACATTCTACTACGGTATTCCGTCCTTCCAAATTTTTGTTTGGTTTAAACCTTACATACCTTACGTAAAATTGAATAATCTCAATAATTTTGAATCCCTGGTACATGCTAGTATTTACCTCGATAAATTCCAAAAAACTTAGATAAACTAGAAAATCCTAGCCATTTTATAGCCATATCTATGTTATTTTATTTCTCTCATAAAATTTCTTTAAGTTGTATTCTAGGAATTTTGTTATCTCTATTTTTTCTTTATGAGTTTCGGCGCTTGTTTTGCAGCACAAGACGCTCATCAAGCTGTTGCATACAGATTTTTAATCAATGTAATAATAAAAGGACGGACAAGGCGTTACACTCTGTTACTGTGATAAAGTCTATGAATTGTCCAAACGTTCCGAAACGAAATATAGTATTGTAAGTAGTAGTATTGTAAGTAGTATGTACTAAAAGTAATATACGAAAAAGAAACTGTTTAAATGTATACTTGTTTGATAGATTTATCTAGTTGATATTAAAGTAACTGTGTTATATGATACCTCATCTTTCATTGTAATGCATACTTATGTCAAGACCACTTTTTTTATTGATAATTTTTACCAACTAACTTAGTTCTAGTTAAGATTACTTAAATAGCTATTAAGAAAGTTTACCTACCGTAATATTACTGTTTTTATTATTTAGTTTTGTAAATTGTAATACTATGTTTTTGTTAATTTGTAATAATATGTACTAACTGACGATCATAGCGTTTATCTCACATCACTTTTTACACACTTTATTTTTATTATTTTTTACACACACTTTATACACTCTAGCAGTATAAAATATCCATTTTTTAAAACTTACTCCTGACCCAGCCCGTAACTGTACCTCAAGAATTGAGTGCAGCAAAACGACAAACGCGCGTCGACTGTTATGTTACATTACTCAACCAGCACAACAATGAAAGGATTTAAAATCGAATCATTACCTGTGATGAAAAATGGATCCTGTACGACAATTGGAAACGCTCATCGAAATGGTTGTACCCTGGCGAACTAACCAAATCCTGCCCCAAGCGAAAATTTACTCAAAAAAGTTACTTGTGAGCGTTCGGTGGACTAGTGCCGGTGTAGTTCACTACAGCTTTCTAAAATCTGGCCAGACGATTATGGCAGATGTCTATTGTCAGCAATAAACTGCTGCAAACCATGATGGATAAGCTAGCTACTAAATAACCAAGGCTGGTCAATCGCTCTAGGCCACTGCTGCTTCAGGACAACGCTAGACCACACATTACACAACAGACGGCTACCAAATTAGAGGAACTTTAATTGGAGTGTTTAAGATATCCACCGTACTCCCCGTACTACAGATTACCATATTTTTCGAAATTTGGATACCTTATTGCAAGGAATAAAGTTCAACTCCAATGGGGCAGCCAAAAGCTCCTTCAAAGATTTAATTGATTCCCGTCCGAATGGCTTTTTTAGTAAATGGATTGTAATGCTTACCTACGTTTTTGGAATCCTTTTTATTTAATTATTATTTTCCATTTTCCTGTATTTATGTTGTTTACTTTTTGACTAATCTTGTCAACTCTTTTGTATGACAGCAATGGAGGCTTCCAAGCAAACTAAGCCTGTTAAACTCGGATTCTTACAAAACTATTGTAGGAAAATATACTTGATTCCTGGCTAGTAAGATTAAATTCAAAATTTCAAATTGCGGTTCCAAAGGAATGCGATCCCGGCCATATAAGCCTTAGAACGGCAGTGTATTTCAAGCCATCCTACCGATAACATCTGCAGTCTATTTCAAGCCATCCTACCGATAACATCTCCAGTGTATTTCAAGCCATCCTACCGATAACATATCGAGTCTTTTTCAAGCATCCTACCGATATCTCCAGTCTATTGCAAGTAACTCTGCAAGGCCTCGAACTCATGCTCATGCTGACGCTACCGGACTCTGAAGCTGACTCATGCTGAAGCTACCTGACAGACGCTAAAGCTACCTCATGCTGAAGCTACCTGATGCTGAAGCTGCCTCATGCAGAAGCTACCTGAAGCTGCCTTATGTTGAAAACCCCGACATTGACGCCTGATTCTGCTCCTGCTGCTGACCCTAATGATCCGGCCTACCGCCTCCTCCTGCCTGCTGATGTTCCTGCTCTTGCTCACCCTGCTGGTGCCAGAGCTCCAGTCAGCGTCTGAGCAGCCTAAGCGCCTAAGCGCCTTCCGACTAATTCATGTCCGTGATAGTTTATGAATAAAAACTTTTATTACGTGACAGTTTGGTACTCAATGGAAAAGAGATGGCATGAGCTTAAGCATCTCCACTCTTCCTTGTCTACAATTTTCTTTTTACTACCCTTTTTCTCCTTATCTTATTGGTCCTTAATAAGGTCGAATAAGGTAAGCTGAACCTTAATGGCTTGTAATAAGACTAAATGTTTATATAGATATCTTTATTTTATAACTATCTACTTAATTTTTGACTCGTTTTCTGCTGTCGTGATGACATCACGACATTGGTATTCTTTCGGCTTGCTTATACACTTTCTTCAAGCTCTTTGGCTTTTATAAAGGTCTTTTTACTAAAAAGGCTTTACTACTCTACACTCCTTCTCTCGGAGTACTCTGTGAGTCTCATCTACATTAGCCCACTACTACCCTACACTCCTTCTCTTGGAGTGCTCTGTGGGTCTAATCTACATTAGCCTACTACTCTACACTTCTCTCTTGGAGCGGCTGGCAACTCCTTAAATAAGCCTTACTGTCAGGTGCGGCTGACAACTCCTTAAATAAGCCTTACTGTCAGGAGCGGTTGGCGAGTCCCTATATAAGACTTAGTGTCGTAATTGGGTCTTCAGATGGAGCGGCTGACAACTCTCTAAAAAAGCCTCACCGTCATGACAACTGAACTGTCGTGCTGGAGTAGATGCCATAGAATGTGAGCTCTACCCCTCTGTATGCTAGATGAAGTAAGTATAATGTAAGCGATGTATGAAATTGTGCGCGACTTTTCTAAACATCAAAATTTTTCTCGTTCTAAAAAAAAATTGTTCTGCCATTTTTTTCACGGTTTTTGGGGAAATGTAATGCTTACCTATGTTTTTGGAAGCTGAAGCTGTATGCTGAAGCTACCGGACTCTAAAGCTGCCTCCTACTGAAGCTACCTGACGCTGAAGCTGCCTCATGTTGAAGCTACCCGACAATGAAGCTGCCTCATGTTGAAGCTGCCTCATGTTGAAGCTACCCGACTATGAAGCTGCCTCATGCTTAGGCTACCTGAAGCTGCCTCATGTTGAAAACCCCGACATTGATGCCTGCTGCTGACCCTGATGATCCTGCCTACCGCCTTATCCTGCCTGCTGATCCAACCTGCACCTTCTCTTCCTGCTCTCACTGATCCTGCTCGCGCCAGAGCGCCAGTTGGCGCCTGACCGTCTGCCACTGACCCTGCACGTGCCTAAGTGCCCTTACCATGGAAGCCTTCGCGGCGACCCCTTCGGTTGATTCATGTCTTTGACAGTTTTTTTGGAATAAAAACTTTTATTACGTGACAGGATCAATGAACTACCTATGAGATGGCAAAAGTGCTTAGATAGCAATGGTACATACTTTGACAAAATAAATATCAAAATTAAAAAAAATTGGCGTTTTGTAAGGGAGGAACATAAAGTCAATTTGACTTTATGTTCCTCCCTTACAAAACGCTAATTTTTTTTATGTAATGACCTAATATATATTTGACTGTAATTGGGTTCAAACAAAATTCAACGTTATTTATAGAAAAGATTTTATTTGACAGATGTACAGAGGATGGAACATGGTACGTTCATCCCGATGCAAAGAAACCCTGGACCAACTACACTACTTGCGTCGATGTGGAAGATTTGGATGTGAGTTTGTAAATTTATATAATATTAAAATATTAAAATAAAAGTAAAGCAGATAGATACAAGGTTAGACAAATAAATGAATAAGTGAAACATAGGTCTGATAGGTCGCATTTTTTTGAATAAATCGAGTAAAATCCGACATTTAATTGAAAATACTACGTCTGTCGCCATGTTCCGTTCTATTGCTCCTATAATAGATTACTTTATTTATATACTTTTTAAATTCCATCATGTATCGAAATAAATGTTATTTACCGATTTACTTTACAAAATTACGAAAAGTTTTTCCTCATTAATTTTTTATATACTTACTATATTCATTTCTTTGTGCGCATATGAATTAATTAATTCAATCGCGGTTTCGTATTGTGATTATTCACTTCGGAGAGTAGTCGCAAAATGTGGAGTGAAATTAACTCATTCAAGATGGATTCATATCACTTCGGATTTCTTTTGTAGTCCTGGGAGCGGATTTTCGTGCATTTTTTGCCGTGCCAAAGAATTTCATGGTACCTCAAATAAATACTCTCATTTTTTTCAATTTCAAAGGATACATTTTATTTTGACGATTAAAGCGGTCCTCCACTTAAAAGAGATTTAGTCCAAAGTGATACCTAGTACCTATAAAAGTGTAAAAACCAAAAAATGCCTCGTTTTAAATAATTTTTACAAATTATGTATGTAGGAGTTCAAGTCGTAATAAGTACAATATTGTTCGAAGAATTTGCCATTACGTCGCAGGACTTGCATACGGAACGATGCTGTCTATACAACGGACTATGCGGATTAGGTTAAATATTTTATAAAAATTCAAATTTCGTAAATTTTTAAAATATGTGATGCATCTGGTGGTAAGCGGCTTCTGTGTCCTTGGATATTATTAATCGTAGTTGTACACTTGATATTTTATTGCGAATTGGTTTAAATTAAAACAGACGCAGGCAGTTCTAATATAGCCCTTTCTTTATCCTGCAAATAAGAACATAAAACCTTTCGTGTCCATTCAACAAGTTAATCCTAAAAAATGGGAATGTGAACCAATTTTCTCAAAACTTAGAGAAATAAGAAAATTGGATTAGAAAATAAACAAGTTCAGAAAGAATGTTCATTGATCTTGTTATGTTTCAGTTCAGAAACATGGTGAACAATATATACGTCATCGGGTACTATATCTCGGTAGCAGCTCTGCTGGTGTCCTTGATGATCTTCTTTTATTTTCGGTAAGTAAATTTATTAGAAATTAATCTGTTTTTAAAATGAAAGTCTGTAATGCCCATCTGCTGATTATTGTAGTCCCGAGGAACTCATTGTCCAAACAATAAATCACAGTGGTGTGCCACAAAGCGCGCCATTTTATGATGAGGTTTTGATGAATAGCGATTCTTCAAGAAAGAGAAATAATTATCGGAATCAAACAATATATTACTTAATAAGAGTTGAAATGTACCTCAATATTAAAATCATAGATACCTGCCAGGTTTCGGCAATATGTGACTAGATATCATATTTTTAATTAATCAAATTGTTCATAGTAGTTTGGCAAATGCTGTGAGCGAGGCAATATTTTATTGCCACACAACACCATGCAATATACATTTCACAGAAATATTGCCTTCGTGGAAATTTATAAAAGTATAGAATATACCTTACCTACTCGTGAAAAAATATGGATATGGATTCATATTATGTGAATGTTTCGCTGGAAAAAAATATAATCTTGTAATAACAGATGGCCCTGGCAATTAAGTTTTTGGATAACAAAAAATTAAGTTCATACCTGAGACCTAAAATATTCTTTTATTACTTTGGTCAGTTGTCATCTAGGAACTAAATATTGTTATAATTTTCAGAACTTTACTCTGTTACTATAAATCAGTGAATTAATTTCTGTTTATTTTCTTGTTTGTTATTCTTACACACCGTAGGTACTCATATGATCATCATGATGTAGAAATCGCCACAAATACTTACATTTCGTCCAGAAAATCGGTACAACTCTAATGTAATATAAGAGGGAAAACTAGTTATCAAAAAGATTTGCGAAGAACCAAAACTAAACATTATAATAAATACCTATAACATCTATTTTCATGGTTATAAATAGTTCGAATATTACTTTATACTCTTACTAAATACGCACTGTGTTTATTCAAAAAATATACTAGGGAACCCATTTTAACGTACTAAAATTGTGCGTTTTTGTTTTTACGGGCAGATAATTTAATTAAAGATTTTATTTGCCTACATATTGTTTCTTTGTATATTATTAATATTTGTAATAGCGTTATTGAATTTAAACACGAGTACTCGTCTAAGAGTTCATGTATCTATGCAACTCTAGGCGTGTGGGTGACAATTTGTTAATAATTACCCACTTAATCTATACTAGATATTTCTTTATTATTATGGAACTATCAATATTGTACTTATACAAATATATTTAATAAATATGACGTTATTCTAAAAAAAATTACAGGTCACTCAGATGTACGAGGATCTATATCCACATGCATTTATTCACTTCATTTGCTCTCAACAATATATTGTGGATCCTGTGGTACAAAATAGTAGTGAACGATCCTGGCGTTGTTCAGGAGAACAAGGTAAATGAACCAAAACGTATTTTTAAATGCATTGGTTAACTTTTTAACTGTCTTGCTCCCACTAACTATAGAAATGTTTTTACTGTCTGACGTTTATCAAACTGCTACCTTCTAGTCATATAAGAGATCACTCTTTTAGTGATAAGGCTGCCCACATTGTCATTCTCTTTTTTTTGTAGTTTACATACAAGAGTATTTTAATTTTGTAACTGGTTTGGCAATAAATTGTACTGTTATTATAACTATTATGTACATACATACCTTCAAAGATTGAAAAATCTATTTCCTTGTTTTATATTCATTTGATTGTACTACCTTTGAACTCTGAAAAACTGGAATAACGTATTTATAAGTTAATGAACTTTTAGTTTAAATCAAAAACCATCTCTATCGAAACTAAAAAAAACGAGTACTTTCCGAAACGTAAATTAAGTCATTTAAATTGGCAACACAATAATCGAGCCAAAGTCTGTAGAGCCTACGAGTATTGTCCACAAAGTAATAAAATATATTTTGAATTTCCAGAAAGAAATTTTGCTTATCTTTACGATCCTGAAGACGTTTTCCTTTATTTGGCTTCCCCGCTTCAGAGTAGCCTCCTTATTTTTTTAACGTAATCATTTTTTCCCTGTTGGGATTCTTTTAGCATTGAATATTTTACTTTGCATTTCCCTCAGGATTGGTGCCAAGTTTTGCATATTCTAACAAACTACTTCATGGTGACAAGTTATATTTGGATGTTCTGTGAGGGATTACATCTTCATATTGTGCTAGTGGTGGTAAGTATACCTATACTATAGTTACACTAGCGTTATAATACTAAAACTGAAAAATAAATCTTTATTTATTGCTCCATGCAAACTCATCTTTTTAAATCGGCTTACTTTTGATCTCATTCAAGTTTAATTATATTTTATAAGTGATTAATGTTATTAAGATATTATTACGGATTTCATAAAATTATTAAATATGTTTGCATTTGAACTCAGTAGTAATATTATTAAATCCAAAGGCTATATATTTCGCTCTCTCAGTTAACATTTAAATGAGCGTTCATAATATTGTTTTCCACCAGAGGAAATTTACTTGTAGAAGGACTAAAAGATGATATTAATTTACTTCATACGTTTAAAATAAATATCTTTCTAGAGGAAGTTTTAATTTAGTTGTGACAAAAGTTCTAATTTTAACTAGATTATTAGGTTTAAAGAACTTTATTCTCATAAGAATTTACAATTTCACTTATAATGAGATATGAAAACAATTATAATATTACACTGTTAATTTAACTATTGGTGCTCTGCAAGATGTGTAGTTTAAGTTTATTTCTAAAAGTATTTATATTTTCAATAAATTTTATATCATTTGGCAGTTTGTTGTACAACTGTGCTCCCTCAAATAATATTGTTGTTTCCCCATAGTTTGTTCTTGGTATTATCAGTTCAAAGTTGTGTTTATTTCTCAGTCGTTGCGTATCTACTTAATTTTTTTTCAATTTTGATATTAGACTGTATTAATTTTAAGGAGATTTTCTTTATTAACATGCATACAGAAAATTGGTACAGTTGCGTTAGGTTAAATAAGTTAGTTTCACTATATAATTGCTTTGTTGACATTAAGAATGGATAATTAAACAATACAGCTGATCCCCAGATTTCTAACATGTATTCTAAGTGTGATTTTACTAAAGAGTTATACATAAGTAATTTGACTTTTTTAGGAATACAGTGAGATATTTTCATGAGTGCACCCAGTACAGAAATTAATTTTGATTTGACGTGTTCAATGTGTGGCTTCCAAGTTAATTTATCATCAATCAAAAGACCTAAGTATTTTTCCTGGTGTGATAGTTGTATTATTTCATTATTTATTTATAGATGTTGAAACTCAGGGATTTGCTTATTTTTTGCAGCCAGTATCATGTAAGATGTTTTTTTAGTGTTAATAGTTAATAGATTATGTAACAACCAATCATTAAGCATGTCAAGATCTTTTTGGGCAGTAGTTATTATTTCGTTTATAGTCTTCCCCAAGTAGAAGAGACATGTATCGTCCGCGTAAAGAGTTAGGTGCCCAGACAACCCTATGTTATTTATGTTATTAACATATATAAGAAAGAGTAGGGGTCCGATTATTAACGGATAATATTAAAAAAATCGGTATGAAAAATCGAAACATATGAAAAATTGTTTAAAAAATAATAGAATCTGTAAAAAAAATAAGCAGTATAATAAGATATTATAAAATACCGGGATGGTGGAGGTTTCTTATAAGTTTAAACTACTGGATTAATAACCACTTTTTTAGTAATACTACAACAATAGAATGCTAGAACATTCTTTATACACACATCAAAAATGTCTAAGCAACACACATTTTATTTAAATTAATTAATCAATAAAAGAAGATTAAACGAACTTCCAAGTGCAGTTCTATCGCTATTATATGAGTCGCTTCATTCGAAGATAGTATTTAATTAACAAGGTAGTCCTTTTCAGGTACTAGGTAACTTCACACAGTTCTAGAGTATGTCATTTGACTTATTCAAAAAACTCCGTCTGTTTACTTGATCAACCCCGGTCCCGACAAGTCTTCATTTTATAGAGATCAAAACAAAACTTTTGTGTGGGTTCCGGGAGGGACGGGTTCTTTATATATCTTCGAATGAAGCGACTCATATAATAGCGATAGAACTTCACTTGGAAGTTCGTTTAATCTTCTATTATATTTCGTCGCTTCATTCTTCAGATAGTATTTAATTAACAAGGAAGATTTTTAGAGATAAAGTTTTGTTTTCTTTTGTCTTTATAAATTCTAATTTATTTAAATACGTTTATTCATTGAACTCCTTACTTTAGTACATAATTTAAGAATCCAGTAACCTTTAGGCATTTATTATACACTTGGTGATAGCCAAATTAATTAAATAAATAAACAGAATAATTTAATTTCAATTAATCTCTGTATCTGAAGATATTGGGTGGTTTGTATCTTTGTTGAGTACGGAGAAGGCAAAGTCGTTTAGTAGGTCTAATATAGGTTTATGGTAAAATTTTGTAAAGGCCTGAGAGTTTTAGGTCCACCCAGCAGTTTCTCGGATAACCTACACTGAGCACGTGCCGCGTGCTGAGTGCGCTGAACACACTTATGTCAACGCCGCTCGTAGCTAGCGTCTGCTTTATCCACCGACTTAGCGTCTGACTTGACACGGCTCTGTGAGGGGCCTTTCATGTTACAAACAAGAACCCCGAGTTCGAAGCTTTAATATTTTTTGTCACAAAAAATATAATCTTTTAGAGTCCATAAAGGACATATCATTGTGTTATTTTTAAAGATTGGCAAGGATAACGATTTGGGGCTGTGGTTTTAATGATGTTTATTATGATTATGTATACGGATGCAAAAACTATATTTTCTAATTTAATGTCTGGGCCCTATGTCCGGTGCATACAGCTAACGATGTAACTGTAACTTTTTGGTAATTTTTTTCTAAATTAAAGTAATATAATTATATCGTAGAGAAAGCTGACTAAGAACTAAATTTGGATCCCAAGAAAAATGTGTAAGTACTTCAATTTAGTTGCTTTAATTTTATAGGCTTCTTGTAAAATTTGCCTCATCATTGCCCATATCTTCGGCTAACAATAGAGACAAGGCTGAACGGTTTGAATTTAATGAACCGAATGAACAACCCTTATTGAATTGCTCAAAAAAACAAAGAACTAATAAAACAGGTTTTTGAACATATCAGTATTACGTAACGTACAAAACTCCCACCATGACCTCAACGTGATGTTGCATTGACAAATATTCATGGGTGCCAGAGAAGCGAGCATCAACGTCAGGGTCTCTGGCGGACAGCCGCGCCACGCGAACGCCGCCCGTAGCGTCTCGCGGTACCCAAAGTAAGGCTCGACTGCTTTGCTTTGGTGCTGTTGTGGGAGTTAATTTTGATTAACTCCCATAACAGCACCAAAGATTTGTCTTTTGTTTCAATTCAAATCAATTATTTTTCTTACACATTTTAAGGAAATGGAGGAAATAGTAAAAAATACGTAGAGGCCCAATTAATCGTAAACGCATCGACTGCGACTTCATCCGGTGCAGGATACCTAGTTACAAATGCGTCACATTTGCAAACAAACATTAAAGCAAAAATCCATATATTACGTTCCTCGCCAAATGCCATAGCCAAATGTGTCTCAAAAATGTCTCAAAGGTTCATGTGTCTTTGACGTAACTAATAGCGGTGGTACTATCATTTCGCAATAATATTGCACAATTTCTTTCTTCCCCCGGCTGAACTTTTGAAGCCGAAGGAAACGTAAGGAAAGGTATGGCCATAAACTCGTACGTGATTGGCTCAAACATATCGTTTTCTTGAAATTAAAAACGTAGGTATTTTTTGTAATTAACAAATATAAGTGCGAGTAGGTATGATCTTTCTTATCTATGTTAGCTAAGAAACCATTATGGGGAATTAATTTAGAAGCTTTTTATAAGATTCCATTTTAAAGTGTACTTTTTCTACAAAATTGTATAATATTGTTTTCATTAATTTTTTTTGTACGAACCGTTTTTCGCCGTTGAGTTTCAGCGCTAAAAATATTATTTACTATATTTGTTTGATATAAACTGGTCACTTTAGGTATAACGAGGTTTTATAGCCTCTAAGTGTAACAATTTATTTATTGCTATTATCATATTTCGTTTTTCACTACGCGACAAAATATGTTTGGGAGTAAATACTGGTGTAATTTTATCATGAAATGGAATTAAAATTATCATCATTATTATTTATTAATTTTAAAATCGTTTCATTATTTGTTATTATTTTAGGCCAATAATCGTAAAAGTAATGGATTCGACCTGCGTGTACCTGAATTATGGTTGATTCTGTGCACGAGTCCCGGACTGGTTGAATTTTGCGTTGAACGCCGAATTCAAATGTGGACGCCGAAGTGGAGGCTTTGGCACTTTCCATTGACGTCCCCCCCCCTGATTCATGGGTAAAGAGGAGGTCCCATCCAGTTTCCCGACTGAGTTGACCGGTTGCCTGTCGATGTTTGGGGAGTACATATAAAGCTTCGGTGTACTTTTTTATTATAATCATTATTATTACTTTTTTTTTCAACCCCCAATTAATAGCGGTTATTCCATAACTGGAGCCCCTTAAGCCCCGAGCTTAGAAAGAATCTCTGAGTCCATGTCAGAAATAATTCTCACGACTGGCCCGTTTCATTCTCGGAGGTCGACGTTTCCAGATTAGGGAGCGTCTACAAAGAGGACTCAGGTATTGCGGTAACGGAAATGGCTAGCCAGAGATTCGTCCACTGGGTTCATCATTATATTTAAATGATTTAAATGACGACTTTCAGATTTGAAAAAAAGATAGAAATTATAGAATATTACGTAATACAGATATTGTGTTAAATCTCTTTCAGACTACACGCATTTTCTGTATTCGTATTAAAATTTTTAAACATTATTGAAAAAGAAAGTCAAAAATAACAATACGAGTACTATACAGGATTAATCGGAATAGGAAACATCAGGTAGAAGACTACCAGTAATTTATGCGGATAACGTGATATATCTTTTATAGATTACACATATTTTCTGCATCTTTTCGAGAAAGCGAAATTATAGTTTATAATAATAAACATCAGGTAGAAGACTACCAGGAATTGTTTGCAGATAGCGTGATATATCTATTATAGATAACACGTATCTTCTGCATCTTTTCGACAAAGCGAAATTATAGTTTATATTAATAAACATTAGGTAGTAACTACCTTGAATTTTTGCAGGTAGCGTGATATATCTATTATAGATAACACATTTTTTCTGCATCTTTTCTACAAAGCGAAATTATAGTTTATTATAATAAACATTAGGTAGTAACTACCTTGAATTTTCGCAGGTAGCGTGATATATCTATTATAGACAACACGTATTTTTTGCATCTTTTCGACCAAGCGAAATTATAGTTTATAATAATAAACATCAGGTAGAAGACTACTAGGAGTTTTTGCAGTTAGCGTGATATATCCATTATGGATTAGACGTATTTTCTGCATCTTTTCGACAAAGCGAAATTTTAGTTTATAAGAAAAAACATCAGGTAGAAAACTACCAGAAATGTATGCGGATGACGTGATATATCTATTATAGATAACACGAATTTCTGCATCTTTTCGATAAAAACGAAATTTTAGTTAATAATAAAAAAACATCAGGTAGAAGACTACCAGGATTGCATGCGGACAACGTGATATATTTTTTATAGATAACACGTGTTTTCTGCATCTTTCCGATATAACGAAATTTTAGTTTATAATAAAAAACATCAGGTAGAGGTCTACCAGGAATGCAAGCGGACAACGTGATATATTTTTATAGATAACACGTGTTTTCTGCATCTTTTCAACAAAGCGAAATTATCGTTTATAGATACCCGCAATCACTTATGAAAAAACATAAAATGGCTTACCTCATCGGAAGAAATAACGAGCTGCTTTCGTTTATTCTGTATTTTTTATTCTAATTTTCAAACTTTTAGTACACTTTTATTTTATAAATAATTTATAATTATAAAATAATTTATAATTAAAGAACAATGCCCATGTTTCATATATGCAATGACCTGTCAGCCTGTTTTTTATTGATCTAATGTATAAATATAAAAACGATGCAGAAAAAATAGTGTTACATTCATAAACTTAAGGTAACAACTTAATGCAATTTAGCAATTCAGAAAAAAAGTAACATTGAAAAATATATTTCCAGGTTATATGTCAAATTCAATCAATTTTCATAGCACATCTTGGCAATTTTTAACTTGGAAAAACGAAAGTGCAGGTCATTTCAGGATTTTGGTTTTAGATTCTCACGGATATGTTATTTTTTTAAGCAAAAGAAGTTAACAGCCTTTCAAAACCTCAAATTACTAAGTATTCTCAATAATTATGTTAAAATTCATGTATGAAAACTCATATTTGGTTAAAATGTAGACAAACCTTCTATCGCTGTAATGAAATAACATGAAAGATGTCGATTTCAAATGAGTTCATTGATGTTTAGTAAGCCTGGGCATTGTAAGATAGTCAAACACCTGTTAATTTTATCCAGTCAGATTATAGATTTTTTCACAGATAAGTAAGTAGGTATGTGTGGATTTTAAAATGAAAGTCCTCAGACAACATGACCCCAAAGTAAGCAAAGGCTTGTGTTATAGGTTACCATGTAGCGAACTACGAGGATCCTAGAATATACATACAAAACCGATAACAAGGTAGTGACGAACTGCGTTACAAGTACCTACTAACACATATGTCACAGTTAAAACACAGCATACGTTGCGCCATCTATAGTCTTTTAGATGTAGCCGACATTTTAACGAACAGGAACACACTATGTAAATCCAATAGTTTAGCAAAATCCGAGATCCGTGTAAAACTAGAACAAGTAATTGTTGAAGCAGAAGCCAGAAACGTTAACCGGGAGGAATGCCAAGGTGATCAAAAGTTAGAAAAATCCAGAGTAGTATCGCACAGTACACAATGCCGCAAATGCAAACGAAGGAATGCGAACGTTTCATTCAAATCTAAACTGACGTTGTAATTTTTCACATTGTCAATATGACAGTTAAGTTAAGCTGTATTGTACATTTAAGAAAAATAATTTATTATTTCATTTTGATGTGCATTACTTTAAATAAATTAACAAATAGAATATCAATTTAATTTAAAAAGTCATATATTTTTATTACTTTGTTAGCAAATTCGAAATATTGTAAAGTTCGAGCTTTATTTGGAACGAAACGTGTCATAGACCATACATATACTGGGCGCGTTCGTGGCAAACCAAATGTCAATAAATGACTATAAAAAGAAAACCCAATACATTTTTTTGTGGATTGTAGTTTTTGACATGAATTAGGGTTTATGGTTCAGCAAAAAATTTGTAATTTTTCGTACTATATTACTTATCTATACATAATACGAGTTGTCAAAATGTTGACAGGTCAGGAATGGTCTTTCATCTTTATAATTAAACTATAAAGTTACTGGTTGGTATAAGACGTGTACTTGTTACCACGCACGAAAAAAGAAATGAAGTCTTGTCGGGACCGGGTTTGATCAAGTAAACAGACGGATGTTTTTTGAATAAGTCAAATGACATACTCTAAAAGTGTGCGAAGTTACCTAGTACCTTAAAAGGACTACCTTGTTCATTAAATACTATCTGAAGAATAAAGCGACGAAATATAATTATACCTTTTCTTACCAAGTAGGTAGTACTTAAGTAAACTTTTTTGTTCTAGATGACATACTGGCTGGTAGTAAAAAAAATTTCCACTGTCATTTGTTTTTTCACAAAATGAAAAGCAAACGCATGTTTTGGAATTTTAGTGCATTTTTTTTCTGTGGCGTGAATGTTGCAAATCATTTATTATTACAAATTTTTATTGAATAATTGAGAAAAAATTTGATTGTAAGACATTGTTTACGACATGGAGCGACGTCATTTGACCTCACACGAAATGCTAAGAGCCGTACGGATGTTGAAAGCGGGAAGCGATCAATCTGAGGTATCACGATACTTTGGTGTCAACAGAAGCGTTATTTACCGTCTGTATCAACGTTACACTAAAATAAATCGGAAGATCCTGCTGAGCACCATCCAGGCCGCGGAAGGAGTACAACCATTCGGCAAGACCGATACATTCAACTGACTGCAAGATGTCAGCCGATGTTAAACGCCCGAGAGATAGGTTAAAGGCTACAAAACACAAGTGGTGTTGTTGTTAGCACCCAAATTGTGCAAAATCGACTGCATGAGTACGGCCTACATGCACGACGACCAATGAGGTCACGGGAATCGTGCTTGTCGAAATGAATGGCGTTGAAAACACATAACATGGACCCAGGGGCAATGGGATAAAATTTTATTTTGCGATGAGTCTCGATTTGGGTTTAGGCTTGACACTAGAAGGGTAAGAGTGTACCGTCGCACTGGAAAAACTGAGAGGCTGAGGTGCGTTCAAGAAGTTCATCCATGCAACGGCTCAACAGTTATGGTATGGGCGGGTATTATGAAGAACGACGAACTGAGCTCGTTTTTGTAAATGGAAACATGAACGCTGCAAATTACGTTGACGACGTTCTAAGGCCTCATGTCCGTCCATTTGCACATACCCTAGGCTTTTGATTTTACGTTGATGCATGAAATTACGCGTTCGCATACAGCTTTGCACACCAGGGAGTACTTGGCAAGGGCACACATCTGGGTATTGCCTTGGCCTGCACAATCGCCAGACCTCAACCCCATCGAGCACGCATGGGACATGCTCCCGAGACGTGTTTTAGAAGACTTGGACTGAGTGGCAACATCCTGACAACTGATGGACTTACTAAAATTTCATTGGGAGCAATTGTCGCAGGATAACATAAACAGTCTCATCGATTCTATGAATAATCGCTGTCAGCAAGTTCTCAACAACAGAGGTGGCCAATCTTTGAATAATTTATTTTACAATAAATTAATTTTGTTTAACATATTCATTAGGTTTATAAAAAGTTTAGTTGCTTAGGCATCTTAGTTTGTACTTCGTATAACACAGTACTCGCAACATTGTTAATTTATGATTTTACAATAAAAAATTTTAAAAAACAATTTATTTTTTACTTTGAAAAGACACTAAAAAATAATATAAATAATAAAATTTTTAATTTTCAAAATTTCAATTTGTATATGTTGCTTAGACTTTTTTGATGTGTGTATTTTATCTTTTAGTCATATTATGACAGGATTTAAGCTGCCAACAAGTTTGTTTGTGCGATAATGTCCTTTATTATATAGAGCACCACCAAACGTTGCAATCGCCCCTCTTTTTAATTCATATAATTAGTGAAGCTGATAAAATAAATTACTATTTTACACATTTCATTTTTAAATAACGACCCTACTTAAATTTGGATAATATACATTATTGGGGATTTCTCTCAGATGAGCTCCCTACCGATAGGGATATACATATTCACATATACATATTCATATTCAAGGGATATACATATTCATATTCAAACCACGACAACTTAGTATTGCAAAATATTATTATGATCTTACGTTATGTTTTACCCCTGTACGGTTTGCACAAACCGCACAATTTGGCACGTTCCGCGAGTCAGCATTAGTCCAAATAATTTATTTTAATTGTAAAATTAATCAGAACTGCATTAGCCTCCACGGGATCAACACAACTTCAACTGAACTATGTAACTGCGTTCTCAATAAAGAAAATAATCATCTATTGGTTTTTCTCTCCAACTCAACAACTACAAAAAACTTAACATTGAAGATTGTGTGAAGTGTGTGTGTACAGACCATACATCGTGGTCCTTCGAGCAAAACAACGTGGGAAATCACAGTTTTTCCAGTGTGAAGAAACAAAAAGCATACTGTTAAAGAACTACGTGTGAATCCTACAACAACTACCAGCAAACTTGAGAAAACTAAACTAATTAGCGAGTGTGATTTGTATTTTTTATGGTAGCAAATCGGTATCGGTTTGACTAGTTTCCCACCAGCGGGATCCCCCAGTTAGATTGAGAAGGTGCATATACTGTAGAGAGAGTATAGATCGCACGTACTAATACTTACTCTTCAACATGAGCAACGTCGAAGATATATTAGCTACTCAAAACCAACTAAAGGAAGCAATAGAACAACTGTTTCGAAACTTCAAAAAAGATCCAACCTCGCGCAAGACTCCGTCATACAAAAAAAAAAACGCTTGGAAACGCTGAACTCGTACTAGGCAGAGTTTCAAGCGAACAATGCAACTTTATATCAACTTGAAAACCAAAACTACGACTACTTTTATGATAACCATTTCCAACAAACTCGAACATTCTACAACGAAGCCCGCACATTAATCCAAAATTGCGAAATCTCCGGGTATACTCCCCAAAGAAGAGAAAAATCTCCAGCGAACCCTACTCTCCGGGTACCTTCAACTTCAAAAGAAGAAACAAAACTTTTCAAGACCCAAGGAAACCCTAGTAAATCGGAAGAAATGCTTCGCAAACAAAAAAGTAATTTCAAGGCTTTTTCACGCACGATAAGTTCTATTAACATCGAACAAATAAATGAAAAATGGGAATTTGAAGACTTCCTGAAAAACCTTGAATCACGATGGAAGACGATCGACACCCTACACTGGGAGATCGATAGTGAAAGTAAAAGTGAAGAAAATGAATACGAAGAAATATTTGACATATACGAACGTCAATATGTCGAAACGAAAAAATGTATAAACACTAAACTGTGGTCCGTCTCGCACAAAGACAAATCGACATATCTTCTCTGAAGCTTACCATCAATGGATTTCCTTGAAAGACTTGTTTATGGAAACTATTCACACTAATCCGTCGCTATCCAGGGCACAAAAGATGCAGTTTCTGAAATCAAAGGTCAAGGGCGAAGCAGAAAAACTAATACAGCATCTCGGCATTAGTTCCGAAAACTATGAAGTTTGTTGGGACATACTTAACAAACGCTACAACAACAAGAAAATGATCTTCACTTCATACTTGAACTCATTACTAAACGTACCTACCATCCAACAACAGACATCTGTAACTATTAAAAGACTTCACGACAGTACTAATGAATGTCTAAACGCCATCAAAAACCTCGGTGTAGATATTACAACTTGGGACCCAATTCTAGTGCATCTGTTTTCACAGAAATTGGATATCGATACTTACAACGACTACCTAGAGTCTTTACAAGAGCCGAGAGAACTTCCTACTATGGCAGAATTTTTACGTTATTTAGAAGCAAAATTTACATCTTTAGAATCTGCGCGTTGAAAACAAGAACGGCCTTCAAGTGAAGTTCACCATCAACGAATACAGAATACACACATCAATAGAGCGTTAGCTTTACCTGATGAAAATCAGCAATAATCCTCTAGACAAATAGTTAAAGTTACTATTATCTCTCAAACAATTTGTAATCAATAACCCCTAATTATTTATTTTAGTTAAACTATTCAACACAATTCAAATAATCAATATTAATAAATGAATAAACAACTGTTATGTTATCTCATTGAATACAATCAAAACTTATTTCATAATTACCGTAAGTTAATAAGTAATAGATGCATTAACATATAAAAGTAATTTCAGTTAGGCCTACTTATATTACAATTAATACTAAGATTAATCAAATTACATTACCGCTCAGCCAACAAAAACAAACACGTTTGACATGAACTGTCATATTAATTCTAGATTTTAAAAAGTTTTACCTAAATAAATCTTAAGATTTTTACCTGTCTAACTATTATCCGGATAAACGTGATGAATAGATCATAAAATTGGATCCAGAGTGTTTTTATGTAACCCATAACAATACCTATAAATTAATGAATTTGTATTTCACAACGCAACAAAGATAAATTTGTCGATGTATCGAGATACATCTGACAAAAATCCTAAACCAATAACATTTAAAGTATATTTACTATTCAGTCACAACCCCGTTACTATTTTACCCCACTGCGGATCCTATTCTACATCCGCATGTTGACCCACAGACAGCAATATCACAATATCACATATATATATATAGATATATATATCACGTAAACTTTGGCCGCATAGCTAAATCGGCTATCACTTTCTCTCTTATGGAGATTACGAAGTGTGGCTCAAGTTAAACGTGTACACTTTGTAAAGTGTTATTTTCGTCTTTGCAAATTAACTTCTTTAGAGCATCGGCACCGCACTTATATCTATGACTCGTAAATAAAAATTAAACGCGGAAAATACGTGCTGCGTGTACTCCTCCTTTAGAGGTCCTTCTTCGGGTATCTAGACCTATTTTATTATCTATTCAATAAATTGTTTAAAGAGACCCTTTTGTCACTGTATATAGAAAATTTTTCTTAAATTATTCTTAAGTTCCTATCTATCTGCATTGTCCATCCATTAAAACCCCAATGAAATTCTAACCGTTGTATATCTACTAAATGAATACGTATACAAGTATGTATACATTCGAGTATGTATTGACATACTCGAAACTGACCTTTTTATGGTCGACTAAGTTTCTGACTTTTACCTGATATTCTCTTTGGACAATGTAATAAAACTAATTGCCGTACACGAAGCTTTATATTGGACACTTTTTTATCATATGTTCTAAACGAGCTTTTCTGTTGTACTAAACGAGCTTTCTTAAAATTTTCTCTTGCTTGATTTACTGCACTTATATATGCGACTTTTTTGTTGAACGGTCATATTACAATTAGGATTTAACCTTTCATCAAATGGGACTTCAGGTGCTCTCCAAAAATTAAGTAATAAGGAGAAAATTTAGTCGAAGCTAGTTTCGAACAATTATAAGCATATTATAAAAGGTTAAATTCGACACCATACCCTTTGGCTTGGGTTGACATATTTAGCTAGTGTATATAAAAATGGTTTGTTTTTATTTTTCTAGTAAACTATATGTCTGATGGTGTGCGAAATTGTACATTATTCTAGGAAACAGAACGTGGTAGTGGATGTTCTAAGTCGAAATCCATTAATAGAAGATGAAACTAGTCCGGAAAAAGAAGTAAAAGATGGTCTACAAATGTTCTCCATCGAAGTAGATAATTTATCACAACACCAAGAGGGAGATAATTTTTGTCATAGGTGGCGTGGATCTGTGTCGGCTAGCCGTTTTACGATATCAAATATTGTGTTATATAAATGTATAAAAAGTGAAAGTGTAATAAGAAAATAATTGTTTTACCTGAGTCGTTGTTTAGTAAAGTGATGAGACAGATAGACGACATGGACACATATGATGAAGACGTTAGCAAAGTTCAGGGCAAGATATATTTTTATACCGAATGCATCTAAAAAGATCGAAAATTATATATAGAGTTGTATACCATGTCAAGAAAAGAAACTATACAACAAGATAGTGCCACTACGCCCAATTGTAACGGATGGTTTATTCGAAAAAATTTAAATCGATATATTAGGTCCTTTTGTTCGTTCGGTAGATGGGAATAAATAAGAAATAACATGTATAAAATGTTTTTAGAAATTTGCTGTATGCAAAGCAGTCCCGCGAATGACGGCTCAAACAATATATGATTTCTTAATTAATGGAGTTTTAACAAAATTCGGGACGGTACATTAAGTATTGTCAGACAAAGGTTCCATGTTCACGTCTTGATTAATTAGGTCATTATTAAGATAATATATCTCAAATATCACTCAAATAGTCGGCATCAATGGTGTCCCTAGCTGTCTCAGTGACGCCGGTTGCAGTTTAGGTAATACACATTGGATTTTAAAGTTTATTGGAAAGTTTATTTTAGTGATGTTTTATTTGCATAAACTTGGGAAGCTAAGCGACACTTATTTACATACGTGTAATTTTTGAGAAAATGTAAAGGCGCACATGTAAAGCATAATAAAAAGATAGAGTATCTTTTTCAGCCTGTTGTTTCCTTGAATAAAAGGCTGCAACCCGGGTTACTTCCCTGCCTAATTATTCTGTGATTTTTTTACGTCTTCGTACGTTTCGCACGAGTCAATAACTTTTTTATAGAAATTTAGTGCCGGCTTCTCTAGATACGCTGCTATAACTATTTCTTTTTGTTTCATCGTCGTAAAGATTCACTGCAGCTATCATATAAAATTGGTTTATAAAATCGCTTACCCTAATAGTTGAAATAATACTGTCATATCTTGTCACAGTATTGGTCATTTAGTAAGGAAGAAAAAATATGTTTTTTAAACCTCTTTCTTTCTAGTAATTTTTATTTTTTGGGTTAGTTACACTAAGCTTTTTATTTAACCCTTTATAAAAATACGTTGATATTATATCAATGCTATTGAGGTCGCTGCCAACAATGGAATGCTAGAACATTCTTTATGTTTTATCTTTTAGTCAAATTATGAAAGAATTGTTAGCTGCCAGCAAGTTTGTTTGTACGATAATGCCTTTTATTATATAAAGCACAACCTAACGTTGCAATACGTAAATAAGCTATACATTAACTGTATCATGTTAGTCGATTTAGTCAGTTCGTAGTAAGTAGAACTTTATTTTTATCTTAAAATCAAACCAACTTCGTAAACTGTCAAGAAGAAAGTTACAAAATTATGGGTGCTCGAGACCGGCTGTTTCAACCGGATTTTGTTTCGTGTCGAGAACCTAATAGTAAGACCATCTTATAAAACATATTTCCAAAACATCATCTCTTTTGTTATATAACAAATTATTTTGTTAAACTCACACTCCGTCTTCATTATTTATGAAGCGATAATGACTTCGTGGTTTGAAAGTGACCCTTGGCATTAGTATTTTATTATGCAATACAATTGAATTACCTATAGCTAAGATATTTTAAATCAAAAGGTCTCCTTGTTTAAATTATTTATTACGCATATTGATTGTTTTTTGGTTGATCGTTGATAATTGTAATTTCTCTGTACCTTTTAGTCCGGTCAAATTAGTTAAAAAAATAAGAGTGAAGCTACATAACTGCACAACAAGCATATTATGACGATTTTAGCTCGTAGGAAAAAGAAGTATTGATTCATTTTTTATAGATGATTTGCGATCTATAATTTTTGTCTGGGGTTTTTTATGATAAAACTTACCATTTTGCTGAAAATCGTTTAAAAACTAAATTTTTGAACTTGAATAAAAAAAAAATTCATAAAGGGGAAAGATGGGGAACTTTTAAATTTTGAACGATTTTACGGATTTTCAGCTTGTTATACATTTATGATCTAGATTGACCGGACTATTTACATCTTGTTAAGTAAATGTATAAAATCTATATATGCAAAAGTCCTTTCATATTTATTCAATTGACTAATATTGTGAAATAATCCTTGATTTTTTAAGATAATCGCAATAAATAGAAGTTAAAGGTTTATACTTTGATAGTCTCAAGTTTCCATCAACACAGGATATTCCATTAAAATTGATGATCCTGATTATAATGACATCTAGTCAGAGAGCAATGACTTGCTCGATGAGTATCCTATAAAAATAAATCTATTTTAATCAAATATGCTTGAAAGGTACTATTTGGTGAGAAATTAGAAAACTTAACTAACTAAACACTCTAGTGCACAGAATACTTCAATATGTTCAGAATGTTCAATATGTTACTGAACTCCGTTGCTCAAATTGTTGTGACTAAAAACAAATTTAGTCTGAAATATCTCATGAGTAATGACTTAAGATAAAATAAGTCATACCGTCAAATCCTATGAAATTGCCCTTTCGTCATAACTTTCCCGAAGCACAAAATTTTAGTAAAAAAAGAAAATATGAAAAAGTATTCAGTTTAAAGAAATTTTAAATTTCCTTCTAGATTTCGTATTCATTTTATGGCAACGCTAAGCACGTGGGTTAACCATAAGCTCAAACTATTTTTGAAGTCGGATGCAATGACATAATACATATATAAAAGTTGTCCGCTCTCAATACTGGCAACGCAAATTCATAGCAATTATCCCCCATTTCACTTAGTCTTGTGCAACCCAGTGTCACGGTGTCAGTGTCACGTCAAACTTAACTCATTCCCAATTCTGTGTTTTTAATACCATACAATGACTTTGTGTGTGTTTAAACAGTGTACTAATTACACTCTTACTGTTAAAGAAAGAATAAACGTATCTTTTCATGCGTAAGTACAATTTTTTTATAACTATCTTATTTATTATTTTATTTTGCTGCTAAATAATTGATTTTGTTTGTGGGAGTAAATGTGACAACGCTATATACTGCGACAATTTACCTACTACTTCACGTACGCTCACGAATAATTAGTGTGAAATAACGTCACGAAGTACATAGATATCTCTTTCTTACAACAAGTAAACCATATTATTCTTTCCTTCTCCCACAAATGATGTTACTGTATATATCGGGTAGGTGTCTATAGTTAAGTCAACGCCGTTTTTTTGTGCGGTAATGTTTGGGTATAACTTGTCTATGTGTAATTTGTCATTGGTCGGACGTTTAAAAGTCGTGCTAATTATTGCTGTTAAAACTTTTTTGAAACTGGTTAGAAGGAGTCAAAATACGTAAATGCAATTTGTTTTATCTAAAAATAAGCTTAAAATGTGGAATTTTTCTTTGATTTCACCTAATAAAAAAATGTTTATTTTGTGCGTTAGGGCGCTGGACAATGTTAAGTAGACAAACTCCATATGAATCGACCCGACATTGCCCTTTGTTATAATAGCACTAGGGTTGTCGCGTTTTTATATTAAAAATAAATATGGTTTTGTGCTTTTTACGGATTTCTTTTTCTTTATTAATGATTTTCATCCGTTTAATTAGACACATGAGTAAAAATTAAGTAAAAATTACTTTTAAGACAAAACCAAAGTGATTAAAATATGTTACCGTTTAGAATATATCTATATTTTGTTTTATACGTACATTTGGGAATAATAAATATTTAATCATTTTGATTTTATGTGGTATTTTTCGATTCTGATTTAATTTTGTAACAGTTATGTAGACAGTTTTTTTCACCTGCCTATCTAAATTATTTTATTTTAACGGTGAGACTCTTTATAAATCTGAAAGGTGAATATTTTTCTTACTTTATGATGATAATGGTCATGATGACACCCCTAGCCACAAAATATTTTTGTATGAACATTCCATAAAAAGTTTACATAACATTGCCCGCCTGATTTGAACGAAACCCAAGTTTACTATAAATATATTGTAAATGTAGTTCGCTTCTTTTCGTCAGTGTGCACCTCGACTCTTAGTATCATTAGTGTAAGTCTTCAAATGGCTTAAATATACACAATGGGCAAAGATATATTATGCACTTAATTTTGCTCACCTCATTTATTGGAAATTTTAGAATAACTACTCACAAATACTTAATTTTAAGCTTTCTATTGTATTATATAACATCTTATTAACCCGAATATACGACGCGAGTACCTTTCTTTTTATAATTTTTTTTAAATCAAACAAAATAGTTAAAAAAGCGGGCAATGTTAGAGGATTGGTCCGAATGTCTTTATTTATCATGTGATTATAAATGGTTTATCTAAATTTCAGGTTTTTGTGAAAGATGAAGTGGCGATGCAATGTTTTGTGGCACTCGGTTGGGGATTATCTTTCGTCATAATATTGATATACAGCCTCGTTCGCTACTTTACTCCTGGAGCTACTGATCGGTTTGTAACTTAAAATAGATTTTTTATTTCTTTAGTTCTTAAGTTTAAGCAATCGATAAATTAAAGTGCCTTTGACTTTAACGGTTATGAAAATGAAACAAATATAATACAAAGTTGGTACAACCAAGTATAGATTTGCAGACAAATTGATTCCCTTAAATACTTAAATATAAGTAAAATTTATTAATTAGTTTATGTTGCAAATTACCATTTTTTGTAAGCTTTTGCGGACATATTTATTACTTTATGACTCTTTAGATGTAATATAATTGTACACAAAGTATATTAATAGTTTACCGTACAAGAATATTTTCGGTGGGTGTATTACACTATCTAATATAATTAATCGGGCAAACACTATTTCTTATTCTATCTAACAGCAAGTGTTAAAAATCTTTGATCAAAGACTGTATGAATCAAAATACCATATAAATATGTTTCAAAGATCTATGATCCTAGATACGCCATAGGGTAATAGCCTCCTCAACTGTACGAATAGCTTCAACCATTTTAGAAATATGCTATATTTATTGCTACGGCGCTGACAGCGATTTATGACAGCTTAATTAAGCGAATTATATGAGTTAATAATTTGAATTTGAATTTCAATTAAATTATCTATGTATGTTTACATTTAGCAACTTAATAACAGCCATTTATTACAGATTGGCTAATATTTTATTATTTGACATGCATTATTATAGTAATCGATAGTCTTTAAGTTAAGCTATGCTTATATAGTAGGCATAAATGAAATCGAAAACAACTAATATTTTAAACACTAAAGTTGTCCTACTTACTACTTGACTTGATAAAAAAGAGTTAAAGTAAGACAAAGCCCGTTTCTCTTTGTGTATCTTTCGCGTGCCCGCACTTAATCCCATCACTCCACCCAAGTGCTGTCTGTCACTTGATAAGGAATTTATTCCCTAAACTCTTACCTGCATGGAACAACTGTTAACTCGCAGGGATTATTATATCGTACAACTTGGGTATCAAGGTAATAGAAATAATATGTATAAAAGAAAGTTATGCCACTCTATAAACGTTCTCTATTTTTTAGATGCTGGATGGACCAGAGTGATATTTTTTGGATCATTATCATTCCAGTTGTTGCATCACTTTTCGCTTCGTTTGGTAAATAAACCTCAATCGCTTATTTTTTAAACGTATTTCAAATATTTTTTGCTTGTAATATCTTTTAAACAGCTTGCCAGGTTATTGAAAAGTTAGACATATTTTAAGTTAGTAATAAATTACTTTAACATAGTTTCTATAGGAGCAAATATGATTTGATTAGTTTAACGAATGCAGGTTATATTGATTGATTTTTTTTATTGA
The DNA here is from genome assembly GCA_923062675.1 of Marasmarcha lunaedactyla. Lineage (NCBI taxonomy): Eukaryota > Metazoa > Arthropoda > Insecta > Lepidoptera > Pterophoridae > Marasmarcha > Marasmarcha lunaedactyla. The sequence goes on along the minus strand of OV281339.1, from coordinate 14,791,795 downwards.
AAAAGGATTACTTAGACGTTGGTTTTCTATCTCACCTGATGGAAAGTGACGATGAAGACAAAGGTGTTACACGTCTATCCACGAAATACCTATTCACTCGACGCTTGAAAGAACTAGGACTATAGTTTTCTGGAAAAACAGACGCAGGCATTTCATTCCACACCTTAGCGACCCGCACCAAAAAGGAACTATCGAAGCTGTACAAAGTACATATTTTGCATTATATAGCGAAACGCGAATTAGCTCACATCAGCAGTAATTATCATTTAAATAGACGCAAAACTGTACGGTTTTTCACTTTTACGAACAACTTCCTACGTGTGCACACTTTGTAACCTATCAAGAAAATAAATCAAGATAATTCATCAAGTATCAAGTTTTATTATTTATCAAGACAACAGCATCGTACGGACCAACAAGGGCCCGTACATATGGTCCTTCGAGCTTCAAGAAGCAATCAGCAAGGATTTTTCGTGTTTTTGTGTATTTCTTGAGTGATAGCGAATCGGTTCGCCGGCCTCCCACCAGCGGGTCTCCCCGGTTGAATTGAGAAGGCGCATATATTGCTTGAGAGATTACAGAAGCACTGAAAGATTCGACGACCTAAAAGTCATTCCACGCGTCAAGATATCAAGTTATCAAGATTTAAGAGTTCTTCAATCAAAAGAAGTACCTACCTACAGTTAAAGTCAGTCAAGTTGACTTTTCATTGCAGTTTTATCAAGTTTTCTTCTATCAAGAGAAGACAAATATCGTAAAAGTCTTATCAAGTTTCATTTTCAAGTTTTCTTCTATCAAGAGAAGATAAATATCGTAAAAGTCTTATCAAGTTTCATTTTCAAGTTTTCTTCTATCAAGAGAAGATAAATATCGTAAAAGTCTTATCAAGTTTCATTTTCAAGTTTTCTTCTATCAAGAGAAGATAAATATCGTAAATCAAGTTTTCAAGTTTATCAACCTACAAGCAGTCGCAGTCTCATAAATTTTACTTATCAAGATGGAATCTATCATGGAGACTCAACAGCAGTTGGCAGAAGCAATAAGGAAGGCGCTGTCGAATTTCAAGAAAGATGGCCCTGATCGCAAGACTCACGAAAACGTAAAGAGACGTATCGAGACGTTGGATATGAACTGGGCGGAGTTTCAACGAAATCATGACGTTTTAACTCAGCACCAGAACCCAGAACATGAATATTTTACGAGCTTTTTTTATGAAGACACAAAAAAGCTATATACCGAGACAAGAGATTTTTTTCAAAAATCCTTTAAACCTGCACCGCTCTCGTCACTACCTACAGTTAGCGATTTAGTGAGGTCACCAATCGCATCCCCAACATTAAAAGCAAAGGATCCGTGGGCACAATCAATACCCACCGCCAGCGCGCCCATCTCTCATGGTACCAATAGCAAGATGGACGACATGATGAGGAAACAGACAAGTCATTTTAAAGCATTCCAGCGCACCGTAGCAAGTATGAAAGTCGAAAATATGAAAGAAAAATGGGAGTTTGATGACGCCCTCAAGTCTCTCTATTTTCGCTGGCAAGCAATAGATACACTTCACTGGGAAATCGACAGTGAACCACAAGGGCCCGTACATATGGTGAACTACAAGGCTCTAATAAAGAATATGAAAACGCATATAGTAAGTACGAACAACAATACAATGATGCAAAACGAACCATAAATAGCAAGCTATGGTCCGTGTCCCACCGTGAACAATCCACCCCTAAATTAGAAATACCAATATTTACGGGGAACTATCAACAGTGGACATCATTTAAAGATCTTTTCTGTGAAGCTGTACACAATAATCCATCGCTGTCCAACGCTCAGAAAATGCAGTTCTTGAAAAGCAAGATGAGGGGTGAACCAGAACGCATGATTCAACATCTACAAATAAGTTCTGAAAATTATCAAGCTAGCTGGGAAATTCTTAACCATCGTTACAACAACAAGAAAGTCATATTTACATCCCACATGAATATTCTAATGAACATCCCAGTTATGCAACAAGCAACCTCCACACAAATCAAGCGACTCCATGACGTCACCAAAGAATGCATCAATGCTATAAAAAATTTAGAAATCAATATAAGCACGTGGGACCCAATTCTTATTCACATTCTGAGCCCAAAACTAGACGCAGAGACTCATAATGAATATATGGCTTCATTAGAATGTCCTAGAGAATTGCCGAAAATGAGTGATTTTTTGGCGTTCTTAGAAAACAAGTTCATCGCCCTTGAATCATCTCGACACAAACTAGAAGCCGGCAACAAGAGCAACTCAAACACAACATCTGTTCATTCGAAACAAGAAAAATCTTTTACATACAAACAATATCATTCAAGCAACAAGGCCATTTCTCAAAATCAACTCTCAACAATTTACAAATTATGTTGCCCTATTTGCCAAAGCAAGGAACATGGAATTTATTATTGCGCAAAATTCCTAGACATGACACCGATAGTTAAAAGGCAAACAATTACGAAACTTAACTTATGCATTAATTGCCTATACAAACACAAATGCCGATGCCGCCAGTGCAACGGAAATCATAATTCCATTTTACATGACGCATTTGTCAAACCTCGCAACATAACACCGGAATTGATGTCAAAATCCACGTGCGGCAACGCAGCGGAAAATACAAGTATGCATATTGCACAACAACAGAATATTCAAGAAATTCTACTTTCAACTGCAATTATTGAAATTAAGGGCGCGGATGGCGTTTACAGAAAAATGCGAGCTCTCATCGACCAAGGCTCCCAAGTATCAGTAATCACAGAGAACGCGGCTCAACAGTTAGGGCTCCCGCGAGAAAAATGTAGCGGAGTCATAACCGGGGTTGGCACCAAAAACACCACCTGTAAAGGAAAAATCAAGATTAGCTGTAATTCTTTAACAGAAAATTACAAGTTTAATACAGATGTTTACATTATGAAAAGTTTAACAAGAAACTTACCTAACTATTCCTTCGAACAGCCTGCATGGGAATACTTACGCAACATAAAGTTAGCCGACCCTGATTTCAACATTAGCAGACCTATCGACATCCTCCTGGGAGCAGAAATTTATTCTAATATAATAATGGGGGGTATGCGCCGAGGTGGTAACATGACCCCTATTGCGCAACAAACACGCCTCGGATGGATTTTGTGCGGCAAGGCACACACTTTACACTGTAATGTCATCCTAAACAACATCGAAAATATTCATCAATTTTGGCAGATTGAAGATATACAAGACAACCAGCAACTTTCTCTCGAAGATGATGTGTGCATAGAATTTTACAAGAAAACCACAACAAGATGCTGCGACGGAATATATCAAGTCAGACTTCCATTGAAACCTAGCATACAAGATTTGGGTGAATCAAAGTACAAGGCCATTGCACAATTTCATCAACTAGAGAAGAAATTCAGTAAAAATAAATTAATTGCTGATGAGTACAAAACATTTATCGACGAGTACATAGCGCTCGGACACATGATACCCGAGCGCGAAAACGTCACACGTGACTATTTTATGCCGCACCATTGCGTCATACGAAAAGAGTCCGTAACTACTGCACTAAGAGTTGTTTATAATGGCTCTGAAATATCAAGTAATGAAACAAGCCTAAACGATTGCATGTATAAGGGTCCAAACCTTCAAAAAGACCTACTTGAATTAATTTTACACTGGAGATCGTACAGAGTAGCATTCACAGCGGATATAGAAAAGATGTTTAGACAAATCTGGGTACATCCTGAAGACCAGAACCTTCAAAAAATCGTCTGGCGTCACTCACCGCACGAATTATTAAGAGAATATCAACTAACTACAGTGACCTACGGCACCAAGGCCGCCCCCTACCTTGCAATGATGACGCTCTTGCAATTAGCCGAAGACGAAAAGCATGCTTACCCGGAGGCTGGAGAGATCTTAAAAAATCGCCTGTATACTGATGACCTGATCCACGGCGCTGACGATATCGATAAAGCACTGTTTCTGAAAAAATCTCTGGAAAAACTACTTCAGTCTGGTAAATTTCATCTAAGAAAATGGAAATCTAATTATCAAGAATTGTTAAAAGAAAACGAAGATTGCGAAAAACAAGAAAATTATTCGTTTAATCAAGCTGAATCAACAAAGACCCTGGGCATCGGCTGGAACCCACAACAAGACAAATTTATTTTTCAAACAAAAATTGAACCTCTAAATGAAAACATAGTTACTAAACGACGTCTACTCTCCGATAACTCCAAGTTATTTGACCCAGCAGGGTGGCTCACCCCTGTCTCTACCAAGATGAAAATATTATTTCAAAGAACATGGGATGCTAATATTCAATGGGATGATGAGATACCTGAAGACATTAAATCTGAATGGTTGAAAATTAGACATGATCTGAAAAACTTATCAGAAATAACAGTTCCACGCTGGCTAGGTACAAGCACTGGCATAGATATTGAATTACACGGCTATTGCGACGCCTCTCAAAAAGCGTACGCTTGTGTAATATATTGCAAGTTAGATCAAGATGGAAAACGGAAAATTACGTTAGTTGCTGGAAAATCTAAGCTAGTACCACACAACAAAAAAGTTTCTTTGCCAAGATTAGAGCTTTGTGGGGCGAATCTTCTTGCAAAATTAATGTGCAAAGTTACACAATGTTTACCCAACAACAACATGAAGGTCTTTGGATGGGTAGACTCAACTGCTGTTCTCGGCTGGATTCAAGGAAGCCCAGAGCGATGGTCATCATTTGTTGCAAACAGAGTCCGGTATATAACTACTATAATCCCCTCGGGCAACTGGCACTACGTAAAATCAGCTGACAACCCTGCAGACTGCGCCAGTCGAGGAACCACAGTTATTCAACTCAAGTCACACGAATTATGGTTTCAAGGATCTAGCTGGCTCCCTACCTACAATAGTTTGAAGCAAGAAAATACTACCTACCAAACAAACGAGGAAGTTATAAAAAATCAGCTAGTTGCAGCCTTAGTACAAAAAGAAAGTATTATACGAAATATAATTAACAAATACAGCTCGTTAAATAAAGCTGTGCGCGTACTAGCATGGGTACGTCGTTTTATAACAAGAAAACAAGATACAGAAAGAAAATATTTTCTTACGCTGCAAGAGTTGAAAAATGGAAAATTAATGATTATCAAGCAAGTACAAAGAGATGAATTTTCAGAAGAGATTGAAAATATAGAGAACGACAAAAACATCCCCGCTAAGAGCAAGTTATTATGCCTCAACCCATTCCTAGACCGTCAAGGTATTTTAAGGGTTGGCGGCAGATTAAAACACGCATATATAAGTAGCGAAATGAAACATCCTATAATTCTACCATATGAAAATAAATTAACAGAATTAATAATTGATGATGCGCACAAACTTACGTTTCATGGCGGGGCTCGAGTTACATTGGCATTATTAAGACAAAAATATTGGATTACAAGTGGTAATAGAGCTATAAAGAAACTAATTCGCAAGTGTGTCATCTGTAAGAAACATAACCCTCGAACACAAGATCAGCTGATGGGGGACCTACCAGATGCACGTGTGAATCCATCACGTCCAAAAAAAAACCAACAAGGGCCGTGGCATAAAAACCACCAAGGGTTACGTAGTAGTCTTTGTATGCATGGCCACGAAGGCTGTGCATTTAGAGCTGGCTTCAGATCTCTCAACATCAACCTTCATCGCCGCCCTTCGTCGGATGTCAGCCCGCAGAGGTACACCAAGGCATCTCTACAGCGACAACGGCCGTAACTTCGTAGGGGCAAACAGAGTTCTTCAAGAAGAGTATCAAGATATTCTACAAGATATTCTTCATTGAATGCAGACTTTGAAAAAGAAATTGCTGCAATGGAAATCACGTGGCACTTTAATGCTCCAGCATGGCCTACAGCAGGAGGCTTATTTGAAGCAGCAGTAAAGAGCTTTAAGTTCCACTTCAAGAGAGTAATTGGAGAACAAACACTCACCTTTGAAGAGTTCTCCACGCTGCTGACACAAATAGAGGCGTGTCTAAATTCACGTCCCCTATGTCCTATTAGTGAAGATCCTGAAGATTTAAACTTCCTTACACCATCTCATTTCCTCTCAAGTGGACCGGTGCTAACTTTAATAGAAACAGAAAGAGACCTACGAACCCGTTGGCAACTCACTCAAAAAATTTTACAAGATCTATGGAAACGCTGGCGTCATGAATACCTAGCTCAATTGACGTCTAGATGTAAATGGAAGCAAGTTAAAGAAAACATCAAGGAAAACGACGTGGTACTCATAAACGAAGACAACCTTCCCCCAGGCAAGTGGGCAATGGGTCGAGTCGTCGAGCTGCACCCTGGTCAAGACGGGCTTGTACGAGTGGTCACACTGAAAACGAAGTCTGGCTATCTCAAACGTCCTGTGACTAAAGTCTCAGTTCTATCCGAATATAAACAAGATATCGATATGAATAAACAAGATCAAAACACCGACAAGCAAGGTCAAAACAATAAAACAAGAATCAAGAAAAATAAATAAAACTTCACGTCAATGCTTACTGCAATACTATTTTTTATGACTTTAGTATCAAGTTCACAATGCATGGTAAATACAACAAGTTTTAGAGAAAATCAAGGACTGTTTTTTGACAAAGTATCTGACATGCAACTTATCAAGAATGATTGGAAACTCGTCATATTCTATGCAATGGAACCTTATTATAAAGGCATGAAAGCTCTACAAAGTTATATTTCAACATTAGACGACACGTGCGCAACAGTAAAACAACAAACACATTGCCACGCTATGCTTCTACAATTACGTCACGGAATCTCCGACCTAGAGTATTACAATCAGTTGCTAATGAGTCACCATACAAGAGCGCGTCCTATCACAAGTAAGGACCACCAACGACGCAAGAGACGAGGCGCTGTCAACGTAATAGGATACATCACAAGTGAGCTATTCGGCGTATTGGACGAGAGATTCGCCGAACAATATAGAAAAGATATAAAATTAATAAGATCAAATCAAGAACATCTTGTCAAGCTATTCAAGAACCAAACTTCAATAGTCGAAGCCGAACATAATATTATAAAACGCATGGAGGTCATTATGAATCAACAACATAAAATATTAAATCAACACATGAATGAATTAAAAATTGCCTTAGATCAAGCTAAGAATGCTCTACAGTCAAATATCATACTTAATGACTTCGCAATAACATCCATAATTGCGAGCAATATGTTAAACAATCTAAAAGGTTTACAAAACAATATGTTAGATACTGTTACTGACGTTTATCAAGGGCGTCTCAGTTTACACTTAATAACTCCAGAGCAATTAACTGAACAATTAAGTATGATATCAAGCCAACTACCTAAAGACACAAGTTTGCCTGTTGAAAATATACATACAGATTTACGGAAGATATACGAACTCTTATCAGTGAGGGCAAGGATTCTACAAGATTATCTCATTTTTGAACTAAGGATACCACTGATAAGCAGGGATTCGTTTGAAATTTCGAAAATAGTACCAGTACCTCGCCAGCAAGATGGCTACAGCGTTTCTCTGGTGCCCATATCACCATACGTGGCGGTGAATCTTAGGAAAGATGCCTACATACCGATGACGGAGTATGACGTAAGATCATGCATTACACAACCTGAGGTCTACTACTGCCGCGGCTCGAAACCAGAGTACCACATGAACGCAGATCAACATTTTTGTGAGCTAGAAAATAAAGAATGTAAAATTATTTACTCACATTGCGAAACGAAATGGATAGACAGTTTTACAATAAACACTTACATTTATTTTTGCTGTGAACAGAAGTGCAATGTACGAGTTATGTGCGAGGATCGTATGACAGTACGCCAGCTGATCGGCGCCGGCCTCGTTCATTTAGACAACGGGTGTATGATAATGACAGACAAGGTCACTATATACCCTCACAAAATTCATGCAAGTGAAGCCAGGTATCATACAAAATTGTACATACCTACCATGTCGCCGATAAATCACATCTTGAACATTACAATACCCGACATCAAGACGTCAAGGTTAAATCAAGCGAAGTCGGATTTACATCAAGTAGAAGAGAAGATCAAGCTTCTCAAAGTGAATGAGAATGATGTCCTAGCCGAGGCAGAGGTTCTATCCTCTCATGACGTCCACCAGTACTCCGCGATATACGCAATAGTCGCAGTACTTGGCGTCGCTGGCGGCATCTACCTGTGGCAGCGTCGTGGATGCAGCGGCAGATGGCGAGTCCCGAACCCCGCGAGGCAGCAGCAGGAGCCCCCCGAGACGGCGCCCCCCAACACCCACGCAGCCCCGGATCAAGTCAACATACAAATGCAAGACAAGGCCACTTCACCGTGTTTTAAGAAAATTAGTTTTAGTACTTAACTTTTTTACATGTTTTAACTTTTACAACTTTTAATTTCTTTTATTTTAAATGGTTTTCAAGTAAACTTTTTTGTTATTCTTGTAATTAACGTAAATTTATACCTACTCATTTTCTCAGCATCCTCATCTCACGCCCGGGAATATGTACAAAGTACATATTTTGCATTATATAGCGAAACGCGAATTAGCTCACATCAGCAGTAATTATCATTTAAATAGACGCAAAACTGTACGGTTTTTCACTTTTACGAACAACTTCCTACGTGTGCACACTTTGTAACCTATCAAGAAAATAAATCAAGATAATTCATCAAGTATCAAGTTTTATTATTTATCAAGACAACAGCATCGTACGGACCAACAAGGGCCCGTACAGAAGCGTTTGGTTCGACTTCTTGGAATGTCTACTATAAAGGGATGGAAGGCCTGTCTGCGTCTAGTAGTCCGATGTAAGAAGGGTGTGATTTCAACCTGATCAAAAAGAGCATTCGCGCTCTGTCCAAAATGTAATCTGTAGAAGACTGCTAAACTGGCAACTTTCCGACGATGGTCGAGGCTTTGCAGTTTTTTTCGGGCTCTTCGGTCGACTGCGTCCATTGCTTCAAGTTGGTACTTTGCAGAACCATCTCAAAGGTGGCTACAGTATTCCATACAAGATCGAACTTGAGCTGTGTTCAAATTAAGTAGCTGTTCAGGGCTGAAGTACCGTCGGACCTTCGAGATGATTCCCAACTTCTTTGAAGCAGTTTGAGCCATGGACACAATTTGTTGCCCGAAGTTTTGTTGGGACGATATAGTTACGCCCAGAAGCCCTAGGTGGTCGGTTAAGGGTACAGAAACATTTTGGAAAGTGGGCGTTAGGTCAAAACTGCTCTTTTTCGCAGAGAATATACACGCCTGTGTTTTTGACGGGTTAAATTGGACTCAATCATGGACTCTCTCAAAGCTCGGATTTCTTGAGGACTCGCTAAGTGCATTGGACATGTATCTCTCTACACCGGTGCTGTCATCAGCGTAACCAATAACGCCTGGTGTTAGCAGGTCATTAATGTGCAGCAAGAATAACGTTGCAGAGAGAACAGATCCCTGAGGTACCCCAACATTAATTGCCATTTGGTTAGAAGAACAGCTGTCTAAGACTACTCGAATCGACCGTTCCCTCAAAAAATTAGATATCCAGTCGCAGAGCCCATTAAGTTTTCCGTATGCTGGAAGCTTACTCAAGAGACCATCATGCCAGACCCTATCAAAAGCCTTGAAAATGTCTAAGGATACAGCTATTGCTTCACCGTGAGCCTCCAAGGCTTCGCTCCATAAGTGAGTGGCATACACAAGAAGATCTCCAGTCGAGCGTCCACTGCGAAAAGCATATTGGTTATCACAAAGGAGCTCGTTGGATTCAAGGTATGCCAGGAGACGATTGTTCAATACACGCTCCATTACTTTGCAAAGTATGGAGGTGATTGCAATAGGTCGATAGTTGATAGGATCCGCACGGCTTCCCCTCTTTGGTACTGGTTGCACGTTAACCAGCTTCCAGGATTTAGGGACCTTTCCGGATTCCAGAGAAATTCGATACAGGCGCGTTCGAATGGGAAAACACTCGGCTGCGCAGTGTTGTAACACAACTGCAGGTATGCCATAGGGGCCGGTTGCCTTATTCACGTCTAAATTCTGCGAGCATTTAAGAACCTTCTTTTGGCGAATATGAACGGTACCCATTTTGGGGCCGAACTGAGGTAACTGGGGTGCTTTCTTTTTTGCGGTGTGGGTCAGTGAACCGTCCGGCTTCCTCACAATGGCAGCGATGGGCGACAGAAGTTCGACTCCACCGACTTGGCCAGAGACCAGAAAGCTGTGCTTCCTGAAGGATATGGCACTATCTTGTCTCCGATGTGGCCAATGTGAAATGAAATACTCCATTGCTTGGCCCATCACACTTGATACAGCGTCAGCGCAGCTCGTCTTATACCAATCTGCTGACTTGTATCGCCATACTCGCCTTGATCCTTTTGGGCAGGTGTCAGGTGGCGAGTACTGCGACACAGATTTCACCACGCAGTGATCGGATGTCCCTAAAGGTGCAGTTACTGACACCGAGCACCTGTCAGGATCAGTTGTCAGCAGAAGGTCTAAGCAATATGCAGTGTGGCCAGCAACGTCGGCGATGCGCGTGGGCTCAAGCTCTGTGGGCTGTGGCAGTAAGTCGTTCAACATTAACTTAACATATTTTCCTTCACCTTTACCTCTACATCCAAAAACCTTTTACAGTGTTCAATGCCATTTAACAAACGAAGAAAGTTAAGTGGAATCCGATAGAGTATAAATTAATTTGCCAACCCCCCCAAGGATCCCAGGTTAATGTTAGTTAATGGGTAGAAATTGTAGCGCAAGGCACAATTTATATACTTTATTTATTTTTTATTATCTATAATATTTAAATGATATTTTTATATATAAAATCGGCATCATATAAGAATTAATTTGGTCACCATATATATATATGGTGCACTATAGCGCACAAGATGTGTTCAACTAAGTTTATTAAAATGTTGTTTTTTATGTTTCATAAATTTTTCAACATTAAAATTATTTAAATTTAAATTTTTAAGGATGGTCTGTATAGTTGCATAAAATGCTTTAAATACCTATCACAAAATGTAGTTAAATATAGAAAAATAGTGTAATGCTAGCTGAGATGATTTTTTTGTCTATTTATTTTTACAAAATAAAATTGAAGTCTCTAATTGATAGTTAAATAAAGATGGTGAGAGTATTTACCGTAGTGGGAGACGTATGTGATTCATCGGTCTTGTTGAATCAATTGTTTTATTTATTGCAATTTTTCTTCCGTAACAGGAGTCAAAGGACAACGCTTATTTCTTCATCCTTCAAATTTAAGCGCACTTGAAGAGGTTAAAATTTGGAACAAATTTATTTTTACTTTGAAATTATAGAATTTTCAAAAAATATAATACTCCCCGTATTTAATACATAAAAACTTTTTTTGCTAAACTTTCTGAATGGCCTGGTACAGATATTAGTAGGCTTAGATATTTTCGGAAGATTAACAACCGATTTTTAAAAACACCTCGTAAATATAAAAGTTTATGTAGTAATTGAAGTGAATTATTTTAGTTTTTTTGGTGAACGTGGTGCGAGTACTGCTGACCAAGCTACACCCTGCATCGTCCCAGCAAGCGAGTGTCGCTGCTAAGAAAGCGGCCAGAGCTGCCCTTATATTGGTATGTTATTTCTTATTATAATACAGTAGACAGAAAACGATCACACGACTACCTGATGATAAGAAGCAACCGTGTCCACGGACATCATTAATCTTAAGTGTAATTAATTAATATATCGGCTCATTATTAATTTTCGGTCGTAGGTTTCAGCACAAATTACTCTGTTCCTGTAAAGGTTACGGAACAGAGATATTTGCAGAACACATAATTTTTTTGGAACTTAAACGAGAGATATTTTAATGCAGTAACACCTGGATTAAAATATCTCTATAACAGATCAGATTTACAGATCTCGGCTTGACTTTCGTACGACCAGCTAGGTGGTGTAGTATTAAAAAATAATGTTTCGTTTCAGACATGCAAGGAAACGTATTCCAACTAGCCACGTATTCCAAGTACCTATCTTGCAGGCGTATTGTATCAATGTATAAAGTCATTACGACCAGTTGATTTGATAAAAGTCTTAATGATTTTAATATTCCGTTTCCTTTATTTTTGCTGCCCGAGGGATTCTTTGGACATACGTATATTGCAAAGATGCTAGTATACATACTTTGCCTGATTCTATTTACTCGTATCGGCTTGCAGTTTCACTGGATATTTCTTTCTTTATGATGACGTATGTATTATATAATCTGCTTGTGACATCTTTCTCGGTACATTTCCTATATACTTCAGTGTAAACCCTGTAGATTCCTGTATTGTACGTTTGGGTGAAAGGGTGGTTGCGGATTTCTTGACGCCGTGATCATCGTATAAACATGACCTTATTGTTACTTCACTATTTTAAGAGGACAATCTTAATTTTTATTTGGAAAGAATTATTTACTTAGGTCCTCCAGGAAACCACAAGACCACAGTATTCTGGTTAGTCAAATATTCATTGGAAGAAAAAAGGAATTACAATGATAAATACGGGTGACTCTGCAAAAGGAACAGGCTGTTTTGTATTATTTAAACAGATTATACTTCTCTGGCTCTGTAATTCCATAGGGAACTTTAATAGACATGATAGAAAAGTGTGTTTAAGTAATGAATTAAGTCAAAACGATAAGAAAAAGACAAAAACATACGCAACTTCAATAAAAATATAGTCAAGAAATCTTAACTTTAGAATGTTCATTTCACATATAGCTTAAGACTCCTTTTGAAGCCATTGCTCATTATGGCTTTGAAACTGACACAAGTTCCGTAAAGTAAATACGAAAAATTACTTTACTAATCATGATTACGAAGCAAAGAGTTTGAATCAGATAATTTTGGTTTTCCATTTTATACTGAATAAGATCAACTTCCTTGGAGAAACCACATTAATCTTCACGTTTTTTTATTAAAAGTAAACTTTTTAACTTGTTAACTGAAAAAAAGAAAACAATATATAATTTTATGTTAAAACATCTCAAAAGCGCAAGGTGCCTCATTCAATTTGCATAAAATTAGGTTATAATATTAGGTCATTACCTACATATGAAATTGGCGTTTTGTAAGGGAGGAACATAAGTCAATTTAAAAAAAAGTTAATAAAGCTATTAAATCAAAGTATGTACCATTGCTATCTATGCACTTTTGCCATCTCATAGGTAGTTCATTGATCCTTTTACTACAAAAACCATTCGGACGTGAATCAATAAAATCGCTTTGAAGGCGCTTTGGGCTGCCCTATCGGCGCTGAATTTTTTCCTTTGCAAGAAGTTAATCAGATTTCGAATAAAATAGTAATAGTAGTTGCATCTGTTCGAGAAGGTCCGGGAAGTACGGTGGATGTCTTAGACATTCCTATTGAAGCTCCTCTAACTTGGTAGCCGTCTGTTGTTTAGTGTGTGGTCTAACGTTGCCCTGAAGCTGCAGTGGCCTAGAGCGATTAACCAGCCTCGGTTGTTTAGCAGCTAGCTTTTCCATCATGATTTGCAGTTGCTGACAATAAACATATGCCGTAATCGTCTGGCCAGATTTAAGAAAGCTGTAGTGAACGACACCGGCACTAGTCCACCAAACGCTTACAAGAAACTTTATTTGATTAAATTTTCGCTTGGAGCAGGATTTGGCTAGTTCGCCAGGGCTCAACCAATGCGATGAGCGTTTCCAATTGTCCTAATGGATCCACTTTTTATGGAAATTCAATGACTCGATTTAAAATCCTTTCATTATTGTGCCGGTTGAGTAATGTAACGCTGCAGTTGACGCGCGTTTGTCGGTTTGTTGCACTCAATTCATGAGGTACCCACCTTTGAAGCTCTTTCACGTTCCCAATTTGCTTCAAGTGGATTAGAGGACTAAAGCAGTTTTGTCATTAACGCCGCAACCGCAGGTCGAAATTTCCAGAACGAAAACGTTGGAACCAAAAACGCACTGTGTTACCTTTTTGCGACACCGCCGCCATAAACAGCATTTATAATTCCGTTTCTGCAGCACTGGTGCAATATTTCAAGTTTTCCATTTTGTAAAATAAGTGACACAATGAAAAACCAAAATGGAAAAATCAAACGAATTACAGTTTTCGAAACACAAATGCGTGAGTACGTAGCTGTATAAATTTGAAATTGGAATTCTTAATCAAAGATGAGATAATACAGATCAAAGTAGCCAGTACGACAAAGCGCCAATTTCATATGTAAGGCCCTAATATATACACATCAAAAAAGTCTAAGCAACATATTATTATACAAATTTGAAATGTACAATGTAGTTTCACAATAAATCGTTAGTATTTTATTATTTAAATGATTCTTAAGTGTCTTTTCAAAGTAAAAAGTCAATTGTTTTTTATTATATTTATTTTTATTACATAAATTAACAATATCGAGAGTACTGTGTCATTCGTTGTACAAACTAAGATGCCTAAGCAACTAAACTTTTTATAAATTTAATGAAATTGTTAAACAAAGTTAAATAATTGTAAAAGAAATTGGACGCCTCTGTTGTTTAGAACTTGCTGACACCGATTATCCATAGACTCGATGAGACTGTTTATGTTGTCCTACGGCAATTGCTCCCAATGAAATTTTAGTAAGTCCATCAGTTGTCGGGATGTTGTCACTCCGCCCAAGTCTTCTAAAACACGTCTCTGGAGCATGTCCCATGCGTGCTCGATGGGGTTGAGGTCTGGCAATTGTGCACGCCAAGGCAATACCCGGATGTTTTCCCATGCCCAGTACTCCCTGGTGTGCAAAGCTGTATGCGAACGTGCATTACCATGCATCAACGTAATGCATAGGCGTAGGCTTGGGCGCTAACAACAACACCACTTGTGTTTTGTAGCCTTAAACCTATCTCTCGGGCGGTTAACATCGGCTCACCTTTTGCGGTCAGTTGCATGTATCGGTCTTGCAATGGTAATGGAATGGTTGTACTCCTTCCGCGGCCTCGGTGCTGCTCGGCAGGATCTCCCGTGTTAGTGTAACGCTGATAAAGACGACAAATAACGCTTTTGTTGACACCAAAATATTGTGATACTTCAGATTGATTGCTTCCCGCTTCCAACATCCCTACAGCTCTCAGCATTTCGTGTGAGGTCAAATGACGTCGCTCCATGTCGTAAACAATGTCTTACAATAAAAAAAATTGTCAATAATCAATAAAACTTAATAATAGTAAATGATTACAAACACTCACGCCATACAAAGAAAACGCATTAAAATTCGAAAACTTTGTGAAAAAACAAATGAAAGTCGAATTTTTTTTTACAACCAGCCAGTATGTCATCTAGAACAAAAAAGTTAACTTTAGTACTACCTACTTGGTAAGAAAAGATATAATTATTGATTAAAAAATTTTTAATAATGTGTGTAGCTTAGACTTTTTTGATGTGTGTTCAAGTCTCAGTAAGAGTTGTATTTTCAAAAATTTAATCCATTGTTTTTTTTTAATTTACAGACACCATTGTTTGGACTTCATTTTATACTGATACCCCTGCGCCCACAGGCGGGTTCACCTGGTGAAAATGTCTACCAAGTGATTTCTGCCCTCATCACTAGCTTACAGGTTTGACAAAAAAACGAAATATTTTAAACTAAACAAAGAATAATGGTAAATTTACCGAATCTTGGCACCTAGTTTAATCTAACTAAAAGTCTACTGAACATTGTTATTTATTAAGGTATCCTACGAAAGTTCGTACCAATTTAACTTTGATTTTCTATTAATAGATTTAATTGACTGACTCTGAATTATATTTTTACCACAAAAGAACCAATAGTTCTTTTTTTTTTATCTTTATTTTTTTAAAGGGAATTTAATTTTATAAGTAATAGGTCTTTACCTATGAAACTGCCGTTTTGCCGTACTGGCCATTTCAAATGAAAATATTTTTTTTTTACTGATAATTCTAATTTCAAATTAATTTTATTTGACAAACATGGAATTCTTTTTCTAAAATCGTCATTTGTTTAATAGTTAGTGTTTTGTTTTCAACGCATTCGAACATTTTTCGTCATCATGGATAAGTTAAAAATTCGAGTAATTATGGAGTATGAGTACCGTCGTGGCAGCAAAGTGGCACAAGCGGCACGCAACATCAACGACGTTTACGGAGCGAACACTACAAACGAACGCACCACACGTTATTGGTTTACCCGCTTCCGATCTGGAAATTTTGACCTGAAAAATGAACCCCGTGGTCGTCCGAAAACTTTGGTCGACAATGACGAATTAAAGGCAATTGTGGAAGCTGATGAAACTCAATCCACAGCTGAATTAGCAGCAGCTTTCGACGTTAGCATCAAAACAATATTGGTCCATTTGCGTCAAATTGGCAAGGTAAAAAAGCTTGACAAATGGGTACCCCACGAACTCAATGACCGCCAGCGCGAAGTACGCGTGGAGACGTGCCTTGCACTGCTCAGCAGGCGTACAAATGAAGGAATTCTGAACCGCATTGTGACTTGTGACGAGAAATGGATTCTGTTTGACAATCGTAAGCGCTCAGCAAGTTGGTTGGACCCTAGTTCATCACCCAAACAATGCCCTAAACGAAAACTTACCCCTAGAAAAGTGATGGTCACTGTTTGGTGGTCTAACTGTGGTTTGGTAATTCATCACAGCTTCTTGCCAAACGGGACAAGCATTACTGCAGATGTGTACTGTGAAGAACTGAACACAATGATGGAGAAGCTCGCACGTCACCAACCAGCTTTGGTCAATCGTTCGGCTCCACTGCTCCTGCACGACAACGCGCGACCTCATACTGCACAGCAGACGGTCTCCAAGCTACAAGAGTTGGGGTTGGAAGTTCTCCGTCATCCGCCGTACTCACCAGACCTTGCGCCTACAGACTTCTACTTTTTCCAGAATTTGGATAACTTCTTGGCGGGAAAAAAATTCAATACCCGAGAGGCAGTACAAAATGCCTTTGAAGAATTTGTTGCCTCCCGTCCAGCTGATTTTTTCAAGAAAGGCATCAATAAGCTACCAATGCGTTGACAAAGATGCATTGATTGCATGGGTGATTATTTTGATTAATAGAAATAAAAAATATATAAAAAAATTACGCTTCATTTATTTCGTGAAAAACGGCAATTTCATAGGTAAAGACCTAATATGTCAGTCCCACATTTTTTTACAATTACATAATACAAAATAAAACTAAAACAAAATATGAATACATCTTCATCATACATAAAAATATTACACTGGTGGACGTAAGTGTCCAAGAACAATTTCATAAACTATTTGTGCTGGATATTTTGTGGGTGCCGAGAAATAGCTTTGGAAGATTCCTAAGTCTAACAACTCGATTTGAAGTGAAGATAAAGCATTATCTCTAACACTCTGGTTCTTGACACATTCCATCAAGATATGGTATAAGTCTTCTTCTTTATTGCAAGTTTCGCAGTATAGTGAATCTATTTTACGCATAAGGTGTTTGAACTTTTTTGATGGAATGAGTCCTGAGCGACATCTCAGGGCTGTTTTAATAAGCAAAACTTCCATGTCACAGTCTTCAAACCAGGGGTAGTGAGGAGGCTTTGCTTGTATAGTTTTATACTTGTTAGTTGCTTGCATGTGGGCATCCCAATTTTTTGACATATTTTTTATACAATTTAAGTTGTTCTGAGTAATATGGTGTTAATATCCTAATTTCATAAATGTATTTACCTCCTTGCATCATGGCATCTTTCGCTATAGCGTCAGCCTCCTCATTACCTCTTAAATAGATATGGGACGGCACCAATTGCAACCTCAGAATAACACCTTGTCTTTGAAAATATAATATTTTCTGAAGAATTACATAAGCTATTGGAACTGCTCTGTGTCCATGAGCACATTTCAATAAATGTTGAAGACCACTTTGGATATCCGACAGGATAACGAATTTGTTATATTAATTGTTGCGTGCGTGTGATAAGGCTTCCAAGATTGCAACGAGCTCCATTGACATGATGCTGACAATATTAATATCAAATCTGTATTCACCATACAGCTTTGTGTTTTCTTCATAGAAGGCCGCTCCAGCCCCAGAGTCACCCCTCGACCCATCCGTATACAATTGATGCCATCCACTATACTTAGTATTTATTTCATGTATGACAGTTGATTTGACCCCAATTTCTAAAGAAAACACGTCCAGTGGTGCAGAGCTGTGAACATTGTTATCTTTACAATTGCTATAGGTGGCTAACAAAAGAGATTGTTTATTATTTCTGTTGTAGTAATTGTGGATAGATAATTCAGATTTCAACCTATAGTTCTTGTAATTATACACAATTGTGCCACAGCAACAATATTTTGTCTATTATCTTTATATGTCCACAAAATCAACAGTAACTTTATTGAGTCGTTTGTCCCGATTTGTTAGGTCACTTTCTACCGTTCACTTCGATCACACAATTGCTTGGATAGTACACTATACAGAACACAACCACTAAAAAGCAAACTTCATAATTCATGTATGTATTTAAAACAAATGCATTGTAATACAATAAAATAAATATGTGTTATTTTTCTTTCAGGGTCTATGCGTCGCTATTTTGTTTTGTTTTACCAATCATGAAGTCGCAATGGCAGCAAAAGCCCAACTTTCGTACTTTATCCAATCGAATGATGGTATCGCTATGACCGGTAAATATACCAATTATTACTCAATATAATTTCCTTAAAATTGTTTAAATTTTACCTAAATATATCCTAGATTAACGAGTTCTGCCTTTTTATGCCTTTTTCGATTGACGCATTTTTTAGACGCCTTGATAAGCGCTGCCTCTTAATGCTTCTCTTATTTTGTAACTAATACAACTGAAACTAATGTTTATTTAAAAAAAAAAGATCATCAAATCACTGTGCCTGTGATGATGATGTATCTCTCACCTAAGTGTTTTCCTTACTTAATAATTTTCTTAACGTAGAAAGTATATGCAAGGTCACTAATCCAATTGTCCAGATTTAATTATGTTCTAGTTATACTGCAAAGAAAGAAAGAAAAACATTTAAATCACAGGTACAGAAGTACAAACAAAAACTATGTTACTGATACGAGTAATAACAAATTTTTGAAAGCACGCTTTCTAGTTTAACAAAACGTTATTTATGAACTGTTATAGGATCATTGAATGTTTTTTTTTGAAGTCAACCTAAATGTACTCTTATCTCTACTTAATACCATATTGTGTTACACAGGTCTAGCTGCTAACCGCACATTCACATTTGCAACACTACTGTAAATAGTTGTGGTCACATTTGATTATTTAGGCTTTAGGCACAACTACGCATTTAAAAAAGCAATTAAAGGGGTAAAAATCAGAAAAAAGGCAATATAACTCCGTTAAACTGAACAGTAACAGTACTAATTTAATCAGACGAGTTTTTACGTCACGATGATAACAATCAACTGAAGTACACGATTCTTGCAGACCAAGAAATCGCAAGCTTGAACCACGCCACTGCTTTTATGATACAAGATAATATATGTTCCGTCGATTGGTTTATTGGTATTCTCACTTTTCTATTATTTCTAAAGAATCGGAAACTTGCATGATATGCTGGGTAAATTGATTTATAGATAAACACATGTAAGTCTAATTCCAGGAAGATAAACGATAATTAATATTGAGGTATGATGATATTCTGCTGAAGTACGATGTTATTGCGCTTCTTACATAATGTATGTCGCTTTACTTATTATGCTACAAATTGATGGCTTAAGAGATTTCCAATGTTGCACATTTAAGGACATATAATTATAACATCAGCCACTGTGTACAAGTACTTTTCAGTTATTTATCACTAACATTTACATATTCGCTTGGCAAACAATGCATATACTATTCTGACCATAAAGATACTCGAGTGAAATCTTGGTGAAGCTTGGGTGAAAATTGATTTACGGTTACCTGTGGTCTCCGCTATCAGGATGTCAATTCAATACAATGAAAACTATTAACTTCATTGTTCTGTGATTTTGATAAATTAAATGTGTTAAATAAAGTTTCGTGGCCTTTATACAATTTTAGACACAAATATAACAGTGATGGTTTTTTAGTCGTTGTTTTTGATCTGTGAATTGATTTCTCTGTTTACAGTTTTTGATTTTAGAATGATATTTTTCATATTTGGCAATTAAACAAGTAACATTTTATGTAAACCACAACAAATTATTTAAATATTTTAAAGACACATTAGGTACTTTTTGGTTTTAATTTTTTTTTCAATATAGGTCAATATTTAAAGCTACCTGTTTAATATTGTTTTACTCGTATTAGTACTATTTTAAAATAGAACGGTTTGAAATTGCTCATGGACTTTCTTTTTATGAAAATATTTTTGTTTGTTTGTTATTGATTGGTTAATCACGTTCCAAATAGAAGATAATAAACATAATGTTAGCGATTGTATACATAAAATATTAAATATGTAAGAAACTGGGTGGGGGACCCAAAATAAAAATACAAATATTTATAAACAACCATGACTCGACAGAAAACATGTGTGTTCATCACACAAATGAATGCCCTGACCAGGACTGAAAACTGGGACCTACGTCACTCGGTTGTCAAATTTCGATTTAAATAAAAAAATGTCGTTTTATATTCGAACGTTTTTAAACAGTTACTTTTCGTAAGTGATGATGGGTTCAAATACACTATTTGAGAGCGGGGTAGGTAGTAGTTCGTCAAATGGATATCATTAATAATCTCAAAGTAATCTGTTCCGTTTTGCCTGCATGGTCCATTTCTCGGTCAGTTCCCCTATATTTAAAGTGGAAAGACTTGTGGTATTTTATTCTTTTAAATTTAATCAAGTATACACTGAACATATTTATTTTACTATTTATTATATTTATGAGTTTTTCTATATCTCTAATTATTTTAACTTCTTATTCCAAATTTTTCTTTCAGGTATGACAGGTGGTGAGAGTATGATGAATACCAGGGATAATTTACCTTAGACACATCCTATAGGTGAATATATATATTTATGAAAAACAAAAGTTTCAGTAAACGTCGGAGAAAAATTATAATTGTTGTAACCGTCTAAAACACTTTCGAATGATTTCCTAAGAGGCACGTAGAAGTCTGCTAGATGTCTTTTGTCTCCAAACTGTTCACGAATAAAATTGATTGTCCCCAATTGCTGCATAAATGTACAATCAGAGTATCAGTGAGGCTCCCGAGAAATAAAGTAACTCCTCTCCATCCACCGCTTCGGAAGCCAATGTTTGGATCAAACTCCCCTGTGCCACGACTTTGCAGGGTGTTTAATGAGCACAGTGACCTTATAGACGTCCATATAGATTCTACAAACATAATTCGTTCAGCTTTAGGCTCTCGTTCTAAATTTCAATGATTGTAATTTTCTAAGTGAATTTTTGAAGTGTAATTTTAATTGTATATTCTTTTTTTTTTCTCTGGTTTATATTCTTTCCATAAACTCAAAACACAGAAACATGTCGACAGTATAATTTACTTACCAAAAAGAGGCTTCCATTAGTTGGCTGTTTTTTTTTTTATTTTTTATTTTTAAAGCATGATGTATTCTCCTTTAAGTGTTTGTTACACCTAAATTAATTTATGATTTGTTTTTTATGTCTTATGTGTGTACTGATGTAAACAAACGTTGGAGGATCAATAAATAAATAAATTATTTACAGCTGGTTGTAATAGAATTTAGAATACCTTTATAATTATATATATATATATATATATATATATATATATATAAAGTATACATAATTTTTGTCAAAGGAAAGCGAAAATAGTTTTGTATCATCTACTATTGGCCAGTAGAACGCTAATTAACTGCTAACCACACTTATGTAGGCAAATTAACTAAATTAACACAATTTGACCCAATCTGCTTATTCATAACTGGTTTATTTTATTTTATTCATTTTATTCATACTGGTTTATTCATTTATTTTAATCCTGTAAGGCCTCGAACCCGGGCCATGGTTACAATCTATAAAAGGGTTCAAATAAAAGAATGCAAATAAATTATGACTCACTTTTAAATTGTTTTTCTCTATTAACAAAATATACTGACTATAAACCAAGATTGCTAATTAAAAACTGTACATTAAGAGATATCGAAATAACAGTAAGCAATCAGAACAAATAAACATAATCAAGCTGTTACATTGTTACACCGAGTTCTCAGGAAGAGTCTCTCTATCAGGGACTTGGTATTCCACTATTACAAATAGGAAGTAATGATTGACTTATCGATCTTTGGATAAGTAATCAATTAATTACCTTAACTTGTATTTTGTGTTAATAAATACTGATAAAGCTACATTAAAAACTTGTACAAATAATTTATTATTATAAAATAACTACTTTCCTTTTTTGTAGACTTAATCCTAATTTTATTATAAATTATCAAACTTAGTAAATACATCTATTTTATGTTCTAATACTTAGAAAATGCGCTTACGTTACTAAACAACGTTTATAAAATTAATTTTAATACACAAATTAATATAGAAACTGAATATTTTCTTCACGTTCACTCCCTTATGTATTGTTTCCCAGGTTTACTATTCCCTGTTCCTATATAAATCATACAATGAATACATAGCATTTTCATATCACAAAACTGACGCCTTAAGTTCGATATATACACACAGAACCAGATGTCACAATTTGGGACTAAGTGGCAGTTAAGCGGATGCTTCATTGTACTTTAAACATTAGTCAATAGTACCTACATACTTAGATCTTCCAGTTTACTAATGTTTCCCCGGCCCCTGGTGTATCCTACACATCTGCTAAAATAAATAAGTAAATATGACGTTATCTTTAATTTGTCATCTTGGACTCAAAAACCGTTTATTACAAATAGAGTGTTCAACTTATATTAATTCTATAAACTAGGTAATAATTTTTACAGATTTATACTTAGATTGTGTCTTTGATCTGCTGTCACCAAATTACTGCAATTAAAAAAAATTATTTACAATAATTTGAAAGTTACTCCGATATACTTATACTTCGACGCACATCACCTATATGGCTAATAAATAGTCTTGTTAAAATTTGATGCGTCATTGAAAGCATACGTTTCTTTAAAAAAGAAGTAAAAGGCAAGTAATACAAATTATAAAACCAAAAAATATACTATCGATAGTGATAAATAAAGTTGATCATTAATGAATTATGTATTTATCAAGGAAAATAAGCGATGTCGTAGAAAATGATGTAATAATTTATTTTTAGTTGATGTTTTCTCATAATTTAGTAAGCTGCGATTTAATTAGATTGGAGGCAAAGGATCATCTGTTTTATTGTAGACTTTTTGCTGGAAATACCTTGACGTATAAATATGAAACACAAAAAAGTTAGTGGCAAAAAAAACAAGAAAAAAATAAATCATTTCAATGCTGATTTTAAATTATAAGCTTAATCATATAATTTAATTAATGCTATCTACAAAAAGTGGCCTCACAAAGATTAGAAACACATATCCAATAACTTTTAATTGTCCTTCTTTAGTTTCAATTAAAAATTTACTGGGCTAAAAACTGTGAGTACCTACTCCAGGCATAATGTCACTGCGTATTTGTTACACGAGTATTATCACAAAAAAGTCATATCACAACGTTTCATTGATGTCATATGAAACTTGAAAACGAAACTACTAAACGAAATACAACGTTAAAAAAGGTTACTTTTCACAAATAATATTACAATACACTTCTAATGTAATTTGAGCACATGGGAATTAAGACCATTGGGTCATCGCATTAAACTTTAATTTACCCCAGCAGCGTTCAGCACAACGCGTTTCCTCGATCCAAAATGATACCAATTTCTACTAAAATGGCGAAGGTTATAAAGACGCAGTATAGGACAAGGAGTACAGCACCGACTGATTTTTTCAATGTGAATTTGCCGATGAGCAATGTTATCCACAGGCAAGCGACTGCCACCAGGAGGGAACCAACCACGAAGTCAATTCCATTTGAATTGATATGGACTGATGTGACCTCCGCTTCTGACACTACCAAGGTCAGAGTCTTTATCAACCAGGGCAACCCGAGAGCGAACAAGATGGCCAGCGAGTTTGCTCCCAATGCGTTAGATACTCCGATGCCACCTTTACCTAAAAGAAATAAACATTATTTAATAAGCAGTTTATAAACTAAACACCCATGAGAATTAACGATATGATATTAAAAAACTACAATGTTAATTTACCATACCTCAAAAAAAATCGCATTTTCAATAAAATAAAATATCTAATAAAACTTTATTTCGCTAGGCTGTTTATTTAAATTATTTGCAGCACAAGAGGATATGGTATGGAAGGTACCTATACTTAAGTCAAAAATTCGTTGCATATTAATGTATAACATAGATAAGTCAGATACAAAAAATTGACCATTCAAGTAGGAGTTATTCCAAGGAATTATAAAAGCTATGACTAAAACAAATGTTAGGAGATTGTCTTACGCTAAGGTCCATTTGCACGGACTTGAGTTACAAAGTTAATCTTCAGTTAAGTGGTTTGTTAGTTATCATGTCCCTCCATCAATGTCAATTGCAGTTCGACTAGAAATTATATTTATAAACTTACTTACATCATACATACTAATATATATTTAACTTAACTAGCTAAATCTGACTCAAAGCATGCCTAAAAGAGTTTGAGCCAAAAGTACTATGTTCAAAGATAAAACAACGAAGAAAGTTATCTCTTATCTGCTTGTTTGCAGTTAGTAGTTAAGATTATTTAGCATTGGGTGAAAGTAGCCGTGATAATAACAGTTATTACTTCGAATTATACTTTTGATCTCATGAGATTATTGAGATCAAAAGTAAATTGTCATTAAATAGCAACGACAAAAAATAATTAAGTAAGTAGGCACAAAAACCTGAAGCAGCTGCGAGCATATTTCAATATACATATATACCTACATTAAAAATTTATCATATAAACACATTTCTATCAATCATCATTTTTATCAATGATGATCTTACAGTTTATTCACTTGCGTCAATAACCAAATTTACACCTGATTGATTGATTTAAATTGTCACTGAATTTCCTTAAATATCATACGTTTATCTCAATATTTTATTTTTAACTCTTCAACTGATTTATTCAGCGGATTATATTAAATAAATACAAAATTTTTTGGCCAAAATTAAGCAGTGTACTACAAAGGTACACTGGCCCAACCATGAATTCATTATTATCTATAATTACGAGATAAAAAAATTCGCATAAAGTCACTCAAGCATATCATAATTTTATTCTAGTACTGTACCATTTGTGACAAGTTTCAGACCTGGTGAAACTTATGAAAAATATAACCAGCAAAATGAGTAAAGTATATTAGAAACTTAAAAGTTACTACTCATAGATAGTTATTAAAAGTAAATCAATTCTCACCTTTTCGTGACATAATGAAGATAGAGCACGCTTCAGGCAAACAACCTCCAAATGCCAAGAAAGTCATTCCCATCACGGAGTCTGGTATGAAGAGTGTGTGACCTGTTGAAACAATTATAAAGTATGGTAATATGAACTATACAATATTTTTTTGAATCAACGAAGAATAGACCGCCCGTATTAGTTTCATTGTTCTTATTTACTAGTAGGTCATGTAGAAATGGTTAACCTAACAATTTTTTTCATATAATCTCAAATGTTTTTATAGAGATAAACTTCTGAATTTAGATCTTTATATGTACTTAAGTATATTTCTTTCATCCTCACAAACTTAAAAAGCTCAAAATTATTTTAAGAAATACATGCAAACCGCAATTTTTGTTAATAGCTCAAGTAAATGTGTTGTAATATTGCAACAGGTTTGTAGCTTTATTCCGTTTGAGCCCTTATTACAGAGATATTCTATTATAATCACATAACCACATAATTTTATTAATTTTTGTAGAAGGAAGATCTCTTCTTAATTCAAGAGCCCCGCCCTTGTCGGTGGAGAAATCGCCATTCCTTTATATCATAATTTCCTTGTACGACACAACGAAGGAGATATAGATGCAAAAAGTCTGCTTACCAATTACAGTCATGCACCAAGAAACAACATAGGAGTTCAAGCCAATCCAAATAATGCACATGATAAAAGCCATAGGGTAGAACTTCCTGCAGGTTTCCGGTGATGGAATAGTCATGCTGAGGACGAACCTCAAGGGCCAGGTCAGCAACCACCAGATCTTGTAAGTTATCGACTTATGACTGGGAAATATCCAGGTGCCTTTTTTGGGTTTTTCGTCCTCGTCATCTAGAGGCAAAATTTATTTCCTGGTTAGACTTTCCTGTTCATTAGCTTTGTGCAGGTTTTATACGGATAAAGAACAAATTGTAAAGCTTAATATTTAAACAGTATTGTGACTATTATATATATGTGACTGTATACATGTTTGTTAATAGGGAAATAAAAATTAGTGAAACTATTAATTATGGGATGTAACTAGGTGAAATTTAACTATTTCATACTGTCACACTTATAGATATTAACAAAGTACAAAGTCAAAAATTCAATCGCAAACAAAAAGTGAAAAGTTTACCGTCAACGACGACTGCCTTTTCAGTATCTACAATGGTAACTCCGATTGACCCCAAATTGTCAGGTTCAAAACCTTTGTTGTCCGTACCCTCTTTACTTGATTCTGGTTGCATCATAACTGAAAATTATATTTTAAATAAGGAAAACCAAATAAAAAGAAAATCTGTTATTGAAAATGAAAATTTTTAAATATCGGCCTTACACAACGGAATAAAATTGGTACAATATTGGAAACTCGAAATTAATTATTTTCGATTTTTTGTTTTGTCTTGAATTAATCTTACTTATTTATGAACAACTAATAAATACCATCATAACACTCAAGTCAAAAGACTTACAGTTGTCGATTTTCTTGCTGCATGACATTGACCCAATTACTCCAAAGAATCTGGTGCTGTTGAACATGATAACGAAGTATACAATGTAAAGTATGCCAAGTACAAGTGCTTCATACCAATCCACCTGGCCATCCCAAACTATCGCGACTAGGACTCCAACGTTTATCATGTATATAACAACATCTCTTGTAACTGGCCCATAGTCTATTTTGATTGGCTGGCAACAAAAAATAAGTGTTAACTTGGAGTTGCGATAAATCTTTGGTAAATATCAATCAATTAAAAATGCTCTTTAAACGGTACTGTACTTTGACGATAATGACAGAGATAACGGTTATTGTGTGTATTTAATGTCGATGGTGAAAACAATCTAAATTCATTTAAAATTTAAGTCACTTAGTCACAGTTAGGAGCCAACTGCCCATTTATAGGACCATCTGTTTGGCCATTCTAATATCTCGTAGACTTTTTAATTAAGGTTATAATTTATTTAAATTACTTATAACCTACCTATTTAACTTATGGATGGACTTCCATGGATAAAATAATAAATTTAATAAAATTAAAGGAAATTCTAAAATGACTGCCTCTATATTTATTTTTATAAATTTATCACTAAGTGTAAAGACTTTAAAAACATAATAAGATATTTCCATGATAATATCTGTTATGAGTTGAAATCAAATTATTATCTTTTGTTGATAAAAGGAAATCAACTCACCCTGATAGCTGCTAGACCCCCTAAAGCAGCAACGCCTAGGGCATTAAAAATAGCCGAACCCACTATAGTTCCTATGCCCATATCGGATTCAGTTAGAAAAGTGGATATTAGATTTACGAAAAACTCTGGACAGGAAGTAGCAACCGACATAAAGGTTGCTGCGGCCACATTCTGAAAAGAAAACTATATTTAAAAACCTTTCTAGAACATTTTTTTTTAAACTTAATGAAATAGGTTCACACAATTAAATTTAACAGGCCTAATCGTCTAGCAAAAGCATTGTTAGTTATCCAGTCCGTAACTTTGTAACACTGGCTTCTGATACATAGATCAGATAGAATATTCTTTTTTCTTGTTTTTTTAAAAAATATCTTAAAAAGTCTCACTAATCAATTTATTGATCGTTTATTTATACTCAATAATTTCTTGATTTAGTAAATTGAGAATTTCAAAACAAAATTCACTAGCTCATCCGCAAATCAAAGTTATAATTATTTTACAACAAGACCTACAGACTAACACAACGAGTTCACGTTCAACACATTTCTATTTTGTAAATGGCCTTGCCTCATGCGCCGAAGGTCCCAGGTTCGAGTCCTGGCCGGGGCATTCATTTGTGTGATGAACACAGATGTTTGTTCTCGGGTCATGGTTGTTTGTTTTTATATATGTATGTTTATTCTGGGTTCCCCCCCAGTTCATTGTATGGTCATCCATAACACAAGCTCTGCTTACTTTGGAGCCATACAGTTGGTGTGTTTGTCTGGGGATTTATTATTATTATTATTTTAACTACAGGAAGTCAAAATAACAATAGTCTTTCGAAAGGCAAACAGTATTTCTAAACTATACTCTTGGACCATCCACTTAGTTGCAACTTGTAGTATTACTTAACTTGGTATAGAGGGTGCCAGAAAAGTGACGTCCAAAAATTTTTTTAGGCGCCTCGTGTTGAGAGGTATTTGAATCACCCCTATGTATGTTATACGATTTTTCATACGTACATACATACATTTCATAGAAATTTAGTAGCAAAAATAGAAATCCGAAGAAACCTTCTACTTGTTTTTTAGAAATTTTTGAAACTGATTCGGTCGCAGTTTTGCAGAAATTCATAGAAAAATCGTAACCCGAAACCTATGAAAAATCGTATAACAACGTAGGGGTGATTCAGATACCTCTCAACACGAGGCACCAAAAAAAATTTTTGTACGTCTTTTTTCTGGCCACCCTGTATAATGTGAACCCTGTATTATTTGTGGTCGTTGTAACAATACTGTATAGATACAATAATAGTCTTTCGGCGCAACGTTATCCTAATGAAGTGTTTGAATTAAATCAAAGTATACTTCATCCAATAAAAAGCTTTTGGAACTGTTTTTAAGCGGCACGAGATACGGGTATATACATTTTAGAACACCTGAGTCTGTTGCCTATAACCTAACTATAAAAGCGCATAATAATGAGTGGGCCACATATGCTTACCTGTGGTATTTTCAAGTCTTCGCAAATGAGCTCTACGCAAGGAATAAAATAGTCGTTGCACACTATTGCCAACAATATAAAAGCGTATATGCCAAAAATAACGTATAACAAAAATGCACCTTGACGTAATTGCTCATCTGAAAAAATTAACCGCCATGTAAAAACAAGTTTACTCTGCCTAATAGTTGGTATACAAGTTTTATTACAATTTTTATTCGAACAAAAAGTAAAAACTATTAGAATGTAAATTTTTATTCAAAACTTCAGTGATTTTAGAACTTAGAAACAAAATTATTGTACAAATATTGTCGTTAAATAATATAAAGAACTAGTTCTTTATTTCGATGATAAATATTAATTTAGTACTAGAAACACACGGAATCATTCCTACCTACTCTTACCTGTAAAAGGGCTATCGGGAAAACTCTCAATAGAGCTATCAGCAACACACTCAGCTTCAATAAGCAGGTTCCCCATTCTTTCTGTTCTCGTCCTTAACCAGGGTGTATAATGCCACGTTTCCTCTTCTTCCACCAATTTCCTTCGAAGACCTTCTTGAATCAGCGATGGTTTTCCATTTCGCACCACTTGAACTAACTCCGAGTTGTACACTACCGTCACATCTATGACAGAGATATGCGAATGAGAACCTAACAGGATAACTAAATTATATAAAGCGATCTTAAGGCAAATGGTCAAATATCAAAAATTCCTATGACTGTCCAAAAGACCCTACTGTGTTATGTAAATCATTTTAAGTACAGTTTTTTATGAAGGGAATATTTGTTTATTTAAATTTACATATATATCAGTGAATCTGTTACAATGAGATAATAAACAACGTGGGTATATAGGTAATTAGTATGATCATTGAAGCACGACTACTTTTGTAAAAGACATGTAGGTGTCAACACAGACAATATACTTCGAATTGTCACATAAATATGAGTAACTTTCATTTAGATATAAATATAGCTGTTGCCTTTCAATTACTAACGTTTACATTTCCTTCCTCAATTGTCACTGTATTTATTTATCGGTTATAATAATTATATATTTTTTAATATATTAAAATTCTTATTTTTGGTTAAATAACTCTATCAAGCAATTTATGATTTAATATTATAACTTTTTAATAAATATATATATTTTAGTAAATATTATTGAATTATTATTTTATCATTAACAAACATTTTATAATTCAATTCGTTTGACTTAGGCAATTCCAAGAAATAAATTAGGTTCCGATTTATACAAGAAATGTACTATAAATATCCTCATTTGATAAACTAAGCAAATCTAAAAATATTTATTAGTACCATTGGCCAAACATAACTAATACACGATTAAAACATTTTATAGTAAATAAATTCACGATTTATTTCGAATATATAAATATTCTTAGTTTTATGTTTAGATCAGTATTAAATAGGCACCTACCATTATAAGCTGACTTAGACTCCGTTAACTAAACTTAGAAGGCGAACTAAAAAAACGACAAATAGCCTGGATCGTTGCCAATTTTGGACTACTATACAGTTTCTACAGAGTTTCTTTTTTATATTTAATTACGCCATAAATATTAACGGTTAGTATCATTCTTAAACAGTTTTCCTTAAAATAAATGAAGATGAACTTTTTTTCTTTATCACGATTTGGTTAACGTTTTAAAATGGTATCGGACGCGACGTCAAGGTTTATCCAAATTATCATGGTAGTTTTCTTATTATGATACGTGGAAATACCGAGTGTAACTAATGGCAACTAATGTATTCATTTCATTAAGCGGACATTCGAAAATAGTTGTATTACAAACACGATATGTTTCCTTGGAAATAAGAATCAGTTAAATAAAGGTATTTAATATTTAATAGGTACTTACACTTACATTACGATAATGTATTTTTTTTTTAAGTTAGCCTCTTAAGCATTTCTGTACTCTTAATTAGTAAATAGTATTGTTATTTTTTTCAAAAAATAAATTATTCAGTTTTTCTTAATTATAAGACTAACTCATGGTATAAGTAGTAGAAATGCTCGAATGTAGCGTTCAAATTCTACTGAGGATAGAAAATCAAACCATTAAAAAAAATCGTATTTTTTTAGGTGTCGCAAAAAGGTGTATATAAGTTATTGCAATAATTAATACCTATTACTAATTGAAGATTGCAAAAAAAGTGTTTTAAGATGTCATTTTTATTTTAAAGCAAATAAATACATTTCTTGTTTGAGTAGGTTTGTTCTCAAAGTCGTATTGGATTCATTAACGTGAATTAAATTGAAGTGGTTTACTAGTTCGCGGTTTTCGAAAGCAACGAAACTCCAAAAAGATAGTATTTCTGAATCGCTTACATGAATTCTACAAAAAACAGAATTCCGAAACCATCAGTGCAAAGGACAAATACAATTTTACAAGTCACTATTGCCTTGCGCACATTCGAACGTTGGATAGTTACGTTAAAGTGGTAATCAATAAGTTATATAAAGTAGTTAAATATAAAGTAAGTCGACTTGCTGATTATATAATAAGAAAAATAATACAAAGGTATGAAAAATCTGAATCTAGGTCTATTTTAAAAATCAAAATAAAAAATTAATAAAATCATAAAACCATGATCGGTACATCAAACACTTCTTATTTTTTTGATAAACATTTATTTGTTAATCTCGTGCGTCGTCCTCGCGATTGTTTAATGTGCGTCATTCAATACTTAAAATTTTATCTTATCTTAATATACTTTCTCAAATAACATTGTTTTAAATTTAATAATGATTTATCAAATCATAATTTCACTATTTGAAAATGTTGTTACAGTAGTTGTAAAAAT
Organism: Marasmarcha lunaedactyla; assembly: GCA_923062675.1. Taxonomy (NCBI): domain Eukaryota; kingdom Metazoa; phylum Arthropoda; class Insecta; order Lepidoptera; family Pterophoridae; genus Marasmarcha; species Marasmarcha lunaedactyla. The sequence continues at coordinate 14,759,804 of OV281339.1, read as the reverse complement.
ACCAAAACAAATAAAATAAGAAAACGTAGGCTATCTTTGACGTCCAAGGGATTCGTTTTGTCACAGGTCTTGTCATTATCGCATACTTGATTTCATTCGAAACTGATTTTGAGGAATGGTTTTATTGTAAGTTTCGTTTTAGTATCGCTTAAACCACTTAAATTGGCTTTTAGTAAGAAATAGATAAACTATTCTTCGCCTTACTTGCTTGGGTAAGTCTCGGGTCTTGGGTAAGGAAATTAATAAAATTGAAGTTTTTTACAGTGCTGAATTAAAGCAATAATGTTATGATATAGCAAGCGACATACCTATAATCTAAAGTTAGAAAGAAACAAACATATGACAAAACTTCAAAACAATCTCAATTAAGATAAACCTATAGTATACCACGAAGCTTGTTTGAATAAACAAATAAACTGGTCGAAACCCAGAAAAAAACCTAGTTTATTAATAGTAAAGATATTCATGATCACACAAACTGTTTAAATGTGGTTTACGCGGCTAAACGACTACCACAGAAACGATATGTATTATACTCCAGTGTCCTTAATTTAACGACTTAACGGAATTATTACCACGATTTTACTTTTATTTTTAAGTTTCCAATACTTCAGCACTGTTGCAAGCGCCGCGCCGCGAGCACGGAGTTGCAAGCTCCGAAAATTTAAAGTTAAAGTAAACGCGATAAACTAAAACAATTAATTTTGCGTGCATAAAACCTGCGGTACATCTCTTGCGTTATGATTGTTAAATGTAAATCGATTTGTATTCATTATAATGTGTACGCACCATGAAGATTTGTACTGATTTCGTAGCTCTGCAACATTTCTAATCTAACAAAAAATTATGTAATGGTCAATAATTGGAACAGTTGAATTAGTGACAAGGTTATTGACATTTCCCTTTCGATTTTTTGTGTTGTGAATGACAGATAGTTTATAGTATTAGTTCATACTTACTATGATATGATAATGCAGTAACCGCTGAAACAGCAAAGAGGAGGACCGGTATACTAAGAAAGCCGAAGTTAAGCTTCATTTTTAGTGCTTACTTCTTGAGGTTCTCGAATCTGTGAAAACCAATAATTCCCTTAAAATCATTCTTCATAAAGGATTTAATATTTATACTTCAATCATCCAAAACAAAAATGAAGCAACAAACCGGGTTTCAGATTTCTATTTCGTTGGTTGTTAAGAACACTAAACGATGATGACGTTCCTATTGTTCGGAACTAAGTGCCGCTCAATCTCAGCTAACTACAATGCAATCTAATCGAATTGCCAGAATTTGTTAACAAAACTAATAAAATACTAGTAGTGTTAGTCATTTCCAGTTTTCAAAGATATCAAGATTAGAAGTACAAACAATAATATTTACAAATTAACAATAGGGAAAAGAATAACAAGGACATAAAAGGAATTGAAGGTTGAATACAACACCTAAATTACTTTGTATATAGGACAAAGTGGCCAAAAGACTGGCAGAATTGCCACGTTGAATATCTATCGTTAAGCGTTGTGCAAAGTAAGTTCCAGTCTTAGGGTTGTATTTAAAATACACTCAAGACGAGTCTATATACAAGGGAAAACAAATGTATTCTTCCTAGCAATACTGGTTTTAAAAGGCTTGACTTCATTCCTTTTCTTTGAAAGTGTTAAGTCTTACAAATTAAAAGGGTAAAGAAATAAACTTTTTAATTTAATTTACGTAATGTGCCATAGCATTGCCTTTTATGTCGTGGGTTTACCAAAATAATCTAGTACAGTTTTATTACAGATTTTCATCATTTTTGGATTGACTAAAAACTTTTTATAAAAATACCTGTTCTGCCCACCAAAAACTGTTTATTTAAAACCACACAACTGTTAGTCTACATAAAGGTAGGTGCGCAGTACAATAAGAGGCCTCTAGCTACGCGGCAGCAGTCCAACATCAATAATTACATATGAAGTGAGTAGGCATTTACTAAAAATAATTGAAACTATTACGAATATCCGTATCCAAGTACTAATATATTTTATAATTATACATTTTACAATACGCTCATACGATGATTATGCAACGCGACGTTAGACGCGATTCATACACAAGAGGTGTACTGGTGGAAGAAATAAATTAGGCTTTAAACAAGCCTTTGTTACAAAATTTTTACTAATAAATTAATCTCACCAAATATTTATAAAATAATTATCTTTGTATCGCAATAACACCACGTGCCTTTTGATTTGGTAGTGATTACTTAAGTACTAACTTGTTTAAAGCTTCATTATATTTAAAAAACGGTCAAATGCTCAAACTACTGTCTTCATTTTGACAACTTGCAAATTCTTAGTTAGTGCAATATCAGAAAGAAGGACTTTGACAAATGTCTTTTAAGCAATTTTTTAATTTTATCAATACTTTTATCATACTAATATTAGGAATTGGCAGAAATTGTGTAGTAACAATAGCTGATTGCCATAAAACACAAAATAATAAAAATATCAGAATAAATTAACTTAAGCCATAACAAGTAGGCCAAAATGTACTCATACAAAATCTGGATCATGTAGTTATGATATTTGACCGCATCGAATGTAACTTACAAGGAGATGTAGCTCCATTATTTAAGAGCTAAAATTATTTTAAAAATAATTATTGAGGATTTAATAGGTAAGTAATACAAAGTAATTTCTGCAAAACGATGTCTTGTGCTGACGTAAAATATCTTATGAAATTGATTCAAAACCCAATAAACTTATATTTTACTAGCTGTGCCCGCGACTTCGTTCGCATGGAATACTTTTGGTTAATATTGGATCATAAACACCGTCGTTTTGGGTAGCTAAAAAAATATGTGATCCAATAATGCATCTGTGTACGCAATATTAGAAGTATGGCCATCGGGGATGAAAGCAAACAGGCTGCTAGGATTGCTCACACGTGACAGAGCCACATATAACTGACCGTGCGAAAAGCAGCTAATGCTTAGATCCACACCCACAACTTTGAGCGTCTGACCTTGGGCTTTCTTAATTGTCATTGCGAAACATAGGCTCACTGGAAACTGGCCCCTTTAAAAAATAAATGAAAAATTGTTTGGAATGAGAGGAATCCGAAGAATAAAAACACTTTCACCTCTTCCGCACCCTGTTAAAATCTCTGCTTCTATCAGTTTGGTTGTAAATTGGTCACTTTTAATCTGGTACCGTTTGGCACTCTGACTTTTAATTTTATTTTGTGAGCTGGTAGTCCAGTAGCACTGAGGGATTCTAAAAATTCTACTGGGTAGCTAAGAGAAGAATCTATATTCTTCTCTTCCATAACTCTGTTAATGGAGATATACTTTACATTATCCCCCGGAACAAAGCTCAAAATTTCAGCGTTTATTGCTGCTGCTTGGTCGAAATAGCTCTTTCGCAAAGCCAGGAATTTTCGCAAGTTGCTATTCGAGTTGCATTTCCATACAAAGATGATATGAGGTCTCGCATTAATGAAACTTTGCAGCATAGGTTTTCATTAAGAACAACTTTTACATGTTCGTGTGGATACACACCGTTACCGATCTGAAAACTCTTGAGCATTTTCGTTGCCTCCGATTTGAGCTCGCATATTTAATATCAAATGTAAATGTTCTCCTTAATTCGAGTGGTCATCATTCGAAAATGATTTGAACTCAATCGAGATTCTCGCTGTGTCGAAGTTTCTGCAGCACGAAACCTGGCCTGATGTTCCTGAGATGAAGTGAGTCTTGCCTCACGATTTTCTTCAGATTCCTGTGATCGAATGAATCTCATCCTTTTAGCATTTCTGCTGCACTGAGAGAGGTTGGATCTTTTTCGTGGCATTCTTACAATAAATCGTACCTACTACTTTACACAACGTTATTTAGTAAACACGTACTACCATAAACAATTATTAAGTTGTAAGTACTTATGGATTATTACACAATTAAGTAGACGTATAAACCTAACCTATTAACCATCTAAAACAAAAGAAAGTTTAATGGATACATATTTTTTAAAATTATTACTAACCCGAGCGAAAAAACTTGTACTTGATAAAAACAAAGGAATCTGATACTTCCTGATTTTTACAAATTGAAGAAAGTCAAGAAAAATAACCTAACTTATAGGTATTTACGGTTTAACTAATGAGACGTTAATATTACCTAAAAAGGACTTACAGTTTTTACACATAAAAATAAAGAAAATCAAGAAAAGAAATGCCTAACCTAAACTAAATACACACAATATGTATTTACAAATGCTAAAAAAGAAATACTTAAATGAAATATACTAACAGTAAGAGTTGAATCGAATCGCAAAAATCGAATGCAACTATTCGCCCATGACCCTCCTGAATGCGTGTGTTCGCTGCGAATAACTGAATTCTAATATATAAATTCAAAAGGGGAGGACAGGAGGAAAATGCTATTACGCGTACCCCACCACACGCGATCGAGGTTATGTGGGACTCGCATCGAGCCTACCAGAGCCACTACCCACTAAAAACCCCCTGAATGACTCTGGCTATCTTTTGCCTCACAGCCTTCATCTGAAGCGAAGCAGCGGCGCGGTTTTCGGCGTGGTTTTCGGCGCGCTTTATATACCCGCGCAGTCGTGTACAACCTACAAACGTCCATCCTAAGTTGAACCGTATTTCCGAAACTGATCATTTTTAACTTCTATTCATAATATTTTTTATAGAGAAATATTATAAAGTCTAGTAAAGTTTCAGTCAATGCTACTAACAGAGAAAAAAAGATAGAAGATAGATACCGAATAGTTAACAAAAAGTTCGACGTGATTCTTTAAATTGACATAACTTTTTTATTTTTGAACCGATTGATGTTAAGTGAAACTTACCACATTATATTACAGAAAACCGCATCTAAATCGGATAAGCCGTTTCTGAGATTAGCGTGCACAAACTCCAGACGAACAGACAAAAAACAATTAATTACATTTTTGGGTTCGGAATCGATATAATTACAACCCCTGCTATTTTTAATTTTCAATGCACAGAAAGCATGTTTCTTCAATTATATTATATGATTTTACATTATTTTTGCTGTTATTTTATTCACATTATTATAAATGAACCAAAACAACCAAAAAAGGACCAAGTAGTAAGGCGCACTCAGTTTGTCAACGTCCTCACTATTAAAATAATATTTGGCCAAATTATGTTGCGTGAAAGACATATTTTATCTACTTTAAATACCAGAAGCGATAAAAGTATCTATTTTCATTTAGGTTTCAATTTATTTATACCAAATGCGCATTTGAAATAAATTATCATTTTTTATTGTAGTTATGGTTCACTATTTTGGCTATAATGGCTTACATACATATACTGTGGCGGGCTTTTTATAAAAAGACATACATTTCCATCATACATTACACATGTGTAACTCTAGCCGATTTCGCCGCGCACACCAGAATAGCTCGCAGATGGTAGATTTTACCCTGCTTACTTGATATTTTGGACAATTCACACAATATATTTATAAATTGTAGCCTATGTATTATTCTGATGTATAAGCTATATTATTCTAAATTTTCAATAAAATCCATTCAGTACTTTTTACGTGAAAGAGTAACAAACATCCATCCATACTTACAAACTTTCGCGTTTATAATATTAGTAGGATTTTCGCCTCATACCAACTCGATTAAGAATCATGGATAAAAAGCATAAACATACTGAAAAATATATGTCTAATACAATAAGCCACATTCATATTTTGCTTTTAATATTAAATAATACAGATATCTTAGATTAATGTTATTAACTTTTTAAACAATTCTCTACATACATAAGTAGATAGTATCAATATTTTTTTCGCACAAGCACTTAATTTGTAATAATCAGTGAGTACATGTAATACGTGTGGTAGCTGTCTACCAATAGCAGGCTTAATTACCGAGGACCAGGTAAAATATTTAATTTACCTCAAGGGTTTTGGTGCCTCATTTTATAGTAACTGATGAGATGTACCTATAATTATCTTATTTGAATATGGGTATTAACATGGTAACTCCCAGTATTTAGATGAAATATAATAGATAATTAGTTATTATTTTAAAGAAGTTTAGAGTGTTTTTATTCTTATATGTCGTCCCGAGAACTGTATTTATTAGAGCTAAGCATCTTCTTATATATTTAAGCCTCGCCAGTCACATTTTTTATCTGGATTTATTTACATATAAGTGAAAGTAATCTGCCGGCAATAACAAATCATAGAAAGAATACGAACTTCCTAGATGATACTTTCGTATTGTAAACCAGCAGGACGGACAGCAGAAAGCCTGCCTGAAATATATATGATATGCCTAGATACTCATAAACATAAACGTTGATTCCGGCAAAATTCAAAATAAAAATTTCCATTTTGTTGGCAAGTTATTATTAACATAACTACGTGTCTATATTTACATTTTGAAATTCAAAGTGTACCAAAAACGTAATGACATATTTTGAACTAGGAATAAACTTATCTCATTCCATTTATTACCATTTCAATATCATGGATAATGCTTTCGCATAAGGGAACAAAGTGATGAAAACATTTCATATTTAATTATAACAATATTAGAATGGGTTATAGCAATAAATAAGTGTCATTTATGAGTTTATCCTAAAGTACTATTGGATATAATTGATACAATTTTCAAACAGTTCTATATCACCGATTCCAATCTACGGAAAAAAATATGTATGTAGATAGTTAAACCAAATAGAGGCAGGATAACCAGCAAAGAATATGCACTGCCTGAAACATCTTAAGCAGTCGTTCATTAACAAGAAATAATTTTTGATGGCTATTTTTATTTTGACAGCCCAATTTATTTTCTAAATTAACTATAATATTAATTTATCTTAAATGAAAAACTTGTTGACATTATTGTCAACATTGGTATTATTTCAAATTACATTGCTACAATTACTAATAGCTACAATTCGCTTCTGGGAATGGATTTTTAGAATAGCATAATATGCTATTATAAAGTATATTATACTTATCTTCTGGGCTTATTAAAGCCAAGTTCTAAATCTACAAAAAAGTACCTAGATTGTAGGTTACTTGCATACAAATGATATCGCCCTGACTGAATTATTGGCTAGTTCACTTAACTTAAACTTATACACAGTTCACGGTTATCGATAAAATGCTATATATAAATGTGTAATTTAATCCAAGATAGACTTCGTCTACGCAATAAGCTAAGATAACTCGAAGAAGAATTTATCGCCACGAAAGACAGAAATAAATAACTGTTAACCAAATTACTCACTTTGAAATCTTAATTCACTACCACTTGTACTTTTCGTTTATATTTTATCGACGTCCTCCGAGGAATGTCGATTTCTCGAATTGACTGTGAATGCGACAACGCCTGGTATATCAAGCCAAGGGTTTTAAACAGATAATCTTGGTTGATAAGGCACATTGATTGTATTTTATACCGGTAGGTATTAATACTTATAATGCGACAAGATATCTTAATTAGATGAGATATTTCTTGCGATTAGGACACACGTAAAGGCAGTTTCTTTGTTACAGATTAATTTGTTTAAATTTGTTCGAAAAGTATGTGCAATTTCATACTCGATAGTTAAATACTAGAAAACTATTTATTATATATAAGCTATTTTATGGTCTCATATCAAAATAGCGTAGCAAAATGCAAATTGTTATAAATTTGCGTTTAATAAACTTCAAATGATAGCTGAAATATAGACTGTTGTGCTTTCGTCAAGCATGTGATCGATATTAGTAGTTCTTTATTGGTATCTTACTGAATATGATAAAGTTCACGAAATCTAAAAAAAGGATCACATGTAAAAAAAGCGCAAGAGGAAAAAATCCGGTGGAAACAACCTCTTGGTTAAAAGTATTGACTACATAGTTATTTAGGTACACAACTTGACAATAACAAATAGTTCTGAAAAAATTAATACGAAATATGTTATTATTTCTTGACAATGAAATCGGGATGGCAGAAGTTGAAAATGTTTTATTTAATGTTTTATTTGTGAGATTAATATTTATCTTCATCCCAAATTACAACACCTAGTGGAAATTATTCCCAAAGCAAGGCCTTGAGTAGACATACAAACATACCTTCATGGCTTAACCTTGGCTCTTGTCTTGAGAACGCCAAAAGAGCAAGCTCCTTTATTTAAAAGTGTAACATACGCTACAACATAGTTCAAATATATATCAATAAAGATAAAAAGGCCTTTTTCTTGTTGGTTCATTGTTTTAAAGTGTGCATTGAGTGTCTTTTTTTCAAGTTTTAGTTAAAGACTTAAGATTTTTGGAAAATATAGTTAAAAATAGTAAAAACTTATAGCATTAAGTAAAAAAATTCTAAAACTTAAGTTAAATCTGTTATGTCCAAGAAACTGGGACACTTCGTCCAGACGTTTGAACAAAGCATGATCTAAATTTCTGAAAGTACTAACTCTGTGGTAACAATTTTTATTAGGTCTTTACCTATGAAATTGCCGTTTTTCACGAAATAAATGAAGCGTAATTTTTTTATATATTTTTTATTTCTATTAATCAAAATAATCACCCATGCAATCAATGCATCTTTGCCAACGCATTGGTAGCTTATTGATGCCTTTCTTGAAGAAATCAGCTGGACGGGAGGCAACAAATTCTTCAAAGGCTTTTTGTACTGCCTCTCGGGTATTGAATTTTTTTCCCGCCAAGAAGTTATCCAAATTCTGGAAAAAGTAGAAGTCTGTAGGCGCAAGGTCTGGTGAGTACGGCGGATGACGGAGAACTTCCAACCCCAACTCTTGTAGCTTGGAGACCGTCTGCTGTGCAGTATGAGGTCGCGCGTTGTCGTGCAGGAGCAGTGGAGCCGAACGATTGACCAAAGCTGGTTGGAGACGTGCGAGCTTCTCCATCATTGTGTTAAGTTCTTCACAGTACACATCTGCAGTAATGCTTGTCCCGTTTGGCAAGAAGCTGTGATGAATTACACCCGCGTTAGACCACCAAGCAGTGACCATCACTTTTCTAGGGGTAAGTTTTCGTTTAGGGAATTGTTTGGGTGATGAACCAGGGTCCAACCAACTTGCTGAGCGCTTATGATCGTCAAACAGGATCCATTTCTCGTCACAAGTAACAATGCGGTTCAGAATTCCTTCATTTGTATGCCTGCTGTGCAGTGCAAGGCACGTCTCCACGCGTACTTCGCGCTGGCGGTCATTGAGTTCGTGGGGTACCCATTTGTCAAGCTTTTTTACCTTGCCAATTTGACGCAAATGGACCAATATTGTTTTGATGCTAACGTCGAAAGCTGCTGCTAATTCAGCCGTGGATTGAGTTTCATCAGCTTCCACAATTGCCTTTAATTCGTCATTGTCGACCAAAGTTTTCGGACGACCACGGGGTTCATTTTTCAGGTCAAAATTTCCAGAATGGAAGCGGGTAAACCAATAACGGGTGGTGCGTTCGTTTGTAGTGTTCGCTCCGTAAACGTCGTTGATGTTTCGTGCCGCTTGTGCCACTTTGCTGCCACGACGGTACTCATACTCCATAATTACTCGAATTTTTAACTTATCCATGATGACGAAAAATGTTCGAATGCGTTGAAAACAAAACACTAACTATTAAACAAATGACGATTTTAGAAAAAGAATTCCATGTTTGTCAAATAAAATTAATTTGAAATTAGAATTATCAGTCAAAAAAAAAATATTTTCATTTGAAATGGCCAGTACGGCAAAACGGCAGTTTCATAGGTAAAGACCTATTATTTTACAATTTAGTAAAGAATTTCTTAAATCTTTTAAGAAGTTTACAAATTGCTAGGATGTGATGTTACAGATTAACATCGGTTCAAATGGGTTCATGACGTGTCTGAACTGAGTGATCTGCAAAATATAAGTTTGATCAGAGAATTGCATAAATATAACACTTTTATCTTGTAGTTTGACTCTCTAACAAATTCGTAAAAAAGAAAAATTTCGTTTCGAAAAATAAACAAAAGTTGTTTTTTTTTTTCGAAACATTTGAACTTAGTGTCTCATATATGCGGCTTTACAGATTAACCAAAACTTCATACATTGAAGCAAATTGGGAACAAAGGTTTTACTATTTTTTTACTAAGATATGAAATATCATAAGTTTTTTTAAATGTCATACTTTAAGAGAAAATCCACTTAATTTTTTCATACAAGAAATAGTTGTAGGGTATACACGATTTTTTAACTTTATTGAAGTTTTTTAATCTAGATACCGTCACAGCTAAGCCTTAGGAAGCAAGTCAGAATGCGGCGATGTTTCAGTAAAGAGGTCGATATGAATTAAGAAGAAAAGATAGTTAAATATATGTTTGACATAAAAGAAATAAAAGAATCAATAAACTCTGACTTGCTCCATCATCGAGTGAGATGTATGTAAAAGCAATAAGTTATACCAAACCAATATTTTATTTTCAACACAACTGTACCCTACAATAGCCCGGCATTAAGATAAAACGATTATTATTGTATTTGGTGCTAATATCGAATGCAGTTAAGTGCAGTGCTATCGTTCAGTAGTAAATAGTGCAGTTTTAATTAATTTATTCTCAGTGTTTCCGTTCTGCGATGACGATGTAAGTACATTTTTATAATGATATATTTGCTTTTTTATTAGATTTGCACAAAAAAGAAAAGTATAAAAAACGTTTAAAATCGTACCGGTACTATGCGTTTTTATCATAAGGTATTAGGGATACTTTAATTTATATTGTGATAATTAATAATTAGGGATAATTCAATTTGAATTCTCACTTTCAAAATTAACAGTAATTTTTTTTTTTTCATTTCATCGCTTATATTCATCGCTTATACAAATCGCGTGTTCTAAGATGGTAATACCGAATATAGTAATCATATCCACATTAATTGGCAGAAATACCACCTCTATAAAAACCTTGGTAGATGTGCACAATTTGTTTAAACATTGTTTTGTAAAAACTGCACTGGAGATGGAAGTTAATAATACATTTTCAAATATGTATGTAGCATTACAAGCACAATCGACATTTACAACACCTCCTGTTTGTTCTTTTTGAAAATATTGTAGTGCTATGCGAGACCTCATTTCATAAACATCTTCATGCGGCCGACTATCACATAATTATTAATTAAATATAAATTTGTTTCTGGACTATACTTTATGGGTTACTTAACTTACCGAATGTAGAGTAGCATAATTGGTACAAAAACCACCAAAACTCAAGTAGACGCTTTTTTACGGTTGCAAGACTACTGATAGGATTGTAAAATTTTTCTTTCCAAAACTTTCAAGTCAAAAACTTCTTTTAAGTTGTTGTTTTTTTTCACTTTATAAATAACCATATCTCAAATTATATCCTATTATGCTCGTATGATTTTCTAAATATTATTATTTATATATTGTCCTTACAATATGCGGTTCTATTCTCTATTCCTACACACAGTTATGTTTTTGTTAGGTACTTAAATTGAAAACCAAAATTTCTTTATTACCGCCTTGAATATACGAGAAATAACTGTTAAACTTGTTCCCTAGAACTCCAAAATAAAGATTTAATCTTCATTATTTATTACTGAAAAGTTAGTAACAAAGTCGCATCTTTCACCAATATAGATACGAGTATGATGATGTGTTGTACCAACTGTGACCGCTGCCTTAAACGATGAATATAATGTCTAATCGAAACTAAACTAAACTAGACTATCTAGACTATCTAAACGAAAAATATAATGTCTGAACAAAGTCGAAAAAAGAAAATTATAGGGAAATGAAATAAAATATATCGATAGACACGAGAATCGTCGAGTAATCGACGAGGATTATCGTTTTAGGGCGGTAAGGTTAGTTTTTTTTTAAATAACAATTCGCAAGCTTCTTTCTTCCATCTCAACTGGTAAAAACACACAAATGGAATTTAATGTTTTAATACAAATAAATTAAGCAGTTATTTAAGATGACCTTTACTGGTTTATCATTATGGTTAATTTTTTTATGAAAAGACCAAGTCTGAGCTTGTTATAAATTTGTGAGAGTTAGAATTTCTTACAGTTACACATTTGGATTTTCGTGACTATTTATATTTAAAGGCGGCCAAACTTTACTTTGCCTTTATAATTCTTCTTTAAACATAATTTGACCCGACGCAGGTTCCTGTATGGGTGTGGACCACATTGTACCCCGTATGTAGAAGAAGATCTCAATTCAAAACGAATAGTTATAACTAAAATAGAAACTTCTTGGATCTCCAACAAACAGTTACTTCGTTGTTTCATAGTCTGAATCGTATCACGTATTGCACGCGAGTAATGGGGTCTTCAGAATAAAAATAATAAATCCCTAGACAAACACACCTACTGTATAGCTCCAATCTAAGCAGAGCTTGTTTTGTGGATACCTTATGGACCATAAAGTGGACTAGGGGGCACAATAAACATACATATATAAATATAAACAACCATGATCCGAGAACCAACATCTCACAAATGTCTGCCCCGACCAGAACTCAAACCTTGGACTATCGACATATGAGGCAGGGCCAGTACCCTTTATGCTACTCGGCCTTCAGAATGTAACAAAAACAAACAAAACACATATATTTTTGCACAATTTTTATTTGTATAGTGACCCACAGTATAATAATTAATGGCTTCAATATAGAATTAAAAATGTTCGTTAACAATAATAAATTAACTGCAAAATTTCCTAACTCACTTCATATTTATACATTTATTATCTAATTAATTATAGCATTAGAGACTCTATTGTATATAAGGATATTTAAAAAGGAAAAATAATATTTAGAAATAAGAATATTGACAAAGTAACAAAAGAGAAAAAAAGAAGTTAAGAAAAACAATTAAAGAGAACGCCTAATTAGACGCCTAAATTACTTTACAATGAAATCTAATATTTTCCAGCAGTTAAAGCTGCATTTGATTCAGTTATTTTTCCCGAGACAATTGTAACCATTAAGACGATAAAAATATTGAACGAGTTGTCGGAAGTTGCGGTAAGTTACGCAGAAACTGCGAAATAATGGACTTTTGCAGTTTCTGAGTCTATGTCGGTTCTAGAGTTCTGTTTCCACTGTTCTTTTTTCATAAAAGCCTAAAATACATAATGTGTTCAGCCTGCCATTAATACCATACAGATATCACATCTCTTAACAACGCTGTATTTTTTTTGTCATCGCTAATTAAAACGTAGGTTTCAGGATTAATAGCATTCAAAAATGTTTATTAAACGAAGCTTTTTATTTTTCTAAAATTGTGTCAACTGAATTTTCGTTTTTAATCTTACAGTTTGCGTGATTCCGCAAAAGTATTATTAAATTTAAAAAAATACCAATAAGAATTTTCAAGTTCTAAAATGTTTATATCAATAGTAGAAAACGCCATATATTTTCTGTAGATGTCTAAATAGGGATAATTGTTTAGGAATCAAGCTTCTAGCAATATATATTTAAGCATTTTTATTTTTAGCAATTAAGATGAAACAGATTTAAATTATCTTGAATCAAATTAAAATATTCACAAAAGTCCTAGGCACCTATATAATTTATATTATATTCCAATAAATAAGTTAAAATGGGAATTGCATCTAGATACTGACGATTTTCACTTAATATGAAATACTTACATTCGAAATGATGAATTTTATATAATATGAATACACAGTTTTCGTAAGACCTGGAATCTAAACAAGCATTGGATGATTGTAAACTACTATTCTTTACTTCATCCTAGCAATGAAACTATGCTTGACACAACCTATGACCAAACTAAGAGCAGCAAAAAAAATTATCTACTTCATGCCTAAATATATTTTATACCTTGTCTAGCCCGGCATAATCTGTCGTTTTTTTTATTCTTTGAATGTTTTGTATACACTTATAATACCCATAAAATTACAAATAGGAAGTATGATGCGTTGTAACACAAACATGGTTAAGGAAAAGTACAGTTTTAACCTGAATTTCAGTTCATTGTCTTTGAATTAGATCAACGATAACGTGGGATTAACTTCGAACGAGATCTCAGAAGTAAACCGATGATGTTATGAAGTAACATTTGGATATATCAAGTTGTGGATATAGATAACATACCCTTTAGCGAAGTAGTAGTATCTTTTATACTTATTGGTCCTGACTTCAAATCATTGCAGAGGTAGAGGTCAGCCATTTTTGGAATAAGCAGATAATTTAATCGCCTTTTTAATCGATGTTAACAGCTGAAGTTAAGTTGTATATACGCCATCTCCATGAAAATGTAAAAAAGAAGACTTTCAACAAGTGTAAAATGTTTACCTTTGATGAAATAAAATATTTTGAATTTTTGCATATTTGTAAGGTTTAGTTTTAATTTTATATGTTTATTTTGTTATTTTCAAAACTTCCATGTTGACCATACAACAGTTAGCTTCAATTTCAATAGGCATCTGAAACGAATTATAATAGCAACAGTGTTACATTATTATATAAAACATATACTATGTTTAACTGTTGTTTTTTTGACGGAGATTTGTAAATCCATTAATACTTAAAAAACAAATGAATGTTAAATAAGAATTGCTGAGTGTGATGGGCTGTCTGATCATTTATGCGGACAAAAAAACCAACTCATCTCTTTTTGACAATCTTTATTCATGAGTAATTTTCTGTGCAAAAGTGGTAGAATATAATCTTAATAATTATTCAAGTAGTGCATTAAATATTAGTGAACCACAATAAGATTCGATTTATGATATAAAAACTGAAAAGTTGTCCCAATTTAACACTGTATAAGCGGCATTACAAAACAGCTAAAAATGTACATAAAATCATTGACTTATCCTAAATCCTTTTACAACAGCTTTTACTATCTTTTGACAGACAAACATAAGTCTAGCCCAGATAATTTTGTAAACAATGACTAAACGAGTACATAAAAATATACTATTGTTTGACTGGCGGTCAAAGTATTATAGTAAATTTAGCGGTCATAACATTGTGTGATGTAAAGGTTGGTGATCTTGGTGAATAAGTAAACGACTGTCTGTGTATATATTGGACACTGTGACTTTTTGTGTCAGAACCACAAGTTATATTTCAAGACTCTAAAATAAAAAATAAAACAACTTGTACTAGTACGAATAACGGTAAATTATAAACTAATCCTGTTTTTACATTTCTTATTATTTATTTCATTGCCACAATATAACAACTATGAACACAGACATAAATAACATAAGCAGTCCTTTTTAGTTTAAATCTTTACCACGCCATATATCAATTTATATTCATATAAACAAAACAGAAAAATATAAACTAAGAATTACGGAACACTTAATACTATGAGAACTGTATTGCCGTTATAAGGATCAAGTCAGAAAACATTTTAAGCCAGATGCAAAACATTTTGAAATAGAAGGAAAAAAGAAGGAAAAAGAAAATAAATATATTCTATAGTAAATACAATAAATTTTAACAAACATAATATAAAAATACCTGTATTTTATATACCTAGATAGGTCAACACCCGTTGACCTATCTAGGCCTACTAATTTATTTAAAAAAGGTGACTTTTTTAGGTAATCATTAAACTATGTACGAGACTAATTGAATTGGTATCAATATGCTTCTAAAATACCAGAAGCTCTTATTCACAAAATATTATTGAAGCATATATTAAGAAGCTAACAAAAAAAAAAATTTTGTCTTAATATCGAATACAGCTTGAGTTCTGTGAATCTTTCTTCTCTTTGTAAAACGAGTTTTTCATCCAGTTATTATATTTATAAAAATCTGAATCATAAGTCTTTACTTTATTTTTCTTGCTTTCCCTTTGGTTTGTAAGACATGTGATGAAATAGTAAATCGGCTTGAATGTGCAAAATATGATGAAATCAAATCCGGATATGAGAGTAAAGCCAAGCATCAGACTTAGCAGACCACCGAAAGAAGCTGAAAACATAAATAGTTTCAATAAAATAACTGAAATGTCAACGTTATATACAATTAATTAGCATTACGAAAAATGCAATTGTAGAAAGAAGGCCCACGCTCTTTTTGATGGATTTTTTATATTATGCGAATTCACTACCGATTACCGTTAAGAACGACAGATGTAACTTTGAAATAAATTCAATGGAAGGCAACATTTTAGGCATTAAAAATATTTATCGGAAGCTCAAAAAGATAAAAAAGCTTCGATGGTTAATACCCCCGATGACATTTGTCTAATTTTACTTTTTTCTTTGCTAATGACGGTTTTTGCAGCAATTTAACATTTTACGGAAAAAATGTGCAACCCATATTTTTTACTATCTTAGATAAATCTTCATAGACGCGTTACAATAAGTAAATAACGTAATAAGTAAAAATAAAATAAATAAACGTACCCAAAATATTTTGCCAGTTTAAGTAAACATCTCGCCGGTACCTCGTTGACACGAGATCATTGAAAAAAACACTCAACAACGATTTATTTCGAAGGTCTACGTGGTGACTAAAAAGAAATAATATTATTGTTATTAATGTAAATAAAAAAGCATCAAACATACGATAAAGCCAATTTGTTTTATTTTATATTTCTTTAACCCGTTTCCTCAAAGTCCCATCGTTATAATTTACCAACTGTATCGAAAGGGAGTAAGTGTGGGAAAGCAAGGGATAGAGATATTTGTTGTTAGGAACCATGTCATCGATTTAAAAAAATCTCGTAATCCAATAGGGATTCGAACCTGCGGATGTATCAAAAAATCTAATGTTATCTACATTTTTACCAATTTGGATTTGCAGTATGGCTATTTCATTCCAACTTTAGCAACAGTTAGTAAATAGTATTACGAATTTGGTATCTCAACATCAATTTATACTACACAAAATTACGGTAGCGGTCAAATTAACTTCCTCAGTAAGAAACTACACTTATCTTTACCCAAATAACTTAGGCCAAGACGTTGTGGTCACAGCCCCTAATACCATTTTTGGCGCCAGTGCGAAATTTATTTAAGTTTTAGTTACGGTCCATAAAATTTGCAGCATTATTTTATTTCTATGTTTAACCAGACTAGAAGATTGCCTTGTATGTAATGTTAAGTCGAGCTAATATATAGAGGGTGTCGCAGGAAAGACATTCATGCGGTTTTCCAGAGGTAAAAAATGGAGGCTTTTGTTTTCTTGATTTAACCGTGTTTCTTCTGGTACGGCCCTAGCTCTGGCAAAGTAATAAAGAAAAAACATTACCAAAGTCTTGCCAAAGTAAGCTCAACACTAGAAAATTTCAGTGCAGTAATTTAAGCTTCATACTAAAACTTCTAAACTAAAAAATATCGGAAGAAAATCTCTCCTGGGACCTTTTACCATCCTGATAACTATTTTATAAAAAACTTTAATGAATATAAGAAGGAAATATATTTTAGGACATATTTTAGGAAAAATTGAAGTTAAAGTTTCACAGCCTTACAAAAATACCTTTAAAAATTTTTAAGATTTGAAAAATAAATAAATATTAGAATTACCTAGTTAGACTATAATTAATTATTTTGGTTAAGAATACGTGCACATTAATTATGGGGTTATGAATCAATATTAAAAGCGATACTTATCAACCCATCAATGGTCTTTAGACAAAACTTACTAAAACGGTAATCCAGAGAACATCTTGCCATTAATGGACAGTTTTCCAAGGGCCACCTCCAAAGGATAGTTAAAGTGCTCACATTCAGGGCGGCAAATGCGGCCATCAGCTCCGTTTGAAATATTTTGAAAGTCTAACAAACTCTCTACGACAAAAATATTTTTACATATATTATAGTACCTATGTAAACTAACCAAAAAGAAGCCTTTGTATAGGTTTGTATAGGTCTTTGTATAGGTTGGAATTAATTGGACAATTTTTAATTATAAATTTTCTTTTACCTTTTTTAAATTTTATATTTTTATATTATGAAATACTGCTTAATCCGTCCGTAGTCGATAAGCATATTAAATTTAATCATTAAAATTTAAAAAAAGGTTGTGATGATATTTTTTGAAAGACAATAATTTGTATTGTAAATTGATGTTAAGGTCATGTCTCATTTTACTCAAGTAAATTAATAAATAATTGGGTATAATCAAAGGTATATATTAAAAAACTGGTTTGCGAATTAAATATTTTTTGAAATATGATTTTACTGCAAATGAAATTGGAGATATGATCCTGATTTACGGAGAATGTAAATATTAGATACATATGAAATTGGCGTTTTCTCGTACTGGCCACTTTGATCTGTATTATCTCCTCTTTCGTTAAGAATGCCAATTTCAAATTTATACAGCTATTTACTCAAGCATTTGTACTTCGAAAACCGTAATTTATTCGTCTTTTCCTCTTTTGGTTTTTCTTGCGTCACTAAACGACGGTTTAAGTTTACATAATGGGAAATTTGAAATATCGCGCTATTTACGAGTACGAGTTCCACCGTGGCACCAGTGCTGCAGAAACGGCTCGAAGAATTAATGCTATGTATGACGGTGGTGTCGCAAAAAGGTAAAACAGTGCATTTTTGGTTTCAACGTTTACGTTCTGGAAATTTCGACCTGGAGAACAAGCCCCGTGGACGGCCAGAGACCAAAATTGATAATGAATAATTGAAGGCTATTGTGGAAGCGGATCCATTGCAAACCATATCCGAGTTAGCTGTAGGTTGCGGTGTTAGTGACAAAACTGCTTTAATCCTCTAATCCACTTGAAGCAAATTGGGAAGGTGAAAGAGCTTAAAAGGTGGGTACCTCATGAATTGAGTGCAGCAAACCGACAAACGCGCGTCGACTGCTGCATTACATTACTCAACCGGCACAATAATGAAAGGATTTTAAATCAAGTCATTACCTGTAATGGAAAGAGGATCCAGTACGACAATCGGAAACTCTCATCGCAATGGTTGAACCCTGGCGAATCAGCCAAATTTGGACCCAAGCGAAAATTCACTCAAAAAAATTTACTTGTGAGCGTTTGGTGTTCTAGTGCCGGTGTCATTCACTACAGCTTTTTTAAATCTGGCCAGACGCTTACGGCAGATGTCTTTTGTCAGCAACTACAAACCATGATAGAAAAGCTAGCTGCTAAACGACCGAGGCTGGTCAATCGCTCAAGGCCACTGCTGCTTCAGGACAACGCCAGAGCACACACTGCACAACAGACGACTACAGAATTAGACGTGCTTCAGTACTCTCCGGACCTTGCTCTAACAGATTACCATTTTTTTTCGAAATTTGAATAACTTCCTCTAACGAAAACAATTCAACTCCGATGGGGCAGTCCAAAGTGCCTTCAAAGATTTTGTTTTCCATTTTAGACGTTTTTGATTGGATCAATGAACTACCTATGAGATGACAAAAGTGCATAGATAGCAATGGTACATACTTTGATTACATAAATATATTATATTTAAGAAAAATTACTTTATGTTCCTCCCTTACAAAACGCCAATTTCATATTTAATGACCTGTGGTAATGCAGCCCTTCGTGTATATATGGAAAGATTCCCAAAACGAAGACAACCGAATAATGCTCGAATTATCTTAAATGCAATATTGCAGTTACAGCAAACTGAGAGACCGCTACCGATCCTTATCGATGCAAGTAGCCCACAACCATTTGTTCCCGTTGGAGTCCAAGAGCAAATAATTAATCTCTTTCGTCTTTAGCCTGACTCCAGTACTTGAAGATTATTTATTTATTTATTTGAAATTTTCGCAGATTATACTGTACAGAGTGGTTTGCTGCCACAAGCCATTCTCTACCAGCCAACCTTTAGGTAGTAGAACGGATGTAAATAAAGTTTAAAAGAAAGTGAGTCCTGAGAAAGAACACAGGTAAGGTAGGTTAATTATTATTCAAAAAGTAAGAAAAAGAAAGAAGAACCAAAACGAACAGAGATAACACTTCTAAGTTTACATAGATATAACCATTAATAATTATTATTACATACATATACATACACAAATGTAATTGAAAACTTCTTTTAGGAAAATCTCTTTTAATTTAATTTTAAAATTGATATTTGTTAGGAGCTTTATTTATTTGAATTGGCAGTGGGTCCCTTAAATGGACTGTTCTAACAGTTAAATGCGTTCGTAAAGTCTACTAAGACAGTAAAAGTACCAAAATACTAGTATTAAAGGACTAGGACAATAAACTTCCGGCCGTTAATGGCTTTGCGCACATCATCCGTGACCTTAAGTAGTGAGTTGTAGTGCTGTGACCCAAACGAATCCAGACTGAAAGGGATTTAATAAACTTCTTTCAGTGAGATATTTAAGAACCTGTCTATGAACTGCTCCCTCTATGAATGGCTGGATAGATATTGGACGATTGAGTTAAGAGTGATGGGATTGGGCGGACAATTGCTTTTTGCCAGCACAACAGGAACTGAACTGGAAGTCAAGAGAATAATTATTTAGAGATATAAGAGCTGGCAGAATAGATTTCAAGATTAATACAATCATTATTTGACTAAGACCATTCCAACCTACAGCATTGGAATTTAAGGAACGAACCAGTTTAGCTATGTCGTTTTGGGTGACAGGCTTGCAATTAAAATTGCAGTAGATCGAGATAACTCATTAAGTTTGGAGAAGTTTGTAACCTGTCTTGTTACTCTGTCTAAGTCTGAAACAGAGGAAAAGAGGTTATTTAAAGCATTGGGATTTAATAAGTTCTCGTCAAGATTAGGACGTAGTTTTCCCATAATGTTAGAGTTTATAAATTTCCACTTCTGTCTTGGAGTTATATTGTTGAGGTTTTCAAAGAAATATCGACGCTTTGAAGACCGACAAGCTTGATTGTAATAGGCTTTATCTCTCCTTTTCATTGCCTATCGCACATTTTAATTGAGCCATGGAGCTGGTGGACTTATAAATTTAACTATTTTAATAGGAGCATGTTTATCAAAAAGGGAAAGTATATTATGATTAAGGATTTCCAGTTTGTCATCAGTACATCATAAGGTGTCGTATAATAAGAAGTAGAATCAATAGCCAATGCGTCGTATAATAAGTTGTCAATGTCGATTTTATCGAGGTTTCGCATCGGAGCCATCGGTGGCCAAATTGTAGCACCTCGGCTTTAGGACACTTTCATTAAATCAAACTACGTGGATGAGACGTTTGTGTGATGTGTCGGCAAGATTGGTAAATTTTCTAAATTATTGGATTTAATAATGTCTGATAGTTTTTGTGGGCGTTGAGTGTTTTCTAATAAACTCGTCTTAAAATCGTCCAAATTACGTATACCTACTGTATGAAGACCGCCGACGCCGCACTTCCAAAGTCAATAGACTATGATCGCAAATACAGCAGATTTGTCATTTCCAAAGTATAATTAATAATTGTAATTTTGTTTTGTTCATTCTTATTTCAAACTTCGAAAATGATTCAATTTTCTATTAATCACTTATAAGTTTAAACTGTAATTCTATTTGAAAATTTCAGTTAAATTAATTTAAAGTTTTTCGGTTTTTTTTTCGATCCTCCGAGTGTCGCAAACGTAATTGGCGCAGTCGGTAGGATATTCACGGTCAACGTTTCATTAGATTAGGGAATCGTACATCGATATCCATACTATGAGACGTCTGGGAGGTTATCAAGGAGGAGAGAAACCGGAATATGAGTTTACTGCAAGTACACTTAAATAATTCTCGTGTTGCTTCCTTTTTATCCTAAGATTTTTTTTCTCCTTTTCGAAATTTACCACCCTAGAGTCTTTAATTCCAGGGCGTCTGATCCTAGACAAGCCCGCAGACTTGTAAATGATAATAATAGAAATTTCAGTTTAGATTTAGATTTAGATCGTTTATTTAATTAAGAAATGGCACATGACCCGGATACAATCTTTAAGGCACTCCGCCTAGTACTGGAATTTGACGGAAACCCCAACATTGATACCCGTTTTATTAGAATCAGTGACCAACTAGCCGTACAATATTTAAGTGATGCACCGGAAAGTGATCTATCTAATTTATGCTTACTTAATGGTAT
This sequence comes from Marasmarcha lunaedactyla, assembly GCA_923062675.1. Classification (NCBI taxonomy): domain Eukaryota; kingdom Metazoa; phylum Arthropoda; class Insecta; order Lepidoptera; family Pterophoridae; genus Marasmarcha; species Marasmarcha lunaedactyla. Next base: position 14,737,791 of record OV281339.1, on the reverse strand, counting down.
CTTAAATAAAATTACCGGGAGCGCTGCTTGTACTATCAACTCAAATGGGATACCTGAAAATGTGTTAGGCATTCGAACTGAACTTGATTAATAACTTCTCGGATCAGCGTGATGAAACCGCTTTGTATAATGATCTTTTTTTATCCTCGAAGGATAATAAGACATCTCAGGAATTTAACGATTTTTGTCAAACTTTGTTTAGTACCATAATAACATACGTGACTTTACATGAAAGTATACCAACGACTATTGAAGCTAAACGTGACTTATATAAGAAACTGACTTTGCAGGCTTATGTTCGTGGCTTAAATGAACCATTAGGATGGCGTATTCGTTGCATGCCTCCTATAAGTATAGAAAAGGCATTGGAGTACGTTCAGAAAGAAAGAAGAAGAAGAAATAAATATAATTTATTTACAGCAACGCAGTGAGGTTCCTAAAAATCAACCTAGACTCGCGTACTCGTTACCGCAATTGCAATTTATCCCTAAGCCGTTTGCTACTCCGCGTGTGCATAACCCGCCGATGCCGGTACCCTACTGGCCAGTACCTATGGAACAACGGCCCATGCGACCACCGCCGCAACCTTTTAAGCTTCTTGAACCGATGGCCCACCGCATGACGAGTAACACTCAGCGCATGTTTGCCGCACCGCCGCCTAATTATAATCCACGTAGTAATGTTTTCCGTATGCAACCCCGTAATAATAGCTCGTTTCAATCGAATCAATGCCACTCATAGGTTGCCCCTCAACGTTTTACTCTGAAGGTTAAAACCTTAACTTACGGTAAACCGCATTCCAGAATGATAACGGGACATGACTGGTCGAAAACAGGTGACCCACCACCTAATCATTATTTTAGAACCCGTGAAATGAACGTAAACGACTGTGTGAGACACGATGACTCATATTGCAACTATTACTATGAACCTGAGTACTATAACTATTCGCATGAAACCGAATATAGTAATAACTTTGCCCCTGACTTTTGACTCGATTTATTACAACATGACTACGGATAATCTGACGAGTCTAAACAACCGTCACAACCGGGAACTTGCTACTCAGATCAGAATTTTCAGGTAACTTCAAGGTCACCCAAACCAACATAGAATTAAATCTTCCAACGCTGAGACAGGTACCTTACATTCAAATCGCAGACGCGCTTTTAAAATTTCTTATAGATACAGGTGCCAACCAATATTTTATTAGCCCCGAAGCATTAGAAACTTATTTTTTCAACTTATCTTTAAATTACGATCCTTTTCAAGTAAAAAATATTCATGCGACTCCAAAAAATGATTATTCATTAAATTTATCGTAGAATTTAATGATAGAGATAGTATAAACCTTTTTATTGACCATTTTCACGATTATTTCGACGGATTAATAGGTTTAGATTTATTAAGTAAGTGGGAAGCGCTAATAGATTAAAGATAAGGGCAGTCAATAACTCGCCACGCTTCGAACCCGACAAAGATGTTTAATTCGCGAAACGCGAATCTTTATGAAGATATTATACCGGCAGGAACTTCTTAAATTATCCGTATCCCTATAGACACTAATGATGGTGACGTTATAATTACCGAACAAGTACTTTGTAACTGTATAGTGCACGAATGCGTAACATCTGTAATTAATGATCGTGGCTATTTAGAGATAGAGAATGCAACAACTAATGACGTCATATTTTCACTTGACCATCCTGCTCAAGTAGAGGTACTTAATACCGAGTACACGTGCACTCAACAACTTGAGATGCGCGCACAAAAAGTAGTTTCACGATTGCGTACGACCATTTAAATGAAGAAGAGAAAGCAGCCTTACAGCCCTTTGCTCTCGGTATTCTGACGTTTTTTATATTGAAGGTGAAACGCTCACATTCACAAATAAAGTAAAACATAGGATTAGGACCACCAACGAGGTGCCAGTACACGCCAAGAGCTTTAGTTATCCGTTTATCCATAGACAGAAAGTTAGAGACCAAATACATAAAATGTTAGACCAGGGAATAATAAGACCATCAGAGTCTGTATGGAGCTTTCCGATCTGGATAGTACCGAGGAAAATCGATGCGTCCGGTAAACAGAAATGGCGTTTAGTAGTTGACTTCAGAAAACTGAATGAAAAGACCTTAGACGACAAATACCTGATCCCTAACATTAGTAACGTTCTGGTCAAATTAGGGAAGAGCCAATACTTTACTACCCTCGACTTGGCTAGCGGTTTCTACCAGGTGGAAATGGATCCACAGGATATTGTGAAAACTGCCTTCAATGTTGAACTTAAAAAATTCCCCATCCACATTCCAACGCGGGATGGATAATGTCCTTCGAGGGCTGCAAAACGAGATATGCCTAGTGGATTTAGATGACATTATTGTGTTCAGCACGTCTGTCCAGGAACATGTAATTAAGCTAGAAAGCCAACTTTAAAATCCAAATGGATTTTGTCCGAGTATGTTAATAGTTTCGAAAAATGTAAAATGCTTCTTACAAATTACCATATTTTATAATATCCGGATTTTTCGAAGGAGTTCAACTTGACAACTGATGCTTCAAGTGTAGCTATTAGTGCAGTCCTTTTGCAGGTTCCTGTAGGCTCCGATAAACCAATCTCCTACGCATCTAGAACTCTTAATGATAGCGAAATGAATTATAGCACCATTGAGAAGGAATAACTAGCCATTGTCTGGGCAATAAAATACTTTAGACCCTATCGTTTTGGTCGAAAATTCAAAATTCTGACTGACCATAAACCATTGCAATGGATGATGAATTTGAAAGAACCAAATTCACGTCTTACAAGATGGCGACTAAGACTGAACGAGCATGACTTTACTGTTATCTATAAAAAAGGGAAGTCGAACACAAATGCTGATGCCCTTTCTCGTGTAGAAATCCACACCGGAGACGTATTATCACTGATAGAAGAAATTGACAAACTTAACACTTTACTAGGAAATCCATCTGAAACAACTATAGCATAAGTTAACTCTTCCACTGAAACAAATCATACTTGTAATGAAAATCCTTTATTAGAGATACATATAACCTACGAACAACTTAATAAATTTCACCGACAAATACTTTTGACTTTAGCAATGACATTAAAAAATGACCAACTGCGACTAAACTGTTCGACACACACACTCGTATTAGTATCCAATTGACAGAATGAAACTTAGAACAAGACCTCGTATCGGCGGTTAAATAATACGTTAACCCAAAGGTCAAGACCACAATTCTAATCAACCCTCCTTTGGCTTTGTACTCAACCATCCCTATCTTACAAAATAAATTGAAAAGTTCTTCAATGAACTTAGTCTTGACTAAACGCGAAATAGAAAACTTTAAAGAATACCTCCGACAACAAGAGATCATCCATCACCATGAAGGAAAAACGAACCATCGGGTATTAGCGAGTGCTACTTAGCTTTGTTTGACAAATACTACTGGCCTAAAATGAAGAACCAAATAACTAAATTTATTAACGAATGTATCATCTGCGGCCAAGCCAAGTGAAATGAAATGAAATGAAATGAAATGAAATGAAATGAAATGAAATGAAATATTTATTTCTCAACATTGACAATTACTTGTTCTTATTGACGTCAAATAAAACATGATTCTACCACCAGTTCGAAAAAAACCTTCGTGAAGAAGAACTGGCAAGAAACTTCACGGGTATATTTTTTTCAAAATAAATTTACAGAGTCTCTTTATGTCTATACAAAATTATTCTTTTCTGCATCTGTTAGCCCGGCAAGTCTCCCTCCCCCCAAGTATCCAAACGACGAACACCCTCAAACGGCACCCGTTCACGAGTTAACGCGGGATCCAGCCATCAAGTACAAGTACCATAGATATCCTGTTAGACCTCAGTTTAATGTAGTGCTCCCGGCAACTAAGCCCTTTGAAATAGTCCACATGGATTTATTCACAGTTCAGGGTGAGAAATATGTAACATTTATCGATATTTTCAGTAAATTCGGTGAAGCGTATCACCTCCGGGATGGAACAGATATTAGCATACTTCAGGCACTCTTGCATTATTGTACCCATCATGGAGTTCCTACTACTATAATTACTGATAATGGTACGGAATTCACCAATCAGCTGTTAATGGAATTCACACGACCACACAAAGTCAACCATCATCGTATATTAGCTCATGCACCTAACGACAATGGAAACATCGAAAGGTTTCACTCGACCTTACTCGAACATCTTAGGCTTTTAAAACTGCAACATAAAGATGAGCCCATAATTAATTTATTGCCTTACGCCATCATAGCATACAATAGTTCGATCCACAGTTTTACGAGATGCAGACCTTTTCACTTACTTACAGGACATTTTGACCCACGAGACTGCCTTGACATTGACATTACTCAGCAACTATTACAACAATACTTACAAAACCATAGAGAACAGATGAAAAAAGTATATGACATTATTAATAGCACTTCTATTGCTAACCCACAGACTCTTATTAAAAATAGAAATAAGACTCGGGAACCAGGAGTAGAGTGAACCTGAACAACAAATCTTCATCAAAAATTCACTCGCTAGCCGTCAAAAGATCGCCACGCGTTTTACTCAAGATACAGTTTTAGCTGACTTACCGATACATATTTACAGGTCGAAGAAACGCAGCCCCGTTGCAAAGTCAAAACTAAAACGCGTACCTAAATCGGCAAATTTGTTAAAGAATCCTCATAGTAACAATCCTCGGAATGACAGGATCCCAGGAGATAAAACTTGAAAACCTCGACGATGGACCGGGACTTTTACCTTACAAACTTGGACATATGAAACTAATTACTCATCACCATGCCTTTTTACAGTACATAAATCTTAAAGACATCGAAGACAATGTTTATTTACTACAAAATCAGCTCCTAACTTTCCAGGAGCGAATTACTAACGACACTTACCTTCTTTATGAAATACAGATTAATTATTTAACTACTAAACTTAACAAAGTCAATTAAAATCCTTAGAGCCAAACCGCGCTAAAAGAGGCCTTATCGATGGATTAGGATCCATAATTAAAAATATTAGCGGGAATTTAGATCACACTGATGCGATAATGAAGAAGATGTCATGCAGGAACTATTTAGAATAGAAAATAGTTTAGCTTTCATTCGTGCTGCCAGCGCGCACCACTTTTTGATAGATATTAATATTTTAGAATTATTGGTTAGCAGACTTAAGAACATTGATGGTAAAGAACTTATTTTAGATTTAGAATTATGAGAATACTACGATATTTTTAAACCGGGATACTATTATACTAAAAATCAGATAGTTTTTGTTTTCCTGTTTCCGATAGTTTCTAAGGATAATTTCGACTTATGTAGGCTCTAATATAGTACCTAATAGACATGCACAAGACCTTTTATAGCAACCAAGGAGTTGTCATCGTGTACCCGAATGTTGTGCCCGAAGTTAAGCAACCGGTATCTCTATAACAAAGAAATCACTCATCAAATTCGAAATAAACCTGACTGCATCCAGGAGCTGATTACTAACCAGAACCTGCAGGAATCTTGTCAATTCACAAAGGTTACCTTGGCAAGAGAAGCAATGGAGAGACTTGACGACCAACACTAGATGTTATCTTTTCGATGTCGCCTGAAATCCAGTAAATTCACAATAGTCAATGACAATGATGAAATCAAGGGCCAGCCATTCAAACTAACCAAGATACCCTTTGATTTTAAGAAAACGGACAAACCAGCTACTCACCTCCACTTGAACTCCGTAGATCTTCAAGGACTGCTCAGCATCCTGGATAAAGTATTGACGCAAGCGCCCCTAGAGATGAGTAAAACCAACCTCGACACTCTTTACCATTCTACACACTGATATGTAGTGTGATATGTATGTGACACTACTGTTTAGGCGTGATAGCCATCAGCATACTTATTAGAAAATTCCTACTGAATAGAAAAAATATGCAAGAAAAACGGTTGCCACCACCACCTACAATCACCATCCATGAGGACCCTGGTGCACCTGGAAATATGCCAGCAACATTTTCACTCACCGTGCTAAAATAGTCGCTGTTCTGGGGATGAAATAATTACGTATACCTACTGTATGAAGACCGCCGACGCCGCACTTCCAAAGTCAATGGACTATGATCGCAATAACAGCAAAATTGTAATTTCCAAATTTTATTTTGCTTATTCTTATTTCATACTTCGAATAGGATTCTCTGTCAATAACTTAAAAGTTTAAACTGTAATTCTTTTTGAATATTTCAATTAAAGGAATTTAAAGTAATTTCGTTTTTTTTCGATCCTCCGAGTGTTGCAAACTCTGTGAGGATTTCCCAGGCCGACGTTTTCTATCACCGTTTCAAAAGTATCAAAATAATTTTTTTTTTTTTTGGATGACAATAAGTAACACCCAAGATTACTTCCACATTACTAACAATAACTACAATAAATAAATACTCAGGAGCAGACGCATATTTAGATGGTGATTGAAATAATATATTAAATGATAAATTTACTGACTGACTTAAACCAATAGCTACTGGTTTTAGCCAGGATTAATTAACTAATATTGCTTGGATATTGCTATCAGTAAAAGTTTCCAATAGCTCATTGTGGTGCGTTGATGCCTAATGACTGGACAGGTGTTACAACATTATTTTCATACCTTGCCCAGCCAAGGTACCATGATTGTGGTAATATGTGCGCAGCAACCCACTGTCCTTCAGCCTACCTTGCAGTTACAATAATATTGCTTATTATAGCATCTGTCTTAATTTGTTGCACTACGATTACCTCATATTTACCTATAAAGTTAGCTCATATTTACCTATACCTCATGATCATTAAATTAAGAAAAAAATACTATCAATTTTAACAATAACATTATTTTATTCCTAACCTGGGCAGTCAAAAGCCAGAAATGAAATTAAGCTTTTAAATAGACCGTGTAACCTTAAAATTTTCAATCATCCTGTAAATCGCTTTCTTGAAAATTAGCCTTTCTCAGAATTGGCAGAGATATGGTATAAACCTGATAGATCAACTCACGTATCGGAGAAAAGTTGAATGAGATGTTTGGGAGTCATTAAATTGAAAGATATGCAGAAACTCTTTTGGATGAAACAACTCGATTTGCAAAAAGATTTTTTTTTAATTTTAGAATTTAGAGTTGTTTCAGTTCTTTAGTTCAGCATTATTGAACATTTTCTTTTATTAAAAGATGTCTCAGACAAGACATAAAATTTGATGGGACGTGTTCATTGTCGTTGACATATCAAACTAAGATGCAAGTTTTTCAATGAGATTAGACTCCTATATAAAAACTTTATTACAGTAATTGGTTGGCATTGCAAAGAACTAAATATTTAGCAATTTGTTTAATAAGCCTTGGAAACGGAGTATCTGAAATTGCTATCATGGGATTATTTCCAACCTATACATAGATTGTTTAAACGGATTGCCTTTAGATATACGGTATATAAGCTAACTAAAGGCATTCGATATGTATTTTCAAGGTATGAAGGGCCAGTACAGCTAAAAAACGTCAGACAAAATAATATAATGATGCATAATATGTGACATAAATTTTCGTTAAAAATAGTTTTCATGAATTAAAATAAAACACCAAACATACAAAAGGCTGTGCAGTTACAATTAAACATTTTAATTAACAGTTGTTCATTGAAACATTTTTTTCAATTCAATCATGATTCAATTATGCATTTTTAAGTCAGATTATATTTTAATTCTTTAATTTTTTTCTTTTACTGACTGAACTGTCAAAAGTTTATTCTATTTCTATTCTGTGATTGGTATATTTTGAAAATCTTTGTGTATTTCTGTGAATAATGGTCACCTTATCGTGGTGAGAAATGTGACCCAAATCTAAATAGAAATAACCATTTATTCAACTACCGGGTGATATCGTTTTTACAGAAAGCAAAGTGTAACAATCGGATGATATTTGAGATCTATACAAACTACTCGGTAGAGTATTATTATTTAAATCCTTATTTTATAAATAGGACATCCGAAAATTTTTCTTAATTTTTTTGGAAATAACTTAAAGAAATGACTAATGATCTTTTCTGTCCGTCATATTTCGAGCCGGCTTATATGTATGTGTACAACCTGTAAACACATATACAGGGTGTTACATAAAGGAAGCATAATACTTAAGGGTCAGTAAATATACCATTTTTAGAATATACTGTAAAAGAATTGGAGTTATTGGGGCTTCTCACGTAAAAAAAGTTTTTAATCAAGAAAACTGGATATGAATTAACCGGAAGGGTCGCCGCAAAGACTTCCGTGGTGAAGGCGCTTAGACGCGTGCAGGGTCAGTGGCAGACGCTCAGGTGCCAACTGGCGCTCTGGCGCGTGCAGGATCGGCGAGAGCAGGAACAAAAGGAGGTGGTAAGCAGGATCATCAGGGTCAGCAGTAGGAGCAGGATCAGGCATCAATGTCGGGGTTTTCAACATGAGGCAGCTTAGCTTCAGGTAGCTTCTGCATGAGGAAGTTTCAGCGTCAGGTAGCTTCAGCATGAGGCAGCTTCAACGTCAGGTAGCTTCAGCGTCAGGTAGCTTCAGCATGAGACAGCTTCAACGTCAGGTAGCTCCAGTACGAGGCAGCTTCAGAGTCCGGAAGCTTCAGCATGAGCCTGAGTTGGAGGATTTGCAGTTACTGTAATCAGTGGGATGGCTTGAAATAGACTTGAGATGTTATCGGTAGGACGGCTTGAAATAGACTGCCGTTCTAAGTTTTTATTTTATGCCGCCTAAGCAACACCCTCATGGGAGGGTGAGAATAAAAATCACATAAGGTGCAAATGTCATTTGGATGATGGTTATTCGGCCTGGGCAGCCTTAAGCTGATCCAGATTAGCCGAGAGCTGATCGGGGGGATCCGAGAGTGCATTTCTCGGTCTAAGGACTTTGTACCTCGACGGCATGGACGGAGCAGTATAAGCTACTGATTCGCGTATGAGGGGGTTAGGATGCCCTTCGGATCGCTTGAAAAAAGCGGTGGAGAGCGTCCTAAGGTATTGTTGTACTGTAGGTAAGTCGAGATCCCTGCGCAGGTCTGCGTTTCATACGTATTACGGAGCATCCATGGCCCGGCAGCAGAAGAGATTCTGGACTACCTGCAGATTATACAAATAGGAGGGTTTGGCATGGGCAAAGATTGCGCAAGATCGGGCGACATACGTCATGACTAGTCACACGCAAACCTTAAAAAGTGTTCGCTGTTCCTAAGAGACATTTTACTGTGCGAGCCTAACATACTGTATAGGCGGGCCATGTACAAACGGGCGAGTTTGGTAACTCTGAGTACATGAGGTCGGAATGAAAGCGTACGATCGAGCGTTACGCCTAGGTACTTGGTGGTTAGTGCCCACGGGATGAGCGTACCTAGCATTCGAATATGGGGGTCGCTGGGGCTACGGCGTTTATGTTCGCAGAGCTTTTCTCTGGATTTACATCGATACGCCATTTTTCAAACCAGGCTCCGAGGTCATTTACGGCATTCTAGAGTTTGTTTATGAGGGTGTCGACGTGCACGCCCTTGACCTATAGGACAGTATCATCGGCAAAGAGGGAGAGTTGAACACCTTTAGATGGAATAAGTATGTCATTGGTGTAGGTGGTGTATAATAGAGAGATGAGTACCGAGCCCTGAGGGACGCCCGCCTTGGGGGGGGGAGAGCGTATCTTTGTGTTTAAAACAAAAGGTGCAATGTTTAAGAAAGGAGCCGACTAGTTTGACTAGTCGGTCGGGCAAGCCTGTGTTTTTCAGCTTATAAATGAGGCCCGCATGCCAGATTTTGTCGAAAGCCTTGGCTACGTCAAAAAAAACCGCGACTGTTTTAAGTCGTCTAGGGTAGAAGCCGTCGAGTATGTACTCGACGATTCGGTGGACTTGCTGAGGGCACGAGTGCTTGGCTCGAAAACCAAATTGGTGGATGATAATGAGGGGGTCACCGTCCGCTGGGAACAGGTGGTCCTTCATTCGAGCAAGTATGACTCTCTCGAGAAGTTAAGCCGTGGCCTTGAGTAGGCTGATGGGTCTGTGATTAGCCGAGTTATTCAAAGATTTACCCGGCTTGGGAATGCATATGACTGTAGTTTCTTTCCAAGCTTTTGAAAGTAGCTAAGGTCGAAGCATGCATTGAAGATAATCGCAAGCTGCTTAAATGCATTGTTGGAAATTCCATCCGCACCCGCAATGGGGTCGGTGGTGACTGAACGGGCGTCTTTGCGAAGGATGTGAAGCAATGCTGTCGGCGAAGCATTCAGCTTTCTCGTCGTCCTCGAAGGCGATAGTGCCATCGGGACGAGACCACGGAGGGGTGTAGGCTCGGGCGTCTAGTCGGAGGGCTTTCGCCATCCTGTAGTATGCCGCGTGGGACGGGGAGATATTAATCATAAGATCGTCCCTTTAAACGTCTCTGTATTCCGCGATGGTAGATTTGACCTTACGTTGTAGCCGGTTTGCGGCTAGCCTGTAGGCGGGTGTGGGGTAACGCCTGGCTCTGCGGAGAGCGGTATTTGGCTTTGATTAGGTTGCTAATGTCCTAGGGAAGCTTGGGCTTGCCATGCTTAGCAACCTTTTCATTCTCACTCATGGCCGAGTTAATGGCGGCAGTGAGCGAATCGACTATCGTGTCGATTTTATCCGTCCTATCGAGATAGTCAGATGAAATCGCGAGGGGGCAGTCTAGGGCTTCCAAGGCCGAAGACAGAGTGTGCTTGAAACCTTCCCAGTTGGTATAGGTTTTCGGAGCAGGAGGGTAGTTAAGTGGTCCTAGAATTAAAGAAACTGGGCGGTGGTCTGAACCTAAGTCGTCTAGAGGCTGTATGGTCTTAAGGTCGAGGTTGATTCCTTTGAATATGGCAAAGTCAAGGATATCCGGGGAATGAAGCGGATTATCCGGGTAATGAGTGGGTGTGACGGGACATATGACTACAAGATCGAGTGACTTCGTGATGTCTATTAGTTTAACACCTGTGGTGTCGGTTGACAAGCACGTCCGGTCGGTATGTTTGCAATTGAAATCGCCGAACATAATGACGAAATGCCCTAGTTCGAGTAAGGCGTCGAAGTCACTACGAAGGGGCGGTGTTTTACTAGGTATGTAGACCGAGGCTATGATTATGGTCCTACGATCTGTCATAGACAGCCTACACACAGTGGCCTCCTTGTTGGTGAGTGGAGGCGTGGGAATCGATGAGCAGTGAATACTCTTCTTGTAGTATATGGCGGTGCCACCTCGTTGAACGAGTACGGGCCTGTCATTACGCACAAGAGAGTATTTAGGAATAGAGAAACCCCTGGTGTGATGGGGTTTTAAAAATGTCTCTTGAACAAGGATTAACTCGGGCTCTATGTTCTTGATGAACAGTTTGAGCTCCGGAAGTTGGTTGGTTAGACCTCGGGTGTTAAAGGAGATCAGGGATAAACCCCTGGGTTTGGTGCAACCAGTCGTGGCGCTAAGTGGAGAACTCATTATAGATTGATCTATAATGAGTTAATGAGGGACTGGTACTCGAGCAGTACCATAAGTCGTTCCCTGGAGTCGCGGGCCGCGCGTATTTTGCGCGCGCACTGCGCTACTTGACACATATCGACACCTTTGAAGGTGTCGAATATTAATTTGAGATCCTCAGCCATTGAAGGCTGAGGAGAGATTTGTGGGCCTGCTGCTGGAGCAGGGCGGGTGGGTTGCAGCAGGACGCTATCTCCATGCGAGCGCTGGAGTGAGCGTGGGCTGGGCGAACTTAGCTACTGGGGGAACCCGGTTGCGCAGCGGCAGGAAGTTAATGTGCGTAAGGGATGGGGCCTGTCTGGGTGCCGCCCTCTTTGCAGTGTTTCGGATGGTTCAGGGTACGCGGGGGCAGCCCCTGTAGTTTGCTGTATGGCCGGTCTGGCCACACAGCACACAAGCGGGTGGAGAGGTCCACTCGGGACTGCGACTGCACTCTTACGTGATGTGCGGCTCCAGGCACTTAACGCACCTGGGGCTCGCGGAACAGTTGGCCGCCGCATGCCCGTAACGTTGGCAGCGGTGGCACTGCCCGGGGTAGCCACGGCGATGTGGCATCTCAACTGAGATTCCGGAGAGGCCGCAGATACTGCGGGCCTCACGAAAGAACTCTCGTGACCTTGGCGAGTTGGTCAGAATGACCAAGGCTAAACGGGAAACGACGGCCGTTCTTGCTGTGCATCTTGTGCACAGCCTCGGCGAGAAATCCTTGAGATTTAATATCTTCGAGGATAATCTCGTTCAAAAACTCGAACGGGACTCCCCGTAAGACAGCTTTGATCTTACGCTCTTCAGGGAGAGCGTAAGTATGATAGGCAAATTGCCTTTGGATGAGGAGCCTTGTCAAGGCTCTAAAGTCCTCGATGGTCGCGCCGTTTGGCCGTTTGACGGCCTCGGACCTGTTGGAGGCCTTTGTGCAGTTTATTTTACTCTCTGCGCACAGGCTAGAGATTTGAGGCCATTTGGCCTTCCCGTAGGTACGGGGGGAGGGGTCTACGCTTTCGCGAGGACCGGGGAGCAGCGCGAGGCTGGCTTGGTATGAGCGGCGGCTGAGCCGGCGCGGAGTGTCACATCGAGTGACATAAGAGGGACGGGGACGGACAGGCGGTTGGTGTCGGAGACACCTGCCTGGAGGTGGGTGTCGGAGACACCGGGGATTTCTTGGGCCGCTTGGAGCGGCGCTCCACCAGTGTGAAGCTGATGGTGGGCTCAGGGGAGCCGGTGAGAGTGTTCGCGTCTGACGTGGATTCGGCGCTGCTGCTTGATGCAGTGCGCTTTGGTCGACGGGAGGATTGGGTCTTTTTTTTTTTTTTTTTTTTTTTTTTATGTACCTCCGCCGGTAATGGCGCAGACTGTATTCGTCAAATGTGTTTGCGAACAGCAGTATGTTGCGAGGCTGGTATGATGTAATTTTATTTCTTTATTATTTTTTTTTTTTCCCTTTATTATATCTTATAAGAACACATACAATTTCCAATCTTATTTTATTACAGTATGTTTTGTTTACTTATTATCTAGTCTGTCTATTCACTTTTCTTATCTTAGGATAGGGAGGATTGGGTCGATGCCGTTTAGGTATCGTCGGCAGATTCTACCTCCATGGAGGAGGCGGAGGAAGTAGGGTTGCTGTGAGGCAGCGACGGGGCCTGAAAAGCCTGGGTGGCCTGAGGGGCCTGTGGGGCCAATATGTGGGCGATTAGGGGGATGACAACGCTAATAGTCTTAAGGACATTCGCGTCACAGGTAAAGCCTGAAGCGGCAAGGCCATCACATACTAACTTCACAAGGTCTGTAGACGCTTGCGAAGTCATTGCGTACGGCAGAGGGGAGGGGGAAACGAAATATAAAAATATATTACTCAAATAAGTTAAGAACGACCTAACAAGTCAACCCTAACTAAGCCTCCCTACTGGCGGTAGGGGGGATGGGGACGACCGCTGCGGTGCCCCTCATTCAGACAGCGCTGTTCCGTCACCCTGGGTAAGGCCCAGTGCACTGGGATCGGGACTTCCAGTTTCTTACGGCCTGAAGGGCCAATAAAGCGCACCGGGGCAACGCTCAACTGGTTTCGTTGGCACCGTTATGCATATCCACCAGTTCACGAAGTCTTGAACTCGACGAACTTACGCACACGAAGCAACACTTGGAACGGCGAATCCCGTCGACGTAGCTCTCGTGCGATGTACTCGTAGAACGGATGACGAACCAACGCCGTGAAAACGGCGTTTATGAAAAAGAAACGATAACAAATTGTGAAATTTGGCTAAAAGGGCGGGAAACGCGACAGCGAGCTACGTGCGTATAAGTCCGCACGCAAACCGAGTCTGCCTCGGCTTATATAGCCGGGATCGCATTCCTTTGGAACCGGAATTTGAAATTTTGAATTTAATCTTATTAGCCAGGAATCAAGTAATTTTCATACAATAGTTTTGTAAGAATCCGTGTGTAAGAGGCTTAGCTTGTTTGCCTTCATTGCTGTCATAAAAAAATTTAATTGACATGATTTGTCAAAAAGTAAATGACAAAAATGGAAATAATAAGGAAGAATAATTAATATGAAAAGGAATATTTAGCAAAGAAATGAAGAAAAAGTAAGTGCAAAACAAAGGATAATATTATGCAAAACGTAAGTATTATTTATTATATTATATTACATTCTGGTTAAGACATCCATAATTTTTTGTTTTAATTTTTTTATATCCACATCTTTGACAGCCCTAAGTGGTTTTCATACCTATCTATGCATGTGGCGCCTGAGGCGGCGATTAGCGCGGTACCGAGTACTTACTACCTATCGGGTAGCACGTGATGTGATGCTTTTGCTGGTGACTTTTTGGGTGGTACAGGGAACGCGTAAATGCTGATCCTCACGAAGAAAGTGATGTGGACGGACGAAGCGTCTTTTACAAGAAGCGGAGTCCACTTGCACAACGATCATGTGTGGGCACACGAGAAGTCTCGTGCTGCCAGCGAGACCAATTTTCAACACCAATGGAGAATATCAAATCAAATGAAATCAATTCATTTATTGCTTCATAGTATCGTACATAAAAGTTGTTACATAATTATATTAAGATCTACATACTATGCTGTCCATCAGCATGCAATATTGTTGTTTTTAATTAGCATTACAATAATTAAAATGATCATTTAAATACAATGTCTATTAATCATAATGTCATAACCGCTATTATTATCTATTTTATTACATGTCCCTAACATTACAATATTTATTACAAGTCAAGAGATTTTTTTACATTTGTAAAATTCCTCTAGAGAATAAAATCATTTAGTTTTTAGCCATTTTGTGAGTTCAAATTGGAGTTTATTTTTTGGTAGTATTTAAAATTCTCTAGGCAAGGCCTTATAAATTTCTTATCATTATATATCAACCTGCCCGCATGGCGTGTTGCTTTCATGACATCTCTGGCACGAGTGAAATAATGAGGTTTACACTTCACAAACATGGCTGCCTCCAAGATGTACATACAAGGCAACGTCATTGTATGTTATGACTTAAATAGTGATCTGCATGGTTCGTAAGGCTCCTTTCCTAACATTGCTCTTATGCATTTTTTTTTTGCGCTATAAAACATTTGCGTATTTCCACTGAGTCTCCCCAAATTAACAACCCATACCTTAGTATTGACGCTATTTAACCATGGTAAGCAGTTAGTACTGTTGACAGATTACAAGTCTTTCTAAGTCTACTCAGAACATAAACATAACTGTTAAGCCTTTTACATACGTACTGTATATGATATTTCTAATGTAAATTTTTGTCAATATTTATGGCAAGAAATTTTGTGTTGTCAACTCCATTCATATTATTGTTTCCGTATCTTATGTCAATTTTTGGTAGTAGTTTAGTAGTGTTAAATCTAATACAGTTTGTTTTCGTCCAATTAACATGATGATTATTATTTGATAGCCATTTAATTATTGGTTTTACAGTATTATTAATTTCATTTTCATAATTATTTATATTACAGTCATCATTTGAGATCACATAAATGTCATCCGCGAATAGAAAATATTTGAGAATTGTCAATTTAGGAAGGTCATTTATATATAAAAGAAATAAAACGGGCCCAAGAACACTTCCTTGCGGCGCCCCAGACCCAATTTCTCTAAATGTTGACCTTTGGATTTGTAGTTCAGCTTTGGCGTTAATATATTGTGTTTCAACGGCCTGGAACCTATCGGATAGGTACGTCTGAAACCAATTCAGAACAGTGCCTCGAATGCCATAATTTTCTAGCTTTTGTAAGTCATGTGAAACAAAATGAAAAGCGCGCGTCATTTTAAAGAATATTACGGTGGTTTCTTTTTTTGAATTTAGATTCTTAGTTTTTTCATTTATCAATCCAAAGACGGCCGTGACTGTTGATTTATCCCTTTGAAATCCAGATTGTTCACTAGATTATGTTTAATTTAGTTATAAAATGTATTAGTCTTTTTTTCATCGCCTTTTCACATATTTTTGAAAATACAGTAATAAGTGAAATAGGGCGATAGTTCCGTAAATCACTTTTATCCCTTTTTTTGTAAACAGGCTTGACGATTGACTTTTTAAGCATTTCTGGAAACAAACCGTCAGAAAATGACATATTAATTAAAAATGACATGGTTGTGCTAATTCAGTACTACAAAATTGAGCGGCTTTTGTACAGATATCATCATATCCTACAGCATTTGTATTTTTTAAACTTTTTATCAAATGAATCACTTCTGAAGCCGTTACAGGTTGTAGAAACATAGATAATAAACGTGTGGGCTGGCACCGTCCGCGACCGGGTCATTAGTCCCAAGTTTCTTCCTCAGGGCCTTAACGGAAAAGTCAATTTGCGGTACTTCAGTGATGAAGTGGAAGAAGAGTTAAGAAAGCCGCCAGTAACAGAATATGGGAGTGTGATATATCAACACGACGGAGCACCTGCACACAATGATCGTCGCGTCCGCGGATACTCGGATGCGATAAATCTCGACGGATGAATAGGCAGAGGCGGCTCGATACCTTGGTCAGCAGATCTGACTCCGTTAGACTATTTCTGTGGAGAGTCTATTTCTTATGTGAAAAGTTACGTATATGCAAAGGAGCGCAATACGTGGGAAGAAATGCTAGAAAGAACAAAACGCGGCATTCACATCCATAACCCCACTGATGTTGCAGAACACCAGAGCGTCCTTGATTCGTAGACAGCTTTGTGCATTGAAAAAGAAGGAGACATTTTGAGCACTTTTTGTGATACTGGGCTAGTGTGCATACACTAGTATGGAAGGAAAACCACTGTCGTTGCGCGCGCCCCATCCCATGTCGCAGCCTATACGTGTGAATTAGTGAAGTGTTTTTACTTTTTAAATATGTACATTACAAAGTACATTGAATTTTAGTTTAAGGCATTTATCCATGGGCCTATTGTATCGTTTTTTGCCATCTTAGTATGAAAGACATGTGTTACCTGAAATTTATTATTGTTGAAGTTTATAATTATTAAAGTCATTTTAAATACGTAAATACAAGTGTGTTTTTTATTTTAAATAATTAAAGTAACCAAAATCGTATCCAGTCGCAACGCATCTCGTGCTAATCAGTAAGTAGTAAGTGACAGCGCGGCTCTCGCGCTCCTCATGCATAATTAGGTATGAAAACCATTTAGGGCTGTCAAAGATGTTGATGTAACTAAAATAAACAATTATGGAAGTCTAAACCAGCTCCAATAACTCCAATTATTTTACAGTATTCCTTTATGTTACACCCTGTTTATAATACGCTCTCTAGTATATTGACTTATTTTAATATGTGTATATATAAAATTTTCCAACCGTTTGTCTT
Organism: Marasmarcha lunaedactyla; assembly: GCA_923062675.1. Taxonomy (NCBI): domain Eukaryota; kingdom Metazoa; phylum Arthropoda; class Insecta; order Lepidoptera; family Pterophoridae; genus Marasmarcha; species Marasmarcha lunaedactyla. The sequence continues at coordinate 14,720,401 of OV281339.1, read as the reverse complement.
TGGGGTTTTATTCGATTATATTATAAGAAATCGCGACCATGCAACCGAACTTATATAAAAAAAACTTACTCTGCACTTCACGTATACATTCAATGTCATAATAGTTGCAAACACGGTGATTTTCTGAAACATACAATAAAACAATTGTAATCAGGAGCAAAAAAAGTACTAAAGGTACTTATGATTACTGATATAATTTTAAACTTACCAGGAAAAGGAAAATTAATTGGAACACAGTTACAACTTTTCAACATCATTTCAGCTTTTTTATAAGCAACGCAGTTGTGAAATGTGTACTTTCGTAGTTTTCCCAGTTTCAACTTAAAAACGCATAATAATTAATAATTATTACAAATATTACTTACTAAGTTTGGTACACAATATAGTGGATAATTTTTTGTCTTAATTTAGATCAGATTTATTTCTGTTAATAGACGACAGGGTTTGGTTTCCAAAATGTCGAGAGTAGAGCCTACGCGAATCAGTGTCTTCAGCAACATGCTTTGATAACATTTTCACAAATTTAATGCCATATACAAAGTCAGTGATTAATAAAATACAATCATATCATAGTAGGCACTTGGTCAGTTTTGATATTGGGCAAAAAAGATTCTAAAAAGAGAAATTACCTTTATACTCATGAATGAGAGACGGCTTGAAACATTTAGAAAATGTATTTGAAAAAACATTTAAATTAGATTGCTGTGGAGATCCTATCCTATCGTAACTCTATTCATAAAATAATTATAAATGAATATGACTTTGTTTATACAAAAAAGAAAATAGGTGTAAATAATAAATTATGTCAATGGGCAACAGTGGGAATACGCAGAAGTAGAAATAAATTTTATGAATTGTACAATAAAAGAACTAACAACTAAACTGTACAGTAAAAAAAAACTTTCAAAATAATCATTAGATTTTTTTACGTTTTAATCCTCTTCAACGACTTATTTATTCATTTTACGTACAATATTGGTTAGTGAGGTCATAAAGCATATTATTTACATGTAAAAATCAAATAACAAGACTTACACATTTCAAATATCTAAGCTGATAGCCAAATATCTGAAAATTTTTATAAAAGCTATTAAATTCACATATCTCGCACACGGCTGGATTTAGGATAGGGTGTTTCATAGTCAAATCAGTCAAAAACGTCTGCTATTGATGGCTTGGGTTCAAGCCTGTAATTTATACCGTTACTAGCTACATCAACGAAAAAGATGTTCGCAGATTCATGTTATGTTGCAGGCACGAAATCTTATTCTGTAAAAACACTCTGGTTCTAAGGGTAGATTCTCGCTCTTCACTTTTTCGGCCCTACACTATTTTTAAAAAATTTATTAAGTTTCATGCCAAAAATGAGGCTTTCTTACCTTTAATGCTGAAATAAAGAGGCAACAAGAGATACATTTACCTCGTCACTGTAGTAACAATTTCGTTGCGCAGAGTTAAAAGCTTTCAAGCCCGAAATGGCATACGTCCTCTCAGGTGACAGTGCTATGCGGACTTCCGTGAAAGGGTTCACAATGCGTATTGGAGACTCAAACGTTGGATAGTTGTAAGCATTATCAACAAAAACCTGAAAATAAACTTTAATTTGATACGTTTTTTTTAACACTATCCGACAAGAAATATAATTTTTATTTATAAAGCATCAGCAATAGGTAATCAATATACATATAAATATTGTTTGAAAGTAAATAAAAGGATTTAACCTCAAGATTTATATATTTTATAAACTGCAGGTATATTTTTTCCATTAAACCAATGAAATGACGTTTCCCTCAGAACAATCAATTTCGAATGGAAATCGAGCAATAAGTAAATTGCAGTTCAGCCAAAGCTTTCAACCACACAATACTCGTGAAGTACCTAGAATAAATTTCATGTTTCTGATAGTTCACAATTTGTGGCACGCGACTAGTTTTGCTACAACCACAAAATAAGTAAATACTTTATACGAGTAATACTAACGGTATATTTTCGTATGGCCCCAATGTAACCAGAGTTTATATTATGGATGACCACAGAGGGAACTGGGGGGGGGATCCTAAAATAAACATACATGTATAAATATGAACAACCATGACTCGACAACGAACATCTATGTTCATCACACAATCCAGCCAATGAATGTCCAGCCTGGAATCGAACCTGAGGCCTACCGCGTATGAAGCAGGAATACTACAATCTTTGCTACTTGGTAGTTATATTGAATGCTTATTGAAAAGTTTTGTGTTTATGTGGCCACTGTAACGTTTACAAGTAGAAACTAATGGTATGTCACGCTTTTAGGGATGTTAAATCAACCCTGATCAAGAACTGGCCGCTGTTTTAATATCGTAGATATTGGCCGCCCCCAGTTACTAAAGGCGCTAAGTACAAATTTTGTAAAACGAATTTATAATTTATTCATACCACTGTTAAAGTAAAGCAAACCCATAATTAAGCGCACTCAAGTTACCATTAGAAGCCTCTGAGTAGGTACAGTCGTTAATATGTATAATGAGATCTATCTATGAGAGTAGACCAAAAAACATTCGTAGATAGCACTATATGAGATGAAATATCACGAACACCAATGAGGATAATCAATTGCATAATCTAAAGGAAAATGACTTTAGGCTGAAATCTTTAAAAATTTTATGTCAGACTTAACTTACAAGCCTTTCTGAATTTGTACTTTGTAATTTAACAATAACACTTTTAATTCTACTTGATATGTCAGAGCCTGGTTACTACTGTTAGTGTTGGGTTTTATGGTTGTTAAAGATAGATGGGTTCATATACCAGGTGATACTTATTTTAGCTACTAAGTAAGTCTGAGGTGCTCGTTTCATACATTGCACAATAAATGCAACATATAGGTTAATTTTTAAAATTTCAAGAGACATCGTACCAAAGTTCCTTGCGAGGCCAGAATTGTGCTGTAATAATCACTTATATTGTTGTTTATCAAAACGATGAGCGCGGTTTCAGATCCGCAGGAAGCCACGCGCCTTGGATGTTTCATGTGCACGTAATCAATAGCTCTGTGGAATTTTTAAATGATTAATGTTGTGAAAACCTTTTCTCGTAACGTTTTTACTCCTGTAATACCGCGTCAAACATTTTCTGATACGCGATGATATTTTAACAATCTAGGCTGTAATTTCAGGTCACCTTATATTGTTATAGTAGGACTATGCCTTCCCTTTTCACAGACGAAAGTTTCTTGGAAACTTATCTACTTGTAATTATGACAATACAGTTAGGGCAGAAGGAGAAGAGTGCAGCTTTTAGCAGTATTAGACCAATAAAGCATATCACCTTACAGATAAAATATCTCCCGTAAAGATGAGAAGGGATGTGTTAGCTTCATTAGTTTAAAGGAACGTTTTATGTGTCACTTTATTCTGCAACCTATTTATCAGTTTACACCGCTGATTTATAAGTTATATGTATATAGCAAGTTTCAATGTATGTTTTATAAGCCTTAAAGCTGGTTGTTGGGCTTGTGACTTTTTAAAAATTTATATTTTGTAATATATAGGCCAATGATGTATAGCTAGGTATGAAAAAGGCATTAATTACATCACCTTTGTGTCTCGGAGAATTCTAGAGCAAAATAGTTAAAAACGCAGCAGTACACGTTTTCTACAAATATGAGTTTAAATATTTGCCCACATTTGTAAATGGTATTCTTCCACATACACCTGTGCAATAATTTGTCGCAAGAACCCTCTGCTGGCGCAATCTGTAAGAAAATACAGCATGGAAACTTGCTTTGCAGGCAGTAAATACTAACAGTACAAGTAAGTAAAGTGGGTAGTTGTTCTAGTCTAGACTATCGTGGTTATTTAAACTTTATTTTTAACATCGAGTATGAACGAATTGCAAGCCCAAAGGTGGTCTCCGTAATTATGAATAGTGTGTTACCTAGTTATTGAAATAAGTTTATTTATTTACAGATCTTTACTAAATAAGACATGTGTAACACATTCGCATTGTAACCTTTTGTATCCTATATCAAAAAAAGTTGCTCATACAAAATACCTTTTCGAGTTATCATTTTTAATAACATATTTTGTTAGTAACAGCTTGCAGAAAAAATCGATTAAGATAATTTTAACGAAAATGCTTAAAATATTTTTTTTTATAGTTAACCGCTTTATGACCGACCGGTTGAGCTGTCATGTCAATGTTTTTAATAAAATATCTGTCTTCAATAATCCATAGAAAATTGTAGAGCTGCTCATTCCATGCAGTTTAATAAACTTTGCAATGCGATTAAGTTTCTTTAAAATTTATTTGAAATTAAATTCTGCACGAAATTAGAAATTATCAATATATTATATGTTAGACTATAACATCTCATTCGTTCATTACTTATACTTACTAATAATCAAAATAACTTTATTACACCGGATTCTACTTGAATAACCATATGTACGAGTACCTAATGGTTAAGTGTGTTATATATGTTTGTGAGTTCACTAAACCGGCCATCAATTCGATAACAGACGTGACCTTCCGTTAGGTACTCAGTAAGCCATCTGCTGTGATGTATCTACGTTGCAAAGATTAGGTAATGATGTCCTTTCTTATACTTACAGATTTAAACAATTCCTCTGTTGTAACATTGTTGAGGTCCAGCGCCGGTTGGAGTTTGTGGAGGTCTGCCATTTGCTTCGGTGTGTAATAGTTTCCGAGAAACAACATAGAAACAAACTGCAGAGTTCGGAATACTTCATCAGCCGTAATGTTTGCAGGAAGACGCCTGTTGACACAATAAAATATATGAAACATTTAAGGTTTTGTTCTAACACCTGCAAAACTTTTTATCCTAGGAATTTCTGAAAAAAGAACCTATTTTTAAGCATGATAAGCTAAATACGTATTCTAAATAAGCTTAGCGTGTGAATGATTTGAATTTATTATTTTACTTATTTTATATAAGAAATAATTTAGTGGTGTCAAAATGTTTTGATTCAAATATACAAAAAGATTTTCTCCTGTGTAATAAAATGTAAAGATTACTTTAATAGTTTCACTGACGTGTCTAAATAAGAATAAGATTAGTCCCATAATGTAAAAAAAGGAATTTTTAAGTGCATTTATATCACAAAGTATATATTAATAACTAATTGATCCAGCAATTGGAAGAAGGGAATGAATGCTATTTGCGAAATGTTCTCAAATAATTTTGTTGTGTTTTGTTATTTTGTAATTTTGCTGTGCACAAAGTGCCAGAAGTTCCAAATGGAAATTAACTGTTGTGAAAATATATAAATGAATAAATAATTCATTTTGTTTTCTGTGGCTAAAGAAAATTGTCTAATTTCATGTCTACAAATTGCTAAGTTCCACTAGAGGATAATAGAGGGCATTAAATCGCGCATGTAAGTTTTGCAATGTACTATGAGACTCAAATCAGAATAAGCACGTCAGTGACCACTATCTGTCTAGTTTCACTTGAAAATTGTGGTTAGCAAATATTTTTTTTTTGCATAAAAATAATGATTAATTTACTTTATTTATTAAAGTATTACATCGAAAAGAAATTTTTCAGAATAAAACTGTATTCAAAAAAGAACTGTTATGAGTTAATGAAGAGCACAAATCACCAAAAAACTATAGCAAAAATAACATTTTCAACTCTCACGGTTTTGAAATTTTGAGGTTGCCACCTTACAATTCTAATTTAAATCCGATGGCATGACAAAAACGTCAAAAGTAAGAAAGCCAAATTCAGAGTTAAACGCTAGAAGCAATTGCTTGTGTAAATAAATTCTATTTTAAAATTTTTTTTTTGCTCACGCTACCTATCCGGTTTGAATTTACAGCTATGACGTCACAATATGGCGCTAAGTCGGTCCTATTGTTATTGTATTTTTCGTTGTAAATAAAAGTATTTGTCATGTCACTTAGACAATTTATACTCCGCACGCCGAATGATGATCCCTATGACGTTTCAACTGACAGTTGTATTAGTTATGCGAAACAATTTCGATAAAATACTGTTTTTTCAGGCAAATGTCATGTCATTCAGCCAGGTCATTCAACATAATAAGCAATATTTATTAATTTTGAAAAAAAGACTACGCGCATTGATGGACATAAAACACTAGATAAAAAAGTAACAGCCTTATTATATTTTATTTTACTATACTTTAATTTTTATTCAAATTGCATAATTTTAAGAATTTAAAATTCTTTTTGAATTGAATTTTAAAGAATTCATAATTAGCTGGCAATTATGGATTACATGGAAAAGTATTTAAAAGGAGGCCATTTGGAAAATTTGCTTACAAGACTGGGATCGAGATGTACAATACGACAATATCATTGACCAACCGTTAATAATAATAAACGTCACGGATAGCTGCAGTTCAGACTCAGATTTTGAAAATCCGATTGACCCTGTATCAGATTCAGATTGATATAAATAAAATACAAACTCAAAGCATTTGTTTTATATTTCCAACAAATTATCGATATTTTGTTTATCGATGTGTCCCTTCTTAGTCGATAACAGCTTGACGACGTAACTTTTGCAGCACGTACCATGTACATTTGCATTGAGTTTTTTTCTATTATTTCCGAACATTACGTAATAATTTCTTAATATTCATTTTTATAATTTACAATTGTACACAATTATGATTTTTTCGTCTTTTTAATGGACCTCTAAAGGATTTGATGTGATAGGACGTCAGTACAATGTTAAGCTCTAACGAACTGTCATAGGGATCATCATTCAGCGTGCGGATTATAGTTGATGTTGATGACTTTGTCAAATTGTAATTTTTGATTAATATAAAATAAACCAAAGAGGTTGTTATATACCTTAAGGCAACCGCACATCATGCTTATTTTACGAAAATGTAACTCAAGGCGGCGATAATACCCACTCGGACGAATTCCCACCAATGAACGTAACTACAGAGTAGCGCCCTCACAAGTAAGAACTCGTTCCTGCCGTGCGTGCCAGTCTACCCGCAGGCCGTTTTCGCTCCTGCCTTGCGTGCCAGTCTGCATGCCGTCTCCGCTCCTGCTTTGCGTGCCAGTCCGCACGCCGACTTCATTCCTGCCTTGCGCGCCAAGTCCGCACGCCGTCTCCGCTCCTGCTTTACGTACCAGTCCGCACGCCGACTCCACTGCTGCCCTGCGTACCAGTCTGCAAGCCTCACCAATTGCATTTTGCGTGCTAGCCAGCACGTCTTCGGCGATCCTGCTATACGTGTCAGCTGGCTCACCCTTACGTCACCGCTCCTGCCTCACGTGCTCACGCCGCCTCTCCATCAACGATACCTGGATACACCTCGAGTAACCTAGTTTAGTATTTTATTTCTTGCCTGTTTTGATGGCCTGTTTGGCGTGGAGGTAAGTACATTTGACTTCCATGCCAGAGGTCCGGGGTTCGAATCCTGGTAGAGGCAGATATCTTATTATATTGGCTTTCTAGTCATGGATGTGTATGTATGTTTATTTAAGTTTATTTCTAATATTTATATATGAAAATAAAATCTACTTGTGCTTATATATTTCTTAAGCTTATTTATCCGTTATGTACTTACTACGTTACGTTACTTAATTTGGGCTAGATAATGTGGTGTGATTGTTAGAAATATTTATTTATGATTATTTACTTCTTCATTATAATGTAAATAATAATTTTGTAAATATCATTGTAAATTAACTTCACTGATATATTAAATCTAACTTTATATTCCCGGTATTCACCTGTTTTATTCCACTCCCGCAGGACGGTTACTGGAGTGGTGACGGATCCTTCAAGGAGGGTCCCTCATTACGTGACAGTATGTGATGTTGTGATGGTAAAAAAAAAATCCATAAATATATTTTTACTTATGCTGGCTTCCCAGTTTGCGTGACTCTGGAGATTAAAACGCACAGTCCACGACCAGGGGCCGCCACGCACTGCAGTCAGTCTGTGTTGGTATTGACATTGGTCATTCCATATTTGAAATTTCCTTAATTGCAATATTATCATATTTTCATTTAGTTTTCATTCGGTACCTGCTTCATACGGATCGTATTTGTTCTTGTGTTGCGGTGTACTAAATTCTATAGCGTGGTAGATTTTTGTATCCATTACAAAATAAGGCAACTTTTCCTTTCCAGTTCAATTTTAAGTAAGAAACATGAATTGTAGTGAGTTATATTTTAACTGCGTGTTTATATTAGTACTTGGCATTAATTTTTAACACTAAGAACTTTTTGAAATAATTAAGTACCGGAATCGTCAAGGCCAAAAAGATCTGTAGGTTGTTCTTTGACATTTATTAAAACAAACGTAAGATTGTGTAAATTGTCTTTCAAAGATTTAAAATGTTTCTGAATAGTTCAGAGAGTCAGAATTTTGCGTGTTACACTTATAAATCGGTGCTCCTATTGGTAAAAGACCACTTGCTGGCTTTTTTGTACTTCTATAAGTACTAAAAGACTATCTTAGCACATATGAAGGGATATAACATATAAAGTACATTTACTGTAGTCTAATTGCGGCCAGCGCGTGGCACAGTTGCCTCTGACTGGTATTACAAAAAATCTATAGAGCTATCGTCTTTATACGTAGTAATAATACCTCAATGCTGTGAGCATACTTTTCATTATACAAACCTATTGTGTTAATTAGTAGTCCTTTTGTAACAACCTATTCATTCTGTGTTAAGGACTTTGCTTTAAAAAATCGAACTGAGTGCCGCGCGAGATGCCGAGACGAGCGCATGCATTATTACTGTGAGCCTACAACTATTTTGTTTTCAACTTTTACAACTACCCACGTAGGTTGGTGTAAATGTTAATTAATTGACAATGGATGATTTACGTGATAATATGAGTGACTCGAGTGGAAGTGATATAATAGAAGATTAATTAGTACAACGTGAGCAACAAGATTTGTGTACAATAGAGAATAGTATTTAAAAGCAGAGGATGCCAGAAAAACACTTAGAGAAGATAGCGATGACATTATTGAAGATGATGAAGGATTTGTAACTGTTAGGTAAAATAATAAGAAATTGGCAAGGAGGATTTCTAAGAATTCAGATGGTAGTGTGCGTGGAGAAAAAATAACACATATTGTCAGCATGACGGGGAAAGAAACTACAATACCAAAACAGTTTGGATTAGCTAAGATATTAAAGGCAGAGAATATATGTAATGTAAGTAGAATTCAATACAAAAGCGCATACAAAGCCATTTTAGAATTTCAAGACAAAGATAATTCTAAAAAATTTATGACATGTGAAAAATTTACTAGGCTATTCACAAATTGATATAGATGTCAATTTGTGAATGAAGTAAATTTATCTTATGGAGTTATCAAACAAATAGATTTCGACATTGCTTTAGAAGAAATACTAGAAAGCATTGAATGTAAATATGAAGTTGTCAGTGTAAGGAGATTGAACCGAATGAATGCTTCAAAAGATTGAGTGGACAGTGAAACTGTTCGCCTGTGCTTTAAAGGATCTAATCTGCCATCCTTTGTTAAGATGTATGGATGTAGATTCAGAGTTGACTCATATATATTTCATATATTTCTCCTAATGTGCCTGGTGTTGGCGGTTTTGCCATTTAGTCAAATCGTGTCCTACAAAAATAATGCACTGTCCAAAATGTGGAGGAAACCATAGCATTTGTGAAACTCAAAATTTTTACTGCATAAATTGAAAACTTACACACATGGCTTTAGACAAGTCATGCCCCATGTGAAAAATACTGCGCATGTAGAAAAGCCCTTTTTCTATACTTAGAAGGTAACACTTCTAAAACTGTACAACAACCATCCCAAATTAGGCTTAGTCAAAATTGTAAGAAAGTAGAGAATGGTATGTGAAAAATAAACAAATTCTATCGCCATATGCAACAGGTTTCCGAAGTGGACAATCCAGCCTTGACTGTTTAACACGTTTAGTCATTAAAATTCAGATTGGTTTTTCTAATAATTGCCAAACCCTGGGCTGCTTCTTAGACATTAAAAGTGCATATAATAACATATTGATAGAACATTTATTGCTGACTATGTATAATTTAGACATAGGCAGAGATATATGTTACTATTTCTGGAATTTTTTTTAGTGAACGAATTAAATTATGTTTATTATATTAAAGGGTTGAGTTCAAAATGTTCGTGCCGTCGGCCACTTATGTTTCAGTAAAATATACAGTTATAATTATTTTTATTATAATAATCAATAACGTTAATACCATATTTTATAATCACATGAGCTAAATACTAATTAGTTTTTTTTATTTTTAGTGTTAAAATAGCCATCACTATTTCATTAGCCATATAATCTACACTGATGGATCTAAGGGTGATAATGGCAATGGCGCTGCTTTTTATGATCCTAATAATCAAGTCAATCTAATAATCAATCAAAAGTAAATGGTGTTATGTCAATTACGTCTTTGGAACTCTTAGCAATTTCAGAAGTACTTACATATATCTAAATGATTGCTATCAACAAGGTTGTGATCTGTACAGATCTGTATAGCTCGATGCGCCTCTGGGCGTATTTATCAAATAACAATATCTAACTTACAATTTCTTTACAATATAAGAAGGTTGTTATATTGTATTTACAATAAATACAATATAACAAAATAAACTTCCGAATATTTTTCAGCCTTTATAATTTACCAAATCACTAACAAGTTAAATTTGGAAGAGTTTATCTAAAACTCCCCTTCTGCGGACAAATTTCACAAACACTGAATAATTTTCCTGAATATAATAAATTCATTTTCATAACTGTTTTTAAATGTTTTCGTGTCAAAGCTCACCGTTCCATTCAATTTCCAAACAACAAGCACTGAAAAAACTGAATTTCATTTGTAAGCTCAGAATGAAATGCAGAACAATGAAAAGTTAAAATATAATGAATATTATATTTTCTTTCATACATCAACATTGAACGTGCTCGTGAAAACTGCGATATTGATTAAACTTCCCAGAATCGAAATTCAATTTATGGAATGAAATCAATAATTTCAGTAGTGCCCAAAGCATATCAGTGTCAAAATATAAAAAAGTATATCCTGTTGACTTCACAGACAACTAACCTGCATCGACTTCGTAAAATGTTTATAATGATTAGAATTATGAAATAAAAAAAATACATATAAAAAAATGAACTGAATATAGAAACATAAATGAAATGAAAATAAATAAAGGCAAAGAACGTTTCTTTTAGAGCTATTTTAGTTCAGAGCCTCCGTGTTGCAATGGCTTGTGTGATCAAAAAGCAATTCATCATATTTTGAATATAATATTGAAATAACGAAAAAAACATCTTTAGTTCATTTGTTTCTGCTTACACGACGTAACTTTTAATTTAGAACAGGTCTCGTCGTTATAAATAATAATAATAAATAAATATTTCTAACAATCACACCACATTATCTAGCCCAAATGAAGTATCATTAAGAAATTGTGTTATGGATACTAGATAACAGATAAATAAACTTAAGAAATATATAAGCACAAATAGATTTTTTTTTTCATATATAAATATATAAAGCTTAGAAATAAACATACATACACATCCATGACTAGAAAGCAAATATAATAAAATATCTGCCTCTACCGACTTCGACGGCGAGAACGCTATGGCGCCGGTTGGCGCTCTGGCGCCATCAGGGTCAGCAGCAGGCAGGGTTAGGAGCGGGCTACGTCGGTAGTAGGCTCCATCATAGGAATCAGGCTCCTTTGGTTGCAAGGTCCATCAGTTGCAGGCTCCATCAGCATGCAGACTCCATCAGTTGCAGGCTCCATCAGTATCGGGCAAAATCAATATTCGGCAGTAATGATTCGATTTAAAATCCTTTTATTATTGTGCCGGTTGAGTAATGTAACACAGCAGTCGAAGCACGTTTGTCGGTTTGCTGCATTCAAGTTATGAGGTACGCCCTCTGAAGCTTTTTCACCTTCCCAATTCGCTTCCAGTTGATTAAAACAGTTTTGTCACTAACACCGCAGCCTACGGCTAATTCGGACGTGGTTTGCCAAGAACCGCTTCCACAATAGCCTTTAATCCTTCATTATCAACTTTGGGGTCCGGCCGTCCACGGAGCTTTTTCTGCAGGCCGAAATTTCCAGAATAAAAACGTTGAAATCAAAAACGCACTGTATTTTCTTTTGCGACACCGCCGCCATACATAGCATTAAAACTTCGAGCCGTTTCTGCAGCACTGGTGCCACGGTGGAACTCGTACTTAACGTAAATAACGCGATATTTCAAGTTTTCCATTTTGTAAACTAAGTGGCACCAGAAAAAACCAAACGAAGAAAAGACAGATGAACTACGGGTTTCTAAACACAAATGCGTGAGTAGATAGCTGTATAAATTTATAATACGTATGTTTATTCTGGGTTCGCTATATCCATAACACAAGCTCTGCTTACTTTAGGCCATACAGTGGGTGTGTCTGTCTAGGGATTTATTATTTATACTATTATTAATTATTTTTCCTGTAAATAACTAATACCAATAAGATCGTATCTAACAACAAATGGGAAACTTTAAGGTAACAAAGTAGGTATTTCAAATTGCTATACTTTTTAACCTTCAAGAAATATTTATTAGACATATTAACGTGAATACATACGTAAACCCGAAGTGATCGGACGTGCCGATTAATGAGTACAGTAAACAATTAACTGAAAATTTTATTGACCTAGTATTAGGTGGAAGCATGACTTTTGTGTCTAATTGAATGATATAAGTTTTAGTGATATAATTTAAAATGTATTTATAACAACACAAATAATAAGGAATAACGGAAGGTAGTCCTTTAGGTAGAAGGTAACCAATAGAAACTTGCTGACGTGCCACAGTCCGACGCCCTCCCCAGCGTGCGTGCCTCCATGCGTCGCCGCAGCGCCTTTCGCCCCGCCGCGGCCTGCCCCGCGGGGCGCCCCGGAAGATGAACAAGTCCACGAGTTGTTGTCCACACCCGAGATCCAAAACGGGATGACAACTATCGAGCAATGCCTGAACGAAGTGTGAGTCATTGCTGAAGGCGGTAAATTGAATTTCGAGCAAAAAATTAGAATTGGTAATCTTTGCCAAAAAGTTGGGCATGGAACATCTCAGATGGCTGTGAGAAACCAGTCATTAAACCAGAAAACAATTTTAGCCCATAACAACCTGCAAGTCCTTGGTGAATAAAGAGACCTCTCAAAACAAATTTGTACCCTCAAGCAGTCGCTCGAACAGTTTCCAAAACCAGTGGCGGGAACGATATCGTTCGCAGACATGAAAAACTTTAAGGACTGCATCCCGCCCAGGAATGTTAGCTCAGTACTTATCTATCCAAGTGACGGAAAGAAATCAAGCAATGAAACGTAATCGCTTGTCCGAAAAATCATCTGCCCTGAAGACAAGTGAGGAGATTACAAAAGGCCAGAAATGGTGGAGTTATAATAAGCACCGAGACTAAAGAGGATATAGAAAAGCTAAAGCAATCGGTGCTACTGAAACTTCTGGTGTTACCGTTGATGAACCTAATAAGCGCAGGCCTAGAATTGTAGCCATCGGAGTACCGTCGGCCTTGAAAGAATCTGAAGTTTTTAGCTGCATTTACCACCAAACTTTGGCTAAAAATCTGATAGCATGACAATTGAAACTTTTTAAAAATCAATCAAGTTAAGTCATAAGTCAGGGAACAGAACAACGAGACCTGTAATTACGTTATAGAAGTTTCGCCAATATTCCTAGAGCCCTGATATGTAAAGACCGATTGTTTGTAAATTGGTCATCGTGCCCAATGCCAGACTATACCCTAGTAACACGTTGTTTTAAATGTCAGCAGTATGGACATGCAGCTAAGTTTTGTCGTGAAGAAAAAGACACTTGCGGTCATTGCACAGAAAAAGGTCACACAATGAAGGAGTGTAAAAAATTAAAAGACCCACCAAAATGCGCTACATGTTTATCATTAAAATATAATTTTAATAGGCAATATGAACATCAAGATCGTAGCAGAGAATTTGGATTCCTGTGGACAGAAATATCTTACGCTCATTTTATTGAGTACTTTTCCCATTCTTTACCTACACATCAAAGTGGCTCTTGTTAAGATCATATTATGCTTAAAACTACTACTGTTTACAAATCTAATGACGCAAATTTTCACAGGTACCAAAAAACGATATTGCAAAATACTACGTCTTAGTAAAAAAAATTACCAACATTAAGCCTTGGATCACCCCGGGGCTTGTTCGCTGCATGAGACATAAGGATAAGTTAAATATGAAGGCCAAAGCTCATATTGCAAATATCATACAAAAGATATCGAAATTTTTGTAACGCTCTTCTGAAAAAAGTAAAAAATACTAACGGTAAAAATGAATTAGAAAAGGCGGGAACAAACGGGTCTGGAAGTTTATTAAAAATGTAACTTTTTTTTCGAAGCAGCATAAATCCGCTACAGAGTTATTGCACGTTGGGTCATCTGAATCGCATTTTGAATTTGCTAATCTAGCAAATAACTGTTTTACTATCTTTGAGGAATGATTGGCTGAAAAACTGCTTCATAAATCGCATTCGCCATCCTTCACTCCCCATAATCAATTATCTAAACGATCCTTTTTAAATTCATTTGTTATATTAGATATTGACGAAACTGGGTAACAAGAATTATCAAAGGCCTAAAGGAAGATTCAGCGGTGGGATGAGATAATATTTCTAACTTTGTAACCTGAAAACAAACGGTGGTAAGATCATATCTTTTGCTGATGATACCGCTCTTTTGTTCAGACAAAACAATCATTCGTGTTCATGTCCTCACATTACTGCTACTTAAACAATAAAGTACCTAGGTGTTATTATAGATGAAAATTTTGAATCGCCGACAACACATAGATGCAATCACCAACAGAATACTAAAGTTGATGTTTGTTTTTAAAAAATTGTGCAGCATAGGACACTCTAAACTTATAAGGCAGGTATAATTTGCATTGTGTCAGTCGATACTAAATTACTGCATTACGACATGGGACGGGCAGCTACAACTCTTCTCCTTAACATTGAAGGAGCCCAAAGAGCAATTTTAAAAGTTTCCCATTTCCGACCTTTCCTTTACTTCACTGAACTTCTTTATAAATATTGCAAAGTACTGACAGTCAGGCAGTTATTTATAATGAGCACATTTTTAAAACTCCATAGCACCCTTAACTATAGCATACGAACAGCTAATAAAAGACGGATTGACATCGTTTATCCTCAAAGCACAAAAACTGCATTTTCTTCCAGATTTTCCTAGGATCACTTCTATATAAAAGATTAAACACAAATCTTTGCATATATCCTCTGACATACAACAACACTAAACGAATAATTCGAGTATCACTTTTGAGTATGTCCTACAAAGATACGGAGATATTATTAATAGTATTAAAATAAGATAGTTTGATAGATTGTATTTGTATGTTCTTATTTATTCTTCTTATTATTATTTTCTAATGAAACACATTTTATGAAATATTTACACTTTGTACCTTAAATAGTTACTGTACTTGCTAGTTTTAGAATTAATGTTATTTAGCAAACTCCACTCATAATAAATTTGGTACTTAAAAACAGGTAATTCATAATTACTTAGTAGTAGTTTTGCCTAGTTATTGTTCCCTAGATCATGATAAACCGATAATATGACTGAATGAATATCATAATTATAGTACTTATTGTTAATCTTTAGCCACCTGTTATAATTGATCATTATCTAGTTATTGGTAGTAATAGTTTTGTAAGTTTGTTTTGTAAGAAATAAATTTTAGTCTTATTCCTTATTTTTTTATATTTATATCAAATAAGTATGTGAATTCTGAGAAATTCTAAAATAATATCTTTCCCCATTTTTATTCTTTAGCAAGATAAATGAATTTAACTGAACATCCTTTTATATGTAATTTTAATCAGTGAAATGTATTAAACTCGCAACAAATTTAAACTTCCTTTACGTTCCATTTAAAGATTCTATACATCAACAATTATATCTAACAACATATACGTACATATCAACAGGTATTTTGAGAGTTACTTTTGTAAATTAATATTGTCAAATCCTACTATTAGATACCTATATTGAGATTATATTTTCGATTGATTTACCAGGCTCTAGTTTGTTCCGTCACAACCTGACTGTTTTATAGACTACAACACATGAACAGAAATATAAAATTTACTCAAGGCGCTCTAGATTTATAAGTTTTAAAGTTAAAAGCCATAATTTCGGCTGAACGGAACTTCGGGGAAGCATTAACGGGTTTTGGGAATTTTTAGCTTTTAGAATGCAAAATGAAAAACATGTTTTTTCCCCGCAAATGCTTTATCGACATTATCAGTATACGCTGACTGACATACGGACCGCATTCCTATATGAACTTTCATCAAGAGAAGAATAGTAAATGAAGCGTTGTAAATTAATAGTTTAAGAAATTTTATTTTTGACATTTACTTACAATTTGTCAGCAAATTTTCGTGCAGCTTTTCGTGAAACTAAGTTTATGTCACATATTGTAACTGATGGAAATGGAACATCCCATATAGCACCTTGTGTGCTTTCTATGACCTGTTAAATATAGAAAAAATATTATTAAAAAAATATTATATTTCATAACAAGTTCATCTACCTTCTCAATACAAAATTATTTTCCGTCATTCTATTTAATTAAACACCAATCTGTGGAGTTATTTAATACATAATAGCATTCCGATAATAGCAAGTTCATATCCATATTTTGTTAGCTGGATACTAAATATTAAGTTGAATATAAGGTACTACCAGGAGGTGAAGCTCTGATATTTGAAGTGGAGCGGACGCAGCCAGTTTATACACGCTTGTTAAAACATAGTGTTACTTATATTTCAGCAAAATATAGGAAGATAGGTGACAAACTCCTCATAAACGGACTTCAAAAAACTGGTTCTTGGTCGCTTGATTTTACTTGTAAAAAGGTTAAGTAACTACGCGAATCCAATACAAACGAAGTTACACGGACGCGAAATATTTTATCTTGCTCGCAAGCCCATGTTTTGCATAATTCTATCTCTCTTAGATCAGGGAGCAATTTGATTGAGTTTGTGTTATTTACGTATTTAATTTTTATGTTAAAAACGGGATTTTGTCTTCCACTATTTTACTTTAATCAGGATTGCGAGTCCTTAACTCTTTCGAATATTCAAATAAATCGTCCTATTTGCTTTACCAGGAACACAACTTACGGTGACAATAGGATTTCTTGCATACCAATTGTATGCAGTAACTACCAAGAATGCTGCGAAAATAATGCTCGTGAACACCGCTACTGTCCAGCAGGCCCTGAAAAAAAACTTGATCTAAAACTACTTTAAAATTGACTTTCCTTATTTAAACGATATCGCTAGTTTATTTGCAAAATTAATAGTCCATTGAAATGTTAAATTTATAGGCCTAAATTTACATATCTTTGAGGACGCAATTTTATTTTTGGGACATGTAAGGGGGTCAGTAGAAGCTTAACCCAAAGTTGGTATGGTTGCCACACTTGCCCCCCTACATGTTCCAAAAATAAAATTGGGTCCTCAAAGAAATGTAAATTTGATGTAACATTTCAATGGACTGTAAAGATAACAAATATTTTAATTTACCATGGAAATCTCAACCAGGTAATGCCATAAAGTCAATAAGTGCCAAAGTTCTGGCACATTGCCGATTATGGGTTGTGCTACGCCTATGACGCGAATGTAACTTAGTAATAGTTCCGGAAGTACGTCGCAAGCGCATGTGCAAAATAACTGTCTAATTAAGCTTCGCGCGCACTGTGCTCATGGCAGTATGTCGTTCGTCAAATGTTAAATTAATACAAACGGTTTGGCCACACCAATTCGTGTAAAATATAAAACAGCCAGGCGATTATACCAATAATAGTCGAATCAAAGACTGTCACAAGCTATGCTCATTAATT
This sequence comes from Marasmarcha lunaedactyla, assembly GCA_923062675.1. Lineage (NCBI taxonomy): Eukaryota > Metazoa > Arthropoda > Insecta > Lepidoptera > Pterophoridae > Marasmarcha > Marasmarcha lunaedactyla. Next base: position 14,702,433 of record OV281339.1, on the reverse strand, counting down.
ACAAACATAAAACTAGGGCATCTAATCCGGCCAAGCTACTACCTAATGAAGAAATTCTTCATATTTCAATAGATAAGACACATAGACCATACCCAAGAGACTGGTGAAATGGCCACGGTTATCACGCTTGCTCGATGGCCAAGTATGTAAGATGTCACATCGCCTTTTTTGTGTTAAACACCAATTTTTTTAGTAAGAAGTCATACTTAACGGGGAAGGAGGTGGGAAATTCTTATGCATACCATGCATGAGCATTTTCATGCATACCTTATGTGGGACATACTAGAAGAGTACCTATAATCACTATAACCACCTTTATCTAGCAAAATTTGCTTCACAGCCTTCATCGGAAGCGACAACCACTTAGGAAAGAGGCTGAGCCATCGAACGATCGATGCATCATGCAGCTTATAATGCTGTTAGAGCTAGAAGGCGCACTTGGAGGTAAAAGCGGGAGGCTCGCAGTTTCCGTGCAAGGGTCGAATTTCGCTAACATCGACGCTGCCTCCAGTCATTAGCTGGAGTCGGCTTGGACTTGATTTTAATACATTTTTTCAAAAACCAAAGTATGTCTGGGAAAGTTTTGTGTTGTCATGAGCACACTCTAGGTACAAAGTTACACCGTGTACAGCTTTTAGAATACAATCTAGAATAGCTACATTATGCAGCCTACACTGAATGTTCACTAAAAATAATTAAGTAGACTACCTTCAGGCGCTGCATGGAGACTACCGCACATACAAACAAGTATTATAATATCCGAATATTGTTTGAGATCAAAAATTTTCAAATACTGACCTTTCAAATCCATTAAGTTCTTCCATCACCATATATTTGAAACCATGGAGGTCGGTTCTGTTGCAAAATTCATGAAATTGCCTAGTTAAAAATGAATGCGATACAACCTTTTCATCTAGAGCATTCGTAGGCTTAACTTGCAATACCTTAAAATTAAAAATATATGTAATGTTAATTGCCAGTTAATTGTACTGGTCGTCACATAGCGATGGTAGCGATGGTGACGTGTCGCTCAATTCCATATAATATGGTTGAAGAGGGCGATGGCTGGAGCCCGCGTTAATTCGTGGATTGGAACCGTTTGTAAATTTATTTTGAAAAAATTATACCCCTGAAGTTTCTTGCCAGTTCTTCTTCACGAAGGTTTTTCCGAACTGGTGATAGAGTCATGCTTTATATGACGTCAATAAGAACAAGTATTTGTCAATGTTTAGAAATAAATATTTGAAGTTGACATGCAACCTGTGCGCAGACGGTAAATTCAACCCTAAATTTAAATTTTTTACTTTGTAAATCTAGGACAGGGGTGGCTCAGATGAGATGTAAATTGGCAAACTTTGCCGGTCATATATGACAGCTTTTGTCACCTTCTAACAATGTGTATGGTTTGAACATTGTTTATATGTATTCCTGTTTGCTTTTCAATGAAAGATAAAGACATTATTTAAGATAAAGTATTAAAAATCGTTACAAAGTAATAACGGACTAATTGACTTTATTTAGGAAAAAAAACAAAGGCTTAGAAAGGTATAAATACTTCTAAACATCGATACCGCCAATATACCGCCATCTGATCCCTTCCTGGTTTCCTGTCTCTGGCCCATTACAGTCAAAGATTCTATCTTTTCTCAAAATCTTTTTTGGGTAGTTTAGCTCCGAAGACGGATTCTTATTTAAACTTGTCAGCAACGTGTTGATTCATTTCCAAAATCTACCTATTCAAATTTTACTGTTAGCCACAAACACCTCCGATCTTAATGACACATAGACTTCCAATATTTACGGACCTCGATGTACGAATACAGTTCACACGACACTATAATTACCGAGATCGATCAGAAAAAGACGAAATGTTTTTATTTAGGTGTATACAGGGTGAGCTAAATGAATAAATGGTGTAAAAGAAGTTTTTATGTATATAACAATTTTGCGTTGTTGAAGTGTTAGTGACATGATATTACACATCTCAATGTATTAAAAAATATCTACGTAACGGAATTGTTTTGCGAATGGGATATATGTGTTTAAATAGCCTGAAGATGTATGAAGTAGATGAAAAGTTTTAACTTAAGCTACTTAAAACGAATTCCAAGTTTCAGACTCTAAGTGGGTACGTTACGGTAACCGGGTATGGAGAAATTTATATTTTGTACAACGTGCATATTAGCAAAGGACCACTTTGAAACCCACGCATTGACCGATAATTATTAACTATCGTGTGTTTAGAGAATGATAAATAGGGATTAGAAGGCCGTGGGATTGCACAGGTGTACGGTGATAGCTATGTCGTACCCATAATATGTACTTAGTACGTACTTTAGTTAAGTTAATAGTTTAGTGTTTCTGATACATAGTTGGGAAATGGACGTGTTTTTACCCCATTTTGTCTAAGCTTAATCAATGTCTGTGTTGCATTTGCTCTGCACGCAACGCCCAACGCGCATTCTTTAGCTAGGGTAGAAAATAAGACGTTAAAATTTTAAAAAAAATTTGTGTAAGTACGTTTGAACCTATTAAAGCAAGCTATTAAACCTATTAAGCTTAATCAATGTTTGTGTTGCATTTCATCTGCACGCAACGTCCTCGCATTGTTTTGATATGGTAGAGAAATAATACTATAATATTTAAAAAAAAAATATGTAAGTACCTTTAAACCTATTAAAGCTTTGAATAAATTAAAACTTTTAATAATTTTATTTACGTACGATGAACGAACAAACATTTTTAATTTATAAATCCTAACCGAAACAATCGAATAATAAAACTTAGAAAATATAAATAAATATATAATTTAGAAAATATATTAAATACATGCCTACACCTTGCACCTAACATGTTAATATAAATAAAACCTCGTAAGAGTTTCACCATAACCTACTTAAATGGTTATGTAATAAAATCTCCAAAAATAGAATACATCATCATCATCAGCCCGTATTCGTCCACTGCTGGACATAGGCCTCCCCAATTGCACGCCATCGAGGTCTATCCTCGGCTACTCGCATCCAGCTCCTGCCAGCCATCCTGCGCAAATCATAAAATAGAATACCTACATTTAAAATTCTCCACCTCAAAATCTAATGTTGTTTTGACCTAAATTCAAAATATCGAAAGTTTGAAATATAGAATGGACCTAATACCGTATTACTTAATACCTAAACCTGAATTGCGTACCTCCGAAATCAAAAAATAGGAATACCTAATGATTGTTTGACCTAAATTCAAAATACCGAAAGTTTGGCGCAGGATTATGATATACTAGTATGACCTAAATTCAAAATTATGTTGGTCTCAATGTGTCAAGTTGGATCGCAAGTCCATACTATTAATAAAGTTGATTCAACAACAAGACTTTAATTTTCACTATAAAAATGTTATTATCATTTTGGTAAACACCCAAAGGTACTCTTTAAGTATTTATAAAGTCGTGGGTATTTCAATCATAGGTTTAATTTTAGTTGTTACACCATTGAGTATTTCAAGCATTTGGCATTAAGAGCTTTGTTGTTTAGTATTTTGTTACCATTTTAGGAATGTTTAACCATTAGTTATTTCAATTTTAGAGATTGTTAACGTAGGAATTTCAATCGTAGGTAATTAATATTTCGCGGTTCTATTAGGCAACCATTTACACATAAACTTTTATCAAAAAGGTAAAACATTTGGTTAAAATTTACAAAGATTAAGTGAACTTACTTTGACATTTTCAAACAAAATATGTTCATGAATGTGATGATTTCGGTAGTAACTTTACAAATCTTCTGAGATCAATGTAAGTGATATGATATTACTTTGAATTTTATGAGGTAAAGTCCATTAATTTCGATGGCTTGTAACTTTTTTATACTTTGCTCGATATTGCAACATCAGTCAAATCCAAAAATACATATTACATAGTGCGTTTCTTTTGCCACTCACAGCGCTTCAGCGCTAAAAGTGCTCAAAACCGTTCCGATTCGTTTGAGCGCGCTAAAAGTGTTATTAGTGCTATTGCAATCCGAACGGTAAACATCGCGCTAACATTCTGATTGTTCGTCGCTTAAGTCTAAAATTACAATTTTATCAAGATCTGTGACCCTGAATGAAGCAGAAGCCATTTTTAACATTATTACAAACGAAAATTAATAAGCAAGCTTTTGAAATGTTTAATCGACTAATAAAGTAACGTCATGTGTCAGTTTTGACAGGCCGCTCACAGCGACCATGCTCCGTAGCTTGGGCACTGTGAGCGTGAAGATGGCGTATCGATATCGCTGTGAGCGCGCTCACAGGCATTCGGAACGCTGTAATCGGCAAACGGAACGCAGCAACAGAGTGGTGTATATTTATGGATAAACCTTGATCTGCGAGATATCGAATGTACCATCATGACAGATCAGAAAACGAGTTTTGTGTGCACCTTTTTTCATTTCATCAATGGTTTTGAAAAATCAAGGAATTTGTTGAGTTTGTATTTTTAATATTATTTTTTAGTTGTTGTATTGTCAAAATAATAATACTCAAATTTACATACACTAACTCTTCTTTTTGAATGAGATCCAGATAAAAATTTTTGCTATGATTATGTTGTATTATTGTGTGGGTCCTCATGGTTGAAAAATTTATGACCTGGCTGACAAACTCTTTAATAATTTGGATTTTTTATTGTGATAACAATAATCTTAAACGTTAGTGTAATTTGTAAATTTGATTAACTCTGTCAAACATATTAAATTTTTATTTTTTGCAATTATTTTTTAGGTAATAGACAGTTTTTCGATTGTACTGGAAACAAAAATCCTATTGAGTCCTTCGTTGCACAGATAATAGAATAGAAAAAAAACAATAGAACGCTGTTAACACAATCCGGTGATGGATTCACTGACATTTTGTAGTGACAATATTAATTTGACAACTATCTTTAATTGAATCGTTCTCTTATATTGAGTGAAGTGTGACACTGAATTATGTGTGGAAATGAAGTTTCACATTTGGTCGCTTTAAAATCAAAATGAATCAAATATTTATTTCTCAACATTGACAATTACTAGTTCTTGTTGACTTATATAATAATAACGCTACCACCAGGTTGAAAATACCTTCTTGAAAAAGAACTGGCAAGAAACTTCATGGATATAATTTCTTTCAAAATAAATTTACAATGGCTGTTATAAAAAAAATAATAAATAAAATAAAAATCTTTTATTGCGGACCCATACCTTGGTTAGTAACACAATAAACTTAACGACTACGTTAGTAGATATAATATAATATTCATTCATAATTTTTTTCCGATTTTTTGAGGCACTGGGCACATGGACATGCACATGTACCCAGTGTCTCAATACAGGACACTCAGGTTTATCAGATATAATGCCCACAATGCTGTTGGCGCTCCCACGCACTCTGTGCAGCAGAGACGCGATTCGTTTACGAATGATGGCGTAAAAATCATCGGTATGGGTGTTTGCAAACATACCAGATACACTGCAGTATCGTGGGAGCCCCAACAACAGCCTGGAAGCGTTATAGTATTGAACACGGACAGCGTCGTATGCCCGCCACGTATATCTAACCCACAAGGCACAAGTGTATAAAGGGTGACAGAAGGCCTTGAACAAAGTAATTTTTACTTCCGCCGTGCAGCGATAAAACCCGCCGGCCAGCATATTACAGCGGACAGCTATCGCCCTCCGTTCTCTTTCTATGTATTTATCATCTGTTAAACCCTCGGTTACCACATGGCCCAGGTACTTGAATTCAGTGACACGTTTTAGTGAAATACACCAAATATGAAATTCACCAAATATGGATCAATCTAAGAGTCGCCACTTAATATCCCTTTATAAGCAGTACAAATGTTTATGGGACCCGAACGATGAAAATTATACCAAAAGGGATGTAAAAGAGGATGCTTGGCCTCAAATTTCACGTGATATGGCAAACGCACCAGTCGAAGAGTAAGAGAAAGAAATGCGGTCTTTGGGAGGAGGCTACAGAAGAGAGAAATTAAGAGAGAAGTAAAGTCGGGTAACTAGATCCAGTAAGAATACATAAGTCTTCCTACTTAAGCTTAAATACATTTAAATATTTCTCTTCCTCTCTTCTTTACATTGAAATCTTTGTTTCCATTTTGTGAAATTATCTTGGTATGTAGTCAATTTTGTAACAATTATATAATAACTATGTAAGTTTAGTAAACTAATAGAAAATAAATTAACGAAGTTACTTAATGAGTTCCTTGTTTATTTCAGGTGCTGAGGATACATACACATCAAAGTGGTTTGCGTATGACGACTTTGCGTTCATGGCGGATAAAAATGAGCGGGAACAACTCACGATACATTGCAACATGTGAGTTTACTGATAATCATTTTGCCAAAATTTGTAACAAAGTGTCGTGATAAGCGGCAACGTACGCCTTTGGCATTTTCTGCTGCTCTTCTAGGTGGGACGGCAATCGGTTGTAATAATTGTGTTGGTGTTTCAATTCGCCAGGTTCCTGGTCTATATATTTTTTCCAGTACAGTATCAAACGTTCCTGGCGATACCAAGTTGGGATTCCTGCGTAAGTAGTTATAGTTTCTGGTTCTGACAGCATAGGTTTACGCAGAACTCTATAGACCGAACTAAGTACCCCAAAAGCGTTTTCAACTACTCTTCGTGCTCTTGACAATCTGTAGTTAAATATTCTTTCATTCTTTCTCGAGTACCTTCGTATGGTCTCATTGTATATTCCAAGCTATTTTTGATGCTGACACTGGAAGATATAGTGATAAAAATTATGGATATTACACTACTTCACACATTCAGTCTCCTCATCACCATTTCCAGAATTATCTCCTCGCATCAAGACTTTTCACTTTCGCCTCCACAATTTCCATCAACTGTTCATTTAGCCTCCACCACAGAACAGGCTCAGCCTCAAAAACCTCAGGATTTCATCTCCACAGCCGTCATCTGCTCATCCAGCCTCCACTTCATCGCTTCTGCTTCAACAACTTCAGGATTATTCACTTCCACTGTTACCTACGAATTAAATACGTTTTTTTTTATTTTCAAAGAATGTTGATTAAAAAAACGTTGCCTTCACGTAATCCTTTAACACGTTAATGATTGCTTCACAAACTTCGGGGATAATAAGCTAAGAAATTCTCTCTTGTAAAGAATATTGGCAAACTCACAAACATTGTCAGTACCGCTTTTATTTTCGCAGAGCATTTACGTATCTCTAATTGAATATGTGGGTTTTGACTGTTTGAATAATGCATAATAGAAATGCAATCATAAGATTTATATAGAAGTTGGGAATAGAAAGTCGAAATTATAATCAAACCTCAAAAAACACGTGAATAAGATGTCAAAACGTTGTTTACTTAATAGGACAAATATGGATAGAGGGCTTATACGTTCATAGGATGATCAGATGAAGCTAATTTCGGAAAAGCTCAAAGGCCACACCCTGTTTCATTTAATAGAAAACACTACGAAGCAGGAAAGTAGTTAGTTAGTTAATTGAAAAATGGCAATCAGCCGCGATTGGTGTGGCGGGCTATTTCTGCCAGTGTCGCGTATTGGTGGGACAAAGTACAAAAAATAAAATAAAAATTGCCAAAAAATAAATTCCGTTTTGCATTGGGATATATTATAGGCTAAAACAAAATAAAACACACGTACAATAACTTAAACTAATAAGAATGATTAAATATTTATATGGTATAATACATGCTCAAACTAAACTAAACTTACTTACCAAAAGGAAAAGAAAAAAAATTAAATAATAATAATAATATATATTAAACAAAATACTTACTAACAATGTCAATCAAAGGCTAATATTAAATCGATGAATGAATTTACATAATATAATTAAAATCTTGGGGCTGTAAGTAGAGAGGTGAGTCTTGATATTAGTTGGGCGCTGAATCTTAGGGGGAAGGAAATCAAATAGCGATGCCGGAACGAGCGGGCCATTAAAAAATATATGGTCCACTGTTCCTAAATCCTGACCACAGTCACAGAACGGGGAAGAGCGAATTCAAATCCTGTTAAGGAAAATTGGGGAACAGCAGTGGCCTAAGCGAAGTCTAGAGATAACTGATGTTGTCCTTTTATCTACCTTTCTAAATTTAAAAAACCAAGGTCTATCGGGAATGAAACGTTGGATGTCACCGTAGTGCTTACCTTTAACTTTCCGCGACGCCTCCCATTCGGAAGTCCATGGATTTAGCTAGGAGACACAAATCCTGAGCGAAGCACATGTAGTAATCTGCGGATTTGGATGGAATCTTTCGCAAAGCCATCAGCTGTAATGTTACCTGTGATACCAGAGTGACTAGGAATCCAGGCTAACACACTATTTAGAGCCCGGGAACTGCAACAGTATAGGACATGTCTAATTTTGTGTATTATAGGGAATTTTGAGCCTAATTTAAACGGGTTGCCTTCTAAAGCTTGAAGACAGCTTAGACAGTCTGTAAATACAATGGAATTATTTAAGTTGTTTTCAGCTATATACTTATATATATACTGCTTCTAAAAGCGCAATAGCCTCACCTGTAAAGACCGTAGATTGAGGAGGAGACTTGAAGTACAACAGAACCGAGAATCGTGGAATCCACACGGCTGACCCTACGTCTCCCGTAGAGGAGAGTTTAGAGGCGTCCGTATAGACCTGAAGCCAGTCCCTATATTTTCTGTGTACAGCACACAAGAATGCGGGATTGGCGTTTGGATCGTTCTTGGCAATGCCAAAACTTGTGTCTATAGTCGGGGTAAAAATCAGCGAATTATAAGGGAAAGTAAAAAGAAAAGGACGGGCGCTTTTAAAAACTGGAGTACGGGGGATTTTATTTAACCAATACCTAGAGTTTTCGATGGACCGTTTTAGTAAAATGAGTTTAAGATGAAGGGGATGAGATGAAAGTTGTAACGACTTAGCTAGAAAGCGATCCGAGAGGATTGACGTTGAAGATGCAGGGGAGAATCTGCACATTCAACCTGCATGGCATTAATTGGGGAAGACTTCATTGCACCTAAAACTATGCGAAGTGATTTACTTTGGATTTTAGTGATAGCGTCTAACCTGGTTTATGGCAGGGTTCCAATAAGAAAGAGCCATAGTCTCTTAGACTCCGTATCAATGCGTTGTATATTAGCTTCTGAGTATAGGGGTGAGAACCCCACCATACGCCAGATAGAGCCCGAATGGCGTTGATGCTGGCCTCGCATTTTTTGGAAACATAGTTAAGGTGTGGTGTCCCGGAAAGTTTTGAATCAAAAACTACACCAAGAAACCTTACCTCATTGGAAAAAGGAATTGGTTGACTTTGGAAACTTTTGAAACTTTTTTCCTAGTAAAAATTACAGCCTTACTTTTAGATGTAGATAGGGACAAACCGTGATTACCTAGCCAGATGCCTAAATAATTTAGGGCATTATTCAAACGAGAGGGGGCCTCCTCTATTTTCATAACGCGCAAATATAAAGTAATGTCGTCCGCATATTGTAAGACGTCGCAGAAGGAAGACACAGATCTATCCTAATCATACGTATAGATGTTATATAACAGGGGACTTAAGACCCCTGTGGGAGACCTCGCCAAACTTTTCGGGGCTTGAAGTTGGCGTGAGAGTGTCTGATTTGAATAGAGCGTTCTACTAATAGATTGAAAATAAAAGTTGTAAGCCTTGTAGGAATACCTAAAGAAAGCATCTCAACCCTAAGCAATGGAAGATGGACATGGTCGTAAGCAGAAGAAACATCCAAGAACACCCCCATGACCGATTCATTGCTAGATAGGGCTAACCTTAAATCGGCCGTGAAAATGCTCAAGCTGTCCATCGTGCTTAAACCCTTACGAAAGCCGAATTGCGTGTTGCTAAGAATATTATGGTATTCTACGTACCATTCCATCCTATTTTTGACATTTGGTGTTCTGTAATTTTCAAAAGGGCAACGGAACAGTACGAGTCTGCATCTAAAGGGTCTTTACCGCTTTTTAATAATGGGATAACTAAGTATACTTTCCAAGGATCTGGGATCTGACTGGTAAGAAAAATTATATTAATAGTACTAAGGAGCGACTCTTTAAAGACTGTCCCTGTTCTAGCTATAAGGGAGTACGGGATACCATCCAAGCCGGGAGACGAATCATGAAGACCACTAAGGACAAGATTCAGTTCTTGCATAGAAAAGGAGCTGTCAAAGGTGCAGTTTGAAGGCACTAATGATGAAAAGGGGGAGGAAGAAGATCGGAGTAAGGCACAAAAGGCGGGGCAGTTTTATCAAAAAACTGTTCAAGCCAAAGAGACGGCATATTAGAGTTTGGAGATGGAGAATAAGACACAGAACCACGGAAACGAAAAGTAACTAACTAGCAGGAAAGTAACTAACCGCTTACTGTACATAAAACAGCGAACTGTGACAAGACAATTGACATAAGGGCTCATTGAAATAGCGGCTCAAAGTCTTTGAAGTTTGACAGATTGACAGATGACAATCTGACAATTTCATTGACAGATGAAAAAATTAATGGCGTTGTTATGGGAATAATTGGATTTTATTATATTTCTTAGTATCCCCAACCACTATCTCAAAATTTGAGTTTGGTAAATACGTGTCTAATGTTCACCTATAAAATAAATATAGCCCGGTTTTGATATGATTACAATTAATAAATATTACAGGGTACCCAGCCTGCCATTCTCTTTTCTCTCTTCTGTAGCCTCCCCCAGAGACCGAACTTTTTCTCTCTTAACTGTTCGACTGGTGCGTTTGCCATATCACGTGAAATTTGACGCCAAGCATCCTTTTTTACACCCCCATTGGTATAATTTTTGTCGTTCGGGTCCCGTAAACATTTGTACTGCTTATAAAGGGATATTAGCTGGCGACTCTTAGATTGATCCATATTTGCTGTAGTCATGAGTCCGCTATATTAAAACGTTACTGAAAACAGTTGCCATACATCCAACGTACCGTATGGACGTTGTATAGCTAGCCACGGTTATTGGTTACCAAATATCTGTCAAACTAAAGAAGCGCCGCGGCGTGGCGCTGGCTGCAACTTTGCGTTGGTTCGGTTGACAACTAGAAATAATTATACTTTCTTGCTCTCTCTAAGCGAGTCTAAAAGTGCGAAAGAGAGATGAAGCTAATATTGCATAAAAACCAGTAACTAGTAGCCAAGCCAATACATTTCATGAAAATCGTAAAACTACCAAACCAATCACGACCTTATCTTGATAGCAATAAAGTCTAAAAATAGTTCATACCTAGGTCAAACAAAACTGGAGGGTGATCGCTCGCGAGACTGAACGTTTGTTAATTTAATTTAGACCTATGAAAGGTTAATACGATTTTTTATAAGAGATGAGGTCGAATTTAGCTTGGCACTCTATGATATATAAGTTAGCTAATAGCAGTTAGATTAAAAAACTGACACATTATGATACCATATTCGGCAACGGTTATCAATATCGGTATTGAAACCAAATATAGGTTAGATATCCGTTACCAGAAACAACGCCCATGACTAATTTACTGAGCGCGCGATCCACACAACCATCCACACCGCGCGCGCCACAAAAAAAATCCGCAAAAAAACCGACAACAAACCGATCGGGCGCATAAAGGACCGCGCGCTCCAATCCGTGCGCTTGGATCGCGCGCGGCACGTCCCCTCCGCCCGCACATTTGGATCTGGAGAGGTGTTATATTTGGCACAAATATTCGTATTCCTATTATCGAATATAACGCTTTACCAATATTAGGTTATCATGCCTATTATTTGGTAATAGTCAAATAATAGGGTTAGTTTTCCGTCCGATGTTGTTCTAATAATACGCTATATTCATTTAACCATATTTGTTTGCGTGTATATTAGTTATACGAGAGATAGTTATATAAGAGAATCGCATATTTTAGACTTATATTATAAATTCGAAAGTTAGCTTATTTATTTGTACTGTTTGGCTGATTTGATTTTAATGTTTGGTATGGTATTGGATTTCTTGGATTATGCCTCGGATTAACACATACGCTACTTTTTAACCCGACAAAATAATGTGTTAACATAGCTAGCGAGCATATAATATTGATTAAGAGTAGTGATTAAATTTGCCTTCATACTTTAACAGGCATTAACATTAAACACGTCTAACTAAACTAAATGAACTTTCGTAAAAATTAGGCATTACTCTTTTACTCAGATTATTATAAAACTATTGCGTATTTTTTTTACATTGATGTCGATTACGTGCTCTCTGTCTGCTTATCCATGAAACTTCGATACAAAACGCGAAGTGTATGCAACGCATAGATAATGTTCGATCGAATACGTCCTTGGTACACTATCGCGTAGCGCTGCGCGGCCCGGCGAAGAGCGCGAGCGATGGATAACACGCAAGTTTGGCAACGTCGCATTCTCATGTGACGCGACGAACGTCACTTTGTAACGTCGCTTGCAGAAGCTCGCTCAGTCGCTCACTATTATTATAGAATAACCTAATATCATAACATTCATATTACCTAATATGTGATTTGGTCCGTGTAACTATTACGTATAACTATTACGAATATATTAGTCAGACCTCTAGATCGCGGTCTTGGCTCGCGCGATTGGAGCGCGGTGGATCGTCCGGTGTGGACACGGCTAATGTACACAAAAATTTTTTTTTTTGGTGTAGATAGAAAATATATCTGAGTAAGCTAACCCAAAGTTCAAGTTAACTTACTCAAAATTTCATTTTGAGTAAGTTAACTTTTCATTTTGAGTAAAGTAACTAATCATCATTTCTCAAAGGTTCATTATTTAACTTATAAAAAGTTAGTCTTAAGTTCTGTTAAAATATATCTTTCGGCAACATAATTACTTCCGTATCTTTCGTCTATTACCACCAGTATTTCAAGTTCGAAACATTTTGCTAAAACTTTTAATGTAAAGTTAAAATGTTATTTTTGGTCCACTCAATCTGAACAGCCCCCAGACAAGGTGTCCAGATTGGCAATAAACAGCTATAAGTAAGGCAAAGCGGCAGTGTAACAGGGAGGTAAGCTCGGATAAATTAAAGATAAGTACTTAAGGAAATCTATCTATTCAAAACCGCTTAACAGGTGAACGAAACAGTTTACCTACTTAAGAAGTAAAAATAAATACTTCAATTGAACCAGACTTTTGCCATGGCTTAGACAGCCATGGTAAAATTAGTCATGTACCAAAGAAGACAAAAGGCATATTAATTTGTATTGTATCCATTGTAAAACATATTTTTGAAAGGTATACTTAATTAATTCCAATGAAACAAGGATTATCAATAGATTTAATAGGGTAAACATTAAAGACAAATTCTGAATTAGATTTGTGTAATAATCTTTCGTCAAATAAAGACAAAAAAGTTTTTCCTGGGATCACTTATATAAGATATATATTAAAAGTTAACAATAAAAATTATGTACTCTAGTTATTATACTGTTCAATAATAAAGTGTGACTAATTGTATTAATATTTTTATGATACTTGAGCTTACACTGTGTATTATGTATATACAATATATAAACTATTTTTAAAAGATACTCTAAATTTAAATGATTATAATGCAACACAAAGATTATCAATAGATTTGATATCAATAGGGTAAACATTTATGATGAATCTAGAATAAGATTGATTTGTGTTAACATCAATCTTTATTCAAATAAAGACACAACAGTGCATTCATAATTATTAAAACAGCATTTTCCTGGGATCACTTATATTATTATAAGATATTTTAAAAGTTTTATGATAAAAATTGTATACTCCTGTTATTACAATGTTCAAATATCTAATTGCATTAATATTATTATATTAGGTAAAAGTAAAGTAGCGGAAGATAGGCAACAAGCTTCATAAGCACAGACCTCAAGTCTTGATCCCCATTGCCTGCTTTTACATGTCAAAAGCTTTTGTCACTATGCGAGCCAAACCTATAATATGTAACATAACATTAATAGAAATGAAATTATACAGACACTAAATAATTTGTCTTGTTGGGGAGCAATACAATTGAGTCTGTGTGAGTAAGTGTATCCGTGGTACCAAAGCATTTTTTATGCACTTATTATAAGAATCACCTGTTTTCTGCTATTTTACTTTTATCAAAGTTAAATTAGCAATAGATACTTCTCTTACACAACAAAACAAAGTTTTACACTTTGGCTGCTATTTACAAAAATTAACCTTAAATTAAGGGTTATTATTAAAAAATCAATAATATATAAAATGTCTCTAAACAGACTCATTTGAAATACAGAATAGAAAAGTATATCTCAACTTTGAAAAACAGATAATCTAAATGTCATGTACTATAAAAAATAATAAAAATCTTGATATGCAATATTATTCTGTACTAAGGATTTAAGAAAATCTAATCTAACTTAAAGCCTTATAAACTTTTTATATGTCTTCAGAATTTTGTAGAGTTATAATGCCTTGATATTCCATTTCTTTATACATAATGTCTTGATTAAGAGTGTGTAAAATGTCCTGGAATCGTTGACGAAGTGCAAGATTCTCCATACCAGCAATTTCTATTTTAGTCCTCTGCCGTCTTTCCTTGAGTTCTTCTAACTCAGTTCTCAACTGTTCAACTCTCATGCTCATATTGTCTTTCGAGGAGTCATCACGGGAATGGTAATCAACATCTTCTTCAGAAGACAAGCCACCACTCCTAGAACAAGAAGGCATTGGATTTTCAGAATTATCCATTTGACTTTGATAAGCATTTGCTTTAGGCTTTTGAAACATTTTAGAATCAAACTCAATAGGCAGTTCTTTTTTTGTTTGCATATGCATAAAACCTTGTATTGAACTATTGTCTGACATGCGACTATCAAATGTAGAGAATCGACTATCTTCCATTTCAACATTTATGTTGTCTTCTTCTTCACTGTCACTAACCGCTCCACCAAATATATCAACAACATTTGAGGGTTTTGGATTAGCTGGTTCTTTGGCATGTTCTTTTTTAGATGGTTTCTCTTGTTTTGTTTTCTTGTCCGGTTTAACAATGGTTGAAGTAGATGGTTCTGGTTTTGAAGCCTGCTCATCCTCCTCTTTGAAAACTTCCCAAGTAAAACTTACAGCTTCATTGTCAGTGCGAAGCAAACGCTTCACCTCTTTCTCAATCTCAGGGGCCTCGACACATTTTTTCTTTAATGTCTTCCTAAATCTACGTTTCCTAACATTTTTAGTAGGTGGAGTAATGCCATGAGGCCACAGAAACTTCTTTTCAACTTTGTATGGATCTTTCTTCTTATTTTTGGATTGAGATTCTTCTTCTGCAGTGGGTTGGTCTGGTTCATCTTTACAAATCATAATTTGACATATATCTGCAGTTTTGTAGAAACTTTTTTTATCAATCGTTTTAAGGGATTCAATAATAGTTGGCAAATCCACTATTTTAGCATGCATCAACCAATGATCGAACCTAACTTCGCCATGACGAACATCGTTATCGATTTGTATGGTGAGTCTGTTCTTTAAATTCTCACCAGCTCGTAAAACTTCCCTCAATACCTTGGCAGGTTCTTCAGGAAGTCGCAAGATTAACTGTGATTCCAATTCTGTAGGATAGTCCGGTTCACGTTTATCTCTATTCATTTTGGAATACTACTTTTTCTGTAAATTACTTATACGACGCTCCAGCCAACAAATAATAAATCAATCAGTGTTGCCAGATGGTCTTGGCGACATACCTCTAGACTAATTTGATTTCTCCCGTAGAAATCCCCTAGAATACCCTCATCAAGTGGATGGTGGCATGCTGCGATTTTTAAAGAGGTGGTACATGCTCATATGCGGTTCATATGTTATTAAACTTTATAATTGCCACATTTTATCACTTATAGCTTATATATACTTTTATTACTTATCTTCAACACCTCGAATCTCAACCTAGACTAGTTGTTCCGCTAAGGTATTTTAAAGATGGTAAAAAACATTAATAACAAAACGTCATGAACGTGATATTTGGTAAAAAAAACTGTATTTGATGTTTTTAAATTGCCCCTAAAAATCCCCCAAATATTTTTCCCCCTATTTTGCCCTAACTCAGTTGAAAAACCCCTAAATCTAGGGGGAAATCCCCTGATCTGGCAGCACTGAAATCAATAGATAGTTTTTTTTACGTAAAATTCATCTTATAAGAAAGGAACTACGCCATAGGGCCTGGTCTATCATTTAAAAAAAAACGTAGGTATTGTTTCAGAAAATTGGAAGATTGTACTCTTATAATGTAATAAGTGTACGTATGTTAACTTTTTTACATTTCTGTACAAATATTGCACGTTTTACAAAATGTATTGCCATTTAGAGTAAAGAAAATTAGATAATCAAGGCACTACAGTATTTGCGCTATATCATGATGCGGGTGACAGATTCATTAACGTTTCGTTTCACTGTTCAAAGAGTGATTTATTAAATGTAATAAATAAAGCATTTTGCGATGGGTCACAATAGGAATGCCAACAAGTAGTATGGTGGCATGGCATTCAAAGAGTGATTTATTAAAATGTAATAAATAAAGAATTTTGCGATTGGTCACAATAAGAAAGCCTACAAGTAGTATGGTGGCATGGCATTCAAAGAGTGATTTATTAAATGTAACTGGCCGGGACATTCATTTGTGTGATGAACACAGATGTTTGTTCTCGGGTCATGGTTGTTCGTATTTATATATGTACGTTTATTCTGGGTTCCCCCAGTGGTGTATGGTCATCCATAACACAAGCTCTGCTTACTTTGGGGCCATATAGTTGGTGTGTTTGTCTGGGGATTTATTTATTTATTTATTATACTACCTTTTTTTTCGCGGGTCCTGAAAGTAATACTCAAATTTAGTGTGCTCTTCGTATTTTATTTGTATTGATTTATTTTTTAGTTTTTAATTTTACTCTTATGCTCTGGCACTCACTTTCAAACAAATTCTCTCACTATAATCACTTGGTCACATAATTAACGACACAGTATGGAAGCTCTTGCTAAAATGTTTGAAACACGCTTCAGTGAGTTTGAAAACAAGCTGGAAATGGTGGTTGGTAACATGCCTGTGCATCCTGGTTTAACTAGTGGGAGATGTTTAAGCAGCTGAAGATTGAAATTGAGTCCATCAAAGTGAATCAAGATAGATTTGAAACTGCCTCTCGGAAAAATATCTTGTTATTCCACGGCGTTCCTGAGAAGCAAAACAAAAAGATTTATGAAGAGGTCCATAACATATTAACCAAACAACTGAACTTGAATAGTATAGAGCGAGACCACTTACTTGTTTGTCATAGATTGGGCAGTGATTCTAAAGGCAAAACAAGACCAATTCTTGTGAGATTTTCTGATATGGAGACTCGTCATACTGTCTGGGGTAATAAAACTAGTCTGAAGGGAACCAGTATTACAGTATTACTGAGTATGTTGTCGTGATTTACAAATTAGAACACACATGTTCTAATTACAAAAAGTTGATTTTTGAGGAGAGCTTTTTCAAGTTGAAGCATTATTCATACAAAAACTATCTATGATATGGAATTCATATGACGTTTATTCATAAGATTATTCTTTGGTTCTACAAATAAGTAAAGTTTATAAAAAAAATACTTTAACTTCATGACAAAATCCAACCTTCCTAGCTAATCCCCCTCACTAAGAACATTTGATCCTTAAAATTTAGAAATTTGAATGCACGAGTGTACTAAGTGGGCGGCTATTAGTATTCTTGTAGAGAAACAGGTATTATTAAAAAAATTATTAGATATTTATTAAATACCACAGAATACCGATTCAAAATATTTTGTGCAGGTTAGAACATAAAATAATAATACCCATTTTTAAATAGGAAATCAATAAAACATTGCATAGTAGGTAATCATTTATTAATGTTTTGTTCTACAACATTTTAATAATCATCAAGAATATTATAGTACTCCTAAAATCAGTCTTTCATGTGTGTCAGTCATATCAATTTAAGGAATATTTTCAGCACTGGATGGTAAGTCTCTATAGTATTGCCATAGTCCGATGGAATCACACCATCCTATAAAGAGTAAGAAGAAGCACCTATTGATATGCTCTTTTGAAGTTTTTATAAAATTTGTGAATGAAATCTTTCTTTTTTCCTGCATTTTTTGCCTTACTTATATTGATTTCTTCGAAAATCGAATTGAGCTACTTGTTGTTTACCCAAAGCGACTGAATTTTAAGCCATTGCACAGTCTAATTTTTTGTGTTTTTAGTTGTGTTAGTATTTAAAGATTTTTCAAATGCCTTTATGGCATAGAAATCGTCATATTTCATAACAATAACATCATACGGTTTTGGTTTTACCCTAGCAGAATCTATTACCAATGCGTATTCACTCACCGTAAATATCTTTTTGTGTTTTCTGACTCTGTCTATAAAAGCATGCATGGAATCGGCTTCTAAGTATGAATGCCCTGATTCCATGAATTTCAAATCAATAGTTTCTAGGTGAGGTATATTATGAATTGCGTATAGAGTAATCAAAGTAACATATTTGTTACGGTTCTGGCCACCACAGGTGTCAGAAAAAGACGATACATGTGTAACGTTTTCAGGTAGACTGTTCAGATATTTTAGCAGTATAGATCCTATTTCTGTGGAAACTTTTTTTCCAATGCTCTCGTCCCATAGATAACCAAGGCCAGTATTCTCGTGACAATAGTTAGATTGTACAATGAGAGTTTCCGTTAATAATATATTTTACAATCACCGGTAAAGGGTATAGAAAAAACAGCTTGGAGGTCGAAAGTGATTGCTCTAAAGGCGCCACCTGTGTTTATACATCTTTCTTTGTCTTCTTTCTTCATATCCAAAGAGTCTTTTTCGCGTTTCTTTTGTTAATCATATTCTTCCTGTAAACTAGCCTTTTCACTCGATCGCTTATACACATTGCATTTAGTGCACTGATCTTTTTTGGGTTTATAAAATGCTAGTTTTGGCTCAAGGAGTGAAAAATCGTGTAGTATACATAAGGTGATACGGAGTTTATTTGTTTTTCAGGGCAAACAATTTCTTTGTACATTTTATACATGCGAGACAACTTCAGATCACTATCTAAATATAATTATTTGGAATCTTTGCGACTAGTGGGACTCAATTCGAGGATACTCAACGATAAGCTCTTTCACAAATTTTGTAGCCTCAGATGATGTTTTATTCGCGGGAATTTTACCTTTTCGGTTGTCAACAAATATTAATATAATAATAATAATATATATTTTATTGTTGACTGTGGTAACACATCCATGCGATCTTCGATGAGCAAAATAGGGAGTCAATTTTATTTCCATGATCTCCAGAATCAATATGTCCTGGGGAAACGACGTCATATTCTACATTAGTATTTGACGCTAATGCAGATGAAAATGAAGCATTATCAATTACTGGTGATACTGTTGCTGGTGTATCTAGCTTTATAATTTTTGCCGTATTAGTTGTCATATCATTCTGTTCAGTCACATTAAATGTTGCAAGGTTCTAGTGTAAAATATATAATCACCAAAAAATAGTCTTCTTTTAGCATTTGTTTTTACCGATGGAGACGTACAGAAATTACGCGCCGAAACGATTATTGAAAGCACACTTAATTTAAAATGAGATTAGTATACTAGTAAATAATAAAATAAAAATGAATTAAGACTATTTATTACATTACATTTATTATCGATAATTTTGTAAACATAGTTATTTTTTTGTATCATAGTGAATTTGAAACCAAACGACAAAATTCTGATGTAATTTGATTAAAAGATAAAACATAAAGAATGTTCTAGCCAATGACATATTACATATAGACGTCATACCCAAACATTACCGCACAAAAAACAGCGTCAACGTAGGTAACTATAGATACCTACCCGATATATAGAGTAATATAATTTGTGGGTGAAGGAAAGAATAATACGGTTCAGTTGTTGTAAGAAAGAGATACCTATGTACTTCGTGACGTTGCTTCGCGTTGATTGGTCGCGAGCGTACGTGACGTAGTACGTAAATTGTTGAAACTCTGTAGCGTTGTCTCTTTTACTCCCACATGCAAAATCATATTACATCTTGCTCTTCGAGTTTGGTGAAATGAATAGCCATGTCAATTTTAAAACGTCATTTTAAATAGCAAAATAAAATAATAAATAAGATAGTGATAAAAAAAAGTACAATTACGCATGAAAAAAAACGTTTATTATATCTTTAAGAGTAACAGTGTAATTAGTACACTGTCTAAACACACAAGAAGGAATTGTACGGTATTAAAAACACAGAATTAGGTATAAATTTTGTGTGATGTTTAGCAGTGGCACAAGACTGTATATAATCCAGCAAAATCAAATAGCCGGCAACTGCCTTGCATTTGCGTTGCCATTTTTGAGAGCGTATAACCTGTCTATATATAATATGTCATTGGTTCTAGCATTCTATTGTTGGTATTGTTGGTAAAATGTATTTTTATAAAAGTGTGTATCCTAAACAAATATCTTAAATTAACTTTACAAGTATTTTTGTTTTCGTAATTAAAAAGCCCTCTAATGAATAGTAATAAACCTCATCTTTCCGGTACGTTGTATGGTGGAGGTGCCATATAGTTGTTTTTTCAGATATTTCAGGAACCCAAAAACAAGGAGTATTTGCCGCCAAAAATATTAATTAAAGAAGATAAAGATCTCTTCTTTCGGGTAAGTATAAAATTTACAGAAAACAACTAGGTTTGAAAATGTATTTGCAAAATGTCAAATACCATAGAGAAATATAATGGAATTACAAGCGTGGAGGTAAGAGATTTAAAAAACAATTTATATGATGGCAGCAGTGAATCGATACGACGATGAAGAAAACAAAATTGTTATAGCAGCGTATCTGGAAGGGCCTGTGGCTATATGAAATAATAAATTACGTAAAAACTTTAAAAATCCTACTTCTATCGTTCTATTTCGTTATATCGTACTCGCCACAAGAGGGCGTTATATGCAATGAATTGTCTTAAGTGTTCCATGTCAATAAGGATACATTACTTGATTAAATGTGCTGGTTGCCAGGCACTTTATCAGTATCTATTTGGAGGCTTGACGGACTCAGAATTTTAAAAAATGCTGCCGATGATTAAACCGAAGTGGAAAGTCTTGTGTTTCAAACAACCCAAATAAAATGCATAGTCCACTTATTACAAAGACTTCCTTCAGATAAATTAGATGCCTATGTATGTTCACCTATGACTTCTTTAGTTAATATAGACACTCAAGCATTCGTGACATAAAGTAGACTCACTCGCCGAATCAGTAGATGAACGAATAGCTACATTATTACAAACTTTACAAGTTCAGGATGATAAAATAAAATCTTTAGAAGGTGATCTCAACGCTACAAGGGAGTGTAACTCCAACATAATAAAGGAACAACACAAATTACTCTCTTATTGCGATAAATTAAGGAATCAAATCGAAAGTGCAGATCAAAAATCAAGAATGTGTAATGTTTTTGGTGCAAAATCTTGTGGAAAAGTGGTGAAAACCTAATTCATATAGTGTAACATTAGGTCATTTATTGAAAGTACCGCTGGATCAAAGCTGTATAAAAGCTGTGCACTGTACTACTGCCCATAATGACAAGTCATTAATTAGACCTTAAAATATAGTTATACAGCTAACAGCCAAGAAATTAAGAGATAGTCTAATAGCGGCCGCCAGAGCAAGAAGAAAGCTTGCGCTGCTGGCGAACTATTGCGCGCTACTGGTACAATTGCGACAGCCTTACTTTAAGCTGTACTTAACTCTACGTCGGTGTACGTGAATGAACAATTTACTTTGAAAAACAAAATCCTTTATTCAAAAGCTTGGGAAGCTAGAAAATCAAAAAACTATAAATACGTTTGGACGTCCAATGGCTCTGTCCTGGTGCAAAAAGAATATAAATACAAGTAGAGTCATACTAATTCGAAGTGTCGAAGATTTGAAAAACTTGTGACTGCTTCCGGTTTTCCTCCACATCAGACAACCTCACATACAATATACATTAATCCATTTAAAAACAATAAACACGCATAGATCACCTCACACCACTCATTTTGTCGGAATCAAGTTAAATTATTGTACACACAGTAAAATATATCTCCTACAAGTGCCAATCAAAACCCACGCAACTATAAATTCCCCTGTTTTTTAACCTATATTTCCGCCTGCAAATTAAAATGTTTTTTATTTAATACAATTACTATTATAAAAATTAACAAATAATGATGTCAAATAAAAATTTAATATTCTAATACCAAAATTGTAGGGGATTAAAATCTAAATTAACAGAGTTACGTCTGAACATTACGACTAACTACGACGTAACTACACTTACAGAAACTTGGCTTAATGATGGAGTGTACGATGCTGAGGTTACTCCTATTCGTAGGGATAGAAATCTTTGCAAAAGTAGGAAGAAGGATGGAGGGGGTGTTTTAATCGCGGTCAATAAAAATATCAGAGCTTCTCGTAGAATTGATTTAGAATCGTCAGATGTTGAGGATATGTACATCGGCTTAGAGACATACCTCGGTACTCTAATAGTATGCGCTCTCTATATTCCACCAGCTCCTCCTTCAAATCTTTACTAGCAACTTATGACTAGAAAAACTGAACCAGCTCTACCTTTTAGCAAAATATTATATTTTCGGAGATTTTAACCTACCTGTTTTAGAGTGGCAAGCCATGCCGCCAAATAAGCATCGCTTACCTGTTCAGACCATCGGGGAGATTGGAAGTTTGTTACTGGCTTCAATGATTTTTTTGGCCCTGGAACAATATAACTCTATATTAACCAAAACAACAAAATATTAGATCTAGCTCTTTGTAACCAAGTATGTGCTGTAGGGGAACCAACCTGACCTTCATGTAAAATAGATAAACATCATCCTCCTTTAAAATGCTTTCTGGAATTAGAAACAAAAAAAGTTCTCAATAGGTACGTCCTGAAGTACGTTTTTCGATAAGGTAATTACTTGGAGATCATGAAATTACTTTCCGAAACAAACTGGACTTGCGAATTAAGTTACCTAGACTCCAACGCCGCAGTAGACAGATTCTTTAAATGAAATCAAAGGAAACCTATTGTTTTACCTCATACTTGACAAATAGGACCCAAAAAATTGTTATATCTGGTCATGAATCCGAGATCTCTTCTCTCTGTTCTTTATAATTATAAATTATATCAATATTGCTTCCAAAATTGTAACTTCTTTGTTATTTGCCGACGATTTAAAAATATATAAAACGGTAAAAAGTATATAGAAGATTCCCAGCTCATCTAGCAAGACCTGAATAGATTCCACGCCTAATGTATAACAAACAACTTACATCTAGCTTATGAAAACTGTTGTATTACATACAAGAAACCGAAATCTTATAGAATCACACTATTGTATAGGAAGCCACTTGATCCGTAAAGTTAAAACAACTAAAGACTTTGGCATTATAACCTTGGCATTATAATGGATCAAAAGCTTATTTTCGACACTCATATATAAACTACGATAAAAAAAGTTTACAGTTTTTTACAAGTTTTTGTTTTACATAGTGCCAAGCCTTTCCGTCAAGTTTCTTCCTACATACTTTTATATAAATCTCTTATCCGCCCATGCCTAGAGTATGCATCTGTTATATGGAATCCGCATTACAACACTAACAAAAATAAAATTGAAAAAATACAAAAAAGTTTCTTGGAGCTCTCAACTACAGATTGACTAAAAATAAATTATCATACGAACAACTATTATTAAAATTCAATCTAAATAAATTAAAAGACAGAAGAAAAACTATTGATGCAACGACCCTTTTCAAATTATGCAACGGCGAATTTAACTGCCCTGATCTGCTGCAACAAATTAATTTTAATATTTCTGGTCGAAGAATAAGACATTCGCCTCTCTTTGCTCTACCGCCACCTAGATTCAACAAAGGACTTCGAGCTCCACTTTACAGAACTTGTTCTCAATACTCAACTCAATACACACTGTCGATATTTTCAATAACATAGTAGACACAAATACAGAAACCAAATAGAAGATCTTTTGCCGGGGTTGTCTGATGATGAATGATAAATAATTCATAAAATGTTTTATTTATTTTCCTTTCTCTATTTCTTTTTTTTCACATTTTTGTATATAAACCAAAACTAAAATTATAGTGTAATTACCTCTTTTTGAGATGTTCTTATGTTAAGTTAATTGTCAATTGAAATAAATCTTTTATTTTTTATTTTATTTTATTTTTATTTATTTACTCACTTAACATAATAGAACATTTTACATGTATGAAATTAGGAACACAATAAGAAATAGTAGAAAATGGACTTAAAATAATAAAACAAAACAGACTTCAGTATTTAAGTTTAAGTGAGTAAAATGGTCCTAGCTCAGCATAATGTTGAAAGCGAGGATACGCGAACATATCCTAGCAACAACGCTGTTATTCTGCCAGAACCAACACAGTAGATAGTTCCACTTCGCAACATTATATAATAATATTTTTTAATGTAATTTTAAAATAATTCTCCGTTAATAATAAAGGTAAATTGTTTGTTTTTATAATTTTACATAACTAAACAGTTACTTTATACATGTAAGATAGTACAAATGAAACAATAGGCTTCAAGATAAACTATAAGGAACAAAAGGCAAACAAAACAATTATACAGCAAAACATTTGTTTCAGGCAGCACACAACCAGTTGATGCCCAATTTTTGTTGGGACATCAGAAATGCCTTAAATTTTTTTTTTAAAACAAATACGTTGTTGGTTTTACGTAGAGGTGGAGGCACATTGTTCCAACACCTGGTTGCATGATACCTGAAGCTACCCCGAAAAGCAGCAGTTCTGTGCCGTGGTGTTAGTAATTCGTTTACACACGATCTAATGCCGTAACGAATGTTAGAAGACCTCCAAGACAATTTGTTATATAGATAAGGTGGTAAGTTGAGCCTAATTATACCGAATAACATAGATGTGTATCATAAATTTTGCCTGTTTTTCATATTCAAAACATTTCCCTCATTAAGATAAGGCGAGACGTGGGTTCTCGGAGGAATATCGAAACAAAACCGTGCACATGCATTCTGTATTCTTTGTATCAAACCCTGGGTTCTCTCCAGAACACAAGGGCCATATACGTTAATTGCATAGTTTAATTTTGAAAGCACTAGGCTGTCACACAAACTGATTCTCAGTTTTGCAGATATATAGTTGCGTACCTTGTATAGAATCCTAAGCCTGTAGAAGCAGGCCCGCGCAATCTCTGCTACGTGTGCTTCAAATTTCAATGCACTGTCCATGATAACTCCCAGGTTTCGGGCTTTCTCCACTCTTTCAATGTTAACTGCCATCAATCTTATCCTGTGTGAGGCAGAGTCTCTGTTAAATATATTAACATTTTTCTTTGACCCAAATACCATAAACTTGGTTTTCGCTGGGTTCAGCACTAGACAATTTTCTGACGACCAAACTGAAATTCGATGTAGGTCTTGATGTTTTAATTTTTTTTATTAATAATTAGCAGGCTTTTGTCTTCCATCTCACTTGATGGAAAGTGACGATGAAGACGAGGATTATACACGCCTGTCCAAGAGGTACCTATTCACTCTACACTTGAAAGCTCCAGGGTTATATTTGTCTGGAAAAACAGACGCAGGCAAATCGTTCCACTCTTTGGCAACACGAACCAAAAATGAGCTATCGAACCGTTTAGTTCGGCTCTTCAGCACGCTAACCACAAACGGGTGAAACTTCATTTCGAGTTACGTATATTTAGTCGCTCAAGAGTAAAATTAAGCGTAAATATCTTAGCGAGAACTCTTTAAGGATGTACCTATACTAAATATATATCTATCTAAGCTAATTGTTAATGCATCTCTAATGTATATATCTGTTTGTTTTCCAATAAATAAATAAATACTATTAAAATTGTTTTGTACAATTCTCTTGATAGAAGCCACTTAGAGTATTGCAGTGTAGTTTGGTCCCCGAGTTACAAAATTTACATCAACAGCATCGAACGAATAAAAAAAAAATTTAATATCATATAACCTTCGGATGCAATTTAGCTAAAAAACTGAAATCATACAGAGCTCGTATAAGCCATTTTAAATTCTTGAAAAATGTAGAGAAATGCACGACATTGTATTCCTTAAAAAGCTAGTCACTGGTGTTTTCAATACTCCTGAATTACTTGACAAAGTTCGATTCAATGCTCCCAACAGACCACAGAGAGTTAACAAATCAAATATCAAACATTCCCGCTTACCAAGATGTCGTTCTAAC
This sequence comes from Marasmarcha lunaedactyla, assembly GCA_923062675.1. Classification (NCBI taxonomy): domain Eukaryota; kingdom Metazoa; phylum Arthropoda; class Insecta; order Lepidoptera; family Pterophoridae; genus Marasmarcha; species Marasmarcha lunaedactyla. The sequence goes on along the minus strand of OV281339.1, from coordinate 14,676,093 downwards.
CTAAGATTTTAGTGCTCCTTGACCCGCATGTATTTAACCTTTTCACAATTAGATGTTGGGCAGACTTAACGCACTCTTCGTTTCCATGTTTGAAAAAGCTGTTGTTGTCCTTAGTATTTGTGTTCACTTTTTTTGCCAACATGTTTTTTTTGCTATTTGATGTTTTACTTGGTTATAGTTTGTAATCAATTTTAGTTGCATGCTGTGTTTTCATCTCTGCTGATTAATTACAGAATTCAGCAGAGATGTAGACCAGGTTGCAGCCTTTTATTCGAGAAAGCAACAGGCTGACGAGGATGTGTTTACGTTTTACTATGCTGTAGATATGTGCGCAACCAAGGCCGGTGCAATCATAACGGAGAAAATTTTCAATAATAATTTTCTTGAAAAATGCAAATAAAGCAGCACTGAAAGATAATATTATGCAAATGCGAGATGTATTTGCGAGTCAGGAAGAAGTAAATTTGAATCTCCCTATTCACATCTCATCAACGATGGCGACGGCAAAAGCGACACAACCAATGCTACGACGCTAGTACGATCTGTGACGTCACTAAGGAATGAGGGCGACCATTTTCAAACACCGATCAGCACAAATGGCGGGAACACAACGACATTTACGTTCGAAAAAAATTTTTAGGGAAGTGTAATATAGTCGAGGTCACGATAGATACAATAGATGAAAATCCAGTCCATAGAGCACCGTACAGAATATTGAACGAATGACATAAATACGTAAGCGAATTGAAGACGTGCTGGAAAACAATGTGATTAGAAAATCCAGAAGCGCATATGCATCACCGGTAGTGTTAGTAAAAAACCACACCATACATGGACATTTTGTGTGGACTACAGAAAACTAATTAAGAAGGTAATTACGGACTAGTACCCTTTACCCATCATCAAGGATATGATCACATAGCTAAATGGGGCGAAATTCTACGCCGATTTAGATTTAAATTCCACCTATTGGCAGTTATCCATAGCGGAGAAAGATAAACACAAAACAGTATTCAAATTTTACAGCAATTTCGGAAGTGTAATTTTAGATATAAAGAAATAACCGCGGGGCACTATTCCTGGAGAAGGTATTCTACCGTACTTAAAGAGTATCTAAGAGATAAAAACGATGAAAATACCAAAAAATATTAAGGAATTGAAATCGATATTGGGTTTGTTTACATATTATAGAAAATTTATAAAAGACTTTTCTTTATTAACCCTCCCTTTGAAGAATTTTGTTAACGATAAATAAATATGTACAAGATTATATATACGAGCGAGCGATTTGGCAGTGGGATCATGTTTAATGCAAGGTCAGCAAGAAAATAAAATTTTTAAGAAAATAAAGATAATGAATTAATTATTCTTAGGCAGTGTTTTAAAAATTCGCTTAGAAACAAATTTGTAGTCTACCCAGTGACACTTTGTACGACAATCATGGCCAATACGTTCCCTGCATTTATAGAGTTCGAGAGTTATACATAACGGTGTTCATGCATTGCACGACTCTTATGGGACACTTTAAGGCCTTAGGAGCTTAAAGTTGAGAACTCAATTTCCCTACGCGTTAATATTATTTGAAACTTAGTTATTTAGGTAACTAAAAATGGCAATTAGTCGTAGATGCGGAGCTACAGGCTATTCTACCAGTATCGTGTATTGAATAAACGTGTCACCGGAAAATGTTTGATTTTCTGCAAGCTGTGGTGATTTTTTTCGTAATGTTTTAATGGCTATTATAATACATAATATTAAAGATTTTTCTAAAGGTAATTGTTTTCGCCGGTTTAAATGGATATCGAACTATAGATGTTCGATAAATATTAAAACTATTAGATAATAATGATACGACTTTTGTATGTTTTTTCTAAATAAGGTACTTTGGGGCAATAGTACCGACGTCGCCTAGGTCAATGGTACCGGTACAATTGACCTGTGGTTCAAATAACCCCGTAAAAAAGTGTAACTTTAGGCTGAAAAAAGAAAACAGCAACCAGATATAATTCTGAAAGCAGTGAAGGAGATAGAGAAGCAGAATGGTTGTGCGTTGTATGTATGGAACCATTTAGTTCCAGCCGCCCTAGTGAAATATGGGTTTTGGGCTCATGAAGAATGTACTCCTCAGGAATCTAATTATATTTGTCGCAATTGCGAATCTAACTAATAAATTGTATATACCTAATTAATTTTCCGGAAGGGTCATTTGTACCAGGGATCAGTTGTTTTTTGATTATTTCTGTTTTGTAATTGTTATGAAGCTAAAAAATAGCAATCGTGGCAAGTCTTAGCCAAAGTTAATTATATATCAAAGAAAATTAATTTTATTTGGTTTTACAAGGGTAGAATAATTATGTTTTTATTACTAACTAACATTTCTGTTGACTTAAAAGACTGATCTTTCAATTTCCTTTTAGTTAGTTATTAAGGGGATTATAAGCTGAAAAGACTAAATAAATGACTGAGAAAATGTGATTAAATAACATAATGTGGCTTTTATTACCCTTTGTAACTATCTTTTGATTCAAATGCATTTCTAACCAAGTTTTGTAAAATCTATAAGAAATTTTCATGATCCCTTGGGTAGATAAGAGACAAAAGCTTCAAAATATCAAAAATAATAACCGAATTCATCAGCGAAACTTTTGTAATCGTCAGTTGTTTTAAAAATGGTACTGTTGTCCCCGGTCTATATCTAATAACTGGTAAGTAGGGTACTTACCAGTTATTATCTATTGTATTGTATGTGTAATACGCGACTGTCTGTTGATCGCACAGTGCTTCATTGCAAATTAGGTGGAAAAACTGTGTATCTATGCAAGTTAGTAGGAAGGTTTCTAATTATCTACGTCTATGATTTTTCTATTGAGCTGATCGCAAGGTCCGCGCGTTATCTGGATAGGTACGTGGCCGCACACTTGAAGTCAAAATGTTTTGAATTGTTTTATGGTAAGACCATAAGACTAAATGAAAAACGGTTTTTTGTAGTCGAATGGTGGAAACTTACTCAATCTGGACTTTTTTTAAATATTTTTTTTGAACACCCTGTATATTTTCTTATTTTTTTTTCACAATTTACGTATGCTTATTCTGGGATCCTCATAGTTCGCTGAATTGTCATCAACAAAAGTTCTGCTTACTTCGGAACCATATAGTTGGTTTTTTTTTCTAAGGATTATTTCATTATTATATTTATTTATTATACCTACCTGTGATTTGTATATTGGATTTTTAAAATTATTAGCGATTCCTTTGTTTATCGGCAATTTTCAAACATGGGTGTACCTACAAGACCTATAGGGCACCGTAACTTTGATTACATTTTGCAAATATGATTCATCTAAATAATTCTTGGATGATTCTGCCTATTAAGTAAATAAATATTTAGTACTTAAGGATATATTATACAGATTAAAATAGTATAACTTTTTCTGCAGAGATTTTTTTTCATTATTTTCTTTTAAGCTAAACTCTAAAATGTGACACCTTAGATAAATTTGCTCTAAATTTTAAAAAACACCTAAAAATCTTCTGATATCGGCCTACCTACCAGCCCGTATGTGTGGCAATGTAGAGCATTGCACTATTATTACATTATTTAAAAAAAAGTCCAGATGCATATTCAAAAACAAATCGCAATATATTATAACCTTTTATATTATATTTTGTTCTAAACACATACTCTTACACATTTTGTCGTAATGCCACTCGGGTTTTGGCGAGACGATCTCAATAAACCAACCTGCATGAAGCCCGAATGATGTACTAGATCGACACTTGCCGATATTTTTTGGTTGTTTTATAATGTGTAGTTAGTTCGGGTCGGCCTTGCAATTCAGTATAGCTGTAGTGCGTAGGGGAAGCGTCCCTTACTGACTAGTAAACATGTGACTTACTCGCCGCGGTACATCATTTCCATCACTTTCGTCACTAGTCAGGTCTTCTAATTTTACTTTGTTTATAATATCTAACAGTTCCACGACACTGTCCTTGTCAAAACTGCTAGTCTTTGTTCGAGTACGATTGGCAATATCTCGCGCATACAGAACATCCTCTTCGGAATTCTCCAAAACTGAATCAGTGTTTTCTCCTTTAAAAAAAGTTTTTTCCGATTTGTATACTTTGTATTAAGGCTAGTAAATCAGATTCATCTTGTTTTAACTGAGAGCTAGGAATATAAACTAGTATTTCCCCGAAATTAAGGAAATATTTTGATATATTCCATTCACATCTACTTATGACACAGCCAGGAATAAAAATTAAATTTTTCTTTTTTTTTCTGTAACCATTGCCGTAGAAACTAATTGAGTACAATGCTAAAACATTGTCAAGTTTACTCGCTGTATGTATGAAAGATACCGCAATTGTGCCAGAGATTATAGATTATCTTTTCGAACAACAAGTAATAATATCAATTGAGTATCTCATGATACATTCCGACCTATTACAAACCTCTCTGAATGTGTTACCTTGACTTAACACCGGACATTATAAACTGGCAATACCAACTAATAAAACAATCCCTAATATCTGATATTTAAAAACCGTATAAAAACAAAATATAACAGTTGTTGTGGCTTCGGAACAGTCCCTGATGTTTCCTAGTCCTAATATCATATCCATCCTTACTATTTGAATCTCCCACTCCTTGCACACTTTTGTCTGTGCACCCTCTAGCGGCGCAAAAGACAAATATAAGTTCCTCGAAAGACCGTAGACACGTTCGCATGCGGCTAAGCAAAATATTCCATAACAGTAGTTAAACCTTATGATTGTGCCTTAATAAGTGTTACATTGTACGTATGGAGACCAAGTGCACCGTGAAAATAAAATAAGTCTGCTGAAAACGTAGTGGATTAAGAGAAATACATCTACGCCCCACGTGCCGGGAAGTGTTCCCGCCTTGTGAGTACTCCCCTTCCCTATATCTCCAGTTTCGGGCTATTACTGTTTGTCTCTGCTTGAGATTATTGAGAACTGTGCCCGGTGACCGCAGCGGCGCGCGAGGGCGTGGCAGACGGCGCAAGCGGCAACCATACAACACCGGCGGAACAAGTTACTCATGCTAGATTGCCTCAAATAGAACTTCCGAAGTCTGATAGTAAGATTGAAAATTGGCAAACATTTTACGATACATTTTTGACATTGATTCATAACAATAATGCAATTCCTCCGATTACTAAATTTCATTATTAATTATCTTGTTTGTCGGGATCCGCTCTTGGAATTGCTAAACAAGTTAAACTTGATAGTTACGAAATAGTTTTAACAAACTTGTAAAGCGATATGAAAATAAACGAATTTTAGGTGTGACGAATTTAACTAAATTAATAATGAACTATCCTATGTTAAAAAAATCCTACTTTTCATGATTTACAAACCTATACCAATATTCTTTGTGAATCGGTCAATGCCCTCAAGGCTTTAAAGCTAGAGAACTTAAGCGATTTTATTTTATTTAACTCAGCGTTTCACGCGCTTGATAACAATACGCGACACCGCTTCGAGTTGCCTCGAAATCATTATAAACATTTAGTTTTAGCTGATCGTAACTTCGACACACCGTCTGATGTTGAAATTTTGCTCGGCACTGAAGTGTTTCAGTGATGAAATGTGAATCTATGATAGCCAAGTGCTGAAGTCGGAGTCCGGCTATCCAGCCGCTTTACACAGTAGTTTTGGGTGGATCCTTTCTGGTCCAACACATTTTGCCAGTTCACAGGACTCGTGTGCCACTTCTTTAGTCGCATCCACTTTTGCTATAGATCAAATGGTTAAGCGATTTTGGGAAGTGGAGGAACCTCCTCTCAAGCCTATTCTCCTATAGCTCTATATATATAGCTCCAGAAGATGTAGAAGTCGAACGCTTTTACTCAAGCCTTACTAATAGGGAGTCAGATGGTCGCTACGTTGTACCGCTTTTATTAAAAGATCCCAATTCTCAACTGGGGGATACTTATGCTAGTTCTTTGGCGCTTATTAAGCTTGAAAAACTTCTATGTCGACAAGAAAAACTTATGTCTGACTATCGCGAGTTTATGAGCGAATATGAAGAACTCAATCATATGCAAGTTACGGGATATAACCAACCAAAAGGTCGCTATTTCATTCCACACCATTGCGTGCTTCGTCCAGAAAGTACCACCACGAAACTTCGTGTTGTAGTTAATGAGAGTCACAAATCAACCAATGGTTTATCTTTAAATGATATTGTTTATACCGGTCCAAAATTACAATCAGAAATCGTAAATGTTATAACTGGGATTAGAATTCATAACGTTGTATTTACTTGTGACATTTCAAAAATGTATGGACAAATATTGATTAGGCCTGAAGATCGAGCATGGCAGCACGTGAGTCACCGTCTTCACCTGTTCAAGAATTTGAACTTTCAACTATCACTTACGGCGTTAAGAGCTCTCCCTATTTAGCATTCCGTACCTTACATCAATAAGCCTTGGATCACGGCGATCAATACCCTCGGGCCGCGGAAGCTTTACGGCATCATACTTATATGGATGACATAAATTCAGGCGCTTCCTCGGTTGAGGCAGCTCTTCAAATCAAGGATGAGCTGATCAATCTTCTCAACTGTGCTTAACTGGAATTGCGTAAGTGGAGCAGCAATAGTTCTAAATTCTTACAAGGAGTCCTTGTAGAACATTTTCAGACCCCAAAGACATTTTGCGATGATGGTTATTAAACACTTAAGATTTTGGGAGTCCAGTGAGACCCTGCTAGTGATTACTTTACATACTCCGTCACACTTGTGGACGTTGAGTGTACGAAACGTTCAATCTTGTCGAACGTTGCTCGTATTTATGATCCGTTGGGTTGGCTGGCACCATTCATTCTTATAGCTAAATGACTTCCTCAAAACTTATGGCGTGTCCACTTATCTTGGGATGAACTCGTTCCCGAGGAACTGTCTAAAAGCTGGGCCAAATTTGTGTCTGATTTAGCTAATTTAATACATATTAAAATACCACGGAAAATTGTAACTCATTTAAAAGCTGACCATCTACTTGTAGGTTTTTGTGACGGATCAACCAAAGCTAACGGATGTTGTGTGTACTTACGGTCTAGCTTTGGTGATCACGTTGAGGTTAGTCTTAGAATTACAAAATGAAAAGTTGCCCCGATAAAACCTCTTAAAGTTAATCGATTAGAGCTGTGCGGCGCAGTTTTGTTGGCACGCGTCCTTAAACATATGCAAACGTTACTAAATTCAAAATTAAATTTATCCCATGTTTTAGCATTCACGGACAGCACAACCGTCCTGGCTTGAATAAACAATGAACCTTATAAACTTAAAACTTTCGTCACGAATCGTGCAGTTCAAATTACTGACGCCTTTCCGCCATCCATCTGGCGTCATGTGAGCACTGAGGACAACCCCGCTGATTACGCAAGTCGAAATATGTCTTGTGCCGAGTTAGTCAGTTGTGATAAATGGTGGTCAGGACCGGAATGGCTGTGCAGAAGTCCAAGCTTCTGGCCAGCTCCATTACGGGCTGACGAACAAACGAAGGTGACCGAGTTGAAAGCAACTCATTTGGTTCAATCTTATACTCCAGATGCTAATGTTTACCGGTTATTACTAGATCACTGTTCCTCTCTTTCTAACTTGCAGCGAATTCTAGCCTGGGTTTCGATTCACTTCTAATCTTCGGCGAGAGCCTATCAATCGCATCAGAGCACGCTTTGCTCGCTGTTATTAAGAACGTTCAGCAAACTAGTTTCTGTGAAGAAATTTTAAAATTGAAATCTCAAAATTCCCTTCCAAAACATTTACAGAAATTATCTCCGTTTCTTGATAGCTTGGGTCTAATCCGAGTGGGGGACGTCTTCAAAATTCAGATTTACCTGATCACACTAAACATCCGTATTTATTGCCAAAGGAATCGAATTTATAACCTTATTATTAATTTTCATCATGAACATTATTTGCATTTTGGACCACGCACGTTGCAATCGTTAGTTCAACGAAAGTTTTGGATATTAGGTATAAGAAATCTTATCTGCTCACACTTATGAAAATGTGTAACTTGTTTTAAGAGCGTTTATACAAAATCGTGCAATTTTAGTAGTTTTCGGTGTTCGTTTCCGATCACAATATTATGCACACAATATTATATATTATATGATCACAATATTTCCGATCACACGTATGCATCGAAATATGAGTTAAAATTATTCGAAATTTCATCGTCTAAAACATGTATTGAAAAAAATTTCATTTCTTCAGATAGTTTTTTAGAGGAATTCATTGTTCATACGCCTTTGCTTGTAATCCGACGAAACATGCGTACTTTGCCACTCGATAAGTATAAAAGTGACTGATACAAACAGAAAAAGAAAAATTTTCTATGGTCTCTGTTTTGTCGTCAAAAATAGAACAGCAAAAAATAGTACAAAATTTGGATTGAATTTGGATGGAAAAAGTTGGATTTCAGTCTAGTTTATCGCAGTTTTCGATACACACACAATTGTTACGAAAGAAATAGTTTTTACTTCTTATTACTAAAAAAAATTAACTAATAAAATCAAACAGAAATATTATTCAAGTCCATTTAAAAATTCTTCTAAAAAATCAATTTAAAAATGTCTAAAATTGATATAAAATGTAATGCACGCGCTGCTTGTATTTAGTCACTCTTTTTTAAATACAGTGACATCTATGAAAGAGCTAATGAAATTAAATTAGCATCAGATGTTGGTTTTTAAACTTGCAAGGAAGGCAAGGCAAAGAACCATACAGCCTTCGTCAAATATGAATTTTGACAGAGTTTAGGATTGATTGACAATACAATCAAGCAGTTTTCTGTATTAGCCATTTTGTTTTCTGCGTAAGCGTCTCGGTGTTTTTGGCGTGTTTTCCTTTTCCTTGTACTCTTAGTGTTATTTTACGGCTTAGTGTATCATCTTATTATTGACCCGGCATTCTTTAATGGACTTTTAGCGAAAGGACTGTGAAATTGAGTAATTATATTAAACATCTGACCTGGCGAGTTGAACGGACTTAAGATGTCAAAAAAGTGTTATTTTCGATGATTTGTTATTGGTAAGTTATAAAATATTAAATACACCCTTCTTACATCGGGCTACTAGACGCAGACAGGCCTTCCATCCCTTTCTAGTAGACATCCTAAGAAGTCGAACCAAACGCTTCGACAGTTCCTTATTGGTGTCATAATATATATATATATATATATATATATATATATATATATATATATATAAATAATAATATATAATAAAAATATATATATAATATATATAAAATATTCAAGCCCAATAACTTCAAGTTGAGTATGTGATTGCATAAATAATGATTAACAATTTTATATGTGGGCAGTATTCCAAGTATCTGTCATATGTCTTACAATTTATACTCTTGATTCTGTGAGTGATAATAATGTGTTGCCGACTGCCAGCTTCAACTGGAATTGCACTGGCTGATACTTTCGTTTAACCGGAACGCAACCACATAAACGTGACAAAAGTGGCAATCACGATATAACATTGTGACGGTTGTCTATTTCGACCTCTTTTTGTCAGTAAATTTTATTTTTTTGTCGTTCCCGACGTAATTTTAAACTACGAATTATGTAGTGTCGGAGAACGGCAATGTTTTGATTTGACAAGTGAGTCACGAAAAATTATCCATCATAACAACTAGAATCTATTTATTTAATATTGTTTCCGAGTTTATTATTCAAAATTACATGTTTATCAATTTTTTATTATCTACAATCAAAGTTTTCACGAAATCAATAATTTATTTTTACGTACACGAGTGTGCGTAGCCAAAATTTTTGGCATTTTTGTATATTTTTAATTTTACTGCAAAATAAACATAGAAGAGAGCTTTGGTATTTCCTTTCTTGACCCTCAATTACCACTCCGCAAACAACGCGTTACATACTGGCGCCGACCATTCAAACGCAGTTTATGGAGAAGAGAGGAGGAACAATATCAACAGAGGAATAGCAACATTAAAAATAATTTTTTATAATTAGTATTGAGGTCAGGCATAAAACTTTATTTGTTACCATTTTCAACCATTAACATTCACTAATTAGGTTATATATCTACTATAATATATCAAATTACTGCTAAATTATTCAGACATTTAAGTTTGTTTAGTTTCTTTCGTTATAATATCTTTGAAGAAATTTTCTGAAGGCACAACATTTATTCTATAACCCAGTAATTTCACTATTTAAATAACATTTTCTATTCATTTTCATCACTTGAAAATACGTATATTTTTAAGGCTCTTTTCTGCATAACGACTATTAACAAATTTATTTCACTTTAACATTTTTTTTTTTGGATTTTGCAATGAATTTTTCACAACTTAATAAACCTGAAATAATTTATGAATTAAAAATCAGAAATATAAATTTTTCTTCGACGCAATCTGTAGACGAACTACGATCATTATTATTAAATATTAATGTAGATTCTGAAACAGAAATTTTACAAAATAGCCCTGAAGAATTTTCAGAGGATATTAATACCATTAAAAAAAATTTAAAACTTGTTGAAGCTTGTATAAACTCTTATCCTATTAGGAAACAAAAAATTTCACCTTATTTAACTCATATAAGAACAAGATTAGACCTCATTGACATTACATCAGATTTATCTTCAGAACAGTTAGATTTAATAAATTCATGTTGGAATGATTTAACTCAATTAGACTCACGTTTTAAAAATTTGCAAAATCACCAACACATTCCACATATCATTCCGCAGAATCCACACAAAATATTAATTTACAACCCCTTTCTTTTTTCGAAGCATTAACTGATAAGGTCAGTAAAATTACAGAAAATCGAACTAACAATGATTTAAAAAGATTTATTTATAAAGGTGAAGGTTGTCCAAAGGATTTTATTCAAAAACTTGAAGAATTTTCACAAATAAAAAATATTTCTGAAAAATCTTTATTCTCACATATTTATGATATTTTATCTGGATCTGCTCTTGATTGGTTTAGAGCTAGAAAGTCGACTATTAATGACTGGTCATCTTTCCGATCGGCATTGTTGAATGATTTTGCAATTACCGATTACGATTATAAACTAAAAAAAGTAATCGATGCTCGTAAACAAAAACATAATGAGAGAATTATCATTTACTTTGCTACAATGGAATCTCTTTTTTCAAAACTCTTGGAACCAATGTCTGAAAAAGAAAAAATTAATACTCTTGTTAGAAATCTTAAACCTGAATTCACATTACGTCTTTCACCTACTGATTTACATACTGTAAATTCCCTCTTGGAATCATGCAAATTTACAGAAAGCATTCTCCAAGTTTCTAATAATACATCTTACTACTCTTCATCATCACCACCAGATCATTATCATTCTTTTCCTATTCCTTCTACATCGAATTCTAATAACAAATCGTATAATAATACTCTATTTTCACATAATCAACCATATATTCCTGAATTTCCTTTTAAAGCTTGTACATATAATTCCATAGCAGCTGTAGCTAATCCATTGCCTAATACTGTAGCTGCAATTAATAAAAATCAGAATTTTTATAAATTCACTTGCCCACGTTGTAGATCTAATACACATCTATTAAAAGACTGTACTAACACTAATATAGTGTGTTTTCGTTGTGGAAAAAAAGACTTTATTACTAGTAAATGTCCTAATTGTAATAAGTCGATTCCAAAAAACTAAATTACGAGGAGTGTATAAATAAAAATAATAGTGTTAAATCATCAAATTTTGACAAAAAAGATTGGGATACATGGTTAAAAACTTTAACAATTTTTTTTAAATCTTATAACACTTGTACTCTCCTCTTTAATAAAACATCAGATTTTGAACGTCCTTATTTACATATAAAAGTAAACGATTTAACTTTAAATGGTCTTTTAGATAGTGGTAGTGCTATCACTATATTGGGTAATAATTCTCATAAAATTTTATCACAACATGGTCTTTTTATGCAAAAAAGCTGTTTAATAAAAGGTAATGTTGCAAACGGACAAACTATTTCTTCTATCGGCATTATTACTCTTCCTACTTTTTATAACAATAAATTTGCGTTAATTACAGCTCATGTGATCCCAGAAATCACTGAATCACTTATTTTGGGTATTGATTTTTGGAAAACTTTTAATCTTGCTCCGGATATTCTTAGTAATATCACATTACAACCTTCAAATTTAAACTCATCTTTTCTCATTAATACAGATCCTAACTTTCATTTACATGAATACCATTCTTTAACAGATACACAAAAAATTATTGCAGATGCAATTATGGAAAAGTTTAGGTTGATTTCAACTGAATGTAAACCTTTAGGTCGTACTCATTTAGTCGAACATTTCATCGACACTGGAGACCATCCACCTATTCGTCAACGCTGTTACAGACTTTCTCCTGAGAAACAAAAAGCTCTTTGTAAAGAAGTTGATGATATGTTACAATTAGATGTCATTGAACCCAGTGACAGCCCATGGCTGAACCCAGTTATTATTACACCTAAAAAAGATGGTACTTGGCGATTTTGTATTGATAGTCGTAAATTAAACGATATCACAAAAAAAGATGCTTACAAACTTCCTTTCATTTCTGATATATTAGATAACCTTAAAGATGCTAAATTTATATCATCTATTGACATTGCTAAAGCGTTTTGGAATATTCCCTTAAAAAAAGAGGATAAAATCAAAACTGCATTCCATGTTCCAGGCCGAGGAATGTTTCAATTTAAAGTTATGCCATTTGGTTTAACTAATGCACCTGCTACCCAACAAAGATTCATTGAAAATCTACTAAATGACCTTACAAATGATAATAATGTTTTCTATTTTATCGACGATATAGTCTGTATCTCTCAAACCTTTGAACAACATGTCGATATACTTACTAAAATTCTTAAAAAACTTTCAGATGCCAATCTCACAGTCAATTTTCCAAAATGTTCATTTTTCCGGAAAGAATTAAAGTACTTAGGCTATGTAGTTAATGAAAATGGTTTAAAAACGGATCCTAAAAAAGTTCAAGCTATTCTTGATATACAAACTCCAAAATCTGCTAAGGAGTTCAAACGTTTTTTGGGTACTGCCAGCTGGTACAGACGTTTTGTACCTAATTTAAGCACTCTTGCAGCACCGTTAACTAAATTAACTTCTACAAGCAAAAAATCACCTCCATTTAAGTGGTCTGATGAAGCTGAAATTGCTTTCAAGGCTATTAAGCAAGCTTTAATTAGTACACCAGTTCTGGCATGTCCAGATTTCTCTAAACCATTTGCTGTTCATTGTGATGCCTCTTCCTATGGCATTGGCGCAATGTTAACTCAGGAAGTCGATAATATTGATAAACCTATTGCTTATATGAGTAAATCACTTACAGGCGCTCAAAAGAATTATTCAGTCACTGAACGTGAACTTTTAAGTGTTATTACGGCACTAGAGCATTGGCGTTGTTATTTAGATAATGGATTACAATTTACAATTTATACTGATCACGCAGCCCTTCAGTGGTTTATGCATTTAAATAATCCTACTGGCAGATTAGCTCGATGGAGTATTCGTTTATCTATGTTTAATTTCGTAATTAAACACAAAAAAGGCTCAGATCATGTCGTACCAGATACTTTATCACGTATAAAACCAATTGATTTAATTAATTTTTCTACTTCTCAAACTAAAGACACTTGGTATTTAGCAATTTATAATAAATGTTTATCATTTCCTTCTAGTACTCCGGATTACATGATTCATAATAATAAATTGTTTAGATTTTGTAGATCTAACACATTATTTAACTCTGAATTTAATTGGAAACAAGTAATACCATTAGAATTTAGGGAATCTGTTATTACACAAAATCATTCTACTCCCCAAACGGCACATTTTGGTACTTTTAAAACATACCATAGAATTAAAAATCTCTATTTTTGGCCTGGCATGTATAAAGACGTAGCCATGTTTATTGCTAAGTGCGAGACTTGTTTAGCTACCAAGCACCAAAATCAAAACTTAATTGGTTTAATGGGCAAACCCAAACATTGTTCACGCCCTTTCCAATGTTTATCCATAGATTTGATAGGTCCACTTCCTACTTCACGTAAGCAGAATAGATTTCTATTTGTAGTTACTTGTTTTTTTTCCAAATATTGTTTGTTATTTCCAATAAAACATGCAACCGCTTCTATTATTCGCCATATATTGGACAATTTAGTTTTTATGGTTTATGCAGTTCCAGAAACTATTATATTAGATAATGGTCCTCAAATGATAAGTACAGAATTATCTGAATTATTTAAATTTTACAACATACCAAAAATACATTACACCCCACGTTACTGTCCACAGGTTAACACCGTTGAGCGTTACAATAAAACTATTGTAACGGCGATTGCAGCTTTTATAGATAAAGATCACAGAACTTGGGATACCTATATAAACAAAATACAGTTTGCTATTAATACTGCGGTTAATGAAACCACAAAATTCACTCCATCATTTTTAGTATTTGGTAGAGAAGCTGTTACATGTGGATCTATCTACAAAAATAAAGATTCCAGAGATGAACTAATTTTCAGTCCTAGGGATGTATATGCTGAAAACATAGGACAATTAATACCTATCTTTTCTGAAGTACAGAAACGGTTATTTAATGCACATCAATATAATGCAACTTATTATAACAAACATCATCAGAATTTAGAATTTAATAACGGTGATATTGTTTGGAGGCGAAACCATGTAATAAGTTCCTCTAAAAAACATTTTTGTGCTAAGTTTGCACCCAAACTTATTAAATGTAAAGTTTCAAATAAAGTTTCACCATTAATTTACGATTTAGTGGATATGAATAATAACCCATTAGGTCGTTGGCATATCAGAGACATTAAACCTCTACCGCGTTTAACTTCTTCTTTGAGTGACTAGATTGGTTGTTACCAATTACTTTATATGAATTCATATATAATTATTGCTAATTATCTCACGGCGAGCATAAGCCGATTCTTTTTGTCTTATTTTTTTCTATGCACTTCATTATCGTTTGGCTATACCATTAACATTGACGTTGGTCAAAACTTATAATTAATTATCATCATCGTAGTATTAGGTTAACTTATTGTGTAATTTATTTAATATTTGCAATTCTAGGAGTGTAAACTCTTATTTTCAATATCTGTATTATACTTTATAGTATAATTTGTTAAATGTTATCAATTTTTTTTCTCAATTTTTTTTTTCAAGCGGTTTGCAACTTGTAAAATTAAGCCTTCTGCACGAGCGTTTATTAAGGTAACTCGTTAAACTAAACCATACCTATGTGTATTATTTATACGCTTGAATCACTTTCCCGTGAGAATTATTTTCATATGTTTATTACATAAGTATTTTAATTACTTCACAAAAGACCCTTGGATTTTATTTAAAAGTCAATGTTTCACGACTGGCTATGATTTTCTTTTCTTTCCGGCATATTTATTTCAGTCTTTAACTGAAACTTGTTTATAGTAATCACCGTGCGGGAGTTAGCGACACGTTAAAGAAGCCATAAGCTATTAATATTTTCAGCGGATGGCAACTATTAAAGCCTTTTGCCGTTGCGTTCAACTCTGTTGAGTTGACTTATTTAGGATACGATTCCTCATAAGCAACTCTAACTGCATGATGTTTTATTTCCAGTAGTTGGAATAAGACTAGTATGAAAGAGAATGTATGTTGTAATTATAATGTACGTTGATGGAGTTGAACGATGTATATTAACATTGTATATTCCAGGAACATGTTTAAAATTTTATCATTCATGAACCATGTAATTTAAGATAATTATTTAGGATTTTTTTTTTTCTCTCTCTCGTCTGTTTTGTTTTCTTTTTCTATTAAATAACTTGTTGATATGCAATATATCAGTATTATTTTTTTTTTCATATATACAGGATGTTTTTTCAGAAAAATTCTTCTATAGGATGTTAATATTAATTTTCATTTTGCTTTTAATTATTATTTTTTTTTTGATCGTTCTTTCATTTGGCAGATTAAATATTAAAATTCGATATGTATATGCGGTTTATTTTGATTTGGTTTGAATATTTTTTTTTAAATACTATACTGAAAAAATCTTTCAGATTTTTTTTCCCGGCCCCCGGGGTATTGTGACGGTTGTCTATTTCGACCTCTTTTTGTCAGTAAATTTTATTTTTTTGTCGTTCCCGACGTAATTTTAAACTACGAATTATGTAGTGTCGGAGAACGGCAATGTTTTGATTTGACAAGTGAGTCACGAAAAATTATCCATCATAACAACTAGAATCTATTTATTTATTATTGTTTCCGAGTTTATTATTCAAAATTACATGTTTATCAATTTTTTATTATCTACAATCAAAGTTTTCATGAAATCAATAATTTATTTTTACGTACACGAGTGTGCGTAGCCAAAATGTTTTGGCATTTTTGTATATTTTTAATTTTAATGCAAAATAAACATAGAAGAGAGCTTTGGTATTTCCTTTCTGGACCCTCAATTACCACTCTGCAAACAACGCGTTACAACATTGTATCATATTTTTAATTATGGTGGCTAGATCAGCTATAACTTTGATGAATTTATAGATGTGCCACTTTCTTGTTTGTTAGGACTCTGATGTGAGAAAAAAATCTTTTGCATATCACCGTTGGCAGTGTATCTGTTTTGGTGGTGTTTATTTCTTATTCGATAGTACTGTTTATATTATTTTATTTAAATCTAATTGCATTACTTATTGATTAATTTGCAAAGAATTAGGTATTCATCATTAATATCCTATTGTCTTTTTATAGTGCTATCTTGTCATGGAATGAAATACACATGAAGGTGGATACTGAAGTATACACACATAGTAGGAAATCCAGGAATCAATTTATGCGTAAGTCAATGTCAAAATCGATAGTTATTAAGTCTTGCCTACTGATCTAGGCTCTAGGAGGTTCAAGCTCACTGGGATTTAAATAGAATAACACAGTTTTCTTTTAGGCAACAGAAAAAATAATAGCCAAATTTTAAATATGAAAAGATTAGATATTCTTATTATGACAGCAGAGTCATTCTAGTTGATCAAGCAATGCAATGGCTTTGTTTTGGTTTATTTAGCATTTTCCTTTTTTTAATAAACATACTGTTGCCACTGTTTAAGAAAATTAAACAAAATAATAGTTAAGAAAGTTTTTAATGTAAATCTAGTTGTGTCGGAAAAGATAGTAAGTGTATGATTTTCTTTGATGTTTTTGAAAATTAACTTTATAATAATAATAATAATAATAGATTCTAACATAAAGAGTAAATAGTACAAGTAAAACACATAACGAAACAGTTTTGTCGGAAATATCACTGTATTGTGATATAGTTCAAGTTTCGCTAAGGCATTTAGATATTTGAGCTTTAAAATTAATGTTTAACAGTTAGCGAAGTATGTCACATGTCCCTATGAAGTATATAAAGTAATAAAAATTTAAAAATGTTTAATATAAATAAATATAATTTTGAACAAAATCATTTTTAATAAGTTTAAAAATAATGTTATTTTTATGTAATTTTTTTTCCAGGACCTAAATTTCTTAAAGAATTTCAAAACTTGAAAAGACTATATAAATCTCAAAAAAGCAACTTATATTGCCCAAGAAAATCAGTATATGAAAATCTTTTTTATCCACTATAGAGAAATTCTCTAAAACTATTAAAATATTTTTGAAAATGAAATTTAAATATGATATGAAAGCCAGAGGTTGAAGATTTGCCAATGACAAAAAATTTTTTGCTTTATATAATTATAAACAGGGACCAAAGTATATAATAGGCATTTTAAACAAAATGTTCATACTGCCGTACCGACATTCATTACAAAAAATATTAAGTGCATTGACTTTTAAACACTTATTGGAAAATTTAAAAGAAACTGTAAAAACATTTACAGCTTTAAAAATAATTGTATCGTTACTTTTTGATGAAATTTGTCTTGCACCCGCCCGTCAATGCAATCCAATTTGCGATGAAATTATGGGATTTCAGGACTTCAGCAGTAAAAGAACAAATAATTTAGATGACCATGCATTAGATTTGATGATCAAAGAAATGAAAGGAAAAACTAAACAACCAATAAGCTTCACGTTCTGCCAAAGTACCACTAAAAAATATGAATTAAATTTTTTTATTTTAAGTGATATAAGAGATCTGGTTTAAAAGTTACATGCTCTATATGTGATCAAGCAACATCTAACGTTAGCTTAATGAGAAGTTTGCATCAGGATACAAAAAGTAAATATTTGCAAGAGGGTAAAGAATATATCAATCAATTCAAAATCAATTCAATCTCAAACGAAGAATAAGTTTTTTTATTGATTGTGTCTGTGATTTTGTATAATAAAATGCAAGAAACACAAAGCTGATTTAATTGATTGTATCAAAAACGTATCAATGAATATTATAATACATAGTTGGTGCAGAGGCGTGAATCGAATATTAAGAGGCGCATTTTTAAAATTCGATGAAAATGACAGAATTTGAAAAAAGCTGCATATGATTATTTTGTGAAGCGAAAAAAATAATAAAATGTTTTAACTATTACAAATGTCAGTTTTATTTCAAGGATATTAATTTTATTTTATAAAATTGGTTATTGCAGGATAATCGTAACAGCTACCTTAAATTTTTGTATATATATATTTTATCATGGATCAATAGATAACTTGCATTATTTAAATTTCAATTTTAGTTTAGCTTGATTTTTACTGTTACTTTGAATCACAGGACAGAAATCTGGTCAAGTTAAACGAAACTCGGTGTTTAAATAATGTAAGTTATCTATTGATCCATGACAAAATAGATATACAAAAATTTAAGATATCTTTTACGACTTTCCTGCACTAACCAACAAAAATAATAACGTTGAAATACCGGCACCTAGTGGTTCTGTACTGAAGTAAAAACCTGCCATCTATTAGACAGAGACTGAACTAAAAAAAAATTATGCCAAAAACGAATTGAGTTGCCTATCTACGTCAAATAATAAGTGTGTCATCTATGGTACCGGCCAAGGCCCTCCAGAGTTTGGATGTATCGCTTTTTTTCCCGCGCTTTCGCCCAGTGCCGTAATATGTCGTAAATATCGAACGCTTGCCATCAATTTTGATACTTTTGGTATAAATATTTATTTTATTATAAATAATAAATTTAATGTTAAAGTACTGCGTTTTTCCAAGTATTATTTTACTAATCAGTAATAAACAAATCTATTAAAGTCTTTGTTTTTAGGTACCGTCACGGCTAAGCTTTAGGAAGCAAGTCAGAATGATACGATGTTGCAGTAAAGAGGTCAATATAAATTAAGAAGAAAATATATTTGAATATTATAATTAAATATTTTTGTATACACCTGTAAAGACGTATCTGTTATGCTATAATATTGTTTATCTTTGTGAAATTGTATATTGATATTGTCGTTGGTGTAGCTATTTAAATAAATAAATAAATTATGTTTCTCTTAAAGAAAATTAAGATATTCTGATTTGCTCCATCATCGAAGTGACATGTATTAAATTACAGTTATATATAAAATAAGAAGATAAAGTTATACCAAGACCAACATTTTATTTTAAACACGAGTGTAGTAAAGTAAACTTTTTAAATAATAAAGGTAGGAAACAATATAACAACAATATAATTTTATAATTTAAAAGAAAAATTCGAAGCGGTGGCCAAAATAATAATATCACGAAGGTTATAGAAGCAAAAAGGCACGTTACCTTATTATTATTTATTCATTATAATAATAATAATATTTCTATCAATCACACCACATTATCTAGATCAAATTAAGTATCATTAAGAACTTGTGTTATGGATACTAGATAACGGATAAATAAACTTAAGAAATATATAAACACACATTGATATTTTTATTCATTTATAAATATTAGAAATAAACTTAAATAATCATACACAACCGTGACTAGAAAGCAAATATAATAAAATATCTGCCCCTACCAGGATTCGAACCCGGGGCCTCTGGCATGGAAGGCAAGGGTAACCTCCACACCCAAACAGGCCGTCATTCATTCATTACACATATTATTCAGAGCTGCGAGAAGGCTCGCACCCTGCAGTGGGTTGAAAATGGGTTGATGATGATGATGATTCAAATTTTGGTTACTTGAGCAATCTTGTCTTAAGAATATAAGTAAATTTAAAACTGTTCTGCTCGTAGTATGAAATACCTAAGCAACCTTGTCTTACGTAATTACTCATATTTGAAATCAAAATAGTTTTATCAATGCACATACATATTGGTAGTTGGTATAACTTTCATGTTCGATTTCCTGTTATATTATTTCTGTCTGAGCAATAATGATCCTAGATGTTGTCGGACAATTGATGTCTTGTGAATGGGTGATTTCAAGGGGGGGGGGTAGATAGTGTGGCTTCAGAACAGTCCCTAATGTTTCCTAGTCCTAATATCATTTCCATCCTTACTATTTTAATCTCCCACTCCTTGCACACTTCCGTCTGTGCGCCCTCTAGCTGCGCAAAAGACAAATATAAGTTTCTCGAAACACCGTGGAAACGTTCGCATGCGGCTAAGCAAAATATTCCATAACAGTAGTTAAACCTTATGATTGTGCCTTAATAAGTGTTACAGTGTACTTATGGAGACCAAGTGCACTGTGAAAATAAAATAGGTCTGCTGAAAACTTAGTGGACTAAGTGAAATACATCTACGCCCCACGTGCCGGGAAGTGTTTCCGCCTTGTGAGTACTCCCCTTCCTTATATCTCCAGTTTCGCACTATTACCGTTTATCTCTGCTCGAGATTACTAGTTTTAGGTAACTGCTGCTCGATATCCTAGGTATCCTAGACCTTAACATTCCCTATGCAAAGTACTACGAAGCGCTCACGCGCAACCAACAGTCGTACTTCCCATACAATAAAGCGACATAGGTTACCATTATTACTTTACAGAACCCTTTCCTTGGAGTTGGGGTATAAATATTAAAGTTATGAGTCAATGCCCCTAACACTGGTTTTTAATTATTGGTACAGGAACCTAACTATTGAATGAAAAATCAAAGGCAAAAATATTATTGTAAACAAATATATTATACGTGAGTAAATAATACCATAAGAATTTTGATTAGCTTGTACCTAAATAACCCTGAAAATGAAAAACAACGCTCAATATACTGTAGCGAGCAGTTCATAGTAATGTTATTTGAAAATGATTTGATCCTATGTTGTTTACATAGTAATTTATTTTCATTATAACGTTTATTTTAGCTACGCACCTGGTGACTGCTTAATCTTCAAGCGCTCAATAAGCCGTCTTTTCGTTGACTAGGTGTTTCTTTTCCTTATTACTTATACATATTTTTTATGAGCTTCCACTGAAGCGTAGTACAAAATTAAATAGGCCATTCGCAGTTATACATTTTCATAATATACATGATTTTAACAAAAATAAATTATAGCTTTCGCGGTTTAGAGTTTGCTCTTGGCAGCCTTGGTGATCGGGAACTTGTCCCCAGTGCACAAACCGCGGAAGTCATCGGTAGAGACATCTAGAATCGAAACCCCACCGAGATTCTTCGATCTGAAATCAAGTTATTATTGCGGTCAAAAAGTGGAAGCTAGCATCTTTTTTTACATAGGCTTTGGGCGAGTGTTTTGAAGGAAGTGTTAAAGTTATTGGCAATTACAAAAAAACTTGGGTCCTGACAGATAAAATCATACGCAGTTTTTGAACGGCTGAACTACTTTTTATCAAACATGGCTTAGAATATACTATATTCTCAGTTTTAAAATTGTTTGAATAAAAACGGTCCATTTGTTTGGGAGATACGAAGCCACAACAGATACACGGTTACATGTACATAAAGATACACGGCGTTAAACTTATAACAACCCTCTTTTTGGTACCTCTTGGATGGCCTTGTTTTCCATCAATAACAGTTTTGGCTCTAGTGTCAGTTTTTAAACCCGGACGAAAAAACGGAGGTGTTATAATTTTAACGTGTATATTTACGATGGGACCAGGCGGTTTTCTTGTTTTAAAACTAAATGTAGAAGATTTCCCGTCGGTCGAAGATTTTTGAATTTATGTTTACAGATTACTTGTTAACTTATAGACTTTTATTTTGGGTGGGCTTACTTGGCATAAGCAGCTTTATCCCCGGCAGTCTCAGGATCTTCATAGCTCACCCAGAGGCCACTTTCTCCATGGTCAGGTAGGCGGAAAGCGTAGTTTCCTTGAATGAAAATTCACTTTGTTATTAAATGCTCAAGAACACTAGTTACTTAATTTTTCTACCAATCAGACCTAGCCTGCGTTTCCACAAAATCCATTTTGTATTTCTTTACGTTTTTTTGTACTTTTATACTAATTTGCATAGATAAACATATTCTTTAAAAATGGCAATGTTAACATGCAAGCATTTATGAAACTTTCCCAATACCTAAAAAGCCCGAAAAATAGATTATAAAATAAACACAAACACAATTCTTTTCTTTAATTTTATTTACCGAAACGTTTTCCAGGATCAGTAACCTTCGTCAAATAAGGTTTCATTCCTTTCTGGTGGGCAGGGGTGATCAACTTGGAGCAGACTTCTGGGTAGCTGAGCATGCCGTCGGTTAACTGATATGAACCTGATTACAAAAACATAAAATAATGTATGGTTGTATAATATTAATTCCATCTTCATCGAATTCAATATACAACAAAAATAAAATACAATACATATCTTAAAGATCAGTAACATTTACTGGTTGTATATTGGCTATATGTAACTATATTTGGACTTTTGCACTGCGCGGTTAGGAGCGCGTATTTCGTAGATATTTCTATGAAAGTGTCGGCGATGGATGTGATTCATAGATTATTTGAAGAAATAGAAACTGCTAACCGCTCAGGTCTAAACTGCAAAACATTGGTTTATATGATGCGGCGAACCATGTTTTTCTATCTAAAAAAACACACCATAAACAATAAACAAAACTAGTTAGTTTATTTTTTTAACCTGGTTCGCCAGGGCCATCAGCGTGAAGTGGTGGTACTCCAGAGATATCACTGTCTTTGTCAAGTTTCCAGGTACGAGCATAGGTGGGTATTCCTATAATCAACTTGTTGCTAGGAGCCCCGGAACGCAACCTGGAAACAATTTATAGTTATTTGACAGAAGCTAGTTCCAAAAATTAATCAAATGCAAAGGCAAAAAATAACTGAATGGCATGATAGAAAGCCAACCTTATCTAATGCTATCGATGAACGCTGAGCATAGTAATGTATGCGAGCGAAGCGAATGGCAGTGTAAGGAAAAACCTATTTTTTGTCATGGTTTATATTACACTGTAGATTTAACTGCTCATGTAAGCTTTTATGGATATTTTTAATAAATAATAATAATAATAATATCCATAAATTCTTTACCCATATTTCTTTTTTATTGAAAAAGGATTACACGTTTGTCTTCTATCTCACCTTATGGAAAGTGACGATGAAGACGAAGGTGTTACACTTCTATCCACGAGATACCTATTCACTCGACGCTTGAAAGAACTAGGACTATAGTTTTCTGGAAAACAGACGCAGGCAGTTCATTCCACAGCTTGGTGACCCGCACCAAAAAGGAATTATCGAAGCGTGCGTTTGGTTCGACTTCTTGGGATATATACTATGAAGGGATGGAAGGTCTGTCTGCGTCTAGTAGTCCGATGCAAGAAGGGTGTGGGTTCAACCTGATCAAAAAGAGCATTCGCGCACTCTCCAAAATGTAATCTGTAGAAGACTGCTAAACTGGCAACTTTCGGACGATGGTCGAGGCTTTGCAGTTTTTTGGTGGTGAGGTCAAAGTTGTTAATAATTTTTCGGGCTCTTCGGTCAACTGCGTCCATTGCTTCTAGTTGGTACTTTGCAGAACCATCCCAAAGGTGGCTACAGTACTCCATACAAGATCGAATTTGATCTGTATACAAATTAAGTAGCTGTTCAGGGCTGAAGTACCGTCGGACCTTCGAGATGATTCCCAACTTCTTTGAAGCAGTTTGAGCCATGGACACAATTTGTTGGCCGAAGTTTTGTTGGGACGATATAGTTACGCCCAGAAGCCCTAGGTGGTCGGTTAAGGGTACAGAAACATTTTGGAAAGTGGGCGTTAGGTCAAAACTGCTCTTTTTCGCGGAGAATAAGCACGCCTGTGTTTTTGACGGGTTAAATTGGACTCAATCATGGACTCTCTCAAAGCTCGGATTTCTTGAGGACTCGCTAAGTGCATTGGACATGTATCTCTCTACACCGGTGCTGTCATCAGCGTAACCAATAATGCCTGGGGTTAGCAGGTCGTTAATGTGCAGCAAGAATAACGTTGCAGAGAGAACAGATCCCTGAGGTACCCCGGAATTAATAGCCATTAGGTCAGAAGAGCAGCCGTCTAAGACTACTCGAATTGACCGTTCCCTCAGAAAATCAGATATCCAGTCGCAGAGCCCTTTAGGTATTCCGTATGCTGGAAGCTTACTCAAGAGACCATCATGCCAGACCCATCAAAAGGATACAGCTATAGCTTAACCGTGACCTTCCAAGGCTTCGCTCCATAAGAGAGTGGCATACACAAGAAGATCTCCAGTCGAGCGTCCAGTGCGGAAACCATATTGGTTATCACTAAGGAGCTCGTTGGACTCAAGGTATGCCAGGAGACGATTGTTCAATACACGCTCCATAACTTTGCAAAGTATGGAGGTGATTAGGTCGATAGTTGATGGGATCTGCACGGCTTCCCTTTTTTAGTACTGGTTGCACGTTAGCCAGTTTCCAGGATTTAGGGACCTTTCCAGATTTCAAAGAGAATCGATACAGGTGCGTTAGTAAGGGAGACAACTCGGCTGAGCAGTGTTTTAACACAACTGCAGGTATGCCATCGGGGCCGCTGGCCTTGTTCGCGTCTAAATTCTGCAAGCATTTCAGAACCTCCTTTTGGCGAATATGAACGCTACCCATTTTGGGCCCGAACTGAGGTAACTGGGGTGGGACTTTACCTTGGCTATTGAGACGTGAGTAGTCTGCAAAAAGATTAACAAAGAGGTCTGCTTTCTCTTTTGCAGTGTGGGCCAGTGAACCGTCAGGCTTCCTCAGAGGTGGCAGCGATGGGCGACAGAACTCCGACTCAACCGACTTGGCCACAGACCAGAAAGCTTTGCTTCCTGAAGGATATGACACTATCTTGTCTCTGATGTGGCCAATGTGGTCAAAGCGAGCTTTCTAATCACCTTTTTGCAAGACTTGGCGGCAGCATCGTATTTCTTCTTCAGTTCATGCGAATCCACGGCTTTGCTTCTGTGAGCGTCACCCATGCTTTGTACGCTTCTTGCTTAAGCTTTTCAGCTGTGAGGCAAGCAGCATTAAACCATGGGCGACCTTTGGTTTCAAGGGATAGGTAAGGCGTAAGGGATGAAATACTCCATTGCTTGGCCTATCACACCTGTTACAGCATCAGCGCAGCACGATGTCGGTTGATGTAAAACAAGTCTGCCGCCAAGGATAAGACGCGAAAAAGTGCCGCATCTCATCCCAATCTGCTGACTTGTATCGCCATACTCGCCTAGCGCCTTTTAGGCTGGTGTCAGGCGGCGAGTACTGCGATTTCACCTCGCAGTGGTCGGATGTCCCTAAAGGTGCACGGACACCGAGCACCTGTCAGAATCAGTTGTCAGCAGAAGGTCTAAGCAATATGCAGTGTGGCCGGCAAAGTCGGGGATGCGCGTGGGCTCGTGCACAAGCTGTGAGAGGCCTTTAGTCACGGAAAACTTAAAAGCCTCTCTTCCAGCGTGGTCAGTGTCCTGATACGGGTACAGCCATTGCCCGTGATGAGCGTTAAAATCCCCCAGGAACACCAACTGCGCTGAGGGAAAACGTTGCCGAACCTTATCTGCTGCATCGCTGAGATACTTCATGAGCCTCGTTGTCTCTCGATCTCCGCTATGTGACCGGTATATACTAGCGTAGACCAATTGGTCAAGGCCGGTATCAATGTGAACCCACATAACGGAATAACAACAGCTGACTCCGATTAATACAACAACAAAAACAATTATATTTGAAATGTACGATTGGCAATACCTTCTCAATAAATAACACTCACTTTAATCACATAAGGTGTGGTTTTTCTAAAAAAAACCTTTAATTATATTTCCTTTAATACATTTTTGTCTAGGATGAATTTTACAACATTGATAATGTTTTTAATACATGGTGCAATAAACGTCTGTTTGAAGATGTAGTGATTTCAGACGCGACCTAGATAAGAATACGATTGACATGTTTTTGAATATAAACGAAGTGTTATTCCATATTTATACGTAATTATAAACTCAACATTTAGACGGTAGAACCCCAGTTAAAGTAACCCGAGTTAAAAAAAGTTACCTCCCGTACTAATCGCAACTGTGTGACGGCAAGATAAATTCGTTCGCTCAAAGCAATCTAATGTCTATGATATAAGGAACATTTTACTAATCTAAGTTGATTTTTAGCACAAACAAAGGACAGAATGATTGGTAAATGACCAGTATGTCTCTTGTCTAAAAACGTAGTATAGTAAAAAAATACAGATGAAAAAGTTGTACGAAAACAAAGAATTTGTTTCTTTTTATTATATATTAAATTAGAAAAAAATACAGGTCCTTTTTTTCTACACAAGTACTACTACACTTACTATAATTACTCTTTGCTTTACTTTTTATATTTATTTTTTTTATTTTTATTCATATTATACATGTATTCTTTATGGAAGATAGTTTATAATAAATAATTATGTTTAAATATAGTTTATAAAATGTATAAATATACATACTGTCTATATATTTACGTAATAAAATATTTATGTTATGTATGTATGTGTGTGTGTATGTAGTTATATAATAGAAGTAAAAACCTTAATTAACGTTTCAGTGGATAAATAGTCCAGAGTGTGAAGATATGTCGTGATTGTTTTTTACAAATATGATAAGTCTCATTTCTGAGAGGCACTTTTATAGCTTTGCAAATTTTATTGTATGACCAAGGTCCTAGGTACGTAATAGAAATTAACAGCAAAAAAGGTTCTAAATGTTGCCACTTGATATCGTCTTTTGAAAATGATTTTTTGTGGTTTTATTTCGTGTTGTCTTAACACAGTAAGCTTTATAAATAATTGACGAACAGTGAGAACTTAAAGTTTTTTATATAATTGCTTAGTAGGATAATGAAATGGCTTCATGTACAATATCTTTAAAACTGCTCTCTGTGCACGTTCTAGTTTTAGTAAATTAGATTTTTTTGCACTACCCCAAGCTGTTGTTCCATGCGTTAAAAGAGATTGACACAAAGCGAAGTAAACGGTTTTATTCGTATTTCCATCCCTAATGTGTCTTATTTTTTTGAAAGTTCATGTTAATTTTCTGAGTCTGTTACTAAGGGCTTCAATATGGCACTTCCAGTTTAAGTTACGATCTTATTTAATTTAAATATTAAGTTAATTAAGTTAAATATTATACCTAAATATTTAATTGATGTCACAGAGATAAGAGAAAAACAGGCACATGCCGAGTCACTATTTCAATTAGAATGTATTTTGATACCTAAATTAGATGGCTGTTTGTTATTGTAAATACTAAATGTCATATATTTTGTTTTGTCCATGTTAAGTGTAAGGAAATTTTTGTCAAGCCAATCTAAAACAGTTTTGAATCCACTTTCGCTAATTCTGTGGACTTATGTCCAAGATGAGTAGTGAAATACAAGTACGGTGGCATCGGCGAAAGATATTATTTTCTTGTTTTTTAGTGTTGTTTCATTCAGATCATTTAAGTAAATGAAAAAAAGGGTCGGGCCGAGTACCGATCCCTGCGGAGTTCCAAAATCAACGATAACAGGGCCACTGATGACCCCAATAATGCTGGCAGACTGAGTACGATCACTGAGATACGACTGGAAAAGCTGCAATGGAATCCCTCTTACCTTCCAGTTTACTTATCAGTATATATATATATATATATATATATATCACTATGTAACTATATATCCCAACTAGCACAAATGGTTGCGAAAAAGTTTTAGAGCGTATCGTATAGGTGCTAACGATAAGGTCTATATCCTGATCTAGACCCCTTATGAAACAGATATGGCCCTAAGTGGCCACATTGCATAGCAGGTCTAGAGCGTATCATATTGTGCCTAAAGATGCAAATTGCAGATTTGCCACTTTGATTGAACTGTTGATTGAACGGTTGAGTGAACGATTAGATTTTGTTAATTCGTACGTACGTTTCATTTCTGTAGTTGCAATGTTGACAATATTAATGGCGTGTGACAGTTTTTAAGTGACAACTACAAAACATAATATAACTGTAAGTACCAAATACATTTATTTAAATATTTGCTATATCTATACTGAAAAATCAGTTGGGATATTAACTTTACTGCAAAATGCGTATATGTTTATAAAGTTAATATACACGCCATAATGATTTAATGAGAATTTCAAAAAAAAACAGTGTAAATAAAATATGATCATAGTAGTTTAAATAAAACTGACCAGGAATATATGGGTATAACAAGTTAGTATTTATAGTGAATTTACTTAGTATAGTTGTAAAATCACTTCTTTTGTTATAACAAAAACATGTTTAATAAAAATAATGTAAATTAGAGGTTAGGTTTTCATAAAAACATTCCGTTAAATGGCGAATCGTTTTGTTACTATAGGTAATAATTTTCACCCGCTTGCTTACATTTTTGCTGTTCTAGGTGCTAAAAATCACCTTTCTTATTACTGAGTGGTCCAGAGCAGAGCCATAGAAGTGAATTTTATTTACTTTATTTATGATTCTTTTGTTTTATAGGAAAAATAGTTTAGGGATCAATCGACAATACAAAAACCTTTTTTGGATAAAAATAATGTAACACACTCAATATTGGTTAATTATTATATATTTTAATACAATTATATTTTCTTTTCAGCTATTGGACGGAACTACAGATGCAGCATACAATACTTTGCCATGAAAACCAAACACTGCCACAGAGCCAAGCACCGAAAATTATATAATAATTCGTTAAAATCCAAAAGGCACAAAAACTACAGAAGCACTTTTATTATAACAATTTTATAAGTGAAATATTATTTTAGATCGACATTATACAAATATAGTTGTTTCCGTGTAGAAATAATAACGTAATTATTAAATTTTAAATAAAGTCATAGCTGTTAAAAATGTATTTTATTTCCTTTTGTCGGTCAACAATCAGAACACAATTTATATGAATCTAATTATTCTGGATTCTGATTAGTTTTATTTTCATACTGATTCCAAAAGTTGAATACGCATTGTAAAATATTGATTTGGGCTAACGTGTCATTAACGCAAATCAAATAAAAAAAAGCAACTTGCGTTCTAAATGTTGACTATCAAATGAAAATGAATTTGAATGAAAATTTAGAATAATTAAAGTAATTTGATATTAATGTATCCCGTAGTAATATCTTTTGTTTTTATAACAAAGGGAGCTAATTAAATTATACCTCTAACCTTCACAAGTTAAACCGTGGGTAAATTCCACAATAACAAATATTGAACTTTCTACGGAACCCTCCTCTAAAACTTATGAAGAAAATAATAAGAACCAATGATGCCATTAAGGTTCCTTTTATCATCCTTCTAGATATTCCAGTGGTTTAAGAGATGATTTTGCTTCTTTTTGGAAATGTTGGGCGTAATGGTGGTTATTGCTTCTCGTTTGTAGCTATAAGACGCACTACAGGTATAAATTACCACTTAGAGTAGCAATTCACACTCACATTGTAGCTTAGAGTGGTACAACAGTGGTAAGTCGCTCAATTTTAACCCTGTGGGTGGTATTAATTGAACCCATAGCCCTTAAGCCCATAGCACTTATATATATTAATCACTCCTATGCAGTAATAAGTTGTAATTTTTACCCAAATAGCACCGATATAGAACTTTGAGTCATAAACTTAGCTGCAATTATCACTAATGTGCTAGTTGGGATATATATATTCTATGAACACTAGACAGACCTTGTACAAATGTTCTTTTTTGTTCCAATTTGAAAAGTTTCAAAGGACACACTCGGTTTTGGGCGTGTCATATTTAAATGAATAAATAAATAAATGAATGCATTTAGAATGAGATATTCGTTCATGCTCGTTGGCTTAATTGGCTAAATACAGATGTAGGGGGCTTGGAAACTGTTAAATTAATTAAATTTGGATATTTTATTAAAATAATTTATGATTTTTTACAAATGTCTCATAATAATCAAAATGCAAAAATAATTAAAAGTTTAATTAGAACGACTTTCCAAGAATATTTTGAGTCTGGAGATGAATAATAAAAAAGGTTTACGTAAAATGCCTTAGCCAGATTATGAAATGATTATGCATTTCGTTCAACTGGAAGGTTAATTCGAATTCCTTAATGTCACAAATTCTTTCCCAATAATCTATTTAAAAAAATGCGTACTCTAAAAGTGATCTCGAAGTATTAACTTGAATAAGATTTGATTCTTAGTTACTTAGAGTTTGTGAGGTTTTACAAAATCATTACAAAATAAAATTACTTTTCAGCGTTATCCTGTATATTTTCTTCCTTAATAGTTTAGATCTATCGATATTTGTTTTTCGACTTTTGTCTCTTTTTAAATATTATTTTTTAATTTATATATTTGGCCTTTGGCTTCAGAAATGCTCAAATACTTGCTGAATTTCGACTCTGCAAAGCCAGGGTGAAATATCTAACAAAAAATAAACAGCTGATTGACAAGTCCATCCGCCATCTTGTATTGATACAAAGGATAATTCTGCCATAATCGGCGGTATAAATCCTAAATCCTAAATCTAGGTTGATAATGAAATCCAGCCTTATATGGTATTGAGATAAATAAAAAAATACTGACCAGTAGTTGACATCGGCATCCACATTAAGGTCGGGGTTGCGGTTCTGTGGTGCGTAGATAGGGGCGTAGTAATCAGCCTCTTTGGGGTTACGCTCGGGGGTTTGGTAGTCGAAGGCATGGAGATTTACCATGTCTACGTGACCGATGATTGTCTTAACGTCAAAGTAAACTGTAATGAAATAAGAAATCTTTATTATTACTGAACGGCCTTTGATGGCGTCGTGGTAATGTAGCTTTATTTTAATTTTAAATTGACTTTACTTTAATTTAATTTGGATTTGAAAATTTTGAAAAGGTCAATGTTTGCATCATCTACAAAAATGTATTGAAATAGGATATTTCATGAAGATGTGAAGGACTGCGTAGCTACTGAGCACGTAGCTCGAATAGAGCGTGTAAAGTTCACAAGAGAACATAAGCAGTACCTATAGGCAACATATAAGTACTGGCTACACAGGAAGGCCAACTAAGGGGACTGCTCAAGACCAAGGAGCGGTTGTGTATAGATCTTGGGCATTACTGTGGAATTTGATGTTCCTGCCGGATAAACGAAGGTTTGACTAGGTAATTACGCTTTAATTCTGTTCAATATCACAAAACCACGTAAAAAGTTTTACCTACTGCTTAAAACTATTAAAGTATCTTACTGCTGGCATTCACATTGGGCAGGACGGTAATAACTAGCTCTTTGTTGTTGCTCTTGACACTCATAGCCGCTTTTAGCTCTCTCACCAGAGCTGTGAAACCTTCACGATGTTCTGCTTCTTTTTCGTCTACAGGAGTTGTGCGGAATGTCTTCTTGATTCCATGCCAAATAGAATCTGTAAGGACAAATAGATGTTGATTTGATTTGGACCAGTTACGAAATGCCACATGTAAGCTACTTAAAAAGAATAGTTTAACCTTTTAAAAGACTAGTAAAATTACTTCAACCCATAGCTAGATATACATTTCTGTTATGTGAACAGTATCCTGTATTCTTATTAGTAGTGAAAATAAAAGGGCCATTCTGTTGAGCAATTTAATAAGTGCTGTTTTGTATTTTTGCATTTAAACATGTACACTATAAGGACACATACTAAATTTTGTACCAAAACATGGCTTATTGAAATGACGTCATAAGGCACAAAGATATTAACAATTGAGTAACGTACCTAAAGTAGAGCGGACCTTCTTGGGTTTAGTTCTGGGGAACTGCCACGCAAGGTCAATCCCGTCAAAGCCGTGATATTCAGACAAATGTACTGCTGAGTTTACGAACGCCGTACGAGCATGTGTAGATTCCAACTGGAAATAACCACGAACTTTTTACTCACTTTTGGAAGTTTAAATAGAGATTAAGAATAAAGGCTTTTTTTGAGGTTGTTACAAAGAGTACGGGTGGCACATGTAAGTTGACAGTGTACCACGCTATCCACTGAGCCGTATTGGGCATCAGTGCACCTGGGTTTCACTAAAAGTAAGAACATGAAGGCCTAGAACACTCCGAGCACCTACCACCCGCGCCCACCGCGGGTGCGGCTTCCGTAGAATGCAGTTATAATCCTAGTTCTTTCAAGCGTCGAGTGAATAGGTATCTCGTGGATAGACGTGTAACTCCTTCGTCTTCATCGTCACTTTCCATCAGGTGAGATAGAAGACAAACGTGACAAAAATGACATGTCGTATGCGATAATTTTCCGGGGTTACGGGACCGCAGTAAAATTAGCAGTTTCGTGAGTGGAAAACCCTGCTAAATCTCAGCCGTGGTGGGCGCGGAAAACCTCTTCGTGAGTTCTATCCGAGTGTAGTCCAATTATTTTTTATACTTCCTCTCCAATAGTCACTATAATCCGTACTATTTATAATGGATGTGGATAAGATATATCAGAAAAAAACTCACCAAAAGATTGTACTTCTCACCGTCCTCAATATCAGCATCACCCCCAATGGACAATAGCGCTCTGAGTCCAGGGTGCTTGCTCTTAAAGTTGATAACTTGCTTGTAATTGGCGTAGTTGCTGTCAATATCCAGGTTCTCATTCAAGGAAACAGCCTTGTACGTGTCTGGTTGGATTCCAGCAAAGCCATAGACAATGTGGGAACAGTGAGCAAGGCCGGGATCCAAGTCTACCGGTAGCATACGTGCTTGAGCTATGTAAAATATAAATTAAATTAATACTGATCTTAAACAATACTTTAGTTTTACAAAGAGTCAATACCTAGACAAGCATACCAACTAACTGGCTCCTAGTCAGTAATATAAGCTAAAAGTTACTCTAAAGCGAGCTAAGAGGATTCAAGAATATCATGAATTAATAAATAGATTACATCTATTCTTGTAATTGAACAGTTCCAGTCCATCGTAATTTATAAAATTAGACGAAGAAATAAAATTAGATATAAATTTTTTAATGTTTTCAAAAAAATAAGTAATTATTTTTGTCATTATCATGCCTGTATGTAAAACCCAAAATTCCATACGCATCTACGCTTTTATACCGATGTTATTAAACGTACCAAAATTCAAACAGGTTTTTCAGATGCCTTATACCAGACGAGTTAGTTACAGTGAATTATAGATTTTAATGTTTCATGTCAGTGCCTAGAGATTTGCAAACGCCTGATAAATAAACCTAAAACGAATAACCTAGTTAAGTCGGTACGACAGTCTTGTTCTTTAGTCTACAGTTGACTTTTCATGTCACTGTGCGTAGGTAGGTATTATTGCGTACCTAGTAGGTACCTTTGTTACTGACGGTGCCCAATTTAGTGTACGTTTATTTTACAAGTGGTTAACACGAAAATTGCTAAAGCAACGAGTTCAATTGAGCCTCGGGAAACGTTGGCAGAGGTCAGGACTCATTTAATATCGACCATCACGTAAACATCATTTAAGCAAGTTAGAAGAGTTAGTACTTCATAGTTAGTATAACTCGCACGGAAAGTTTTTCATAGAACACAGGAGAAAATTTTAAGAGGGAGGATATTAAAGTTGAGATAAAGCTATTTACTAAATGTGTTTACGCTTTTTTTTTATTTATCTGGGTTTTTTGTGGAAATAAATAAACTTCAATTTAATTGAGTATTTAATAAATCGGTTTCTTAAAGGTTCCGGCATTATTCGGCACTGCGGTAGCCAAGTCGAATATATATAGATGCACGTTCAAGAAACATGCCACTCGACCAAAGCCATTCGGGTTTTAACGAGACGACCCTAATGTGCACACGGCCCGCAATTATATAAGCTTAAAATTTACCAAGTACAGTAGTTAATCTTACCCACTGATGTCAATATATGGGATGCAAAGCTGAAAGTAGATGATAGTCTAGAACCATTTAGAACATTTTCTTATAATAATCACACTCTTTTTTTTTAATAATCACACTTCGTCTAACATATGTATATCTCAAAATGTTCTAAATGCTCTAGACAATCACCTCCTTTCAGTTTTGCATCCTGTTATCAAACACCCTGCACATTCAAGAGAAATGAGCCCGAGGGATGCGTGCCAAAGTTATTTACGATGTTAAAACTATCGTTTACCACGAGCTTAGAGGACAAACGATGTAAAATGTTTATTTGATATTTCCACCAGAGAAGTGTGAGGAAGCTGTCGGATTTACAATCTATTCCCAAGTTTAAGTTCTATGAAATACAATATTCATTCAGTTCTTAATTTGGCAGAAGGAGTCTTCAACTGAATCTCGATTGCAGCAAGAACCCTTTAGATTTTGCTTTATATTTATTGCATTCAAATTTGTGATCAAGGGTTAATCCTGTGCAATCAATTAATATCTTTACTTGATTGTGTAGTGGTATACAAGTATTGTATATCTACATAATAATCCGCTTTTTTTAATAAGGTACACCAGGTACATGCATAATTTTATGTACCTGTGGCAAATTACACTCGCCAGTTTGGCAAAGCATTTTTTAATTTTGCCTTTCATTAAAAAGACTTACTACTGAATTTAAATTCTGTTGAACAGGTATTAAATATAACACATTTGAAATATAATGCAACGCATTGCAAAAAGTATTGGCAAACTCACATTCATTGTCAGTACCGCTTTTATTTTCGCAGAGCATGCACGTATCTCAAATTGAATATATGGGTTTGACTGTTTGAATGATGGATAATCGAAATACAATCATAAGATTTATATAGAAGTTGGGAATAAAAAATGGAAATTATAATCTAACCTCAAAAAACAAACAAAAAAACGACTACCGTAGTCGTCCTATTCAGTAACTGTAACGGTTAGCGGGTTAATACGTTCATAAGATGATCTATTGGAATTAAACCCTAATTTCAACAGACAATTGACATAAGGGCTCATTGAAATGGCGGCTCAATGTCTTTGAAGCTTGACACATTGATAGTATATATTTTTTCTAAATGTCGATGAAAAAATTAATAGCGTTGTTAAGGGAATAATTGGATTTTATTATATTTCTGAGTATCCCCAACAACTATCTCAATATTCGAGCTTGGTAAATAATTGATCTATAAACTAAATATAGCCCGTTTTTGATATGATTACAATTTATAAATATTACAGGGTACCCAGTCTACCATTCTCTTTTATGATACTTGGGAATAACTATGTATTAATAACACTCTTTTTTAAAATAATTATTGTATAACTCTTTTGTTATTGTTTACAATACGCAATGCCAAATAAATGATAAGTTCTCACCTTCCCTGACATAGCTCTTGCTGTCGTAGTAGCAGAGCACCTTGCCAGATTGCGGCGTTGTGGTGGCAGCAGCCGCGGCCAGCACGGCCAGGACGCAGAACAGGATCTTCATGACTCCGAGAGGACTTTTCGCCGCAAGGTAAGTCCGACGAATGAAGTTAATCAAGACGCTTGCTGCGCCCCACGCCAATGTAACGTTGAAGGTCATAGATCAACAAACAGACGCTCAACTTCGAAAACATCAAATATACATACAGTTATTCCTAAAAGGCAGTGTTTTTGGCAAATTCTAACAGAACTTACTTTGATACAATGCTGATTATTTATAAATTTAATTAGAATATTGGTTGCCAAGTCTTTTTGTTTAAATCCGTCAATTTTGAGGTAATTACTAGTAGGTTATAAAAGGTTATCATCGTTATCTCTGTGTTGATGAGGTATTTGTCTATATACAAAATAATTATTTTATTTGAAGAGTAATATTTATAATAAAAAAGTTCAAGAAATTTCTATACATAAAGTAAGTACATGTGATAAAAAATTTATTGTCTTTTTAATTTTTAGAGTTAGCGATTATTATTCTTAGGTATTGAGCAAGCAAGCGATTTGACATTTTGGAAATTTAAAATAATCTGAAAGGTATATTCTATTATTTTAGAAAAGTCTCATGTGGAGCGATACTACAAACCTTACTATTTAACCGGCCAAATAAACATGCTTACGTGGTTGTGGACTGTCATAGGAAAGGAATTTATATGTACAATAAATTAGATTGTTATCGAAATGTGCTAAGAACTATGAACATTATGCTTTATAATGCCCCTTGATTAAGACAACTGTTCAAAATTATCGTCAAACAGATATAAAAACTAGCCGCTATTATGGTTTAGAAGCTTTGTGCTGTTTGCTAAATCATGCCATCACTGTAATCACGGGATTGTCAAACTATTCCTTCACTTGATAAAACTCGAGTCGACATTTTTCTCAACTATTTCTCATCTTACCTATAACAGTTACCGCTTCTATTCACTGACCGTTTAAGTTATTCTTTTGTAACTTAACAAAGAATGCGAATTTTTTTGCCGCAGCGTTTGTTTATTGTAAGATATTGCATGTTTTTCAAACGTTTTCTACGGCTCTTTAGTTATTCTTTGAGAAACAGATGATGTCATACTGCTCTGATTGCTATTATCTGATTGAAAGGCTATTTGGCTACGAATGTTTTTTTTAAATTGAGAACACTAAAACGCAAGAAGCATGGAGCTATTCACATGAGTAGATAGATAACTATGAACCATCGTGTTGGCATTACTATCCTAATTTTACTTGGGTTCTTGTAATTTAAGTTATTCTTGTTTATTAAAATTTCTTGTTTATTTTTGTTTTAATTCTTCATCAGTATACTTGTTGAGACACTTATGGTGTTTTCTACAGCCTTCTCTCTCTTCTCATTAGACTTTTCAGTTAAATGATAATCAGTTCAAGGTGTATACACATACTTTATTCCTTCTTTTTCTATGTGGTAAACAAGCGTGGCTTTCATAAATAATTATTTGAATGAATTAAACTATTTTTACGTACAAAGTACTAATTATAATTATCACATCTGCAGTAGCTACTGATCATATGTACTGCTTACATAAAACCGAAGACTGAAACCAGTATAATTACTTAATATTTCAGTGATTAAAACAAGAAATGAAACCTGTTTTAAAACTAGTTGTCTTCAAAGTTTTATGCCTTTATAAATGAATCTGGTTCGCTTTGTATTCAGAACCCTCAAAAACGTTCTAGTATATGATCCAATGTCAAAAGGATCTGTTCCGATTGAATGTTTGTGATAGAAAGAACTTAGCTAGGTCTGCTAAAACTTTAAATGTGAAGTGAGAAAAAATGGTAAATGGTAAATTTAATATTTTAAGGTGATATACCTTTTGAATAGCTATATAATATAATACAATTGGTTAAATAGTTAATTTAGAATGTATTAAATATATATTTATTTTTAATAGTTAAAGTGATTTAAATATTATCCTAATACTAGCTGATATGATAACTATTTTTAGATCGAAAAATAGTTATCATTAAAATTGTACATTTTGTATATAAAAATAATACACCCATAGACTAAGTTCGTTTTTTAAAATATTTCGACATTGGTTTCCTTAAGTGCAAAAAATGCTCCATAATTTTAAAACAAATTCTTTAAACTTTTATAGTTTTCTAATTTGCTAAGTGCTGTTTGACCGTCCCTATCTAACGACATCAAAACGTCGCCATTCGGACGGTACAATTTTCGAAGTAAAACTCAGACACTTTTATTTTGTACTTCAAGCCGACGAGTAACCACGAGTAACCCAGCCGCGCCGATTTATTACAAGCGTTCGCGTAACGTTTTATGCTCGTTCATGTTCATTTGGCAGTAGATGATCATTCTGAACGTGCGGTAGTTACATAATAGGACGTCCTAACCCGAGGCCACTAGGGCCATAAATAAACACTCAATATCGAAAATAGGTAAATACTTCATATACCTACTCGCCTCACATAACGTACAGAAAAAGGGGATTCCTTTCTTACCACAATTTTTATATTTTAAACTTCTCGAATCTTTATATCTCTAAGTCTCTAATAGCGAATATGCTTTTTTTCGTTACGTAGCAACACGTATCATTTACCTAAAGTGCCCCTTTTATAACTGCATAAATATATTAGGTCTTTACCTATGAAATTGCCGTTTTTCACGAAATAAATGAAGCGTAATTTTTTTACATATTTTTTATTTCTATTAATCAAAATAATCACCCATGCAATCAATGCATCTTTGCCAACGCATTGGTAGCTTATTGATGCCTTTCTTGAAGAAATCAGCTGGACGGGAGGCAACAAATTCTTCAAAGGCATTTTGTACTGCCTCTCGGGTATTGAATTTTTTTCCCGCCAAGAAGTTAGCCAAATTCTGTAGGCGCAAGGTCTGGTGAGTACAGCGGATGACGGAGAACTTCCAACCCCAACTCTTGTAGCTTGGAGACCGTCTGCTGTGCAGTATGAGGTCGCGCGTTGTCGTGCAGGAGCAGTGGAGCCGAACGATTGACCAAAGCTGGTTGGAGACGTGCGAGCTTCTCCATCATTGTGTTCAACTCTTCACAGCACACATCTGCAGTAATGCTTGTCTCGTTTGGCAAGAAGCTGTGATGAATTACACCCGCGTTAGACCACCAAACAGTGACCATCACTTTTCTAGGGGTAAGTTTTCGTTTAGGGCATTGTTTGGGTGATGAACCAGGGTCCAACCAACTTGCTGAGCGCTTACGATTGTCAAACAGGATCCATTTCTCGTCACAAGTAACAATGCGGTTCAGAATTCCTTCATTTGTATGCCTGCTGAGCAGTGCAAGGCACGTCTCCACGCGTACTTCGCGCTGGCGGTCATTGAGTTCGTGGGGTACCCATTTGTCAAGCTTTTTTACCTTGCCAATTTGACGCAAATGGACCAATATTGTTTTGATGCTAACGTCGAAAGCTGCTGCTAATTCAGCCGTGGATTGAGTTTCATCAGCTTCCACAATTGCCTTTAATTCGTCATTGTCGACCAAAGTTTTCGGACGACCACGGGGTTCATTTTTCAGGTCAAAATTTCCAGAACGGAAGCGGGTAAACCAATAACGGGTGGTGCGTTCGTTTGTAGTGTTCGCTCCGTAAACGTCGTTGATGTTGCGTGCCGCTTGTGCCGCTTTGCTGCCACGACGGTACTCATACTCCATAATTACTCGAATTTTTAACTTATCCATGATGACGAAAAATGTTCGAATGCGTTGAAAACAAAACACTAACTATTAAACAAATGACGATTTTAGAAAAAGAATTCCATGTTTGTCAAATAAAATTAATTTGAAATTAGAATTATCAGTATGTATCAGAAGAGAGTTCGCCCCTAATACAGGTCAGTGTACTTAACAGGGGCGTTCTGCAACAATGTTAAATGCTTTTACCTAATAAAGAAATTTTGAATTTTGAATTTTGAATCAGTAAAAAAAAAATATTTTCATTTGAAATGGCCAGTACGGCAAAACGGCAGTTTCATAGGTAATGTAGGAGCAAGGCGCTGGTTAGAAAAATTGAAAACTCGCACACTACATAAAAGGTTATTTTATTTAGCAACGTGCACACCACGTACATAAATAACTGTTTGTTTGCACTCGCACACCTTTCTTATTACTAAGTATATTGA
Organism: Marasmarcha lunaedactyla; assembly: GCA_923062675.1. Taxonomy (NCBI): domain Eukaryota; kingdom Metazoa; phylum Arthropoda; class Insecta; order Lepidoptera; family Pterophoridae; genus Marasmarcha; species Marasmarcha lunaedactyla. Next base: position 14,636,197 of record OV281339.1, on the reverse strand, counting down.
ACTTAATTATGTTGTAAGAACAATCACTTTTAAATGCACATAAGTAATAAATTGATAATATTTAATATTTGTGGCTATAGCCCACACGCGTTGCAATCAGCGATACATTCGTTAAAAAAAGGAAGTAAAAAAATGGTTAAAGGAAATGTCACATCACAACAGATCTGCCAACATTATAGAACTCTAACAATATTGCCACATGACAAAACTTTATGTTACGTTCAGGACTTAACAGGTAAAGACCTATTAGAAGCGGCTTTTCTAAAGACGATCACCAATTTTTAATTCAACTGCATTTTCTCACGTTAATTATATAAATTTGCATCCCGTGATACACACTTCCTGGATATGATATATTTACTGACATAAATAGTTTTATAAGATGTTTAAATAAAAAAAGTTCACACTAATTAAAAGAAACCAAGTACCTACTACTACTAAGTTTTAAGATCAGCTCCACTCTCTTCAAATATATGATGAGGTCGTTTGCTTCATCATTCACTAGCTAAACAATACCCAACCGACTCTAAATAACTACAGGCTCCTTGCTTACACCCCTATGGTGCTTTTTGGGTATTGTGAGTGACTACCAGGTTACAAATTACTTCTATCATTATGTTAAAGGTGTGGTAAAAAATGCCACTAAAGGTTGATGGAAAATATTGTGCAACTACGGTTTATTTTGCGTGGAAGATCAACTGAAAGTAGTAAAAAACCTGGTGTATAATGATAATCATCATGATAAGCAACCGTATATTATAAGTGATGAGTACCTTCATATACTTTGCATTCAACCGATTTCAGCTAACTACTAAGTGCCCCCGCGCACTATGTGGCCAGACCGCGGCCATCTTATTCTTTCATGACATAATATGGTAGTGCGCGCATTACGCGGCCAGCGACCAGCGGCGAGCGGCTACGCGTTGTCCGCGCGGCCAGTAGGTTTATCCACTGGCTGCCGCGACCAATGAGTTCGCGCGCGCCCTCAATCTCGCTCCGATCGCCGCCCGGTACGGACGTTCCAAAACCACTCCGATTGATCGGTCCTTTCCCGATATTCAGTGGCGCTCAGCTTACTGACGTCACAGTATAGCGTGTTTGTTCAGTGATACGGTTTTTCTGGGTTTTCTTCCTCCCTCCGAACGCTGTTGTAGTGATTTTTTCCTTGCGACTAAGCCTCTTTGTCTTCAAAGTGCTGTGCTGTGTTGTGCTTGTGCTGAGTGCTGTGTGTGTCCAGCGTAAAGTATTATGGTTTTAGTACAAAAGATACCTAACAGTGACAACTGAATTTGTACGGATCCAGTCCTTTTTATTTTATATATTATTTCCTTTTAACTATTTCATTTATTTTCTCTTCTATTTTTATATTTATTTTTATCATATTTGTGTCTTTCCTTGTGCATTTGTCCTTTATGTCGGTAAAGGTTGACCCTAACGCGGTCAACTCTTTACCTGCATACCCTTTAAGGATTCTAGGTAGCGGCCTTCGGCAAACTACGGTCAGATTAAAGTTATTTTCCCAAGCGCCCCTACCGCTAGCAGGGGGGTTAGCCGCTACGGTTCGCTAGATTATTAGGAATTCTAAGCATCCTTTATATATTTATAGTCCCGACCCTCCCTTATGTTTTCGCAGAGTTTGGTAAACTTAGGAAAGCCTTCGCCCAGGCACTCGCCGCGTCGGGTGTCTCAATCTCTGACGAGGTCTTCACGCAGGCCTTATTGGCACTTAACGCGTCCTCGGCCCCTCAGGCCGCCCTCTCGGCGCCTCAAGCCACCAACTCCCAGACCCCTGAGGTCTTTAGGGACCCCTCCAGCGTATTGGACACATCCTCTCGCGCATCGCGCCACAAGCGTACCGCTCCCGGGAGCGATTCAAACTCCGCGTCTGAACCTTCGTCGGTCACCGCCACCCTAACCGGCTTTCCAGAGCCCGTGTTCACTCATGTTTCCAAGCGCTCTAAGAAGCGCACAAAGCAAGCCCCGGTGTCTTCTACACCCGATCTCACCCCGGTGTCTTCAACACCCTTATGTCACTCCAAGTGACCGCGTCCCCATAGGTTCCGTCAAAACCAGCAACGCGCTGCGCTACCGTCCCGGCTAAGGCCCAAATCCCTCCTCCTGTTTTCCTCCGCGAAAAAGCGCGATGGACCGCGGTTTCTAATCTTTCCAAAAATTTACTACGTCAAGGCGGCTAATGCAGGCAAAACAATTAAAATTCAGGTCGCGACCATCGATGACTTGCGGTCTTTTACTAAGCACTTATCGGTCAAACAAATGGCGTATCATACTTAAGCCCTCCCGGAGGAGCGTAAGATCCGTGCGGTATTACGGGGCGTCCCGTTCGAGCTCGCGAACGACAAAATCCTCGAGGACCTTTAGTCCCAGGGATTCCCGGCTGAAGCAGTGCATAAAATGCACTCAAACCGCGGCAGACGTTTTTCTCTCGTCCTCGTCAGTCTGTCCAACACTCCCAACTCGAGGGAGATCTTCAGATAGGTTCGCACAATCTGCGGACTCTCGAATATCTTCGTCGAGCGTCCCAAGTCCCAAGTGCAGCCAGTCCGGCGACACAGCTAACTACAGGGGATGTCCGCGCGCTCCGCGCTCTTCCGCTAAAAGAGGGCCATGCCTAAACCACCGCTCCACCAGGGTCCCCCGGTAGCAAAGCCCAAGCTGCCGAAGCGGTATCCGGTTGAAAACTTTACACAGTGCCCGGCCGCTCCACCTTCCCGTTTTATACCAGCTCCCGTAGCTCCCGTAGGCGTCCCGCTCCTTCGTCTTCACCTCAGTCGTCGTTGGCTGAGGACATGAAGACCGTGTTCGACGTTATACAGAACGTTCACATTAGGGAAATCGCCGTACTCGCACTCAAACTGCGAGCCGCCCGCTCTCCTCAAGAGCATTTATTCGCGTTAGCCGAGCATCACCCGTTACTTAGTTCCTTAAAAATTATATATTTAGTATAAATTCTCTAAATAGTAAATATAATATCTAGATCTGCAAATCCCGCGTCCGGTCGTATCAAACCCAAAGGCTTATCCCTAGTTTCATTTAACACTCGTAGCCTTAGCACTAACCTTTCTGAGCTCAAACTGTTCTTTCAGAACAACGAGCCAGGCTTACTGCTTCTCCAAGAGACGTGGCTCACTCCAAACCGCTCCAGGGGATTCGCTATCCCTAAATACGCGTTCACTCGTAACAATAGGCCCAACGCCGACGGCCACGGTGGCATAGCTATTTACTATAAAAGAGGTTTCCATTGCTTTCCTATCCCTACCCCTCCTCTCCTCAACATGGAGGCCACTGTGTGTAGGTTGGCTATGACAGGTCATCCGCCCTTCATCATAGCTTCAATCTACCTAACAGCACCAGACCTATCCGTAGGCCGTTCAGTCATTATGTTCGGAGATTCCAACTCCAAGCATACTGACTGGATGTGCCTATCGACCAACACCAGCGGTGTCGCTCTCCTTGACATCACTCAGCAATTTGACTTCGATGTCATTTCTCCCGTCACTCCCACTCATTATCCCGACAACCCGAACCACTCTCCCGACATCCTCGATTTTGCAATAGTAAAGCATATCAACCTTGATCTCAGGTCTATCAAACCGCTCGATGACCTATGCTCTGATTACCGCCCCGTCTCCGTGCTAGGATCGCCTAACGATAACGTCACCTCTCCTAAGACCTTTACCGACTGGAAAGGCTTTAAAAATACGTAAGTTTCAGCCTTAGAGGCCCCGAACTCTCCCCATCACCGCTGACCCCGTCACAGTGTCTAATGACGAAATCTCTCTTCTCATTAGACGTCAAAAATCTAAAAAGGCTCCGGGTGCGGATGGAATTTCCAACCATGCACTTAAGCCCCTGCCTCAACAGGTGCTTACCTTGCTTGCTATCATCTTCAATGCCTGCTTCAACCTTAGCTACTTTCCAAAAGCTTGGAAAGAAGCGACAGTCATAGGCATTCCCAAGCCGGGTAAACCTCGGAATATCCCGGCAAATCACAGACCTGTCAGCCTCCTCAAGGTTATGGCTAAACTTCTCGAAAGAGTCATACTCTCTCGAATGCGGAACCATCTGTTTCCAACGGATGGTGAACCCCTCATAATTCCCCATCAGGGCTTTCGCGCAAAGCACTCTTGCCCTCAGCAAGTACATCTTGTAGTCGAGTACATACTCGATGGCTTCTATCCGCGGCGTCATAAAGCGGTCGCAGTCTTCTTTGACGTAGCCAAGGCTTTCAATAAAGTCTGGCTCAGGCTGGGTCTAGGAATGCGAAAGCGTACTATTTCACAAAGCTGACATCCGATCTCGAAGCCCTTCTGGCCGCAAATTGTAATTCTAATTCTAATGTTAACTCGAATTAACGTAACTTCTCTTAATTTAATTTATATAACTTCTCTTTGCAATTTTGAGCACCTTCAGTGCTACGAATTCACCTTCAGTGCTTTGAGCACCTTCAGTGCAATGTAAATCCCGGCGGGTGACCCCTTCTGGGCCCTGCTTGCGCGGCCTTTTTCTCCCATTGGCCGTCGGTTCAGATGAAGGCTGTGAGGCAAAAAATTGCAAAGTCATTCAGAGGTTTTTTAGTGGGTAGTGGCTCTGGTCCGAGTCCCGCATACCCTCTCTCGTGCGCGGGGTATACGTCAGAGCATATATTGTCGTCCTGCCCTCCCCTTGGAGGGGAACAAAAAAACCAATGATTTTCGCCGTTTCGTATGAAATAAATCAGTGTGCGCGCACATGTAGCAGCGGACACACGCGTTTTGTGTATGCGGGATGGCGTTTGATATTTTCGTTCGAGCGTTTCATTTTAGAAGTACAGAACAGAAAGGCGATATGGAATCTATCGTCGGATGATTATTCAGATAAAAATATAAAAAGACAATCATGGTTGGAGGTAACTAATAAAATTTGTGGAGAAAATTTGGAAGAAAAAGAAAAAGGCGAATTCGGTATAGTGTTTTAAACGGTATTTTTTATTATGATGTAAATGAGCAATGCTATTTTTTATTATGAGGTGCAAGCCAGCCTTTCCCGTATTAATGAAATAATCAGCAAATTGATTCCTGTATTGCATTGATGTTCTGTTGGTTTTACATTTTGTGCAGAAGGTATTTCATTAATAGCACTTGGTACATACAACGAATCTTCAAATCTGTATCCATCATTAGATCGCACTATATTATGTAGGACGCAGCATGCTTGGACTATAACAATTGCAAAGTCTGTTCCTACATTGATGAATTTTTGACCTCCGGGTAGATCATCATATAGATCAGAAAATGAATGTTTAAAATTTTGTAAAAAACACTTTTGGTTACTGTTTTTTTGAGCACAGATCAAGAAATTTTCTTCAAAAGAATACATTTGTAACGTTAAAAAAAATTACAATATTTAAAAAGTACATACTGCACATACTGAACCCAAACATTTATTTTCTGACTCGTCATGTCTACATGTGTTGATACCGGGGCAGGTCAAGGATTATCCATTAGTCACGTCACTCGCTTTATACGATTTTGCATTTTAACTATAAATTATAAACAACGTGTGAATAAAATAACCCAAATTCAAAAAACGCCATTAAAAAACAAGCAATGGTATGATTAAAATATAGATTGAGTCAAAAAAAAATAATATTTTACAAGTAATTAAACATTTGATTGCAGGTGACCTTTTTATGAAGTTTCGAGCTCTACACCCGGTAATAAAAAATAAAAAAAATAATAATCTTTATTTGTACTTCACATACAAGGTACATAATGAAGTGTTAGATCTATTTACTTTCACAATGTATTCATGTACTAGTGAAGACTGGTATCTGAGATTTTCCGAAGCATGTGTTTCAGGAACACCAGTGCCCCAGTTGTACTTCCCGAATGCTATAAAATAATGGATCACAGTATGAAAATAATTAGACAAAGGAATTTAGTACTAAACGTTGAAGAATTAATCAGTTCATTTCATTATCGAGAGCTCGCTAAGAAGCGATATAACAGGTCGGAGAAAAAGCCTTTTTGTATGTTGTATTTAATATTTTGTAAAGATATCCCTTTGGTGGTATTCTAAGTTTACGGCGAATTTTGAAACTGTGGAAAAGGTAGATAAAGGTCGTCATACTTTGGTATCACACTAGCTCAAAAATTAAATCTTAAGAACAGTATACTCATTTGCGATTCGCTACTAAAACAGATTGAAACTGATATTTTTTTAAATATGGAAGTCTAAGTTGTACAAATATAAATTATAGTAAATGTAATCAACATAAGGTCCTAATGAAACTTACGTATACCTACCCTACGTCTTATCATTGCTGCGTCTTATTAAACGCTACAAGGCAATGTAGTTTGTGTGTTTGGTGCGACCGAAGGGCATCATTTATCATGAGCTTTTGCTACCAGGTAAAATCAACATATGGAGTTTAACTGCCAACAGTTGATGAGGCTTAAGTAAGAAGGTAAAGAAGGAAATACTCAAGCAAAACTTAGAAAATAAGACTGGTACTGAGGAACACACACTTCTTTAGCAACCCAGCTAAAAAAAAGAGAGTTTGGCTAGTAAATTTTAATGCATCCATCATACAGCCTTGTCTAAGCATATCTAGATCCCCTCTTGTTTCGGTCTCTTCAAAATTCTTTAGGTAGTGTAAGTTAGGATTCTAGAAAGAACTGTCAAACTTACTCACCGTTTTTTTTTCTACCAGAAGTCGCAAATCTTGTACAGCTACGGTCTAGTGTCATTAACTAAAAGATGGCAAGAACTTTTGAACAAAATGGTTCATTTATATTATAATTACATTACACTTACTACGAAAAAAATTGTTGAGGAGTACCGTTGTTGTCATCTACATCCAGTCCAATACATATTGGACCATATACTAAAGTTAACTAGGCTCTTTAAGTCTAGAACAACAGCTGAAATGAAATTATCGTACCTAATCTGCCTAGAAAAACTATAATTATACCCGAACATAAAATAAATTATAGACGAATTGAATCTCTGCCATCTCTCAGTTAAAAAGTAAGACATTAATAAGATATAGCTTATTAACAAACATTAAGATACATAAATGCGAAAATAGCCTTGACTCACAACTTCAGTTAAATGTTTCGTGACCATGAATACAAGAAATTAAAAATTTAAGTCTTTGCAAACGAATCATATTTTTATCCTACTCGGCAATGTACATACAGCTGAATGAATATCAAAAATTAAAATAATATATAACTTCTGTTTACTTCTCGCTGTGTACCACCCTATTTTGTTTGGATTGTTTGAAAATTATAGTGAATTTCCTTAATACACACTTGAATATATCTTTCTCGATGACATATCATGTTGTTGTCGAATCTACCACCTTGATTTGACTAAGCTTAAGATTTCTTTTTAGTCTAAAACTAACAGTTATTATAGTAATATTACAATCTAAAACTAAGACACTGTGATCTATTTTGGATTGTGACTAATACGAGTATACCAGGTAAAATATTTTATAATTCAAAGGAGCCATGCAGTCCTATTGCTATTCTTCTGGCATAAAACAAAGATTATATTATACATTACCTGCCAGTTCGTGAGTCAGTATTTAATCATGTTTTTATCGGTTATTTCCTACTCTGCACACTGTTTGACGATGTTGATTAATCATAATGACGTGCGTCACGTTGGTTAGCTTTAGATTTTTTAAATCATTTTATACACATTTGTGGATATTATACAAAGATTTCATAAAAAGATATTCGAAAAGCATAATAACAGACAGGTACAAAGTCTTTTAATCAGTTTTAAGCTAGATCTTTGTGTGTATAATTTAAAAGAACTATGCTTTTTTTTTTTTAGTTTGTCAGTTTGACCATTGTTTTTGTGACCTTTTTGCGGTTGGTGAAGTCTAACGGCTATCATTCTTCTACTAGCAACAACTTGATGATAATGTTTTTGATTAGTTTGAAATATAGTCTTGGGAATACAGCTGGATGCTTATATATTAACTCAATTTAAGATTCAACTGTAAAAAAAATCATTTAACTGTTATTGAGGTGCAATCTAACATCTAATTAGTATACCTACTTGTCAAATCAACGCGCCACCAACGTATCTACCAGAGATATAACAAAATTAAGATCTAGATGATTACACTATACCTACGTTTTACTTGTAAGTCTTGTAGTCGCCAAATTATGCACCATACGAACCATTATAAATAAGGATCATAAGTAGTTGAAAATGGTACTACCTATGCCTTAGACACCAAAACCTTAGGCCTCCGAATCATATCCAAGCAGGGATACACGCTTGTTCATAAGTCATCTTCTTCTTTATTTATTTAAAAATCATTTATTTTGAAAAATTCGGTAACACCGAGCTAAAAACGAACTTGATCGTTCGTAACGTAAGATATTAGAGTAACGTCTAACCAATTAATAACATCGGTATAATAGCCCTCAGATAGCTAAGTACTACGTTAATGTTACTTTAGGTACAGTTAATGGAGTGATAACGAAAACATTAATAATGTTTTAATGATCAACATTATCTAAGTGGGAACATATAAGACTGAGTAAATGTAACCCAACTAAGTGATCAATAACTTGTCAACAATTTGTTGGTGCCTACTTAATAATTCTGGGAATCCCTATCAAGTACGATAACCTTTTCAATAACCTTTCTTTCTAGTAAGTTGGCTAACAATGATAAATAAAGTGCGGTTTACGCGTGTATAATGTAAGTTTAAAAACATGTTGTAATAGCTAACTAACGATACATATACTTATTTTTGAATTCCCAATGAATAATGAACTACCAAGACAAACGTCAATGAGTCAAAAACAATCCTCTTTTATGAGGTGTGGATTTGTTATAGATAAACAACACCAAGATTAAAGTTATAATAAACTAAAGTTCACCAAGTAATAAAACAATTCATGTTTATAAAATTCAATTTTTATAGTATAACAAAAATGTTATACCTTTTTCAAATTTTTAGGGTGCCCGGGATCGGCCTTCAATATCCACAGTGACTTCTTAGACTATCTCGAAAACAAACTGGCATTCTTTGACGAAATTCAAGTTAATTAAGTATGGAGTTTTAGCCCATATAAGCTAAACATTGTGTCACAGGAAAGACAGTCATTGGTAGTCCAGAGTTAGAAACGCCTACACTTAGTGAGTCTTCTGTTACTTCATCTTCTTTATCATCATAGCTTAAATACAACAAAATTCGTTTTGTAGATGTTATAGGTAGACCCAGGGAAAAAAAGCTGGCGGAAAGAGAACCTCTCGACACTCTTTTGTCAAAACTTTTAAAAACATGAAATAGCAGGAATGTAATTTGACTATGACAGGAAAGAAACAATCACATGACAACTTATTGTGTGTCATGTCGCAGCCAAGCTGTTTTCACAGTATTTTTATTTTATTTTTCGGATACAGAAACAGAAACAGCCTGTAGAAACCCACGCCCTTTTGTCATCCAAATAATCTGTTTGTCATAATATTTTCTTGATATTTCTTGAATTTATTGAAGGAAAGGAGTGGATTCGATTTCGTTGTATTATTATTACCACTTATTCATATTTAAAAATAACCTGCTTTATGCCAGCCTAAATTTTGGAAACACTGACTTATAGTCGATCCTAATCCTTACAGAATAATCATCATCATGGGTACCTATCTTTCTAGGTTTTATATCTTTCTCTTACTAATATATATATGGGTTACTCCTTCACGCAAAAACTACTCAGTGGATTTTAATGAAACTTTACAATAATAAGGCAAATCAGAATAGTACATCGGCATACATTTTTACCGTTTTTGTGTAAATTGGCCAAAATGTGACAATAAGTGGCAAAAAAAATATTTTAAAAAAAATTTAAATATAATAATAAAACCATAACCATAACCATACAATGTTTCTCTTACATAGTTCGTTATTAGTTAGTTATTGTTTGGGTATCTACACGACTGGTCGCTCAATATAGTTGCATATTTAGAATTTTTTTCAAATTTGCCTTTTTCTGCACAGTGAGGATCGTCGATCTCTCCAGCATTTCCCCACAGTAGAATACTCTATGACATAACACTATGCAAATGACTAAATATACCGTTCTGACTGCACGCACATCATTCAGCGAGCGAATTCTCTTAACCGCGATCGCTGCGTAACAAACTCTGCAGTTGAAGTTTAGAACCTACAGTTATGCCAAGAAAAACAGTATCATCTACTAGGTTTTACCTGGAATCATTAAGACGATTTGACTTGTTTTATATTTGGTGCAGAAAGTTTAATACATTGTTTTTGATTATTCTAAATGCTACATTATTTAAACCGTGTTGTTCAACATTAGAGAGAGAGCATTGTTTACGTTTACTTAATAATACCTTAGACTCTTCGGTCGACAGACTCCAGAGCTTTAAGTTGTTATTTAGTGCATGCCAAAAATAATTCTCTGCACAATTTATATAAAATGCGTATTAGCTAAACTTCTAGAATTTTTTTACTACCTTAAAAATCCCGGACATGGGACTTTACGATCCTGCCATCATCCGTATTCAGCCTCATTAGTTGCCCAAAATACAGCTCTCTTTCAAGACCTTGAAGCCTTTTTTTGTTCAATAAACGCTTTCATGCGATCTGCGCTGTAGGTGCTCATATCACGAGTCAAAGAGTTGGAGATCTGTTATCTGAACTGAGAGGCATCTTCCGTAGATCGCGACTGAGATCTGTGTAGTTTCTTTTGTACGCTAGTTTTTAAAGAATAAGTTAGTTATAATTTTAAGAGTTATAATAAGTAAGTTAAGTTTAAGATAAGTTTAAGAGTAGGTCTAGAATTACGCACCTTGTCTGTTGAAACTATTTTTTTATATACTTGAGATACTATCTAAAACTCTTTATAAAGTAATCTTCGGCACATTTCACTAAAAAGATATGATTACCAGTATATATTTTAAGGTCTTAAAGACAGAGGCAACATAACCGTTGGACTCTAGATTAGATTAGTAGTGGAATAAACTGCTTACTAAAATTAGCTTGGGAATTGTACTGAGATTCTGTTGTCACTGCTCATTTCATTGAACTGAGTGAACAGTATCTGTTTGATTTTTTCTTTTTATGTTTACCCAGAAATACTTGAAGAAAAATTTTTTAGACTACTTCAACTTTTTAGAAGTTGACCCTGTCATAGATATTCTCAATATTTTTGGAGACATCTCTATAAATTTTGTATTTGATTAGAAGTTTTCCTTTAAGATTTAAATAACAAGGCTTTTAGTTATTTTTGGGGGTACATTAATAATATTTACTATGATTACTTTTTAATAGCAGTTTCTTACTATCATAACTGTCCTTGCTGTTTAGATAGCACATGATCTTTTAATGAACGTTGTATGTACGCTAATTTGAAATTGTATGGATAGTGTTAGGTAGTTGGATTTTTTCTGTTACCGCTGTGCAAATGGCTCCGTCACTTTATTCGGAATAAGTACTTACACACGTATTATTTCCGTAAAGATATGCCATCACTTCGCATACAGCCACCGAAAGCACTGAAATTAAAATAAACACTATCAGGCATTCAATTATAAAATATATCAAAATTAGGACCTCGGCAGTCAGTTCAGTAATACAAACATTAAATATATGAGTTGCGAAATCTCTGTGGGACATTTGGTAGGCATCGGAAAGATCCTGTCATCAGATCGAGAAGCCAACAGTGTCTTAACCGTTGCAACACCGATACTCCTTAGCACATATTAAAACGTATTCGCAAGCTGGTAATGCGAATTCTGTAAAGTTCACTTCAAGTCAAATAAAAGTAGATATCTTTAGAAAACCAGTCTGAATATGTAAAATACTTATTCAAATATGCTCATGAGATCTAACCATCAGAAATACTTACCTACATTTACTCAAGTATTGTCGATTTCTTTTAGCACGATCATAGATTGTTTACAAGTTTTGTGTTCTACCTAAATCCAACAAAATATTGCGACATGACATCATATAAGCAACAAAGAATAACTTATAATCAAGATATGAAACTTGAAGATGTTATTAAAAGTAACTGCAAATTTATTTTACTCCAACTAAGAAACAAATTGTTTTATTTGGATTTTGAACCTACTTATCTACCAACACTGACTTTTTGACTTACTTAACATTCCTACCATGACCTACTTGGGATATACTAGGTATGACAAAGCGAATGCTTAGGAAATATATTGCCATTATGAAAGTTTACTCAACTTTAACCAAATAAAAATGCCTAAGACCTACCTGTATGCCCAGCATTTTCAAAAAAACGTTTAAAGGAACCAACTGCCATTCATGAAACTGATCCGAAATTCATTTTTTTTCAATCTGAAAGGCCTCTCCATATTCTGACGTAATAAGCTTGTTAAGAAATAAAAAAATATAGATATTCACTGAAATCCATGTCATATACAAATAAACTATTATGTAGGTAAATAGTTAGGTGGGATGTAAAATCAGGTTGTCCCAAGCGTCTGTTTTTTTAATCTATGACCTTCGGCGAGTTTGCGCGTTGTCGGCGCTGGCGCAGCGAGCGTCTCGATTAACTTCATTCGTCGGACTTACCTTGCGGCGAAAAGTCCTCTCGGAGTCATGAAGATCCTGTTCTGCGTCCTGGCCGTGCTAGCCGCGGCTGCTGCCGCCACAAACCCTCAATCTGGCAAGGTGCTCTGCTACTACGACAGCAAGAGCTATGTCAGGGAATGTGAGTTCTTATTCTTTGATTTTGCTTTGCGTAAGCTAATTAGAGTAAAAAAGGAATATTTTCATTTAAGTCTAGAAAATTTGATGTTAATTTTACTAAATTACATAAAAATAATGTTATAATAAAAACAACGACGAGCGCTTTTATTAGGGGTGTGTTTTTGGAAAAGCGTTTGTTACTTGTTTTCTTGTCAATTATTTTAGAAGTAATACGAGTAGATAAAAAACTATGACTTTGACTTTTATGCACACAATTATTATAATTTTGTGCAGGCTTTCTTGAACGTAATAAATAAGTTTGAAGGTCATTTAAAACCCCAATTTAGTATTGCCACTGTGCACCTACTTGTTAATGTTTAAGAATAGAACTTAATAAACGTAATGTGGGTTTATGCTAACCAGCTCATATAAAGCTGGTTAGTATAAACCTAGAGCTAGAGCTGTTCGACGTTTGTCCAATAAAAATTTTAAATACACAAAAATACACAAATAAAAGAATAATACGTAGAAAGTGCTTTTATAATTAAATATTACATAGTTACGTATTGTAGTGGCTTGCGTAGCGAATTCAAACGTAAAAAGTCTTCATTGTAATTAAATTTAATATTTTTACAAATAATATGTCGTAAAAATACTCCCTTATGCTTGTGCCAGCATTAGTTTATTGAAAAAATTCAAATCGAAGTGTGAAGGTAGGTACTTGATTTGTTGATAGCATTGTGTTGTAACTTCTAAGGTTAGGCATATGATATGTTTATTTTTCTGATATCTAAGGTTACATGCACACGAACTGTGGACAAGGTTTCTAGACCGACTTTTCAGCTGGTTCACCTTGGGTGGGTTCATTTTATTATCGAAGAGGTCAAGAATATTAAAAAGGATGATATCATATCCGAACAAGTTCTTTGGGTAAAATACCTACATTTTGTAATTATTCAATATCACAATTAAGCGGTTTAAAGAAACGCCCCAAAAACGTCGGCAGTGTAATAGAACATCCCCATTGTTCTAGAAGGAACGGTTCCGTTTAATCTTTAAATATCGAACGAATGGTGACCAAACTGAGAGAGAAAAGCAAACGGACAATCGAGGACACTTTTTGATGATTAAGATGTAACGTAGGTAGTTGTTAAGAGCTATCAAAAATATATAAAAATACTAAAGTTTATTAGTTTCATCTATTTTTAAAGGGTTCAATATAGGTACCTACGTGTTTTATTCTGTGCAATATAAACTACACCAATACATGTAGGTAAATAAATAACAACCGATTGCACGGTACTCGAAGTCAACAGAGTCAATAAGTAAAGATAATATTTGTCACAAAAAATAACATTCTAGATGTATTTTAAAGATTGTAACATGTACCTTCGACATCATTAGTAGATCGTTATTTTAAGTTTACTAAACGAGGCTTAATTAGTTTTAGCATTTATTTGTAATAATAATTCCTGATGATATTAATATGTTTGTAATAACGTTTAAAAGTTTAATGATCTACTAAGTCGCTAAGTAGTATAAAACCCAATTCATAGAAATTTGGTTATAAGTTAATTTTTTAAAGAATTGTTACGCATCCAAAATAAAGGGAGTTTATTGCTAGATGCAAATTGGTAGTTTCGTTCCAAAATATGAAACATTATACGTACATGTTTTTTACGTTACTAACACATTATTAACATTACTGTTAATAGGGATCGGCTTTTATTTTTATCTTAGAAACTAGGTACTTGGAAGGTTCATTGATTATTACTGCAAATAAATACTAGTTAAGTCTAAGTTTAAAACAAAAGTGACTAAACTACCGCAGACTGGTGAAGCAGAATAGTCAGCCTTACATCATCATCTAGCTAAGTGAGTTGATTATCAAGGAAACAATAGGCGATAATAGGACTATTAGTAAATAGAGTTCAGTTTACTTTACGTGCGTAATACGGGACATATTGTTACATTGTAAACGCTAGGAACAATTATATTTTCAGACAAACTAAAACTAACTTGCTCAACTATACTATTTATTTTATCACATGGCACAAGTCTACAGGCGTGAAATTGGTGCAAATCGTTCACTACTTTATTGTGATGGATTAGTTGAAGGTTTATACTAAATAGGTATGTAAACTAATCTCATGGAATTTGATGGAGGTATATTTTGAGAAAACAATTTGAATATTTCTGATTCTTTGCAGAATTGATTGTGTGCATATAAAGACGATATATTCACGTAGTAGCGTTCTTTTTTATAACTGCTTACTGCGTTTATTCAATTTGTGGTTTGAAAAACTTTTCTTTACGGAATGGAAATGATATCCACAGATATTTCAACATTGATACGAGATTTTACTCAAAGATAAGTTAGATGATGCTACTTTATGACGTCATAAAAAGGTCAAATGAGAGTCGAAATAAGATCAAATGCATTATTCTGTGAGCTGTTATTAATATAGTATATGAAAAATAGTTAAATCTCGAAATGCTTTTTGAATCAGCATCTGGATGTTTTTTTTGTCATACCTAATTTTATTAATTTATTTTAATCAGCTGACAATCAATTCGATTATTAATAATCGCCAAAACAATAAAAAGCTTTACGCGCCTATTTGATTTGATAACGAGATTCTCAGATATAAAAGTAAGAAACTAAGTTACTATACACTTAATAACACATATCTAACACGTTTAATTTCTAAAACTATTACAAAGATTGTTTTTGTTTGTCTGTAATTAGTTAACTCTGAAATTAAAGAATCGATTATAAAGTTCCCTTCCCCGTTTGAAAGGTACATTATCCAAAATAATAAGAAATAATAAAGCCCCAGAATAACACTCAGCCTTATGTTGACTATATTTTATAGATCATGTAGAAGGGTACAATACATAAATACGAAAAACTTAATTCCGATAGTCATAATCACGAATTTCAAAATTCCGAATTTTATAACACCGAATGGTTCATAATTCCGAAAATGAAAATTTCGTGTTTCATACCGAATTTTTCTTCTCCGAAACTTCAAAATTCCAAACGTTTATAATTACGAAAATCAATATGCCAATATTACATTCATTTAAATATAGAACCATAAAAAATCCGAATTATTAAATATCCGCATATCATAAATACGAATCCCGAATATCAAAATTCCGAATAATATTAGTTGCAATAACAAACGCCTTGTAAAACTGCATGAGCACATCAATTTATACGTTCGAGCATTCAAGTAGTCAGCTGGAAATGAGAAAGTCTATTTATTATATATACCGAGTTATTCTTGAGTATGTAGTTTTTTACTGAAATGCAAATCCTTTTGCGCTTCGCCGGCCGCTGCCACGGTGCGCTCGCTGCGATCGCTCGGCTCGCGCTTGTACCTTATTAATTTTAATTTGTGTCACAGGAGATTTAGATTATAATTTTTAATATATACCCGTTTAAGATACAAAATCTGAATGTTAGCACTGAATTTTCGGAAAGTTTAAATTCGGAATACCATATTTCGGACTAGTAACACAGCGGGTTTTTAATTCTCGTACTAAAGAAAGCCGGAAAATTAAAATTTCGTATTTATGAATTTCGGTAAAATAAGAATCGTGTTTTTGAATAGTCGGAATTAAGACTCTTCGGGATTGTGAAATTCGGAATTTTAAAAATCGGAATATTCTAATTC
The DNA here is from genome assembly GCA_923062675.1 of Marasmarcha lunaedactyla. Lineage (NCBI taxonomy): Eukaryota > Metazoa > Arthropoda > Insecta > Lepidoptera > Pterophoridae > Marasmarcha > Marasmarcha lunaedactyla. Next base: position 14,619,796 of record OV281339.1, on the reverse strand, counting down.
GGAATAACATAATTCGAAATTTTTGGGTGTTCCCCACGTAGAAATCTCTCCTAACCATTTTTAAGTGTACAGACTGTTAAATGACCATAATTCAGTTGAGGGTTGCATTTATCCAGCTCAAGCTCGTATGCTACCTTTGGACCTGGACCCAGCGCTCTCTTTCTGCACCCATCTTCTCTACGGTTACGCTGGAGTCCAACCTGACACCTATAAGGCTGTCTCTCTAAATGAGAACTTGGATACCGACAAGAACTACGCCAACTACAGAGCTATCACCAACTTCAAGTCGAAGTACCCTGGACTCAAGACCCTTTTGTCCGTCGGTGGTGACGCCGATATCGAAGATGTCCAAAAGTACAATCTGTTGGTGAGTTTTTAACATTTAAAAATATTCGTAGAAAATATATATAAATAACATTTTGTTTTATTAATTATGTTACTTGTTTAGAAATAATTGTACTAATAATATAAGTTTGAAAATCTAAAATTGTATGTTTGAATGTTTGTATATTTTCTTGCTTAATCATGCAAAAACGACTGAATAGGCTTTGTATTATTTTCGGCACATGTTTAAATTAATTTGTCATATATTTATATAAAAAAGTAAAAACGTAGCTATTTATAAAGACAGGAAAATTGGTGCAGACTCGATTCGAGTTCTTTTCCCTTGCAGTTTTGTAGCCCCTTTATTAGGAAGCGCCTACAAAAGACCTAACAACGCGCAATCAATTCTCGCCTTAGCCTGAGCCTCCGTACATTTCCATTTAATTCCGGATAGTATCGACATCCAATGTTGAAATTAATCATTATAAATTAAAAGAAACTGTAATTATCGGCAGCGTACAAGCAGCACCAAAAAAGTTTAAACAATAGGTAATAATAAAATAGTAACAATAAAAAGTGAAAATAAAATATAACAAGATTTTTTAAGATTTGAACCTAGGTCGCTCCCCTCGTTGCTCACCCAAATCAAGGTATTATTGCATATTTAGTGTAGTAAACCAATTGTAATGAATTTGCCGGAGTTTTTAAGCTGAGATAAGGTCTCCTACACAAGTCCCATTCTTTAAAATTGTTATAGTAATAAAAGCACAAAGTCAGTTTTGTATTTCCTTACTTCATGCAATGTTGTATTGACCATTGACTACTTGGCTGAACTATTAACCACATTTTAATATATTTATTTTAGTTGGAGTCTCCACAAGCTCGCACGGCGTTCGTGAACTCTGCAGTATTATTGGCCGAACAGCATGGCTTTGATGGTATTGATCTTGCTTGGCAGTTCGCCAAAATCAAGCCCAAGAAGATTCGCTCGACCTGGGGTCAGTATCTACTATTAAATTACTTTTATTAGCAACGATTACGCAACGCATCTCATGATAAGTGGCAAGTGGCATAGCCATGAACATTATTGATTACCATGCCTTGACTTTCTTTGTTCCTATAATTTTACTGGCAGGAACTTTCTTTTTCCGTAACACAACTACTATTATAAGTTCATTTAGTTATAATGATGCATTTAACAAGAAGTATCTTAGTACCGATTCAGATCACAAAATAAAAAGGTTTAAACTCTAATTGAAGAACGATTTAATTTTTCAAACAATATCACGCGGTTTACAAAAAGTTAAAATCACGTTATTCCATCAGGTTCAATCTGGCACGGCATAAAGAAGACTTTTGGCACCACTCCTGTAGATGAGAAAGAGGCAGAACATCGTGAAGGGTTCACAGCTCTGGTGCGAGAATTGAAAGCTGCCCTCAACGTAAAGAACAACATGCAGCTGGCTATTACAGTCCTTCCCAACGTTAATGCGAGCGGTAAGAAAACTAATCCTTCTTACGGTGTCCCAAATATCAACTTTATATTCTTGTGGAATTTAGGAAAACCCAAAAACATCATGTGCTCTACGTAAAAATCTGAAAGAATTTAACAGTTTATAGGGAACACGAGATCTTTTTGCGGGAGTTTCAAGTATCATTGTTAACAGCATTTTACCAAGATATCCAGCTTTTGAAGCAATTTACAAGATTTGCACTTAAACATTTTTTTTTTGCAGTGTACTACGACGTGCCAGCAATCATAAACCTTGTAGACATTGTGAACATCAACGCCTTCGACTATTACATCTCTGAACGCAACCCCAAAGAGGCTGATTACGCCTCCCCCATCTATGCGCCACAGAATCGCAACCCTGAACTTAATGTCGATGCTGCTGTTAACTACTGGTTAGTCACAATATTCTATCAGCTAGTTCTGTTCATTTGAGGCTCGATACTAAGCGACTACGCTGTAAAGAATTTCAATTTTTTAATCCAAGTTATAAATATTAAAATTAATTTGTTTTATAAGTTTTAGATTATCTTGTATCTTGTTGAGGGTCAAATATTACTTGACTAGTATGTGAAGAAAAAAATTAATTCTAATTCAAAAACCTATTCGAGATACTTATCACTTTTTAATAGTATGTTTTTTTTTTTTGAAAGCTCGCACGTAATTATTACCCTTAAGGCTTACAGTCAACCTATACATGATGTTAAATAAAAAATGTACATTAAGAAACACAAATTCTAATTTCATGTTGGTTAAACTGTCATATCAATGTTTTCAATAAATATCTGTCATCGAGAACAGTTCAGTCCAGCTAATATATAAACTTAGCAATGCGACTTTAAAAAGATAACTAACTACTCCGCCATGATACGAATTTCTTTAAAAATTTATTTAAAATGAAATCAGAAATGTTCAAATAGTTTTCCCGAAATAATCCGTTCTTTCAAAATAATCACGTAAATGCACCAATCATGGTCAGTTTTAGAACTTTATTACAGGTTTTCTGACATAAACTGCAAAATAGTAAATAAATCGGTGTCTATATTTCTGATAATAGTAAAAGCACTTGTCTTCTATGCATAATAGCCTGAAATACTAATCGTGAGAGTATGTAGCACCAAAAATGGTCAATCAAAAATCTAATAATTAACACCCAACTATGGTCTGCCCCTGTGATGGTAAAACCTTTTATGGTCATTAGAGTTAGGATAAATTCTACTAGAATAAAGCAATATTTTATTTAAATCTTCATTTGTGTTAATATCCTAAACATAACATTCAATTATTAGAAAAATAAGTTGAATAGCTTCTTAATCTTAAGGTAATAATTACTAAGGAACTTCTTTTCTAGTTTTAGCCTTCTTGAATGAGATCAACATTTTTATATTATTCTTATCACTATACTCTATAAGAGAAAAAAAACAGTTAGTAACGGTTCATTTCAGGAATTATAAAACAACCGTTTTTGGCAAACTGCGGAATACCAATTTAAGTTATTACGTTGTTCCATCTGTATAATTGAACGTCTTTAATGACTGGCCAGCTCCAAAATTCTTTCGTCTTTTTCATGCAGCTCACAAGAGCTCCTTCTTGAGACAAGGAAACGTCTTGCCCCGGGTACATTCGGCCATTCCATGTCACAATAACATAATCAACAGACAAAAAATTTCGAAGTGTTTATTACTATTTTCGATTTCGGTGTTATTTTCCTTTATTTTTATATCTGTTGTTGGTGTATTATCTTGATCACTGTAAATTATATTTCTTTTAATGTTTTCTGTGGTAGTAATTTCTGTTAAGTTTATGTCTGTCATAGTCATAGGTGTTATGTCTTGATCATTGTCAATTTTACTTTATTCTGTCTCTGCATAAGTCACATAACTGTCAGCGTGTACAGAGTCACTTTCGGTACTGGAAACACGTTTGCGTTTTCTAATGTTTTGCTTACGCTTACTTGTTTTCTTTTGCCTCTTAGCTTCATTGAATTAATTTAAGATTTTCTTTTGTTTCTCCCGAATCCCCCAAATATTAGGAATGCCCTCTGCAATTTGCCTTGGAATCCTTTCGTATAAAAAACTATCATCGGTGGTGCAATCACTCCTACTGCATTGGCTTTTAAGGTTCTTTTTTTCATTTCCAGATGTTGAATATACGTTTTTGTCACCTCTTTTAACTAGCACACGGCCATGCTTGGGATTTTAAAAAAATGCACTTTCATCTGTTTTAAACACTCGCTATGCATCCTTCAAAACTTCCGCCAAGTTATTTTCCTCTACATGCATTTCAATTTCAGTAAACTATTTTACTATATTTTCTCGTTTCACCGCATCCTTTGACGTGGTTAAATTTTGCGGGACTCTTTCCGATATTTCAGGGCGTCTTTTAAAAAATAATTCATACCATTTTCGGCTGGGCCTAACATTGGTGAATGGATTTTCCGTTTGTCAGACTTTAAAATAAATTGAACTGAATCAAGTAGCTGCTCTTTTTCGATCTGAAACATTCAGTGTTTAAGTAAAGTTTCTTCTTTACTGGAAAGTAACGCAGAGGGCCATGCCACAAACAACAGGACTTTTTCCTGTTACCTTATTTCTTAATGTCATTCGCGGCACACGATATTTTTTTCCAGCTGCTGCATATGTTTCCCCCTCTTCTAACAGCTGAAGGCTCATCTGATGGGGCGCAAAATCTTTTTTAGGTGCCATTATGTTTGGAAATAGCCGGATAGATAAAAATGTAATGTTAAAAATTTATCTAGTCACCCCCAATAATGGGAAACGATGACCATCACTGGAACCAGGGACATACAAGATAATGTAAATAATAAACCTAAATGTCATGAACAGACGTTCCAAATTTGATTGAAATAGATTAAAATTTATATTTACTAATCTTAGTCACCCTGACCAATATAGGCAACAAGCGATTTAGAGAGATCCAGTGATGGTTAGTTGTATAAATTTATTAGTACACTTTTCCCGATACACCGTCTCACAGGCACATTATCTTATGTATCAAAACAAAGATGTAAATTTAAAACGATATATTACTATCAAAAAACTTAAGAAAAGTACTCACCGCTCTTAGTAAAAAACACAATAAAATTTTACAATTTGCGATAGCCTCTTGTTCAACGGCTGGCCATTTTGAAAATGGGAGCTGTCAGATATTGAAATGTCAATTTTTGAGAAGTAACGTGTGTATGGTTTATTGTTCAGTGTTGCCATTTTCGCTACAACAGTCATATTTCTTATTTAAAGGTTTTTACTGAAGTGACCATAAATGGAACGCTTACCATTACTGGTACAGTTACTAATAATATCTCATAATTACTTTACATAACGAAGTAAATTATGGTAGTTTTAAATATTGTGTAATGATGTTGTAGCCTGTATGGCAATATTTATTATCTTGCTAGATCTTATTTATGTAAAGCAAAATTACAGTTTTTGTTAATTCTCTGAACGAAATGTTAAGTAGCCCAAAACAAGATAATGAAAATATGGGTTTGTTAATACAATCGTCACATAACTTAAAAGATTAAAAAATATATTGCATTTTTTTTTGACGGTAACTCTTCAAAAAATATCTTTCAGCAAAAATCTTTCAAAAAAGCCAAATACCATGTTCGGTTTCGGTGTAATCCCTAAAAAGCGAAGGGGAAAAAACAAAAGCAAGTTTTGCCAACCTTGAAAACGGTCCACGAACTTAAATTTTCTTGCTATTTGTTAATAATAAAGCACTTGTTGGAAATTGAATGCTCTTTATTTTGCCGTTACTGGAAGGACTAATCAAAGATGACTAGCGGATACTTACCAAAATAAAGAAGTCCTTTTCCACTTTAACATTTTTTTTTTACATTCGTTCCCATGCAACAATTACTCACAAAATAATTGCAAACTCCAAAACATTTCATATCAGAAGCAACGAGTAGCTTTGCATCAAAAAACTGTTTTAAGCGCAACAATGTTAACTTTAAATGAGGTTAAAATATGCATATTACACGACATTTGGATGGACGACGTCGATGGACGACGAGTGAAGATTATTTTGGTTAATTATTCAGTTTTGAAGTGTCCCAAATCAACCTTGAAATTTAAAAAGCGCTGCGATTATTTTACTTAGTGCCGGCAGCCTTCAAATTTATTGTTTTGATAAGGCCAACAGTTTTATCGAAAACGTTTGTCATTTGCAGTTCCAAATATAATATCATATAATACTGACAAGTTATTTGAATTGCAATAGTATATTTGATTTATAGACAGTTTTATATAGTGATTGATTCTATCTGTGAATATTTGTAAATGATTATAACAACGCCAAAGCATTTATATTATTGTTAATGAGCCAATCGACAGTCTACCTCAAATATGTGAAAATAAAACAAAATTAAAAAAACGAATTGTTTCACAGGCTGCACCATGGGGCACCCAGCCACAAACTGGTTTTGGGCATCGCCACCTATGCCCGCACCTGGAAACTGGACTCAGACAGCGAAATCTCTGGAGTTCCACCACTACACACTGATGGCCCGGGAGAAGCAGGTAACGATTACTTAACTTTATAGTTGGAACAGAATTTATTAAAGAATACTTATAACTATAATTACACATTTGTAACAACTACACATTCATTTATAAATATTTTATTGTCTAAACTTTTAGCTCAAATTACTACTACTTATTTGTCAATGTAGATCCAGATTACGATTACAATACCAGGGATTTCAAATAATTTAATTCCTATAGAGAAAGTTATATTCAAAAAATCTAATCTTTCTAAAATGTATTTTTTTCAGGACCTTACACTAAACATGAAGGTTTACTCAGCTACCCTGAAGTTTGCGCCAAGCTGATCAACCCCAACCACCAGAAGGGAATGAAACCCCATTTAAGGAAGGTCACTGATCCCAGCAAGCGTTTCGGTACGTTCAGCTACCCACATATTTAAAAGGCTCTAAACTTTTAATTTTCAGTAGTGATGCTTTAGTTTTATGGATAAAGCAATTTTTATTTATACTGAAAAATATACTAAAAATGCTTTTACTGATAATATCACAAAATTAAAAGTTTTGACTAATATCTACCAGAAAAAACATTCCCTAACTTACAATACCGTTGTACTCAACCTAGCTGGAAAGTTAAAATTTAAAAACGCAAACATCTACATACATTAAAAGTCATAGTCATTATAACATGCAAACGCCTAAATTCATATACACAGAAATATTTTTCATAACTAAAGTCAGGCCATTTTAATAGGTAACATTTGACAATTCATCAAAATTCAACAACGTAGCCTTGTATCGGCGGGCATAAAATAATTTTTTTTAAATAAAACACTTTTTACCGGATATTATCGCGTATATTTTAGTTAATTTTAAAATTATTATTTCGACGTTTCGGCATCTTTGCAGTTCGAAACGTCGAAATAATAATTTTAAAATTAACTAAAATATACGCGATAATATCCGGTAAAAAGTGTTTTATTTAAAGTATGTATCGTGAAAATTTAAGAAAATATATAATTTTTTTTTTCGTTTTGTTAGAACTGCACAATTGCTTAACTTTTTTCAAGAACGATTACATATTTATTGTAATAATGACTGATACGAGTAATTTTACGATTTGCTTTCACTATTAAACCATTCTAAACATAATAAACAATATCTGATCTAAAGAACTGAACGTCGTTACAATGTTGCGTCAGTTAACCCTTTTTCTTTTTAAACACTAGGGATGTTCGAAATCCCTAGTGTTAAATAATCGAAAGCCGATAAGTTGAAACGAATGCAATGATTACTTGTGAAGAAATATCACCATAAATTAATAACCACGGTGTGATTATAATAAAACACAACTATATTTATTATTCTTTTAACTAACTATAAAAATACAAAAAATTACTAAATAGAAAAATCATTAATGTTAGGTACAATTTAGGTGGGATGTTGCTGGCAACACCAGTGCCTGTCGATGACGCCAGGTCATTTCGCCATTACATGATGCCGGCTTTTGTCGTGGTGCGAAGTGACTGTGCGTTTTTGGTGTGCTCTCTGTTATTTTCTTCTGACCTGGCTTTTTTATTGGACTGCTCTTACTGACTACATTTACCTGGCTACAAATTGGTCTCGGATTGCTTAACGATTAGTAAACAAGAACAACATTACAGTCTTATAATATCGAAACGGGGGAAAATGCTAAACAATCAATCGCGCGAACTAGTGGTGAAATATCACTCGGGATCAGCTTCTCAAGGTTTTATTCAAGACTGTCTCCTCGCATTCGCTTCTAAAACTACAAGTGATTATCATGAGGAAATTAACCTTGAGGTTTTTAAAGAGTGGTTTAAGAAGCTGCTAGTCAGCTTAGAAAACCCTTCGAAAATTATAATGGACAATGAACCGTATCATTCTCTACAAGTTGATAAACCACCAACTCAAGCAAATAAAAAGCAAGAAATTGTCTCGTGGCTGGGAAGAAATGGTGTGGATGCAAGTCCAACTTTAATAAAAGTTGAGTTGTTAAATCTGGTAAAAGCAACTCAGCCGTCCAAGCTCCACTATGTAATCGATGAACTAGCCCTAGAGCATGGACACGAAGTTATTCGATTGCCTCCCCCTACTTATTGGGATTGGCAAATTAGCTTATTTGGGCACAAATAAAGGGTCATGCAGCGCGGAACAATACTGAACCACCCTTCAGTACAGCTAAAATGATGACTCTGCTACAAACTGCGTGTGCAGAAGTCACTACAGAAGACTGGAGAAAACAAAGAAAATAATTTTACAAGATTTTGAACGAGATGTGAGAATAGACAATATTATTGAAAATGAATTATTAATATCTCTGAGTGCTGACAGCAGTGATGAAGATAACAATACCTATTACAGTTCTGATCGTTCTACTGAATAAATGCAATTTTTTGTTATATTATGTACTTGTCTTATTTTGCTCCACAAATTATGGAAATAATAAATAATCATGGGACAGGGATTCGCCTGATGATTTTCGAAATTCACATATGCTTCAGGTCCGTATCGATTCATTTACTTTAATCGATGTTTTTAAGCAGGTTACGTCACTATGAATATAAAACTGATAGACGTCAAATGTTACCTATTAAAAGGGCCTGACTATTATAATGGTTACAGTATTAGGTTTATGACACCTTAGCTTCATTTGCCAAGGCGAAATGAAGGAATCGCTTTGGTAGCCGCAGTAAGATCAGCTAAGGTATTTAACTTTTCAGAGATGGGCATAAGGCGAGAAGCTGATTTGTCCCATTTATTTGGTTGGTAAAAATTTACAGCTTTACGCTTTTCTGCTTTATTGTTAAATAAGCTTTTTTCCTCTATAGTGATTTGGATAATAATTATAATAGCAAAGAACCTTCTACGGTATGCTTCAAAGATTTCAAAAATTTTTTTTGCATATCCTAAATTAATGCAGTTTCCTGGTATCTTGGTATGAAATGTTTAGGTTTACTTTTGGAAAATACTTCCTGGCACACTGCTTGCAATTAAAATTCACTAGGTTAACAATATTAATCTTAAAAAGTAACGAACCGTACTAACGCAAGGTCTAACACACTACCATTCTTAAACGTTTGAAAACGGTCACGTTTGACGATAGCCTTGTGGCGTTGTGGGTAGCCCGACCTCTTATTTCGGAGGTGCCAGGTTCAAGTCCTGGCCGGGGTTTTCATTTGTATGATGAACATAGATGTTTTATGTCGGGTCATGGTTGTATGCTATCAATAAAATATGTATGTTTATTCTGGGTTCCCTCCAGTTCGCTGTATGGTCATCCATAACCCAAGCTCTGCTAACTTCGGGGCCATACCGTTAGTGTGTTATATATTACTATTATTAAGGCACTCATTTCAGTTATAAAAAAGAACAATTTCATATGGTTACCTATTAAATGCATCTGTTAATTCAGAATACGATATGTCACAAATAATTTCAATATCAGATTTGACATTACCATTCATTGCAATTCTTCATCTGAATCTCTTTTGTACAGGAACTTATGCTTTCCGTCTCCCCGATGACAATGGCGAAGGTGGACTCTGGGTCAGCTACGAAGACCCTGACACCGCAGGGCAGAAGGCTGGATACGTCAAGTAAGTCAATCACTTTACTCATTATTTTCAACAATAGGTTATATTCACGACGACCGAGTGGTGTAGTGGTAAGTAACCTTGCCTCATCCGCCGAAGGGCCCAGGTTCGAGTCCTGGCCATGGCATTCATTTGTGTGATGAACACAGATGTTTGTTCTCGGGTTCTCGGGTTCTCGGTATTTATATATTTATGTTTAATCTGGGTGCCCTTCCCTGTATGGTCATTCATATCACAAGACCTGCTTACTTTGGGGCCACACAGTTGGTGTGTTTGTTTGGAGATTTATTATTATTATTGTTATTACTATTATTATTATATACGTTTTGTCAACTCGGTTTAAAATTTCTGTTCTGCCACATTACAAGGACAATCTCAACTTTCAAACGAAGTAATAATTATTTTATGTATTTCAGAAAGAAATCAATCCTTTGACATTATAGAATATTCCAATACGTTTCATAAAATCATAATGTTACCATCATTAAGTATTAGAATAATCAATATTATTTAGCCATATAACTGTGTCATTTAAATAAATGGGTTGGAGGGCCAGGTTCTAATATTTGTCTCTCGCTTACACTCTGTTGCAAACAGTTGTACAGTCAACAAAAAAAATCAATCAATTTAGGTTTTTTTGGACAACGTTGCTTCAATTTGTTCTAGTTTAGGTGTACTTTTATTTTTTATTTTAGTGTATTTTCCTTACAACAGATGAACTTTTATATATGTCTTTTATATATAAATAATAATTATACTTTATTGCAGGTCCAAGAATCTCGGTGGAGTGTCGATGGTAGACCTGTCCATGGACGACTTCCGCGGCCTGTGCACCGGTGACAAGTACCCACTCCTCAGAGCTGCAAAGTACAGGCTTTAAACTGCACAATTTTACTTAAGATTCTCGTTACTCCGACGTATTCAACTCCCTAGTATTGTATTAACTCTACACCAAATATTAGAAGCAACGTTAAACTTATCAGAACCTCACTAGTCTGGCAAGATCTGGCATATTAAATGTATTGACACCTATATACCAACGAACTTACTTTATAAGAAACGTGTTGTTGAATGAATAAAAGTCTAGAATGTATAATTTTCAAATCTAAAGGAATTGGGAAGAAATTGGAAATTTAGAGGAAAATATATAATTTTTTTTCCTAAGTTCGTTGGTATATAGTTAAGAAACAAGTTATTTTTAGAGTACTCATGAAATTAAGATGTTTTTAAAACAAAATGCGGTCTTTTATTCTTCACTAGACTATGACTCCCTTCATCTTTTAATTCTTAGGTTCATACGGATTAATTTTTGTGTAATAATAAGAAAACGGTGCGCCACCTTAATGACCCGTCTCCGTGGAACCACCAATCGAATCCTGGGCGTGTTCGTAGACCGGTGGGACTCCCCAATGCTGCGTCATTGGGTGCAACTACACAACCGTTGATAGTTTAATTAAATTAATTATTTATTTTATCACTATATTTTAATATTAATTTTGAATTCATGCATAATAACAATAGGTCAAATTGTTACTAACAAAATATGGACAACGGTCTGAAATAAATGATTTACCATTATTATTATTATTAATAATGGATAGGGGAGAAAGATATTTTCTCTAATTTTGACTAATGCTTTAAATCGATTTCGTATATTATTTTGACGTGAAATTGGGTGCCTGTCGATCTGATAAATGGGTTAATGCCCATACAGCCACAATATGTTTTCAACACTAAACAATGGTTACAATTATTGTAAAGGTTAATTAAGTTCTACATGAGTGTCATAAAATGAAGCCTGGCGTGACGAACAAGAGATATATTTTATGCAAGTGATGTTACTTCTCCCAGTATAAAGGCAGTTGATTCGTTACTATAGTCTGGTCTCAAAGTATCGTGCACAGTCATTTGGTTCTAAAGAACCTCGAAAGATTTTCCGGGACTTTTGAAAATGTGTTATTTTATTGATTTCAATTTGTTCTTTCCAAACTTCAACTTTGGCGCCTCGTATCTTTACCGCTCGCGGCACCATATTAGACAAATAGCGCGTATGAGCAATTTTGCGACACTATCTCCCATCTGTCTCATTTCATGATAAAACATTCAGGACAAAATGAAACTAAAGAATATTTAGCTTTAATTCTTAGATATTTAACTATTTATGTTGTAACTTTTTTCTCGTAAAGTCAGCCGTTTTGGCGCTGGTTAGTGTAGTTCAATACGCGTTTTAGCCAAAAAACCTATTTTCCACTCCACTTTCTTTCACCACGGCTGTTATATACAAAAATTGCGTACTTCCCTTCACTTGGCTATTAACGTCAATCTAATATTTCATTTCACCATCTTATGGCTAGACTTTTTTTAAACATGTTATCAAATGTAAAAATAACATATCACTGTGTAGTACACAAAGTTTGTGTACCTTTATTAATTAGGTACCCTTAATAATCACTGGAGGGACTGGAGGGATCAGCCTCTCCCAACTCAGGGGTGGCATCCGACAATGGTAGGCCATCACGCCTACTGCGGGTTGGCAGACTTACCAACTCAGGGGTGGCATCGGAGAATTGTAGGCCATGACGCCTACTGCGGGTGGCAGAATAACCAACTCAGGGATGGTGTCAGACAATTGTAGGCCATCACGCCAACTGCGGGTTGGCAGACTTACCAACTCAGGGGTGGCGTCAGACAATCGTAGGCCATGACGCCTACTGCGGGTTGGCAGATTTACCAACTCAGGGGTGGTGTCAGACAATTAGGCCATCACGCCTACTGCGACGTCGACAGTTCTATTCTGCCATCTATTGGTGTGGTAACACCCTTAAATATTCTTCCACAAATTTTAAAGTTGAAACTAAACTCCACTTCGACAATTAAAAAAAAAGAGAAAATGTGACATAAATACGAGCTCTTGCCGCCACCCGCTTTGTCAACTTATGCAAACTAAAAAATCACGTCCAAACGTGTTAAGTGAGAAGCCCCGCCCACCTACTTATACGAAAAATATTATAGAACGAATCCTAATCTACTTAATCACTTGCGTACTAAATTTTAAGTTACCACTTGTCACTTAATTGATTGCTTACACGCAACTTTTTACTTAATTTAATTTAGTTAAAATTTAGTTACCAACTTAACCACTTAACGCCATTTAGGACAGAAATTCCAAAAACGCGTTACTATGCGTTTGCTCACTTAATCCGAGCGCCTGAAATAAAAGTTCCATGGCTAAAAAATAAAAGTGATAAATACAATCGCTGTTTTCTTGTCACTATCGAAATTTTAGTGTGGCTTTACTAAATGTTTTAAATTTTTATTTTTGACATTTTCTAAAGACCTTGAAATATAAGATTATATATAAGACCCAATACACAATCAAGTCAAGTTGACTTTTCATAGTTATCAAGACTTCTATCAAGAGAAGATAAATATCGTAAAAGTCTTATCAAGTTTCAGTTTCAAGTTTTTTACTATCAAGAGAAGAAAAGCATCCTAAATCAAGTTTTCAAGTTTATCAAGAACAAGCTCACCTACAAGCAATCGCTTTCTCATCTGATAAATCTTACTTATCAAGATGGAATCCATTGTGGAGACTCAACAGCAATTGGCAGAAGCAATGAGGAAGGCGCTGTCGAATATCAAGAAAGATGGCCCTGATCGCAAGACTGACAAAAACGTAAAGAGACGTGTCGAGATGTTGGACACGAACTGGACGCAGTTTCAACGAAATCACGACGTTTTAACTCTACACCCGAACCCAGAACATTTTACGAGCTTTTTTATGGTATATATATTTACACGCATGTATATAAATGACCTTTACCGACTAAAAATTAAAAATTCTAAAATAATAACTTTTGCAGATGACACATCCTTGCCTTTCACTGGTAAAACATGGGAGAAAGTATTCGAAAATGGCCAACGAGGTTTTGATATAGTTATAAATTAGCCAAACAATAATTTGCTTAGTCTCAATGTGGAAAAAACCAAATATATTATATTTTCTTTAAAAAATACGGAACCTACCACTTTTTCCAATCGTTATATAGTTTCCCACACCTGCGAAAGATCCATTACTAAAAAATGTTGTTGTGTTAACATACAAAGAACTCAAACTATAAAATACTTAGGTATTACAATTGATAATAAACTTAATTTTAACAGCCATATATCTTGCGGCAAGAACACGTAAATTGATAGTAATTTTTAAGAATCTTCGGCATATAGTGGACCAAGGACTGATCAAAATGATATAATCTTGCCTTATGCCAATCAACACTAACTTATTGTATAACGTCATGGGCACGGCAAGCTAGAATAGGGCTCAAAGATTGCTTTTAAAAGTAAGCTACTTTCTATCGTATCATCATCCAACAATAGATTGACAAAGTTGCGAAAGTCTTAACAGTCCGGCAGCTATTTGTACTCAACACTGTGATCAAAAAACACTCTCAGATCACCTTTCAATCTGATAAAATACATAACCTTTGTAACAAATTAAATAGAGTCCTGTCAATCTACTCACTCCCAAAGAATAAATGTAAAATACGCATAAAAGAATACCTACAAAATCTAGACTACAATGCAACAGAAACATTATTAAACTATTTACCACTCAACGTATGACTAACGAAATGCTAAATCGAAAATGGTCACAATGTATCACCCATATAAATAAGGTCTTTACCTATGAAACTGCCGTTTTGCCGTACTGGCCATTTCAAATGAAAATATTTTTTTTTTTGACTGATAATTCTAATTTCAAATTAATTTTATTTGACAAACATGGAATTCTTTTTCTAAAAGTCATTTGTTTAATAGTTAGTGTTTTGTTTTCAACGCGTTCGAACATTTTTCGTCATCATGGATAAGTTAAAAATTCGAGTAATTATGGAGTATGAGTACCGTCGTGGCAGCAAAGCGGCACAAGCGGCACGCAACATCAACGACGTTTACGGAGCGAACACTACAAACGAACGCACTACCCGTTATTGGTTTACCCGCTTCCGTTCTGGAAATTTTGACCTGAAAAATGAACCCCGTGGTCGTCCGAAAACTTTGGTCGACAATGACGAATTAAAGGCAATTGTGGAAGCTGATGAAACTCAATCCACGGCTGAATTAGCAGCAGCTTTCGACGTTAGCATCAAAACAATATTGGTCCATTTGCGTCAAATTGGCAAGGTAAAATGCTTGACAAATGGGTACCCCACGAACTCAATGACCGCCAGCGCGAAGTACGCGTGGAGACGTGCCTTGCACTGCTCAGCAGGCATACAAATGAAGGAATTCTGAACCGCATTGTTACTTGTGACGAGAAATGGATCCTGTTTGACAATCGTAAGCGCTCGGCAAGTTGGTTGGACCCTGGTTCAGCACCCAAACAATGCCCTAAACGAAAACTTACCCCTAGAAAAGTGATGGTCACTGTTTGGTGGTCTAACGCGGGTGTAATTCATCACAGCTTCTTGCTAAACGGGACAAGCATTACTGCAGATGTGTACTGTGAAGAACTGAACATAATGATGGAGAAGCTCGCACGTCTCCAACCAGCTTTGGTCAATCGTTCGGCTCCACTGCTCCTGCACGACAACGCGCGACCTCATACTGCACAGCAGACGGTCTCCAAGCTACAAGAGTTGGGGTTGGAAGTTCTCCGTCATCCGCCGTACTCACCAGACCTTGCGCCTACAGACTTCTACTTTTTCCAGAATTTGGATAACTTCTTGGCGGGAAAAAAATTCCTTACCCGATAGGCAGTACAAAATGCCTTTGAAGAATTTGTTGCCTCCCGTCCAGCTGATTTCTTCCAGAAAGGCATCAATAAGCTACCAATGCGTTGGCAAAGATGCATTGATTGCATGGGTGATTATTTTGATTAATAGAAATAAAAAATATATTAAAAAATTACGCTTCATTTATTTCGTGAAAAACGGCAATTTCATAGTAAATACTTAAATGTAACGTATATAGCTTTTTATAATACATATATAAGGAGTCAAACAACTTTAACACTTACACACACACACACTCACACACACACACACACACACACACACACACACGCACGCACGCACATAAAATTTGGACATGTTTACAACGCTTCATATTAGGACAGAAGGCTGCTAAATAAATAAAGGATATACATTTTTTTTCTCAACGTTTACAAAATGTAAAAGGTTTAAAACTTATATAAATTAAACTTGTGTAATATTGAAGTTAATCATTACTTACTACCAAAATACCTAATTATCAGAATAATATTAATAAACAAACAAAAGCATGCAAAATAATTATTTATTTATCCCGGCTATGAAAAAAGATATTATAAGTTTATAAGACTTAAATCTTAGAACTTGGTCCACACGTCATTTTAAATCTACCGTCAAAGCATTAATTAATTAAATTCATCGAATATTGTTTCAAAACTGATAATTGTACTAGACGTTATTTACTTCTACCCACCCTACAATACATAATTTTTTTCTGGGCTTTTTGATTCGAGCCTGTAAATTGTTATCTTGATTTTTAGGCCTTTGATTTATATAAATATAGTTTAAATTTATTTACAGAAATCCACAAAGATATATATTTGTTTTACCTTTATTATTTTGTTAAATAGGTTCCTTGAAAATCATTATTTTAATTAATATGGGGGCGAGGACCTGGTGTACCGTAATACAGGATTTGGCCTACTTCGGGCACCAGCTCCTCACTATACTAGATTTTACTAAAAATAGCCATATATGTATTGCTTATGAATTGTTTTAATATTAAGTATGTTGTGAGGAGAAATAAATAAACTTTATTATTATAACTGTCACATAAATATATTTAAAGACTTATACGTCTCACTGTTTTTTGTCCTTAGTCTCTCCAATGACGATCTACTTTTGTTGCTGTTTTCTTTGTTATTTCGTAGATGATATCTCGGGTCCTTTGATAGAGTTGGTCGTCACCGCTGTGGGCGTAATATTTCAAACGCACGTCTGTATGTTTCTAAAGCTCTGTATTGGAAACGTTGCGAATTTTGTCCATGTCATATACTTCGATTTTCACAAGATGACTCACATTTAAGCCGTCATCGTCATTAGTTGATGTGTAGCTTACACCACCCCCACTACAATGCCCGACGCATAATGACAACTTAACACCCTTCTTCTTCCTTTTCGGTTTTTCAAAAACGTTTCGAAGTTTTTTTGCCACTCTTTTGCAACCGACGTTTTGGGTATTTATCTTGAGCGGCGGTAGAGTGATTTCTTCGTCTTCGTCTGGAGTGTCAGGAAAGTAATAACTTTTTAATGTAAAATTATCTTGATTCTGAAACAAAAGTACAGAACAAAATTGATAAGTTTGTTAAGTTACATTGAAATAAAACAGACATGTATCTCTATCAAAGAATTTAAATATTAAATGGTTCCATGAAAACATACACAGTTTGAAAACACAAACTGCGCAATGAAGAAAGTAGTAAATCGAATAAGTGGCCTCATAAAAATTACTGAACCTTGTTAAAATCATAAGGCAATATTACAACTCTAGCGACCGAAGTATGAGTAATAAAAACACATTTTTATTACACAAATAGAAAAGGAATAAAAAATTTTATTAGCAATACTCACAGACATTTTGTGTAGCAGCGATGGAGGAACTTCTTACTGGGTAATAAATTTAAAGTTTTCATTCGCACAGGTAGATTTGAAATGTATGGATATATGAGCTCCCTTCGGTTTATATCGATTCAGAATGGATAAAAAAATTAGAAGAAGGAGGTGGTTTAATGTGTAAAAAATTAACTGTCGTCATGAGACTACAAATCGATAACCGAACAATAAAATGAATTAGGAAGCAACAAATTCTGTCCCGTTATTGTTTGTATCACAAGAATTCGTTTTTTGATACATAAAAACCCATTTTAACTTTCTAATTTTCCAAGAAACACCGACTTAAAATTCAACTGTCACATAAATATATTAGGTCTTTACCTATGAAATTGCCGTTTTTCACGAAATAAATGAAGCGTAATTTTTTTATATATTTTTTATTTCTATTAATCAAAATAATCACCAATGCAATCAATGCATCTTTGCCAACGCATTGGTAGCTTATTGATGCCTTTCTTGAAGAAATCAGCTGGTCCCGTCCAGCTGAAAAGGCAAAGGCTGAAAGGCAACAAATTCTTCAAAGGCATTTTGTACTGCCTGTCGGGTATTGAATTTTTTTCCCGCCAAGAAGTTATCCAAATTCTGGAAAAAGTAGAAGTCTGTAGGCGCAAGGTCTGGTGAGTACGGCGAATGACGGAGAACTTCCAACCCCAACTCTTGTAGCTTGGAGACCGTCTGCTGTGCAGTATGAGGTCGCGCGTTGTCGTGCAGGAGCAGTGGAGCCGAACGATTGACCAAAGCTGGTTGGAGACGTGCGATCTTCTCCATCATTGTGTTCAGTTCTTCACAGTACACATCTGCAGTAATGCTTGTCCCGTTTGGCAAGAAGCTGTGATGAATTACACCCGCGTTAAACCACCAAACAGTGACCATCACTTTTCTAGGGGTAAGTTTTCGTTTAGGGCATTGTTTGGGTGCTGAACCAGGGTCCAACCAACTTGCTGAGCGCTTACGATTGTCAAACAGGATCCATTTCTCGTCACAAATAACAATGCGGTTCAGAATTCCTTCATTTGTATGCCTGCTGAGCAGTGCAAGGCACGTCTCCACGCGTACTTCGCGCTGGCGGTCATTGAGTTCGTGGCGTACCCATTTGTCAAGCTTTTTTACCTTGCCAATTTGACGCAAATGGACCAATATTGTTTTGATGCTAACGTCGAAAGCTGCTGCTAATTCAGCCGTGGATTGAGTATCATCAGCTTCCACAATTGCCTTTAATTCGTCATTGTCGACCAAAGTTTTCGGACGACCACGGGGTTCATTTTTCAGGTCAAAATTTCCAGAACGGAAGCGGGTAAACCAATAACGGGTGGTGCGTTCGTTTGTAGTGTTCGCTCCGTAAACGTCGATGATGTTGCGTGCCGCTTGTGCCGCTTTGCTGCCACGACGGTACTCATACTCCATAATTACTCGAATTTTTAACTTATCCATGATGACGAAAAATGTTCGAATGCGTTGAAAACAAAACACTAACTATTAAACAAATGACGATTTTAGAAAAAGAATTCCATGTTTGTCAAATAAAATTAATTTGAAATTAGAATTATCAGTCAAAAAAAAAATATTTTCATTTGAAATGGCCAGTACGGCAAAACGGCAGTTTCATAGGTAAAGACCTATTATTTAAAGACTAATGTACAATTTGACATATTTAGAAAGATAAATTACTCTACCACCCAATGAGTTGAAATGACTTCTTCATAAACAGCCTTAACAAAGAAACCCTTACTATTCTGTAATTTCTATAGGTACGTGACATTTCGCATAAAATTAAAAAAATATAAAGTTAAACATAATATTTGATATGCTTTAAGAAGATTAATTATCTTAGCTCTCAATAGGTGGTAACACTAACAAAGAAATCCTTACTACTCGTATATTTCAGGGAAATTATAAGTCAAGCCACAAATTTCTTTATATGCCGCGTGATCAAATTTCTAATTTTATAACTAAGCCACTTAAAAATTTAAGAGCCTCTAATGCATTAATTCGCTTTTTTTGCAACGCCTACTAAATATTCTGTAGAAACCGTAGTAGTTAAATTTGGTAAGGTTAATGTTAGATTGTAATTATAAATCTAACATTAACCATAATTTATTAAACCATAATCGAAATTAGATGACAATTCAAAATTTTATAGCAAAAATATCATGCGACAACATATTTTTTGTGGCTTACATAGTGTAGTTCAGACGCTCGCAAATTGTGGCTGACTATCAAATTACTCAAATAGGTACTTTGATCTACAACCCGTTCAAAGTTTTAATATAAAAACCAGCATTGTTTAAATGTAAATTTAGTTGCTCAAACTATGTAAATCATATCTAGAGCCCGCGAATCCCTACTATCATCTTGAAACAGGTCATTTCGGATTTTCGAGGGATGTTGACCTCCTCCTGAATTAATCAAATACATATCGCGAACCCGCGGACCTGATTAGAAATAATAATTTATTCAGTTGGAAATCTAATTGGACAAGAGGTGAATTTAAGTGAGAATTTGTTATTAATATTCAGATCATTGCCGCATTCATGAAGTTGGCGTCTAGACGCCACTTCGACAATGCTCCCCACCATCCCAACCCGCTGGTCAATAAGCCATCTGAGTACTCAGCCAACCCAGACGCTGTGGTTCGTTTTAGGCGTTCGTTAATAGATCCCGACGATGCTATTACAACAAGAAACGCCGGTGTTCCAGTTAGAAATAGGGCAACACGGCATTCGAACCGCCTAACCCAATGGTGGGTCGGGCTAACTTGCGACCTAAACTACCACTGGTTCGGACCCTTCCGAACAATATTCGACGTCCTAAGCCGAGGTCCGTGCCCTTTCGGGTGCCTTTAGGCATATCATATGTAGGAGTAGTTGAAGTTCCAGCTAAGCACTGTCAGCGCTAAACTACAAATTCCGGTGAAATTAATAAGGCCCGTAGGGCCATAAATATACTGTTACTTTATTACGCAGCAGTTGTTTTAAAATCAAAAATAATAGAAGTATTGTATGTGGGATTTCATCAACCTTTTGGGCTCGTGTTGCATGTGCTACAATAGTCTTAATAAATCCACGACACCAGTCTCGCCCATGAGGGCGAAGCATAATCAGTATTTTCCGACTACGGGTTAGCAGTCTTTACTTGCCTTTGAACATACATAACTTTACTTCTACATAACTTCTTAGGGGTGAAATTAATGTAAGTACTGCAACGTTTGCTTGTGCCGTATTTATTAAAAGAGGTTATTGCACAAACAAACTTGCCGACATTTATGACTGGCAACTTATGGGTCTGTCATTATTTGATTTTTATTTGTAAAATGTAAAATATAGAGAATATCGAAGATTGTTCTAGATCATTCCTTGACGGAATTCCTTACGGAATTCTATTGCGGGCTTCGTCCCCAAAATAGTCTAATAATTATTCTTGTATGTTATTTTAAAATAGATTCATTTTAAATAAAAGTGGATTAAAAGTTAAAGTGTTTCTTTCCTATTAGTTAGGAAGACCTCCCTAGGTTAGATTAGGTCCATCCCGGGTACCGAACCCCGAGATGGTGGAGGCGCCGCGCAAAGTGTAGTGTTGTGTTTTGTGTTTTATTTCAGCTATATACCCCACTGAGTATAGCGGAAAGAAAATTGTAGAAGCCAAGATCCATCTGAATACCAGGAATAAAGTAAAGACTCTAAAAGTGACGACGCTTTACGGCAAATAAAAGAATTATAAAGATATATATATGAGAAGATTATAAAAATAGACATGAATTTAAATAAGTACTCTGGCATTTCTACAGTTTTGGTGAGTGAATTTTTAGCCCAGTTCGAGGTAATTGCGGCATTACATAAATACAACGATGAAAGCAAGAGGCTAATTATACAAACATATTTAGAAGGACCTGCGTTGTATTTTTATAAAACGATAATTGATACATGCGAAACGTTCGACGAAATTAGAAAAAGATTTATAGAAGAATTTGGCAGAGAAATAGATCATGTGGCTAATTTTTATTCACGAAAGCAACAAGCCAACGAAGAACTAATAAACTATTATTACGCGTTGGACATGTGTGCAAACAAAGCTGGTACCACAATTACAGAAAATATTTTCATACATCATTTCCTGAAAAATTGCAAATACACATACAAATGCCGACTAGCGTCTCAAATCTATACAAATAAAAAAATGTTAAAAGAAACGATCATGCAGATGCACGAAATGTTCACTGGAAAGCAGGAAGAAAATTTATATCTTCAAGACAACGTACAGATGTCACAAGAAATACCAGTAAATTCTACAACACCACCGAGGAGTGAGAAGGAAGATTCTCAAAGGTTAACTAACATGGACTATGGGAACGCGAGAGGAAAATTCTTAAATAATAACAATCGATCTCCATATAATTTAACAAGAACACAGGATCGAGGTGATTCATCCAACGGGCGAGGAAGGAATTTCAAACTTCAACTGGCGTCAGTTAGACAGCTTTGGACATTATTGATGCCGATTAATCAAGACAATATTATATGTAAGTGTAGTCCCAATATTAAAGTTAAAATTAGAGAAAGATTTATCTCAGCTTAACTTGATACAGGCGCTTCAGTATCTGTAATATCTCAATTATTATGTAATCAATTAAATATTACAATACATAAGGTTGAAGATATAAAAATCCGAGCCGTTAATGGTAATCGAATGAATATAATTGGTAAAATACAAATATGTTTGGAGATTGAACATGTTGTGTATATACAGAATTGTTATGTGGTTGATAAAATTGAAAGAAATTTAATTCTCGGACAAGACTTTCTTCAGAAGTCTGATGCAGTATTAGATTTTAAAAAAGGTCATGTTCAATTTGTAAATAATATTTGTAAATTTATTAGAAATAATGAAATTAATAATCTTAATAATAATGATATTATCCAGAATACCCTTCAGGTTATATAAGTATTGTCAGATAAAGGTTCCATGTTTACGTCAAGGTTAATTAAGTCTTTATTAAGGCAATATAATATAAAACATTCCTTAGCTACCACTATGCACCATCAAACATTAGGTTTAGTAGAAAAATTGAATCAAACCATTTCATATTCATTAGCTAAATATGTAAACCAAAGTCAAAGGGATTGGTGTCAAATTTTACCTTTTATAATATATGCTTATAACTGTTCAAAACAAGCTTCAACTAAATTTTCTCCTTATTATTTAATGTTTGGTAGAGAACCTGAAGTTCCGTTTGATAAAAGGTTGAATCCTAACTGTAATATGACGTTCAACAAAAAAAAGATACTTATATAAGTGCAGTGAATCAAGCCAGAGAAAATTTAAGGAAAGCTCGTTTAGTACAAAAAAGATCGTACGATAAAAAGGCTTCTAATATTAAACTTCGTGTAGGACAATTAGTTTTGTTACATTGTCCAAAAAGAATATCAGGTAAAAGTCGAAAACTTAGTCGACCATATAAAGGTTTATTTCGAGTGTTACGATATATAGGATGTGACAATTATCTTGTAAAAAAAATACAAAATAACCAAGAACTAATTGTACTTGTGAATAGATTGAAACCATATAATATTCGGTAAAGTAAAACTAATGATAAAACTATGTCTATATTTATATATATAAAATAAAGTTTTGTATATACATTTATGTATTGAAATATTACGATAATATTATGATTCCTTTATTCTTAGAATTAATAGAGTAAAAATACACATTTAGGTGTACAAGTATATATATATCGTTCATTTGTAGATATGCAACGGTTAGAATTTCGTTGGAGTTTTAGAATAATATAAGAAACTAATATTTTTTTTTTTCTCAAGTTCTATGTACACTTCACAACGCAATGTTCCGAGATGATATATATTCTGCAAAGCCGATCCAAACAGCATCACTAAAAAAGGAGATGCAATGGATGGACGATGCAGATAAAAGAAAATAAGGAAAAGGTTTTTACATAAAATATATTGAGATAAGAGGGTATTTTATTTAATGATTTAATAAATTAATTTTAAATACCCGAAGAGACACCTCTAAGGAGCGGCAGGTACACGCGGCACGTATTTACCGCGCTGCATTTTATTTACGAATCATAAATATACGTGTAGTGCCAATGCTCTAAAGAAATCAATTTTCAAAGACTAAAATAACACTATAGATAATGTGCACGTTTAATTTGAGCCACGCCTAATAATCTCCATAAGAGAGAAGGTGATAGCCGATTTAGCTATGCGGCCAAAGTTTACGAGTATATATAATATTCTGATATTGATGTCTGTGGGTCAACACGCGGATGTAGAATAGGATCCTCAGTGGGATTAAATAATAAAAGGGTTGTGATGGAATAGGTAATGTATTTTAAACGTTATTGGTATAGAATTTTGTCAGGTGTATTACGGTGCATTTTGAAAAAGTTCTCTACATTGCGTTGTGAAATATTAATTTTTAATTTATAGGTATCATTCTGGGTTAAGTAAAATACTTTGGATCCGATTTTATGATCTATTCATAGGTAAGTTTGTCCGGTAATAGTTAGGCAGGTAAAATCTTAATATTTAGGTAGGTAATGTTTAAATTTTCGAAAGTTACAAACTTTCAAATAAACTTTTAATCATTCAGAAAAGTTTAAATTTAATATGACAGTTCATGTCAAACGTGTTTGTTTTGCCAACTGAATGATAATGTTTGATAATATAATTTGATTAATTTAGTATTAATTTTAATATAAATGGGATTAATTAAATTTACTTTTATTGGGATATTAATATATTTATTACTTATCAATCAATTATAATTATAATTTGATTGTATTCAATGGGTTATTTTAACAATTGTTGATTAATTTAATAATAAATATTGGTTATTTGAACTTGCGTATGATTGTGTAACGTAAATAATTAATATGGGGTTGTTGATTATATTCATGAATTGTATGAGAAATTAAAATAATTTACACTGTTTTATTTAGATATTAATTAACCAGCCGGGATCTTGGCTGATTTTCATCAGGTTTTGTGGCTAAGGCTCTATTGATGGAGAATAAATACAATAAGATCATTTTTGGTGTAATAAGATGTTGTGGTTTAAACATGATCAAGTGTGTATATTCCTATCGGTAGGGGGCTCATCTGAGAGTAATCCCGATTAATGTATATGGTCCTGATTTAAGTAGGGTCGTTATTTAAGAATGAAATGTATATAGGAATTTATTTAATCAGCTTCACTAATTAAATAAATTAAACAAGAGGGGCGATTGCAACGTTTGCTTGTGCCGTATTTATTAAAAGAGGTTATTGCACAAACAAACTTGCCGACATTTATGACTGGCAACTTATGGGTCTGTCATTATTTGATTTTTATTTGTAAAATGTAAAATATAGAGAATATCGAAGATTGTTCTAGATCATTCCTTGACGGAATTCCTTACGGAATTCTATTGCGGGCTTCGTCCCCAAAATAGTCTAATAATTATTCTTGTATGTTATTTTAAAATAGATTTATTTTAAATAAAAGTGGATTAAAAGTTAGTGTTTCTTTCCTATTAGTTAGGAAGACCTCCCTAGGTTAGATTAGGTCCATCCCGGGTACCGAACCCCGAGAGTACCTATTTTAATTTTCATAAATTGTTCCGCATGACCGTCTTACTTATAAGTAAATCGTCATCAGTCTTTGCTAGCCGGAACTTCTTTATGTTTAGGTACTGGCCAATATTACGTAGGCAATTCAGAAACTAACCTCCGGTTGATTGAAAAAAATACACCAAGTTAAGTAAAAATATTTTAATATATACATCTTACAACTACATCTTTGCACTATTTTTCGACATAGTCTCCATAACGATTGAGGCACTTATCGTATCTCTTCACAAGCTTTGAAATTCCTTCTGCATAAAAATCACCGTATTAAAAATCTGAAGTCATGTGTAAACGAAACTAATGAGTATGACATTCCTTATCGCATGCTGCGATTATTATAAAAAACAATATTTTTAAAAGGTAAGTATAAATTGAAGTATTAAATATCATGGCGGAACATTGGAGCATTATACTACAATTAATTATTTTGTTTAACAGTAATATATCGCATTCTTCTCATGTTAATGTAAAGTGGCATAATAGCGAAAGTTACGATGATCTTCTTTTCTCAAGCAAAGAATTTAATAAAAAGCACCAGAAACCCTACGAAACTTTAAGAACAGATTACGAAGCGGACCATTTCAAACAATTCTTTATCAAAAATGAAACAGCCCAAATTGATAAAATTAATAAAAAAGTGGTGGATATTGACGAATTTAGCTCCCCGTTTGTTTTAAATAAAAATAAAAAGAGGCCAAAGCAAGTAAGTGAAGAAAACATTGATGCTAGGGAGGAAACAAAGGTTAAAGGGTTATCAGCTTTAAGACAAGGGCGCCCTTTAACAGGCCAAGGTAAGTTGATTACAATGAGTTGTTATTGCAAAGTTGAAAGAAATATAAATTGATTTGCAATTATTAGTTATTTAAGTAACATGATACGTAGCTACTTATTTTGCCCAAGATTTCGGTATTTAAAACACATACCTATTATAGGTAATAGACATATGTTCAACACGTGAAACTCACGTTACAAGTTCAAACTGTTCGTGTTCCTCAATACCACTTATTAGATACCTATTCATTGAGAAGTATTTTCAAGTTGCTATTACACAAAATATTTTTAAATAATTTTATTGCTTTTCCTGATTAGGGATATGCACATCATAACCTAATAACTACGACAAAAACAAAGCGCCTCATACATTTTCAAATTATTTCCTAAAAGTGTAGTTGTACAACTTAAAGCTACTCCACATAATTGTATACTTATTCTGAAAGAATTTTCAGTGCCACTTTCTTCATATAACTGGACTGTGTGGTGTAAACTTCAACCCAACGGTTTTGCTTGTGTCCAAGGAGAACAGCTTGAAAAAAAGTAAGATGTTTAAATAAAAATCTAGGTTATTTACCTATAGGACCAGCAATAGTATGTGTAGGTATTTGCAATAATAGCGCTCTATTTCTCATCGAAGTGTCCAAATTACAAAGTACAAAGATGATATTGAAGAGAAAGAAATTCCAGGACAGTAGTTAGACGTCGGATGTTACGTGTGCTTTACGAAACAACTGCTGTCTATTCTTAACAGCAGTCCTTATATCTTTCTTCACACTGACCTGGTCACAATTAGCTTGGTATTTTGAAATGTCTACAAGGTGCTCCAAGAGTTTCACTTTTGTCTTTGAAGTTTCTTGTTTTCAGTTCAATGCGGGGACGCATCTTAAGGCGAAGCTGTAACTCACAGCGCTCTGCCATAGGTGATCATTTACCGCTCAAAGAGGTAGCTTAGGAATGCTGGCAAGCATGGAGTTGTTGCGCGAAATAAAAGCCTAATTTATTATATAATTCTGTAAAATAATAATGTGAAACAACTAGAGATCATCTTGTATACATTTCTCAAAGGCTTTATCTGCTAAAACTGGCGTTATTTCATTTGAGACAGCCACCGCTCATCATATTGTGTAGGAGCTTGCTAACACTTTGCGAACTAAGCCGCAATACATGCTGAATCTCTACATTTTAAATTGTCTATTATCTTCTAATAAATTTAATAGTGCAAAGTGTCCCTGAACATGTGCGAAGGAACAATTTCTTGCAGTCCAACAGTCAAATGGCACGCTTATTTACCTGTGTCCTTAAAAATAAGTAGATTTAGCCACAAACGATCTAATAAGCTATGCTGTGTGAAAATACGCAGTGAAGCTGTGAAAATTGTGTGACTCTTTCCACCAGAGATTTGCTGAAATAGCAGGATAGAGTTGATTTAAATGCAATAAACACCAAAGTCATGAAAATAATCATATCCCCGGAAATCGCTAAGCATTTTTTGCCGAAAATAGTTTGTAGTGTGTATATATGTATCAATATAATGTACTAATTTTAACTCTTACAGTCAGTCAATAAATTGTCGTTGCGCATATAAGTTAAACCCCCAATCGACCATCATTGCAGGGCGGCCCTGCCAGTACTGCCTTGCGGCAGTACTTCAGCACGGGAGCATGTTTAAAATATTATGAAATTTTAGTAGTGCAATAATAGTTTAAGAAGATTTGTAAAGTTTTAAGACAATGAAAAAATATAAAAGGTGTAATGAAAAGGATTTTTTGAAAAAAAAAACTAAAAAGAGACTGTAAAATGACTACTGCCAGATTGGAGAAATAAATTCAAAGGTTACTGTGAAAAAAAGCGCAATAAAGATTGAAACTTTTATTCAAATTTGATTATATTGATTATTATAGTGGCTAAAAACATTTACATTTTTCATATATTTACAATTTTCAAATTTTCTCTTTGGCATGTAAGGTCGTACCAGTTATGAAATTGCTACTATTTAACATGTTATTTCGAAATCAGGATTTTTCTTTGCAGTTAGCTTCATAGATGAAATGAGCAATTAAAAGCGATCAAATATATAATAATAACTTCAAAAAAAAGCTTTTTTATAAAACCTAGTTATTTTACCACTTGAGAAAAGCTTTTCCTGTTTCATGACATAGACCTATTTTTTCATAACTTCTAAAAAGAAAAATTGTTAAGATTATTAAAAATATATAGATTACTTTACATTCTAATGATAAGAAACCACGAGTTTCTTTGGAAGTAGTCAGCAGTTTGTCGTTTGCAGTTGCATACTCCTTCAACGTATGCGCGTTAGGATAAGTTTCTTCAAACTATACAGTTTTCCAAGAATATGTTATATCATATTAATTAAAATGTGTAGTTATAACAGCAATTGATCGTTCTTCGTAATATTTTTTTAGCTTTCCTGAAGAAGTTTTCGAAGTGTTTTCTTTTTGGTCATCAAGGTAAGGTTATTAGCAGTTGTATCGCATGTGTTTTCCCCTAGCAACGTATGTATATGTTGGGTAACTTTGAATTGAGGTCTAACTTTGAACAAAGTTGTGAAAAAGATTTATGATTTTTTTTAACGTTTGTTCAACGTTTCAATATCGGGACTGCGTAAATCGAATTTCCAAAATGTTTTGTAGCAAATGCGAAGTAAATAAATAAACTCTCAATGTCATAATTTTGTAAAATACCCACCTTTCCGTACTCAAGTTGTTGGAGGTGTTTAGTGCTTGAAATCGTGATTAAAAATATAAAACTTAATATAACCAGGTATGTTTTTGTGTTTTTCTGTATGAATTAGTTTATATATTATCATTGTGAAATCGTTATCCGTTTTGATGTTAAATATTGTGTGAAACTGATAAAGTTTTGAGTACGTTCAAAATCAAAGTTATTTGGATAATATTGAATGCTTCAAAGTTACCTGTATCCTAAAAATACTATTTTGCATAACTTTAAATATTCGCATAATGTTGCTCAGTTCTCATAACGATATTTTTTCCACTAAATTGGTCTACTTTGATTTGTATGGGAAGACAAAGCGATCTATCACATTTATACATCAGTGTAGATGTAATAATTCATAGATTAGGTTTCCATAATAAAAAGTGATCATTTATTTATACCCAAACCTTACAATATTCCAATTTAAAGGTTTTTACACCTTATAAAAAATATATTGAAAGTTACCCAAAACTCATGAGCTCCAAACTTTGAGCAAATTGTTGAATTTGACTTTTGGGGAAAATTGTGGGTAATTCTATTATTTTTTCCGTAAATTCATCATGTTATAAAAATAAACCAATTCAAAAGGACATTGTTCATTCAAAAAAATAAAGATGTAATAAATATAAATCAGATGTACCTAATATCGCATTGAAACGAACGCGTCTTGAAACGGACTATTTAGATAATATGTTAATATTTTTTAACGAATTTTGTGTATTATTTGACTGTTGGCAGCACTGATACAATATAATATAATAATCCCCAAACAAACACACCAACTGTATGGCCCCAAAGTAAGCAGAGCTTGTGTTATGGATGACCATACAGCGAAGGGAGGGGGATCCCAGAATAAACATACATATATAAATATCAACAACCATGACCATGACCAAACTGATGACCATAGACAACCCCACATTTATATCAGTCGCCGCGGCCATTACTTTTGTTTACTTTTTCACGTTTTCTCAGAGCACTTGTTTCTGGTAGAAACGCGATTCAAATGAGAATAGGAACGTCAATGACCTCTATCTGAATTATGGTCTGCAAAGAAAACTATTTTTGCATAGAAATAACGATTTAGTTTACTTTATTTATCAGAGTATTATATCGAAAATAAAAGTTTCTAAAGAAAACTATATTCAAAGTAGAACTGTAACAGTTAATAATAAGGCACAAAAACAGAATTTTTAACTCTCACGGTTTTGAAATTTTGAGGTTGCTACCTTACAAATCTGATTTAAATCTAATCGAATATATTTGGCACCTAATTAAGCGTAGGGTGGCAGACAAGAACGTCAAAAGTTGAAAGTTTGACGCTAGAACCAACTGTTTGCTAAAATACTATTTAAAAAAAATGTTTTTTGCTTACGCTACCTAGCCGGTTCAAGTTGACGGCTATGACGTTACAATATGGCGCTAAGTTGGTCCTATTGTTACTTGAAACGCATAGTATAGTTGCAAATTGGCTTAAAATTTTATGTTAAGGCGAGTTAAAATTGTGATGGGTGTATTTTTTTAACATATACTCAAAATTAAATGGAACAGTAACTTATGATCTTATTAATACTTAATATATGTAATTTGATTACTTTAGTTTGAAAGGTTATTATTGCAATTAATTGGACAGGAACCGGCGCGTTGAAACGGACTTCCAGTTCAATGCATCAGTGGCCGTCCAGAGCTACATCATTTAATCATAAAAACGTAAACACTATGTTCTACGAAAATCTTGTAAAGATATTGAATGAAAAAAATTTTAACTTCACATGATTTGGAACCTAGACGAAACTTGATGTTCAACAGTGGCCAACTCACCAAAAGTAGTTGCTTCCCGGGGGTGTAAACAAGTTGGCCAGGTAACATCGGCAGAGAGAGGACAGTTAGTGACAATGCTCGGATTAATTAACGCTTCTGGTGGCACCATACCTCCGGTGTGCGTATTTCCTAGAGTTCATTTCAAAGAATGTATGTTACAAGGTGGACCAAAAGGGTTATTGAGGTCAGTCAACCCAAGTGGTTGGATAACACAGGAAAGTTTCTACAAAGCCATGACAGACTTTGTGAAATATGTGAAGCCATCTGAAGAAAACCCCTGTTTAAAACTTTGCGATAACCATTCTAGCCACATAACAATTGAAGTCGTCACTTTGGCTAGAGATAGTTAATAATATGACAATTTTAACGTTTCCTCCTCACTGCAGCCATCGCCTCCAGCCGCTGGATGTTTCTATTTATGGACGTTTTAAGGATCGTTTTAGGGAAGCCGCATTGATGTTATAGAATCCCGGCAACATAGTATATATGAATTGGCTCAATTTGCCAACACTGCGTATACTGCCGCATTTTCAATGAGAAATGCTATTGCAGGGTTCCAAAAACTGATATTCTTCCATTCAATAGAAATACATTTACTGCGGAAGATTTTTTAACATCTTTTGTCTTGGATAGACCTGAAGCCGAGATACATAATGCAGAGGTATCAACACATAATGCTCCTGGGCGTTCAGCAGAAATACCACCTACTTTCGATGTTCCCGAAACATCTACTGCTATCTCCTCTAACTTAACTCTACAAATGACAGGCTCAGATCCGAATCCACAGGTTTAACTCCTGTATCCGACCATATCCAAAAGCATTGCCTAGGAAGAAAACTCAAAACCGACCCAGGAAGATAAAGAGCACGGTTATAGCTGACATGCCTGAGAAGGACGCACTAATTGAAAAACAATCGGCTAAAAGAAAAATGATTCGGATATTATTTCTGAAGGGTCGCCATGTAATTTGCCATCTACTTTTACTTATGAGGCTAAGGGAAAACGCAAGGTGGAAGACACTGCTAAGAAAAGTAACAAAGATGACGACTGTTGCACTGTTTGTAATGGGGCTTATTTAAGCAGGAATGTTGATTGGCTTATGTGTACTATTTGTAAGAAATGGGCACACGAGACATGTGGCATAAAGGGAATGCGTAATTTGTTCAACCCTGGAAGTTCAACCCTGATACAGAGTGGGATCTTTCGTATAGTGCCTTCAAAACGATACTCTATCAGTTTAGTCTGGTGGATATCTACCTTTTATCTAGTCGTATCAATGCCAAATGTGACGCATTTGTAACCAGGAATCCTTA
This sequence comes from Marasmarcha lunaedactyla, assembly GCA_923062675.1. Classification (NCBI taxonomy): domain Eukaryota; kingdom Metazoa; phylum Arthropoda; class Insecta; order Lepidoptera; family Pterophoridae; genus Marasmarcha; species Marasmarcha lunaedactyla. The sequence continues at coordinate 14,587,902 of OV281339.1, read as the reverse complement.
ACCAGATGCAGTCGCAGTCGATGCGTTTACGATCGATAGGGCCTCTACGTATTTTAACCATCTCCTCCATTTTCCCTTGTCTTAAAATGTGTAAGAAAAATAATTGATTTGAATTGAAACAAAAGATTTAATTAACTCCCACAACAGCACCAAAGTAAAGCACTCCAGCCTTACCCTGGGTGCCGCGAGATGCTTCGGGCGGCATTCACGCTTCTCTGGCATACATGACTATTTGTCAATACAACGTCACGTTGATGTTATCGTGGGAGTTTTATAATTTACGTAATTATATGTTTTACAAAACCTGTTTTAGTAGTTTTTTTTTTAAAGAGCAATTTAATAAACGTTGTTCATTCGGTTCCTTAAATTCACACCGTTCAGCCTTGTCTTTTTTGTTAGGCGAAGATATGGGCAATGATGAGGCAAATTTTACAAGAACCATATAAAATGAAACCTATTAAAACGAAATACACATTTTCTTGGGATCCAATTTAGTTCTTAATCAGCTTTCTCTATGGACTCCTAATATTACCTTAACTTTAGAAAAAAATACCAAAGAGCTCATTACATAGTTAACGCTATGCGCCGGACATAGGATCCAGACATTATCTTTAATTTATTTAGAAAATATGGTTTTGCATCCGTACAAATAATCATAACATACATAATTAAAACCACAGCCCCAAATCGTGAACAACCTATGTTATCCTTGCCAATCTTTAAAAATTACATAATGATGTAACCTGTATCGACTCTAAAAGATATTAGATCTTTTTTGTGACGAAAAATATTAAAACTTCGAACCCGGGGTTCTTGTTTGTAACATGAAAGGCCCATCACGGAGCAGCGTCGAATCGACGCTAAGTCGGTTGGTAAAGCAGACGCCGACGTACGAGCGGCGTGGACATGAGTGTGTTCAGCGTACACAGCACGCGGCACGTGCTCAGTGTAGTTTTACCCAGAAACGTCTGAAACTCTCAGGCCTTTACAAAATTTTGCCATAAACCTATATTAGGCCCACTAAGCGACTTTGCCTTGTCCGTACTCCATAAAGATAAGGCGCAGACAGAAGTTTCACCCGTTTGTGGTTAGCGTGCCGATGAGCCGAACTAAACGGTTCGATAGCTCATTTTTGGTTCGTGTTGCCAAAGAGTAGAACGATTTGCCTGCGTCTGTTTTTCCAGACAAATATAACCCTGGAGCTTTCAAGTGTAGAGTGAATAGGTACCTCTTAGACAGGCGTGTACGATCCTCGTCTTCATCGTCACTTTCCATCAGGTGAGATGGAAGACAAACGCCTGCTAATTATTAATAAAAAAAAATAAAAAAAAAGATATAAACCACTCGAATCCTTCCGATAAAGAGATTAATTAAAAATAAATTAATCTGTTTATTGATTTAATTATAAAGTGTATGTTAGAGGTGTATGTATGTTGCTGGATTCTTAAATAATGTACTAAAGTAAGGAATTTAATATATAAATAAATTATAATTTGTAATGACAAAAGAAAACAAAACTTAGTCTCTAAATATCTACCTGTTTAATTATATACTATCTGAAGAATGAAGCGACGAAATATAATAGTTGATTAAACGAACTTCTTATTCTGAGAAAAGTTCAAGAGATTTTTTTATTATTGCTTCAATTTATTCAGAATCTAATTTGTACTGTACCTAACTGAAACCCGGTATTCATGTTACCTCGTTCTACACGTGTGTCCTATTTTGCTGAAGGCACGTATTTAATTAATTGTAAACGCCTGTTTGTAACACAATATATTGTTTAGTAGGTACTTATTGCTTGAAATGTTTGCCTATCCGACTTAGATGATGGATGACATTTAATCAAGTATTCATGCATTGTTACTTTAGAAATTAATTTTATGGTGATAAAGTTTTAATTGAAAATGATTGGCAAAACAGCACAATTTTAATTTTTTTTTATATAAGGGGGATTGCGTAGTGTATACCTACATCACCTAGATATATCAATATAATGAACTAATTATCTCTTTTAGTCAGTCAATAAACGATCGTTGCTCAACTGGCGCATAAAACACTACGCTCCGTTTTATTATAAGTTAAACCCCCAATCGACCATCATTGCAAGTTGCTAGCATTTTAGCAAGTCCCACGTCTTTTGTTTACTTACGTCATTTTATATATTTGAAGTCCTCGCTTGTTCCGCTGTAATCTTTATGTAATCAACCCGCCGAGTTTCCTCGCAAATTTATTGAAACTTAATAAATGTTTTGTTGCTGACCGTACGCAACACTTAGAAAAGTGTTTGTATTATTTCAGTGGCTGTTGCTTCCGTTTAATAAAATATAACAATGCTGCTTCATGGCACCTTCGAAAAACACTTCAGTGTATTTATTTGTGGACTCCATGTCCACATTTAGGACAACGTGGTGTAGAAAAACTAAGTACCTACATATGAATAAAAATGACAGATTATTTATTTTTCATGTCTTTATTTTCCAGGTATTACTATGATATTAAATTACGTACCTGTTTAACTTATGAGTTTGGTAGCTGCATTGACAATTTCAACAAATTTGCTCATGAAAAAAGCTGTTTGGATATATGTGAAGGTGCATATGATTCTGTTGTATTTTTTCTTCTAAGTTTATTTTAGTCGCAAAACATCTTTACCTCAATATTTCAATAAAGGTCGTGAATTGATAATTTTGTTTAGTAGGATTATCGTTATCATCATATCAGATTCTAAATGTACATAGTTAGATACAGGTACCAACATGGGTTAGATAACACATATCTCACTAACTTGTTAAAGCTCGTAGAGTTAACTAGGTAATTAGCCCATGCCGTTTCAACTTTTTACTCGAAACCTCTATTAAAAAGCAGGTGCTTCAAAAAACATTTAGGAGTAAAAGTTGGTAGCTAAATCTTTGAGTAATTTCAGGTCATTTAATATCATATACTATCAATAATGAAATCAGCCCAGAGCGTGATGACGTAACAAACATACTTACTTACGTAGGTACTTTAATATTATAATATTGTTAATTTCACTTTAATTAAATTAATTCACTTTATACAACAATGGCCACACAGAAAGATTAACGAATTATCTACAGTGTGACTAATCGAATATCAATTCCATGGTGGGGATTCTGTATACATTAACTAAGATGAATAGATTAATCATTGATTTATTAAAATCTTGTAGGAAGAGGCCCTGCAGAGTTATCTGAGAAAGGTCTAGCGGCAAACGTACTGTGTCGACTGCAGCCTGCTTTCGGGAGTTGTCAAGATTACTTTCCTATGTGAGTGAAATAAACATATTTAATAAATTAGTAAGGAAGCACATCCATTTCGATAACTAGTCCATGATCAACTCCTCCACAGTCACAATGTTTTAGATTCGACAGACTAGTTAGGTATATCTAAGTAAGATACAGTTAATTTTATCTTAAAAAGCAAGCGGGCACTAAACATGTGAAACAATGGTGAGTGATTAACCTGTAACATTAATCATTTCCACTCAGCAAATTATCCCTTTTACCCTTTTTATGAAACATAACCAAAATATAGCAAAGAATTGTTTTTCAATCGTTAAACAAATTTATATCTTGAGACAGTCTTAATTTGAAAGCAATTATCAAGAATATCAACATTAAATTAAGTATCAAAGGGTAAAATGGTAACATTAGCAAATTATATCAAAAATCATGCCCCCAAATTATTTACGACATTTTTTTACAGGTTTTATTACGACATGACAGAAAGGGACTGCAAAGGTTTTGCCTACAGCGGCTGTGACGGTAATGCTAATAGATTTAAAACCATAGAAGCATGCCGAGATATGTGCGATGAAACCATGAGTAAAGCCCGATTTTAAATTCGTTAAAATTTTCTATAACGACCAAATTGTAAACTACTTTGATAAATACATTTCGATAAATAATATAACCAGGCAATATTTGGCTATTTTGGTATTGTCCTATGTCCTATATTTATTTGACTAGTGTATTAAATATACATAGTCTGTGTGTATTTATTACACATAGACTATGTACAAAAATTGACATAGGTAATTAGAAAAAAGTAAAATAGTAAAATATTGTTCTTAAATAATAATACATAAAGAAAACATGGTCTTTGCTATAATGCTGGCAGACTTATCTCGTTGCATGGCCAAGCCGCTGCTTTGCGCGAGGTAACTGGATGGTTGGAGGAGACCTGGACTAATCTGGAAGAAAGTAGCCTGATTGATTTTTTTATGTCTCATAACCACAGACCAAATGTCTCTACCGCTAACGTCACAAACTCGTGATTACCTATTAGCTTCACATATTTGCGGGTGCTTAACTCCTGAGCCGACTCTGCAGCAGTACGGCCCGAACTCTTGAAGCTCTTAAGCGGGACTAAGCGAATGTATCCGCACATGTTGCGTCCCAAACGCGAGATCGCCCCAACTGCTAGGGTACGAGCGTTGCTCCGTCAGGTCTTTGATCATCGTCCCTCGCCAATCATACGGGTTCCAGTACTGATGGTTCGAAACAGAAGCACAGGCCCTTCGGATCAAGTCCTTTAATTAGCTAAGGCGCAAGAAACGGCAATCTTTGGTTACATATGGATAACAAAACGTTTTTAATAATTTGAAGTAGTTATTAACGTATATATTGATTAGGCAGACTATAGGAATTTCGGTGGAAACCTACATTATAGAAATAGAAAAGGAGCATCGAAAGCAATTGGGTATATCTATGACATTTGAAAATGCAAGTTTTTATCATTTATTATGACATATTAGTTATTTTGACAGGTACAGTGTTTTGAAAAACATAGTTTTGAATTTAATATCGAAATTATATAGATTTGAAAACTTAAAAAAAGAAGTAAAAACTTATTATAAAATATGTTAAATTTTTAAATATCATTAGCTTACTGACATTAAATATAACAATTTTTACTATGATAGTATGCATGTAAACGCATTATCTACGTGCCTATTATATATTTTATCCAAACGCCCACACAATTTTAGTATGATTTACAAGTCGTGACGTCACAGCTCAGTACCGTTTTGAATCGAGCGTTTTTCGGCGACTCGCAGCGGCTCCTCGAACACATCGCTGTATCTAGAAAACTATTGATTGTAAACACACTGTTACTTTTGCAATATTTATTTACTGTTGATGAACTATTTAAATATGAAATTAAAAAATTAGTCATATACCCAATTGTTGCACTTGTTTGACTTTAATCTGCAAGCTTTCGACCGCAGCGTGGATGTCGGTTATTGCGGTAGGTAAATCTATTCCGAATTTGTAAGAAAGGTAAACTGAATCAATATTCTTAAAATAATTAATATTTCGCTCATTTTGCGAGCTTTTTCCCTGCAACTCTGTTTAGCTTTTGTTTTCCGTGGCATTCTTGATCGAAATATTTGCAAAAAAAAAGCAAGTCGCAACACAAATTGAAAGAAAGAAAGTCATCTTTATCCACGTAAAAAAATTTAAACAAATTTGTCGACCACAATCAATTATATCGCATTGATTATTGCGCAAGCGCAGCGATCGGCACATCTTCCCGCCACGTACACGCAAATCTGACAGAATACAGATTATTATACTCTTTGTCAGAACTATGTAGTATTTTCGGATATATCACACAGTTTTAAGTTAATTTTATGAGCAGTCGGTTCGCGTAAGAGCCATGAAAATAAACAAGCTCTTTTTAACCGTTTTTTGTATTTTTATCACATTGCAAAAGTACTACGTGAAAAACTACATTACGACTGGTATTTCTGCATCGGAATTAAATTACTGGTCCAATATTGTATTGAGAATTCATACTTTCCGAAAGTCGAAATATATTGAAAAATTTGATAGATATTATTCAGATTACTAATATAAATAATATGTAAGAAGAGTTACAGAAAAAAACCCATCATAACAAAATATTCAGTTGTTAAACGAGTAGTTTTAGGGCTTCTTCATATCTAAATGCTGGTGTAAGTGATTCGTCTGAGATGGCCTACTATCTCGAATATTTGCAGTGAGGGTTTGCACATCAGCTAGCTTGAGCCGATTTATTCCAACATACATTTTTACCAGAATTTTCACTATGCCCCGGGTATGACTATACCACAGATGTAGTTTAATCCACGACTTTATTTCACGACCAGGCTGAAAAAACCTTGAAACTAGAACAATAAGAAATATTTAAAAACAGTAATTTCCTCAGCAGACTGCCACTATTCTGCCGTAATCATAATATAGTATAAAATAACACACTGCGTTCAAAATTGTTTTACGTACTCTATGAACTTCACCGAATACCCGTTACCAAAAATTACTCAGTGTTCTAACTTGTGAAAATCCACTCCTTGGCCTCCTTTGGCCTTGGTACTGCTAGAATTATTAAAGGAGTACCTCAGCAGAGAAAATTGCTTAAAATTGCATTATAGCTGAATATACACAGCTTGTCGAAATGCTTCACCTTATGTACTTAGTTGCAACTAGGAAGTTCTTTGTACAATCAACTTATGAAGCTTCGACTACTTAGAGCGTTCAAATTCTGAAGAGATTTTGACATTTTGGACGTGTTGTCAGAGGAGCGGTCGAGCAAATCAAGACTGATATGATATTCATACTATGTTTGCATTTTCATTCGTTATTGAACGTAGCTCGAGTCCATTTGTTTGTAAGTCAATGGTACATATTATGCAAAACCGGGCGTCGAAATTTGTCAACATATTAACCATTCCGCTAGCTGATAACTTTTTCAGACCGTATACACCGCTGGTTAATTTTTTGATCGTTTCGACCGTTTCATGCTGATTATTAGGAAACACGTACAAGATATGGTTCTTAAAAAAAATAAAGCGAAACATTTTTTTCTTTGAACATACGATATAATTTAATTTAATTTAAAAAATCATAACAAATCACCTGAGAATATATATATAAATATTTCCTAAAGCATTAAAATTCAGTATAAAAATATCAACATAATGTTTTAATGGAAATTTCACGTCGCACAAAATGGCGATATCACAGTTTTCTAAAGCACATTATTATTAAACACAGTCCTCTTATTTATAAAGAATTTTTATTTAGCATTCATATGTATTTTTAAAACCACTCAACTCAACACTCATTTTACATTCCTAATCATTATTTATGAATGGTTCCCCAAGCAAGTACAATAATACAACTGATGGTATGATCAGCCTAGAAAGTGATTTACAAGTTTTATGACATATCGCAATGAAATAAATGTTCAATGTTATACATTAGGCTTATTACAGATTTATTATAAGGATTATCATTCACAGTTGTCATTACAATTTAATTTACATCACAAAATAAACCTTACAATATTAGCTTTAGGTTCAATATAAACTTAACACTTACTGATGTAACGGTAACAAAGGCAAGCAAAATTATATCTTATCATTTTATGATGTGCAAATAATAAGATTATTATAATAATTTTATCCACCTTATAGCAGTAAACCAACTTCATAGTCGACAATGTAAAAATTACAAAATATAATCTCTACACTGCGGTTTCTTCGTCCTATGCTTAGTTAAGGAATCTTGTGTCTCGAACCTTTCATGTCCTTATTGTGCTACGAAAAGTTTTCAGAACATTACCTAAGAATTTTAATTTTGGCAAAAAATATTTAAAAAAATTTAGAAATCAAATAAGATTTGAGTTAATAAAATATTTTTTTAAAGAGCAAGAGCCCGCGACGATCACGTCTTCGTCACGTTATAAACGCTGAAAGTTTCTTTGTTTATGTCTCCAATTCAGGTAAGACCGTTCCCCAACTATTGGTGTTACCACAGCAATCGATCGGCGTCGATAATACCCTTAATAATCACTGGAGGGAATCAGCCTCTCCCAACTCAGGGATGGCGTCGGACAATTGTAGGCCATCACGCCTTCTGCGGGTCGGCAGACTACAAATACCTTCATATAAATGTGCACGGGATTATTTTACTACTAAATTACCAACTCAGGGGTGGTGTCAGATAATTATAGGCCATCACGCCTACTGCGACGTCGACTGTTCTATTCTGCCATCGATCGACGTCGACCGGTCGACGGTCGATTGATTGGTGTGGTAACACCCTACGAAGTTGGAATATGGTAGCTTAAACAGGTAACAGGTAGCAAAGGTGTATAAAATTGGACTTTAGTGTATAAATCTCAGTTTTTACATATCTTATTTGGAATAACATCAACTTATGAAGCTTCGACATCACGTCGTCCATTGTCATTACAATCTTAAAAATTACAACAAAGTCCCTGTTTGACACCTATAAACTTTAATAAATTGTAATTACACTTACGGTATAGTATAAAAGCTGAATATTATAAATGTTACTTGGGGACCTATTATAAGACGTTTCCTTCTAAAATTAATAATGAATCGATATCCATCTATTGGAATAATAATCCCAATTTCAATTAACCCACCCTTTCTAAAGGATCTGCATCAATGCAGAGAACCTTACGAAACAACTTGTCAGTTTAGCCAACATTACCCAAAACAATCTAGAATCGAAAGTCTACAAACAAGTTATTCAAACAAAACATAAACTAGGAAACGGTAGAGAATACAACGACTTTTACTAATCTTATTCTAACAGCTAGCGCCATCCATCAGTGACAGCATAAAAAAGGTTACTGTTGCCAACAATAACTATCACAAATCAGGACACTCCGTTGTCAGACAGTTCCGATAGTTCTTACATCATATCAGACACATTGACACATATCGGAACCGTCTTATAACCGAGGTAACATCTTTTGATACGAGGGTGGATTGAAAAGTGCGCGGCCTAAATAAGAAAACAAAGGAATAATGCAATTTTTTAATATTTATTTTTCTACATACCCTCCTCCTAGGTCACAGCACTTAGTCCAGCGGTCCTCTAAAGCCTTGATCTCATTTAAATAAAAGGTCTCGTCAAGGTCTCAATAAGAAATAGTTTTATGAATGTTTTTCATAAAATAGTTTAAATTACTAAAATAGTAGCAGCCATGAGTTGTAAACACTTAAATAAAAAAATAAATATTATAGCTGGATCGTCAATGAAGCTCAGTCGACATAGATCACACAGTGGAGCGTAGGCTTCTTCACGGACATCTGTTATTACTAAAGATACTGTGGGCTTCTCCCACTTATTTCATTTATTTTATTATTTATTTAATTATTTGTTTTTAATTTATGAACACATATTATTTTCCTTACATAATATTATATAGACATACATACAATAACACTTCACATAAATTAACAGTTAACAAATTCACCCCATCATTCATATCACATTCATCTTCTCATATAACCAAGTACCAACTGGTAACGCACCGAACTTTAAACTCACGCATACACGCACCTAGTGCGTGGTTGATCCTTCTTTCAAGGTCTCAAAAAATGCATCTACGGCCACTTTGAAAGTTTGAAGCCACTTTTGAAAGGCCACTAGAAAATTTCATTCCGCCTAAGTGTTTTTTATGTTCGGAAATAGGTGGAAGTCAGAAGGTGCCAAGTCAGGTGAATAAAGGGGACGAGGAAGCAATTCGAAACCACAATTCACTATTTGAGCCATCGATTCTGCAAATGTGTGAACACGAGCATTGTCCTGATGAAACAAAATTTTCTTGGTCAACAATCCTGGTCTTTTAGACTTTATTTCTTCGCGTAAACGACGTAATAGTGTGCAGTAGAATGTAGAATTTATAGTTTGACCTCTTTCTAAGTAATCAACCAAGATAGAATCCCAGAAAACCGATGCCATTACCTTGTTTACTGAAAAACACACCTTGGCTTTCTTGGGGGTCGGAGATCCGGGTCTCTTGTATTTTTTGGATTCGGGAGGATAGCGATCAACCTGTTTCGTCCAAACTAACAAACCTTGCCAAAAATTCTTTTGGATAAGCTTGAAAAAGCTCTAAACAGTCTTTAAAAATCGTGAGCAGAGTTCGTTTCTGTTCAACTGAAAGGAGCCGCGGAACCCATCAGACACCTCGTGGAACCCTAATTTGTTAAAGATCATGTTTTGTGTACATTCATATAAAATTCCTAGAGCTTCAGCTATCTCAGATACCTTCGATCTTCTGTCTCCAATGATGAGATCACATATTTTTTCGATGTTTTCCGAAGTCGTTCCAGAGCCGGGGTCATCTTTGATGCTCTCTCGTCCACGTTTAAATTCAGCTGTCCACTTTATTATCATTGTATACGACGGAGCAGATGTTCTTAAAGAAGCCACCATATCTTCATGAATCTGCTTTGGAGTTAAGTGTTTCTTGTGGAGGTATTTGATCACGGCACGGTGCTCTAAACTATCCATTTTCAAAATTAATGAAACTTACTCTCACTTAATGTTCAATAAAATAAATAATTACGCATGTATCTCAGGAAAAAATTGTACAGAGACTGACAATGAGTCTAATTCTTAGTCTAGAGTCTTTCATATGAGGGTAGTTTTATAAAATATGACAACGCTATCTATGTTAGCCCACGAACTTTACAATCCACCCTCGTATAACTACAAGTAGAGTTTATTATTTGAATACTGGAATACTCTGAATGTTTAAATATAAATATACGCGTATTAAAGTTCTAATAAGTCAGCGACGATATTTTTATTTTTTGCGATTTTATATCTCTTTGGGTTTATTGTTTGTCCTTGACTCATCATAAACTATCAAAAAAGTTACATGAAAATAATGTGAATCGATATCGGAATCGGTATATTTTCTGGGAATTATAGAAAGGACTTAATAAAGTCCAGCAACAAAAGAGCTTAAGAAACTTATTGAACGATGTACATATTTGCAAATCTCTACTAAAATATATAAATTATTCAATTTTTGAAGACTATTATCTTCGGTGATGAAAAGTGAATCACCAACGAAAAGAATGTGCAAAAAAGTCATGCTCAAAAAGTGATCAATAACCAAAAGCTGTGGCAAAATCCGGATTAACTCGCAATAAGGTGAAGTGTGTTTGAGGAGTAAATCTCTGTAAATCTGAAAAAAGAAACTCTACTACCACTAACAGTAATGAGAAAATCTTTAAAGACACTATTAATTACTTTGATGCATTCAGGAGCATATCAATATAGTATAATCGAATGTTATCACATTTCGGCCATCGTCATGACGTCTAAGTATCGGCAGAAGCCGATTACGCAGACGCAGAACTAGAAAAATCTTTGAATGTTGTGACAACCAAACTAATAAACTTAGCAGAAAGGTGCAGTAAACAAATTAAACGCAATATGTCTAGCATATATTCTTTATCGTAATTAAATAACAGATGAAGGTATATATTTATTATAGCATATCTCATACCATAAGAGCCACACGATGTTGTGAGACCATAAAGGAGACGAAGTTCCTGTTAAAAATGTACATAACATACATAAATGAACATAAAATTAAAAATATGCAAGCAAAGCTGTCAACAAGATCGCAGCTCATTTTTTCTTTAAGATAAGGCCAGTTTGCCGGTGTTATCTGTCAAAAATAGTGCAAGTGCTGTCAAAAAACAACAATAAAGGCAGCAGCACAAACTAACACGTATAAAGATCCTAGTTCATATCGGATTCCATTAGATCGTCTTGAGCAACAGAGCACTGCAAATTCTGGGCCACAAATAATATTGAAATCAAAGATACGTTTTAAATACGTCTAAATACGTCTACATCTAAATACGTCTGCTAAATTTCAAGACTGTTCTGTAACTTAAACAAAATAATTATCGAAGAAGTCTAAAGTCTGAAAAATATATTCTGGCTCTTCTGTGGTATATTGTCGATTTGTCGACCTTGAGAACGGCGGTGGCCTGTCAAGGGCAAGCGGCCTTGTAGTTCGGACAATATTATGTGCAGGACGGATGGCGATAAAGTATAAAAAGGCTATTTCTCAGTACCTGGATTAAATAATTATACCAATGACATAGAAGAATACGATGAAACTCGAACAGCAATTGTAAAAAAACTATAAAATTTTTGTATAGGTTTGTGGGGGTTGCGTAGGTTGACAGCGGCCAGTCGCTCGCTGACCGCCTAACTGTTACGCCGAATAAAGTGAACCTATTTTATATAAGCATTTGATTTCCATACCCTATCATAAACTATTACTAAAGTGGTGACCCTCGACAATTAATCTAAAACAGTGCAATTATATTTCAAGAAATAAGCAATCAAAGAACAGTGAAAATTTATATACAACATATACTAGACTTTTTATTAGTTGGTGCTGTTTTTTATGTTAATACGGCAAATATGTATCCGGCGCAACACGTACAAACGGGGCCAGCGAGCACTCAACCAGAGCCGCCCAAGTTAAAGAGGCAAGGAGACACTGCACAAAAAACGAGTTTGGCAGCCATTAGTGTCACGTCAAAATTGCCAGAGTTTTGGGTCGATATGCCACGATTGTGGTTTGGCCAATTCGAGGCAGTCATGGCACCACAAAAACAGGGTGAAGAGACCAAATTCTACTTGGTCATATCAAAGCTTGGGAGAGATTCACTGCAGCAGGTCAGTGATTTGCTGACGTCTCCAACGGCAGACAACAAATATGACATGCTGAAAGAGAGATTACTGCAGGTGTATGAGGAAAGTGCAAAACGCCAATTTCAGAAACTGGTTTCTGAACTGGAGCTGGGTTCTCAGAAACCCACACAGCTACTACGGAGGATGAAGGACTTGGGACGAACTACGCAAGTGACCGAGCAGACTTTGAAAAGCCTTTGGTTGTCCAGGATGCCTTCTTCAGTCAAAGCAGTTTTGACAGTGTGCTCAGACCAATCGCTAGATAATTTGGCTATTATGGCGGACAAGATCGTGGAGAACACAAGGTCGTGCGATGTCGCAGCAGTTTCGACGGACGTCCCGATGCAGGTGCCACAGGTGGCACTGATGGAGCTGGCAGGCCAACTGGGCAAGCTGACCCTGGAAGTAGCAGCTCTGCGCAACGAGGCTCAACACCGCGGACGGCCAAGGAGTGAGGACCGGCGCGGTTATCGAGGCAGATCGAGTTCCCGGAGGCGATCGACTCCCGGTGATCCGGGTTGGCTGTGCCGTTTCCACTACAGGTACCGGAGGAACGCTACACGCTGCGAGCAGCCATGTGCATGGCGAGCAAGTGAGTCGGGAAACTGAAAGAGGTATGTTCGAACGCGGTGGACGGATGTACGCAGGATCAGCTTTTAGAAAATCACCGTTTATTAGTTAAGGACAAACATTCTAAGTTAACTTTTTTAATAGATACCGGTGCAAACATTTCAGTGATTCCAAAAAGATGTGTAAAGGGCCGTTGTACTGAAGAATGTGAATTTAAACTTTTCGCCGCTAATGACAGCGAGATAAAAACATATGGTATTTGTAACTTAGAATTAACTTTCGGTCTTAGACGAGTTTTTAATTGGCCTTTTATTGTGTGCGACGTAAAACAGCCAATAATAGGGGCAAATTTTTTACGTAAGTTTAGATTAACGGTAGATTTATATAATAATAGATTAGTAGATTTAATAACTAATTTGTACGTTTGTGGATCAAAAAGCAATAATTTCGATGGGACAATAAAAAGTATTAGTGGCGGGCAACCGTACGCGGACTTACTGGAATCGTTTCAGGACATCACGCGACCGCCTAATTTCAAGGACATTCCAGAACACTCGGTGTATCATTATATTGAGACCACGGGGCCCCAGGTGCACACTCGAGCACGGAGGTTACCAACTCACAGATATGAACAAGTTAAAAAAGAATTTAAACTAATGCAGGAGTTAGGCACCTGTAGGCCTTCGAGTAGCCCTTGGGCGAGCCCACTGCACGTTGTACCTAAAAAGGGGGGTGAAATTAGACCTTGTGGGGATTTTAGAATGTTAAACGCAATAACGAAACCGGATCGATACCCAATACCGCGGATACAGGATTTTACTTATGGATTGCACAATAAAAAGGTATTTTCGAAAATGGATATTTGCCGAGCTTATCATGTTATAAAAATTAGACCTGAAGACATTGAGAAAACAGCCATTATTACACCATTTGGTTTGTATGAATTCCCAAGGATGGTTTGGCTTGCGAAATGCAGCGCAAACTTTCCAGAGATTTATTAATAACACCGTTTTATCAGGTATAGAACAGATTTCTTACGATAACAGTAATAAAAACAATAACGGATTATTGTCAGGGCAGTCATTCCTGTACGGGTATTTAGATGACGTCATTATAGGGTCAGATAATCAGGCTATCCACAAAGCACATCTAAAGTTATTATTTGAACGTCTCGATAAGTATAAAATGTCAATTAATTTGTCGAAATGCGTGTTTGGTAAAGAGAAAATAGAATTTTTAGGATACGAGGTTTCAGAAAATGGTATAAGTCCTTTGCCCGACAAGGTTAAAACATTGAAAAATATCCAAAACCACAAACAGTAGAACAACTTCGTAGGTTTTTAGGAATGTTGAATTTTTATCGAAATCATATACATAACGCCGCAAAAGTGCAGGGAATTTTAGATAAGTATTTACACGGGGCTAAGAAGCGCGATCAAAGTAAAATAGAGTGGACAGATGAGGCTAACAGAGCATTTGAACAGTGTAAAATTAATTTGAAAAATGCTGCGACGTTATCCCACCCCATCCCGGACGCGGAATTAGAATTAATGACAGACGCATCCGATTTTAGTATAGGCGCAGTATTACATCAGAAGGAAAATAGTACATGGAAACCACTCGGATATTTTTCTAAAAGACTCACGGAATCCCAAAGGAAGTACTGTACTTACGATAAGGAACTTTTGGCAATTTATTCAGGTATAGTTTATTTTAGAGAATTATTAGAAGGACGGAATTTTACAGTATATACGGACCATAAGCCGCTTACCTACGCATTTAGTAAATTAAGCTCAAATAAGGAATTACCTAGAAGGGCCCGGCAATTATTATACATTAGTGAATTTACTTGTAACATAGTCCTGGCCGGGGCATTCATTTGTGTGATGAACACAGATGTTTGTTTTCGGGTCATGGTTGTTGATATTTATATATTTATGTTTATTCTGGGTTCCCCCCCAGTTCGCTGTATGGTCATCCATAACACAAGCTCTGCTTACTTTGGGGTCATACAGTTGGTGTGTTTGTCTGGTGATTATTATTATTATTATTATATTATAACCTCGATACAATACTCGGAAATTGCGAGCGCGCAGGCGACAGACGCTGAACTTGCAAAATTATTGAGCTCAGGTGTCGTAAGTAGCAAAATGCACTTGAAGCAAATGAGCATTAATAATTCTAACGAAATAATTTATTGTGAAACTTCTATTAATAATATTAGACCGTACATTCCAGAACAATTTAGAAATTCACTTTTTAATAATTTTCACAGCTTAGCTCATCCAGGAGCTAGAGCTTCGCGAACATTAATTTGTAAAAAAGTTTTTTGGCCGGGTATGAATAAAGACATAAGTAAATGGGTAAAAACTTGTATAGAATGCCAGAAAAGTAAGATAACTCACCACACGGTATCCCAGCTGCATAAGTTCGGGGATAGCGACCGTTTTGAACACTTACATGTAGATTTAATAGGACCTTTGCCTGTGACGGAACATGGTTATCGGTATTGCGTGACTATGATAGATAGGCGCACACGATGGCCAGAAATATATCCAGTTATAGATATGACGGCAGAGACAGTAGCTAGAGCGGTCTACGAGGGTTGGATATGCCGATTCGGTTGCCCTAGTAAAATAACCACGGATCAAGGTAGGCAGTTTGAAAGCGAGTTATTCACGGATTTAATGAAATTATTAGGTATTAAAAAAACAAGAACCACTCCTTACCATCCCCAGTGTAACGGGAAAATAGAGAGATGGCATAGATCGTTAAAAACGGCATTAATAGCTAGGTTAAAAGATAATACATTATGGTACTCAGAATTACCTACCGTTATGTTAGGTTTAAGAGCAGATTGCCAAGCTGATAACGATTTTATAAGCGCAGCAGAATTTACTTTAGGTTACTGTTTACGACTACCCGGCGAGTTGTTTTGTAATAATGTAACTAAGATTGATAATCCACAAACGTACATATTAAAATTAAGGGATACTTTAAGTAAAATAAGACCTAAAAATAGAAATTTAAGTGATAGTCATAATGTATTTGTGCATCCAGAATTCTTGCTCCTATGTATTCCTCAGAATAGATGCGGTGCGGAAACCTTTAACACCGCCTTACAGTGGACCCTATAAGGTGTTAGAAAGGGGTGCAAAAGTGTTTAAAATTTGTATAAATGGAAAACCTTGTAATATATCAATTGATAGATTAAAGCCCGCATACATATTAGATAACAACTGTAATTCAGAATCGATTCACGTAGAAAAGCATCAAGAAGAGAATGCTTTAAAAGTTACGCATAGGGGTAGGGTTATTAAAAGACCAGTTAGATTTGCAGAATAATAAAACAGAAGTAAAAGTATGCATATATTTTTTTTCTTTGAATGTAATTTTTTTTATTTGTATTTTGGATCCGTGCTGGAATCGAACCCGCGAACTCCCGGGTCGCATAGTTCACCGACCTGAACCACGAGGTTACAAAGGTTGTCGTAATTAAGTAGGTTAATTTCTAAGTATCAATAAGTAATAAGTAAGCGATTAATTTAGTTTACATTTTAGAGTTTATTCACCGTATTGCTTTTGCAAATTAGACATTTAACGTCATAAGACTTTGTAGGTAAGTTTAATTATTGATTTACTTGTATTTGAGCTCCCTCTTAGGGTACTAGCTACTTTGAATTTGTAAAAAGTTTTTCTAATAAAGTAAATTGTATCATAATGGGTTGGGGACAAAGCAAAGAAAATATGGTGATTAACCAATCACTTGCAAATCAAGAGAAAGTTGAATCGAAACTTAACATGTTCGGAATAACGCTGATTATTATTTCCACACTATTAGCGGGAATAGTATTGTGTGGCATTAGCAGAAGGTGTAAACGGAAGGTTAAGAGTTGGCTGCGCGGTCAAGTGGTGGACCTACAGATGGGCCCCGTCCCGACTGTCAGGGTTGAACACCCTCAACCTCCCAAGGCCGTATATTAAGTAGTGAAACCCTTAAAGTGAAATTTTTATGCACTTAATTGTGAAATATATTTGTTATTTACTTATCATTTTTTTACAACGTGTGAATTATTACAACATTTATATTTATATACAGTTTGCTAGTTTCTAAACAAAAGTTTGCATTTATATAACCTGAGAGATATAGTTTAGAATTTCTCTTTGTAAGTTCTTGAGGCATTTTGAATGACAATTTGTAAAATGTTTGCAGTTTATGTTGTTTTTAAAATATGTTTGTGATTTTTTTTTAGAAGGGAGTGTATGTGGGGGTTGCGTAGGTTGACAATTGTATTGTAATGCGGCGGACAGCGGCCAGTCGCTCGCTGACCGCCTAACGGTTACGCCGAATAAAGTGAACCTATTTTATATTAGCATTTGATTTCCATACCCTATCATAAACTATTACTAAAGGTTTTTCATAAATCAAATCTTACTTTAACACTAAACTTGGTTCAGCAAATCCAAAGTAATTAGACCATACGTTACCAACCAACAATCGTCATACAATAATTATTAAATAACATAATCCTTAACAAAAAATACTAAATCTAAAAGAAATATCAACATTGGTCTAAAATGCAAATACTGACAAAATATAAAGGTATTTGCATCAAAAATTGTAAGTTATTGGCACTTGAAGTACGTAATGTACTGAATAGTTTTATTAAGTCACCTATAAGAAAAAAATATGTTAGCAACTTGCAAAGACCATTTACTATTTACAAGTGTATGCAAATGTCATTTGCTCCTACTGAATCTAGAGTTTATCTGTCATTAAATGCTATTGTTGCCGTATTTCGTATTATAAGTATAATTTAGTATTATAAACTTAGCAACATTCCCTCAGCATTAGTTAAATTGTCCAAGACATCCGATTTGCCCAAAGCCAAGCATTATAATGAGCAAAACGTAGACAATGCTTGACAGTTATCAATAATTTGTAAACTTGAAATTGAATTATAGTTATCACGTACAATCGAATCGGCTGGATTTTTTAAATTAAAGCATTTTTGCATGGCAACCAGTAAAGCGCAAAACCTAACAATAAATCTTGAGCTCTTCGTTAAAGTCATAATCAATGCACAGAAATGTTATCAAATGGTTTTCACCAACAAAATTGTAGCACTCGAGGATTTTCATTACTTTACAATGTCCACTCTCAGTTAAAAAGGTGGAATCATTATTTTTCTAAAATGTTATTATAGTCTTCACAACTTTCGATTCAGCTATTAATTTGCATATTCCAACATTTTTAAATAGTAGTACTAAAGTAGTAACTTAAATAAAATAAAAAGATACAATCACAAACCTATTCAATGGACTGTTGCAGGTAATACTATAAACAGGGTGTCCCAAAAATCGACGATAAATCGGAAACAGGAGATACAAGTCATAACAGCTATCAGAAAAATTTAAATAAAATCTTGACCTTGGGGTTATGAAACTATAGGTATTTAATAAAAATCAACACCCTTTTATGATCATATCAAGCTTGTTGCTACAACATGTAACTTTTGCTTGGTTTTATTTTTGGAATATAGCTCTGAGCAATGCTTCTATCAATTGTAGCCTTAAATTTAAAGTCGTTTAGAAGAAAAAGTCTCGTTTCTGCCAACCAAAAATTTATAAATAAAATGTTAGATTGAAAAAAGCTGACAAAAAAAATATGTACTGAGTTCTTTTGGCAAGTAGTTTTAAAATTTGCTTATTCAATACAGACTTCATAATGGTATAACACTTGCTAGATTGCTTATTTTTAAAATAAAACAAAAAATACATTTTTGTTTTTATTTTTAAATACCTAGTTTCATAACCGGGTCAAGAATATATTTTTTATTTTTCTGATAGCTCTGTTATGACTTGTATCTTTTGCTTCCGTTTTATCGTCGAATTTTGACACCCTGTATAATAATTATATATAACTTTATTAACACATAATAACGTGACGAAATTCGAAAATAATGTCCAGAATTGTCGCGTACACAAAGAACCTTACACTGTTACATTGCCATTTATTTACAAGACTTACGTTACAAGTTAATATTATTTGCTGAAAAATTATCATATTACAATATATTTTAACGTATATACCTGATTTGTTACAAATGAGCTGTTGTATAAACATTTTAAGATTTTTAAAAATAGTTTACTACTGTTGAACTGGATGTTTAGGAATTAAAGCATCAATATCTGAAGCATTTTTCACGAAATGTGGCCAGGTTTTTATAACATTATATACACCCTCACCAGGACTAGTAGTTGACGCTAGATTTTTGTGAGCAAACAATATGTAATCACTTTTTATCTTTCCTAATTCGACACCGAGATCTAAAAGTTTCTGGAGGGCATCCATTTGCCTTTTTGGTGGTGGATCCTGAGTGTAGGTCCCAATTACAGCAACACCCAAGCTGAAGTTATTGTATCCTAAAGTGTGTGCTCCAATGTAATCCCATCCACGTCCAACATATACAGACCCATCGCCGCCAACCAAAAAATTGTAACCAATGTCGTACCAACGTTTTGATTCTATATGAAAATTTTGTATCAGGCGCACACGAAGAACACATTCGCTCTGAAAATGAAATAGTAATATTGTTGTAATGGATTCTTTATTCAGTTATGTTGAAGTAGAATGTACTTTAAAATTGATACTTTTGATTATTATTGCTTATGGCTCTTGCTTGCTTGCTATTGGCATGAAACAAATTTGCAATTAATAACACCATAAAAAATATGATTATCTACTACAATTGTATAAAAAATATTTAAAATACTAAATTCAACTATTTTAATAATAATCATAATAAATCCCCAAAACTACGATTGTGTTGTACAATCGTACAATGTAACAGGGCTTGTGTTACGGATGACCACACAGCGAACTGGGGGGTGGAAGTAAAAACATACATATGTACATATAAACTACCATGGCCCGAGAACAAATATCTGTGTTCATCACACAATTGATTACCCTGACCAGGACTCGAACCTGGGACCTCCGGATCAAGAAGCAGGGCCACTACGGCCGTCAATTATTTTGATAGTGTGACGCAAAAAAGATAAGTCAGAAGTAAAGTATTTTTTAATGTGATTTTCAATTAAATATTTTGGTACATTTCAGATTTCTAGGCCATGTTCTGTTAACACTACAGTACACGCGCGTTCTATCATGGTAGAGCACCCTCAAATTTTTTCGCGCCATTCCTTAATTTTTACGTGTTTCCCCCCGCGCCCTTAGATAAACCTCAAAAACAATATAATGCAACGGGTCAGTGCTAGGCCAAGTGACTGCTTGGGCGCACGAATGCACAATTTCCCGCTAAAATCGACACTCAACCATAGTAGTACTGCGAGCATCGGTGTAACAAAAGTGAATTAAGGTAAGCAATAATGTAATTGCTATTCTTTTTATTCTTATCAATAAGATTTTGAAATTTATAAAACTTTGACTTGAAAACAAGCAATTTATAATTAATAGCTTGTCTTGTTATTCATATAATTCATTTTCGGTTTCCGCTATTGAGAAATTGAGCCTCGTATGGATGGCCGGATTTTGTGGTAGTTAGAGGACGAGACAAATGACGACCAAGTTATCCAGAGTGACTCGGATGACGGAGAAGTCGATACCTACACAGGAAGAAATGTTCGACCTCGAATTCGAAGATGTTGTGGTTTCACTCGACGGAGATGCTCCTCACTCTGTACTCTCATCGAACCGTACAAGTCCAAATGTTTGCGCATCCAAGAATGGAACATTATGGAGTATAGAATGTCCACCAGAAAGAAGAGTAAGATCGCAAAATATTAGATTTCGACCTCCTGGTCCGAAATTATTTGAATATAGCGGGTATAAATGCTTCAATCATCCATCAACTAAGTAAAGGCCAACAAACTGTAGTACTACGAAGTTTCCTACTTGACTTGTCATTTGAACTGGCTAAACCCCTTATGATGCGACGTTTGACACCTGACTATCTTCCTCGGGAATCAAAAATAAAAACAAAAAGCCTTTTAGTTAGCCGTTTAGTTTTTAAAGGGGTGTCTGATGAGATATCTCATAATCACTCAACAAGAGAGTAAGAGCTAGCAAATGTTTTATGGGCTCTCGAGCCCGAAATCGTTCCACAAAAAATTGGTGTTAACGTTGTGCCAGGTGGATATGCCCTGATCACCAAGCTGTGTTATGTCTTCAATGTGAGGAAGAAGATAATTAGAAGTCAGAATATTATTTTTTAATTATTTTATCGAAGTTGATCTCAATCTATCCAAAAAGTTGATGATTTTATTTCATAATAAAGATAAAACATATCTAAATTTGTTTTTATTTTTATAGACCTTTTAGTTATATCCAAAATCATAATTACTTTTTCTACTATGGTAGAGCATGCGAGCAATCTTGTAATAAAATAGGGCGCGTGTACAGTAGTGTTAAACTTTGACTTTTCATGATTTATACTATATATTTTGTCATATTATTGAGTATCCCCGATCCCATAGTTCTGTAGGAATTGTTTTATTTCCAGTAATTCTATTATAATCTGGATTTCCCAGCTCTTTATCCAGAAGGAGGACGATTACAGCGCTGACTGTGCTACCACTCAGGATGAGGTCGTAACAAAATAACGCCGTGGCTGCGCGGTCCGACTGCTTCGTCCGACTGATAGGACGTAGCGGACTTTTTTTCCTCTTGGTTCGATTGAAATAGCAAACATTTTTTTTCAGTTTGTTCAATAAGGAGGACAACGTTGACTTCTCTTTTCCTGTTAGTTCGTGTCAAAACTCGCTAAATTATTCTTACCCCACTGCAAAGACCCTCCTGGTCTGTCAGCACAGTGATTAGTGAATCTAACTTCTGCGCTCGCAGATACGAGTTCAACCCAGGACAAGCCCTTGTGTTTTGAACATGGATGTGTCTGGATGTGATATAAAGTAATATTGCAATAATTTGCGTGTTTGATTTATACGGCAAAAATGAGCTTTACCATTTGATAAAATTCTATTTACTATAGAATTGTATCTAATATACATTTATTACGTTCTGTCCGCAGCTTCACTTGTGCTATTTTTACAATAGTGCTATTTTCATTGAGTTCTACCACTACCAGTACCATTGGTTTAGTTGATTGCCAAGTCATTAACGAGGTATTAGGCTAAAAAGCTCCTATTACGGCGCTATTAAAAAAAATTCCTCTTTCGGTGGTATTTTCATTTTCGTATTTTAATCTCATTGAATTAAAGTCAAATTATAACAGAATGAAATTTACTCGTTCATAGTCCTTAACTTTATCACATACGACGTTTGAAAATGTAACACAGACCAAAATCAATCAGGCAACGTACCAAACTCAATCAGACAGTACAGTGGCGGCGATACGCCAGAAATTCTAAGGGTCTTACCATACCGATCGATCGATCGTCGATCAACGTTGCCTGTTCGATTCTACCATCGATCAACGTCGATCGATTGGTGCGGTAACACCCCCATACAAACGCTACACGACTAACAACTTTAATTCATTAACAAACAGTTCATGTCTGTGAAGCTATCTTTTATAGCTTTTAATATCATTATTTTAAAAATTGGAATTAATTTTAAATAAATAAGTGCTGTAAAGGATTTTGAATGGCACATTGTATACCACAATACATAATAGCTATACTTAATAAAAGTATGAAAAATGTACCAGAATTAATTTCTGCCCTGCTGCAGCGGAAATCGAAAATATATGAAAATCCAGAGGTCCAGAAATTGATACAATACTATCATACCTACACAAAACAGTTTCATCTCGAAATCAGAAATATAACACTGCTTTCTTCTAAGCTTGAACTAAATACTTAGCGGAATTGGTTTTGTTCCCTTTGCCTTTTCCATAAATTAACAAGCAAAATCAGTATTAGATTTTTTACTCAACACGAAAATCGAAAATAGCTAGCTAGACTATATTTATAAAGAAATCCTTTTGTTTGAGAAATCATGGCAAAAGTACAGCAATTATTAATGTTTTCTTTTCCGAGTTATAGCATACAGTACTACTTAGAGTATCGCTTGGAAGAAGTGCGATGCACAACACTATGTATGTAAACTCAAACTACACGCTGTTTGGCAATCGGTCAGTGTCTCTAAAAAAGGACTTGTTTCCAATAGTAGCACTGGGGCTAGATTACGAGCGCACCGGGATAATATAGAGAATATATATACTAACACAAAATAAATATATATTTCGTTAATAACATGCTACTTTAAGCGCACACCTTTATTGGAAATCTGTGAGGAACAAATATGGACCACCTACCCCATACTTATCAAGCTTAGATTAACGTCTTGTCGTCGTTACAGCTGTCACTTTCGATCAATCAATCAATCATTCAACATTACCCATATTTATTTACCATTTCTAATAAATCTAAAATAAAATAAAGACAAAAATATCAGTACTCTTCAGAACCATAAATGTTCTACTAATTCGTTTTGTTCATTCAAATCTGTTACATAACTCTAAAACCTAAAAAGGATTCAATGACATTGTTGCCGCACTGAAGCAAATCAGCTGAGCACATGGCAAAATGACAGTTTTGACAGTGGCAGATAAAGAATTAGTAATGTTCATAAACGCAGCC
The DNA here is from genome assembly GCA_923062675.1 of Marasmarcha lunaedactyla. Lineage (NCBI taxonomy): Eukaryota > Metazoa > Arthropoda > Insecta > Lepidoptera > Pterophoridae > Marasmarcha > Marasmarcha lunaedactyla. The sequence goes on along the minus strand of OV281339.1, from coordinate 14,564,152 downwards.
AGGGAAGAGCAGACTTTACACAGTGCTGCCATATACATTTTAGAAAACAAAAATGTGTGCTGAAGAGACGTAGTTTCGTATTACCTTAATATTTTTATTCAAAAGACCATATTTTTATCTCTCCGTAAGTAATACGCTCATAAACTAGCCCACTTTGGAAACATCACCTTTAACACAGGAAAGTTACCAGGGACTCACAAATTAGTTACGCTGGGAAGCCATTTAGAGAGTGTCTAGTGATAAACAAGTACACTTGACAATTTTTTAATCTTACCTGAGAATTACAACCGTACGTAGCAGTGTGTGCTATTATGATCCAAGGGATTGGTTTTATAATGGGATCCAAAGGTTTTACTACAGGTTGTGCAAGCCAATCATCCCGGGTCACTATTCTTAGATGCTTTTGAGCAATGAGAAGCTGTTCTTCTGAAATAATTCAACATAGTAATTATTACAGCCTCTAATTTATTAGCTGTTAATTGGCAAGAATTTTTATTTGAAAATGTTACTTAATTAGAAAACGACTTAGTTCTGACAACTATAAGAATGATATACGTAAGTAAGAATTGAACACATCACAGAAAAGGGTTAAATATTTTCTAATGGAGACTGTCATAGGAACCTTCCACGACTTTGACTATTTTCTGAAAATGGAGGCAATGCATAAAACCGTCATAAATCAATTTTTCACGTAAATATAAACATAAAATATATAAGGTCATTGCATATGAAATTGGCGTTTTTAAGGGAGGAACATAAAGTCAATTTTTTTTAAATATACTATATTATTTATTTAATCAAAGTATGTACCATTGCTATCTATGCACTTTTGCCATCTCATAGATAGTTCATTGATCCCTTTACTAAAAAACACCATTCGTACGGGAATCAATAAAATCTTTGAAGTTGCTTTGGACTGCCCCATCAGAGTTGAATCTTTTCCCCTGCAAGAAGTTATTCAAATTTTGAAAAAAATGGTAATTTGTTGGAACAAGGTCCGGGGAGTACGGTGGATGACTTAAGACATTCCAATTGAAGCTCCTACTATGGTAACTTTCTATTGAGTAGTGTGTGGTCTAGCGTTGTCCTGAAGCAGCAGTGGCCTAAAGCGATTGACCAGCCTCGGTTGTTTAGCAGCTAGCTTTTCCATCATGGTTTGAAATTGCTGACAAAAGACATCTGCCGTAATCGTCTGGCCAGATTTAAGAAAGCTGTAGCTGGGTTCAACCATTGCGATGGGCGTTTCTGATTGTCGTACAGAATCCACTTTTCATCACAGGTAATGATTCGATTTAAAATCCTTTCATATTGTGCCGGTTAAGTAATTTAACGCAGCAGTCGACGCGCGTTTGTCGGTTTGCTGCACAGAATTCATGAGGTACCCACCTCTCCAGCTTTTTCACCTTCCCAAATTGCCTCAAGTAGATTAAAACAGTTTTGTCACTAACACCGCAGCCTAGAGCTAGCTCGGACGTGGTATGCGATGGATCCGCTTCCACAATAGCCTTCAATTCTTCATTATCAACTTTGGTTCTTGTTCACGGGGCTTGTTCACTGTGTTGCGATACCGCCGCCATACAGAGCATTAATACCTCGAGCCGTTTCTGCAGCACTGGTGCCACGGTGGAACTCGTTCTTGTAAATAACGCGATATTTCTAGTTTTCCATTTTGTAAACTAACTGACGCAAAGAAAAACCAAAAGAAGAAAAAGCAAATGAATTACGGTTTTCGAAACACAAATGCGTGAATAAATAGCCCGCACGACAAAACGCCAATTTTACATGTAAGGACCTAATAGATTGCCAAAATCTCATAAGTGTGCTGGTTGACAAAATCTCATATGAGCTGGCAAAGAAGTACTAAGTGGCGCCAAAGTATGGCGAAAGAATACTTTATATATACAGGGTGTCCCATAACTTGCACGACAAATTGAAATGAAAGAAAGATTGAGGCGTGCCCTACCAGATAAAAAAAATTACCTTAGTAAATGTGTCACCGTTATCGAGATATTCCCAACCTTTCATTTTTTTCGAAAAATGCCGCTTTTGATCAGTTTTTTTGTTGGTGTGTGTACAAACAAGCAGAAAGTGTTGTATTTTTTTTTGTCAATACTCTAGAATAGTAGATCTACCATATGCAAATATCATTTTGTTAAATATCATTAGGTATCATTGAGAAAAAACATATTATTCTCATAATTTTTTTCTACAAAAATTATTTACCTCAGCTTTGGCATTCATTGGTGAAAAACTGACAGACTGTCACTGCACATTTTACAAATAAATTACGAATTTAATAAAGATTTCAGTAAATGTACAATACTGGCCATATTATTCTAGAAAAAAAAGAAATTGCCAGTTTGTGCCAAAGGGGCTAATTCATATTAATTCCCACTATTAATTTAAATTTAACTTGATAAATAATATGAAATTAACATAAGCTTAATTTTGTTTTCTACTAATAACGACAAACACTATTAGTACGAGAGGACTACTACGGTACTACCTTTTCTGACCTTTATTATGATACCGATACCGATTCTTGAACGTTTAGACTATTGCCATATCCACAGCCGTTGCTATTGTGCTTGTCTATCCTGTTTGCTATCTCACTCTTACGATAGCTAAAGTATGCCTCTGTCTCTGTCAATTTTCCTACCCCTCCCTCTGCCAGCCAGTCACTAGACAGTACGATCCTCAACGCTCTCATGGCACACGTAGCACACGTAGGCTCTTTAACCCCTGTTGTTTTGTTTTCGTACTACGTTTTTCTTACTTGGAACTCGGACTCTAATACCCTAACCGCAGTTAGTTAAGTTTAAGAACATTGAAAAGGGCTTTATGAAGGCTTACTAAATATACTCAATGACTAAATAATAAATAAATTATGTTTTTACTCAAACATGTATATTTTCTTTAATCTTTAATTTATTCAAACTTTGGCACAAAACTGGCAATTTTTTTTTTACTAAAATATGGACCTTGGATTATATACCTTTCTGAAATCTTTATTAAATACGTAACTTATTTGTAAAATGTGCAGTTACAGTCCAGTAAATTTTTTTGTCACCACCGAATGCCAAAGCTGAGTTAAATAATTTTTTTACAAAAAAAATGAGAATACTATGTTTTTTCTCATAGATACCTAATGATATTTAACAAAATGATGTTTGCATATGGTAGATCCACTATTCATGAACATTAACAAAAAAAAATACAAATGTATCTGCTTGTTTGTATTCACAGCAATAAAAAAACTGACCAAAAGCGGCTTTTTTCGAAAAATATCTCGGGAATATCTTGAAAACGGTGACACTTTTACTGAAGTAATTTTTTTTATCTGGTAGGGCATACCCCAATCTTTCTTTCATTTTAGTTGGTCCTGCAAGTTATGGTACACCCTGTATAATGAGTAATTTATTTAATCTAAGTATATCTATGTATAAGCGACAGGCTCATAATAAAATTTATTGCATACAAGTATTTAAGAGTTTTTCCATCTACTCAGAGCGCTATGATCGTCCTGATTATCAGCTACTGCTACAAGTAACTACCATTTACAAGAACATTTAAAATTAAAAGCGAATTAATGAATATGTTCCCGTTTTTAGTATCATCGCCTAGGTGAAAAATTAATTTAAGATATTGCTGATTTATTTATTTTGCTCATTTTCGTCAAATAAGCTTTATCACATTTTTCTGCGAGTTGTTATCTATCAAAAATACAGGACGCTTGGAAGTAACATGCAAAGCCTTTAGGCGAAGCTGATTTAATTGTTTACACATTAGAGCAGTTTTTGTTCGACAAGGTCCTCAAAATATATATTAAAAGTGAACATTGATTCTATGAATTTATGCAGATTTCCATGCTCTCTCAATAGTAATACTCAACAGGAAAATGTATAACTAAAACCGGTGTATTATTGCAATGCTTAAACATTATTACAATCTCCCTCATTTTTATTTTTAGGTACTAAATTCCCCAATTTGCAAGATATCCATGTGAGTGATACCTCAAAACAAAGCCCAAAGAGTTAAATAAAGTATGCTGTATCCTTTAAATTTTTATAGGCCTTTAAAAACCAGGATCGATTAATTAAACAGTATTTAGATTAGTTAAACAGTAATCTTGCCGTCGTTAACTTGCAATTTACTGTAACATTTTGGTTTTATTCAATAAAAATAATAAAATTTAAAAATGTAGTTGTTAGACCTCTGTCAAAAATAATTATGGCTCAGATGGTTTTAAATAGTCTGTACTAGCTTCTCCTTAAGGCGTTGTATATAGCTCCCAACCACCCTGTATATTTTGATAGTAACAACTCGCAGAAAACTTTAAAAAAAGTGTTATCTCAAATGATTTTCTATTTAAGTCTGTCCCACCAGTCCGTAAATAAAAGGGCATTGACTCGACCTGTACCAAGTTTTACACAAACATTGACGTAGTCTATCGCTCGCCATACAAACTGGCAAGCGACACGACGCGACAGCAGTTTCATAATACCAAAGGCCTATCTTAAAAAACGTAACTTTGAAAAGTGCACTTTTTAAGATTTTTTTTTATAATTGCACAATTTAACTGTTTTCTTATTCAATACACAGACTGACAAGTATTCAGACACTTAAGTTCATATAATTATTTAATTTCAAGATTAGTCATATAACTTTTTTAATTTGAATTGTGTCTTACATTTATCACTTTCAATTAATATTTTTGAAATTGAATCATCAACTGTAATGTCGCAATTTGTTAAGATCATAGATTACTTGATTATGTAACAATTTTAAGCATTATATTTTTTAGACCCAAATTAAAAAAAATTTAACTTACACGCATTCGTTATAAAGCGTCGTTCAGACCAAGGGGTGCAAAACCATTTGAGTCTATGTAAGTTCTGACTATGTTTGTAATAAACATTTTTATTGAAAATCATTTTTTTTCATTGTTTTAATCATTCACAGCCCAAGTTAAATATCGTTAAGATAGTGTAACCTAGATGGTGGAAGAATAAACTTATGCAGAATGGAATCATACATTTTATACGTAAAATTTGCATTTTTGACCATAATATAAACAATTATCCACGACTTAAGTATATGTTAGACCTAATTAATCAATTCTAACTAATAAGTCAATCGGTAAAACTTACAAATAAAAAGTATTTAAATATATAAATATTTTATAAACATTTACACCGCATCATGTAGCTCAAACTTTTTTTATTAAGAACTTGTACTATGAAAACAATACAACGAACTAATAAACCTAAAAATATACATAAATATCTATCTCAACCAGGATTTAAGCACTGGAATAGAATTAAACATTGGGAACAGAAAAAAGCGTAGCCCTCTAGGGTTACTGTTTGTTGCGGTGATGCTATTGCGTTAAGGCTAGAGCGTGGTAGGCAAGGGCCGTCTTAATACAGAAGTTTGTCGAAAAGATTTTGCTACTAAATTATTATTACGCTATTGATTACTTGATAGGCATGAAGAAAAACCAAGTGTGTTGATGAAAATATACTATTTCTCTCGTGTAACGTGTCTATTGCAAGACTTCCAACAATTAATTTCTTTCTCTGATACAAATCATAACTCTTTTTAACTCAAATATCAATAAAATATACTAAAATATCCACCAACGTTATAATGTTTGGCACCTCTTGCAAGGCCATGCGCTCACCCAGCCTTGTAATACGATACGCGTGTTTTCGTCGTTTACGGCGTAATTGCGATAATAGTCATAGAAATTAATCGTGTCGTTTTCAAAAATGGCACACATTGGTAGAGAGACGCCAATGCCCTTTTATTTACGGACTGGTGGGATGGACTATAGAATCTGGAATATTTGTCTACATACCGAATTTATATATACAAAAGTTAACCAAAAACCCTGTTTCTTTACAATGGTGATTGAAGTCATTCTGCTTCTTAAAGTGCATATGAGAAGATGCTAATGAAGGTTGCCATTGAGCTAGTATATTGCAGCTATGCATGTTAAGTTCAGTAAATTATCTACTTACTTTTAAATTATAGAAGTTTTTAAACATATAGGTATCTATCTGTAAATTTTCAGTTTTATTTATGTGTTGTGTTGGTGGTAGGGCTTTTGTTTTATTAGCACAATATTATGGGCTAATAGACATGAATTTTAATATATATACAAAAGTTAACCAAAAACCCTGTTTCTTTACAATGTTGATTGAAGTCATTCTGCTTCTTAAAGTGCATATGAGAAGATGCTAATGAAGGTTGCCATTGAGCTAGTATAATGCAGCTATGCATGTTAAGTTCAGTAAATTATCTACTTACTTTTACATTATAGAAGTTTTTAAACATGTAGGTATCTGTAAATTTTCAGTTTTATTTATGTATTGTGTTGTTGGTAGAGCTTTTGTTTTATTAGCACAATATTATGGGCTAATAGACATGAATTTTAATAGAAAACAAGAATTTTCATTCAAATACTATAATTTATCATTTTTAGCATTTCCTCCTATACAGTAACTATCTAGGTGCAACAAATGATTTGATGATCTGGGTTTATAAAGAGGAAGTTAGGAAAAAAGTTTCCATACCTTTGTCTGCATTTATTTCAATTTTTCTATTCTTTATGAACATCCAAATAATGCAAGCATGGAGATATAAATAAATTCCCAAACATTTTTCAACTAAAAATACATATGCCAATAGTGTTATAGGAGTAAATAACATCAACAAAGCCAATATAAGTAAATAGGTTAAAGTTGAATTAAAGTAATCCTCCACCAAGGTGAGGCAATCTGAAATTGGTTTTAACTGATGTATTACAAAATAACCTAACAGATATGAAACACTTTCACAATAAGCAAACCAGCACATTCATTTTATTTTTGTAAGTAAATCTACTTAATAACTACTTACTACTACTTTTGAAAAAAAATACAACTTGAACTTAAATGTGACATTTAACAGTAACAGTAAAGAAGCATACATAATTCCACTTGTTAACTTTGTGGTATTGGTGGTACTAAAAGTCCTGGTATAGACAAACTTTATGTGGCCTTAAAGATGTCTTAAATGTAATTAAATTAAACAATGTGTATGCCAATAAAAACTATTTCTCAATATTCTTCTGTTCTGTTTCTGTTAACAACCTATTGAATAGTAAGAGAGACACTAAGCATTAAGCATGCACAAACTTGTGCTACATGTAAACTTACCATAGTCTTCAGAATCTGTTGAAAAAGAACCATCATTTGTTGTTACTTGATTGCTTTTACTATAAATTAATGCAATAGCACAAATTCCACTTAAAACTATAGCACTTACACTGAAAAATGCTATCACTTGCCAAACTTGAATTTTGCACTTTAATGCTGAAACAATAAAGATAATATTAACTGGTTACATGAAAAATACTGAGGTATGCATCTCTAATATTACCAGTTATGGTAATGATGGAAAAGTATACATGTAAATTCTGACACCATTCTTACTGTAACATCTACTGGAGTAATCTCTGTCATGTTTTGAGATTTTGTTGACATTTGTTATATTGTTTGCAAATGAGACAAATTTTAAGTGTGGTGCTTGGATTGTTGTCCATAAATCAATTTGATAATATTCAAATACTTAAAGACGTAGGTACATAATCATCTCTTTATTTTAGAGATCCAAAGAATTTTTAAATTAAATTTTAATAATTTTGTTGTTTAAGAGACCTTTGCCATTGATAGTCTTATATTACTCAAATACACAAACTTTGGAGTTTTTTTTAGTGTCTTTCACTGGACCTTTAAGATATAAGCTGCTTGAGTTTATTTTTTAACAATGGCAATGGCACATGGGTCTGGGGAACTTGGTGCAGGCTCAGACTCACATTCAAATCCCCTGCAGACTTGTCACCCACTGTTACGAGGTGCACCTACAAAAAACCAAATGACAGCCTAAGCCTCCACCAACTTCCCCGACTGTATCAGATAAGCCAGACTGTTCGGTTGGAGAAGGCCTTTGTTTTTGAAATGACAAATCATCTTAATTTTTCTAAATAAAGATTATTATTATTATGTGTAGAGTATACAAAATTATACAAAATTATTAGACTAACAGCTTCTTGTGTCTTTATGTCAAATTTTTATATCTGCTTGAAAATGGTGACTTTTAACCTTTTAAACCATGCAGTGCTGTGGTTATACTATTCTTATACATGACTCAACACTTAAACAAGAATACAATGCTGTATAAGAGAATTAAGGAAGCAAACACAATTCTACTTGATAACCTTGTGGTAGTAGAGGTATTAAAGGTCCTGGTATAGACAAACTGTATCTGATAAATCAATCATAAGCAATTTCTATTTACACACTTAGAAATATCCTTAAAATTGCTATGTGAATTCTGGTTTGGTCTGGTCAGCTCTGGTTGGTGTGTCTGCACATTTTCTATTATATCCTCTGATAATAAAGGTTCCCATAGTTATGTGTACAGTTAATAACAAAGTTACAAATTACCTTGATTTAACTTAACTCTTAAATGTTCTGTATCAAATTATTTTATGTAATATAAATTTTGGTGGGTATTTAAAAATCCCTTACTTACATTTCTCTAACGTAATATTATTCTGGTTGTCAGGAGTCGCACGAGAATATTCATCTTCAGATTTTTCAAATGCATTATTTTCAATTCCAGATTTGTTTACAATCTGTTTAATAGTCACGTGACCATTAAAATATGTATTATTTCCAAATTGTACATTGTCAGAATTCGTTACAGCTACATTTCCAAAAACAGGTGTCATAGAAGTATGTACAAGCCCAGAAGAGATTTGAGATAAGGCATCACTACGATTAGTGTGCTCTGTAGAATGGCCTCTATCATCATTAATTTCTTCAATTCTTAGGTCACCTAAATCACCTTTAAGTGTGACGCCAGTTCGGAGTTCGTTCTCGGAGCTCATTTCATAGTGTTTTGTGGCACTGTTTTGATGATGCTAATTGAAGTTAATTTATTAATGAAAATGTCCTACTTGATTTATATTCATACACAGCGATAAAACTATAAAGCAATATATTTTGAACACAAGAGAGGTTCATAGTAAAGCTCTTTACAAAATTTTGATATCTGCTATCTATCTGTCTCCACCCACTGCAAAACTGCAAAACAAACATATTTTTTTTTCTAATGTTTGTCTTATAAGAAAGTCAAGGAAACTACGCCACACAGCCGGGTCTGTCTTGGTATAACATGGTTCATTAAAGAAAGGAATCATAAATGGCGGCTTGTACTTGCATTGACAGGTAGTACAGTTAGCATACAAATTTTCAAAAGATTTTTTTCAATTCAAAAATAATAAAAAAAGATCGGGTTTTCAAACTTGCTTCTGACAGCGGCTTCGTCGGCGTGAAAGTTTATTAACATTAGAACGTTTTTGTTGTTTTCATCGGAAACAGTGCTTTTTTCGGGATGAAAGTACCTTATGTCCATTTTTGTACACCTGACAAAGTAAATAACAAAATTTCAGAAGAATCCTTATTATGATGTTGGTAAAAATAAAACATGAATATTATTTAAATCAAGACTTATATTTTTTTACTTACCGTACGCGCGAGAGTGATTATAGACGGTACTAGTGTGCGAGGGAGAGAACATGATAAGCACCGCCATTTTCAATTCCTTTCTTTAATGAACCACGTTATACAGGGTGTTTGGTCCATCGCCGGCCAAATTGATATAGCCGGTAGAATAGGTTATCTGCTATGCCTAAATGGCTATTAAAACTTCAAAAGCCGTGTGGTTTTTTTTTTATAAGATTTTTAAACCTTTTTGTTTATCATCCCGAAATAATCACACAAAAATAAAAATAAAAAAAAGTAGTCAGTGTAGACAGCTAATTTTTATTTTGTTTTAATGTGTACTGTTTTAGGCTTCTTTTAAACCCTAAACCAATATTATTAGTTAACTAGTTCTTTTTTATTCAGTTATAAAGTTTTGGAATCGAAAAAAATTTACTTCAATCTTTGGCTTCACATGCATATAAAAAAATAAAAAAAAGTGGCCAGGATCTTACAACTCCCCGAAAATTTTTCTAGTCTTTCTTCTTTCTAATGAAAGAAGTTATAACAAAAAAAAACATGTTATAAAAATCATTTAAAACATCACGAAATTCGCCATATTAGTGAAAGGGGTCGCGTAATGCTAAATTCAAAATTCTGGTAAAAAAATTATTTAAAAAAATAAAACAAAGCATTAAGTGTAGACAGGAAATTTACTCAAATTGTCGTCCTCCATTAGCAATATATGACCGACATCGGTTTCTTATTTCAACAGTCGTTGTTCGCATTCTCATTTCTTCTCGGATAGTGCCAAAAGCTGTTTCGACAAGTTCTTTAGCCCGTCCCCAGACATAAAAAGACGTCTGGGGAACGGGGAGGCCATGGAATTGGACCATCTCTTCCAATCCAAGAGTTGGGGAACACATCCTCCAAATATTCCCTGACGGATAGCCGCCAGTGCGCAGGACAGCCGTCTTGTTGGAACACTATTGATGTTTCTTCGTTGTAAATTGGCACCTCATTCAATAATTCTGGTAGGTAGTTTTCTAAGAACTCTAAATAGTTGTCACCATTGAGGTAATCAGGCAGGTAGTGCGGTCCTATCAACTGATCACCAACTACTCCTGCCCAAACGTTGACACTAAATTTTGTTTGAAAGGATATTTGCCTTTTTTTTCGTGAATTTTCATGCATTGGTGACCAGTTATGTAAATTATGTAAATTTAAAACTCCTTCCCTTGTAAACTTTGACTCATCCGTCCAAAGAATTATTTTTAGGAAATTCGGATCGTCTATATGAGTGTGCAGTAAATGGCGACAAAATTGCATTCTTCTGCCATAATCAGTATCTTCGAGACCTACAACAAATAAAAAACGCGTGAGAACTAAGTTATTGCAATAGGATTTTTTAACATGGACAGGTGCATATCTTTAAATTTATCACGTGCCGCGGAGGAGGTCGCGGGTTCAATTCCCGCACGGAACAAACAAAATCCGTGTCTGGGTTCGCTACATGGCTTCCCATAACGCAGTCCTTAGTCGGTGTGTATGTCTCGGGATTTTATTTATTATTTATTTATTTATATTTAGTTACGATAATCAAACTTATTTGCAGCCCCGTTATGTCGTCTTCCTTTCGTTACGTACAGATAAGGCATATTTTTATGCACAAGTAACCTTGATGATCGTAATTTATTTAAAAAACTGTCTAAAGGTATATAAAGGTTAACAGAATGACTACCTGGAAATTACATACTAGATAAACAAAGGTGACACACAATGCGTTTACGGGTTTCAAAGTCTGTTGAAAATAACTTACCTTGCACTGGAGTGTAATGAATTGCATGTTGTTCATTTTGATGTAGCACCTTCCAAATGGAAATATTAAGCTCTGCTGCCACATTTCTAATACTTGTTGTGGGATTTTCCTCTAAAAGCGCCAGTATTCTATCGTCAACTTCGACGTGATGTCGCACAATATGACCCCTTGGTTCATTTAAAATGACACTGCCAGTCTCACGTATGCGTCGCAAAGTCTCTTGGAAGACGCTACGGTGAGGTAATCGTCTACCAGGAAATCGCTCGTGGTAAAGCCGTTGCGCTGCTCAAGAAACACCATTAGCGGCTCCATAAGCCATTAAGATATCAGCATATTCTTCATTAGAGAATGTCGCCATTGCAACAACAAAACAGTAAAACTTAACAATAAAACGTAACAAAAAAAAATAACAAAACTCAACGATAAATTGTAACAAGATGAAGTTGCAGAGTTGCGGTAAGCACCAACGTTAGGTAGCAGAGGGGGTTAAGACTCGACTAAAATAAATCTAAAGAGGAGAGGGTCCGGCGGCGGGCTGTTTCGACGCGGCGCGGCACACGTCATCGGTCTACCTGTACGCGACTTGTCCAAACAGGTTGATCCTATGCAAGAAAGAGATATAAGATAGATTTTACTTCGCAAGATTGAGATAACAGCTTCTACCTGTTTCCCATGTGTCAACATATGCTAAAAGATGTTTTTTACCAGAATTTTGAATTTAGCATTACGCGACCCCTTTCACTAATATGGTGAATTTCGTGATGTTTTAAATGATTTTTATAACATGTGGCATATCATTAGAAAAAGGAAAGACTAGAAAATTTTTCAGGGAGTTGGAAGATCCTGGTCACTTTTTTTTATTTTTTTATATGCATATAAAGCCAAAGATTGAAGTGAATTGTTTCGATTCCGAAACTTTGTAAGTAAATAAAAAAAGAGCTAGTAAACTACTGATATTGGTTTAGGGTTTAAAAGAAGCCTAAAACAGTACACATTAAAACAAAATAAAAATTAGCTGTCTACACTGAATACTTTTTTTTATTTTTATTTTTGTATGATTATTTCGGGATGATAAACGAAACAGGTTTAAAAATATTATTTAAAAAAAACCACACGGCTTTTGAAGTTTTAATAGTCATTAAGGCATAGCAGATAACCTATTCTACCAGCCCTATCAATTTGGCTGGCGATGGACCAAACACCCTGTATAACGTGATTTGTGAGTTATTTAAGTCACAAATCTAGTTACGAATGGTACCAAAAACGTTTATTATGCCCCTAAAATAACATTGATTTCTAAGAAATTAAAATAAAAAAAAAATTATTTTCTTAACATTGGTAATCCATTGTGAAAAAAATTAAGGGATTTTGTATACAAATTGCATAAAAAACTTATTCAACTAATTAGCTATCCATAATGGTATAAAAACTTGCATGATTACAAAATAATAAAAGGATTGTAAAATTAAGTCAACTATTGTTAATTTTTATACTATTTCCATTTCTTTATTTTCTCAATGACAGCTCCTGTGAAAACTTGTGCGAGCGTTTTTTTTTACACTATGTATGCATCATTTTATAAAAATATGACGTTTACACACGTACAAGGTTATACAATACCAGAGTCAGAGAAACTGATAGGGATGGGCCTATATCGATAAACGTAACACGATAACAGACCCGATATTTTTTTATAAAATGTAAGAAACTAAACTACTCCCGGATACTTTTATACAAATTTATTAACAAATATTATATTTCATTACAAGATGTTACACGTATTAATTCTTGTATGATAATGCCAACTTCTTTAAAATTTTCGAAGCTGTTGTAAAATAAGTAGGTATAGAAAGGTACTCGACAATGAAACGAAATAATTATAACGACAGGTAATCTTTATTTATTTATTTTTATCAAAATCTGATGAATCGTCACTGTCACTCGATGAGCTCTCCCCAACATTTATTAAAGTTCCTGTACTTGTATATTATCGAATGCAACATGAATTTCTCAATCCGACGCTATAATGTTTTGGGTTCTTCTCACAATTTTTTCCCAGTTTTCGGCAGTTACTTCCACACATGCATTTTTTAATAAATCGAACATCTTGTTTGCCATAAAAGGGGGATAGGTATTGTTTCGAGCGGCGTGCCCTTTGATTTGTGCCCGTATTCGTTCTATAGCTCTGTACTGGCAATGATACGGCGGAAGTCAAAGAACCCAATGACCACATTCGGAAGCTATTTCGTCGATAACATATCTTTTAGGGAGGCTTTTTTTCGGTTTTAAAATATTCACTAATTGTACTTTTCATAAAGTACTATCCACATTTTCGCCATGACGTTGGAGCCAGTCAATTATCTCTTGTTTTTTATTAGCCTGCGTCGGCATTTTATCAATTTGTCTAGAGTGATATGTAGCGTTGTCCATAATAATTATGGACGGTTCTTCCAGAGATTGCACCATTTCTTTAAACCATCCTTCGTAAATCTCCGCGTTCATTTCTTCGTGGTAGTCCACTGTTTTCTTGGATGTAAAGGCCAGTAAAGCATCTGACACGAATCCTTTCGTAGACCCTGCATGGCATATGATAAGGCGTTCACCTTTTCCCATTGGCACTGAACTCGTGAAAGCGGCGGTGTCGTCAGTCCAGTTCTTAGATACGTGAGCGTGGTTTGCATTTAACCAAGTCTCGTCAGTGAAAATAACATTTTACCAAACTGGACTTTTTGGTTTCTCTCAAAAATTCGCAGCGAGCCATAGCAACGTCGTGACGTTCCATCAATATTTTACGTTTGTCCGATGTTTTGTAAGAAAATTCAATTTCTTTCAAAACTAAGCATAATGACTATTTTTGGCCATGGAACAAACCACATTCACGTAAAGAAACAACAAGATTTTTAAGTGTTGGAATTTCTTTGCGCAAGTAATAGTCATATATATGACGGCGAATAGGATCAGCGTTGAAGTTGTCAACCGATGTCACCCGACGTGGTTGGCGTTTTTTCTTCGGCGTACGAAGCTTATTTTCCTGCATGCCGCTTGTACCGTAAGCTTCGGTAGTAATTTTTGAAACAGTAGGTCTTCTAATTCCTAATGCGGCCGCAACACGCTCTCGCACTTGCGACAGTGGTAATAGCGGGCCACCATTTTGATAATCTGCTTCAAAGTAATAACGAACCATGATCATCAGTTCTCTCGCCTGCCTTTTCAGAACAGATCCAGATCCTTGCAGACAGAGGCAGCAATCAACACGGAGGAACACAAAATACACAACGTAACGTATGGATAATGTGAAAAAACTCAGCGAACAGAAATGTAGTGACTAGCATGACCGTCTTGTTGCGAGTGACAGATTAAAACAAACACAGAATGGCGGCGGGCCACTGAGTTTCCCCGTGACCTTGAAAAAATATATTTGAATGTTTTTGTTGTATTTGTCTTTGTTCAAAATATTATAAATATACGCGATCGATATCATTACTTATTTTTGTCACAACACTACATTATATCAAGTTAGAACTGTCATCGAGAAAATAAAGAAATGGAAATAGTGTAAGTATCAATATTTTTTGTTATAATGTAAATGGAAAATAGTTTTGGTTGAATTTATATTTTAAACCCTTTTTTTCTAAGCTTATCCCAAATCTTGTTCAAAATTAGGCCCAGATTCCTTATGGACGCACAAAGTCTCTTGAGTACCTTCGTTTTGGTCACCCGCGAGGTGATTGTTTTATTTGATCCGCTGCTAATAAAACGCGTTCCCAAAGTCCTTCCACATTTCAACGGGCGTCGTATACAAGAAATCTCTCACGTGGGACCATAAATAAAAATCATATGGGGTTAAACCAGGGATCTTGCTGGCCAAGAGATAGGGCCTCCCGGGCCAATCCATCGACGAGGATAATTTTCGTCCAGCCATCTTCGTACACCGAGACGGAAATGAGTGGGGAAGCCGTCGTGCTGGTAAATCATATTTTTCTTAGAAATCGATTGTGATGATAAATTTTTGTTGTACCATTTGTAACTAGATTTGTAATTTACATAAGTTTCTTGTTTATTTACGCTTTAAAAAAACATAAAATCTTATTGTTTATGGTGTTTCTAGAAAATACATCAACTTAGAGTTTGAAATCGGGCATTTTTCTAAAAAAAACATAAAAATGCGTACAACTTGATAACGAATAATTTCCGACCAGCTGTTGTCTATCCAATCTATTGGAAATAAGCTCAACTACAACCCATTAAAATGAATGTATCGAATTTCCTTTCACCCTGTACATATGTTTTATTGTGATGATGATGATGGTATTGTATGGTTTGAATGATGATGTATACGATTGTAAAGTTTCTTGCCAGTTCTTCTTCACGAAAGTTTTCCCGAACTGGTGGTAGAGTCATGTTTTATTTGACGTCTATAAGAACAAGTAATTGTCAATGTTGAGAAATTAATATTTCATTTCATTTCATGAAGATAAAGAAGTCATTAGTAAAGTGATAGTGTGACTGTTTGTTTACTCACTAAAACACTCTTACACTTATGTGCGGTTTACATGTATTAAGAAGTTAAGTTGGTAACTAAATTTTAAGTTACTACATGTCACTTGTGTGTCCAAATGGATTGAGTAGTTAAGTTCATAAGTTCAATGAAGATGAGCAGTGATGAATTTCAAGCAATTCGATATGTGGTAAACGTGGTTTTGGACAAATTCAGAGAAGAATTTGTTTCGGAAATTAAAACCTTTGCAAGATTATTATTTTTCCAAATTTTTTACGTCGACGGCCCAACGTCGATCGACGGACGATCGATTGGTGTAGTTTACTACACCTTTACTAATTAGGTACCCCTAATAATCACTGGAGGGATATCAGCCTCTCCTAACTCAGGGGTGGCGTCCGAGAATTATAGGCCATCACGCCTACTGCGGGTTGGCAGACTTACCAACTCAGGGGTGGTGTCAGACAATTGTAGGCCATCACGCCTACTGCGGGTTGGCAGTCTTACCAACTCAGGGGTGGTGTCAGACAATTGTAGGCCATCACGCCAACTGCGGGTTGGCAGTCTTACCTTGTCTTCATCCATACAACAACGGTTCAACAGTGATGGTATGGGCGGGTATTATGAAGAATAGAGGAACTGAGCTCGTTTTTGTAAATGGAAACATGAACGCTGCAGATTACATTGAGGATGTTCTAAGGCCTCATGTCCGTCCATTTGCATAAACCCTTGGTTTCAATTTTACGTTGATACATGATAATGCGCGTTCGCATACAGCTTTGCACACCAGGAAGTACTTGGCAAGGGAAAATATCCGGGTATTGGCTTGGCCTGCACAATCGCCAGACCTCAACCCATCGAGCACGCATGGGACATGCTCCAGAGACGTGTTTTAGAGGACTTGGACGGAGTGACAACATCCCGACAACTGATGGACTTACTAAAATTTCATTGGGAGCAATTGCTGCAGGATAACATAAACAGTCTCATCGATTCTATGAATAATCGGTGTCAGCAAGTTCTCAACAACAGAGGCGGCCGCTCTTTATATTAAGTTATCCAATTTCTTTTACATGAATTTTGTTTAACAATTTCATTAAGTTTATAAAAAGTTTATTTGCTTAGGCATCTAAGTTTGTACTACGTATGATACTACAGTACTCGCAATATTGTTAATTTATGTTACTAAAACAAAAATTATAAAAATGATTTTTTACTTTGAAAAGACGATTTAATGCAGAAATACATTGTAAAATTCAAATTTGTATATGTTGCTTAGACTTTTTTGATGTGTAGTATTCAGCATTATAGGTAATATTCCCAAATGGTCGGAAGTACGTTATGCAGCAGTACAAAAATAATATAATAATACTCCCGGTTTCGTTGATTTAGAAATCAATGAGGAACTAAAATTTCATGAGTCATTGAAACATTTATGCTTTTCGGATAAATCGTATGCTACGTTAACTTTTTGTGTACATTAAACAACATTTAACAGCGTGATGCTTTACAATCAAGATTCGTTTAGTTTCTTCCGATCTGATTCAATTAATTTGTGGACATAGAGCTGAAATAATTCAAGTGAGACGTGACCGAATCATTAGTAAGGTTCGAGTTAATAAATCTATTTTACGAAAAAGACCCCTTTCGTGCAATCATATTTTTAATGCTGATTCTTTGACATCGGCTTTGACTCGTGGTTCCTTTTGACTGAGAGGTGGCCTATCGCATAGTAGACGAGGAAAACAAGGGAAATTAATGCCCACAAACGCGCTGGTTCTCCCTCGGGGGTCCATAAAGGATATAAGACACGTAATTATTGACTTCAGGGCCTGCCAACTACTTCTATATCAGAATCAGTGGCAAGAACTTGGTGCTCCAAAATTATATTCTGAAAATTTTTAAATGGTACCGCATACCCTTTGCCAAAAAACCACCCATTAGCATGCCAAACTTAAATCAAAACAAGTTTTGTACAGAAATATCGCTAGAAATGTCAAAAAGTCAAATGCTCAAACAAGGTGTATAAGAAGTAGTCAAACCGTCCCCGAACTTTATTTCAACAATGTTTCTTGTGCCCAAGGGCAAAGGTTCTCACCGACCTGTTTTCAATTTGGCAGCTCTGAACGACTATGTAATACCTCAGCGATATTCATTAATATAAATGTTAAACGCATCCCAGAGTTTCTGCAACCCAACGACTGGATGTGCAAGATAGACCTGCCACAGGCATATTTTCACTTACCAATAATGCCATCTTACAGATCTTACAGGCAAAATCATGCAAATGACATGCCTACCATTTGGCCTAAGCACAGCGCCGAAAGTGTTTGCATCATAAACAAATTGGGTTGCACAAACTACCAGTGAAAAAGGTCTTCGCATTATCGTATATTTCGACGATTACCTGTTAGCCCATCAGAGCCGTGAAGTTTTGGAAATTCACACTCAGGTAGTCCTTTAGAGACTTCAGTATTTAGGGTGGCAATTAAATCTCGAAAACGCGATCCTAACTCCTCAACAGGACCTAGTGTTCCTAGGTGTTCGTTGGAAAAAAAGCCACACTAAGTTCCAAGATAAAATCAGTATTGACAAGGCAAAGTATCGTAGGTCTTTTTAACTTTGCGAGTTTCATAGTCCCAAAAGGGAGATTACATTTAAGGGAAAGTACAATGCGCACGCAGATCATCTGTCACGTTACCGATCTCCCCCAAAGTGGCATCTGCTACCCACTTACACGATCAACAAGCCATATTCTAAGATGTCTTTTCTCATCCTTGGAATTATCCCCTAGCGTAGATATCCCCACCACCATTTCTCATTCCGAGGGTTCTCGCTCACCTCAACAATGCTTGAGGCATGTATCTTTTAATAGTTCCGCGCTGGAACCGAGTGTTTTGGAGAGCAGACCTCAAATCGGAAACAGTGAATGCACCGTTCACAATCCAATAATTGGACAAGTGCCTAGTGGACACATCCACGGGCCTTCCACCTCCACAAGTTCATCAAATGACCCTGGAAGTTTGGAAATGTGGGGGTGGTTGCATAGCTTATCTGACTGGAATGAAGATCACATAAACCTTCTGTTAACATCGTGGCGTGCAGTCACCCGTAGAACTTACCAAGCTTTTAAACCTACTGGATCGATTTTGGCTAAGTTTCTAGCTGACTTGTTTTTAAAAGGCCAATTTTAATTACAATACCATTTTGTTACATAAATCGGTACTTGCTACTCTATGTGATACTCAGGTCTACTAAGTTCCCATATTTTAGTAAAGCATGTGCTAAAATCTATTGCTTTAAAAAAGCCTTTGGAATATAAGAAAGAAATTTGGGATATAGATACTTTAATAACATATTTATCCTCGTGCCATTTAGACATTAACAATAACTTTTCTGTGTGGCGTCACACAACTATCTAATTGTTATTGTGTTCCTATAGACGCATACATGATCTCACCTTTCTTGTGGTGGATCATCAACATCTCAAAGTGGCCCCATTTTGGCTCTAAAATGGATAAATAAATTACAGACAAGCGGGCTGGAAGATATTAAGTAATCCAAATAACAAGCAGCTTAACTTAGTTTACCTACTGGGTTAAGCACTGTATTAGTCTTCCATACGCAACGAAGCCTAACCAGACGCAACGAAGCCAACACTGCAAATTTATTTGTCAGATTACGTGGTCAAACAAAAGCCGCCTCAAGAACGGTGATGGGTTAAGTCTTTTTTTCAGCAGCGAATATAACTGATACACCTGGGAGTATACGTTCTGCAGTAGCATCAAAAACTATGCTAATAATGTGTGTTTTGATGAAAACCTGACACGCGGTAACTGGAAGTCAAGTAATACTTTTCAGAGGGTTTATCACCTGAACGTGTGCCATCCCGAATAGATTGCGTGAGCGAATCCTTTACTCCTCTCAATTAATATAGTTTTTAACTGAATAAGGCATTCAAAATTATAATTGGTGGTAAAATAATGATTAATTGGTGTTCATCAATGTAATTTATGAGTATCTTCCAATATAAGAAGTATCTATTTTATTCTTAATTTAAACTTGATTTTTTAATATACACAAGAACACAATAATTCATTTTGCTTTGACAAAAAATTTTGTTTAAGACATTGGATTTCAAATTTTGTATTCACAGTTATTAAAGATTTTTGTTACTTTACTATTATTGTATTTAATTTTATAATTGGAAAATTTTTCAATTTTTATCCCACATATTTATTACATTATTTCTACGTCACATTGGCATCCATCCCTACCACCAAGCGATAACAAATAATTATGCTTCAAATAACGGTAAAGTGTTTAATAGCGGCGTTTTACCTGAAATAAAAGGATTCTCGACTGTTCGTCGACGAGTTCGGCAACAACCGACTCGCTGCCTGGTGGATATGACGTCACGTGTGACAGAGAAAGCTATCTCTTGGGTAGACAACGAGGTAAAATAAAGCGGAAACCGGATATGCCTATCTCAAATAATTATGCTTCAAATAAGGTAAGTATTTAATAAGCAGTTTATTTCAGGTAAAACGCCGCTATTAAAAACTTATACCAGACTTAACGTAAATGCACCAATCATGGTCAGTTTTAGAACATTATTACAGGTTTAAATTAAACTGCAAAATAGAAAATAAATCGGTGGCTTTATTTCTGATACTTACTAGTAAAAGCACTTGTCTTCTATGCATAATAGCCTGAAATACTATAGAGTATATTAGAAAATCTAAAAACTGTATTTAATGAGTGTGAGTATGTAGCACCAAAAATGGTCAATCAAAAATCTAATAATTAACACCCAAGTATGGTCTGCCCCTGTGATGGTTAACACCATTTATGGTCATTAGAGTTAGGATAAATTCCACTAGAATAAAGCAATATTTAATTTAAATCTTTAATAACTTGTTTTAATATCCTAAACATAACATTCAATTATTAGAAAAATAAGTAGAATAGCTTCTTAATCTTAAGGTAATAATTACTAAGGAACTTCTTTTCTAGTTTCAGCCTTCTTGAATGAGATCAACATTTTTATATTATTCTTATCACTTATCATACTCTATAAGAGAAAAAAAAACAGTTAGTAACGGTTCATTTCAGGAATTATAAAACGACCTTTTTTGGCAAACTGCGGAATACCAATTTGAGTTATTACGTTGTACCATCTGTATAATTGAACGTCTGTAATTACTAACCAGCGCCAAAATTCTTTCGTCTTTTTCATGCAGCTCACAAGAGCTCCTTCTTGAGACAAGGAAACGACTTGCCCCGGGTACATTCGGCCATTCCATGTCACAATAACATAATCAACAGACAGACAGTTTTTGAGTGACTTTTCTTAGAAATAACGCAAGAATTGGTAGAGTTTTGCTTTTTTCAGTATATACAAGGAAGCAGTTGTTCATCTACTTGTGCATTTGAACAAGCATGTAAAGCATAAGGCAAATCTTCTACTACTAATTTGGGAATGTATGTTTGTAGAAAAGTTTCGAAGTGTTTATTACTATTTTCGATTTCTGAGGTGAAATTTTCTTTTATTTCTACATCTGTTGTTAGTGTATTATGTTGATCACTGTAAATTATATTTCTTTTAATGTTTTCTGTGTAAATAATTTCTGTTAAGTTTGTGTCTGCCATAGTCATAGGTTTCACTTTATTCTGTCTCTGCATAAGTCACATAACTGTCAGCGTCTACAGAGTCACTTTCGGTACTGGAGACACGTTTGCGTTTTCTAATGTTTTGCTTACGCTTACTTGTTTTCTTTTGCCTCTTAGCTTAATTGTTTATTAATTTATATTTTTCTTTTGTTTCCTTTTTCTCTTTAAGTTGTTGTATCTTCTTCTCTTTAAGCTCTTCTTTCTCTTTTTTTCCGCTGCCTTCTAAGCATGATAATCTCTCCAATGTTTAGTTGTGATTACCGCTGGAATTTGTTCTTAAAACATTTTACATAGCAATACATAGCCAAAAGAGGACCAGCTTAAATGCTGCGATGTCACAACAATACCTTTATTTCAAAGCACATAGTCAGCAAAACTTACGGATGATGTTAAACAAGTAGGAACGGGGGTTATATTATCAGTAGCTGATGGCATGATTTTAGAAGGAGTTGTTTGAGTAGCAGCTATCATTGATGCGTCCAGATTTATTTCAGCAGCACATTGAAGTGTCTCGTTACAGTCTGCTATTTTAGCATTTATGTGTTGAGCCGAACTTGCTGAGATTGGTGCTAAGGTAGATGAAGAAGCATTTTCACCTTAATGGTTAACAGTGACAAACGATGTTGAGGGTGTAGACTTTGTTGGAGTCGTATGAGCAGGGGTAAACGTGATTTCTGGCTTTTAATTATCTTCTCTGTTGGTATCTTCATTATGTCGAGACTCAGTAATGGCGCATATATGTTTGTACTTTGCTCAGACTGTGTACATCGTCAAATCATCAGCAGGTAACTCTTTACTCAATTACGATATTGGTAAGTAAAAACACCTTTCAAAAGTATCCAGCTTTGACTATGTGAATATTTGCACTATTTCTATTCTTCTCAAGCTGGCTCAGAAAAGCTTTATTCTTTGAACAATTGTGTTTGTTTAGATCCATCGTTCGGTTTTGGACATTTAACTTTGAAAAATCTATACGATCTGGGCCAAAAGGAAAGAGCCCGCCAACTCGAAACCCATTCTTGATGCATTCAGTGGCTATCAGTTCCAATGCATTCTTTAGTATTGGAGCAAACTTTTCTTTCTTCACCTGATGTCCTAAGTTCTCTTCTTCCATTTTCTTGTTTCTTGTCGCCAGAAATGATTCAGTGGTCCAAAAAATGCGACGTCCATGGGCTGTAGCAAGTGGGTACTGTTTGGATACAAGACAATGACTTCAATTTGTTTTTCACAGCAGAAATCGGATGAATGCTTGGTCAAATGTGAAGCATGTCCATCCAAAAACAATAAAATAGGAAATTTTAATTTGTTTAGCACTAACCAAGGATAGAATACGTTAGTAACGTATTCATAGAATGTACTTCCACAAATCAGACCGATCCCCTAAAAATTTGGAATGTTCTCGGCAATTTGCCTTGGAATCCTTTCATATGAAAAACTATGATGGGTGGTGCCATCACTCCTGCTGCATTGGCTGTTACAAGAACTGTAAGGTTTTCTTTTTCATTTCCAGATGCTGAACATACGTTTTTGTCACCTCTTTTAACTAGCACACGGCCAGGCTTAGGTTTTTAAAAAAATGCAGTTTCATCTGTATTAAACACTCGCGATGCATCCTTCAAAACTTCCGACAAGTTATTTTCCTCTTCATACATTTCAATTTTAGTAAACCATTTTACTATATTTTCTCGTTTCACCGCATCCTTCGACGTGGTTAAATTCTGCGGGACTTTTTCCGATATTTCAGGTTGTCTTTTAAGGAATAATTCATACCATTTTCGGCCGGGCCTAACATTGGTGAATGGATTTTTCCGTTTGTCAGACTGTAAAATGAATGGAACTGAATCAAGTAGCTGCTCTTTTCCAATTGGACAATGCCTATTTGCCATCTGCAACATTCAATGTTTAAGTAAAGTTTCTTCTTTACTGGAAAGTAACGTAGAGCGCCATGCCACAAACAACAGGACCCTTTCCCGTTACCTTATTTTTTAACGTCATTCGCGGCACACCATACTTTTTTGCAGCTGCTGCATATGATTCCCCTCTTCTAACAGCCACAATGGTGAGGCTCATCTGATGGGGGTATAATCTTTTTTGGGCGCTATTATTTTTGGAACTAGCCGGATAGATAAAAATGTAATGTTAAAAAAATTATCCAGTCGTGGTAACCTCAATAATGGGCAACGATTACCATCACTGGAACCAGGGGACGTACAAGATAATGTAAATAATAAATCTAAATGTCATGAGCAGACGTTCCAAATTTGATTGAACTAGATATAAAATTTATATTTAACAATCGTAGTCACCCTGAGCAATAGAGGCAGCAAGGGGTTTAGAGAGATCCAGTGATGGTCACCACAATTAATACAATTTGTATAAATTTATTAGTACACTTTTCCGGATACACCGTCTCACAGGCACATTATCTTATGTATTAAACAAAGATGTAAAATTAAAACAGTGTATTACCATCAAAAAACTCTATAAAAGTAGTCCGCTCTAAGTAAAAAACACAATTAAATTTTACAATTTGCGATAGCCTCTTGTTCAACAGCTCGCCATTTTGAAAATGAGAGCTGTCAGATATTGAAATGACAGTTTTTGAGAAAAAATGTGTGGATTGTTTATTGTTCAGTGTTGCCATTTTCGCTACAACAGTTACATTTCTTATTTTAAAAGTTTTTTATTGAAGTGACCATAAATGGAACGCTTACCAATACTGTTACAGTTACTATATATTAGACGCCCCACCCCCGCACCCGTAACTCCGAGCTGATCATAAAAATATCAGGTTTGGATCGATTTTAATGTCAGTTAAGTGTAAAGAAAAATTAAATTTTGTCATATAAGTCAGGGCCCAGGTTTTTGTAAAGTTAATTATACAAAAGTTGTTTGCTATCTGATATTCAACGACTAATAATGGAAAGTTTCACGACATTTGGCAATTCAAAAAGCAGAGTTATAACTTACAGAGTTATACTTGAAAATGTGGAATCACAAAAAACAAACAGCGGTAACTTAAAGGTGTACGATCCATGTGGCATAGCCGTGGGACACCCTGCATCAACGAGGGTCAAACTGAAAGATCTCAGAAAATCAAAAACTGATTTAACTAGCTAGTTATTAGTTTTATTATATTTTGCCCACTCGTCCTTAGGGGTCTATTCGATGGCCTTTTGAAACGCAGCCACAGCTTCAGCGGTGTCCATAAAACGTTTTCCTCGAACTTTATTTTTGGGAATAGATAAGTCGTAAGGTGCGTGCTCGGGGCTGTACCGGGCGGGTGACCGAGTAATTCCACGTTTGACGTCACCAAATAGTCGATCGTTCGCCTGGAGGTGTGCGACGAGGCGTTGTCGTGCTGAAGGAGGATATTACTGGGAGGTCGTTTCTCCCTAACTTTTTTGAAGACAAATGTTAGTGTAAACCATTTTTAGTGTACCACTCCGCAGAAACTGTTTTTCGATCCACTAAAACAATGGCCATCCATATCTTTTCCCACGCTTCGATCTCTCTTCACTTTAGTTGGCAACTCAAATTCAAATTCAAATTCAAATTCAAATATTTATTTCTCAACATTGACAATTACTTGTTCTTATTGACGTCAAATAAAACATGATTCTACCACCAGTTCGAAAAAAACCTTCGTGAAGAAGAACTGGCAAGAAACTTCACGGGTATATTTTTTTTCGAAATAAATTTACAGAGTCTCTTTATGTCTATACAAAATTATTCTTTTCTGCATCTGTTAGCTCGGCAAGTCCTCCCTCCCTCCAAGTATCCAAACGACGAACACCCTCAAACGGCACCCGTTCACGAGTTATACTCCTCGGAAGGATACACCCACTGAGCAGACTGACTTTTGGGTTCAGGATCATAACTGGATGGCTGGATCCCGCGTTAACTCGTGAACGGGTGCCGTTTGAGGGTGTTCGTCGTTTGGATACTTGGGGGGAGGGAGACTTGCCGGGCTAACAGATGCAGAAAAGAATAATTTTGTATAGACATAAAGAGACTCTGTAAATTTATTTTGAAAAAAATATACCCGTGAAGTTTCTTGCCAGTTCTTCTTCACGAAGGTTTTTTTCGAACTGGTGGTAGAATCATGTTTTATTTGACGTCAATAAGAACAAGTAATTGTCAATGTTGAGAAAAATAAATATTTCATTTCATTTCATAACAGTAATTCCAGCTTTCGTCACCTGTAAGTATGTCGAACACAGCATTTGAGTCACCTCTGTTAAATCTTTCGATAATTTCACGGCACCAATCAACACGACGGAGTTTTTGGCCCTCGGTCAAATTATAAGGTTTCCACCGGGCTTCCTTACCACTAATATTCATGGAGGATTTTGTGCACTTGACTCATACCAATGCCTAAGTTTGTCCGAATCTGCTAATAGGTCACTTTGTTGTCATTCTATGCCTATGATATCATAGGCCGCACAACACAGATGTTACCGTCGTTTACAAGTGGCCAGTTCTAAGTGTATGGCCTCGTGTATGTGTATACAGGGTTATGGGTTAAGTCGACCTATTCCCGTACACTCCCTTGTACTTTAAATCGTTTCTGACTGTTGACTATGAAACAGCCTATCCTATATTTAGCCGTTTTCAAGATATTTGAATTATATTGTTTTTTTATAAAAATTAGAATAAATTTAAAAAAAGCATAGAACAAATACTTCTATAATACTTATACCAAAAAGGTCGGAAGCCCTTTATTATAATAGTTAAAGTAAATTTAGTAGGTTGAGTGCAATGTTAAAAAATCTTCGTAGAAATTATTATTATAAATATTTTAATGAAAAATATAAGTATACAACTTAAGGGATGTTAAAATTTATACATAAGTACTTAAACCGAAACTTCGGTAAGGTAAAATATCTAATCATTATGGAGAAAGTGACGAACTAGAAAATGGTAGGTAACAATACTAAATTCCTATTTCTTGTTATTTTTCAATTCACCACCAGTCTTTTTTTGGTTTATAAATATCAAACATCAATAATCTCTTCCTTTCTTTTGAGTCTTCATTATTTTTTATTTTTATCTTTATAAACTGCTGAAATATGTATGCCATTGCTTTCTTTGCCAGTTCACCCCAAATCTTAGCCTTGTTCATAAAATCAACTATTAAATCACTTATTTCCGGGAAGGGAGGCTGAGCAAACTTTGGAACTGAAAAATAAAATGTATTTAGAATTTAGGGAATAATTCACCAATGGTCTAATAGAAGAATCATATTGTTTGCTCCTAGCTGTATTTGTACTATGTAGGTATATGGGTAAGTAAGAAGCGAGATTTTTGGATGATTGGTTAAGAAATGGTAGAGCTGAAGACAAAGTGAATGTCTATGTATTCATATGAACGGTATTTATTGACGTTTACTAAATGCTTATACAAATGCCCACGTAAATGCTTACAGATTTCATACAAATGGAGTTTATATATGGAACCACAAATTTATTTCAAACGGAGATTATGAATGTGAATTATTAATTCAAAAATGCATAAGCATCCCGTATATAAATTGTCGCTTAAAAAGATACATTAAACCTCTTTACCCACTACTTTAGAATTAGAGTCTACAAAACAAATAATGTGCAGGTGAATCGATACTTCATGATTCCGAATAGTGTGTGCACTAACTTAACACATTCATCAAGTGCTTTTGTGATAGTTAATTTTAAAAAGTGCTGAAGAATACAAATACAACCTACACTGTTTTTTCATATCTATCTGGTTTTCAAGGTAGTTAATAATATCTTCATTGTTGAAATCGCCTGTAAAATTTACAAATGGTGATATGTTGTAAAATTTTTCATACATGTCTGTAGCCGGTGGTGAGTATAGGTTTGCTTTTTGTGCCGCGCAGATAACGGCTACTACGGGTAATATATAAAAACACTTTATCATTGTACCCATAAACGTAACTTCCGAACTCGGGTCCAAACGCACTTGTTTTTTTTATTTGACTTTATTTACTTGTGTAAATGCAAACACTACAGAACAACTACTGAGGAAAGTGACTCGTGGCTCGTGGATCTAATTGTCATTTTATTTGGCACTGTTTTGATAACACAGGGTGGTATGAATTTAATTAACCTACAAATTATACACCTACATCTTATTATTTATTATTATTTTATAAGTGTGTGATATTTGTTTATATTGCCGAGTTATATCTGACCATTAATTAAAAGCTAATGTTTAACTAAGAAATAAATGCCGCTTGTATTGCCAAAACAATCTGTTCAAGTATCACAAACTGAAATAAATTTTGATGCTAAAAATGTGTAGGTGTCTAATAATACCGGGTGACTACTTTTACCGATCAGAACACAATTATGATATAAATTTAGATTTCCCAAAGAAACTATTAAGCGAAAATCAATAAGAAATAGAAGAGTAGGACTAGTATGAAGAGTAAATTTTGTTTCATTTCAACTGTTAAGGAAAGTTAATCAGTTAAAAGCCGTCACTTTAGAAGTGTGCGTACAAAAAGCATGGCTGCGTTATGTTGGTTGTAAGTTATTAAAGAGCTGGGACTCTATGTGGATATTTACATGTTTATCCAACCGGTTTTGACACGAAAACAAACTAAAATTAAGTAGTAGAAAGAATATTATTATGTTAAATTATCAATACTAATAAATTGCTACTAAATGATTAATACAATGTCACTCCCTGTATAAGAAGCGTTGCTATTATTTTTATTACTTTAGTTCAATATTTCAAAACATTAGTGAGAAAAGTATAAGTGTAGTTGGTTCATAATTAATGCTGTGGGAAAAATTGATGTACATACAAATTTTGGTTTATACCTAAAATTGAAAATACGCATCATTTGTCGGTTTGTGAATTTGTTTATTAGGATATTATTTTTTAAATCTTATAAAATTGTATTACCACTTTTTAGATTTTAATTTAGTTTTTGTTACTGCTGTTTAATTTGTTTACACTCCCAAAAATTACAGTTCCTTTTATTATCTAATGTTGCGCGGTGCTTTGTTAGCGGGCGCTTCTGTCTCGCATCGGTTTTCAGTACTCAGACACCTAATAATTACATCATTTTACACAATATAAGATCAATAATTTCTAGCACAAAAGGGATTGATATATCAATTGGTAATGTACATGTTTAGGATTATGTGAAACTTTGCTAGTTAAATTCATAGGTTTTAGGTAGTTTCGATTCTTGTCAAAATAAAAATGTTAAGGAAGATTTTTTTAGAATACGCATTACACATCAGCTCCTGTAGAAAAAGGATTACATTAAATCAAGTTTATTGAAATCAAGAGATTTCATTTATATTCAACATATTGGCTGTGACTGTGACTAGACTTGCACTCAGAAGAACAGCTCTAGAAACAAAGAAAACCAAGTAACCAATAACTGCGAAATACCGGTCCAGCCGATTCAACGTGTTAACATGTGCCAACATATTTACTTCGGAACTATCATTGAAGCTCATTCATGTTACGTTGATGAAGTTGGTGTCTACTTCGACAACGCTCCCCACCAACCCAACCCGCTAGTCAATAAGTCAGCTGACTACACAGCCAACCCAGACGCGCCGGTCCGTTACAGGCGTCCGCGTAACGTCTTAACAGATCCCGACGACGCTATTACAACAAGGAACGCCGGTGTTCCAGTCAGAAATAGGGCAACACGGCATTCGAATCGCCTAACCCACCGGTGGGCCAGGCTAACGCGGCGTACGCATTCCTACTGAGTTTCTTGCTGATTCTTTGGCAGTAGATGACCCTTCCGGACCAGTGGTAGTTTCAATATACGACGTCCTAAGCCGAAGTCCGTGCCCTCTCGGGTGCCCTTAGGCGTATCGTATCGTATGTAGGAGTAGTTTAAGTTCCGGCTAAGCGCCCTCAGCGCTTGGTTACAAAGTCCTCTGAAATTTAAAAGGCTAATAGGGCCATAAATAAAAAAAAAATCTTATTCATGTTATAGTGACACTATAATAAAAAGGTAACATCGTTAAATCATATCAACGAGCCGTCGAAATATCGACGAGGTGAATTCAATGAACTGTCAAGAACATCGACATTCGACACTCAGTTCGTGAGCAGACATCAGAAGATTCGGCCGGGAGCAGTTATAATAATCAAAAGGAGGGAGAGCAAGCGGAGGAGCACCTCTGCCAGGAGCTACCAGGAGGACTGCTGCCGGACCACCCGGGGCGTCGCGCACTGCGCAGAGTGCCTATGCTCACCGTGTTGTACTGCAGATCCACCAATTTAAGTGCTCTAGGTTCCTTACTCCATCCTACCTATATATTCATCCATTTAAGTAAACAAATTAGAAAACAAGTCAATTGCATACATTTACTGCCGAGTTGTGCTATCAGTGAGACGTGACTAGTGAAATACAGTATTATTTAATCATCTCATGATCTTATTTTTATCACGTATGCTTACTGGACAGATAAACTCATCTCTGTAGGTCACGTCTGGGGACGCCACAGATACTCCCCCCTTAAAAAAAAATGTAAACACAAAAATGACAATTCAACATTCTTACTCTAAAATTAAATACTAAATAACAATTAAGGCCATATTATGCTGGCGCAAGCAAATCTGACTGGTTGTTTACGTAGTCTACGTGATCGTGATAAGTCATATTTTCTCTCGCTGCGTGCTTTAAAATTATTTGAGCTATTGTCAGTATCTGCAAAAAATGCTGGTTTAGCACGGTCAAGGGAAATATACGATTGCTTTCTCATCAGTTGGAGTGATTCCTTGGCTCGTTATATGATAACCTAAGAAATCGAGTCCGGTCTTGAGAAATTCGCATTTTTCTAAGTTAATCGTTATTCCATGCTCATGCAGGCGTTTTCAAATTATTTTCAGATGTTGTAGGAGGTGTAGGTAAACGTGTGAAATACAGTATTATTTAATCATCTCATGATCTTATTTTTATCACGTCTGCTTACTGGACAGATAAACTCAACTCTGTAGGTCACGTCTGGGGACGCCACACTTGACATAATTGTGTTTAAAAAAGAAAACATATATTTATGTGACATCTGCATTACTTCATAGCCGGCAAACGAGCACGCGACTAACCTGGTACAGATGCGGATGTTTAAGATCTTATACGGGTGTAACATAAAGGAAGCACAATACTTAAGGTTCAGTAAATATACCATTGTTAGAATACATTGTAAAAGAATTGGAGTTATTGGGGCCTATTACACCGCCTATAGACTATTCCTATCTTCTGCATTGACGACTTCCATGTATCCTTAACTGAGGTACTCATCAAAAACTTACGAATATTCAGTTTGGAGTTCAGGAATTTTCGACAAACGTTGTTCAAGCAGCTGAAATCGCTGTCGAGCTATTTTTTGAGGGTGCTCAGTTATAAATGGTAGCCCTACTTTTTACCTACCTGATTCCTGTCTAATTGTGGTTTGCCTGAAATACTCCTCACATTTCTTTAATGATTACCTTTACAAAAGACACAAGTAACCTGAGTGGCAACGTGAGTAAAACTACCTTGTTTTGTATATTTCTGAGTCCGAGGGCTTAAAAACTCTAACGACCTGAACCTACTTTCTAAAAATGTTCTAAACTGATCGTAAGATGGAAGATCCTGATTTGATTCTTCAATTCGCTGATCCCATTGTTGACGGCATTATATCTCAAGATCAATATCTATATTTTTAAAACCCTGTAAACATTCATGTGTCACATCTAACAATTATTGCTTTATCGCACTACAGGACTCAGAAACAATATTTTTTTTGCTGATTAAACGTTGAAGTAGGCAGTAAGCTAAATATTTTTTTATTGTTATACCTGTTGCTGTTGCATAATTGCTCCCAAGAAGTTGCATTGTTGCTAGTAGCAACTGGTACGTGACGAAGCAAATGAAATCTTTGGTAACTTAACTACATTATCATTAGATTTGCTTACTACAACCTTATTCGACGAATCCGATTTGAACCCTAATAATATACCTCTTTACCTATGAAATGGCCTTTACCTATGAAATTGCCGTTCATCACGAAATAAATGAAGCGTAATTTTTTTATATATTTTTTATTTCTAATAATCAAAATAATCACCCATGCAATCAATGCATCTTTGCCAACGCATTGGTAGCTTATTGATGCCTTTCTTGAAGAAATCAGCTGGACGGGAGGCAACAAATTCTTCAAAGGCATTTTGTACTGCCTCTCGGGTATTGAATTTTTTTCCCGCCAAGAAGTTAGCCAAATTCTGGAAAAAGTAGAAGTCTGTAGGCGCAAGGTCTGGTGAGTACAGCGGATGACGGAGAACTTCCAACCCCAACTCTTGTAGCTTGGAGACCGTCTGCTGTGCAGTATGAGGTCGCGCGTTGTCGTGCAGGAGCAGTGGAGCCGAACGATTGACCAAAGCTGGTTGGAGACGTGCGAGCTTCTCCATCATTGTGTTCAGTTCTTCACAGTACACATCAGCAGTAATGCTTGTCCCGTTTGGCAAGAAGCTGTGATGAATTACACCCACGTTAGACCACCAAACAGTGACCATCACTTTTCTAGGGGTAAGTTTTCGTTAAGGGCATTGTTTGGGTGCTGAACCAGGGTCCAACCAACTTGCTGAGCGCTTACGATTGTCAAACAGGATCCATTTCTCGTCACAAGTAACAATGCGGTTCAGAATTCCTTCATTTGTATGCCTGCTGAGCAGTGCAAGGCACGTCTCCACGCGTACTTCGCGCTGGCGGTCATTGAGTTCGTGGGGTACCCATTTGTCAAGCTTTTTTATCTTGCCAATTTGACGCAAATGGACCAATATTGTTTTGATGTTAACGTCGAAAGCTGCTGCTAATTTAGCCGTGGATTGAGTTTCACCAGCTTCCACAATAGCCTTTAATTCGTCATTGTCGACCAAAGTTTTCGGACGACCACGGGGTTCATTTTTCAGGTCAAAATTTCCAGAACGGAAGCGGGTAAACCAATAACGGGTGGTGTGTTCGTTTGTAGTGTTCGCTTCGTAAACGTCGTTGATGTTGCGTGCCGCTTGTGCCGCTTTGCTGCCACGACTGTACTCATACTCCATAATTCCTCGAATATAGTTTTTTTTTTGAGCTTTGATTATAAATATCATTTAACACATAACAAGTGTTTTTTTATTTCCTCTAGCTTTATTTCGGATACCATTTTGCGATGTGTACTTACAAAGTCTGACCAATACTGTTCCAAAGTTTCTTGACGAGATTCAATATATTGAAATCCTATCCTTTGGAGTCTTCTTAAAGTTTGAATTAGCCTTGAGAATTTTTCATCTTTATATCTTCTTGAATTTGTATGAAACTATCTGCCATTTTTTATAGAGATATAGATTATATTCAACTAAAATTATTCAATTGTAAATAACAAAATAAAAATTACCTTTTATTTAAAATTTTAAAGTCTACAGACAACAAAATTGTAGCCACAGTTGCTGCATCCCTGTCGCAGACACAAGGTCAGACCATCTTGTCTACTCGTACCTCAGGTTCACAAATTCATAGTCAAGTGCTTTTAGCAACAGCACTGGTTAAGGTAGAATCGTCTTATTCCAATTCTATAGTACTGAGATCTATATTAGATCAAGGATCTCAGGCGTCTTTTATTACATAATCTGCGGTTCAGATACTTTCAGGTCTAGCAGATCAAAGATAATAATTGTCCAATAAAATTTTTATCAGAAATCAAAAAAATTTACACTAAGGCTGCGGTTCCACTGAGGCGGAGTGGAGCAGAGCGGAGACGAGCTGTGCCGCGATTCACCATTCACATGGCTTGAAATCCACATCTCTTCTCCACTCCGCTTCAAAGGAAACAGCATTGGTGGAGAGGAGCGGAATTGTTTAAAATATCGGGAAAACAGGCTAGATTAGGCTAGCGCCGAGAGAGGAGCTACGTGGAGCGGAGAGAGGTGAGGCGGGGCAGTGCGGAACGGGGCGGCTCACTCACGCGCATTTCATTTTAGTTAGCGTCTTGATGTCATCAACAGTGCACGCGATTACAGTAAAAAATTTGTGAAAATTTATTGAATGTGTTAAGAAATTGCCATGTTTGTGGGATACAAAATATCTATCTATATATACTATATACAATAATATACAAGATATCTACCTACAAATGCCACCAGGCTATGCGAATAGGCAAAGCAGCTCCGCTCGACCCCGCTCCGCTCCACCCTGCCCCACTCCTCTTCAGTGGAAACACCCACCTCTTTTCACAGCTCAGCCCCTCTCCGCACCGCTCCACTCCGCCTCAGTGGAACCGCAGCCTTAGTGTCAATCTACTACAAATATAACAAACTCAATTCTTGTATGTTGTAAACAATGTAATTTTTATAAGTTGAAACTAATGGCATAATTAAATTTTATTAAAGTCCAAACAAGGGTAAATTATTCTAAGTGTTTGGTGAATTCTATTCAAATTTAGGCGTAGGTTTCCCGTAGCAACAGCTAATATTTCCCTACTCATGCACAAACACTTATGGAATTTCAAAGTTGAAAACATACATTACTTACTTAAGGCTAAGTTTAAATTCACTAAGAAATAAGGTTCAAATTGATCAAAACTGTAACATAATAACAAAAAGCTTTAAGTTTTACTTCTAACAAATAAGGTTCAAAGTACTCACGATATTTAAGCATAAAACACTGAAGACGTCACGTTCCCCGTGCCGCTCCGCTAGTGAGAGTTCCTCTCCCCCACCTTGAGGGAACCGAAACCCGTCACTCGTCCTGACGCTGCAACTTCTGGCACTGCGTCTAAGCCATGGTAGGAACCGTCACGGCGAAGCCTTAGGAAGCACTTCAGAATGCCACGATGTTTCAGTGTAATTCAAGGTCGATATAAATTAAGAAGAAAATATATTTGAAAACATATTATGTTTGACATAAATGTTCGACGACCGAGTGGTGTGGTGATAAGTAGCTTTGCCTCATACGCCGAATGTCCCAAGTTCGAGTCCTGGCCGGCGCATTCATTTGTGTTATGAACACAGATGATTGTTTTTGGGTCATGGTTGTTTGTATTTATATATGTATGTTTATCCAGTTCACTGTATGACATCCATAACACAAGCTATGCCTACTTTGGGGCCATAAAAAAATGAAATAAAATAAAAAATACAATTTAAGAATCAATACATTCTGACTTCCTCCATCATCGGATCAAGATGCACTAAATTAAATTAAT
The DNA here is from genome assembly GCA_923062675.1 of Marasmarcha lunaedactyla. Taxonomy (NCBI): domain Eukaryota; kingdom Metazoa; phylum Arthropoda; class Insecta; order Lepidoptera; family Pterophoridae; genus Marasmarcha; species Marasmarcha lunaedactyla. The sequence continues at coordinate 14,529,424 of OV281339.1, read as the reverse complement.
TACAATAACACATAAATTTTATATCAATATTTCATTTAAACCCGAGTCCCAAGTAGTGATATCTAGGGCACCTAGGTCACGTCACAAGGCTTGGCACACTGCCTTGGCAGGCGACAGAGGAGGTGCTCTCCCCGCAAATCTCAAATCTTGCTACCTGAACACCCCACTCCAAGGGTCGATGCACCGTGAGGGGCGTGGTACGTCAAAACTTCGGGCTTCCTTTCCGATTACCATCGTACAGTTCACGAATGGAAGTTGAAATCGTAGTGTCTATTTTAGGTATGTACCCGTCCGAAAAGGGCCGGAAGTGCACGTTCAACCTCGTGTGTCACCGAATTTCGGCAACTATCGAAGGACCATGTATAAGTCCAAAAAACCCTCGCGTAAGGTTACGGATATAAAACTCCGTGTAACTAGGTTTTTTGTATATATTTTTTTATCCGCCTAAGCAGCACCCTCCGCGTGGAGGGAGGTGGAAGATGCGTCATGCATACTGTGATGGGGAGGGGGAGATCATAATCAGTACATGGATTTTACATCACTTATATGTATACTTAGACTAAATTATTTTAACACTAGTTGGTACCTAATGTTTTATATTATCGCAGTGATCTACTTATATATACTTAAACATTAACAACTTCTTATCTTTCAACGAACTATGTTATAAAAAACCTTAAAGATTTTCATATAATAATGAAATATCATTTGGGAATTATATTCTTTCGTAATAAACCTCAGATCGTCGTTTCGTCGTTTCGTTATTTCACACACTTCTTTATTACTTGTGTATGCTTGTTTCGAAACAAATTTATGTTGTGTGTTTGTTGTTTTCCCTATTCTATCGACTATAACTTTGTTAAAATATTCTTCTTGTTATGATGTTGTGTAGTAAAAGGAATAATTTTGAGTATCGTCTGAATCAAATTTTTATATCACTTATTTTTATTAATTCTTCATTTGAATTTTTAGAAAAATTCTTGCCAAGAGCAGTTGCTAAGCTTTTGACATCATAAAAACCGGAGTGAGTAAGTTCATGAACTTTGCACGGCATGCCAGACTTCTTTGCACTTCGTATAATTTGTGTACATTACTCTGGAGTAGGTATAGATCGCTCTGGCTTTAAGGATTCTGTTGAATTGCCACTCTATAACAGAGTGAACACTGTCACCCTCATGCTCAGTGTGACCCTTACTTAATGAGGAATTTATGACAAATTGAATGAACAAAATGAATATTATGTACGACATATACAAGGTGTCCCAAAAATAGTGTCAAGCAGAAGTCCATGGACAGAGCACCCTTTGGGGCACCCGAAACACCCCCATGTATGTTCTACGATTTATTTAATTTTCGAGTTACGAATTTTTTTCTGAATTTTAGAGATTTCTCTATCTCGACTGTATAAAACTTTTCCAAAAAAAAAATAAGAGTTTTTTCAAGTTTTCTTTTTTGGTAATTAATCTTCAAGAGTTTACCGTTTATGCATAAAATAATCGGCTTCGTTACTTCGATGAAAGTCATGAAAATTTTAGTGTTAACCCTCTGCAACTGAGGTGGTAGTCTGTCAGACACCACAAAACAAATGCGGCGTTGCCAATTCGCAATATGGCGTGATACAGCTTTGTCTTGCTCAGTACCCTCCTAAAACGGTTCGCCGCAGCATAGAGGTGTTATATTAGGCTCAAATATTCGTATTCCTATTATCGAATATAACGCTTTACCAATATTAGGTTATCAAGCCTATTATTTGGTAATAGTCAAATAATAGGGTTAGTTTTCCGTCCGATGTTGTTCTAATAATACGCTATATTCATTTAACCATATTTGTTTGCGTGTATATTAGTTATACGAGAGATAGTTATATAAGAGAATCGCATTTAGACTTATATTATAAATTGGAAAGTTTGCTTATTTATTCGTTTTTATGTACTGTTTGGCAGATTTCATTTTAATGTTTGGTATGGTATTGGATTTCTTGGATTAGGCCTCGGATAAACACCCGACAAAATAATGTGTTAATATAGCTAGCTACTCTTAATATTGATTAAGAGTGATTAAATTTGCCTTCATACTTTAACAGGCATTAACATTAAACACGTCTAACTAAATTAAATGAACTTTCGTAAAAATTAGGCATTATTCTTTTACTCAGATTATTATAAAACTATTGCGTATTTTTTTTACAATTTTTTTTTACATTGATGTCGATTACGTGCTGTCTGTCTGCTTATCCATGAAACTTCCATACAAAACGCGAAGTGTATGCAACGCATAGATAATGTTCGATCGAATACTTCCTTGGTACACTACCGCGTAGCGCTGTGCGGCCCGGCGAAGAGCGCGAGCGATGGATACCTAACACCCAAGTTTGGCAACGTCGCATATTACCCGATAATAGTCAAATAATAGCGAGCCGATTTAGTATCCGAATCAAACTAATATAGGTGTTATAGTATTTTCGCGATATCTGAACGCATTGCAATGCATCTGTTGCCAGTTTAATACACGATTCGTAACGAATAATCGATATACAGTGATGCATTAGATTTTATAGGTACCTATCAATAATATAGTTTCAATAGAGCGATATCAAATAAATAGTTTTAGTAACAGTAAGAGGCAATATTGGATTTTCGATATTCTTGCAATTTAATATGATTCGTATTAGTATTATTTATATTCGTAAAGGTTCGTAAAGAGTTTTTACTGTCCTTGAAACTCTATTATAATCGTATGGAATAAAGATTGCGTGCTTTTGTTTTGATTGTTCACTTAAAGTTCATAGAAACTGCGACATGGATACGCCTGCATGAAAAGGCGGCGCGAGCGAGCGCGTTGATGATGACGTATTTCTATTATCGAATATAACGCTTTACCAATATTAGGTTATCGTGCCTATTATTCGGTAACAGTCAAATAATAGGGATAGTATTCCGTCCGATGTTGTTATTATAATACGCAATATTCATTAAATCTTTATTAGTTTGATTGTATATTAGTTATACGAGTGTAAGAGAATCGCATACTTATATTAGAATTATATTATAATATGCGAAAGTTTGCTTATTTATTAGTTTTTATGTAGGTACTGTTCAACGGTTTGCAGGCTCAAACTGCTGAGCCGATTCTAATGTTTGGTATGGTACTGGATTTCTTGGATTAGGTCTCAGATTACGAAAAGTACATAGGTACGCTACTTTTCAACCCGAAAAAGTAATGTATTAATAAAGCTAGCGTGTATATAATATTGATTAAGAGTAGTGATTAAATTTGCCTTCATACTTTAACAGGCATTAACATTAAACACGTCTAACTAAACTAAATGAACATAAAATCTATCTAAAAAATTAGGCGTTATTACTATTACTCAGATTATTATCAAAATATTGAGCATTTTTAACAATTTTTATTTAATCGATGTCGATTACATGCTGTCACTCTGCTTATCCTTGAAACTTCCATACAAAACGCGAAGTGTATGCTACGCATAGATAATGTTCGATCGAATACGTCCTTGGTACACTACCGCGTAGCACTGCGCGGCCCGGCGAAGAGTGCGAGCGATGGATAACACGCAAGTTTGGCAACGTCGCATTCTCCTGTGACGCGACGAACGTCACTCACTATTATTTGACTATTATAGAATAACCTAATATCATAACGTTCATATTACCTAATATGTGATTTGGTCCGTGTAACTATTACGTATAACTATTACGAATATATTAGTCACACCTCTACCGCAGCAGTTAGTGAGGCGCGAGCGGCTGTGCGATCTATACGTTTCGTCCTACAAGATGCTGGTGTCTGTCAGACGTAAGTACAGCAATAACTTCTGATTCTATTAGACGTCACGTCACAAAGATCAATATACTGCCATAGTGTCTCTCAGGTATAACCTCAGTTTATTGTAAAACGTTTTTTTTTTGTCTACTTTCAATTTAACTTATTTCTATTTTCAGTTGTTAAATCTGTAGAACATGAACCCTTCGCCTTCGAAACGAGGTTTCAAAGGAATACCAAAAAATATTGATAACCAAATTGAATGAAAGACGCGTCGCTGGCCCATGGTAATATTTTATAGGCTATTGGATCTAGCTGGTGTCAATGCTTTTTTCTTGTACCAAGGTTGTCCAGGCGCCAAATTGTGAAGAGGAGACTTTTTGTTTTCCTTAGCAAGACAGTTAGTTCTTCCTAGTTTGAAAAACCGCGTTTTGAACGAGAGACTGCCAAAAGAGCTTTGATTGTCAATGTAACGAATTTTAGGTAAGGATTTGCCTCCCCCTCCTCTACTTCCTCTTCAACCAGGACCATCACAAAGAAGGCTATGTAGCATACGCCCCAGCAGACTGAAAAGGCAGACAAAATTCGCTTGCTTTGCATGTAAAAAAGCTATTTGCCTTCAGTGTTCAGCTCAAATTTGCAAAGACTGAAAATTTTACGGTAAATAATTAAGGCCTAAACCTATCATACGATTTTGTTAATTTTTCTATAAAAGCTTTTTAGTATTATGTTTAAAAATAATATTGAAAATGTTTATAATAATTATTTTTGCAAATTTTTTTAAAAATAATAAGTAAGTAATATAAGTTACCAAATGTAAAAGATTTTGATCTCAATAAAACTGATTCTATAACTTATATTTTATAGTTCTTTTATAAATCCTATTTATCTATTTTGATAGTGTATAAAACAATTAAATGAAATAAATAATACCCATTTATAATTAAACCTAGAAATCTAAAATATTTACGCCATTTTAATAACTTCTGATAGACTCCACCTCGGTCGAATGTTAACAATAAAGCCACCTCAGCCGCAGAGGGTTAAGTGAAAATTTTACGTTCTGTTAATTAAGACTTAACTTTTCGACTTGCAATTAGAAATCTAAACAGGTGACTTCATGATTTCTTAGCAGCTCTTAAAACTTTTTCAGACTCTCAGCTTTCATAATCATTTAAAAAAAGTAGTACTTAATAAGGCTACTTTGGCTCCAATCGGCCTTCAAAGACAAAAGGCGGAGATGTCGTGAAATTAACGATGTGATTTTCAACGAAACAAAAACTAATTTTAAAGTTCTAACAGCAGAATGGTTGTCAGTGCCGCAATAATAAACGTTAAAAACGTTCCATAAATTAAACAATTGTTAAAAAAGACCCTATTTCTTGCAAAAAACCATTCCGCATTCTTCAAAACCGGTTTTTCCCTGAGCGACAACAAAAAGAACTAACGCTAACGGAGTAAAATATGTTAGAAAGAGATAGCTATAATATTGTTGTTATACTATTTCCATTTCTTTATTTTTCTCGATGACAGTTCTAATTTGGTATAATGTAGTATTGTGACCAAATAATAATGATATCGATCGCATATATTTATTATATTTTGAACAAAGACGAATACAACAAAAACATTCAAATATATTTTTTAAAGGTGGGACCACTCAATGGCTCACCGCCATTTTGTGTTTGTTTTAATCTGTCACTCGCAACAAGACGGTCGTGCTAGTCACTACATTTCTGTTCGCTGAGTTTTTCACATTATCCATACGTTACGTTGTGTATTTTGTGTTCCTCCGTGTTGATTGCTGCCCAGCTGTCAATAAGAACCCAAAACATTATAGCGTCGGATTGGGAAATTCATGTGGCATTCGATAATATACAAGTACAGACAGGAACTTATAATAAATGTTGGGGGGAGCTCGTCGAGTGACAGTCACGATTCATCAGATTTTGACTAAAATAAATAAATAAAGATTACCTGTCGTTATAATTATTTCGTTTCATGGTCGAGTACCTTCCTATACCTACTTATTTTACAACAGTTTCGAAAATTTTAAAGAAATTGGCATTATCAATCAAGAATCGTATTCAAGATCGTATTAAACGTGTAACATCTTGTAATTAAATATAATATTAGATAATTAATTTGTACAAAAGTATCCGGCAGTAGTTTAGTTTCTTACATTTTGTAAAAAAATATCGGGTCTGTTATCGTGTTACTTTTATCGATATAGCTCCATCCCTATCAGTTTCTCCGACTCTGGTATTATATAGCCTTCGTCACATTTCTTCGTTACATTTCTTCGTCATATTTTTATAATATGCATACATAATGTAAAAAAAAACGCTCGCACAAGTTTTCAAAGGAGCTGTCATCGAGAAAATAAAGAAATGGAAATAGTATGTCTTCTAAAATCACGTCATTGCACAGCTTGCTTTCGTTGTCTTTATTCAGTCGCCTGTCTGTCTTTGCGCCTTCAGTACGATACGCTCTTGTTGAGGATTGTCAGCTTGGCGTCTGTGGTGTAAACACGGTTTATATTATTTATTTTTGGTTTTTGGATAAAAATAATTATTGGAGTCATTGGGATTATTATAGTGATTTCACAATCTAGTTGTGGTAAGTAGTTTAAGTAGGTAGATTTAGCTGTAGTTTGTATTTGTACATTTCTTATTTATTTTCGGATATATAATGGATGGTGACGTCATTCCCCCAAAACCTCCGGATCCTGGCGTTCCGCGCGGTTCGTCACCTCTGGACATTAGGGACGTCTCACAGGATTTGTTCAGCCATTCTTCCCTCACTCAGTCCAGGAAGCGGCCGAATGCCCTTTCGAGTGACCTTTCAGATGTTACTCCATTCCCCAAGAAAGCAGTTTTAGATACTCACAGTTTGTCTCAATCTGTGTACTTCCACCCCAGTCTTACTGAAAGTAAGATTTGTTCTGTCAACGATTCAGGGCCGAAAGTAAGACTGAAAGTAAGATTTATTCTGTCAACGATTCAGGGCCGTTTATTGTACATGTCTCTGCCGGAGCTACTCTGAACCCCCTAACTTTCGGTAAATTTTTATTTAACAACAAAATTAATGGCATTCAATTAGATGGAGTAAAGAGTGTCGGTAGAAACCGGGTCTCAGTTGAGTACACCTCCGCCGGGGCAGCTAATGATTTTTTGAAGAATTAAAGTGTTGCGTCAAACATTTTCATCGCCATTATTCCCACGTACAATGTCACCCGTATGGGTCTTGTGCGTGGCGTGCCCTCCTCATGGTACATGGAAGAATTTGTGTTGGCAATTTTTCCCTCCCACGGATGCGGTGTAGTGCTTAAAGCTAGGCGACTCAATCGTAAAGCTGTAAGCTCATCCGGTACAGTCTAGTTACCTACAGGTTCAGTTGTAATCTCATTTTCAGGCCAAAAACTTCCAAAGAACTTACTTGTTTTTAATTCTTCAATTCAAGTAGTACCGTACATCTTACCTACTATCCAGTGCCTTAACTGCTGCAGGTTTGGGCACATAAAAGCACAGTGTCGTTCTAAGCCACACTGTTTCCGGTGCTGTCAGCCTCACTCCGGTGATAGCTGTGTATTGCCTCTCGATCAAGTTTCATGTTTACTTTGTTCAGGTTCTCATTTGACCACAGATAAATGTTCCCCGAAACATTCTAGGCAAAAAGCCGTAAAAATTGCCATGTCCCAAGACAATATTTCATTTAAAGAGGCCTCCTCCCGATTCCCTGCCGTGCGTAAATCGTACGCGGATGTCACAAAATCTTCTGTACCGTTCAACTTACCTCCGTCAACTTCTGCTTCGCCCCATTCATCAGCGATTTCATACAGAAAAACTATTTTCACTTCAGCTAAAACCAAAGCTCCTCGTGCCCCGGGCTTCGATAAAGCCGCAGACGAGGCTCTCATTAGGGACTATAGTATGCCCCCCTCTAAATCTGGTTTTGCTCTCTCTAACCCCCTACCTTCTCAGCCTAATGACAACATCTTAGACCTTTTGATCACCCTCCTTATAAATATGCTTTCCAAATATGAAGATCTTAACTAACCGTTCTACGTAGCAGATAAACTCTCCCCACTCTCTAACCTATTTCTAAATAATGTTCAAACTTCTACAGTGGAATTGTAGGAGTAACTGTCACAAAACTCACGAGCTTTCTTACCAAGTTCACCATCATGACATTTCGGCTATTGCTATCTCTGAGACTTGGCCAGTCCCGGATAGCCGTTTTCGTCTTTTAGGCTATGCCTGTCTTAGGGCTGATAGGTCGGATGGTCATGGCAGTGTGGCGATCTTGGTAAGAAGTGCTGCCTTATTCTCGTATCGATATACCTCCTCACTCTTTCGAATTAAATGTTTTTGCTGTAAAAATTTTAAACTTTGTTCTACTATCTGTATATATTTCCGATCCTTCGGTAGCTCTTATTAATGAGTTTCAATCTGTACTATCGTCACTTCCTCACGCCTCTGTCATTATTCTCGGTGACTTCTATTGTTATCACCATCTCTGGGGTTTCCAATGCTCCCAATCAAACGATGCCCCTGGTCTTCAGTTGGCAGATCTGATTGATGATCAAAATTTTTGTGTGCTCAATGACGGCTGGTCTGTTGGTCCGCACCAAAATCTGAGCGCAGTGGATCTTTCCATGTGCTCATCTACCCTGGGTGCGTCCATACCCTGGAACAGGCTTAACTCACAGCATGGGAGTGATCACTTCCCTGTTGTAATATCCTTACCATCCTCCACTTTTGTTCCTACCTCCCTTCCTCCGCTTCTGAAATATAAGATCTCCAAGGCAGATTGGACCAAGTATGCGGCAGATACCAACATGTTATGTTCTTCCATACCTTCTGCTAATCAAGATAACATCATGGAGTGTTATGACAACCTTATGTCTTGTGTTCTCACACCAGCTAATAACCATATTCCGCAGAAGCGTTCGGACCCGAAAGGCAGGGCTTCCCCTCCTTGGTGGGATTCTGAATGTACAGATATGATCCGAGTAAGACGTTCGGCTGAAAAATCCTACATCGGGAACATGTCCCTTCATAACTTTTTAGAATATAAGAGGGTGGCAGCACAAGTAGGAAAGTTATTCAAAAAGAAAAAGAAGGTAACTTGGCGTAGATTTTGCGAGAGTTTATCTCCTCGCTCACCTTCGTCTAAGTTGTGGTGGGCTCTGAAATGTTTCCGTGGTTCTGTGTCTTATTCTCCATCCCCAAATTCTAACATGCCGTCTCTTTGGCTTGATCAGTTTTTTGATAAAATTGCCCCCCCTCCTTTTGTGCCTTACTCCGATCTTCTTCCTGTCCCTTTTTCATCGTTAGTGCCTTCAAACTGTCCCTTTGACCGTTCCTTTTCTATGCAAGAACTTAATCTTGTCCTTAGTGGTCTTCATGATTCGTCCCCCGGCCTGGATGGTATCCTGTACTCCCGTATAGCTAGAGCAGGGACAGTCTTTAAAGAGTCACTCCTTAGTACTATTAATATAATCGTTCTTACCGGTCAGATCCCAGATCCTTGGAAAGTATACTTAGTTATCCCATTATTAAAAAGCGGTAAAGACCCTTTAGATGCAGACTCGTATCGGCCCGTTGCCCTGGCCTCTTGTCTGTTGAAAATTACAGAACACCTTGTCAAAAATAGGCTGGAATGGTACGTAGAATACCATAATATTCTTAGCAACACGCAATTCGGCTTTCGTAAGGGTTTAAGCACAATGGACAGCTTAAGCATTTTCACGGCCGATTTAAGGTTAGCCCTACCTAGCAATGAATCGGTCGTGGGTGTGTTCTTAGATGTTTCTTCTGCTTACGACCATGTCCAGCTTCCATTGCTTAGGCTTAAGATGCTTTCTTTAGATATTCCTACAAGGCTTACAACTTTCGTTTTCAATCTATTAGTAGAACGCTCTATTCAAATCAGACACTCCCACGCCAACTTCCAGCCCCGGAAAGTTTGGCGAGGTCTCCCACAGGGGTCCGTCTTAAGTGCCCTGTTGTATAACATCTATACGTATGGTTTGGATAGATCTGTGTCTTCCTTCTGCGATGTCTTACAATATGCGAACGACATTACTTTATATTTGCGCGTTATGAAAATAGAGGAGGCCCCATCTCGTTTGAATAATGCCCTAAATTGTTTAGGCATCTGGCTAGGTAATCACGGTTTGTCCCTATCTACATCTAAAAGTAAGGCTGTAATTTTTACTAGGAAAAGGGTTTATCCTGCCATTTCAATTGTTTTCCAAAGCCAACCAATTCCGTTTTCCAATGAAGTAAGGTTTCTTGGTGTAGTTTTTGATTTAAAATTTTCCGGGACACCACACCTTAACTATGTTTCCAAAAAATGCGAGGCCAACATCAACGCCATTCCGGCTCTGTCTGGCATATGGTGAGGTTCTCACCCCTATACCCAGAAGCTAATATACAACGCATTGATACGGAGTCTAATAGACTACGGCTCTTTCTTATTGGAACCCTGCCATAAACCAGGTTTAGACGCTATTATTAAAATTCAATGTAAATCACTTCGCATAGTTTTAGGTGCAATGAAGTCTTCCCCAATTAATGCCATGCAGGTCGAATGTGCAGATTCTCCCCTGCATCTTCGTCGTGAATACCTCTCAGATCACTTTCTAGCTAAGTCGTTACAACTTTCATCTCATCCCCTTCATCTTAAACTCATTTTACTAAAAAGCTCCATCAAAAATTCCATGTATTGGTTAAATAAAATTCCACCTTGTCTCATAAAAAGTTGTGCTAACCTGGACATCTCACATATTCCAGTTTTTAAAAGCGCCCAGCCATTTCTTTTTACTTACCCTTATAATTCGGTGATTTTTACCCCGACTATAGACACAACTTTTGGCATTGCCAAGAACGATCCAAACGCCAATCCCGCATTCTTGTGAGCTGTACACAGAAAATATAGGGACTGGCTTCAGGTCTATATGGACGCCTCTAAACTCTCCTCTACGGAAGACGTAGGGTCAGCCGTGTGGAATTCCACGATTCTCGGTTCTGTTGTCCTTCAAGTCTCCTCCTCAATCTACGGTCTTCACAGGTGAGGCTATTGCGCTTTTAGAAGCAGTTAAGTATATAGCTGAAAACAACTTAAATAATTCCATTGTATTTACAGACTGTCTAAGCTGTCTTCAAGCTTTAGAAGGCAACCCGTTTAAATTAGGCTCAAAATTCCCTATAATACACAAAATTAGACATGTCCTATTCTGTTGCAGTTCCCGGGCTATAAATATTGTGTTAGCCTGGATTCCTAGTCACTCTGGTATCACAGGTAACGTTACGGCTGATGGCTTTGCGAAAGATTCCATCCAAATCGGTTCCTCAGATTACTACATGTGCTTCGCTCAGGATTTGAGTCTCCAGTAAAAGGTAAGCACTACAGTGACATCCAACCTTTCCATCCAACCGATAGACCTTGGGTTTTTTAATCTAGAAAGGCAGACAAAAGGACAACATCATTTAACTCTAGACTTCGCTTAGGCCACTACTGTTCCCTAATTTTCTTAACAAGATTGGAATTCGCTCTTCCCTGTTGTGGCTTTCCCTGCTGTGACTGTGGTCAGGATTTAGGAACAGTGGACCATATATTTTTTAATTACAAGCTCGTTCCGGTATCACTATTTATTTTCCTTCCCCCTAAGATTCAGCGCCCAACTAATATCAAGACTTTCCTCTCTACTTACAGCCCTTACTTACTTACAGATTTTAATCAACTATATTATGTAAATTCATTCATCGATTTAATATTAGCCTTTGATTGTACATTGTTAGCAAGAATTTTGTGTAATATATATTATTATTATTTAATTTTTACTTTTTTCCTTTTGGTAAGTAAGTTTAGTTTAGTTTGAGCATGTCTTATACCATAAAGATAATTCATAATTCTTACTAGTTAAGTTATTGTTAGTGTGTTATATTTTGTTTTAGCCTATAATATATCCCAATGCAAAACGGAATTTATTTTTTTGCAATTTTTATTTTATTTTTTGTACTGTGTCCCACCAATACGCGACACTGGCAGAAATAGCCCGCCACACCAATCGCGGCTGATTGCCATTTTTCAATTAACTAACTAACTACGCTCTTGTTTGGTGAATTATTTTGTCAATTTGGCTTTCTTTACGGACTATTAAGTGCACGTGATAGATTATTTCAATAATTTCAGTTAGTTTATTACGCTAATTTTTTAAAGAAAAACATTCCTTTATTGGTTTGTGGCTAACTTAATAACATCGTATAAGTTTGCCATTACGATCACATGGTATTGTATATTTACCTTATAATTCATGTTATATCCTTATTTATTCATGTGGTGTCTTTGCTTTTATTATCACCTAAAAACGATTCTTATAGTAAAGTTATAACCTTGTATACATTATGATATGATACACAACACTACAACAGTTTCTTAAAGTAATCTTATAAATACTATTACGAAATGCGTTTATAATATAGTTTAAGTTGTGATTATTTTGTATAAAATCATAATTAACTGTTTTTACAGAAATAATTTAACTTCTTTATTAATTGTGCTATAATTGTAGGAGCAAGTATGCAATTTAACTAATTAATTCCAACGTGTTTACTATAGTTATATAATCATAGTTTTATGATAAAATAAATAAATCTAAATGCAAGTCATACGATGTGCCGTCACTTGTTTACCACCGGCTATAAAAGCCGCCGCTCCGCCGCTCACTCTGGAGCAGTCATACTGAATGGACCTATATTAAGTTAACTTTATCCTGTTGATTTTAATGTATATTTTTAGTTTATATTCTAGTAAATATCTTGTGTTTATGTTATTATCTGTACAAAAATTTAAATGTAACATTTCTATATTCTGCCCATAGAATAAATTGTTATTTCGATGATTCTATCATTTTCCTATTTATGCTTAAAAGTAAAAAGTTCCTGGATCAAACTTATTAAATCTTGTAGTTTTGTTTACAAATAATACTTGCCAACTCTAAATCTGTTTCAAATATTTGTTTATAACTTTTAAATAAATAAATGCTTTTCCCCTTAGTATGCCTGTTATTTTTAGTTCATCTTATAAAATAATCTTTTATTGGTTGATTTATTTTTTTTATTTTTTTCCTTTTTTTTTATTGATAAAGGCTTGGCTTCTATCTCACCTGATGGAAAGTGACGTTGAAGACGAAGGTGTTACACGTCTATCCACGAGATACCTATTCATTCGACGCTTGAAAGAACTAGGACTATAGTTTTCTGGAAAAACAGACGCAGGCAGTTCATTCCACACCTTGGCGACCCGCAACAAAAAGGAACTATCGAAGCGTTTGGTTCGACTTCTTGGGATATCTACTATAAAGGGATGGAAGGCCTGTCTGGGTCTAGTAGTCCGATATAAGAAGGGTGTGGGTTCAACCTGATCAAAAAGAACATTCGCGCACTCTCCAAAATGTAATCTGTAGAAGACTGCTAAACTGGCAACTTACGGACTCTGAGTGTTATCGGTTTGGATTGGTGTTGTTCCAGTTTTCTGACGATTTAGCTATTCCTACGGACCTTGAGTGCACGACAACTGGATTTCACGATGCCGTTTTCTACAAAAGACTATGCAACCATGTTTTATTATTATGGATGTGCGCAAGGGAATGCTTCCGAAGCAGCTCGGTTGTACAGAGAACGGTACAGAGAGCGGTGAGTCTCATTTTTATCACAGACCAGAATTTTCAACATACACAATTACCACTTCTGGAGTATTGAAAATCCACACTTAGCAAGGGATTCAAATTTCAATTTAAAAAAATTTTGCATCAATCTTTGGTCTGGCATTGTCGACGGTCAACTTTTTGGTCCATTCCAACTGCCAGATCGCTTAAACGGCGTGTCTTACCTTCCTTTTTTAGGAGAAAACTTAAATGGCTTACTTTTAGATGTTAATTTAGCCACACGCAGAGATATGGTTTTTCAAAATGATGGTGCACCATGCCATTATGCACCAATTAAGAGACCTAAACAGCCGCTTTAGAGACAAATGTATAGGTAATGGGACTACAAAGAACTAGTTTATAGTAAAAAGTGTCGAAATATCACCGAATTTAAAAATTAAATCTAGTTTCGAAGTTAGTTTTCTGAAAGATTTTTTACACTTATATTTGGAATTGGCGAATGTTGGTCTCGATCATTTGATACAGTTCTTATTTCTTGTTCTGAATCTGAGGACGAAATTGAACTGGGGTATCTGAAGATGAGCAACTAGATGAACTACTACTCAATGGGTACTACTATTTTAGAAGGACTTTGTTCGGGAAACCGATAACAGAATCAGCCCCGAGACCGACTTCGCGAAAGACCAGGAGACTGTTAGGACCCAAGGTCTAACTCGAAGCAGGACCAGGTTAGGATCCCGGACACAGTCTATACCAATTTTATTTACGCCGGCTGGGAAGATGTCGTTGTACCCTTCGAAGCCCCGAAGACACCACGACCTGACGAACCACGGAGTGGCACCCGACTTGATCGAGTGCAGGTTGGAGCGTAGTGAAAACAACACGTCTTCAAAGTAGGAACGTTTATTGCGGTTACAAATAAACCTTATAAATAACCCTGTGAACCGCAATTGTTCCTGGAGTTCAGCTTCTTTCTTCAGACCTCTTCACTGGCCTCCGGATACACCGAACAGCGCTTACGTCTTCTTGGGTCTTCACTGGCCTCCGGATTCACCGAACAGCACTTTCTTTCTTCTAACTGGAATCTTCTGAACTTTTCTTCTTATTAGACTGTTTCTTTCTTCTTATTAATTGTTCTTTCTTCACTTGTGGGCACCGAACTGTTTCTTTCTTCTTATAAGTTGTTCTTTCTTCACTTGTGGGCACCGAACTGACTTCCGTAGTTTTTTTTTCGTTCCCCGTTTGGCAGGAGGCAAAAAATGCATTTCCGCATGCCTCTCGCCCGCGTTACAAGGCATCCGGGACTAGCTCCTAATGAGCACTACCCACTAAAAAACCCCCTGTCGCCTCGTGCAATTTTTTGCCACTCAGCCTTCATCTGAGCGACGGCCAATTGGAGAAGGAGGCCGCAATAGCGGGGCCCAGAAGGGGTCACCCGCTGGGATTACATAGTACTGAAGGTGCTCAAAGCACTGAAGGTGAATACATAGCACTGAAGGTGCTCAAAATGAAAAATATATAATTAAAAAAAATTTAAAAATTGCAAAATAAAATTGAATTAATTCGGATTTACGTTAGAATTAGGATTTACGTTAGAACTAGAATTTACGTTAGAATTAGAATTTGCGGCCAGAAGGACTTCGAGATCGGCTGACAGTCTGGTGGATGAGTTCGCTTGCGCATTCCTAGGCCTAGCGACTTTGAACTTCGAATCTAAGACAGGAGTAGTATATGAGACTGAATCACGAACTAGAGGATTGGGATGGGTTTCGGAGCGTTTGAAGAACGCTTCAGAGAGTGTTTTGAGGTGTTGTTGTACTGTAGGCAGTTCAAGATCTCTATGCAAGTCCGCGTTACGCACGTACCACGGTGCGTTTGTGGCCCTGCGGCAAAAGAGGTTTTGAACTACCTGCAGTTTGTGTAGGAGGGAGGGTTGGGCGTGGGCAAATATTGGCGAAGCATATGTCATGACGGGTCTAACGCAGACCTTGTAAAGTGTACGTTTGTTTCTGAAAGACATTTTACTTTTTCTACCTAACATGCTATTTAGGCGGCCTAAGTAGTGATGGGCGAGATTCGAAACTCTATCGACGTGTGGCTTGAAAGAAAGCGTCGGATCTAATGTGACGCCTAAGTATTTAGTACTGCGCTTCCAGAGGATGGGAATGCCTAACATTCGAACGTGGGGATCGCCAGCGGGATGACGGCATTTGTAGTCGAAGCGCAACGCAGAACTCTTTTCAGGGTTCACATCGATGCGCCATTTTTAAAACCATACACCAAGGGCGTTTACGGCCTTTTGGAGTCTGGTTACAAGGTGCGGAACACTGTGGCCTTTGGTATAGAGTGCGGTGTTGTCGGCAAAGAGGGCGAGTTCGACGCCTTTTGACGGAATGAGAATGTCGTTGGTGTACACGGTGTACAACAAAGGGGCCAGGACTGAGCCTTGAGGGACTCCAGCCTTTATGGGACGAGGTGCGGAAAGCGTGCCTTCATGTTTAAATCGAAACGTACGGTCTTTGAGAAACGACGCTATTAAACTGACTAGGCGATCCGGTGAGCCTATTTTGTAGAGTTTATAAACGAGACCCCTGTGCCAGACTTTATTGAAAGCCTTGGCTACGTCAAAGAAAACCGCGACTGTTTTATAACGACGCGGATAGAAACCGTCAAGCATGAAAACTGTGTTAAATAAAAATACCACTTTTTACTAAAAAAAATATAAATGGAATTAAAACATACCTTTTCATGTAAATCGCGGTATACTCGTGTTGTCACGTTTTTCTAGTAAAGCGAGAGCACCTCTTCGGTTGATTGTCATGGGGCTACTGAGGTATCACGTTTTTGAATCGAAACACTTGCGCGACATAAAAAACGTTACATTTTGATATGACACGATTTTTTTGTCTCTTTTTCACATAACTCTCTCATTCTTTGCTTAAAAAATACCTCGATTTTGTAGATAATAAAGCTCGACACGGCGGTTTTAAATTATCGAAAAAAAAAAATTCGGATTTTCTGAGATGTCACGGTTTTGTCGCAAAGAAGCGATATTACGTCATTTATAACTTCAAATAAGTACTTTATTATATGAACCTATATACAATAACGTTACATCTACCATTATCTACCTAATCTGATATGAAATAACCATAAAATTACCACAATTATGACAAATAACCTAGGTCTAATTTCTATCTAAGACATAGATAAAGCTTCTCACATTACGCTTATCTACCAATGAAATCTCTAAGAACTTTATTAAACACAAATATCATCAATTCAACCATAAATCAATGTTATCAAAATAGCATTCAAAATATACCTATACCTAGGTTCCTATAACATCCTAATTTCCTATAAGAATCTTACTAGACCTTGCTTACGTCACACTCGAAAATGACCACCCATCCGAAAACGGGCGCAAGTAGCGATAGCGCTGACAAGCAAATATTACCATTGAATCATATGACTTACTAACAATTTGAATGACCCGGTGCTCGAGTGTGGGCGCAAGTAGTGAGGGCGTGGACTAGCGTTATTTACAAAACTACTTATATGACTATGTCCCTATTATGCCGAATCCGTTTCATGTTGCGTCGCTAACAGACTTGGTTTGGGGTTGATAATCACTTGTGATGCACCTGTAATATAAAAAATTTAATTAGTTTAAGGGTTCCCTCTGACCCTGTGTGGGCACAGAACTTAAAGACAGACAATAGGTATAATACAAATATTATCATTAGTGTATTAGTATTAATTAAAATAGTATTGGTTTATAGATACTTATTACTTCTCGCAGCAGAGTTTTAGATAGGTACTTATTTAGTTACGTCGGTACCATAAGCAGTAGGTATACTTTTCGCAGCATGCTTCGTAAATTAGACTATAAAATAAATAATGAAAAAAAAACTTGGAGTTTACCTTTTCCTGTTCCCTTTGACTTATTCTCCTTTTTTTTCTCTCGTCGATATGAGGCCAACAAACTTATTATTTTAGTTTTGCACGATTCTGCATCCTTGTCCAACTCACTGGCTATACGCGACCAAGCATTTAACTTCTTAATTCAATAATAATATTCGTCTTTTGGGTTTCATAACATTGGATTATTTTCATATAATTCGATTAATTACAAACAAAGTTCTTCCGACCACTCTGCCATGTTCGAGCGAGCACACACACATCCGCCACTAAACACGTCCACGAGCGAACTGAGAGCACGATGCGAATCCCTTTGTGTTCGTCGCAAAACTGACAATAGGCGGATCACAGTAGAGCACGAGCCAAACGCTCGAAGCGCGCTCGTTCAAGGCTCGTAGGTCAGTCCACATTACTCGAATTTTGGCTCGGGTTGTGCTTGGCTCGTCTAGTTTTTTTTTGCCGCCTAAGCAGCACCCTCTGCGGCGAGGGAGGTAGAAGATCCATCATGCATACCTCCGCAGGCACCAACTTCTACGGGGTGATGTGGGACTCACCAGACTGGCACCTAGATAAAAAATACCACCTCGATGGCTGTAGCAAGATTTGGCCGTTAGCCTTCATCGAAAGCGAAACCCGATTAGGGAAGGGGGTGCTCTAGCGGGGATCCGCTAACGGGTTTTCCACCGGATGTGAAAATTGCAGTGAAGGTGCTCAAAGGGACATGAGGTAGGGCCGGTCTGGGCAGGCTGCCCAGAGCCACCGAAGTCTGACTGTTTGAGGGATGAATTGATTTAAATGAACCTATAATAAATTGAGAAGGAAACTATGCTCTGCCAAAGCTATGAGTCGCTCTGAAGGCGAACGTGAAGACTTAAATTTACGGGTTATTACTGAGACTTCCCTAACTTCTATATGTTTAATAGCGTTGCAAACGATACGCATATCTTCTGCTAGGGAGAATTGTACGTCACAAGTATAAGTGAGTCGATGGCAAATGATGCCATGAGATTTTTGGATGATCGAGACAAACCTCGTAAAAGTTTAAATACGGTAAGATAGTTGTTTAAAACACAACTAGTAGCTGTACGCATTGTGATTGTATGAGGGTGTATTTAAGTATATTGTTGTTGCCATTCAACTTTGCCTTCTTTAATACAGTAATCTGTTATTTCATCTCCAATTTTCTTAAAATCATCTGCTGATCGTCTTGGAACTAGTCTAATGCCTAATAAAGAACTTGAGGGATTATTTTCTTCACTTTCATCCAATGCTTGACAAGTATAATTTCCAGCATTGTGAACACGTAAATAATTGTGTAAATATACAACAGTCATTACAATAGTCTCAGCTTTTTAAACACTGCAGATATCCAAATGCGTTTTCAACGCAACGCCGAGCTTTGCTTAACCTATAATTAAAAATTCTTTCTTTCGTACCATTTTCATGATTTCCACGGTAGGGTACCATTACATTTTCGTGAAGAGCAAAAGCACTATCGCCAACAAAAAAATAAGCAATGTTTGTTTGACGGTTAGGGAATTTTTCCGCTTGTGGCAACTTTAATGAGCCATTTTGAATCATTTCCCGTAATTTGCTATTTTTAAAAATTCCGCCATCTGATATTCGACCTTGGCATCCGATGTCGACAAATAATAAGTTACAATTAGCGGCAACCAAGGCAAATAGAATAATACTGAAGAATTATTTATAATTGTAGAATTCGGTCCCACTATGTATTGGCGCTTGCAACACTAAATTTTTGCAGACGGATCAAAAAGAAACAGAAACAGTGGAAGAGCAATCAGAAAGGGAAGAAAAAAAATCACGCAACCGCCTGTTACACTACACACTACACTTGTAGCTTTTCTTTTTAAAGCTTGGTGGATAACAATCCCTGCAGCAGTTGCAGCAAGTGCTAACAAACAGTCGTCCATATCTGGCGCGAGCCGCGAGTACGCTGCGGAAAACTGCGAAAACTGCGTTCAAGAGCACTGTTCGTTGGAACCGGCTCCACTCGTGCTCGGCTCCTATAGCGTAGACCCACCTTTAAATTGGCCAGGTTGCTTCTTGACCTTTCAAAGTAGTTAGAAATTCTAGATTTTGTTGAATAGATCTGTCTTTATATACATTTGTATATACCGTCTACGTCAGTAAAATACATTTGTATTTCACTGACGTCGGCTATGATAATCGCAGCAGCAGCATCAGTTGCTCCAATAG
Organism: Marasmarcha lunaedactyla; assembly: GCA_923062675.1. Lineage (NCBI taxonomy): Eukaryota > Metazoa > Arthropoda > Insecta > Lepidoptera > Pterophoridae > Marasmarcha > Marasmarcha lunaedactyla. The sequence goes on along the minus strand of OV281339.1, from coordinate 14,509,821 downwards.
CCATCGCGTCTATACCCGCCACGAACTGCGAGCATACTGTCGAAAGTTATGTTTGACGAGAATGATTGTTGCAGGCTCATTGTACGTCCACACTTGACACCGTGAGTAGAGCGGCTCGGCACGCGCTCAGCTTGTGCTCAGCTCTAAAGCGTACACCCACCTTATCTTAATACAAGAAATAACCCTGGACAATCATTGTGATTCAAAAGAACTTGTGAGGTATCAGTGCTGGTTTTAGAGTCAAGGAACCTTCTGCCTGGATTCTATGTAGGAAAGCATATGAGGTTAATGCTTAGTGGTGCCAAGAGTGTTTTTCAATTCAAGAATGATTTAAGATTTTCCAGCTTCCTATTCAAATACAATCCACTTCCCGCATTGTGGATAACAATATTCACACCAGTATACTATATGGACCTGGTAACGCTGGACGAGGACGCACACAGCTAATAAATCGCTCGGACCGTTTCGAGCAGTCGTGGACTACTATTCATATTCATTCCAAGTTCAATCTTAATGTTCTGTGGCAACCAAAAATTATCAGCTGTAATGCAACGCTATATTATTCACAAATAAATGTAAATGAGTCCTTAATCACAAGAAAATAATTATTTTTAGTTTTTGCAACACTACAGCGTACGCTGGTTGGTACACGTCAGTGAATTAAAAAAAATAAATTATATTGTCAGTATTGTCACTTATGTTGTCCGCACCCGCAGGGTTTGTAGTCATTTTATAATTTTTTCTATGACTTGGAATTATTTGTGAGTGATGTTTTGTATTTATTATAGTTTAAGAAGTTTTAATGTGCTTATATATTTCTATGTGTAATTTCTTTCGTTGTTTTTAGACTTGCTATGATATGGGCCCCGCGAATCTATCGTAATGCATTATTAATGTATTTTTCACCCTATTGTAAAATACGAACTTATGTCTTTAGTTTTATGTGTGTACTTACTTACATACATTTTTTATATACTGCATACACATTAGTACACCACAAAATATTTTATCACTGTACAAACTGGCTATTTACCTCTATCTAAATTAATGAACTGTGGACTGCTCGTCATGTTTCTTCTTTGTTACACCTCAGAGTTTGTAGCCTTGGGCAAAATTGTTGTAATTATTGTCTGTATTTTAAGTTTTACAAATAATATATACCCGTCATAATTCTTTGTGCTGGAAATATTTTAATTCTTAGTCCACACAGACATTACATACTTACCCTGAATAATCTATTAGTATCATACTCATAATTAAGTGAGTTTCTAATGGTTCTCTAATTATTTATAAAGTGATGTTCTTGTGTTTATTTAGACTAATGTCCTGTATTCTGTAGAGAGAAAGTTCAAGATATTTGTATCAATGATTATGAGTAATATGTAATTAATTTTAAAAGTGACAGTTTATTTTTTAAGAGTACTGTTAACCATACATACAGTCAAACTAGTTTTTACACATATATTTCTTATTCATCCCTTGTGTACTTATTTCTTTCTTACTGTAACATCTGAGATGAAGCATTACTATTCTAATGATAATAACTAGAGACCGGATTATATGCATTTGCATATTTGCATATGCTTTTGCTTATTTAAGCCATTCCCAGTGGTAATAGCATATTTTGCCTAAGTTCTAGTTATGATGCATATTGTCGGTACATTTACAAAATTTTTTCCAATGCAGTGCATTAACCCTGTTTTCCGAAATGCGATAAAAGTGATTTAACAATAACCCAAGTGATGAAAGTTTGTGCCAAATTAATAGTTTCATTAATAGAACTTTTGCCAGAAACTGTAAGTGCTAACATAGCACCCAAGTTCAAATTCTGCCCAGTCACCTCAGTCTATGTGGAGCCAACCTTTTCCACTATCCAAAAATATTCTAAATGATCGAAAGACACAATCTTACCACTGAAAATTTGTAGAAATACTTGACATTTTTTATGTTTACGTTTACAAAAATTTTGAATAATTTTAATGTAATGGTGTAATTTTACTGTACTTATTATCGCCAATCAAAAAATAATTATGCTGATTTACATTGTATGCTGCTATTGAAATAAAGAAATGAGCACTTACTTTTCTCTTATTTATGGGGGTTCCTAAAATGTATCATTCTATTTCATATATTCTGCCAATTTTCGTGCATATTTCATGCATATTTGCATGCATATAACAAGCTTTTTATGTTGCATATAATCCGGTCTCTAATAATAACCAAAAAACTTTCAATAAAATGCACAACTTTTGTGCTAACTTGCCATAGGTACTGGTGTCACTTATCTTTTTAGATCACAACATATTAAAGTTCACACAAACTTTTTATTGAGTACTAAACCTCCAAATGTTCTTTTGTAATTGTATTACTTAAATAGCTGGCTTTTTTAAATGTTAAACTTATGAAAAAATTATGACAATAGTCAGTAGTAGTAGTTTTGGCAACCCTTATTTAGGGTAATAATTTCAGACAATTTGAAAAATTGCCTATAACCCAAAAAGCAAGGGAGTGACTTGTGGTAGCATTAAATTTGAAAGTAAACTTTTTTTTTTGCTTTTATATGTTATTGAAATAATTAAAATTCAGTTACTTCAAACTTGACATGCCACTTAAACATTAAAACAAAGCTTTTATTCCCAAATTTAACCAGTTAAATATTATAGTCAACCAAGAAAGTGCTTTACCAGTTGCAATTACATCTGGTAATGAAGTCCATTTTTATTAAGGTTTATTATTGATTTGTTGTATGGATGTCATTTGAATGAAATCTGTACATTATCAGCTCTAATGCGCGGTTTACATGTATTAAGTAGTTAAGTTGGTAACTAAATTTTAACTAAATTTTAAGTTACTGCATGTCACTTGCATGTCCAAACGGATTAAGTAGTTAAGTTCATAAGTTCAATGAAGATGAGCAGTGATGAATCTCAAGGAATTCGTCAATTCTGTACTTAGATAAATGGTAAATGTGATTTTGGACAAATTCAGAGAAGAATTTTATTCGGAAATTAAAATCTTTACAAGAATATGTTTTTTTCTAAATTTTTATTCTACAAGCGTATCTATTTTAAATATTCTTCAACAAATTTTAAAGTTGATAATAAGCTCCTCTCCGACATTTAAAAAAGAAAGAGTAAATGCGAAAAAAATACGAGCTCTTGCCGCCACCAGGTTTGTCAACTTATGCACTTAACTAAAAAATCACGTCCAAACGTGTTAAGTGAGAAGCCCCGCTCACCCACTTATACGAAAAATAGAACGAATCCTAATCTACTTAATCACTTGCGCACTAAATTTTAAGTTACCACTTGTCACTTAACTGACTGATTACACGCAACTTTTAACTTAAAATTTTGTTAAAATTTAGTTACCAACTTAACCACTTAACTTGTGTAAACCGGCCATAAGTTCAAGTTAAGACTTACAGAGGTAAGCAAAAATAGACCTTTTCCTTTTATCTAAATAACTTTTAAGCTTAGGGTGGTGAACCAATTTCTTGGTTGACGGTACATATATCTTTTTATTGGTTCACATGTTTGTATTCAGAATTGTTAGTATATCCTAGATTTAGTAATTATGACAAGTGTTCTTTGTTATTGAAATGTATTTAATGACATACAATAGAAAACAATTAAATTCCTAAGTTGTTGACAATCAGAATATAAATTCTACCTTTTTTGAAAATTTTTAAATCATTCGTATTAGCAGTGTGATTAGTGTAAATCTGATCTCTAAGCATTAACTACTTAATGTATTAACAAACAATTTAATGTAATTTTGTTTTATTCCAGTTCACAATGAAACTTTTGCCAGTTATTATAAGTTTTGTAGTTTTATTCCACTCTTCCTTTGCACCTCCAGTAAGTCCTGACAAAGAAAATGAAAAAGATAGTGAAGTCAAGGATGACTTGGTAAGTAATTTACAGTAAATTTCAAAATAATTTCACAATCAGGGTCAGAAAAACATCATCCAAAATGAATATTTGTGTTCTCTTATAAAGTAGACTTGTTGTGTCTTTCGACAGTAAACAGGTCCAAAAATGGATTATCATTTATTCAGGAAGTGTATTTGTAATTAATTCAATGTATTAAAATACTTATGAAATTTGATTAGAAATCAGTTCAAAATCATGTTAAGTTTAATTGCAGGGAAAATCAATAGCTCAGTTTTGTTCATGAAAAATTGTTGTCATTGGCTTTCTTTATTCTATTTTAAATCATGCACATAGGGTTGTATTGGCTACAACATAGAATAAATTAGAACATGATGGTTATGTACTGCTTGCCATTTCTTGACTAACTTCTAAACCATTGTGGACAGTTTTAAGTGTCATAATTGTATGCACGGTATCTAGTTTATATTTGTGATTGAAGTATAAAAGTTTTTGATAGACTACCTGAATTGTATTTTGTAAGTTATATGGCAGTATTGGCAATTATATGGAATCTTTTATTTACAGGAAGAGTACATGGAATATCACAGATATCTCAGAGAAGTAGTACAAACACTGGAGAATGACCCAGAGTTCAGAGAACGATTAGAGAAAGCAGATGAAGAGGACATAAGAGTATGTTCCTTATATTTTTAGCTGTTTGTAACATGCGCTACCCACTTGTTCGGGCCGGTGCAGATCTGGTCGTCTTTTTGGTGTTTATGCAGATTGGTACATTCTACTCGTCCCGCCAAAACCCGAACGGTATTAGCCGTGTGATTTTGCCCTAACTAGCATCTACACATATTCGGCTTTGCCGCCCGTCTCTCGATTAATGTAGGCATCAATACGTGGGTAGCGCCCGTACAAAAATTATTTCAGTGTATATTTTGAACACAGTTTCACCACACAGGAAAGAGGTCAATGCATAACATAACTAATATCTTTAATTAACTTAATTTCCTCACACTGAATAATACTCTTTTATTCCAGTCTGGAAAAATTGCCGAGGATCTAGACTTTGTGAATCATAATCTGAGAACAAAGTTAGACGAAATAAAACGTCGTGAATTAGAAAGACTTCGTCATTTGGCAAGCAAGGTATGACTTTTAAGTTACTATAACATAATCGATTTCATAATCATATTAAACGCGATTCGTTTTGTACTTGTGAAATCTAGGCATATCAAACACTTCACATTTAGTACTGTTACAAATGCAGTAAAGCCGGAACGGTTTCGAAAAAAGTACCTAAAGAAACAATTTCGACATTTTCTTATGGTATATTGCAAGTTCTACTTGTATAGATATTTACAAAAATCTATAATGATAAAACAAGTCTTTGGCTTTATAACGTTCAATTTGCATAACATAGCAGAACAATACCTATTGTAAGGATTTAAGGTTGAAGCAGTTTTATTTTTCTTTCATTTCTAGTAATAGAACGTTTGTAAACTTTTTGCTTTCGAGAAAGAACTCCACTTGTTATATTCTTATTAAGTAATCAAACCAAACACAATTGAGCTGATTTTTATTTTTAGTAAAGATTAGAATGTTATTTACAGGGAGTGACATAGATGCAATAGATACAACTATTTATTTATAAAATATTTTTAGCAATAGCAAATCCTAGACCTGGTGATTTTAAAGTAATTATTAGTACCAACGCCATGACTTTTTACACTCTACTTTTAGCTTATCATGTTTACTAAGTAAAGAATACTAATTAGTCTAGTATGCAACGAAATGGCATAAAGGGGACGCGAGGCGTGACACGGGGTACACAACAAATACACGTCACTAATTTAAGCAAACGAGATGTTTGGTGTTATCACTATGCATCTGTTGCAATTTTGCATCAGTCTTTGGTCTGACAATAAAGGGCCACTATTCTGCACTATTCCGAATATTTTTTTTACGTTATTTCATTAAATTTTGATTGCTAACACGTGCAAAAGGTGAGTTTTCTCAAAATAAATTAATGTTACGAAAAAGTAGTTGCGAAGTAATATTTAGTTCTAACTAAATAGTATTAAATAAGAAGAAAGATATTTTGAAAATGTTGAATTTAAAAATTGTTATTTCTAAGAAAATTTGGGGCAATTATGTTATTATTTTTTATTGTGATTAAAGATATGTTGTTTAGGGTTATGGTGACACGTTTTAAATGGATAAAAATAATCAACATGTACCACAATAACCAAAAATTGGTTAAAACATTGAAAAATTCTGCTTTATTTGTTTAATGCCCATAATTTTTAAAGAACATAGGACGGATTTTTTTCTGATGGTCTATCTATCCTATCATTTTGGCTTGACGTTGAAAGGACGATGTGCAAATATGTATGGAGCCTGGTACTGCGGTCAACAATTACGAGTTGATTATTAAAAGACAAGTAATTTAACGAAGAATAAGAATATCAATGGCGCCAGTCTCGATTGTTAGTATTATAGGTATTATGGGACTTTCAATACAATATATTTATATCAATATCATCAACATATTTTTTGCTTACTTCATTTCATTTATACTTTCTACAGATGATTAGGAGCTAGAGATTTCTTTTAAAGATTTCCTTTAAATGAAACACATATGAAGTATAATATTATATTTTAATTTTTGATGTAACTCTTTAATTGTACAGGGTTATTTTTAAAATGCTGACAATCTCTTAACGGGTCATTGCTGTTATCATTATGAACAACTTTCACTATGGGACCAACATTGAAATCTCGAAGAAAAAAATCAGCTGTGCCATACATTTTGATCAAGTAGGTATTGAAGTTTTGTATGGCACAGTTGTTTTTTATGTATTTTTTATTCTGAATCTATAATCACATCATTTAAATATAATGCAGGCGCAGTAAAACCTTCATGTCTCCCATCCTAAATACCAAACTATTGATATAATATGTGCACAGATAACCAAGTATAATAATATTGGTATATTGAGTTCGATTGATCAATTAAAAGGTAACAGAAATATTGTTTTGCTCTCACGTGCCTTGGTGAATGCGGCCACGTAAAAGCCATGCATCACAACTAATACCATAATTGGCTAAGTCTGTCAGCGCAGTTTGTCTGCGGAGTTCTATTGTATTTAGGCCATTTTGTAAATGCTCACTGCAATATGACTTAGCCAGTTGCCACTTAGCCACTACCGATGGGCCTAGACCAAGTGTAGTGTCAGGAAATGGCGTAGTGTTACCTTGGTATATTTCAAAATCCATTATCAAACCTTTAGACGAGGTAATCACAAAGTTTTTCAGACCCACTGGCCTGGGTTTTCGAGGAACAAATTGTTTGTGGTTTGTTGAACCATTTGTTCATCAATTGAATACGTACCATGATTTCTGGGCAACTCTAAGCATCTGTTACGTACCGTGTCAATCAGCGGTTGAACAAGCCATAGCCAATTTTCAATTTTCTCCTGAGCGTGAACAGCTTCCTTTTGAACAATGTGTAAATTGGTCCTTATTAAAAAAAAACCCTGTCCCTCTTCATTGCGTCTGAAATATACGGTAACCGGAATCGCTAAAGGCATCCTGGGATATTTCACACAGCCAAGAATACCATTAACAACAAAGAACTTCTTTAACTCGTTCTTAGTAGTTGGTAATATATATTAGTGTACAGTGCAAATTTTCCGAACACTTCTTCTGTAAAATACTTTTCAAAGTATTCAGCAGGCCATAGTACCTAAAAATGAGAAAAAAACGTTTAAAAGAAAAAGTAAGATAATAAGTAAGTAGGTACATCGAGAACTCTCCTCCTCGGTTGATGTTACTGATGGCATGGGTTTCCCATGAAACTTCCTTTTGGTCCTTCTATTCTAGGTATTTCTAGTAGTTGTTGCTGCTACAATAGGAGCCCTATCATCTTCCTCCTGGTCTTCGTCGGAATGGTTGTCAAGGTCTTCCCCTTGCGGCACCCAATTTTGGTCTTCATCTGAGTCGTCGCCGAAGTCCGAATCGTTTATTGCTTCCAGCACAGCATCATCGTCCAAAACTAAATTTCTTTTACTCATGGTGATTGTAACATTGAAAAAATACCTAAAATAAAGCAAAAAATTAGTGTTCTATATGTACTAAAGAACTTTCAAAATGTAAAGTTCAACCGAGCCCTCACATTTGTGAGGGTTTCTTTTGCGGCATCAGAATCACAATCATGCAATTAGTAATTCACTATTTTTCATCTCGCTAGCTATATTCTTCTCATTCTTAACACTTTTATCACTTAAAATTTTAACATTACGATTACAAGTCGCGTGCACCTCGCGTGGTTTCACGTGGTTGGATGCACACTGATTATTTAATTTTTTGTAGTTAATTCGGAATTTTTTTGAACAAAACCAAAAATATTGAATATCTCGATAACGAGCCCACTTGGTATTAGGGATATTGTAGTTAATTTTGTTGGAAAAATTAGTTGTATTAGCACATTTCAAGAGGAATACGTCGAATTACAAGTCACCCTGTATAAACTCGTGTTTATATATTTTAAATAACGTAACGTTCGCTGATTTAAGAATTTACTAATTGTATTTACGAATAAGTTTATAAATTATTTCTAGCAATTTTTCTTTTACAAAACTAGTTTAGGACGTTCGTGGTTTTGCCGTTGAAATGCAAATATTTTATTTTTACAAGTACAATATTAAAGTCCAGTTAAATGCTTGAAAACTTAAGGGTGTTACCACACCATTCGATCGACGTCAATCCATGGTAGCATGGAACAGGCAACGTCGGTCGATGGGTGTGGTAACACCCTTAAACTGTTCTGGTTATAAACCTCATACCCCAAGATTTTGATTTGAACTGGAAATCATACGGGAATGCAGCTCGTATATACCTACTTTGATTACGTCCTCCTGAAAACATATTCGTTAATTGATTCTCATCCCATAATATTTCAGCAAAATGAGATCACAAACCAAGAGGAAGCGGCCAGACTAAAAGCCACCAATGAACATTTGGACCATGCCAACCCCTATACGTTTGAGATTGAGGACTTAAGGAGGCTTATCAAGAAGACCACAGCTGATCTAGAAGCCGCTGATAAGCAAAGGAAACAAGAATTTAAGGTAATTAAATTACGTTTATAAAAAACATTGTTTGTGTGAGCTCAGACAGATAGATTGAATTTATTATAAATTTAAAGCAGTTGATTCTGCTAATTGTAAATAATTATTAATGAGATATGTGGTAGGATACATTTTAGGCAGTCATAAGGCCCTTTCATTCCTGGTATGTCAGATAACAATACTATATATAGTATTCTACAAGTTCTTTGGTTCAGATTCAAAAGGTAGCAGTTTTATCAAAGGTATTTTAATGGTTTTCGATTCCGTATAATCAAAGAAACCAATAATTTATCTTTATCTAAAAGTATAAGTAACACTCAATATATAATATGTATAATTTCTGAAACCAACTAAACAATTGTTAAATTATTTCACCATTACAACGGTTAACTATTATAAGGAACGCTATATTTTATCACGAAATTCCTACCTGTCCTTTGCCTTTAAAATACCTTTAATGCTAAATGATTTCAGGTTAGCTAGTATGTATTTACGTTATCGAGAAACACGCTAATTTTCATACTTATTAAATAACTTGCCGGTTATAACCTGTTTTTATACCAGGAGTATGAGATGCAAAAGGAATTCAATAAGAAGCAGAAATTGGAGTCTATGGATGATGCCGAGAAGAAACGCTACATGGAACAAGCCAAGGCTGAGGAAGAGGCAAAAAAGCACCATCAACCGGTATTTATTAAAGTATTATTTACGTGCATGTCAACAATTATTACTCAAACTGTAAATGCTTAGATTAAAAAAAAATTACGAACTTCGAATTTGCCATGCTAATATCAACTTCGACCTTGACAGGATGTCAATTCCTTCGAAGTTGAAGTAAAATAAAACCAGGAAAAAAGCCGTTCAAGCCAACTTGCGCGTACCTGATTTAAAATTAAAGCTAATTCTGGTTAAAATATGTCTGTCACTTCCATAGAAATCGATAGTGATGATGGAGCCACATTTAACTGACTAACCAGCTAGCTCCGAGTTCATTTGTTAACTCAGGTCTGCGCGAGTTGGCGTTAACATTTTATGGACACTAATTATCTCTTATTATATAATTATCTATTTTATACTAGATTACAAACAACAACTAAAAGTGTATAATTGGGTGAGTACAGAAAAATAATCATATTCAAATTCAAAAATCTATTCGAGTTATCACTGTTTTGTAATATATTTTGTTGGTAACCGCTCGCAGATAGAAGCTTTATTTTAACGAAAATGTCGGAAATAATTTAATTTGCAGTCATTCTCTACACAGTATGTAAACTATTAAGGCAATGCGTTTAACCAGGCTATGTATGGGTTGAAAATAATCTCATAACGCAGTATTCTTCTTTTAAATTAATGTTTTTGTATGTTAAAAATAAGTTTTGAACTGAATTTGTATTGTCGAATTGATGACACGTCACGTCTAATTTTACTGAAGTAAATAAACAAATACTTGGGTGTATGATGCTGATTTACGGAAAATTGATTACAACGGTAGCCGGCGTGGTTTAATTGTTTTTGATAATACAATGCCATTTCATAATTTACAGCGTGACATGTAAATTTCAAGCGTTTAGGTAACGGTTTATTCTCCTTTGGCAATTATCCAGACAGTGATTCACTAATGCCCGATTTCACCAGTAGCCCCTAAAATTTAAGTGTCTCCTATGCCAATTTAAGGGGCACCTATTGCAAGTTTTGTTTTCTCCGACGTTCATGTGACACCTTAAGCATTAGGAAGCCCTTATAATTTAGGGGATGAATTGACGACCCCGTAACAGTTAGGTGACGTATATTTTTTGGTTATTTTGCTCGATATCCTTCCGACTTCCGAACAATAATTACACCTAGTGATAAAAATGGATAGTGACCACAATTTATTTGAAGATATTGATTTGAAGCAATTAAAGATATAGAATTTTTAAGTGACCAAAATTTGTTTCGAAAGATTTTGTTTCAAAAAGATCGAAGGATTTTGAAAAATTTGACGAAAAAGACTTTTTAATAAGATACAGGTTATCAAAAGAGAGTATTTTATTTATATTGCAAAATCTTGAACATTTGTTAGAATTCTACGATGACAGGTAAGTACGTTGAATTATAAGAATTTGTGATGGCTATCGAAGCACTGTTTTTCGCCTCATTTGTAGCCCCGTTTGTCTTTTTATTTAAAATGGTTTCTTTGTGCTGGAGAAGTAATTTTATCAACTTATCTTTATATTCTAGTGAAAAATTTGGTCCAAGTTTCCACTTTTCTGACATTATTAATTGTAATATTATGCACACGCAAAAACCAACAACCAACAACAAACAAATTATATTGTGAAATGACAAGACCACAGATTAAAATGTCACAGCGATTTTTTAGGCACTGACGAGATTTGCCATACAACCAAAAAAGTAATTTTGTCACTTTTTTTAAATTGATCTAATATTTACAAGCCGTAGACCCTCCTTTTTAAAAATAAACTGGAGTTAATAACGTTAATTTAAGTGTTTCATATTTGGTTTTTTCAGCTAAATATCAATAAAATCGTTAACTCAAATAATTTATCGATAAACGTTTACGTAGTACCTCCGCATTAAACGTCACCTAACTAGGGGACGCTTACTTAGGTAGCCCTTAGGATGGTGAAACAGAATTTAGGTTAGGGGATGATTTGAGGGAGCCCCTAAAATAAGGGAAACTTAGTTAGGTTACGGTTTAGAGGCTGTTGGTGAAAACGGGCATAAGCCATTTGCGGCTGGGGTTTTACACGACAAAATCGATCACAAATAATCATTTACCTCTCGAAAGAAATTTATCAAATTACCAATAACACAGTATAACGAAAAAACTAGGGAACGTTAGTAAAATAAAGCTGGTTCAGTTAAGATTTGAACTTGGAGGCTATCATTAAAACACAAACACGTCTACGGTATTCTGGAGGGTTCACTAGTAATTTAAGTCCCGAGACCAAATACTAAAACAATAATTTTTTTAATAATGCAGTCTTCTTCAACTTCGATACAGTCCCTCCATTTTTTCTATTCTATCACGACCAAAATGGTGTCGAAGGCGTAAAAAGAGCTCAATAGCTTTAGTCCCGAGACAAATACTAAATCAATTTTTTATTCATCAGCGTAATCGCCTTCTACTGCGATACAGTCCCTCCAACTTTTCTATTTTATTACGACTAATCGCAAGTACTACTACCTGTGTAGTAGTACTTGCGATTGGCTTCAAAATAATTGTAAATATCGCAATATAGGTATACTATTATGTTCAGTGTGTAAGCGTTAGTACTGAGCATCGTTTCAGGGTCGGTAAGTAGCACTAAAAGATGAATATGTACTAACAAGAACTATTTGGCCAAATTCAGTGTATAAAAAAAGTTATGAACTTTGTATTTTTTTTTATTTTTTCGTTTTTTTAAATTTATATATGCAATGCTGAATGCAAGAGAACTCAATAAAATTGATTTTTGTTATTTTTATTTGCAGTTTAATAACTACACTTTCAAAATAAGTGCAAAAACCTTGAAACGATGCTCAATACTAACGCTAACACCCTGTACAGGCTCTTAACTTGCTGGCAGATCTTTGTGTTATTTTGCTTTTAGCTGATTTCACCGGTCGCCCTCCTCTCTGCTTATTCCGGAGTGAAAAGATGAATCCATAACGACGTAAAACTTTATTTTTATTTTCAGTGCTCAACACTGACTCATAATACGTCGTTGCTTTTGTTCAATTGTTAGCTTTTTCATTGCCAAATTTGAAGTAAAATAGTGAAATCACTACGAGTTGAAATCTTCACTACCTCGGCTATCTCGCGCATCTTCCGATCTTTCCTTAACCACGTTCGGGGCTTGGTTGATGTTTTGTGGAGACACTGCTTCATTACGGCATCATTTCTGTCCATACCACTTTTAAAATCGGCAAATCGGATTAAGTTTACCGGATCAGATTACGAATGACACTTTACAAGCTGCTGTCATTGAACGGTATTTTTTCTCATTAAACAGCAATGTTTTGTCAACACTCGAAACTTTTTTTTGTTTGTTTCGGAAATTCAAAAATAGCGTAGGAACACACTGTTTTATTGTTATTTTCAAAACAATTTTCACACCTCCTCTGATGGCCAGTTCTTTCTTATATTTCTAAAAATCTTTTAATATATGGACCATCTCCAAGATAGTCTCAGAACTTAATGTAAAGTAATATACAATATTGAAAACGGGCTTAAATGTATAGCGTATAAATTTAAGGTTACAGCAAAATTTATCAGATACGATACAAATTAATTTGACATACCATCCGAATGAATTTACTTTATCCGCAAACCAAATTTATGATATAATAAGTCGGTAAATTATTAGTTGTATAATTGAGTGCTACAGTCACTTTTATTATCGTTTAGGCTTTGCTATAAACTAAATTATTAATTTTATAAAAAACATATGGATCTGATTAGTGACTTTTATAAAACTATAAATAAAAACATTAGGTTAAATTGTTTCTTTACAAAATTCTAATACAAAATTTATGTTATAGAATATTCTGCGACGGGAAATATTCTCGTACATGTATTTTTTTTATAATTTTGTAGTACGCGGGCCTGTACAATAAAATGCCTGGCCCAGGGACCCCTCAATTACTCTTTTAATTGAAACACTGCAGCACTGCACACACAATTTTTATAATATGAATGATTTATTTAAGTTAAAATAATTTACGCCAGTTGGGGTATCAGTATCTAATTCATACTTCATTCAAAAGATTTTTGTGAACCTCATATAAAAGTAGGTTTATAACTTTTTAAACGAAGTGATAATACACTACCAGTATTACTTGCCCTCAATAAGTATTAACATAATACAAAGGTCCAGAATAAAGAAATTAGCAAATTTATCTGGGTTAACACTGCATATCATTTGCTTCGTAAGAAATAATTTCAACATCAATTGGCTACAATTAAGTAAACCACGTTAATTACAGTCTACAAGACTTTAAGAAAAACTAAAATTTTAAAATCCAGCTACACCATCCTGGCTCTAAGCAGCAATTGGAGGAGGTTTGGGAAAAACAGGATAACATGGACCAACAATTTGACCCTAAAGCATTCTTCATGTTGCATGGTAAGTATTCACTGGTAACATATTAAAATTATAAATTATTTGTAACAGTTACACCACCCAGTGAAGAAGCCACAATTGTTAGAACTGTGGAAAAATGGAGATAAAATGGACGGAAATTTCGACCCTAAGGTGTTTTTCATGATGCATGGTAAGCCTCCAAAGCGTGCTGAGTAGTTAGATTACGATTTGTAATACAATTTGATTTTAAATCAGCACGTTGTAATTACCCTGCATTGATCACGTTTTAGATCATATTCATGTTGTAACTTACCACGTTTGATTATTTCATCAATATTAATTTATAATAGCACGTATTTTCGAAAAACGACCTATGCATGAGCTGCATGTATCTCAGATACAACTATATACCATTGTATTTAATTAATGTATGTTTACCATAGTTATTGTAGAGAGTGTGTGTTTGCTTCTTGTATATTTTATTTATTACAAACTTGATTATAATTAGTTCTTTGAAAAAGAACGTATGAAAATCTGAACTATTAGTAGTTTATGAAAAGTTTTGTTATAACATTTGTTGGAAAAAATGCATCTTGAAGCTTCAATTTCGATAAAAGCATGTGTTTGCGAGCACTGTTTTATACTCAGGAAGCTGCGTTAATTGGTTTGTATAACGTTTAATGTCTGAATTATTTTGATGTAAATGTTTTCGATGTTTTAGATGTCGATGGGAACGGTGCTTGGGACGCTGACGAAGTAAAGGCCCTATTTATCAAGGAGTTGGACAAGATTTATGGCCCTAACGGACCGAATAAGGATCTACACGAAAGGGCGGAGGAGATGGAAAGAATGCGCGAACACGTTTTCAGTGAGAATGACAAGAATCAAGATGGTTTGATTGACTTCAAAGAGTTTATGGCGGAAACGCAGAAGGCTGACTTTAATCAAGACGAAGGTAATCATTAAAAGAGTCTTCGCTTTGGAGTTTAATGTGGTTTTAGAAGGTGAACACCAGTGCTGCTGTGAGAAGTAGGTGCGAAATGAACAGTCGGAGCTCCTTGAAGTGTCTTATTTAATAAACAATCTGTTGATACAGATTGCGATCAGTGCGAGAACAAAACCAGCAGAGATTGCAGTGACCTAAAATTTCGTAACATTATAATTTCGACATTTATTAAGACAGATTCGACGTTTGTTATGTTCAAGCCCGCTTTTGTGGTCGTGTCCCACCCTGGTCTTCGGTTTCCATAGTGGTCCTTGTTTTTTTGTTTTTGTCCACGCAAATTGTCTGGGTATTTTGTTTGTTTTCCCTTAATTTGATGGCTTTAATTAATGCGTTAAATGTATTTATCGTGTATTTCAGGTTGGAAACCAATCGAAGAGAATCAAGTATACACACAAGATGAATACAATGAATTTCAAAGACGACGCCTCGACGAAGTACACTTTTTGCAGTCGCGTGGCTTGGTAATAACTATTTATTTTCTGATTCTGATTAGATTTTTTTATAGTACAGCAATTAAATAGCTTGTAAACCCTGAAATCCTCCAAGTTTTGCGGTGCGATCTGGTTTGCTAAAGGAAGTAGTTAAGCATGTTAAGTCATTGATTTAGTAATTAGTAAAGAGTAATTTAGGAAGTTTAATTTTTGCCTCATAAGTTGTACTTATTTTGTAGCTAGACAGGCTGCGAACAGTACACCTATATGTTTGGCAAAATCTCGCACCGACCATATTCGAAGTTTCATAAATTTATTTATTATTATAACGCTTATCGTGTTCGATGTTAAACATAAAGGCTAAAAATGTTACCGACTTTGTCGGTACTAGTCGGATAATCCATACAGCATAGCCGTAGACTCGTATGTGATTGGCTCAAACATATCGTTTTCTTGAAATTCAAAACGTAGGTATTTTTTGTAATTAACAAATATAGGTACGAGTAGGTATGATCTTTCTTATGTGTGTTAGCTAAGAAACCATAATGGGGAATTAATTTACAAGCTGTTTTATAAGATTCCATTTAAAAGTGTACTTTTTCTACAAACTTGTATAATTTTATTTATTAATTTTTTTTTGTTTTCTACGAACCGTTTTTCGCCGTTGGGTTTCGGTGCTTAAATATTTATTTATTATATTTGTTTGATATAAACTGGTCACTTGAGGTATAACGAGGCAAGTGTAACAATTTATTTATTGCTATTATCATATTTAGTTTTTCACTATGCGACAAAATATCTTTGGGGGTAAATACTGGTGTAATTTCATCATGAAATGGAATTAAAATTATCACCATTATTATTTATCTATTTTTAAATCGTTTCTTTATTTATTATTTTAAGCCAATAATCGTAAAAGTAATGGATCCGACCTGCGTGTACCTGAATTATGGTTGATTCGGTGCACGAGTCCCAGACTAGTTGAATTTTGCGTTGAACGCCGAATTCAAATGTGAACGCCGAAGTGGAGGCACTGGCACTTTCCATTGTGGTCACCCCCCCCCCCCTATTTGACGGGTAACGAGGAGGTCCCATCCAGTTTCCCGACTGGGTTGACCGGTTGCCTGTTGATGTTTGGGGATTCCTTAGATAGCTTCGGTGTACTTTTTTATTATTATTACTAATATTACTTTTTTTTAACTTTACTATCTCCTTTTTAAGAAGTAAGTCCCCCTATAGCTGTTATTCCATAACTATACGCATTTTCTGTATTCGTATTAAAATGTTTATACATTATGAAAAAAAACGTCAACGTGATATATCTATAATAGATTACACGTATTTTCTGCATCTTTTCGGCAAAGCGAAATTATAGTTTATAGTCATCAGGTAGAGGACTACCAGTAATTTATGCGAATAACGTGATATATCTATTACAAATAACACGTATTTTCTGCATCTTTTTGACAAAGCGAAATTTTAGTTAATAATAAAAAACATCAGGTAGAAGACTACCAGGAATGCATGCGGACAACGTGATATATCTATTATTGATAACACGTGTTTTCTGCATCTTTTCAACAAAGCGAAATTATAGTCTATAGATAATAGCAATCACTTATGAAAAAACATAAAATGGCTTACCTCATCGGAAGAAAAAACGAGGCGCTTTCGTTTATTCTGTGTTTTTTATTCTAATTTTCAAACTTTCAGTACACTTTGAGTACAACTTTTACAACATATTTGATATTAAACTATTGAGTTACTGGTTGGTATAAGACGTGTGCTTGTTACCACGCACGAAAAAAGAATGAAGACTTGCCGGGACCGGGGTAGATAAAGTTAACAGACGGAAGTTTTTGAATAAGTCAAATGACATACTCTAAAACTGTGCGAAGTTACCTAGTACCTTAAAAGAACTACCTGTTAAATTATATACTATCTGAAGAATGAAGCGACGAAATATAATATGTATTTATCTAAAATATCCTTTGTTCTATTCTAGGTTGATGCCCATGGACGACCAATGCCAGGTGCTGAGCCCCATATCCATCAAGCGTTACAACAGTACAGAAGTTTACAAGCGCAAGGTCAACAGGCTTACTACCCTGCAGGGCAAGTTCCTCAGGGACATCCGCAGGGTGTGCCCCAAGGACATGGCTACCAGCCACCATCACCGGGCCACCCTGCACCCTCCCAAGGCTATCCGCCACAGCCCCAAGGCTACCCTCCCCAAGGACAAGCCTACCATCATCAGATGCAACAAGGTGGACCTCCTCAACAAGGATATCAACAAGGGTACGCCCCCCCGGCACCTGCACAGAATGACCAGCCAAGCTACCAGAATCAAGCAATCCCTCAGGGCCATGGCTACGTGCCCCCAGCGCAGCAAACTTTCAACGTTCAGAGTAAACCGCCTCAACCTCAACAGCAAGTGAACGCTCAAGTTCCAAAGAATAATCAACAAATACCTATCCTAGGCGGTTCGGTGCCGGCCCAGCCCGCGCCCAGTCAGCAGCCGCGAATGGAGAATCAGGTCCAACAGCAAAACTCTGATCACGCTTTTATTAATAATGAAATTGACCCTAGTTTCCATGCTCCGAATCAACAAAATGCTAACGTAGCACCAGTTCAATCTAAAGAACAGATCAACTCACAAAATCATGTTCCCGCGCACAATGCACCTAAAGCCTAAATCGTAATACTAATAAAGTAATTTATTGTACAAATAATCCTTTTCCATTACAACTTTTATTTCAATAGTAACAAAATTAATAGGCTATATCATACATCAATATAAAGGTAAAAGCAAGTGGCTAACATTAATTGACTAGGATAAATATGAAGATAATTACATATGAGATTATACTGCTCGGTTAGACAATTTATATCATTAAAACTGAGGCTAAAATAACAGCACAATATTATTAAGTTAGGTCTGAAAATTTGTTTATAATTACTGTTGCTGTTCACAAAGAGGTGCTCAAAGCATTTGGCTCTTCCTTGTTATTATTCGTATTTAAATTTAAAATCAATTTTCCTTTTTTTGTCTCACATTTGCGTGCCAAAACGAGAAGTTTAATAATTGTAAAAATTATTGTTAAGAATTTGTACTAGCGTTTCATTAATAGTTTCAGTGTGAAATAAACTTTTCAATGTTCAATACATGTGTTTTATTAATCAATTTTAATATAAACTGGCTTATGCCTAACTTGAAGAATCTTAAATATTATGTTTGTATTCCATCAAGCTATTAATTTTGTTGAATTAAATTAAAACTGAATCGATCGCTCTGAC
Organism: Marasmarcha lunaedactyla; assembly: GCA_923062675.1. Classification (NCBI taxonomy): domain Eukaryota; kingdom Metazoa; phylum Arthropoda; class Insecta; order Lepidoptera; family Pterophoridae; genus Marasmarcha; species Marasmarcha lunaedactyla. The sequence continues at coordinate 14,491,002 of OV281339.1, read as the reverse complement.
GTGGCTCAATTCTCATAATATGGTAAAAATGCATTTTCAATATAACTTCTATATTATAAAAGCGACAAGAGGCAGTAAACTTGCAAGTGCGGTCAGTAAAGTAGTTTCAATTCGTATGGCTTGGCAATAAGATTTGTTAATTAACGAATATCCTACTTCTCTGTAAATGCCTCATTGTCAATTTTATGGCAAGTTTGCCTAAATAAGTATTACACTAGCATTTGCAAATGAAAAATGTATATAAAATGCTACTATACAATTTGCATAAGAAGTCTTGTTGATTGTCTAAAGTTATAGGGAATAAAAGGATGTAATTGGTGTGCGTTACCCCAGCTGGAAAGTTGCTTTTAGAGTGTTATGAGTGGGACGCACAATTAGATCGTCACCGTCGCTTTTTTGTGACATTCGAATTTGGTCATAATCAGCCATTGTTTATTGCTATTGATTTTTCTCGATATCTAAATACATACAAAATATTCCAAGCTGACATTGTTACTATATATTATTTGATAAAGCGCACTAATATTTGGTTCTCACCGAAATAACTCTAGTTAAGCTGGTATCTTGTGAATTGACGTCAAAGTTATGACGTCGTCGTTTTGACTGTCAGGAGTATTATTCAATAACGCATGAGTGTACACTTTTGAAACTTTTTATGATTAATAAAGGTATCAAGTATGATGAAAACCGTTTTCAGCAAGCTTATATGTTGTCTCGTGTAGGCACTGTGATAATTTTTCGTTTTTTGAAAAAAGTCAGTTTACTTGAAAACCATAAACATTTTCTAAAATCTAATTCCGACGCAAATTAACACAAATCAAGAGCTACTTGTGCATGTTTATTTTACAGCCGCACATTCAATGGTTTCCGAGATACACGATTCTGCAAAACATTACCGCAGCAGGAAATGGAATATCTCGAAAGCCTGAAGACCCACAAATTATTTTTTCAGCGCACAAAGTCCCACAAATATAAGCTCTCTGCACGTGCACAATATATCTGTCTGCGATCATTCGTTTAGAATTTTCCTGCTGGAACAGCATTACCCTAGCAGAAATCGTTTTTTCAATTTTTTTCCAAAACGGCAATACGCACAAATTTTTAATTTGGCGCACATTTACAGCAGGTGACGATCTAATTGTGCGCCCCACTCATAACGCTCTAACTTTCTAGCTGGGGTAACGCACACATGTAATTGAGTCAAGTAATCTCCAATGAAAATTAAAAGAAACACCGTTTACATGAAACAGTAATAATCAAAATAAAAAAAAGTTTAATTGTTAAATAAAATGCATAAGTATACATTTTTTTGCTTTGCTATATGGAAGCTTATGATTCCAAAGTAATCTTAACGCAAGGGTAGTGAGGGATCTAAACTTGTTCCACTTTTAAATTTAAAACAAAATTCGAATATTGAACATCCCGATTTTTTTATAAAGTAAATTTATTAAGATGATAACCAAAAGTTTGACTGTATTGTTAGCAACACTAATGCCCGTCTGCACTAAACTCTACAAAGCATAGACTTATTAGTTGGGCTGAAAAGTTCCTAGGCAAACACACAAATGGCGCTACTAGTATAAAACCCATATGATTTTTAATTAACCTTCAAAAGACACTAGTAGAAATTTGACAGCTGTTAGACTTTTAGTTTGTGGGATAGAGCCTTTCGAGTGAAGCAACTTTTGTTAGTTTGAAGAAAATGGATAAAAAGGAATTTCGTGTGTTAACAAAACATTGCTTTTTGGCGAAAAAAAATACTGTTGACATATGAAATATTTATTTCTCAACATTGACAATTACTTGTTCTTATTGACGTTAAATTAAACATGATTCTACCACCAGTTCGAAAAAACCTTCGTGAAGAAGAACTGGCAAGAAACTCCACGGGTAATTTTTTTTTAAAAATAAATTTACAGTCTCTTTATGTCTATACAAAATTATTCTTATCTGCATCTGTTAGCTCGGCAACTCTCCCTCCCCCCAAGTATCCAAACGACGAACACCCTCAAACGGCACCCGTTCACGAGTTAACGCGGGATCCAGCCATCGCCTTCCTCAACCATATTAGATGAAAAGGGAGCGACCCGTCACGCGGCGCTACCATAAGAAGACGTACTTTAGTGACAATGACGCTTTAGATATTCCTCGGAACGAAGAACTCAACGAACATAAAAGACACATTACACATGTTTTGTTATAAATACTAGTACAATCCTGTTAATGAGGGGATTATACCCAAGGGCTTTTATCATCCAAATAATCGGATAGTTTATAATATGCACACAACTTCTGCTTTATAGTTTCTTTGAATTTGTCGATAGGAAGACCTTGGATATCCTCAGGTACCTTATTATAAAAGCGTATATATTGACCCATGAATGAGTTAGTGACTTTATGAAGCCTACTATTATGAGCTGCCAGCATATTTCTTCCTCTTGTGTTAACATTGTGCAGACCTTTTTTCTTTTGAACAAGGTTATGTTCTTTTTTATATACATTAAATTTTCTAAAATATATTGTGAATGGAAAGTAAGAATATTTATATCCTTAAATTTACTTCTAAGTGACACCCTTGGACGGAGCTGATAGATTGCGCGAACAGCCCTTATCTGCAGAATAAATCTCGATGTCGGCAGCACTCCCCCAAAACAGAATACCATATGTCATGAGGCTGTGGAAGTAACCAAAATAGACTAATCGAGCAGTTGTTTCATTTGAAATTTGTCTAATTTTTTTAACACCATATTTTGCAGAGCCAAGCCTTTTCGCTAAACCATCAACATGCGGTCCCCCCTGGAGTTTGGCGTCTAAGGTCATGCCCAGAAATACAGTTGAGTTTACAGGAGTCAGTTCCTGGCTCTTAACTACAATGTTTGTGTTTACCAGTTTGACATTGTAAACTTAACACATTTCGTTTTTTTTTTCATTCAGGAGCAAATTATTAGCTGAGAACCACTTCTCTGTGTTGGAGATGCATTTGTTTACTGCTCGATAGTCAGTTTCTTGTGTTGTATTTTAAATAAGAAGAAAGTATCGTCGGCAAACAATATGACCTCGCATTGATTCTTAACGACCGATGGCAGATCATTGATATATACAAAAAATAGGAAAGGACCAAGAACTAAGCCTTGGGGCACACTCATTGTCACTGCCGATCCTGATGATTTTTTTCCATTTATTGTAACTTTGTGTTTTCTATTAGAAATATATGATTTAAAAAAGGCAAGCGCTCGGTTTTTTAGGACGACGGTACTCTTACCCTTCTAGGCCTAAACCCAAATCGAGACTCGCAAAATAAAATTTTATCCCATTGCTCCTGGGTTCATGTTATGTGTTCTCTACACCATTCATTTCGACGAGCGCGATTCCTGTGTCGTATAGGTGGGCACCTAATTGGTTGTGTGCATGTAGCCCATACTCATGCAATCGATTTCGCACGGTTTGGATGCTAACAACAACACCACTTGTATTTTGTAGCCTTAAACCTATCTCTCGGGTGGTTAACATTGGCTGACGTCTTGCCGTTAGCGATGCCCGATACGTCGCGTTGTATCGATATATTGTATCGTAATGTATGGCAACTGATTGTATCGATATACGACGCATATCGTATGCCTTTATATCGATATGATAAATATCGTATCGTAAATATCGAATCAAACATACCTACTTAACTTAATATTCTAAGTGCAAAAGTAACTCTATCTGTCTTTCAAATAACTTACTTTTTACAAAAATGATCACACATTCGAGATCACCGGTAGAGCCATAACAACAGGATGAATCAAGTTCAAAAAACTAGCTGCACACAACACTGTTTATAAATTATTTGATATCCATCTACTCGTCATCATGAATATAAAATCAACAAAACCATAATTTACATCTAACTTCCTAACCGCATCATATTCAATACGTTAGGCCGCTTTTACCTACAAGCCATGTGGTAGAATACATAAAGTTTGTTAACATTTTGAATCATTATTTAAAGTAGGAATTTTGTTACGATATTTTTGATGCGATATTCCGATTAAGCGATACGATACAGCCAAATATTGCATTGGCGTGTATCGATACAAATATCGACGTATCGTATTCCGTTATATCGATACATCAATTTATCGATACTTATCGCGCATCACCACTTGCGGTCAGTTGAATGTATCGGTCTTGCCGAGTGGTTGTGCTCCTTCCGCGGCCTGGATGCTGTTTGGCTGGATCTCCCGTGTTAGTGTAACGCTGATAAAGACGGCAAATAACGCTTCTGTTGACACCAAAATATTTGCTTGCTGACGTTGATGACGTTGCTCCATGTCGTAAACAATGTCCTACAATTAAAATCTTTCTCAATAATTCAATAAAAATTGATAATCATAAATGATTACCAACACTCACGCCACACAAAGAAAACGCATTGAAATTCGAAAACATGCATTAGCTCTAAATTTTGTGAAAAAAACGAAATTTTTTTTTTACAACCAGCCAATATGTCATCTAGAACAAAAAAGTTTACTTAGTACTTGTTAAGCTACCTACTTGTAGTAACCTACTTGTTAAGGAAAGTTATAATAATTGATTAATAAATTTGAAATAATGTGTGTTGCTTAGACTTTTTTGATGTGTGTATTTTTAAATTTAATATAATTATGTATAAATTGTATATTTTTAAAATTATTGGTCCTATATAATATGTTGACAGTAATACTAAAGTATTTGCTTGATTGGAATATTGAATTGAACTAACTTGTATAAGACCAATTTACTCTAAAATCTATTCACAAATAATAATGGAGCATATTAATTAAAAAAATAAATTTGTATCAATGTAACCAATGAGTATGATAAATGTGCGGGCAGTTCGTTTCATGGCAAGTTATATGAAATATTATTTTTACGAAACAGTTGTATTTATCTTAATATACAACCTTTAATTACTTAGGTAGGTACTTGTATTCTTGAGTATCTACTTATTTGGAAAATTATGTGTACTATATACATCTATTACACACATTGAACTACTATTACTAGCGTATAGAACGGACACCGCGAACCAGCTTTTTGTCCCAGGGTTTTGTTGCCGACCGGCAACAACTCATTCAGTCACTCGCTACCGCTCTTAGCGACCGGGTGCCGACTTAATGTCAAAACAAATATTTAAATTGCCGATCTGCGTGTTAAAAACTTGTAAAAACCAATCTACTGTGAATAAAAAAGATAGTGGAGTAAGTTATTATCGGAAAGTAAATAAAATTTTTAGTTAAAACCAATAAAAACCATTTTTGTACATTATTTTCTATTGAACCGGGCATTTTGTATGAAAATCATAGATCAACGGTCATAGATTAAGAAAAGTTAACTGCACAGAATGGACACGTAGTGGTGGTGAACTATAATATAGGGATGACTTAGATGTAACTGATCATTACCCCACTGCTTCAGAAGGAGGGTTATGTAATTCGAGCGTTTGTATGTATGTATGTGAACCAAAAAAAGTAGTTCATGAGTTACAGTCACAGAACCTATAACAGTATAGTATAGTATAGAAATAGCTTTGTTTCAATTCACTAGCAGTACCACTGACACTTGCAAGTAATGCTCACACGCAAATAACTAGAATTGTTCTCTACATCACCGGCCCCGTACGTTTACAAGCTCATTTTATAACCAGAGATAATGAATATTATTACCGTGACATCATCGTAACAACCGCTGGCCCTAAAATGCACTTCATTTATACCATATTAGTAGTACACAAAAGAAATAAAATTCTCATGTAGGTTAACGCTCAACAAAAACAGTAAGAACATTTGCCTCAGCAAATCTAACGATGCCTTGATCATAAAAATTCACCCAGCCGAGTCTCCAATACGAGGTAAGAAAGAATATTACATACATAGATAGGCGTGAAAAGCTCTCTTTGCAGTCGGGTAACAATAGTACAAAGAGAAAATCTAATGTATGGGCAAAAGCTAATTTTATATAATACCAATTTATATATAAATGATATTATTTTAACTTTATTTAAGTTAAAATAATATTTTTAATTAGTTACGCCTAAGCTATCGTATATATATCCACTTTAATGTTCATTTACGTATATTACAAAATATATATTCATTTTCCATGCAGTTAGGTAAAATTTTAATATTTTGTCCATTCTGTACCACTCGTATAATCTATTGGTATGACAAATTGCAATTCGTTGATTGGTCGAGAGATATTAAACATTATTGTAGCAATCCAAGCGCTGCATGCTTGAATCATTTGACTAGACAACTTAAATTTTTGTAGCGCTGCATCTAATAATAAATGATTGAATAGGTAAAAATGGAATGTGACACAAAATTTGTTTTGAATAGCTTCTCTAGTACGTAGTACATAGTAACTCAATGATTACACATAATTTATTCTTCTTTACGAAGAGGGAGTTTCATATTCATTGGAAATTCAGAAAATTTTGAAGAGTAAGTGAGATGTTTGTCTTAATTGCAAATTTCATTTGCAAAACTCCATTATTTTTATCGCAATACTGTTTATTATTTGATTTGAAGTCAAATTTTATGATTGCAATTATTATTTCATAAGTAGCGAACAACGATGTTAAAGTATTTTGTTATAAAAATAGGAATATTAATTGTTTTAGTGGAGTGCAGAAACGAAACAAATGTAAAGAACAAATTACGCAGTCCAGGTACTAAAGTAAAGATAGCTCAAAAAGATCCGTACTTCCGAAAACGCACGCTGCCTCGACAAGACAATTCCGATGAGTGTATGTACCTAACAACTATTACTTCGGCTTACTAGATTTTGGTAGAAGCTTCTTAAAATTTTGAAATCTTTTATCTCTGTGTATTCTTTTACTTCAATTGCAAATGGTTTAAGTGGTCTTATTATGATAATATTGCCCTAATCAGTTATCTACCTACCTACCTAGCCCGCCCCACAGAAAACAGAAAGTTAGAAAGGCCATCAATGCAATACTGTAAACTACCAGAACCGAAGTCAGTCACACTTTTCGTCATCATTTGTGTTTCATACTTTTACATACAAGCTTACGCGCTCGTAAATAGAGCCAATCGTAGCTCGCCGCTATCACGCGATACAATTTAGACAACTTATTCGCTACCTACATACGCATATTGCATTTCTCATTTACACTAGTCATTGACAGCAATATTTTATCAGTATCGTCAAAAATTAATATTAATAGGTTTTGAAAATGTGTGATAAATTATTAATATTGTGAAATCTGTCATAGATGATAAATCTTTACGTTTCAATCTGATTAATTAAATTCACAAATAGACGAATTCCCAGGAGTTGCACTTTATCTATTCTTCTCAGATTAAAGCGTCAGGTCAAGCAAGGACAAGCGTCGGGTGGTTCGAAGTTCATGATTTGGCATTTGTGGATTAATTAATACCGATGTGAAATGTGAGGTTGTAACGATTCCTAAGAGTGCATTTATGGCCAGGTTCGGCGTTGATGGCACGGACGCGGTGGCCATAAAGCATTCTTTTCTTAATATTCTTACTTGTTTGGTTATGGATGCTTTTTGTGTGAGAAACTTGCGCCTACCACACAACCGTAAGTCATGATAGGTCTGATGATGGCATTAGGAATTACTTGATCATTATGTACGCTAAGGCAAATTAGCAAGAAGCTCAGTAAATAGCACAGTACCATAATACAACCAGTCGCAGTTAAATGGGAAAAGGAGTTAGTTTAGCTCTTTGTTTCTTATGCTTTCACGATTTAACTATTTAGTCCACTTCATTACAGTTTACAAGCAATGTTCCAGAAAAATATATACATTTAGTTTACTTTTAGGCTAAACTTGGTTTCTAATGAATAAATAATTTTTTTAAAGATAAAACATATAAAAGGCACCGTACCCAGACTAGCAGCACACAGAGATCCGGTGTGGTTGACTTGAAAACTAGCAACGGCTCAAAAGAAATCGTAGAAAGTTGGCAGTGTAAGAAATTTGAATTATTTTCCACTTGAAGCACTAAAACAAGTTTTATTTTAATTAGGAGAACAGAGTAGTCTCTGTAGAGGTATCCTTTTTAGGAAAAGGATTGGCCATAAATTGTTATGTGTTCATACCTTCATTTATACTATCTAGCTACATCAGATTTGAACCCACTATACGAAACGAGATTTTTATTTACATTCGAATGACTAATGACAAGTGGCTTGCCCATGAACTTGAATAATCATGTTACCAATGCTTCAGTTAGTGGTATAGCTTTACGTATTAGTAAACCGAAAAACGCAAACCTTATTGCGTTTTTCGTTTTTTTTATTGATAAAGGATTAGACGTTTGTCTTCTATCTCACCTGATGGAAAGTGACGATGAAGACGAAGGTGTTACACGTCTATCCACGAGCTACCTATGCACTCGACGCTTGAAAGAACTAGGACTATAGTTTTCTGGAAAAACAGACGCAGGCAGTTCATTCTACACCTTGGCGACCCGCATCAAAAAGAAACTATCGAAGCGTTTGGTTCGACTTCTTGGGATATCTACCATAAAGGGATGGAAGGCCTGTCTGCGTCTAGTAGTCCGATGTAAGAAGGGTGTTGGTTCAACCTGATCGAAAAGAGCATACGCGCACTCTCCAAAATGTAATCTGTAGAAGACTGCTTAAAAACAAGATTCCATAATATTCTCAAATAAATTATGAAGTAGCGGCACAGGCGAAAGATCTTGTTAAAATAAATTCCGCTACCATAAACGAGCCCCAGTGTTTCAAGTTCGTTCGTCTTGTGCCAAATATTACAAGTGTCTAAAATTCGAAGTAAAATGTCATAAATAAATTTAACTTTATTTGTTCAATAAATACAAAGTAGCTTTTATACCTTAGTGGTGCTTTTTTCAATTTAAAAAGTAACAAAATATTTCCCTTGTTAAATAAAATATAATAAATTCTTGGGGAACCTTGCAACCTTCGGTGCAAAATATCCATCAGTGGCGTCACCTTTAGCATCGATCACGGCATTTATTCTTCGTGGCATCGTTGCTATCAATTCTTCACATTGTTGTGTAGTTATTGAGTCCCAGACAGGTTTAAATCATCTAAATCTAAATATAAAACCTATAGCCCAATCGTTCTACGACCGATTGCGATTATTGTGGCTACAAATAATTTTCGTACAGTCAATTTGGGTAACTTTGAACATTTTTTACAGTATTTGATATGTTACAATCCGATTTATATTTTTTACACCTTTATTTTATTGAATGAACAATGTTCTTTTTAATTGGTTTATTTTTATAACATGATGACGGAAAAAACAATAAAAATACCCACAATTTTCCCCAAAAGTCAAATTTTTATCCTGAGTTATGGGTAACTTTGAATACATTTTTTATTGGATGTAAAAACCGTAATGTAATATTGGAATATTTTAAGGTTTGGGTATAATTAAATTATGTCTTTTTCTTAGTGAAGACGTCAGTGTAGATGTCATTTTCATAGATTAAACGTAATCTATGAAAATGATAGATCGCTTTGTCTTGCCATATAAATCAAGGTAGACCAATTTGGTAGAAAGTTACGCAACATAATATTTTTATGACTTTGAACCATTCAATATTATCCATAACTTCGATTTTGAACATACTCAAAACTTTATCAGTTTCACATAATATTTAACATCGAAAATGGATATAACGATTTCACAATGCTAACATATATATATATTTTTTATTATTATTATTAAATAAAATAATATACAAATTAGCATAAGAAAACCACTAAGGTTTGTAAGATAATGCTAAATAAACTGTTCATTTCGAAAAAAAAAACATCAATACGGAAAGGCGGTTTTACAAAATTATGACATTGAGAGTTTATATTTTTACTTCGCAATTCCCGATATTGAAACATCAAAACGTATCCATGTAAAAAAATTATAAATCTTTTTCACAACTTTGTTCAAAGTTAAACCTCGATTCAAAGTTACCCAACATATACGTACTTCGTCAGCGATAAATTTCCCGTGAGCCATTTTGTTTGAAAATAATGATAAAATTGCATGTAGGTAATTATGATTTTTATTTGGTTGAAAATGATAGTGGCGCATTATGTGACATTATTTCTATTTTCAAATCGACTTTACTCATTTTCCCATTAAAACAGGTAGAATTGAGACATGGATGAACTCTTTTGCATCGATTAAGAACTATTTTGATTTAATCGTAGCAAATCAAAATGCCCATAAATACATATTTTAGTAAGAGAAGTTTTTCTTTAAAAGTGCCTGATAAACAACAATAAGATGGAGAAGTTTAACCTATTCTATTCTTGTTTCAAAGGCCTGTTTTATGAAAATGTAGCTAAGTTGAAATAATCAACCTTTGCAATATATGACTGGACGAACTCTTTCGCATTGGGGCTCGTATATACAAGCTAATAAAATAACATACCAATGTCAAAAACTCATTTTATATTTAATATGAGTGCAAAAAGCAATCTGATTAGAAATATTATTTTAGCCAAATCTTTAGCTGGATATGATTATACGGTTTGGTGCAGGCTCCAGCCCGTTGTATATGATTGTGACGGTAATTCAACATTGGACTTTGCGTAAGTATGCTTAAAGAGCTTTATAAATTATAGGATTTTTGAAAAAAAATGTGGAGTAAACATCATATCTCTCTATCTAGCATGTAATGCTGTTAACATAGTTGCTGATGAATGTATTTTTATTAGATAATTTTTTTACAAAGTTGGAAATATCGGTAAAACTTCTAATAATTATATCTAACATCTTAAATATATTTATTGGTATTTCAACAGCTATTTCTTAAGAGTAATTGTTAATTATGACAGCAAACAAAACAATGTGAAGAATACACAGTCATTTAGGACACGTTAATTGATGAATCAACAAAGTAATATTTACAATTATGGAATGTTCATATAAGTGTATTAAATTAATAATTTTAAGATAAGACGCTACAAATAAAAAACTACACCTAAACTAGAATCTGTTGAAGGGAACGTATCCAAAATGCCGAATTACCATGCTGTATGGCAATCAAAAATAGTTATGCAAGCTAGGTACCACGTGCCTTAAGGTCTCGAGTTTCACTCACCAATCGCCTCGCTAGGTCCGAATAAGGGCGACGAGCCCCCAGGACCCCGTGGTTTGAACGCCAAAAGCCGTGAACATATATTATCCACTATACAAATTCTGATATTTTCTTCGATTAAGAAGAAAGCGGAACAGCGTTGTTGGCAGCAGAACCAGGTTGTACAGTAGTTGTAGGAAGATGGTAAGCCGCGAGAGTGTCTACGTAGGTTGCATCCTACACCAGTTACCTACGCATCGTCCACGGGACCAGACTCATGCCATCAGGCCGCTTGCCATCGTCACGCAACAGACCCGACGGTTCAATAGGCGTTGGAGCCACCGCAGCGAGAAAATAAAAACCCATGGCGTCCGAGCTCATGAACCAAAACGCCACAATGGCAGCGATGTCGAGCTCACAACGTTATTCCTTTACGCAACTACAGGCAAGCCTGAAGCTATGGTTTGTCAATAAGATTCCCCAAGTTAAATGACGGAAGCGCCTGCAACCATAATCCAGACCCATGACCCCAAATTCAAATTCAAATATTTATTTCTCAACATTGACAATAACTTGTTCTTACTGACGTCAAATAAAGTATGACTCTACCACCAGTTCGGAGAAACCTTCGAAAAGAAGAACTAGCAAGAAACTTCACGAGTATAATTTTTTCAAAATAATAATAATAATAATATTTATTCGTACCAAAGTAGTACAGCATTGTTCTTAAATTAAAGGTATCTTAGAATAAAGGTGTAAGTACAAAATAATACTTATTTATTACTATGCATTAATCTTAAGCACTACATTTATTGGCTATAATTCTTATTATAGAAAGCACCACTGCGCCCTAACTAGACTACGAAAATAATTTACAATGTCTCTTTTTGTCTAAACAAAATGATTCTTATATGCACTTGCTAGCTCGGCAAGTCTCCTGCCCCCCAGGTAGCCAAACGTCGAACACCGTCAAGCGGCACCCGTTCACGAGTTAACCCGATCCAGCCATCACCCTCCTCAACTATATTAGAGGGAAGTGAGGAACACCCACCGCTAAGCAGACGAGCGAACTTTTTAAATTAGGTGTATTTAGCTGTTTGTTCCGCTCTAAAATACAAAGAAGTCGTCCCACCGACGCTGAGAAGCGGGATTTGATAGGAACAGTTGAACTGTTTAACAGAATATTCCAAAGAATTTCGGCTTCTCAAACATAAGAAATCTCGCCTGTAAATAGTAAAGAAAGAATTTTATTGATAATATCTTTGTTCCTGTACATCAAAGATCAAAAGGCTGGCAAAGCTAGAGCAGAAATTTTCCGGGTTCCTAAATCTCCGCTTGGCTTGGCAATCTAAACTGGCTTGATCCCAGGAATGAAGACCACAACTTATTCACAGAATAATCGAAAGAGGTGAGGTGCTTTTTCGTCGAGATCCGAAAGTAAATTGCTGTTTCTCCAAATTTGTAAGCAACGAAGATAATAATGAATTTTGGCACCAATAAACAATGACGTAATTTCAAAAGAACATAATATGTATTAATTTGGGAGCTACTGAATACTGAAAGGAGCCATCGAAAATTGGTGAACTTAATAGCCGAAGTTCAGATATCTCAATTGCAGTGATGCCGGGAGCGATTGATTGAAAGGCCTTAATAATTCTTTCTTTATTGTTACACAAGTCGGTCAAAAATTGTTCAAATTTACCAAAGTATAATGTGAGGCCAATTTGGGCTAATTTTTCAATTAAAAGCTTCAGGTCATCAAGAACGACAACAGAATCTCTTCCTAAGGCCCCGTCGTCAAGAAACCACAAGTTACATTTTAAATTTAGTTGTTTAATAATAGGACCTAAACTTAAAATAGCAGGGCCTAAAGGGTCACTCTGTTGACAGCCCACCTCCGATGAGATGAGATAGTCTCTGTAAGGACACGATGTACATTGTACGTGTGCTTAGATACCTATGTAAAGTGAGCATGTGTTCGGTTGCACCCGCTGCACCCGCTTCTTCAGTCAGTCACAATTAAACGCAATCTACTGAACACGTATGTTATATTTATGAACTGTGACTAAATCTTTAACTAATATAACATTGGAGAAGGAAATCAAATGCTTTGAGCCTGTGGTTTCTTACTTTTGTCAACAGTGTTACTGCTTGTAAAGAATTAAAAAGCGTTTTTAAAATCCACCTTCAAAACAACCTCACCTCTTTGACAATTGAGAAAAGTCCTCAAAGCATGTACGGCCACGCCTGGTTCAAAACCTTATTGGTTGTGTTGAAAGCACCTCGCCAGGTCTCCTGTGCCAGGACGATAACAGACTTTAGCGGCGTGGCGGCGCGGCGCAGAGTACTACTTACTGCTATTGGCCTGATTTCACCATTCTTTTCACTAATGGCGATTAGGTGGGCCCCCTACAAAACTGGCCTTATTTCATTGAGGACTTTTCCTGAAATGAGAAGATTTATAAGAGCTGTTAATTCTTGTGAAAGTTTTTGACTGGTATCACCATTAGCACTGGAAAGAAGATCTTTAAGATGCTGGGGCGTGAGGGCGCCGAGCCTACCAGCACATTTAAAAGAAGTAACAGCCCCTAGGACGTCTGTGAATGAATGTAATTGAAATACAGAGCAGAAATTAAGTACGTAGTAAAATCCCAAAATCCTCGTAGATGGCTTGTGAGAAAAAAAAATTATTTCCTTGAATTTTTATCTTAGTTTTTTTAATTTCAGGTATTATTATGACATAGGAAGGAAGGCATGCCTTGGTACTCAACTTTCAACGTGTAAAGATAGCTACAATAAATTTAAAACCGAAAAGGATTGTATAAAGTCTTGCAACTGTAAATATATTTTTATTTAATGCTATGAAAGTAAATTAACTTCTGAATCATAATCTACAAAATGTTAAAACAAATGTCATTCGATTCAGTCATTTGAGGGAGGATTTAATGTATACGCGTTTTTAGGTTTAAGACAAAGGGCAAACGCTTTTTAAAACTCTAATCCTTGAGCGTTTCGTTTTTGCCATATGCATAATGCGCATGGAATTTAACTTCAAACCGTCCCCCGAGCTAACGTCACACGTTTTACAAATCAGAACACCAACTAGCAGAACTAAACATTGTACTCTCTTCTATATTCCTACTCACCACTCAAATTATGCCAAAAACTCGGTATTTTGCCTATACTTAGCTGCTTCAATAAAAAAATTCACTTAATCATTATATTCCATCTTACAAAGCAATCACTTAAAATTCAGTTATTGCTGAACTCTGCCGATCAAAAGTGACATTTGAAACTACTACCGGTGTAATACTTGAACGTTAACCTAACATACATACATATAAAATATTAGTAAGGTAAGATAATAAAAAAAATTGTGGGCCTGTTATTGGCGGTCTGTTTAAGCAATTAAATACATACAATTGTAAATTATGCCTAAGTGCTGTTGGCTATGAGCCACAATAAATAAATATTAAATGTTTACAATTGCAGTAATAAGGTTTACAGTTATTGATGACGAGGATCCCGTACTAACTTGTCGACTTCAACCTCAGTATGGAAACTGTGACAAAAAATATTCATCGTAAGTTTTTTTAATGGTTTATTTAAATTTAGGCCGGATTTCATGAAGCTAGAATAACACGAAATTCTAAGTCATAATATTTATACTGGTAAAGCGGAGTTATCCGTAGTATTAATACAAGATGGCAGATGGACTAGTCAATAACTTGTTTGTGGTTTTTTGTCACACCGTGTTTGTTTTGGCCCCTGTCGTATAGTAATAAAATTAGACTAGCTATTGTCAAATTATTTTTGTGCTTATTTGATTTTTGCACTTTTGGCGCTGTTGGGAGATGCGGAGTACTCTGGAACTAAAATTGACATATCAGATTCCACAAAGGCAATTCCCCAGTTTTCATACAACTTTGGGCCTGGCATTGCTGGCATTGCCGAAATTCAGCAATTTTCAGTATTAATCAGTGATTATATTTTGTAATAGTTTAGTAAAAACTATGTTTAATGCGCATTTATTAAAAAAATCTCAATAACTCATCACGTTTATTATTAAAGACTACTTTTAAAGTTGAAACTTTAATAAAAAAATTCGGATTAGCCTTCCATTTGAACGAAGTACATAATAATTTCATAATCTGACAAAGGCAACGTATTACGAAAACTTGTTTAATTATTCCTCACCAGACTGAAAATTAATTTTTGCTATTATCTAATGTATTGATCAACTGCAAGACTTACCAAGAATCACTTACTCAATAAATTCTCCTATCATATTACAACAACTCACATTAAAACCCATTGTTAAATCACCCACTCAAAATGGAACTCAGTTACTTAGAAGCACTTGGTAAACTTTTTGAATCACGAATGCTTGAGTATGTGAACAGATTGAAGAAAACCACTGCAGCCTCCACTGCTCATCTGGATCTGGCTTCGTTGTCAAATGATTTTCAAGAATTCAAATCAATTATATGGCAAATCTTCTCAACATTAAAACAAGAATTAGAATTCATCTCTCTTGGATTGGACAGGCATGAGACAATTATGCGTAGAAAGGTTCTGCTACTCCATGGTGTCCCTGAAAACAAGAGTGAAAACTTGAATGCTGTTGTTCACCAATTATTATCCAACCAAATGAAGTTGTCTAGCATCAAACAGGAACACTTACAGGTATGCCATCGTTTGGGGGGATCTGTGCAAGGCAAAACAAGACCTATACTTGTGCGGTTTCATGCTCTGGAGCAGCGTCAACAAGTCTGGGATAGCAAGACTTCACTTAAAGGATCAGGAGTAACAGTTTCAGAGTTCTTGACTAAAACTATGCAGAAAATATTCGCTTCATGCCGGTCACACTTCGGCATTCGAAACTGCTGGTCTTCCGATGGAAAAATTGTTGTCACTCTTCCCGGCATACAACGTACTAGTTTCGCAGTTTCCTGCCAGCAAAGAAGATGCAGCACCTGTGCCTATGGATACTTGACCACTGTCACTAAATCTCCTCGTAAATCCCGACGTCGGCAATGAATTGTTTGTTTACATTTCCTACGTTTACTTAACGTCATTCGTAGAGTCGTAATGTCCTATACAGGGTGTCCGGTAATGAATGGGTAACCTTGAAACGTCTAATAGTACAAATTATGGCGGTTCTGAAAAAAGTACGAAATATAATTTATCATAAGTAGTACCTCTGATATTTCTTTTTTAAAGAAAAGTCCTTTTTTTTTCAATATTATTTTACTGTCTTAAAAACTATGACCAGAAATGAATGATTTCTATTAGTTTTTTGTTGTTTTAAAACACTTGTATTAGGGAAACATTTTGATATCAACTCCCTGTTTTATTTAAACAACTACATATTCCACTCTTGCAAACTAATGGCGTAATAACATTAATACAGTGGATTCTAGGATTAATTATTAAATATTTCTGTTTGGTCCTTGTTCACAAAAAATAGGCATAATTTTTGTTTATGCTCAATGTGATTAAATTATTTTACCATTTTAGAATCTTGATTAGTAGTTGCGCCAAATTTTAGAAGAACTTGCCAATGTAGTGTTGATACATTTTTTTTACACCATGCCATATCAAAGTTGGTTAAAAGTTTAAATTTTCTCAAATTGACAGAAATAAATGAAATTAATTTTATTTTTGTATTAAAACCACAGAAAATTTTGCTTAATTTGGCATTGTGATTAACAGCTATGCTATTCAGGTTCTTAATACAAAAGAAATAACAGTATTATTGTTGGAAGTTTAGTCATAGTACCTAAACATAGTGTACAGGGTATCGAAATTCAAAGTTTTTTTAAAAAGTTATTATAACTTTAAAAATGGAAGAGACCGATTTTTTTTCTTATTTTTCCCTGGGTACTCGTCGTCGTATGCACTACCTGGTACCGGCTTATTGTTGAATTTTGGGACACCTTGTATACGTTTTTATTTATTATAGACGATTACTTTACTTGCTCATCCTCTTCATGTAGTTTTTGAAGTGCAGATAGTTCTTTCTCGGCCACACTGACTTTGCATGACTCATCTAATCCATCCAATTTAAAAATTGTTCACATAAACACTCAAAGCATTCCTGCCTACTATTCCGACCTCCTAGCTTCATTTAGCATTGCTAATGTAAAGGATGCTTGGCTAATATCAGAATCTTTCCTTAAACCTTCCCTTCCTTCCATGCATTACACATTGCCAGGTTACGTCCTCATTCGCACCGACAGGATCGGTAAGAGTGGTGGACAAGTAGCAATTTATCTGCGTGCGGACTTACCCTACAAGGTAGTCAGTACCTCCCCTTCGTACTACTCTGAATCAGTACAGCATCTGGTCATTGAAGTGGTCGCGAGACACACGAAACTTTTACTTGGTGTCTTTTACAGCCCAAATCAAAATATTGATTACTTCAGTGACTTAGATGGAGTCTTCCACGAACTTTGCCCATCCTATGCCCATGTCATATTGATGGGTGACCTGAACACTTGCATGGTTAAAAACACCTCCCATTCCCTGAAACTTGAATCTCTTTTGACATCATATAACCTTCATATCCTGCCTCTCTCAGCGACCCATCATTTTCCTAATTCTGTTCCTTCCTTTACTGATCTAATGATCGTCTCTAACACCCGTAATGTTGCGTCACATGGGCAACCTGCCTCATCCTTTTTCTACCATGACCTCGTCTTTCTCTCTTATCGTATCCGAAACCCCAAACGCAAACCAAGGTCTGTACTATTGCGTAGTAATAATGACCTAGATTTTGCGGCTTTGCATCGCGATGCTGAGGACAGTGATAGGGGCAACGTAACATCTTGCTCCACAGTTCATGAGAAAGTAGATACTTTCAACAGTTTAATTTCAAAGTTGTTCGATCGCCATGCTCCTTTAAAACGAGTTGAAACACAACCCTGCATCTTGGCTATCAGACTGCATTAAAGAGGAAATGTCGCTTAGAAACAAGGCCAAACGAAGTTACAGACGTAGTCCCTCTGAACAAAACCTCCACCATTTTAAAAAACTTCGAAATAGATGCAACCGCCTGTGTCATGACGTGAAAGGGAAATACTTTCACCAGCCTCATGACAATGGTGGTTTTGTCTGTCTGAAAAAGTCTGGAAAAGTCTGACATGTGTGCCTTGTCTTGGCGGGGGGGCTCAGAAGCCCGTCGCAATCCAGCGATTGGGTGAAGCTAAATCACTCTGTGGGAGGCCGCTCTTGGTATGCCTCTGATTAGCAGAGGTGATCGGAGAGCGGACCGGGGAGGAGGGTACCTGGTACCTTGTGTACAAGATGCCAGGACGGGCGGTACGAGAAGTCGGCCAACCCGTAACCCTGAATTGACAGGACCGGGGGCTTTCGGGACGCGAGGAAGAAAACCTCTATACACATTACCCCAATCCCAAGGTAACCGTGCCGATGGGATGAATGGCTGGTGGGAATCCAGTAACTAGCGGTCAAAGGGAGCTCACCCAGTCAATAAAGAGACGAAGCTGTGTTTCAGAAAAATAAGAAAATGGCAAGTTTAAAGAATGAATTACCCCAGGAGGGTACCGACTCCGTCGGATAATCCCTCGGCGGGCCATCTGGCCCGTCCAGCTCCTCGTATTCTGGGGGGAGTAAAACCTGCCCTGAAAATATTTCTACCCCTACACCCAACGACTCGGCTGATGCCTAAAGGACTCAGATTTGCCCATCGACGATACAAAGTGACGGAGAAACAAGTGACGGCTCAGTCTTGTCGTCGGTTTCCATGACTTCGCTGAGGTCTCAGATGGCCGTCGCTTCACGGCTTGTCACACAAGTCTGGAAGTTCCTCAAATCCGTCAGTATCGGCAAATCTCCCAATTCATCACTTAAACACTTTGATTTATGCTCTCTGAACAATCACTTCTCCCTTCCCCCAGTAACTTTATCCCAAAATGTCAAAGCTCACACCTTGGACGATCTGTCGAGAATGCTTCCCATTCTCATTCAGTCATGAAGTTTCCCATTCTCCTTTTTCTTTTACAGCTGTCTCTTTAGGTGAAGTCGAGAAATCCATTCTGTCCATCTCCTCAGCCGCAGTTGGTAATGACAAGCTGTGCTCGAGAATGATCGTCATTTACCTTTCCTGTGTCTTTCCTGCTGCTTGGAAACGAGTGCACGTTATTCTTTTGAGAATGAATGATGAGAAACAATCTCATTAATGTGATCTAGTTGCGGGTGTTCCCCAAGGTGGTGGCTTGTGACTTCTTTTATTCTCCATCTTTATCAACTCCGTCACCAAAGTCATTTCTTCCAAATTCCACTTCTACGCAGATGACTTGCAGATATACCGCCATTTTGTGCTGCCAGTATGTGATGCTGAGGCAGCTGTTACAGCAATAAATTCAGATTTGGGTCGAATAGGCGACTGGGCGAAGGCATTTGGTTTTCTTGTTCACCCGAAAAAGTCACAGACCATGGTGATAGGTAGTCGCTGTATAAGTAGTTGCCTTGACATTACGACCTTATCTTGTGTCTCCTTGGACAATCTTCAGGTTGCTTTCACTGACACAGCTAACAATTTGGGAGTCATCATAGATTCGAATCTAACATAGAAAGCGAATGTCAGTGATATCAGTCGGAATATCCACTTCACTCTTCACTCACTTAAGGCCTTACAAAGTTTTTTACCTTTTAAGACCAAAATTTTCCTTGCCCAGTCGCTGCTTTGGCCTATCCTGGATTACGCCGATGCTTGTTATTTGGATGCCACGGAGGAGCTATTAAACAAATTGGAACGCTTGCAAAATCTTTGCATTTGCTTTATATTTAATCTCAAAAAGTTTGATCACGCCTTTGAGTACCGCAAGCAACTCCGATGGCTTCCAATACGTTACCGTAGAAATACTAGAAACCTTTGCCTCCTATTCAATATCCTATTTAACCCACTCACTCCTCTCTACTTGCGTGAAAGGTTTTCTTTTACTCACTCTAATAATACGCTATGCAGAACGTGATGATTGTGGAATTCACTTCCTCACATTATTCGTGAGTCTAAATCTATAGCTATCTTTAAGAAAAAAGTAAATGATTACTACTTTTCTCAACTATGAGTTGGATTACCCAGCTCACTATCTTAACTTCAAATGTATTTTGGTTATTTATGTATTCTATTCAGGTATTTATAATATGGTATATATGTGTGTATATATAATTTTTTTAGTACAAAAAGATTTTTAGGTTCAATCATAATATAGAATTTAAATACATTAAGTAGTAGTACACACTGTAATTGCATTTTGACCAAACTCTCCAGTCTGGGGTCTGCTGGATGAAATTTCTTTAGAAATAAGCTGTACCTTTGTACTTACTTATTTTGTAGAGTTTCTATAAATTATCTGTTAACATATTGTGTGTACATAAATTGGTAAATAAAAAAAAATTAAATATTCAAAATAGATTATTTTAACGCAAATTTCATTTTTATGACAAAATGCAATCATGACTTCCTGAGGGTACTCGCTAGAAGCGTTACGAATTGTAACAAAAATAGCTATCATTTGTACCACAAGGTATGTCCAGTGTTCACAAAAACGAGGGTCAAACTGAAAGTTCTTAGAAAATCAAACTTATTAAACTAGCCAGTTATTCGTTTTATTATATCTTTTCAGATTAGTGTCCATTCACGTTAATACATCGCTACATCCGATGGAACCACTGAGAAAAGCACTTTGCCCACTCGTTCTGAAGGGACTCTTCGACGGCCTTTTGAAAAGCAGCTACAGCTTCCGCGGCGTCCATAAAACGTTCTCTTCGAAGTTTTTCTTTTATTTTCGGGAATAAATAAATATGGCAAGGTGCGAGGTCGGGGCTATACGGCCGATGACCTAGTAATTACACGTTTGACGTCACCAAATACTCGAGCGTTCCCTGGCGGTGTGCGACGAGGCGTTGTTGTGGTGAAGGAGGATCCTACTGCGAGGTCGTTTCTCCTGAACTTTTTCCAAGACAAGTGGCAAAAAATTGTTAGTGTACCACTCCGCAGAAACTGTTTTTCGATCCTCTAAAACAATTGTCGCGAAATGACCTGCCCTTCTGAAGACCGAGGCCACCATCTTTTTTCCCACGCTTCAACCTCTCTTCACTTTAGTTGACAACTCCTCGGAAGGAAACACCCACTGAGCAGACCGTCTTTTGGTTTCGGGATCATAACATTAAATCCAGTTTTCGTCACCCGTAAGTATGTCGAACACAGCTTTGAGTCACCTCCGTTAAATCTTTCAAACATTTCACGGCACCAATCAACACGACAAAGTTTTTGGCCCTCGGTCAAATTATGAGGTATCCACCGGGCACAAAGCTTCCTGACCACTAAATGTTCATGGAATATTTTGTGCACTTGACTCATACCGATGCCTAAGCTTGTGCGAATCTGTTGATAGGTCACTCTTATGTCAGTCCCTACCATACGCCGCACAACACAAACGTTATCTTCAGTCGTCGCGGTAGAAGGCCGTCACTCACAGGCAGATCATCGGTGAGATTAGTGCGACCTCGTTTAAACTCATTAAACCATTTGTAAACAATAGCACGAGATGGGGCTTTATCTTGAAATGCCAATCGTAATCTATCATAACTTTATTGTTGACATAAATGCCATCGAAAGTCATAAAAATCATTGCTGGAAAATTTTCTTGCATTAAATTCATGCTGACGTGACAAAGACAATTTTCAATTTACCGCCAAATCGAAAAACAAATGACAAATGAATGAAATGCATACTCAATAATTATTGGCAAAGTGTTTTATTTTCAAATTATAATTAATTATTTTATTATTATATTGTTTACAAGTGGCCAGTTCTTCGAACTTTCAGTTTGACCCTCGTAATACAGGCACAAAACGGGCGTAAATTATGACGTGAATTTAAAAAGGTGAATATTGTTCCTCGTTGCTATTGAAAAACGTAACTTCGCAACTTGTCGGATAACATTGTTATTTTTACATTAATATATGAATGTTTTATTGGAATAACATTATAACCAGTAAAGCTTTTCCGGGAGATTTTGAAGTTTGATGAAATCCGGCCTAATCGAATTAGTTAAATCCCTGTTACGTCCCAATTCTCAAACCGTGAAAAACCAAATTGTGAAAAGCTTCGAAATTGCAGCAACTATGTTATGACACATAAAGTTTGTATTTTTGTAACATACTATAAATTGAATGCTTAAAACTTTTCAATGGAAGATAATTTTTGTTGTAGGACTATTATTTATATAAAATATATCCACCATACTTGTTTTCAGTGTGTCTTTAAAATATCTTGCAAAACAACACAAGTATGCTAATTTATACTACTTGTAAATGTGTTGTGTTGCTATTTTGTCCCATCATACACATAACGAAAGTTGGGATTGCGACAGTCTTATACAAAGACTACAAAGTAGATATAAACATGGGTTGCCTAGTGGTTGTGTGAAAGTAATAAGTATATTCTACATGGTGGAAAAGTTCATCTTTAGATAAGATCCACAACAAAACTTTTAAATCCCTTTTTATATTTTATTTGTTTTCATTTGAACTTTACAAAATAACAATTAAATATTATATAAATAATAGCATCTAGATACAAACTTATCTATAGATTAATTTATTTGTAATTGAACAAGTATACATATACTTAACTACATCAAATATCTTTTGTAGGTTCTACTTTGACGTAAATAAACGTGACTGCAGAGCCTTGGTGTACAGTGGCTGCGGTGGCAACAGTAACACCTTTGCTTCTGAAGAGTATTGTGAGAAGTACTGCGTAGGGCGAGTAAGACATTATGTGCTACAAACTTTTTAATAAAATTTTGTTGTTTAAGATGCTTTTTATTTAAGTTACTAGGGACAGCATATTTATTTGCTTCCTAAAAACATTAGATCATGGAGTGTATATTTATCTTTAAAAATATACAATATTTGTCATCATTAAAGGTACAGTGGCCCAAGAAAGTGGTCTATAACCTTTGAAAAACCTTCCTGTGTAACCAAAATACACATATACCGTTCTGGAGACTATAGTCAGCGAACTACGTGATATGAAACAGCAACTCGCCGCTCTCCCCTCCCTCATTGAGTAGGTTAAGTGCATCAAAAAAGAGTTAACTGAACTCAAGACATTTTGTGATTACACCAGTGGTAAACTAGAAGAGCAGGCCACGAAAATATCAGATTTGGAAGTCAGAATATCCGAAGTGAATGGTCTACGAGTGTCCCTCGATGCCTCTGTCAGTGATCTCAATGCTCTTAAATGGGATATGGCATATAAGGACCGATGGACACGGCTTAACAATATTGAAGTAAAAGGTATTCCTATGAAACTCAATAGAAACCTATTTACAGTAGCAGAATCTTTAAGCAAAGCAGTTAACTACAGTTTTCCTAAATCAAAGACAAATTGGCAAAATGGCAAATTACATCGCCAGAGTACCTGACCAAAATAGTACAGAATAATCCATAGTTTTTAATTTTACGAACCGGTACATTAAGAGCCATGCCACACGATGCGGTGCGGCGCCGCACCGCAGGTCATCTCGCCGGACTAGCGACCACACGGTGAGTGCGGCGCCGCAACGTTTTGCGGTACCGTAGCAGCGACGGACTCGTGCTCGACGCGCTCGCTTTCCAGTTCGGCATTGTGACGACAGTCTATTAAAAAATCGTCTCGATTCCGATGCGGGTGCGGTGCATCGCCGGAGCGCACCGGACGGCGCCGTGTGCCATACCATACATTTTTATACGTAGGAAACCGGAGCGGCACCTGGCGAAATTGATTTAAATAAAATTGTTTAAGCGATTGCAAACATATAATATTGTTCCGTTATGTGCCTAAGCTCATTCTTGTTATCTATTGTTTGGTTCCTATTGACATACTTTTGTTATCTTTTGTATTTATTTTTGTTTCGCTCGCAGCTGTATTATTCATACTTGAATTACTTGTGCGCTGGAGATACATTTGGTTGCATATATATAACTATGCTATACTGTTATATTTATATTTTCAGTATATGATATCTGCATACCTAATATATTTATTTGGTTTCAATTACGACGCGCTTTCAATCCCTCAAGAAAGTCATGTTTACTTGTATTTGTACCGTATTTCTACTATGTTTTTAATCACCTTTATAAACAATGGCTATACATTGAACAAGTATTAAAACATTTACTATCAGAACGCGCGGGGATTACAAACCAAAACGACGTTTTTTTTCCGTACCCGGCACCTTAATATCGAACTTCAGTTTTCTAATTACACTCCATTCTCCGAAGCCTCGTACGTTAAGTACTTTTTCAACAAGGGCAATTATGAGGCAATCAATTGAGAGATATCTGGAGTAGACTGGCTTTCTGAACTGGGGTACAGGTCTCTGGAAATGCGTATGCGTATGCAAAAACAATGAGCTTTGGGAACTTGTAGTTCATGACATTATTTGAAATTTTCATGAACCTATACACCTACCATCATACAGGTTAGGACTACATTGTGAGCTTGATTACCATATCACTTGTATATATTCTTGTGTTTAATATTGTTAATTATTACTCTTGAATGTAATATTGTTTAGCTAACGTAGATTATTCAAATTGTTTATAAATGTAGCTCTTAAATTATGCATGGGTACCTAAGAAGTGCTTTGTAATATCTATATTGTTTTTATCGGTGAGGACATTTAAATTGCTCTCAGTTGTTATTTACATATTTCAATTCGGTTTTTGTAGCTGTTGGTCTTCCAATAAAATAAATAACTAAATATCCTGGATTTTACTCGTAAACATTTTTGTAGTAAGAGAAAAGAGTAAAAAGTTAAGAGCCTTTTTACAAATCAACGCTCTCCCGAATCGGTAAACTGCAACACACACACGTATCCATTACACGCACACATCTTCAGTGCTGTATGATACAGTCGCTGGCCGTCAAATAGCGCGGCCGCATAGGTTTTGATACTTTTTCAAATAAGTTTGACTTATTTTACGTTATTATATTTTACTCTTGATGTATAGATATATAAATTTATGTAATTTATTACTATAGTTATGTTTTGCAAAGTAAGATATTCAAATACCTGGTTAGGATAATATGGGACGAAATAAAATTAGGGTACAATAAGGGCTTAACGAAGAGATAAATGTTATTATTATGTAGACGTTTGTTATGGTAGCTATAATTTAAGACAAGAGTGATTACTTTAAAAAAAAATTTGATGAAAAAAATATGATTTTTTACTATACAATACAGTGACAAAATTTGATTTGGGACCCACTTAAGGTGCAATATCGTATAGCAAATTGAAAATAACTAGAGCTATCAAATTGACTGATTACGTTGACATATTTTTTACACACAAAAATAGGGATAAATACCCTGCAGTGGTTCGACAATGAGATTACTTTTTTACTGGGTACTTAAAAGTTCAGAGTTTTAATTAATATACAGTGTAAACTATACATGCTAAAATCGGAATATGCCACCTTAAGCTCATTATGTTAACTGAAGGTATGCAATTATGTCAGTCGTGTCATTTTCGGTATTGTTTTATAGATTAAAAATCACTACGAACAAGGAGCAACCAGCGAATACTATAGCCGAATGTAACGAAGATCTTCTTGGCCTCCGCTCCGATTTTTTCTTTTTAAATTATATTGTTTCCTAGCTTTATTACCCATTTTAAAAGTTGGTGGTTTTGTTTTAAACGCTCGTGTTTAAAATAAAATGTTGGTCTTGGTATAACTTTATCTTTTTATTTTATATATAACTGTAATTTAATACATGTATCTCACTCCGATGATGGAGCAAGTCAGAAAGTCTTGATTTTTTCATTTCTTTTATGTGAAACATATATTCAAATATATTTTCTTCTTAATTTATATCGACCTCTTTACTGAAACATCAGTCAAGCATTCTGACGTGCTTCCTAAGGCTTAGCCGTGGTGGTACCTAAAAACAAAGTCTTTTATAGATTTGTGTATTACTTATTAGTAATATAACACTTGGAAAAATGCAGTACTTCAATATTATTAAGTACATCTTTGTTAGTAAAAAGAAGTAAAAATTATTACTTTTGTAACAATACAAGTGCATCAAAATCTGCGACAAACTAGACTGAAATCCAACCTTTTCGCGCTTTGATTTTTATGTTTAAGCCTTTAAAAAAATTATATTTTGTACTATTTTCTCTATAGACTCTTTTGACGACAAAACAGAGACCATAGCAAACTTTTCTTTTTCTGTTTGTATCAGTTACTTTTATACTCATTGAACGGCAAAGTACGCATGTTTCGTCGTATTACAAGAAAAGGCGCATGAACAATGAATTCCTACTAAAAAACTATCTGACAAAATGTAAAGGAGGCTGAGGAATCGTGGGCTAGACAGTTAAAAGGTGGAAATTCATGCCAAAAAATAAGTTATAATAACCTTATTATAAATATAATAAACCGCGAACGATTTAATTTCTGGAAATGAAGTAAATTCAAAATATGTAATTTCACTGTGATTTTTATGAGTGGAATTTAGTTTTAACGTCGGCAATACTGATTTTTTCCCCCAATAACGAGCGAAAAGAACGAACGCCACGTACGTTATTGACGAGTCACTCACTTAATCATGCCGTCAAATGGCTGCCATTCTGATACTCATTTGTTTGGCTTTGATCCATGCGCTTGAGTTGTTTTGTGGTTTTCCTATTTTCTTACGACTTACGCTTGTTATACGGACTAACTACGATTCTTATTTACTCGAATACTTTCTGCTTGCCTACCGGATCCCGACAACCCGCCTTACACGACGAATATTAGATTTGTTCCCTTGGATACCCGATTTTTCATTTCGACATGGATCGTTGTGTTAACTGTGGCATTGCGTTTGGTCGCTGTGCTACTGTTGGCAGACGAGTTTTAAATGAAGAAATATTGGTTGTGATTTGACAATAGCGTATCACTGAAACAGTAAGTAATTTATTCTTGCGAATAATTTCAAAGTGAACAAGATAGTGGTTAAGATAAATGTTTATGCTATTTTGGGGAGCATACAAGGGGTGAAATACATACACGATTCGTTTTGGGACATCATTAAGTATAGTTTATTTAAGTAATTTATTGTAAAGTCCAACGAAATAATTTTAAATAACATTCTCATAACCTAACGAAACTTTATATGACACTACTAAAATATCTTATAGGTTAACTTCTAGAAATACAAATGTTTTCAAATTTTAGGTGAACACTTCAAATGTATGTTTCTTATAGAAAACACTATTTCAAGTTGTTAACACCATAGCCCAGAAATGTATGGGACGGTATCTGCCTCCTTTCTCAATACATGTTTTAGACGATAAAATTTCGAATAATTTGAACTTATATTTTGATATGTGTAATATTTTGATCGGAAACGAACACTCCTTTAATTAAATCTTTTCTTAAGTTTTCACGATACATACTTTAAATATAGTGTAATTAAATATAGTCTATCGTGACCACGGCAACTGCAAAGATGCCGAAACGTCGAAATAATTTTAAAATTAACTAAAATATACGCGATAATATCCGGTAAAAAGTGTTTTATTTACTCCTTTAATTGCATGATTTTGTATAAACGCTCTTACCTGTAATTTGATAGCTTATAGCTTATTTCAAATTAAGGCTCCTTATAAATAAAATTGGCAATATTATGCAGTTTAAAATTTGTAACAATACTTGTTTTTTGTATCTTTAATCTTGTTTTATTTATTGTGTTATGAAAAAGGACTTTTGCTTTATTATGACAAAATATAAACCAGAACCTTAGTAAAAGCATATAGTAATAAAAAACTAAAATTCATTAAAAAAGTTCCAAAAAGCTTTCTAGACCTAGACCTGTTTTTCATTTAAACATATTTGTTAGAGAGATTTGATCCTTATGATGACTCTTTAGATTTATGCCATAAAACTACAGGGTGCTAGTTTTTGGGATTTAAATATATTTTATTACACCAAAATAACTGCACATCATTATGTATTCAATAAGCTCCAGACAGTATTTTGCTTTAACAAAGTTAAACAGAATTATATTCACACTAAGTTTAAAAATAAATGGCTTATAGGTTGACATTTGATTTTTATCTGTCACAGATTTTAAATATTTAAGTAGATACAACATATATCCCACATAAGGAAATTCAAACATATTGCTGTGTGAATAAACGCAAAATATTTAAAAAAAAATGCATTTTTGGATTCATCATCCCCAACATGAAATGCATGCTAACGGTTAAAAGCAAAAACTCGAAAAAAGAAATAGTAGGTACTTTTGCTATGAACAGCAATAAAAATAGTCACTTTCGTTCAACGACTATAAAGTTTTGATGGAGATGGAATTTTTAGATTTTGAAGAAAATTAGCAAAAAATAGATTGCTTTATCGTTTTCCGCTGCGTGCATTTCGTAGAAATTACTATGAAGAAGTATATATTTTGTATAGTTGAGATATTCATTTTAGTGGAAGGTGGGCTTGAACGGTAGGTTCTTTTATTCTTTATTCGAATTTCTCTTTCATATCGTCCTAATATTAGTTTTGAATAATTAGTTTCCGGTGGTAAGGGCTTTTAACTTTTGAGGTTTCATTTAAAATAATTTTACGGTTAACTTGACGATGGAGCGCTACTGTGGAGTGCGAGCATAGCTTACCTATTGTATCTACAGTGTCAATAACAAAAAAATTTATATTTATATCAAACTCAAAATAAGCATAAACTGGGTTTTCAAAATCCATTGGGAAAATGGGCCTGTAGGAATGGAACAAACGTACAGTATTTTGCTTACTTCTTTTTATTGAAGATTGGCAGGTCTTTGTCTTTATTGGCAGGTCTGGATAGTAGATAGATAGATCAGAAGGATAGTGATGTAGACTAAAACGGTACACGTCTGTCTAAGAAGAATCTACTCAATCTATTTTTCAAAGACTCAGGACAAAATTTGTTTGGAAAAAGATAGCTGGGGCACTCATTCCACTCTATACATATAACTATAATTGTACATAATAGTATAAACGTGTGAAATACTTCATTTATACTGTATATCTAAAAAATACGTTAGCGTAATATTTTGCTAAGACTGTTTTCCAAAATTTAGGTTTTATTGGTATCTTACCAATCACTATAACTGAGCATTTTGAAAGCGAACGATGGATGCATTAGATATATGACAGCAAGGGTAACATGGTGTATTTTATCACAGACAGGATAACCGAACTGTAACCAAAGACCCTAAACAGGTCACAGATAACGGAGAAAATACGACAACTACCACCACAACTACAACAGGTATATTTTAAAACTCATCCTTATATCTATAAGAATACTCGTTATGAAAAAAAATATGTTTCGTAAATGATGACAATCGATTTCTATTTCATCTTTCAAATGAAACTGAGATCGAACATCGCATCCTATTTGAATAAACATAGGTAATGTTGGTTTTATTTTTAAATCACAATAATACAATGGTTGGGTACTATTTTTATTTACTATCTTAAATTTACGTGTATATAAGTATTGCAATGTATTTTAAGTCATATGGTGCGTTTGTTAACCTTTGCTTTTAATTGGGTATTTGACAACATTTGACTATATGTTTTATCCAAACGCCCATATAATTTTTAATATTATTTACCAGTTGTGACGTCACATCTGGGTACAATGGTGCACTACGCCCACACGCAACTGACCACTCTTGTGGTATAAATTAATACGAATCAAACCAAATTAATAAATTTATTTCTTAATAGTGTTATTAGTACATCTTGCTCCGATGACGGAGCAAGTCAGAATGTATCGCTTCATTTCTTTCTGTTCTGTCAACGGCATATTTAAATATCCTCTATTCTTAATTCATAATAATTCATATTAACCTCTTTACTCAAATGTCGCGGCATTCAGACGTGCTCTCTAAGGCTTAGCCGTGACGGTACCGTTTTGTATGGAGCGTTTTTCGGTGACTTGCAGCAGCTCCTCAAACATATCGCTGTATCTAAAAAACTATTCATTGTAAACATAATGCTACTTTTACAATATTTCTTTACTGTTGATAACCTATTTTAATAAGTAGTAAAAAAAAAATTACCAAATACCTATTGGCGAACAAAACCTTAGATAACTTGTATTTTATTCAAGTTTGTTGAATTGGCCGAACAAGCGAAAAAATGCGAGGTAAATACTGCCCTTAAATTTGCTTTTCTAATTTACTAATTAAATTAAAGATTATTCTTATATATTTATTAGAAGAACCTAAAACTTTAAAATTTAGCTATCAAACAGTCTGAATTGTCTAATGTTCAAGGCTGTATCAATCGCTATCAATAACAGTGGTATAATCTGTATATTGTTTGTGTTTTTAGTGAAATACATCAAAAACTACGGGTTTTCAGTATGGTGTAAGCTGCAGCCTCTCCATTACGATTGTGATGGAAAAGGACGCAAGAATTTAAGGTACTATCAGATTTTGAGGAAGAATTTTCTATGATAAGTATTTTAGTGATGCTTTTAATGAAGAAAATGGTTTAAAAAATATATAATTATTTCTTAAATTAGGTAGTGTTGTATGAAAAAAAATTGATTTCTATGTGATTAGTATTTTGTATACTTACAGATATTATTTTGATTCAAAGCTTCAACGATGTACAAGAACGCTAATGTCCAACTGTGACAATAATTTTAACCATTTTAAGGATTATAAATCCTGTTCGGATGCTTGCCGAAGTAAGATGTTTTTTTTTTACAATTTGTAGCTCTATGATTTATTTTGATTTTACATCTTTTATGAAGAATAATTAACAGAGATCCTTGGCCTTAAATAAAATTAATGAACTTTTGAACTTAATTTGAGTTATTTTTATTCCTGATTTGAAGAACTGAGGTATTATTCACATCATCTATAATTATAGCTTTTCAGAAATTCTCAGTTGTAATACACCCTTAACGTTTTTATATTTTTTGGAGATAAAAAGTACACTCCAATAGCTTTATCTGTAATCCTCAAAATCATAGCAATAAAAAAATATTCTTAACAAACGTCCATTCCTTAAAAGCCTAGTTAGAATTAAAAAAGAGGGTCTAACCCCGAAATAATTCTAGGCCAAAATTTTACTACATATTATAACATCAGATTTTAGGGATCACTGGGATTGTAAATTAAAAATCGCGCCCAGACTTGACCACTTTGTTGGACCTCATCTTGATTAGTGACCAATCTATTTGCAAATGGCTGAGGATTTTTGGAATAATTTAACTACAATATATGTACCTACAATATATCCTTCTTGTATCTCGTAATAATCAGGGCTCTTTTTCATATTTTATATGAATTCCAGATAGCATATCCGCTATTATTTTTGATATTCTCAGTATAATATTTTGATTCTGATTTATAGCGTTCAGAATAATAGATTTAACAGTGAATAATCCCGATGTTGCTTGTCGTCTACAACCCGAGTTTGGTCATTGTAATGCTTACCAACCCATGTGAGTATTAACTTTAATCTTAGAAATATTAGTAAATATTTTAAACTACAGTAGATCTCTTCAGAATAGCTTAAACATCTCACTGGTACTAGATTGCTTCTATTCTCCTTATTTATATCGTGGATACGCGTTTCTCTCCCATCTCACCTCATGGAAAGTGATCATGAAGACAAAGGTGTAATTTTTAGACATTGGCAGTACCAAAAAGCGAAAAAGCAGCTAACATATTGTTTGGTAGGACTTTTAGGTGTATTTATCTTGTAAGGGTTGAATCCTTGTCGGCGCCTGGTAGTCCAATCTTGAAATGATAAGGGTTCAATAAGTTCAAAGAACGTACTTGCTCACTTACCAAAATATATCCCGTAGAATGACAAACTGACATCAGATCAAACATGTGACTTTGCAATGGTGCTAACGACTATGTAGTTTTTTATTCGCTAGCGCACGGTCGTTGATAATTTTACGGGCTCGTCCGTCTACTGAGTTTCAAGTTGGTACTTTGCAGAACCCAAAGGTGACTTCAGTACTCCAAGCAAAACTGTACCTGGGCTGTGTATAGATTTAGCAGCCGTTCAGAACTGAAATACTGTCGAACTTTGGACATGATCCGTAATTTATTTGAAGCAGTTGGTGCCATGGTCTCTATCTAAGTTAAGTTTGAATGTATCAGTAAAACCCAAAAACCCTTGCTGTTTCGTAATAAGTATGGATACATCTTTGAATGTAGATGAAGAAACACTCCTGTGCTTTTTTACGGATTGAACTCAACTAGATTGGTGTCGCATTCGGCTACCCTACGCAATGTCAAGTTAACCCGATAAGTCACGGACTACCTAAGACGCTGTACTTCAGGCCGACTCGCCCGTGCATTGGATGTAGAGCTCTCTACCTCAGTGCTGTTAACGGCATGATAAGAAATCATTTATATGCAGCAAGAACAATGTTGCAGAGATCATACTCCTGATGTACTCCGCCATTAATAGTCATTAAGATGGAAGAGCAGCCATCAAGGACTATTCTAATCGATATCCAATCGCACAGACAAGGTGACAGTCGGTACGCTGGGAGCTTACTTATAAGAACTTCGTGCCAAATGCTACCGCCTCTCCATGAACTTACAAAGCAACGCTCCATTAGTGAGTGACATACACTAAAATGTCACAGGAGAACGAGTACAGCGGAAACCATGTTGGTTGTCAGTTGGAAGTTCGTTAGTTTCTAGGTATGTCAGGAGACTTCAAAACACGCTCCATAACTTTACAGATTGTGGAAGTGAGTGCCACTGGTTGGTAGGTGACTGGGTCTGCACGACTGCCCTTTTTTGTTATAGGCTGTACATTTACAAGCTTACAGGATTTCGGCTGTTTCCAGCCATTTTACCAGTTGTGTCTATTTTACAAAGGAAAATCGAAGTCTAGTTATTAGCAACGAATATCCGTAGAGCGCCCCTGTAGCTCTGTTTGCCTATTACGCAGTAGATAAATGTCTGACAAATATGTATGTGTGTGTGTGTTATCAGTACGTTATCGATAAAAATAATGTTCATAATACGGAAATATGAATATGTATATAGCCCTCTTGCTGGTAAAACCGATTATCTCATGAAGATACCACTTTACAGTATCACAATTATAAAGTTTAATTTCAAAAGTCCGCTTGGTCTGAGATTTTATTATGAAGGCTATATAATCTGTCTGCTGTTTTTGATTCTAAAAACTGAAAAAATAACCGCAAATGTATCGAACATACAAGTAACTTCAGAAACGGCACTCATTTAATCGGTTTACCTGAATGAAGATTATTTTAATTAATTGGTTGTATTTTATAAATAATGTACCTGTTGCTACTTTATTTTTTTACAGGATCTAATGAACAAGGTTTACGCTGTCTTATACGTTGACACTTTTAAAATCCAAACGAAATCGATAAAATAATTTTTTTTAGAATATTTAGTTGGTTTTAATAAATACTGGTGTTAAATTACAAAATCAAAACCAATTATTTGTGAGTTTATAACATTTTTGACCATGGTTAACAGTTCTAATTGCCTTTAAATGAGTACTAATTAAAGTAAAGGTTATAATTGATAACTATTGGAAATAAAATCATCATATCATATCTTTGTACGTTTTATTTTGCATCTATAATCAAAATAAAAAAAAAATCACAGACATTTATTTGGGAGTATCCTTAAGACTGTCAAGTGAGCGTTGAGTTGTAAACACGTTTTGCGTATTTTCGTTGTTTTCATACTTTTGCATTGAGTTATTCGTGTTTTTGAGTTTATTTCGTGTTGTTCCGGTTTGGTAAGCTGTATATTATAGTTTAGTTGTAGTTTTAATTCATTGTGGAGTACAATGGAGGCTGATAATATTCCACCTAAGCCTCCAGAACCTATTACCGCATGCCATGAAGCATCGGTAGTTCCTTCAACCTCTGCTTCCCATTCCGGAAAACGAATATAACGGCTATTTCCTTATTCATGTGTCGAGGGACGAATCGCATCCGGCTTCTGGGTCGACCCTAAACAAGCTAAATTTCGGTAGGTTTCTTGTCACAAGCAGTTTCAAAAATATAAAAGTGACGGTGTTGAGAGCATTGGTCGCAACCGCGTTTCGGTGGAATTTACGAGCGCTGCTGCGGCCAATGATTTTTTGAATAGTCAGCACCTTTCTTCCCATAAATATGTGACCACAATCCCCTCTTACAATATAACTAGAATGGGCTTAGTACGCAATGTCCCTACTACATGGTCAATGGAAGAATTGGTAGAAGCAATATCCTCATCCCATTCATGTGGCTTAATCTTGAAAGCCCGCCGACTTAAAAGAAAAGTTGTTATTCCTTCTGGCCCAACATGGGTCCCAACTGGATCCGTTGTACTCACCTTCTCTGGTCAAGTCCTTTTTCAAAGAGTCCTTGCATTTAATACTTCCCTTCCTGACATTCGAGACATACATTCTCCCCTCTTTACAACGCCTGAATTGCTGCCTAAAAAGTTATATTTCTACATACTCTCCTCCTAGGTCACAGCACTTAGTGCTGTTCTCGTCCACGTTTAAATTCATCTGTCCACTTTTTTATCATTGTATACGACGGAGCAGATGTTCCTAAAGTAGCCACCTTCATGAATCTGCTTTGTAGTTAAGTGTTTTTGTGGAGGTATTTGATCACGCCCCGGTGTTCTAAACTATCCATTTCAAAATTAATGAGACTTACTGTCACTTAATGTTCAATAAAATAAATAATTATCATGATAGCATGTATCTCAGAAAAAAATTGCACAGAGACTGACAAAGAGTCTAGGTTTCATATGAAGGTAGTTTTATAATAATATGACAACGCTATCTATGTTAGGCCGCGAACTTTTCAATCCTTCCTCGCATATCTACAAAACTTGATTATAAATTTTACCATATTTATGAATATTAATTAATATCAACGCGTATTGACATGTAGCTAGGGGCAACTGAAAATGACTTTGTGACCCTGTTGGCGGAGTCATTGGCGCGGTCGCGGTTCTTACTCGAACCTTTGCCACACCTTTGCGCTCTATACAAGTAATTAAAACTCAATATTGAGAGTATTTAAGCTTTTTGCTTAACCAAGTAATAACCAATTCAAAATCATCACATAAAAATTAGTGTACTTGATTTCAGGTTTTA
The DNA here is from genome assembly GCA_923062675.1 of Marasmarcha lunaedactyla. NCBI lineage: Eukaryota > Metazoa > Arthropoda > Insecta > Lepidoptera > Pterophoridae > Marasmarcha > Marasmarcha lunaedactyla. The sequence continues at coordinate 14,455,726 of OV281339.1, read as the reverse complement.
TTACGACATGAACGAACGGATCTGCAAAGGATTTTCGTACAGTGGCTGCGGTGGTAACACTAACAAGTTCGAATCTCAATTCCGATGTCTTGCTTATTGCGGAAGTGCTGTTACACTGACACCGCAATGAAAATAATGCTCAAATTGTACACACGATGTAATTCAATATATTTTAATGAAAAAATTGATTTTATTTTGCTATCCTCAAACAGCATTATTATTTTGTAATAAATTGAAAAGCAACTGTTGCTCAGCAATAAAGTAAAATAAACATAAGAAGGAAAATATTTGCATATTCATGACTGGATTTGGTAAAAAGAAATAATTTTAGGCGTTTATTTATAATTTATTCTTTATAATCATTCAGCCAATTAATCATTAAATCATGTATAATGATAATAATTAGATGTAAGTTAAAAATGTATAGATAGCAAAGTTTTAATTTTAAAATGCTTGTGAATGCGTGATCGAACGAACATTCCTTCAGCACAAAATAACGTATCCCGAATATCAAAAATTGAGTAAATAGTATTGTCTCTTTTAGTTTCTTGACATTGTTTTTTTTTTCATGTTGATTAAGATTTAGAACGCATATGTCAACGTTACATTGACACTTGGTTATGACGCTGCGACTGTTGGTATGACAGTCTAAATGTCGGTTCTGGGGTGTTTTTTCTGTTATTCACAGTCATCAGAACAATTTCGTGGGCTTCGTGGGTATTCGTGAAAATATTAGTCCATTTTGATTAATGCGAATCATTTTAATAACTCTGGTTATCGATGACAATATATACTAAAATAAGAAATTGTAGAATAGTTCCGAGTCGACGACGTTACACTTTGGTGATGAACACAGAAAAGAAGGGCTTTTTTTTTTTTTTTTCATCCCCTCCGCGGGAAGGGCAGGAGGATAAAAATGCCCTGACGCATACTCTGGCGCGATTCCAAAGTTATGTGGGACTCGTCCCGACGCCTACCAGGACCATACCCACTAAAAACCCCCTGTCGGCTCGTGCATTTTTGCCACTGCCATTTTGCCCAGAAGGGGTCACCCGCTGGGATTACATAGCACTGAAGGTGCTCAAAGCACTGAAGGTTAATACATAGCACTGAAGGTGCTCAAAATGAAAATCAATAATTAAAACAAAAATTAAAAAAAATTGCAAAATAAAATTGAATTAATTCGCATTTACGTTAGAATTAGGATTTACGTTAGAATTAGAATTTACGTTAGAATTAGAATTTGCGGCCAGAAGGGCCTCGAGATCGGCGGACAGTCTGGTGAATGAGTACGTTTGCGCATTCCTAGGCCTAGCGACTTTGAACTTCGAGTCTAACACAGGATAGTCTAACACAGGGTAGTATATGAGACTGAATCACGAACTAGAGGATTGGGATGGGTTTCGGAGCGTTTGAAAAACGCTTCAGAGAGTGTTTTGAGATGTTGTTGTACTGTAGGCAGTTCAAGATCTCTATGCAAGTCCGCGTTACGCACGTACCACGGTGCGTTTGTGGCCCGCCGGCAAAAGAGGTTTTGAACTACCTGCAGTTTGTGCAGGAGGGAGGGTTTGGCGTGGGCAAAGATTGGCGAGGCATACGTCATAACGGGTCTAACGCAGACCTTGTAAAGTGTACGTTTGTTTCTGAAGGACATTTTACTTTTTCTACCTAACATGCTATTTAGGCGGCCTAAATAGTGACGAGCGAGTTTCGAAACTCTTTCGACGTGTGGCTTGAAAGAAAGCGTCGGATCTAATGTGACGCCTAAGTATTTAGTACTGCGCTTCCAGGGGATGGGAATGCCTAACATTCGGACGTGGGGATCGCCATCGGGACGACGGCGTTTGTGGTCGAAGCGCATCGCAGAACTCTTTTCAGGGTTCACATCGATGCGCCATTTTTGAAACCATACACCAAGGGCGTTTACGGCCTTTTGGAGTCTGGCTACAAGGTGCCGAACACTGTGGCCTTTGGTATAGAGTGCGGTGTCGTCAGCAAAGAGGGCGAGTTCGACGCCTTTCGGCGGGATGGGAATGTCGTTGGTGTACACGGTGTACAGCAGAGGGGCGAGGACTGAGCCTTGAGGGACTCCAGCCTTTATGGGACGAGGCGCAGAAAGCGAGCCTTCGTGTTTAAATCGAAACATACGGTCTTTGAGAAACGACGCTATTAACCTGACTAGGCGATCCGGTAAGCCTATCTTGTAGAGTTTATAAACGAGACCGCTGTGCCAGACTTTATCGAAAGCCTTGGCTACGTCAAAGAAAACCGCGACTGTTTTATAACGACGCGGATAGAAACTGTTAAGTATATACTCGACGATTCGGTGGACTTGCTGAGGGCAGGAGTGTTTAGCGCGAAAGCCGAACTGATGGGGAATAATGAGAGGATCGCCATCCGTTGGAAACAGATGGTTCCGCATTCGAGAGAGTATGACTCTCTCGAGAAGTTTAGACATTGCCTTGAGGAGGCTGATGGGTCTGTGATCAGCCGGGACGTTCAGAGGTTTGCCCGGCTTGGGAATGCCTATGACTGTCGCTTCTTTCCAAGCTTTTGGAAAGTAGCTATGGTCGAAGCAGGCATTGAAAATGATAGCTAACAAGGTAAGCATCTGTTGAGGTAGGTGCTTAAGTGCGTGGTTGGAAATTCCATCCGCACCCGGAGCCTTTTTGGACTTTTGATTTCTAATGAGAAGCAAGATTTCATCATTAGAGACTGTGACAGGGTCAGCGGTGATGGGGAGAGAGTCTCTGCGAAGGACTTCGTCCTCCACCGCCTGGATGTGTGAGGGATCAGCAGGTTGCGTGCTGGGCGAGCATTGTGCGGCAATGCTGTCAGCGAAGCATTCGGCTTTCTCTTCGACTTCAAAGGCAGTAGTGCCATCGGGACGAGTGAGAGGAGGAACGTGAGAGGCGGTGTCTAAGCGTAAGGCTCGGGCCATGCTATAGTACGCTTGGTGGGACGGAGAGATATTCGCCATGAGATCGTTCATCTGAGCGTCTCGGAGTTCCGCGAGGCAAGACCTAACTTTACGTTGAAGCTGATTCGCAGCTGTTCTATAGGCGGGCGTGGGATATTTCTTGGCTCTCCGGAGAGCCGCGTTCTTAGCTTTAATAAGATTGCTAACGGCTAAGGGAAGCGTGGGTTTGCCTTGCTTAGCAACCTTTTCGTTGTCACTGATGGCTGAGTTGATAGCATCAGTGAGAGAATTTACTAATGAATCGATTTTATCCGGGCTATCTAATTGTTCGGGAGAGATCGCGAGTGGAGAGTTCGGAGCCTCTAAGGCTGAAACTAACGTATTTTTAAAACCTTTCCAGTTGGTAAACGTCTTAGGAGATGAGACGTTATCGTTCGGCGGTCCTAGCACAAGGGAAACGGGGCGATGGTCGGAGCCTAGGTCATCGAGCGGTTCGATAGACCTTAGATCAAGATTGATTCGCTTGATAATTGCAAAGTCGAGGATGTCAGGAGAGTAGGACGGGTTGTTGGGATAGTGAGTGGGAGTGATGGGGGATATGACGTCTAGGTCAAGGGAGTTAGTGATGTCGAGGAGAGCGATACCGCTGGTGTTAGTCGATAGGCACGTCCAGTCAGTATGTTTGGAGTTAAAGTCTCCGAACATAATGACTGAATGGCCGAGGGCGAGAATGGCCTCAAAGTCGCTGCGGATTGGTCTGGTACCACTAGGTATGTAGATTGAAGCTATGATGATGGTCGGATGACCAGTCATAGCCAACCTACACACAGTGGCTTCCATGTTGAGGAGAGGAGGGGTAGGGAGAGGACAGCAGTGGAAGCCTCTTTTGTAATATATAGCGGTGCCGCCGAAACCGTCGGAGTTGGGCCTATCGTTACGAATAAACGCGTACTTAGGTATAGCGAATTCCCTGGAGCGGTTTGGAGTAAGCCATGTCTCCTGGAGAAGGAATAAGTCAGGTTCTTTGTTCTGAAGGAACAGTTTAATCTCGGGAAGGTTGGTGTTAAGGCTACGAGCGTTAAAAGATACTAGGGATAAGCCCTTGGGTTTAATACGACTGGACGCGGGATTCGCGGGTCTAGACATTATAATTTACTTATTTACGAATTTATGCAAAAATAAAAGAATTTACAATGAACTTAGGAGCGAGTGATGCTCGGCTAACGCGAATAAACGCTCTTGAGGAGAGCGGGCGGCTCGCAGTTTGCGTGCGAGCACGGAAATTTCGTGAATATCGACGTTTTGAATAACGTCGAACACGGTCTTCATGTCCTCAGCCAACGACGACTGAGGTGCCGATGACGGAGCATGACGTGGCCCTACGGAAGTTACGGGAGCTGGGATGGGTCGGGAAGGTGCAGGCGGAACGGCCGGACGCTGCCTCCAAGACAGAGCCTGAGTAGGCGTCGGCTGAACGGGCTTTGCTTCCGGGGACCCCGGTTGCGCAGCGGCGGAAAGTGAGCGGGAGTGAGCGGCGGCGCCGGTTTAGGTGCGGCCCTCTTAGCGGTGGAGCGCGGAGCGCGCGGGCAACCCCTGTAGTTAGCTGTGTGGCCGGACTGACCGCACAGTACACAGGCAGGGGGGGAAGTGGATTCGGGAGTGCGAGTGCATTCCTTCGTTATGTGCGGATCCAGGCACTTAACGCACCTGGGGGGAGCTGAGCAGTTAGCCGCTGCGTGGCCATAGAGCTGGCAGCGGTGGCACTGCCCAGGGTGACCGCGGGGGTTGGGACGCTCGACGGAGATGTTTGAGAGTCCGCAAATTGTGCGAGCCTCTCTGAAAATCTCCTTCGAGTTGGGAGTATTGGACAGGATTACTAGCGCTAACGGAAACCGCCTACCGCGGTTGGAGTGCATCTTGTGCACTGCTATGGCCGGGAAACCCTGGGACTTAAGGTCCTCGAGGATATCTTCTTTCGCGAGCTCGAACGGGACGCCCCGTAGTACTGCGCGGATCTTACGCTCCTCCGGGAGGGCGTAGGTATGGTAGGCAATTTGTTTCAGAGAAAGTAACCTGGTGAACATGCGGAAGTCGTCGATGGTCGCGACCTGAATTTTAATTGTGTCGCCTGCGTTGGTTGCTTTTAGATAATTGATTTTGTGCTCTCTGCACAGGTTAGAAACCGCGGTACAGCGCGCTTTTTCGCGGAGGAAGACGGGCGGAGGGAGCTGAGGCTTCGATGGGACGGGAGCGCAGCGCGTCGCTGGCTTAGACGGGACCGACGGAGACGCGGTCACTTCGAGTGACATGAGCGGCGCGGGGGCGGGTGTAGAAGACACCGGGGTTGGCTCGGGTGTTGAGGACACCGCGGCTTTTTTCAAACGCTTCTTAGAGCGTTTGGCAACTAATTGGAACTCGGGCTCTGGAGAGCCGGTTAGGGTGGCGGCGACCGACGAAGCTACGGACGCGGCGGAGTCTGAATCGCTCCCGGGAGCGGTACGCCTCCTACGAGATGAGCGCGAGGATGAGACCGACGCGCAGTCCATATCGGATGGAACGGGAGACGCGGGAGAGCTATAGACCTGAGGGGTCTGGACGTTAGAGGCCTGAGAGGCTGGGGTTGGGGCCTGAGGGGCCGGGGACGCGTTAAGCGCTAGTACAGCTTGCGTAAATATGTCGTCAGAAATTGAAACACCCGACGCGGCGAGTGCTTGGGCGAACGCCTTCGCAATGTTAATGACGATTTGCTTATCCATTTGGGAAGGGGTTGAGACAATAATATGTAAAAATATAAGTATAATAAAAGATGCCTAGTTCCTAAAAACCTAGCAAAATCCTAGCGGCAAACCTCCCTACCAGCGGTAGGGGGGCTGGGGAGAATAACTTAAAACTAACCGTAGTACGCCGAAGGCCGATACCTAGAAACCTAAAAAAGGGTACGCAGGTAAAGAGTTGACCGCGTTAGGGTCAACCTTTACCGACAGAAAGGACAAATACACACGAAAACACACAAATATGATAAAAATAAATATGAAAATAGGAGAAAAATAAATAAAATAGAGATGAGAAATAAATAAAAATAATAAGGACTGGTTCAGTACAAATTCGTTGTCACCGTTAAGTATCCTTTGCACTGAAACCAGACTACTTACGCTGGGCACAACACTGCACTCAGCACAAGCACAACACAACTTAGCACAGCACTTTGAAGACTAAGGGGCTTAGTCGCAAAGAAAAATCGCACTTCGAAAGCACTCAGACGGAGTAGAAAAACCTTGAAAACCGTAGCACGGAACCAACACGCTAAACTGTGACGTCAGTAGACTGAGCGCCACGGAATAACGGGAAAGGACCGATCAACGGAGAACGGGGTCTTGCACGTCCGCACTGGGCGGCGGTCGGAGCGAGAATGATGAAAGAAGGGCTTCTTAGTGCCTAAGTTTTTATAGCAAACCTCACACTACCCGTCGACTTGACCCTGTCAGGCGTTGTGGCTATGACGCGCTGCCCAGATGACGCCTTTGTTTCACGGACAGCCAAATTACAATACGCGGCTCGTACTCATAAAGTCTAAGCCAATCACTTACGACCGGATGCGACGTATACAAATTAAAAAAACTATTTATGTCAAAAGTGATTGTCAATGTCCCAGTATCTTCCATCCCCCGGGCCTCCAAATTGACCAGACGTGTTGCTAAAAATATTCTGCGATTTCAATTTATTTAAAATATCGACCAAAATAGTCAAAATCTGGGCCAGACGATATTACAATGAAAATGCATATAATATATATGATATGTATGTAACATAAGATATCAAAACTTTTACGATACTTTAATAAAAAATTAAAACGTAATTATCAAAAGGAACAACTCCGAAAAAACTCTCCTCAAGAGTCTGTGAATTTAATCAACAAATATTTTGCTGATGATGGTTAAAACCTGGCAGAAAAAATCACATCCCAGTTTCCAACTATGGAAAAACATAATAGCTTTGGCATTGATTCATTTGTACTGTCTGATATCGATGAGAAGGAAGACGCGAGCCTGATAATAAATATTAAAAGTCGATTGGATGGGATAATTTATGAACCAAAGTTATTAAAGCTCATAAGGACATCTTGGTACCACACTTAACGCATATATTTAATATGTTAAAGAGCACATTACCAAGAGTTTAAAAAAAAGCTCAGATAAGTCCAGTACACGAAGTTTATAAACTATAGGCCAATATCAATTTTACCATTCCTATAAAAGATACTTGAAAAGATTATTAATAGCCGTTTAATCAATTACTTAGAAACCAAACAGATCCTATCACAACATCAGTATGTTTTTTGGCAGGGGAGGTCCACAGACGATGCTATTAATAATCTGATTAATTTTATCTCAACCAACTTAGATAAAGGCCATAAGTGTTTGTCTATCTTCCTGGATTTATCAAAGGCAAAGGCGGTCTCTGTACCCATTCTGATTAATAAATTGGAAAATATTGGCGTCAGAGGAGCTCAATTAAAACTTATTCTAGATTTCCTTACAGACAGAAGTCAGTGCGTGAAAATAGGAAACTACATAAATACTGACCTACCGGTGACTTTCGGTGTCCCACATAGCCCACCCTCTTTCTAGTTTATATAAACGATCTCCTAAGCGTTAAGTCGTTTCATGGAAAAATTCTCTCATATGCTGATGATACAGCTCTCATTTTTTCTGCAAAAACATGGAATGAAACTTATCGGAAAGGATTTGATGTGGTTAAAAGGTGGCTGCACGGTAACATCCTTACACTACATACAGAAAAAACCAAATACTTAAGTTTCTCTATCCGCAACCTTCCAAATAATAATCTACAACTGTATGCCCACAACTGCCCATCAAATGTAGCAGATAGTAGAAAATCCTGTCCTTGTAAACCACTTGAGGGCACCAATACTATAAAATATCTAGGCATTACAATAGAAGAGAAACTTAGTTTCAAAACGCGCATACATCTTTTACAAAAGTGTCTTACAAAAGTCTTTTACAAACCCTGCGACATGTGGTAACCCCTGTAACGCTTAAACAAATATACCTTGCTATATGTAAGTCTCTTATCACATACTGAATAATTTCCTGGGGTGGTGCACCAAAAATGACTATGAAAATGTTGGAAGTGTCTCAGAGAGCCATTCTTAAAGTTTGCACATTCAAGCCCTTTCGGTAACCTACTGCACAGCTTTATGCTGTGTGCTTTTAATGCTGCCAGGTAATAACAGAACGCCAACTATTTATTTTCCAAGTTGTTTGAAAACAGAACTCTGTATTGGAAAATAAACTGACGACCGAGTTGTGTAGTTGTGTAGGTAAGTAGTCTTGCCTCATACGCCGAAGGTCCCAGGCTCTAGTCCTGGCCGGGGCATTCATTTGTGTGATAACACAGATGTTTGTTCTCGGGTCATGGTTGTTTGTATTTATATATGTATGTATGTTCCCCCCAGTTCGCTGTATGGTCATCCATAACACAAGTTTTGGTTACTTTGGGGCCATACAGTTGGTGGGGATTTATATATTATTATTATTATAAACCGACCTTAATGAATAAGCGCAGAAATAACGCTGTGTGTGAATACAAAATCCATCCTAAAACATCGTTCATGTATAGATTTCTTCCATTCCTTGAGAAAAAACTTTTTCGAAAATTTTGTCTAGAATTATTTTTTCAACTCATAATTTTTAACATGCTTTCGAATTTTATTCCCTTTTCTGGAACTGAATTGTAGTAAAGACTCTCTATAAAAAAGTATACCGTGTCCTTTCAATTTGTTGTTTAAAAATGTAGAACAGAAACATCGTTTACTCCCATAAATAGGAAAAGATCACCAATTTCTTGTTTAATTGAAAACTAAATAATTAACTAGTTTAAACGATGTCCTTTTCCACGTTTATTCATTAAATTCCTTACTTTAGTACATAGTTTAAGAATTCAGTAACCTTTAGGCATTTATTACACACTTGGTGATTGCCAAATTAATTAAATCAATAAACAGAATCATTTAATTTTAATTAATCTCTGTATCGGAAGATATTGGGTGGTTTGTACCATTATTGAGTACCTAAAAACGTGGTATTTTATTATTTATAAATCGTTGTTTACTGTACTGCGTGTAAGAATAATACCTACTAGAACAAATAAAATTGAATTGCTGGAGCAAAAGTTTAGCGAATTTTTCAATCTTGAAATAAATATTGTCAATATTTGAAATGAAATACTTAAACGTATTAAAGATTGAAAATTTGATATGCTATGTGAGTGTTTCCCGTTAGATTATTTGAAAAAACTATATGTTATATTCAGAATTTACCACACCATAAAAAGAAAAAATAAATTATTAAAAAACAAAAATTATAAAATTAAATTATTAGAGAAAGTAATTTGTAAAGTATTCTATCATACTGAATAATTAAACTATTTAACAAATAATTTGTTTAAATTAATGAATATAGGGGCAGTAGACTTATTTTGTTTTTAAGTTCAATGAACCATACTATGCCAAGTTTACGACTTATCTCTTTTTTCCCAAACATTAATGGTATCTTAATCACAAGTATGTAAAAATCCCATTTTGTCTAAATTTTGACTCATCCCCTTTTTTCTAACCACCACAGATTAACAATTAGCGGTTTACATTGTCAATATTTTCCTAACATACAAAGCTATTTTAGTTGTATGAAACTTTAAAAAAAAGCTTCCCCAGAAGAAAAAATGTATATATTTTTACATTATTATTATGATTGTACGTTATTTTACTGATAACATGGTTCTCGAGACTACTCTTGAACTGTTACATTTTACAGTTGTGTAGGTAAATGGTTTGACAAATCCATTTTGTCGCCACATTCTGAAAGCATTGGCTATGATCGTATAATATTATAGAACCTTATTGCCTGGCAATATGTACTTTACTACGCATATTTATTTTTAAATATAACGTATAAATTTAACATGTGTTTAAAAGTTTCTGTGTATCTGTGGCATTAAATCACCCATACTAATGGACTGATTTTCATGTCGTTCATTTTCTTTTTAAAGGCGAAAGATTCAAGACTATTTTTCGCCATGTTAGAAGAAAATCGGTTTATTCAATGTTTATTCCAGACTTACCTTATGCATGGCTTGATAATCAAAGTCATGCACATTTTTATCTCGTTTTATGGTTAAACGGGATTTTTGAAAAATCACTACAGAATACGTATTACCTAAACTGTAAAATGTTTCTGCCTAATAAGAGTGTAATGAAGTACCTATATGAACCTGGTAGCACTTAACAAGAACACACACAGCTAATCAACCTCTCTTTCGGCTCGCGTTTCAAGCTAATGGACCTTCCATTTATATTAATTCTGTGAATATACGTTAAAATGCTTGATTAGGCACACATACACACACCCGCCTCAGAAAGTCTTTTACGCGTACGTGGCAGTGCTATCAGGTATATATTTTTCATACGACTACTATAAATATTTCAAAAAGCTATTTTAGGTAAATGCAGGTAAATGCAGGCGAGGCAGTCCACAATCTGCAGGTATTATTTTGAAAACAATAAATATTTTTGATAATTAGCTTAATTAACCATCATAATCAAATATTGCGGTATGAACCTTTTTTTAATGTTTTTACTATTATTTACTAAATATCCTATCCTATCTATATTTATTAACCAAAGGACCAAAAATACCACTCAATAATTAAGATGCACGTTTTGAAATTGCATCACTCGGGATTTTATTCTTTTAACTATGAAGTAAAAAGATATTACTCGGTAATACGAATATACGAGTATAAACCATACGCAGCTTATACCGATTGATAAAGCATTTTTATATAAATTTAAGGTTCTCTAGAAATGATATTCGAAATTCAGAATGCTGCTATATTTTGAAAAAACTACAGGCTGTATTTTTATAACTTGCGATTTTATTTTAAGTGCCTAGCTAGCTGCAAAGCTATACTGCAGAGTAAATTTATTTTTATTTTTAGTTGCTTATCGCCACAGATATATGATAGGGATGAGCTCCTGCAGTAGCTCGACACAAACAGTATTACAATATTCAGAACCTTATTCAATTAGATACAGCATAGATTTTTGTGTTGTTACTTATATTTATATTTTGCAAACAAAAATACGAATTGGCCGAAGGCCGACGTACACTATTACAAGCTTCATCAGACTAAAAATTATTTTTTTGTCAGATGTTAACTTGAGACTTACCTAAATCAGAACAGATTTATATACGTCTAGGTATTAGAAAAAAAATAGTATAAGGTCTTAAAAAATCTCGGCAAATCATGCAATTACAAGACGTACACAGAGAAAAATTTCAGCAGTTATACTACAGCGGAGATCTGATAGCCGCGGGCTCTTAGGCTTTTTCTCTTTGACATATCTTACATTAATGGGACTGTGCATAGTCTGGCCTTAGGTACTTATACGAAAGAAATGGTGAAAATGAAATTTGTAGAAGTTTTAATTCTACACAACTTTGTTTTTTTACTTTAATACATGAAGTAAAATAACTGAGACGATTCAATTATTACATTTCTCGCTGTTTACTTACTGCTCGGAAAAAACCGAGCACACAATAAAATTGCATGAGATAAAATGTAGACAATTGAATAATTAATAAGTTGCAAGTCAAATGCTAACGCAATTGGGCTACCTTTTTCAGTACCGTTTTCTTCTTTTCTCAACTACTTAAAATTGAAATTTTTAGTAAGATATTAATCTCTACAGTAAAATTTTTCCAGCTATTTTAATTGCAAACGGTTTTAATCAGAAATTGATTTTTTTAAAGAATGCTACATGACTCATACCATTAAATTTATAAAAGAACCTATTATGAAAAAGCATTTTATTTATTTATCAATATTTTGGATTGTGGTAGAATGTAGTACACACAAGAAAATGCATCATTCAAGAAAAATGAAATTTATTGATCTTTTGAGAGATTTAACTAAGGCAGATGATCATTCTAAAGGAGGAAAGAATAAAGTTCCCCGTAAATGTGAGCATAAAACTGAGCGTCAGCCGGACCTTGAGATGGACAGTGAAATGGACCCCGATAAAAATCAAGAGAGAGATTCAGAGAATGAGAATCAGAAATCAGAGAATGAATCAGACGTTAAAACAACTATAGAACCGACCAGTACTTGGATAGACCGCACTCGTTCAACGCAGACCTACACGCGACCATGTAAGCAGCGTTGTTTCAGGAATCAATACTTACATAAATATTCTTATATAACCGGTTCGGTAGCTCGCAATAACGGCGTTGTTTTTTTTTAAAAAAGTATTAAAAAAAAACAATTTAAAAAGTTATTTAAAAAGTAAATTATTTTACTTTAAAATTGAAAAGTAAACCAAATTAAAAAGTAAATTATTTTATTCTTATAATACGTAATTTTTTACGGGGATGAAACAACTAAAGCGAACAACGATCCAAATAATTGCCTTCGAATTAAAATATATAAGTTACAACTATCTTATCCCTGTAGCTCTTCATAAAGTAAAACTGAAAATGTACAATTAAAGAAATTATTCTATTTCTGCGTACAGTTCCAATATGGAATATAATTTTATTCTCAACATTGATTTGGAACATTCTCACAGAACTTCTATGGACAAGTTAGAATTAAACCTTTTCTCGTTATTCAATCTGCATACACTTTAAAAATTTGTGGAATCAAATACAAAATTTTTATTGCTGTTTTTGAGTAGTAATTTTTTTTTTACGGTTTCACACCCATAAAATGAGTTCACTATCTACCTGCAGTCACTCGCAGTCGTGCTCAGTTAATCGAAGATGTTATCTTAAACACAATCTAAATACAGTTGCTTGTCTTTATTGTATTGTAATTTTATTAGAATCATCATGAATATAATTTCAGCTGGTTATCGAGCTATTACGACATATGATTACAGTGTTTGGTGCAAGATGCAACCAATTGCCTACGACTGTGATGGGAAAGGATTCCGAAGTTCGGCGTGAGTAATATTTTTTTTACGACAATCTGTAAAGTGGTGTTATAATTTTATTCAATAAAATTTATTGGTGATAGATTAAAAACCTAAGTTTAACATTGCTCCTCTTGTTTTTGTCTGTGAATTTATTTATATGTATCTGAAGGGACTAAACAGTTCGGTTCGTGTTATGGTTGGTTTCGATTTATTTTACTATATGATTAACAAAGCTCCGCGCAAACGAGTAAGTCGTACGGTTTTTCAAACATTAAGATTGACATTTCAAAATCAAACGTATTGACTGCTTTAAATATTTTTTTAAAAATGGTTTTATTAAAATGATAATTGTATAAACTAAATAACACATCATGTTTCAGATATTACTTTGACGTAAAAGAAAAGAAATGTCGGCAAACTGATGTTTCAAGTTGTGGTAACAATTTCAACAAATTTGTTAGTAAGAAGGTTTGCGACAGAACTTGTGACGGTAATTTTTTAACTTTGCTATTGGTGTGATCTCTTTCATTGTGCTAGGCGTCTGTGTCTATGGACGTTATTATTTTTTTATTTGTAAGATTTATCAACAACTGCTACAATTATATATTCACATTAATAAAGTCTTTAAGCAAAATATTTGCTTATTGCACTTTCACTTAAAGGCAAACATCAGATGCTTAGTGATACTTAAATGCCTCAAAAATTAGAAAGCAAACCTAAAGATATAAATAGCTTACAATAATATGTCGGGGATATTCGTATTTTTTATGTCAAAAGAGCATTTTGCAATTATATCTCTTTGATGGCACTGTTATTTCTGTCTGATTTTGATAGAGCGTAGAATCCCGATTATCCTTACACCATCTATGTCGACATATATATCGTATATAATCGACATATGTCACGGTTCCATTTGTCGATTAAAAATATTTTGACCGTGCAAAGTCTGTTCCCATCTCCGACCGTGCACTACCGCTCTCACTTATTTGCGTGAAAGCATTTCATTCTCGCCTAGACACTACTAGGCTACTTTCTGCAGGGGAACTTGAAATTTATGTTTTATGTAGATAAACCATAGACAATTGCTGCCTTGAAGGTCAACATAACCAGCGGTTTTCATGAAATAGAACCCCATTTATGCGATGATGTCATCCAATATCTACAGCGAACCATATCCGATTCTTTTTAAAGTGTAAAAGTATTGGATTTCATTCAACATTAAAGTCATTTTGTTTCCATTTTGGTATACCAAGTCCTAGTTTAAATGAGTTATAATGTAAGACTTGTTAATAAAAGTTGATTAAAATGAAATTTCATTTTGAAATCGATTAGCCGGATTTTCATTTATACGGAATACGCCCAGTTTTATTTGATCTAAGAAATCGGGGTTTTACTGTATAGAAAAAAAGTTGTATATTGGTTTTATAAATATAATTTTCAATTTGAATATACTTATAATTATATAATATTATTACTAGCTGTACCCGCGACTTCGTCCGCGTGGAATTTAACAAAAAAGTTAATTAGTTTATTTAGTTTTTTTTTTGGTGTTTGCATTTTTATTTTAATTATCATTTATTTTCAGTTTTTTGTATTAGCTTTATTGAAAAGTTCTTTATATACAATATTTGGTGTACGATTTTCTTGGGCTAAAACAACAACACTGCTGGCATTCCTTGCACGTGAACATGCCACGTATAGTTGCCCATGTGAAAAGCAACCTTTAGTTTAATCTATACCAGCTTTGCTAAACGTTTGTTCTTGGGACTTGTTGATTGTCATAGCAAAACTGACATTGATCGGGAATTGCAATCTTTTGAATTGAAATTGAAAATTTTTTTGTATTATAGGAATCCGTGATATAATTACTATTTCACCTTTTCCGTATTTACGACCTTCTATGACTTTTCCTTGCAACGACACTACTCGCAACCTAGTACTATTGCAAAGTTTCGACGGGTTTAAATTACGCAATAGCACGATGCGCACGCCAACCTTAAGTTCTAGTTTGTACGGGGGGTTCACCCGGCACAATTATACTCTTTAAAAATTCTGTTGGATAATTAACCACTTCATCCGGATTGCAAACTGTATTGATGGAAAGATATGTTTGTGATTCACCAGATAGCTTATCTTAAATGCGCTGATTAAGCACAGTAACCTGGTCGTTTGTAGGTGCTAAAATCGATCTATCTCACAACCACGAATCTTCTTTGATATTGAGATTGTGATTATCATATTAAATACTATGTATTAAAGTTTCAGTGTCCGCCACAACCTGACAAAAACTGGTAGGTAGTTCTATATCATGATATAAGTCTATTCACTTCTAGACACTTTCCCTCTCCAACATCAATAAGAATTTTACTAAATTCTGAATCAACTGAATGTGCTCTCTTGTTTTATTAAAAATAAATTTTTTACAATGTCTCCAAAGTACTGAACGTTTTAAACAGGTGTTAATTTCATCGGGTCGCGTTCCCTTAGTTACAACCGGTAATATTTGTCTAAAATCTCCATCGAATAAGAATAGGACTCTTCCAAATAAAAGATTATTACTTCTTATATCCTACATCGTCCTATTCACAGCTTCTATAGAAATTTTGTTTGACATAGTGCATTCGTCCCATACTACAAATACCCAATCTTGTAGTACTTTGGCTTTGAGACTATTTTTGGGTATATTGCAGATTGGATTTTCCGTACGGTGTAAATCTAGTGAAATTTTAAATTTTAAATAGTTTTCCCCCAGGAAGTAAGGTTGCCGCTATGCCGGACGATGCGACTGCTATGGCAATCTTCTTTTCTGCACGTATTTTGGCCAGCAAAAGATTGATCAAAAATGTCTTGCCGGTACAACCTGGAGCGTCTAAAAAATACACTCCACCAGCGTTAGCATTTATTTTATCAATGAGGAGTCGGTAAATTTGAGTTTGTTCATCGTTTAGTCGTGGTTCATTACGATTTATAGTATTTTGAAGTTCAACTGGGTCAAAATATGTATGTTTAATATACTCTCTGTTTAAATTGTCATCAATTCCATCAGTCGCTTGTGGAGATGGTAAACCATAATGAGGGAGAGAATTGCCACCTATCGAAAGAAGAACGTCTTGTAATGCAAACAAAGCTCTATTATCAAAGAGTATTTATGAGATTAGAGACATTGCAGAAAACTAAAATAATGGCGACTAGTTCTCGTAATTTAGATGCGCTGCTGCTTATACTGGCATCTGTTATAGTTTCGCACCAGTGATTATCGCCTTCTAGTAAGCCAAGAACAAGGCATGCCGCTTGATATGTAGAATGTTAAATACCATTCGCCCTTTTGAGACTTTTGAAAGAAGTTGGTCCCTTGACAAATGTTAATAATAACCTCAGATAATAACATTCCCGATTATTGGGGGTGAATTGTATAGATTTTCCCCAAGTGTATGCTCATATAATATGCCGATATGACCTTCCACAGGAGTACTTTCCCTCTTATATGGTTGAGGAGGGCGATGGCTTGATCCCGCGTTAACTCGTGAACGGGTGCCATTTGAGGGTGTTCGTCGTTTGGATACTCGGGGGGAGGGAGACTTGTCGAGCTAACAGATGCAGATAAGAATAATTTTGTGTTAACATAAAGAGACTCTGTAAATTTATTTTCTTGCCAGTTCTTCTTCACGAAGGTTTTTCCGAACTGGTGGTAGAGTTATGTTTTATTTGACGTCAATAAGAACAATTAATTGTTGCCCACTGCCTAGCAGCCTTTGTGATATTGATTCGTTGGTGGGAGAAGTGGTGGGACGCGCCCGACGTGACGGCCCATTGGTGGCATGCACGTGAGCTGCGCGCGGTACTGGACAGTACTTGGACATTGCAACATTACTTTATTTTTCTAAAATAAAAGAATTTGTCTAAAATGAAAGTAGCCTAAGCTACATCAGCTACCTGTCAATAAAAGTTCCATTAAAATCGGTCCAGCCATTTCAGAGATTAGCCGGAACAAACAGACAGATAGACAAACAGACAGACAAAAATTTAAAAAAATATTATTTTGGTGTATGTACCGTATGCATGTTGTAAAAAACGGTTATTTCAACATTACAAACAGACCCTCCAATTTTATTTATATGTGTATAGATGTATAGATGTATATATATATATATATATATATATATATATATATAGATGTATAGATTGAAGGTGAAAATTGTCTTTGTTTTTTAGCGGACGGATGTAAGAATTTCACAGTTTCTTATGAGTATTTTGAGTGCATTTAGTACAGTATAATGTGTTATAGTTTTTGAGTTATTTGAATTCGAAGATTTTTGACAAAGACCTTCATCAGAGTAAGTATATAGGCTAAAGCAGTACTGAATCTAGAATAAACGCTATATTTAAATAAAACAAGCCACTTTACAAATATATTGGGCCGATTGAAGCAACATCAAGATTCTAATTGCAGGAATATTAATCCTAATTAAAATTCTCCTCAAAAGGTTGAAAGGTTTTATACACAAATCTTACTATTAAAATAATAAAATCGTTATTATTTGCTTCAAGTCCGAGGTTCTAAATATTTCACCTGTTTTTTTTTTTGTTCCCCTCCGCGGCAACGGCAGGAGGATAAAAATGCTCTGACGCATACTCTGGCGCGATTCCAAAGTTATGTGGGACTCGTCCCGACGCCTACCAGAACCATACCCACTAAAAACCCCCTGTCGGCTCGTGCATTTTTGCCACTCAGCCTTCATCTGAGCGACGGCCAATTGGAGAAAGAGGCCGCGCTAGCGGGGCCCTTAAGGGGTCACCCGCTGGGATTTACATAGCACTGAAGGTGCTCAAAAATGAAAAGTAAATAATAAAAAAATTAAAAATTGACAATTAAATTAAAATTGCATTAATTCGGATTTACGTTAGAATTAGAATTTACGTTAGAATTAGAATTTGCGGCCTGAAGGGCCTCGAGATCTAAAGTTAATTGCGTACGTTCGCTTGTGTGCGCGTTTCTCGGTCTAGCGACTTTGTATACCGAATCTAAGACAGGAGCAGTATATGAGACTGAATTTCGAACTAGAGGATTGGGATGAGATTCGGCGCGTTTGAAGAACGATTCTGAGAGTGTTTTTAGATACTGTTGTACTGTAGGCAGTTCAAGATCTCTGTGCAGGTCCGCGTTGCGCACGTACCAAGGTGCGTTTGTGGCCCTGCGGCAGAAGAGGTTTTGAACTACCTGCAGTTTGTGCAGGACGGAGGGTTTGGCGTGGGCAAAGACTGGCGAGGCATATGACATGACTGGTCTAACGCAGACCTTATAAAGCGTACGTTTGTTTCTGAAGGACATTTTACTTTTTCTACCTAAAGTACTGTAAAGCCGGCCTAGGTAAAAACGTGCGAGTTTCGTTACTCTATCGACGTGAGGATTGAATGAAAGCGTCTGGTCTAATATGACGCCTAAATATTTGGTACTGCGCTTCCAGGGGATGGGAGTGCCTTGCATTCACTTGGAGATTGTCGGGGATACGACTGCGTCTGTAGTCGAAGTAAACCGCAGAGCTCTTCTCTGGGTTCATCGATACGCCATTTTTTAAACCAAGCACCGAGGGCGTTTACAGCCTTTTGAAGTCTGGTGACGAGACCCGAGGCTCTGCGGCCTTTGGTGTAAAGGGCGGTGTCGTTGGCAAAGAGAGCGAGGTCGACGACTTTCGATGGAATGGGAATGTCGTTAGTGTATACGGTATACAAAAGAGGGGCGAGGACTGAGCCTTGAGGGACTCCAGCCTTTATGGGACGAGGCGCGGAGAGCGTGCCTTCATGTTTGAAACGAAACGTGCGGTCTTTGAGAAACGACGCGATTATCCTAACTAGGCGAGCCGGTAAGCCTATTTTATAGAGTTTATAAACGAGACCGCTGTGCCAGACTTTGTCGAAAGCCTTGGCTACGTCAAAGAAAACTGCGATCGTTTTCTTTCGTTTCGGATAGAAGCCGTCGAGTATGTACTCGACGATTCGATGGACTTGCTGAGGGCAGGAGTGCTTAGCGCGAAAGCCGAACTGGTGGGGAATTATGAGAGGATCGCCGTCCGTTGGAAACAGATGGTTCCGCATTCGAGAGAGTATGACTCTCTCGAGAAGTTTAGACATTCCCTTGAGGAGGCTGATAGGTCTGTGATTAGCCGGGATATTAAGAGGTTTACCCGGCTTGGGTATGCCTATGACTGTCGCTTCTTTCCAAGCTTTTGGAAAGTAGCTAAGGTCGAAGCAGGCATTGAAAATGATAGCTAACAAGGTAAGCACCTGTTGAGGCAGGTGCTTAAGTGCGTGGTTGGAAATACCATCCGCACCCGGAGCCTTTCTGGACTTTTGACTTTTGATGAGAAGCGAGATTTCATCATTAGAGACTGTGACGGGGTCGGCGGTGATGGGGAGAGAGTTTCTACGGAGAACTTCGTCCTCCACCGCTTTGATGTGAGTGGGATTCGCGGGTTGCGTGCTGGGCGAACATTGAGACGCAATACTGTCAGCGAAGCATTCGGCTTTCTCTTCGTCTTCGAAGGCGATAGAGCCATCGGGACGAGGGAGAGGAGGGACGTGAGAGAAGGCGTCTACGCGTAAGGCTCGGGCCATACTATAATACGCTTCGTGGGACGGGGAGATATTCGCCATGAGATCGTTCATCTGGGCGTCTCGAAGTTCCGCGAGGCGAGATCTAACTTTGCGTTGTAGCTGATTCGCAGCTGTTCTATAGGCGGGCGTGGGATATTTCTTGGCTCTCCGGAGAGCCGCGTTCTTAGCTTTAATAAGATTGCTAATGGCTAAGGGAAGCGTGGGTTTGCCTTTCTTAGCAACCTTTTCGTTGTCACTGATGGCTGAGTTGACAGCATCAGTGAGAGAATTTACTAACGAATCTATTTTATCCGGGCTATCTAATTGATCGGGCGAGATCGCGAGCGGAGAGTTTGGGGCCTCTAAGGCAGAAACTATCGTATTTTTAAAACCTTTCCAGTCGGTAAAGGTCTTAGGAGAAGTGACGTTAACGTTAGGCGGTCCTAGCACGAGGGAGACGGGGCGGTGGTCAGAACCTAGGTCATCGAGCGGTTCGACAGACCTGAGGTCGAGGTTGATATGCTTGACGATTGCAAAGTCGAGGATGTCAGGAGAGTGGTTCGGGTTGTCGGGATAGTGAGTGGGAGTGATGGGGGAGACGACGTCTAAGTCGAGTAAGTTGGTGATGTCGAGGAGAGCTATACCGCTTTGGTTGGTTGATAGGCACGTCCAGTCAGTATGTTTGGAGTTAAAGTCTCCGAACATAATGACTGAACGGCCGAGGGCGAGAATGGTCTCAAAGTCGCTGCGGATAGGTTTGGTGCCACAAGGTATGTAGACTGAAGCTATGATGATGGTCGGATGACCAGTCATAGCCAATCTACATACGGTGGCTTCCATGTTGAGGAGAGGACGGGTAGGGAGAGGACAGCAATGGAATCCTCTTTTGTAGTAGATAACAGTGCCGCCGAAACCGTCGCAGTTAGGCCTATCGTTACGTGTAAACGCGTACTTAGGTATAGCGAATCCCCTGGAGCGGTTTGGAGTAAGCCATGTCTCCTGGAGAAGTAAAAGATCTGGGTCGTTGTTCTGAAGGAACAGTTTGAGCTCGGGAAGGTTGGTGCTAAGGCTACGAACGTTAAAAGATACTAGGGATAAGCCCTTGGGTTTGATACGACAGGAAGCGGGGTTCGCGGGTCTAGACATTATAATTTACTTGTTTAAGAATTTATACAAAAATAAAAACTTATAATAAACTTAAAAGCGAGTGATGCTCGGCTAACGCAAATAAACGCTCTTGAGGAGAGCTGGCGGCTCGCAGTTTACGTGCGAGTATGGAAATTTCGTTAATGTCTACGTTTTGGATGACGTCGAACACGGTCTTCATGTCCTCAGCCAACGATGACTGAGGTGCAGATGGCGGAGCGGGACGCGGCCCTACGGAAGCTACGGGATCTGGGATGGGTCGGGAAGGTGTAGGCGGGACGGCCGGACGCTGCCTCCAAGACAGAGCCGGAGTAGGCGTCGGCTGAACGGTTGCGCAGCGGCGGGAAGTTAGCAGGAGTGAGCGGCGGTGCCGGTTTAGGCGCGACCCTCTTGGTGGTGGAGCGCGGAGCGCGCGGGCAACCCCTGTAGTTAGCTGTGTGGCCGGACTGGCCGCACAGCACACAGGCAGGGGGGGAAGTGGATTCGGGAGTGCGAGTGCACTCCTTAGTGATGTGAGGATCCAGGCACTTTACGCACCTGGGGGGAGCTGAACAGTTAGCCGCTGCGTGGCCATATAGCTGGCAGCGGTGGCACTGCCCAGGGTGACCACGGGGGTTGGGACGCTCGACGGAGATGTTCGAGAGTCCGCAGATTGTTCGAGCCTCTTTGAAAATCTCCTTCGAGTTGGGAGTATTTGACAGGATTTCTAAAGCTAAGGGAAAAGGCCTACCGCGGTTGGAGTGCATCTTGTGCACTGCTGTGACCGGGAAACCCTGAGACTTAAGGTCCTCGAGAATGTCTTCGTTACTGAGTTCGAACGGGACGCCCCGTAGTACTGCGCGGATCTTACGCTCCTCCGGGAGGGCGTAGGTGTGATACGCGATTTGATTTAACGAGAGTAACCTGGTAAACGCGCGGAAGTCGTCGACGGTCGCTTCTTGAATTTTGATTGTATCGCCAGCGTTGGCGGCTTTTAAGTAATTAATTTTGTGCTCTTTGCACAAGTTAGAAACCGCGGTCCAGCGCGCTTTTTCACGCAGGAATACGGGCGGAGGGAGCTGAGGCTTCGGCGGGACGGGAGCGCAGCGCGTCGCTGGCTTCGATGTGACCGACGGAGACGCGGTTACTACGAGCGATTTTAACGGCGCGGGGGCTGGTGTTGAAGACACCGGGGAGAGCTCGGGTATTGAAGATACCGAAGCTTTCTTAGAGCGCTTCTTGCAGCGCTTGGCGAACAAGTTGAAACGCGGGCTCAGGAGAGCCGGTTAAGGTGACGGCATCTGACGACGTATCAGACGCGGGTTCGGAGTCGCTCCCGGGAGCGGTACGCTTACGACGCGACGCGTGAGAGGGTGCGACCGATTCGCACCCTCTCACGAGGCAGGAGACGCGGGAGAGCTGTGGACCTGAGGGGTCTGAACGTTGATGGCCTGAAGGGCCGGGGTTGAGGCCTGAGGGGCCGGGGACGCGATAGTTGCCTGTAAGGCCTGCGTGAGTATGTCATCTGATATGCTGACGCCGGACGCAAGAGCGCCTGGGCGAACGACCTAGCAAAGTTTACCAAGCTTTGCTGGTCCATTGGAGGGCTTGGTCCTACGATATATAATATATATATAAATATATAAGAATGCCTAGGTTCCCTAGCAAACCTAGCACCTAAACCTCCCTACCCGCGGTAGGGGGGCTGGGGACGACGCGAAGTGGTGCCCCTAGCTCGGACAGCATTGTACCGTCACCCTGGGAAAGGCCCAAGTGCAATGGGATCGGGTCTGCCGGTTTCTCCTTGGCCTGAAGGGCCTTGGAAGCGCACCGGGGAAACGCTATCAGGCTTAGTTGTCACCGTTAAGTATCCACCTGATCAAGCGCGAGTCTACTACGGAGTGTGTTGCCAATAAATTGACAACAAAAACCGGCCGTAGACCTGAGGAAGTTGAGTTGCACTAAAAGTGCGGGATTGACTGCGTTACGACCGGCCGGAGCCGGCCGCAGAGCGTCAAGTATGCAGCCAGAAAGACAGCCCGAGTCTTGCGAACCACTATCGAATTTAATCGACCGCGGTAGGCTCAACCCTGTTGTTGCTGCACTCACCGAAGTGAGGTTTTTACTTCGAGGGGTGCACAGAGTGCGGGATTGACTACGTTACGACCGGCCAGGGGCCGGCCGCAGAGCGAGTCTCTGACTACGTAGCAAGCGCCAAGCGTCAAGTACACAGCCAGAAAAATAGCCCGAGCTTCGCGAACCACTATCGAATTTAATCGACCGCGGTAAGCTCAGCTCTGTTGTTGCTGTGCAAGAGACCGACTTACTTGCAGCCGATCGAAACCGGCCGCAGAGTAAGCCCTAAAGAGGCTAACAGCGTATGAGTATTGCTACGAGTTGACGTCGTGAGACGACAATCGTGACTCAACGGCTGGAGCGACCGCGAACACGTCCGAACGGGTCCGGACGCAGATCAGGTCTGTATTTCACCTGACGGCACCCAGTTCTTTTAGCAGTCGTCGTCCATCGCACAGTGCACACGTCGCGTAGCACGCTTGCTCCACGCCACTTGGCTCGGCTTCGCGCGGTAAATACTCGTCGCCTCGTCGCGTTGATATGATGGGTAGTCTCCTCCAAGACTATATTCTACTTGATATATTTGTGAGCTCTTTTCAGAACTTTAGTTAGTTTGGCGTGTGTCTGTGTGAGTGCGTTAATGCGAACCTTTGTACAAAAAGGCTAACGAGATGAGATAAATATTCTTTAAAGAGTTCAAAACATTATGAAAAACATTGATAACTTACACGATTATTACATAAACCCTGGATATAAGAAGCCCTTGCCCTATATATCAGAAAATAATTGCTTGTAAATGAAATGTAGCTGGTAACTCAGAAACGATCAGTGTGTTTATGTATTCCACCTCATCTTGTCGGCCTTAGCGACTAGATTTTAAACTTAAGAAATTACTTCCTTCACCGATTTGACTATCTGTGAGTAGTCACAACTGATGTTGCCTTGAGTGTCGTGCTAAACAAAATACGGTCTTGTTCTTGGCAGTCAAATTGTAAGGCAAAATTTCTTATGTGACCAGTGTACAAGACCGAAAATTGTATCGTCTAATCTATTAATTTTTGTTTATCGTTAGTCCTCATTCTTAAACATTACTGTTATAAATTGTAACAAAACATTTCAGATTATGGCTCTGCGGATTTACTTACGGAAAATGTGCAAGTTCTTTGTCGACTGCAACCAGAATTTGGTGATTGTAATAGCTATTATCCTATGTACGTCCTTTTACAAACTTTTGATTTTTTATGTAGTTTTTTAAAATCCATACATAAAGTAGATTAGTTTTTACTTTAGAAAATCAATCAATATTCATCAGCTATTATAGAATTTTGGATGACATTGATAATAAGGTTGAGTTGGTATCACACATAGAAAAAAAACTTCTAATATAGAGAAATAGAAATCCAATGTATTTTATTACATCAAAGGTAAAAAGAAATACACGTAATTATTGTTTTCTTCATTTCATCTTCATCGTGATTGTTTAAATAGAACTTTAACTTTTTTTTAAACTAAGGCTTTTAAAACGCATAATATATAGGTAAACCGAGAAGAAAAAGAGCCTGAGAAAAAGCTATCGGGATTATTTTGTCAAAATTATAAAATAAATGAAAAGGTTATTAGGTATACAGCCTGACTACGACATGAAAGAAATGTCTTCACACCTGGAAGTGGACCGGTATTCCGCCTGTTCCGCCTGGCGAAGAATAGAGAAGAGTGCAGAAAGCTAACGGCCAACCATCAGAATTGAAGACGCATTAGAAGAGGGAGAAGAAGAAATGCCTTTGTTTTAACTTAGTTGCACTTACAGCTCTCCATTCCAGGTAGCCATTTGGTAATTGTTTGAACTCATAATAATTTGAACCGTACTACATAACCAAAACATTTACTTATAAATTTGAACCAAGAAATAGTGAACATTTTTACCTTTATATAGTGTTGAAAACTAGAAAGCTAACCCTGTTTGGTACTCCGATCCCATGGGCTAAAAAAGTCAAATACTTAGGAGTCACTTTGGATAGTGGACTAACATTCGCGGACCACATAAAACGCGTCCGGGACCGAGCCACTTTCGCCATAGGTAGGCTGCACCCTCTAATTTGCAAGAAGAGTAAAATGTCGCTTAGAAATAAGCTTACACTTTACAAAACTTGCATAGAGAAAGTGTTCGAGAAGTAAGTGTGTAGTTTTGATAGTTTTGTCTTGCTCGGATATAAGCGAGTGTGCGAGTGCGCCGCTTGTATAGTAGACTGACAACTGGTTGATCTTTCCTCGATAATTGAGACCAAACGAGCATCGATTAGCGAAATTTATCTTGGCGCATGCGCACGTATGATTTCTGTTTCTCTATACTAGAAGTTCTACAATAATACATGTACCAAAAAGCTGGCAAGCTGTAGGGTGCGAGTATGCGTTTTGGAGCTGTAAAATGTGTGATTATTTCTACCACAGATGTCCGAGGATGCCAAGCGAACTCTTTTTAATCATATAATCGAACATACTCGCCAAGTTTCAGTTTCCTACAAGGGCTTGCACATAATCCTAGCACGCTTCCCTAGCACGCCTCCGATTCAATACGAATGCATCAAAACCTCGCTGTGCTAAGCGATTTTCTACCATAAACAAACAAAGCGAGGCTGTTTCTTAGCTCACCGCCGAGCTTCTATGCACAGCATTAGTAAGCGCAGCCAGACTAAGATCTGAAGAAATGAATGTTGCAAGTAACTATTTTAAGCAATAGTACTCGTATTACCTGGTGGTAAATGAATATGAAGTAGAATTTTTTCTCTTACTTTACTTACCTTGAGAGAGAATGGCAATACCGAATGGAAAAACTACGTTACTTTAAAAAGTTATAACATTAAACCATTGTTTGTTCTTAACGTTTTATTTGTTTTAGGTTTTACTATGACGTGAATGAAGGGTTCTGCAGAGGGTTTTCCTTCAGTGGCTGTGGTGGCAACACAAATAGATTTCATGATTATGATCATTGTATGGCTACTTGTTCCAAACTGATGCAAAATGAATTGGGGCAGACGTGAAAAGGGCCACACAAAATCTAGCCAACGTCAATATTTTGTAAATTCAGTACATGTCATATAAAATTCCAATTTGCTAAGATATTTTTAAATTCCTTTTATTAAACACAAAACAACCTGACAAACGCAACTTTTGTATATATAATGACCAAACAATATTTTTCTGTAGAAATAATGGAATGGGAAGAAAAAGCGAAAACGTTCTCCATCATGAAAAACGGCTTCACGCAAAGTCTGAAACTAAAAATACAAATCTTTTCAACGAATAAACGATATTGCTTCTTTTCTTTGCGGACCTTTATTAGATGAAAGCTCATAGTAAGTATATACGTATTGAGCATGTAGTTTGTTTGTTAACGGACAAAATGTTATTGCGTGAAAGTTCAAGCTGTTAGGTATCAATATTAAATAAATCTAACAAAAGGTTCACTTAATCAACGTCTACGTGCTGGACTAAAAATTAAGTTATGATCCGAGTTGAATTGTATGAAAATTCTGCTTTTTAATTATCAAATACAATATGTGTTAATTATTGTGTTTTTTTGAACCATTGATTTCAATTCGTGTAATAATCAAAAGGGTATTTCAAACCGACGTTCTGGGGGATTTAACAGTGCTTGAACGCTTGTAGAAGAATTTGTAACGTTACATTTACTGTGCACAAAGAAAATATGAAAACTTTCGGAATTTATACTAAAAATATAAAATTTTCTAATTTTCGACAATTAAATCTGTACGGGCTCTAAACCAAGCGGAGCACATGCAATATTTAGTATAAACTGACTATTTATGACATTTTTCTAGCATTTTTGAGACTATGGTCACAGCACAATAACTACTTACATTCAGCAATCTTAGGAGTTTAGACAGAGCAATCGTGAGGTGCAGTGCGGGGTGAGGGTGAGATGCGCGAGGTTCGCACCCAAACTACTAAGATCTGCGTAAGGAACCATTTAGGTGTTTCTGGCACGGTTGACGCGTGTAGTATTATTTTTGAATTAATAAAAATGCTACATACATCTTGCGCAGTAAAAGTTTTGTTCATCCTCCTCCTATAAAAATAAGAAGTTGAGGTATCATCAGTTTCCACGTAAGTAGGATAGGGGAGATTTTGCAATAAAATTATGAGAGGTTATTTTAATTTCTACTTATGTTAACAAAATGGCGAACATCATTAGAAAATGTTTGTTTTAGAGAATGTTTAGGTTGCTTACTACGAATTTAACGTTATTTTTGTATCATGTTATGTTTGCTGTCAAGTTGGCGGCTGTTCAAAATGCGCATATTGCTAATAAAGGCATCGTTTAGAGATTTTTTTGGGTTGTTGAGTACGAATTAGATGTTATCAAATGCGTAAATTTTTAACATGGCTGTCATTGTGGAGTATTTAAAGTTGCTTTTGTGAATTTGATGTTATCCTTTAACTATACATTTTATATTATTAAAATTTAGCTTACTTGAAAAGGTGCTAAAACATACAATCTCATTACTTTCCAACAATTAAATTACATATTGTATAAGAAATGTAATTCATGTATGTACTTGTACTGATTAAGTTAATAAAAAGTTACAAAAATGCAATATTTCTTACTATCGATTGAGGGACAACCTTAGCACTTTTATCTATAGTGACAGATGTGTTTATCTTGGTGTTTTCGCCAACATCAAAGATAAGTAGTAGATTGGGCTATCGTTTTGTAGCGTAGTTTCAATAAAACACAAAATTCTCTCCTGTGTTTATTTTTTCGGTAAAATTTAAAATATACAAAGATGCCTGTAAATACAAACAGAAAAATATAAACAAAATTGAAATAAAAAATAGTCACACAAAATAGAACAGAAATATTAATACAATTAAATTTGATCTGAAAAGAAAAAATAACAATAAAATAAATTTTAATGAATGAGAATCCTTACCAACAATTTTGGCTACGCACACTCGTGAACGTAAAAAATATAGGTTTCTTAAAAAGAACTTTGATTATCGATAATAAAATATCTTAACTATGTAATTTGGAATAATAAACTCGGAAAATAATAAATAAATAGATTCAAGTTGCTTTGATGGATAATTTTTCGTGACTGACTTGTCAAATCAAACATTGCCGTTCTCCGACACTACGTAATTCCTAGTTTAAAATTACGTCGGGAACAACAAAAAAATAAAATTTACTGACAAAAAGAGGTCGAAATAGACAACCGTCACAATACCCCGGGGGCCGGGAAAAAAAAAAATCTGAAAGATTTTTTTTAGTAAAATTTCAAATTCAAATCAAATCAAAATAAACCGCATATACATATCGAATTTTAATATTTAATCTGCTAAATGAAAGAACAATCAAAAAAAAAAAAAATAATAATTAAAAGCAAAATGAAAATTAATATTAACATCCTATAGAAGAATTTTTCTCAAAAAACATCCTGTATATATGAAAAAAAAAATACTGATATATTGCATATCAACAAGTTATTTAATAGAAAAAGAAAACAAAACAGACGAGAGAGAAAAAAAAATCCTAAATAATTATCTTAAATTACATGGTTCATGAATGATACAATTTTAAACATGTTCCTGAAATATACAATGTTAATATACATCGTTCAACTCCATCAACGTACATTATAATTACAACATACATTCTCTTTCATACTAGTCTTATTCCAACTACTGGAAATAAAACATCATGCAGTTAGAGTTGCTTATGAGGAATCGTATCCTAAAAAAGTCAACTCAATAGAGTTGAACGCAACGGCAAAAGGCTTTAATAGTTGCCATCCGCTGAAAATATTAATAGCTTATGGCTTCTTTAACGTGTCGCTAAAATCCCGCACGGTGATTACTATAAACAAGTTTCAGTTAAAGACTGAAATAAATATGCCGGAAAGCATATGAAAATAATTCTCACAGGAAAGTGATTCAAGTGTATAAATAATACACATAGGTATGGTTTAGTTTAACGAGTTACCTTAATAAACGCTCGTGCAGAAGGCTTAATTTTACAAGTTGCAAACCGCTTGAAAAAAAAATTGATAACATTTAACAAATTATACTATAAAGTATAATACAGATATTGAAAATAAGAGTTTACACTCCTAGAATTGCAAATATTAAATAAATTACACAATAAGTTAACCTAATACTACGATGATGATAATTAATTATAAGTTTTGACCAACGTCAATGTTAATGGTATAGCCAAACGATAATGAGGTGCATAGAAAAAAAAAATAATACAAAAAGAATCGGCTTATGCTCGCCGTGAGATAATTAGCAATAATTCTGTTTTGTCTTCTTTTAATAATAATGATCGTAGTTCGTCTACAGATTGCGTCGAAGAAAAATTTATATTTCTGATTTTTAATTCATAAATTATTTCAGGTTTATTTAATTGTGAAAAATTCATTGCAAAATCAAAAAAAAAAATGTTAAAGTGAAACAAATTTGTTAATAGTCGTTATGCAGAATAGAGCCTTAAAAATATACGTATTTTCAAGTGATGAAAATGAATAAAAAATGTTATTTAAATAGTGAAATTACTGGGTTATAGAATGTTGTGTCTTCAGAAAATTTCTTCAAGGATATTATAACGAAAGAAACTAAAGAAACTTAAATGTCTGAATAATTTAGCAGTATTTTGATATATTATAGTAGATATATTATAGTAGATACATATATAAATATATTATAGTGAATGTTAATGATTGAAAATGGTAACAAATAAAGTTTTATGCCTGACCTCAATAATAATTATAAAAAAATTATTTTTAATGTTGCAATTCTTCTGTTCCTTTTGTTCCTTCTGTTCCTTCTGTTGCAATTTCTCCTCTCATCTCAATAAGCTACGTTTGAATATTCGGGCGCCAGTATGTAGCGTAGTTTCAATAAAACACAAAATTCTCTCCTGTGTTTATTTTTTCGGTAAAATTTAAAATATACAAAGATGCCTGTAAATACAAACAGAAAAATATAAACAAAATTGAAATAAAAAATAGTCACACAAAATAGAACAGAAATATTAATACAATTAAATTTGATCTGAAAAGAAAAAATAACAATAAAATAAATTTTAATGAATGAGAATCCTTACCAACAATTTTGGCTACGCACACTCGTGAACGTAAAAAATATAGGTTTCTTAAAAAGAACTTTGATTATCGATAATAAAATATCTTAACTATGTAATTTGGAATAATAAACTCGGAAAATAATAAATAAATAGATTCAAGTTGCTTTGATGGATAATTTTTCGTGACTGACTTGTCAAATCAAACATTGCCGTTCTCCGACACTACGTAATTCCTAGTTTAAAATTACGTCGGGAACAACAAAAAAATAAAATTTACTGACAAAAAGAGGTCGAAATAGACAACCGTCACAGTTTTATGAAAAAAGAGAAGTGATTAGCTTTTGTCACACCGTAATACGAAACCGTGATAGAAAAATGTTTATTTAGAAAAATTATAATTTAGGTATACCTAATTTTTAAACAGAAACTCTCGAAGCCAAAAACAAATAAGTAAAAACCAATTGACCAAAAAAAAAAGTTCCGATACCGTAAAAATATATTATTTTTATTTCATAAACAATATTAAGTTGAATGCATAGTTTGTAATTTAATGATCACAGAAACTGGTAGATTTAATGAATAGTGGCATTTGTTTATGTTTTAATTAAAAGAAGTATGAAAGAGCGTGTAGTTTTACTAGCTCAATTTCTTGTTTTTATGGTAAGCACAAAGTCCACGTCTAATACCGCACTCGATGGAAAGTACAGTTCGACATTATCAAAACTACCAACTACCGCCTCTACAACCACAGCCACAAGTAAGCGATTTTTAATATTTTTTACAAAATTATCTAATTTTATTTACAAATTTTGGCCAAATCAGGGGTGTTACGCGGATAACTAGTTATACTGGTGTGGTGTTTAGGAATTCCCTCGTCTTAATTGCGGAGTTCGCGAGCGCGTTGTCGTGGTGGAGCAAAAGGCCTTGGAGTCCCGTTATCAGTTGCT
The DNA here is from genome assembly GCA_923062675.1 of Marasmarcha lunaedactyla. Classification (NCBI taxonomy): domain Eukaryota; kingdom Metazoa; phylum Arthropoda; class Insecta; order Lepidoptera; family Pterophoridae; genus Marasmarcha; species Marasmarcha lunaedactyla. Next base: position 14,424,971 of record OV281339.1, on the reverse strand, counting down.
TGTTGCTCGCAGCAGCAAAAACTTCTGGCAAGCATTTGGTAGTGTACTAATCTGCATTTATGTTACTTTATTTCGTGAAGTCATAAACAAATAATTGCTCGAAAAGGTTCCCGACGCAGATCTAGTTTTCTATGACACATTATAGTTTCATAATGCTGGTAAACAAATTTAGAAGGTCCTTTTTTTGAAAAATGTTGATGTTTCAAATTTAGAATTTGAAACATCAATATTTTTACTTTTAAATTATACATTTCTAAAATAATTTATAACTGGCTAGCATTCTATACATAAATACCTTTTTTCGCAAATCTTTCTGAGAGACCCGGTGTTTACCAAAACTATGGTTTTACACAGACTTGATATGAGTTTTTTAATAAGGTTATAAACATACGTCAGTAAAGAAAGTCAGCCATTTTTACTCCTGTTCTAAGATTAAGTACCTATAGATTTTTTAAAATCTTTATTAAGGACTTGGTACACAAATTTAGAAAAGGGACCATGTGGTCCTTATTAATATAAACAGACATAATCTAAAAACTAGACAATTCAAATTATTATTTCCTAATTATTATTTTGAAATTTTGTTGTTGTAAAGTTCACGTTAAGTACGTGTATATATAAGTTCTTATATATATTTTAATTTTTATAATTATTAACCTCTAGCCTTCAAACCAAACGTGACTAATTTATATAATGCTTTGGCCTTTGCAGAATTAGGTTTACTCGGAATACAGTTGAACACTGCTCGGCACTATGTCTGCAAAAAACACGGTTCGTTGAGCTTCGTTTCGGACACATTCCGATAGAATGAATGCTTATACAATCGATTATACAACATTCTGAACAATTTGGTGATGGAACTTTTTTCATGAGATACGCAAATTTATTTAGTGGAATATGTCCGAATCGAACTCTCATAGCTGTTACTATTGTTTCTCTACCAAAGTCACTTGCTTCAAACCCCGGGAACCGATAGGGTGCGGATCTGATAGTTTTATACCAAATTCCTTTACTCTGAGATATACTTTCAAAATAATTACTCCAAAGTGTAAATACTGCTTCTTTGAATAAGAGAAGGGCATCAGTATAAAACGGTATCACATGTTCGGGAATTCCTCTTTCGATTGCCTCCTTCGCTAAAAGATCTACAGTGTCAGTGCCTTCTAAACCTATGTGTGACGGGATCCACTGAGTAATGACCACTTTGTTTAAAGAAGAAAGTTTTCGAAAAGTCTACAATATTATGGAGAGCACTCCGAGCATCGGAAAAAATTAAAATTTTATCATTATTTATAGTCTCTGCATATTAAAGTGCTTCGGACAGTGCATAAAGCTCAGCGTAACATAGCCGTCAATTTTAAATTTAGCTTTAGTATGTGTCTGAGGATCAAAGACAGCGGCACCGATTCCCGTATCACCTTTGGAACCGTCCGTATATAGTTTATAAAAATTACTGTAGCTATTCATTAACAAATCTTAGCACTTACCTTTTAAAAACTGAGATCCTAAGGCTGTTTTAGAACCCGATACACCATCAATGAAAGGGATTATGTTTTTATCAATATTTATATCATGGACCCAGGTATCCAGGCTAAACATTTCTAAATTTTCGGAAGCAGGTATAGGTATTGATTTCAAAGACTCGTGTAAGACTCAAGTAGCGGCTTTTTCTTTCGACTCCATAACCCGGTTTTACATATTGAGAAGTTATCTGGTCAACTACATTTATATTTTTATTGTTTAGCCTAGATCTACTCTTCAAGAAGAACTTACTCCCGAGAAAATATCTACGTAGGCGGAGAGGCTGAAGGCATAATTCATTTTGCATAAGGCGGACTGGTGTACTTTTGATAAAATTACCGATCACCCGCATACACTGGTTTTGAACCTTGTCGAGTTTGTACAAATGACATTTATTGCTCGAATCATAAAGGAAGTATCCATAATCTAACCGACTTCGTATTACAGATATATACAGTTTTCTTAAATGTTTCTTTATTATATCACCCTGTGCTAGGCCACAACCTTATCATTCTTGTTAGATTTTTGCTATCTGAATATCTGACATGTAACACCCTGAGATTTAGAAAGTTCCAAAGATAATAACAAATCTGTGATCCCACTCCAAGATCATTCAATCTGTTTAATAGCACTGTAATATCCCCATTATTGTATGCACTGATTATATCAACAAAACATCCCAACGTTATTAAATCATTGCCAAAACCTAATTGAATATGTGAAACTAGGCTTACAAGTGCGTCTAGATAGGTACGAGCCTTCCTGAAACCGATCGTATTCTCTGTAAAATAATTTTTAGACTCCAAATACCATTCTAATCTATTCTATTTAAAGTTGTGTGGAAGATTTAACAGGGGCATGGCATTAGGGCTTTTGGACGGACATCAGTACCCAAGTGCGAGGCATTACTCTTTGGTATAGGAACAATTTTAGTAGTTCTCCATTGATGCGGTAAAAAACCAATAGCAAGAAACTTATTATATATAGTAATTAAGAGTAATTTACCATTATCAGGGAAATGTTGTATCGTGGAAAAGGATATACTGTCATCACTAGGAGACGTATCTTTGTTTTTGATGGCAAGGTTTATTTCTTGAAATGTTATGTCTTTTACAAGATGTTCATTTATTGTTGTAAAATTAGGAGGTTTTGGGGACGCATAATCAGGTGCTATATCATGTAAAATGCCTATTCGCTGTAGTTTCGCTGATGAAAGTTCTTGGCTGTTTATGGCCTCTCATCAATCGCATTCGCCGCCACATTTCCGTCAAAGAGATAGAATCTTCAGCACTGCTGCAGAATTCACGCCATTTTGCTCGTTTAGCCTTTCGAATAATTCTCTGCGCGGATGAGATCTTAATTTGAAGAGCAGTTAAGGTATCTGGGGTGGGGTTCTTTCTGAAGGAAGATAATGCAAGTCTTCGTTCAGCAACTGCACGGGAGGTATCTGTATTCCAATATGGTTTGGGTTTAAACTTATGAATTCGCAGCGGATCTTGACATATCTTTATGTATGGAATGTGCATACCTGCAGCAGTATTGATCTCATCTATAAATAGATTATAAGCGTCCTGGGGGTCATCAGATAAAGTAAAGTTAGAGAAGCCGATTTGCAGTGCACCTTTATATTCCTCCCAGTTGGCTTTGTTAAAGTTTCTTCTCCTCTCAAAATTGTGGATAGAATTATATTCTATTATGAATTTGATCATCAGGTGATTTCTGAGCAGACGTACTGTCAGGAGATGATTTTTGGAGTCTGGCATTTACTAATTTGATTCTCGTTGGGCTGCCATCGTTAAGAGTAACATAGTCTTTGTCCAGTATTGTATCAAATAGTTGCAATACCCTGGGATCTGTCCTGATTGACCAGCTTGGATGGTGGCCATTAAAATCACCTGCTATTATGGATTTCTTATTATATAGACTGAATATTATATCCCAATCATTGGCAGTCTTTCGAATAGTTTGTGGGATAAACTGAGATAATATTATCTATATTCATACACTGTAGTATTTTCACATACACTACTTCAACTCCAAGGCTTATATCAAGTGCCTCACTTATTTGATATTTAATTGACGTATGAATGACTATTGCTACGCCTCCATACCCAGCATCGCAATCTTAACGAATAATTTTGTATCCAGTTAAGCTCACTTCATATTCTGGCGCAAGCCATGTCTCACTCAAAATAGCAATATGCATCTCTCTTGTGAGAGCAGTTGTTCCATTTCCATGATTTTCGGTCGAATTCTTTGGCATTTCCATTGTATAATGTTAACACTATGATAGGTTGAACAATCCGTTTTGTATGAATGATTTCAAAAGGGCCACTCAGATAAACAACAAACAATAGAATTAACTATCCAACTGTATACTAACCATCCACAAGCCTTCAATTTTTCATAAAAATTATATTTTTCCATAAAAACAATCTCCTTGATTCTATGTATGAGTTGTCGAAAGTCAAACTTGTTATTGTTCTTTTCCATGTTTTCTGTTTCATTATTTTCTAAATCTAATTTTCTAAATACTTCTCTATTCAATTCAAAAAAATCTTCACCTAAGCTATTTCTTCTTTGATGGCCAACCTGTTTTTGTTTTATTGGCGTATTTTTTTTTATGGATGATCCTTCGATTTACGTGTTTGTTTGTCTTGGTTGTGAATTTATGCCGAAATTTTCGTTCGTTCTGCATATGTAGGACTGCCACTTGATCGATTAGAATTCTTTGGGGGAGTTTGACCTGGTTCTCGACGTCTGTTAGGTATAATGCTATTTGATGGGGAAGGTGGAACGTAAGTAGCTAATGCTTTTTTGTAGGTAAAATTAAATTAGGCCATTAACTCTCATATTCTTTTTTCTTTTAAATATACTGGGCATACCTTTGACAGAGCCATGTGTTGACCTGCACAGTTGACACATCTGAAATTTGTCGTCTCGCGGATAGTAATTATGTTTTGTAATTATGCCCATTTTTCCAGTAGTTAGAGCATTGTGTGATTGGAAATATATTTGGTTGGACCGATAGTTCCACTCCATAAGTATATATGAAGGTACCGAAGGACCTTTGAAGCATAACCTTACACATTCACTGTCTTCAAACTTCCCACTTTCAAAGTTACGTCGTTGTAACCGTTTTACACTTAAAATTGGTGTATTACTATCTAGTTCCTTCATAATCCGTTCTTTACTCAGAGTTTTTTCTATATCCTTCATGATCCCAAACGATACACCGAGTTCAAACGTTTTTTGGCATTTATATTCCTTTTCAATAAAATAATTGGAACACAATAACTTATCAGCACTTTATTCCTCACTATATTGCAGCAAAACCTTATATGAATTTAAATATTTTGTTTTTACAATATCTGATATATTTTCACTTTTAAGTATGCGGGCCAACCCTATTTGTTTAGGTAATTTTTGGTTTTTTGAACTCATGCTTACTTCTATGTATTGTTCTGCGATTCTATTTGTACCCTCTGTAGTAACGCCTCGCGCAATCAACTTGCCTCGTCTTCCCACCTTTGTCCATATTTTTATTCATATTTTTATTCGATTTCTTTTTTCTGCTCTCCTCAGTCCTTCGGAAGTATATTCTGCTCCAAAATGTATATTTCCCGGTAATAAATTATCCAAATAAGACTTCTTGTACTGCATTCTATCTCCACTGCATTGTTTATATCGTTTCCGCGATCATCATCCGACAAAACGTTATCACTATCCATTTTCGGTAGGTATATTTAACATTAGTATTATAGAAAACAGCAACAAGCCGCGCGACTTAAGACGAACCGGTTCCGAACGTTGTATCGCCGCAAGCGCGCATGAGCCAAGAAGTACCTATAGATGGAGCTATGACATGGCCACAGGTGAAACAATAATAGTTTTGAACAGTGTTGCCATATTGGCAACCATGCTCATATTTTTGACGAAAAAACCTTATTCCGACATGGACTAAAATTGCTTATTAATGAACTCCTTACAATTTCTTACTTTTTACCCAACTGCGTAACGCAAAGGAGAGGTAATGTGTTTATCAGTCTATGTATGTTAGTATGTATGTATCTATGTTTGTACTATTGTTGCTCTATTTAGACCAAACGCGTAGGACAATTTTGATTATTGATACGTCATTTGATTTTTCATTTATCATAACAACGTAAAAAGTAGAATTTTAAATAAAAGGCGATAAAGAATATTTTTAATATAAACTTTTAAAATCTATTTTCAGATTTCACTTTCTCTTTTGCTAACAGCATCCTAAAGTATTTTTCCTTTTTAGGAGTTGATAAGCATGAACCCGGCTTTTCTGATACGTCTTCTATATCTATGCTAGGCGTCTGAAACAAACAATTGTAATTGGAGAATATGTTCTAAATTTCAAAGTTTTAATATTTTCCAGACAAATGACTATGCTACAAATAAACTAATAAGTTGATTCATTTTTAAATAATAATAATAGGGACTTATTTTAATTTACATGCAAATGGGCAGGATTGATAAATTGGATTAATCAATGAAATGCTTACCAAACATAGCTTTTTTGATTGAACATTTTGCAATTCTTGTCAGACTAAATCTGTTTTACGTTTAACACCCACAGCTACAGATTTATCAAAGCTTTTCTGAGTCGTTGATGGTTGGATCAATGTTACATAATCTAACATCGGGTTTGCTGTAATTGCAATTTGTAATATTTTTATATTATTAGGTCTTTACCTATGAAATTGCCGTTTTTCACGAAATAAATAAAGCGTGTTTTTTTATATATTTTTTATTTCTATTAATCAAAATAATCACCCATGCAATCAATGCATCTTTGCCAACGCATTGGTAGGTTATTAATGCCTTTCTTGAAGAAATCAGCTGGACGGGAGGCAACAAATTCTTCAAAGGCATTTTGTACTGCCTCTCGGGTATTGAATTTTTTTCCCGCCAAGAAGTTATCCAAATTCTGGAAAAAGTAGAAGTCTGTAGGCGCAAGGTCTGGTGAGTACGGCGGATGACGGAGAACTTCCAACCCCAACTCTTGTAGCTTGGAGACCGTCTGCTGTGCAGTATGAGGTCGCGCGTTGTCGTGCAGGAGCAGTGGAGCCGAACGATTGACCAAAGCTGGTTGGAGACGTGCGAGCTTCTCCATCATTGTGTTCAGTTCTTCACAGTACACATCTGCAGTAATGCTTGTCCCGTTTGGCAAGAAGCTGTGATGAATTACACCCGCGTTAGACCACCGAACAGTGACCATCACTTTTCTAGGGGTAAGTTTTCGTTTAGGGCATTGTTTGGGTGCTGAACCAGGGTCCAACCAACTTGCTGAGCGCTTACGATTGTCAAACAGGATCCATTTCTCGTCACAAGTAACAATGCGGTTCAGAATTCCTTCATTTGTATGCCTGCTGAGCAGTGCAAGGCACGTCTCCACGCGTACTTCGCGCTGGCGGTCAGTGAGTTCGTGGGGTACCCATTTGTCAAGCTTTTTTACCTTGCCAATTTGACGCAAATGGACCAATATTGTTTTGATGCTAACGTCGAAAGCTGCTGCTAATTCAGCCGTGGATTGAGTTTCATCAGCTTCCACAATTGCCTTTAATTCGTCATTGTCGACCAAAGTTTTCGGACGACCACGGGGTTCATTTTTCAGGTCAAAATTTCCAGAACGGAAGCGGGTAAACCAATAACGGGTGGTGCGTTCGTTTGTAGTGTTCGCTCCGTAAACGTCGTTGATGTTGCGTGCCGCTTGCGCCGCTTTGCTGCCACGACGGTACTCATACTCCATAATTACTCGAATTTTTAACTTATCCATGATGACGAAAAATGTTCGAATGCGTTGAAAACAAAACACTAACTATTAAACAAATGACAATTTTAGAAAAAGAATTCCATGTTTGTCTCTAAAATTAATTTGAAATTAGAATTATCAGTCAAAAAAAAAAATATTTCCATTTGAAAAGGCCAGTACGGCAAAACGGCAGTTTCATAGGTAAAGACCTATTATTTAAAAAAAATATAAAATGATCAGTGTTTTAACAATTTTAAAATAACTCTTAGCATAGATGTATGCAAAAATAATTTTATTCATTTCAATTTAAAAAGTTATAATAGTGTTAACTGAAAATTTTAATACTTGTTTAAGTATTTGTTTCGGGTGACTTTTATGCAAAACCAGTCATATAATTATACAATGTAAGCTACTATTTCGACTATCCAAGTTACCTCCTCGGCAGCTCAATTAGTTTTGCACTCGCCCGGAAAGAGAAAGGTTGCGGATTCGAATCCCACTCGAGCTGGGAGGATAGTGGATTTTTCCCAGTGTTTTCTTGGTTACATAAAGCAAAAAGATAGATTGAATCGTGTCCACTTCATTGTGTAAAATATATTTTTAAGTCTAATTCATACTCACTTGGATATCCTTTATAGGTACAGAACATGGTTTTAAATGCTTGTTTTTTGTTTATGTAAGAATGACTCCTCACTAAAATGTACTGAGCAAATTTTGGCGTTTTTAGTTAGTTGCCAATTTTTTTCTGCTGGTAGCGTCAAGCCATTTCTTTTTTATATCAGGAATGGATGGAAACCTGTAGTGTTTTGTATAATGTTTGCTTAGGTATATAACATATTTTAAAACGTATCAGAATTTTAAATCAATTCAAAGGTATTTTTAATTGAAAAATAAAATATTTCTTAAACTGCAGAGTAATTGAAAGTCACGTAATAGCAACACTAGAATTACGAACATTTTTAGGTTATAATCACAAATCATTGAAAAATCGACAACAACGTCTTAAATTTTGATACAAACACACTGAAGTCCAATGACCGATGACCGTAAACATAAGTTATTTTCATTTTATTTGATTATGATTTTTCTTTGACTACTTACGAGTGAAATGTTATTCCATCATTTTTCTTTTCACTACGGCTTTTGCAGCCTAAAATATTACATCCAACCATTGCACTAGCGTTTATAACACTGATTTCACGGAGTCTCTGTCTCAAAAGACTATTTTACTTCGAAAACAAAAAATACAACAAAATTTAAGATATTGTTAGTCAACAAGTCGATCTTGCCAAACAAAAATGTCGGCCACGGTGACAAAGACAAAAAGATATATGTGGCTCTCTTTTTTCTTTAAGCAGAATTAAACCTCTATCCTGCATATCTATATATCTACACATTTCATAGCTCCATAGGTACTTAATCTAAGGTCCTGTTACTATTTGTCTTCTTTTGATCTTAATAAGAATCTGTAGCAGGTATGTTGTATGAACAGCCCACATAGCGTTCAGAATGTTTTAAAATATCGAATGACATGTAATCGCTGGCAAGTGACGCCTGACCGTTACGTAGTTTGAAAAATTAAAAAAACATTGTGGTGTTTATTTTTTTACGTTTCAGAAAACACACAATTTTTTTTTGTTAACTCTAGGATATGCATTGATGATACTATGCGAAGATTTACAGCTTTAAAGCAATTAATTAATTAACTAATATTTTTCAAGTGCGGCCCGTTGCATCTTACGGGTATGAAGTTCGTTGTAAAATGCAGCCTGTAACCTTTGATTGTGACAAGACAGGCCGCACGATGTCCAGGTAAACAAATCTTTGTTTGCTCTCTCGTTAAATTGTAAACCGTCAGAATCTCAAATCTCAATCAAGCTTTTTACTTAATTCGCATGGAAAGTTTGAAGAACACTTGTAATCTCCTTTATTTATGATATCGCTGTCATAGCCATATTATTTTGGAATTTTTTGGGAAGTAACAGTGCTTCCAATCATACTTGTAGAGTATTTCATTTTCATAAACCTAGTACTTGCATTCATTATAAGAAGAATTACTTTTTGGGCACACAAAAAACAATATTCTATATAAATTTATGCATTTTTGTATGTCCTTTCGAAATGTTATGTTTATTATCTCTGCAACTTTTTGTAAGCTTTTTATTTATAATATTTAAATAAATTTTTTTATGTTATAATGTAACTGTTGGGCTCCCAAAGATAAGTAAATAAATAAATAAATAAGTACGAACCCACAGACCATACAGAAAGCTTGAGTTAAGGTAAAAATAACTTAATACCAAATAAAGATCCTAGAATCCATAGTTTGGTTCATTAATCAACTGCGGTGAAACGTAAAAGGATTATTGTCTCATAAATTCACATCGGTTCAAACGGCTTCATGTGTTCTAATAATGTGAAAATTCTATACTAAAAAATTATACAAAAACTAAGTGGCACTTCAAAGCAATTCTATATAGTTTTGCCCATGGTTATCAATTATCAATATGAGGGTTATAAAAAAGTGATATCATAAATATTTTTACCTTTTTATTTTGTTTGCAATAGATTGGCAAGCTCGTCGGACGCTCGGACCTCACAAATCAGGTTCTACTTATAACTTTAAGTCATTGGACACGATACGCCTTGTTCCGTCCTGCCCATCATTGCATCATTTCCTCATTTTCTCAGTTTAAGTATTGTAAAGTTTTATAAATGTTTATGTGAGTACCAGATCCGTAGTTCAAGAACGTCTTGTACGAATGTCACATTTCTTTCGCTATTTTAATACAATCAATCAAACTCATAAAGTTCCTTGTTTCAGATTTTACTACGATTCCAAATTACAAGGTTGTGAACAATTGAATGTGACAAATTGCAAAAACAATCTCAATCAATTTACAAATAAACATGATTGTGAAGAAAGTTGCAAAGGTAGAATCTTAATATTTAATTTGTACCTATGGCATTTCAAAAGTTTGTAACCTAGTATACCATGACATTTTTGATCGTGTATCGGTAATTCTTGAGTGATTACGGTTTCTCACACTTTAACGCTAGCAGAATTTTTACTTTAAAAAAAAATTTTGGGAATTTAACATTAAATACTTAATATACAGGGTTTAATACCCCGTAAATTTATGGAGACCGTTAGAAAGTTTAGGAACCACTTTTGTATGCTAATATAAAAATGAGTGGCAGAGTTCAAACGTGGCCGATAAAGTATTGAAAGATTAACCATGTAGCTGTCGGCCACTGTTGTCTACTACCGAAGAGAATATTTAAAAAATGTGTAATTTGTTCGAGTCAACTGCTGACCAGCAATTCCACTAGCGAAAACTGACCAGCTTGACATCCCAAATGAATGACCGCACGACATGCTCTCGGTTGTTTGCAGTCTGTCAACAATTACTCAAGACTTTTCTGAGTTGTTTGTGGATAACCCACCGTTACATCTTAAGTTAACACGTTCGGACGCGGTAACGGCTATAACCGTGATAATGATTTAGCTAAACAGACAGTACGGTTATGCCCATATTTTTTGAAACCATTATAAATAACAGTACGGCTACAGCAGCAAATTTTCTATAATAGTTCTATATAAAATGTTTTGTACTAGCACTCTGTGTAGATTTGCCTTGGCTGTACTGTCAAAATATGATACATTTAGTCCAGTTTTTGAATGAGTGTTGCACACACAAACACACGAGAAAGTGCTGACACTGACACCACTGCTATAGCCGTAATGTACCTATACAAATTTTTTTGACCTGTGAATGAGTGTCGCGCCGACAACCACTTAAGTGCCGCATCATTTTGTTGTATTTGCCGAAAAAAAATTGTTGCGCCTTTATGACGACGCTCATGTCGCGCAGCTTTTGGAGGAAGCATCTACACAAGAGAGCTTAGAACATGATCCATTTTGTGATAATGAAGGTGAATATGGTTCAGGCAAGAATTTTGAACCAACGTATAGTGAATTATCGAGCTCTAACGACGAAATTCTCAAAGTTCCCATTTTGAGTTATGTCCTTCCTAGCTTCGCTAAACGTAAATTTAGCAGCTCTAGTGTTGGTATAGATGTTGAAACACAGTCAATATTATCTGTTAATGGCAACAAAATGACATTCACAAATTAGTTGAGCAAGTACAGTCATACCCGTACTACGGTTATAGCCGTGGTAGCCAATCACAAACGTACTATTGGTATGCTCTACGCCAGTACTGCTTGATCCATATATCTAATTTGTATGAAATTTTTCACTGCCATTCTGCAAACCCAAAAAATTACATACCGCCTCCGACCGTGTTAAGAGATTTGCGATTATGGATGAAACCTGGATCTATCATCGTAGTCCAGAGACAAAAAAAATAACTTAATAAAGCGTAAAGCGGGTTTGTCGGTCAAAAAGTGACGGCATCAGTTTTTTTGGATACGGAGGGTGTAGTAAAGGTAACATGTTTAGTAAATGATCAGAAACTGGACCTATTATTGCAACGTCCTGTAATGTTAACATGAATCAATAAAAGAAAAACATCTTGGACTATTAAGGTTGTGCTAAATTTTTTAAAATAAAAGATAGCAATTAGAAAAAGTAGCCTTGGAAAAATGCGGGTCTATGGAATTCGTGCTGAACTTGGAGGAGAATATGTTAGTAAAGTTAATAATATAATATAATAATAAATTTTATGTTAATAAAGGCTACGTACTTTTCAAATGCCATTTATATTTAGCGCTCAGTAATAAATACCTCCCTATATTTTGTTACTAATATTATCCAGTTGGCAACTTTTTATAACCATTACAACAATTAGGCAGTCACGGGCTAAGTTGCTTGACTGACTTGATAGTGTCACAGCTATACTTTGTGGCGTACACGTTAAATCATTAACTATTCAATATAATATAATATAATATTCAATATAATAGGTCTTTACCTATGAAACTGCCGTTTTGCCGTACTGGCCATTTCAAATGAAAAAAAATTTTTTTTTTGACTAATAATTCTAATTTCAAATTAATTTTATATGACAAACATGGAATTCTTCTTCTTAAATCGTCATTTGTTTAATAGTTAGTGTTTTGTTTTCAACGCATTCGAACATTTTTCGTCATCATGGATAAGTTAAAAATTCTAGTAATTATGGAGTATGAGTACCGTCGTGGCAGCAAAGCGGCACAAGCGGCACGCAACATCAACGACGTTTACGGAGCGAACACTACAAACGAACGCACCACCCGTTATTGGTTTACCCGCTTCCGTTCTGGAAATTTTGACCTGAAAAATGAACCCCGTGGTCGTCCGAAAACTTTGGTCGACAATGACGAATTAAAGGCAATCGTGGAAGCTGATAAAACTCAATCCACGGCTGAATTAGCAGCAGCTTTCGACGTTAGCATCAAAACAATATTGGTCCATTTACGTCAAATTGGCAAGGTAAAAAAGCTTGACAAATGGGTACCCCACGAACTCAATGACCACCAGCGCGAAGTACGCGTGGAGACGTGCCTTGCACTGCTCAGCAGGCATACAAATGAAGGAATTCTGAACCGCATTGTTACTTGTGACGAGAAATGGATCCTGTTTGACAATCGTAAGCGCTCAGCAAGTTGGTTGGACCCTGGTTCAGCATCCAAACAATGCCCTAAACGAAAACTTACCCCTAGAAAAGTGATGGTCACTGTTTGGTGGTCTAACGCGGGTGTAATTCATCACAGCTTCTTGCCAAACGGGACAAGCATTACTGCAGATGTGTGCTGTGAAGAACTGAACACAATGATGGAGAAGAATTTAGATAACTTCTTGGCGGGAAAAAAATTCAATAACCGAGAGGCAGTACAAAATGCCTTTGAAGATTTTGATGCCTCCCGTCCAGCTGATTTCTTCAAGAAAGGCATCAGTAAGCTACCAATGCGTTGGCAAAGATGCATTGATTGCATGGGTGATTATTTTGATTAATAGAAATAAAAAATATATAAAAATATTACGCTTCATTTATTTCGTGAAAAACGGCAATTTCATAGGTAAAGACCTAATATATATATATATATATATATATATATATATATATATATTATATATATATAGTTTCTTAAACTTGTAGCCACAGCTTCAGGATTTATCGAGAAATTTCTTGCGTAAATAGTGGCAATTTTTCTATTGTTCCTAAAAAGATGCCTTTATATATGTCGTGGCCATATCGTAGAATTGGCCACATCATGAAATATTTCATTTCATGAAAGTTACTATTTCATATGTCGTGGCCAAATCATAGAACATTTGAATATAGTGATCATTTCATGCAATGCTCGACTAGATTTTGAAAAAATATATCAATAACGACCGGGAATGTTGCCAAAATTTTCAAACCCCTTATCAGCTTACAGGATTCATGATATAATTACGCTTAACGCGGATGTTGCTTGTCGGCTTCAACCTGAATTTGGCCATTGCAATCGTTATGTGCCCATGTAAGTTTATAATTTCCTCCTCTAATAATAAGATGCATAATGTTCCTAATGCGATACTTAGAGGTTCGTTACAAATTTTAGCAATAAAAAATAATATCTACGTTGAATTAGTCATACAACATGTTGATTGTATTTAAAACTACCATTCACCGATCATCGAAGAATGTTTCTAGTTCCGTAAACCTATTGACTAAGTGAAACTTACACGTATAATTACAGATTTTCAATGATATTTTTTACTTTTATTTGAAGTATGATGGACTCGAAGGACGATGTCAACGGTTGGTATGCGTTTGTAATTGTGGATAACATAAAGCATGCTAATAAGTTAATTCTTGATTTTAGTAAGATACATCATCGTCTTGTTGCTATGCATGCCATTTCAAATAAAGATCAAAATTTAACAATTAACAAAAAGTAATTTTTTTAGGTTCTACTTTGATATGAATGAGCGTCTGTGTAAGGGGTTTTCATGGAGCGGCTGTGGGGGTAATCCAAACAAGTTTGAAAAAAAAGAAGACTGTGCCTATGCATGTGCGAATGTAATAAATCGGGACTTAGAATAAAATATCTAAATATTTATACACTACGATTTAACATTTTAGGAAAAAAACAATGTTTAATTTGTTTAATAATTTAATGTGATTTTGTTTATAGAGATTGTTTGGGTGCTATAAATTAAAACTTTTCGTTCTCAATAATAATATTTGTTTTGAAATTCTTGTGAAACTGCTATTATTGATACAAAAATTCGTCTTTCATATATGTCGGTAAACTTAAAATCCTTCTACTCGTAGTTCAGGTTTATAGAGAGCTTAAGAATGGAGGAGAGTAGTACTACTTTAATTAAATATAGTTTGCAGATTATAAAATTTAAATTAAGTAAGAGAGGCTTTAACAATAAAGTCTATAGCCTCTAGCATATGTCTAGAAAGTGTTGTAGAAATTGTTAAAACCTGGTGCAAAAAAACAGTTCGTAATTTTCATCAGCACTAAGTTGCTAGTTCATTCAAAAGAAAGACAGCTATAGCATGGTGATTATAATAAATCAATCTTTAAAATTTAAGGAATGTAAAGATATAGTGAGCCTTTCTGTTTGAACGAACTATAGAAATAGTCTGTATGTAGTTGGCATACTGTATTATTGTTTTTGTTTACAGACCACCCAAATCTCCGTTTGACAATTTTGAGATAGTTTTAGAAGAACCGTTAGATAAATAATATAGAAAAAATAAGAAAATTGGTCATTGGGATTTTAAAATTGAGTTATTACTGGTAGAAGAGTTAAACTCACATTAAAAGTTAATATATATATTTAAATGTGACAATCTCACTAGTTAACCTGTTCATAGAGCCCACGACAATAAGAGATAATCTATAATATGATGTAACTCCAGTGAGCTCATCAATAATAAATAAAGTAAGCTCTGATCATGGTGGTCAACTTGATTCATTCAAGTACCAGAAGGAAGAACAGGTAATAAGAATATTATGGTCGTTCCAGTCAGTAATAAACGATGGCTTAGGGATCATATAATTAATAATATGCCCAATATACCCCAAAATACTAATGTAAATGATCTTATGATCATTTACTACAATAATGGTTTCTTAGATTCTTTAATAAACGAACAACAAAACCAGGTGTTCCTTCCAAAAAAAAATCTCTTTAAACCATTCAGTGATGGAGTGCTTTCTACTCATATGTATATACCGTATACACTCTCCCCTATTCACCCTACCAACAACATAATGGAAAAGTCCAAAAAGAAAAATAAGTGCCGACTGCGGATGCACTCCCTCTCCCTAAAGGTACACTTCTCTAACATCCGAGGAGTGCACTCAAATCTCCACGATGTCCACCACCACCTTGAGACGACTTAGAGGCCTCACTTATTTTTTCTGACTGGCATATCTGCATTACCCAGGCTATATCCTGGAGACCAAATTTCACCCCAATACGGGCGTGTGCGTGTATGTCAGAGACGAGATCTGTTGTCGGCGTCTCCGATACTTGGAAGTTCCAGCTTTTTCTGTTTTATGAGTCTATGTAGATACTGACCTGGACCGAATCGTATACGCTAGTATTTACCGATCACACACGGGAGCTCAGGAGACAACTCGACTTATTGAATATCTTAGTGATACTGCAGGTAAGGTCCAACGACGCTATCCCTCTGCGCAGTTGGTGTTCCTTGGGGACTTTAATGCCCACTATGGAGAGTGGCTGTACCCGTTCAAGGACACCGACCACGCTGGCAGAGAAACCTATCGGTTCGCAGTAACTCATGGTCTCTCCCAGCTCGTCCACGAACCAACGCGCATTCCTGACGTTGTTGACCATACTGCGTATTGCTTGGACCTTCTGCTGACAACCGATCCAGACAGATACTCAGTGTCCGTATCTCGGCCATTAGGGACATCCGACCACTGTCTGGTGAAATCTGTGTCGCAATACTCGCCAACCGATACCAGCCCAAAAGGCAATAGGCGAGTATGGCGGTTCAAGTCAGCAGATTGGGATGAGATGCGTCACTTTTTCGCCTCTTATCCT
This sequence comes from Marasmarcha lunaedactyla, assembly GCA_923062675.1. Classification (NCBI taxonomy): domain Eukaryota; kingdom Metazoa; phylum Arthropoda; class Insecta; order Lepidoptera; family Pterophoridae; genus Marasmarcha; species Marasmarcha lunaedactyla. Next base: position 14,408,639 of record OV281339.1, on the reverse strand, counting down.
TGGCAGCAAGCTTGCTTTACTTCCGATGATCCATCATGCTGTGCTGATGCTGTCTCCAGCGTGATATGTCAAGGTATGGAGTACTTTATACCATTTTCTGATGAATCCCTGGAGTCCAAAGCCCGCCCATGGTTTAATGCTAAGCGTAAGCATGCAGCATAGCAAGCCTGGGCTAGCGCTCGCAGAAGCAAAGCTATGAATCTCCCAGCTAAGAAGCAGGCGTACAATGCTGCTGCCAAGTCCTGCAAAAGACTGATCAGAAGCGCTCGTTTCAACCACATTGGCCGTATCGGGGACAAGTTAGCATATTATCCCACGGGGAGTAAAGCTTTCTGGTCCCTTGCCAAGTCGGTTGAGACGAACTTCTGTCGCCCATCACTGCCACCACTGCAAAGGCCTGACGGGTCTTTGGCCCACAGCGCAAAAGAGAAGGCAGATTTGTTCGCAAATCTCTTCGCGGAATGTTCACGTCTAGATTCCAAAGGTAAAAGCCCACCCACGTTACCCCCATTCGGCCCCAAGATGGAGGCCGTCCAAATTCACCAGAAAGAGGTACTCAAATGCTTACTAAATCTAGACGTGAACAAAGCCAGTAGTCCGGATGGCATTCCCGCAGTGGTTCTAAAGCACTGTGCAGCCGAGTTGTCTCCTGTTTTGACACCCCTATATCGACTCTTTCTGACTGGAAAAGTTCCAAAATCATGGAAGTTTGCAAACGTACAGCCCGTACCAAAAAAGGGCAGTCGAACCGACCCAGTCAACTATAGACCTATTGCAATCACTTTCATAATTTGCAAAATTATGGAACGTGTATTGAACCATCGTCTCCTGACGTACCTAGAGACCAATGAGCTCCTCAGTGACAACCAGTATGGTTTCTGCGGAGGACGCTCAACAGGAAACCTTCAAGTGTACGTCACGCATCTATGGAGCATGGCCTTGGAAGGGCACGGAGAGGCAATAGCCGTATCCTTAGATATCTCCAAGGCCTTTGACCGGGTATGGCACGAAGCCCTCTTGAGCAAGCTTCCTGCGTATGGCATACCATCTGGATTCTGCGACTGGATTTCTGATTTCCTGAGGAAACGGTCGATTCGAGTTGTAGTCGATGGCTTCTCATCGAAAACGAAAGAATATTGATAAGATATTGATAATCGAAAAGATATTGAAAGATATCGCTTCATAATATTTTGTGTAACAGTAATTTGACACATAAGGGTTCTTACAAATGTACGGCACTGTATGCTGGTAAATTATAGCTTGCCGGATCGTTTGTATATCCTACAAAAAAGTGCTTAGTAGTTCAAGTGCTCCACTCGAAGCACGCACAGATGTGACAAATCACTTCGTGTAAGGTGTTACTCCATCCAAATTACAACATCTTCCCAGTAGACTTTAGGCAGTGAACTTTCTGAAAGCAATATACCAAACTTTGTCCATAATGGAACCACTAATAAGTTCTGCTATACCATTTTGTTGCGGTACTGAACACTCATTTGATGTAATTTACCTTTAAAAATAGTTTTCGTCCGGGCTCACTTGACTCGGGGAGTTTGCAAAAATCTAATAATTTACCCTAGCGTCTGAGTTTGTCTATTTTCCATAGCTGAAGTTTGAGCTATTTATTCGAACCTGTGTAGTTTTTATACTCCTTCAGCATGCGTACACATAGCAGTAAATCTTCATATTGTTGTGTCTTATAATAAATCACGCCGCAGGCTCTTTTTAATTTATTTATTTGTTAAACATACATTCATATTTCATATGTAAATACTTACACCTAATTATTAGTAAGCGATTACAAAAAAGTTCATGAAATAACAAAGTTATGTTTAATATACTTCACTTATGTAAAACACTACACACTAGGCTTCAGTGCTTCTCAAAAATACGAAATAAGATTGTGTGGCCTTCACTCTCTGAACATTAAAGCTCATCTATCTCAGATGTGTGGAAATTGAAAACTGCGACACGCTACAATCTCCAACGCTCATTTTTAGGATTAAGGTTAGTGACCTTACTATGCAATTCAAGAACAACTATTAAACATTAATCAAATCAAATACAGGGTGTTTTTTTATTAGAGCATAATCCTTTAAGGGGTTATAGTACAGGTCATTTACAACATTTTTTTGTATGGACACCCATATGCGAAAGTGAACCACATTATTAAGATATTTTAATTTTAGTGTTTATTTGAAAAAATCATAGGTGGTAACTTTAAATCTAAAGATGAAAATAAAAATTCATATGATATTTACTTGATATCTTTTTTTTATTTAGTAGGGCCTAGTTACATGTCCAGAGCATAAAATGTACAATAACAACGTTTTTTAACGCTCACAAATTCAAGAACAAAGAAAAAATTTATTAGTGTTTCACGCAAATTTGCCCCTTTAACATAAAAAATCACTATAACATTTGTTGTGCATATTGTAAAAAAACATCTGCATTTCCTAAGCTTTTTAATGAGGTATACAACTTAGTACAACTAAGTAACAAACTACAACAAGTGTTCAAACACCAAAGATATCACACAAACAATGGAGCAGGGAGCAGGTAAAAGAAATTAAAGATTTGTAAGTTCCCTTTTAACCTGAATAAAAACCAACGTAGTCATGTTGAAAATGAAAGTAAATATTCATTAAAAAAAATAAAATATCATAACTAATTTTCAAAATGACTACCTTTGTTTCTCACTCAAACTCGCATCCTTTTCCTTAATTCCGATTTCACCACTCGTGCGTGAGCTTAAATTTAGTTTCATTTGGTCAGCTGCAGTAATTGTTTTTCTGAAAACGGCTGACTGTTTTAGTAAACTGAAGATTTCATATTCCATACGTAATAATCCATGGGAGTCAAATCTGGGTTTCTTGCTGGCTATGGTATTGGTCCTCCTCGTCCGATCTAGCCAATTTCTGATTTGGCGCCTGTAATGTGCTGGGTATCCATCGTGTTGGAATGTCATTGCTCACAAGGTCGCCAATGGTATGTCTTCTAATAAATCAAATAAAGTATTTCGTAAAAAATCTTCATAATGTTCCCCATTCAAAGTCTGGGGCAGGAAATGAGGACCAATCAAATTATTATTAATGATTCCCATCCACACATTTACTGATATCCTTCTCTGAGATCCTTTAGGCCGCTTTAATTTTGGGTTTTAGACTACTTTTTCTTCCTATTAATGAGCATTATGGTAGTTGGCTATTCAATTTTGATCAAATTTAGACTCGTCTGTCCATAAAATATTTTTCAAATAATTTGGGTCTTCAATGTCACAATTTAGAAGAAATCTGCAAAATGTACTCTTCTCATAGGATCGCATTCTTCGAGTACTTGGACTGGAGTGTAGTGGTACGGATGACGTCCAGGTTTTTTGTTTAAAAACCAGCCACTCTACAATTCTTGTAGAGGTAGTGGGATTTCGTTGGAAAAAAGGAGGATTTATTCTTTGGTATCGGCAAGGTACAAACGCGGTCTGCCCACGTCATCTAATGAAAAATAAACATCTTATCTTAATAAATAGCTTAACAGCGAGCAGAAGTATTATTATTGAAATAAGGAATATTCCTAGCTAAACTTTAACAAACACAAAACAATTTTCAAAGGTAATCTCTAATTTACACAAGTTTTTTAACCATCATTTTAAATGCTTTGTTATCCTTCAGCTATCAATTCTAGGATAAACTTTGACTTTTATTTAGCCTTACTGGGCTTATTACTATTTGGTAATAAAGTAGCATTTTAACAGTACGGCAGTTTATAAAACCCGTCCAGTTGAAATAAATTGAGGATGAGATACCTCATCGTCTTTGAAAGCTTCCAGTCTCAAGTGCTCTTTGATAAACTCGAGAGAAGACGCCACATAGGGTAAGCGACGATTGGGGTTGCAAGTGATATTCGCGCTGGGCAGCTAAAGCATTGCCTCTAGCTATGCCATACGTAAACAGAATATCAGCATATTCTTCATTGGTGAAATCTCGTTGTTGTCTTCCAGCCATAGTCCTTAGTACACGCCAAATCTTCGGATGAGCACACACGGTAACCAGTTCGATAGCCAAGTCGTCAGAAGGGCAATCAATCACCGAACAGTCACAAACCGGATCGTCGTAAGAAGAAAAACAAAACTGCAGATAGCACCCGAGTAGCATCCGAACGCAACGAATTACAGGAACGGACTAAATTTACATGCATTAGTATATAAGGGCTTAGTAACCAAAGGCCACACTCTCCAGTCTCAGTTCTGCTTGAAGAAATTTTTATTACAAATAAGCAGTGCTTTTGTATATTATTTATAAGCTTTATTATGTATTTCATACTGTAGTTAAAAAAACGGTAACATAAAATAAATTAATAAATAAAATCAGTTGCGCAGCTTACAGAAACCAAACCCACTATTTGCGTGAGGAAACATTTTGGTGGACGAGAAAATATTTCATCAATCTTTTTTTCTATTTTACTAACGAATAAAGTAAGTAGTTATTTCTTTTGAGGATAATTTTCAACAAAGCGCAGGGAAGTTAGGTATGAATATCGTCATATTTAAGTGACAGAAATAAAATAAAAGTTGGTTTAGTTCATTTCATTTCTGTGTCATTTTATTCATGTAATTTTAGAGGGAATAACTAATAGTGTTACCACAGTATATAGTACAAACATGCATGTTTTCAAATCGATTGCTATTGCCACCGCAGCCGCTGTAGGAAAATCCCTTACACGTACGCTCGTTGACGTCGAAGTAAAACCTAGACAACAAAAAAGCAATTTAAATTGTTTTTACTATTACTTGAAACTTACTTTTTTAAATGTAATTAATTAAGTGGATTTATCTACATAGTTTATTTCGTTTGTAAAACTGTATAAATGGCAGTCATGGCCGCAAAAATGAGGTAGTGTTCTAAATTAGGTTAAGTTAAACGCGTGTTTCTGAGTCTGTCCGAGGCGTTGCAAACTTTCTGAGTTTTATATTATATAAAAGTTCGATATTAGTGTATTTTTTTGTTGTTTAAAAGCTGAATAAATCAAGAGCGTATGAGGTATGTACGTTCATTATGCTGCATTTGAAGAATCATGTTGTCAAAAAATTCCTTCTATTAAAGTACAATAAATCCAAATACAATTTAAAAAAAAACGTTTACTGAGTATGGAGAATCTGGACCATCGTATGCCATGGTTAGAAGATGAGCACGATTATTTTAACAGGGTATCAAAAGCCCTTCGAAGACTATGCCCGCTTTGGAAACCTAAACACCATCACCATAGACAAAAACATCGCCAAAATAAAAAAGATTGCAAAAAACCATTGCAAAAAAATATAATAGCTAACTTAGGAGTTTGGCATTAGCAATGTGTATCGGCACGACTATTGACATATGATTAAAATTAGCGCCCATTTTAAATGCCAAAAATGCTCAAGGCGCTTGACAAACAGGGTTTATTTGAGCCTTCACAAGAGTTTTTGTGAGAGACCTGTTCAAAGACAATTTAGGCGAAATGCGTACTTTTTTTTTCAACCAAGCATTTCGTGACACGAGCTTTGAAAAAATAAATCATCCACCCTATGACCTGGCCAGAGCTGGCTCCCAGGGACTATTTTCTATTTAAAATTTTTAAGAAAGACCTTCGTGGACGGACATATGGGAGCTATGAACAAATACAAGAGCCAGATACAAGCCTTTTACAAACAGTGTGAAAAATGCACTTAACATGGATGGATTTTTAGTTCATCTTTTAATATCCTAGGCTAAGAACTGTTCAGTCTTCCCTCGTTTGCTTGTTGCTGTACCTACATAGTGGTATATACACTTTTTCAATCCAGTCAATTTTATGAATTTTATATTCATTGTTACTCATAGAGAATTTTATTTATTAACTATTAAATTAAAGTAATGATTGTATAACTCGAAGTGATAGGGGCTACAATTTGCAAATTAATACATAAAAATTTAACTTACGATGGAACATAATTGTTACAGCTCCCGAACTCTGGTTGAAGCCGACAGCGCACCTCTGAATTGTATGAATATAATTCCTTAAAAGCGAAATCTGCAATAAATTTAGAATTTAAAATAATAAGCTAGCAAAGCTGAGCTTCAAAGGTTTTTGATCCACGGACCTAGTTATTTTTCGATACATCGTAGTTTGGTAGGTGATGTTGGTGATAAATCATAAATCAGTTGATATTATAGTTTATAAAATCGTGTTAAGTGTTAATAAATGGAGTGTATCTGCTAGTAGATAGTTGTATATAATGAAATGTGAATTTCAATTACAAAGAGGTAACTAAGTTAAGAAATACGTGAAATGTGGATACAAAATGTATATAAAAAAAATCTTCAGAGCTTTGTCGTATCGATAGTGAATTAAGCACCGCTGGAGAGACTAAAGTATAACCCAGGTCTTGATCGATATAGCTAGGCATGGCTTGTTATAGCTAATCATGCCTAGTTATAGCTAGGCATGGCTTGTTATAGCTAATCATGCCTAGTTATAGCTAGGCATGGCTGAAGCCATGGTGCGGAATCCGGCTTGTTCAGAAGGCTGGAAATAAGCAAACCTACGTACGAGACGATTCCTAATGATTCTCGAAAACAGTACACATGGCTGATATGGGTCTAAAGTTATTCAAAACGGTTTTATTGCCCTTTCTGAAGAGCAGAATTACTATATTCCTGTGCCATGAGGCGTTTTTCCCTCGGTGAAGCCGGAAGTGATTAGCTCCTGAAGGATATGAAGCACAGGGCTGCCACCCGTTTTCAGATGCTCAGCTGTCATCTGTCACCGAACAACTCGCTGCTCTAAAGTTTGAAAGCCATACTAATTTCGTTAAGGCTGACGTCCGGCATATCTTCGGTATAGTGTCGGGTTGATTTGTCTTTAGAATCTCTAATCGTAGCCACAAGTGCCTGTGTTGACATGTTTAACTGAACGTAGAACTTCTCGACTTCTCTCAGAATCTCGGTTTTGGACGTTACGACCTTGCCTTCATCGGTTTTCAGCCTCGTCAGTTGGCTCTGCCCCAAAGACTAACCTTTTACAAATAATTTGGAGCGTTTGTTTCGCTCGCTAACGTTACTCTGTTACACGATACCTTTGTGTTACAGCAGCGTATGTCGCGAGTCAAAGACTTGTAATTCTGCTTGTTTAGCTGCCTAAACTGACAGGCACCTCCCGACTACTGTAAAACCAATCTACGCCTTTCTTCCATGAGATTGAGGGTTAAGTCTAAGACTTTCTAGGTTCCTATTGTTTGGCGGGGTTTAAAAAACTTGGACTAAATGGTATGGACAGTTTTCACAAACCTGTTAGAATACTAGTCCACATCGCGCATGTTTTCGAAGCAGTTTCATAATTTGAGCTGGATGATTTACGCAATTTGAATATAGACTGGTGCAGAACGGAGCGTTACACACTTCATCAGTTGCGATCATTCTAACTTTGGATACAGATTCAATATCAGTCGGTATTCACTTCCGATTTTGACTGCGTCACAGAGATATCATTGAAAATCTGCTTTCGTCTTAAGATTACCAAACATATCTTGTTCATAAAAGTCTTCAAGTCATAAAAATCTTAGAAAATCATTGCACGAAAATATTTTTGACGCAGATCCATTTTTTTAATGACTCACAATTGTTTCATATTTATGTTGAATAAAATTTCAGAAAATAAAAATTTTGATCATTTATATTTTATTTACTCGGCAGCGTTCCATACATAAAACATTTTTTTGCATAACTTTCTAAATAGCCTGGTATAGTTCTGTGAGGTTGACCAATTAAATAAAACACTAACTAAATTGCGGAAAACGCATGGAGCTAATTTCTTGTATAACTAGTGTCAGCGCTGCAATAGAAAAGGCGCCTGAGGCACCCCTAGGCGAGAGCTTTTATTTTGTTGGTCATGCTTAAAAAATTCTCACCTCTGCATTGTTTATTGCAGGACTTTTTATCTTTAAATTGATTCAAATTGTTTGGACAGCTTGAAACCAATGTTCGTACGCAGCTTCCTAATTTAACGTCGAAACTAAACCTGTAACAAAAAATAAAAGTTCCTTATTTGTTGTCCTGAACACATAAAAATTATCTTTGTTGTTTGTAATTCGTTCTAAATAAAAAATAATTCGTAAATAAGTTCCTAATTTGTTGTTTGTACAGTCCAGGTAACGAAAGGATTTGCATGGAAATGATTTACAAAAATGTCGTATTTTAAAATCTTTTGTAATGTTTTAGGCCACTTACTTTTGTTCCAAAATGCCTTTGCCGTTACAATCATAATGAAGTGGCTGTAGCTTACACCATACTACCCACCCGTATTTACTGACAGGGGTTACTGGAAAAAGAAGTATATTGAAATAAATGCAATATCATAAATCCCTATAAAAAATAAATAAATCCCCAGACAATCACACCAACTGTATGTTTTCGATGACTATACAGCGAACTGGGGGGAACCCAGAATAAACATACATATATAAATATCAACAACGATGACCCGAGAATAAATATTATGTTTATCATACAAATGAATGCCCTGGCCAGGACAGGAACCTTGCACCTACGGCGTATGAGGCAGGGCTAATAACCACTACGCTAAAAAATCATATCGGCAAATCATACTCGAAAACATAACACCCCATATTTTATGGCACCGCTCGATAGGATTAATCAGACTTGATACTGTTATCACAAATTTATAAATATTATCTTATATATTATTAATTACGTAACGTTATCATATCTTAACTTTACATGTTATGTTTTAACTGAGCTGAGAATCATTTTTACTGTACTTGGTGTGAATATTGGTATCCACACTGCGGGGAAGTGGACTGTATTAAAATAGGTTGCTGGTAACTGAAAAATCTTAAATCATTATTAAATTGAAATACTCTCTCGGCACGACTAATGACTAACTTATACGCTTTTCTGCGGTGAATCCAGGCAGAGATTTCCTTGTTCCGAAAACCAGCTCAGATAACTTACAAGTCTTTTTGAATCACAATGATTGTCCAAGGTTATTTCTTGTAATAAGACATATTTTAAGGGAGCGGCCGGCGCACGTGCAATAATGCTTGCAATGCGAAAAACTGATGCTCATGACACTGACATTTGTCACAAGTGCGGAAAAGTTTATGCCGGTCAGTTTGTAGCCACTAATCCACCATCATTCAACCAGAAAGTAACCAAAATGTGGTTTAGCGCGCCTAGTACTGCGATGAGAGTGTAATTAAACTATGAACTGAGAGTAATGTGGAATATTTAGAAACTGCTAAACCAGTCATATTTTCATAGGTGGCCAATGAGCACGCGATCCACCTGATTGTAAGTGCATCCGCACTCATGGACGTCATTATTCGTAGCTATTTCATTTATTGATACTAATTGCGATTATTATATCGACTAATGAAGCGTTGCCAACCGTATGGTTCAACTGAAATTGACTTTGTTTCAGCGATTGTACTGGCTTTAACCGTCTTCTCTTTAACCGCCCCAGACGAAATCTAAACAAACAACCTTTACTACCTCCGAATCAAAATGTTTTCTCTCTTCAGTTATGGGCCTTATGTTGTAAAAGGAATGACAAAAAAAACTATGACACTTTTACTAAAGGTATTTTTTTATACAGTTCCCACGTTTTCATTTTAACACCCTCCCGTTTGCGTCGCACATCAAAATAATGACAGATACACACAGTAAACTTTTATTATTACCTGATTATTTACTTAAGCCATAAAAATGTGCAAAAACCATATTTATAACTGGATAAACGTTTTTTTTAATTATTTTCATTCATTTCTCTGCTAATTTTTGCTCCACAAATACATAATACATTTGCCTTATTAATTTCTTTTTAGATTCAACTCTTTTTTATAATTCGTTTTGTTTAAATTTTTGGGTATGTCATGAAGCAGTGTTTTACAATTTTTTCGGCTTATTTACTTTCGAGTTGATTTCACTACAAAAAGCTCTTATGTCTGAAATGAATTCCATCGCTTAATAAGTCATAGCGTGTTTCTGGATGATGATCTAATATAATTATATTAGTAACTATTAACAGAGCTTTCCAAATCAAGAAAAACAACAATTTAACATAAGAATTTGGTTCTCTTCATAGAAATAAGGGCAAATAATGAAACTTACGTGTTGTCACTTCAGTAGTTGTCGTTTCTGGCGTTGTAAACATTTGTTCCTCGGCAGTAGTCTCCGGTGTAATGTTACGCTTTGTGACAGGTTCTGTGGCAGATTCATTACGGGGTGGTGGTGGGGGCTCTTTGTCGTTACCAGCGCCGTCGTCTCCACCGTCGCCTCTCGTGTCATCCTTACCATTTATATCCTCAGCCCCGTCACCCTTACCATTTATATCGTCACCCCCGTCACCGTCGCCATCTTGTCGGCGACCTAACTCTGTTTGCGAACTACTAGACTTTGCTAATATGAATATGCCTAATAACAAATAAAAATGCTGCAGCATTGTAATTCTATTCAAATAATGAAAAACTATTGCTTACGAAACGCAATTAAAGTGCGGTGAAATTAAAAATTCGAATAAATTAAAAAAATAATGAAGTTTTGTCTATCAATTCGGAAACTAAAATATTAAAAAAAAAATTTACGATAGGATGAAACGTCGTCAGTTAGCATTAGCAATTTATTTATATATAAAGTTAGAATAGGCCCTGAATACTTAGTATCTTCTGCTCCATCAATGCCATAATTTAATAAGTGTTAAAGGTTAGAATTGTAAAGATTACGATGGTAGGTAGCTGCGTAGATCTTATTTGTATGTACAAGATACGATGCAAAGACTTTTCTTTTTATGTACCTATTGTTACCTGAAATGAAATAGCTCAAAATATCTATTTGAAAATGATTTCTTCTAATAAATACATGTTTTTAAGTATTTTGTTAAGTTATTATTTATAGTTATTCATTAAAAGTTGCAAGCAAATCATGGAAAAATTAACTTAACTTCTCAAACCGAGATCTCGTATTAACATCTCTCGTCGTCTCTACTTCTGTATCATTGATTGATCATTTGTCCTAATACAACGTAAATGTAAAGCAATTCGCTGTAAAATTCAGAAAATTGTCGACTTTATGAAGGAAAAATGATGTATAGTAAAATATTATCTTTATTATTTATTATTAAAAAATGCACATAAAAATACTCCTTTGGTAGAGATTTAAGAAACATATAATAAAGCAAGCTGCTCACACATGATATTAATTTATTAATCAAACCACTTTCTTAAATAGAAAATTATTTGTCAGTGATTTCTAAGTTGTGCTATCATTAATTCCTGCCTTGTATGGGTATGCCGTTGTATCAAAGTTCTGAGTTTTCTCTAGATCAAAGGTGCAGTTCTATTATAGTTTATAACTTTTCCACAAAAGTCTTCACATTCATCAGAGGTAGCGAATCTGTTATTGTTACCGCAACAACCGCTGTACGAGAATCCTCGGCACATGCGTTCGTTGACGTCATAATAAAACCTAGAAGTTAAAAATTTGATTGAAAACAATATGAGGAGACAAAGGATTTCTTACACATGCGTAGTGTGGTTCCCGTTAAAGAAAAAGATCAGACAGGAAAATAACGGGTCTCTTTTAAACTGAAACCATGCTATCCTTAGTCGGTATTGCATCGTTATTCAACGGCATCTCGGGTGACTGTTGATGTCCAGGCTGTCTACTTGCCATCAAGTTGATCGCTTGCTCAATTTCCAGCCAGTTGTCCTACTAGCAAATATTGGTTCTACTTTGAATGCGTTCTGTTAATGCAACTACGTACAGCCATTTTAAGCTTTCTAAGCATTGCAGGTAATTTAATTTCGCATTAAACATATTTAACAGCAATTTTTCAGCTATGCATTGTCTTAACTCAATATTTTCAGTTCACCTGTCAGTTTTATTTTACGTAAATTTATCAATAATAATTGTTTTGCTGGATTGGTCGAAAAAGATTTACTTTTGTTTTACTACCTTTGATTTACTTATCGGGTCAGGTTTCAAGACTCCATATACAAATATATAAAATAAACATATACAACTTACGATGGCACATATTTATGACAGTCACCAAATTCAGGTTGCAATCGACAACGAACGTCTGGGTCTTCCATCAATAATGGTTTGTGGTTAATATCTGAAAATTTTAAAAGAATACTTAATTATTGGTGTTAATTAATTAATACACTTTCATTTTTGTTTTCATTGACATTAAATATTGAATAATCTTCAAAGTACCTAATGACTGGACATTTCGATTAAAATCATAATTCTCATTGCATACTGTAAGACTTTTTTTTTTAGTTTGTAATTCTGATCAATGGATAAATATGTATAATATTGCAAAACTTCTCATACAGCCACTTAACTTCAGCCCGTGTGTTCAACTAAACAAAGGCCAATTCTGCCGATTCATTATTTTCTAATTTATTTTATAAAAGCATTGCTTTTTAGAAGTATGTGATATAGAATTTAGCATTTGGGATGCAGTCCTTGTTTATGTGACGCAACCATACTTACCAGGTTAAAATAGTATAATATCAGTATACACTTCAAAGCGACTTCCAGTCGCTACTCAATATGAGTCCCTCCGTAATACTAGCTGGTGACTTTAACTCGAAACATTGAAGTTGGTACTACGTAGTTACTAACCCAACCGGCCATCGCCTTCATCACATGTTAGGTTGGCTAAACTGTGATGTAGTGGGTCTTCGGGAACCTTCACAATCCTTATAACAAACCTACTATCCTTATAACACAAATCATCGCCCTGATATTCTCGATATAACAATGCTACAAAGTAGTTGACGGTACACTCAGTAGAAGTCATCCACCAGCGTACTTCGGATCACCGACCGATAGTCATGAAGCTAGGAATCCCACGTGACCCCGTTCCTCAAAAGAGGTCACACATCGATTGAGTCAAAGTAACGGAATCCCTTATTGGAAACTAAATTTTAAGTTACTACATGTCACTTGTAAGTCCAAACGGATTAAGTAGTTAAGTACATAAGTTCGATGAAGATGAGCAGTGATGAATGTCAAGGAATATGTGAATTCTGTACTTAGTTATGTGGTAAACGAGATTTTGGACAAATTCAGAGAAGAATTTTGTTCGGAAATTAAAATCTTTACAAGAATAGGCTTTTTTCTAAATTTTTACCTTGTTTATTTTACAAGCATACCTATTTTAAATATTCTTCAACAAATTTTAAAGTTGAAACTAAACTCCACTGCGACATTTAAAAAAAAAGAGTTATTGCGAAATAAGTACGAGCTCTTGCTCTTGTCAACTATGCACTTAACTGAAAAATCACTTCCAAATATTTATTTTTTTAAGTTACCAGTTGTCACTTATCTGACTGTTTACACGTAATATTTAACTTAAAATTTAGTTAAAATATAGTTACCAACTTAACTACTTAAGGCGTGTAAACTGGCAACCGGCAACCGACAGCCCCGACATAAACACCATTCCCGATTCTTTGTCATCCATCGAGGATATCAATGCTACGATCGGTGCTTTTACAAACCACCTACGAACTGATATCATTGCATCTTCCAGGCGGGTTCCGGTGGCGCATGATTGCTGCTGGATCCTGCCTGAGGATGTGAGGGAGTTGTTGAGAGCAAAGAACGCAGCTACCCGGGCGTACGATTACGCTCCGACCGAGACAAACCGCATCCGTATGATAGCCTTGAAAAGATTTCGCCTTCGCATCTGGCTTACTGGAGCTTGGCAAAGTCTCTCAAGATGGACTGTACCGCGTCATCGATGCCTCCGCTCCTTAGGCCTCGGCCCATGACTCCCGCTTTCGATGACTCCGAAAAAGCTGAAAGCCTATCCGATAGCTTAGCCCAGCAATGTACACCGAGTACAGAAAGAACTAACTTTATCCACATAGAAACTGTGAATAGCACAGTTGAAAATAAATGCGGCAACCCACCGACTGACACCCTTCAACCGGTAACGGTGGAAGAGGTACAGACAATAATTAAAAACCTAAGACCGCGGAAAGCCGCAGGTCCGGACGAAATACCCAACAGGGTTTTGAAAGCTGTCCCACTCGCACTCATACAACTGTTAAAAGTTATATTCAATAACTTACTAACAAACTGCTCCTTTCCGCAAACGTGGAAGGAAGCGATTGTCATCGGTATTAGGAAACTCGGATAAACGGCTAATTTACCTACAAGCTACCATCCTATTAGTCTGCTTAGTGCGAAAGGCCAATTATACGAAAGGATTATTTTGAAATGGCTCTAGGAGGTCATCTACTCCAAGCACCTGTTTCTGGACGAACAGTTCGGCTTTTGGTCCCGTCACTCCTGCGTCCAACAGCTGCACCGCATCACGGAGCAAGTCTTGGAGCACAGGAACGTAGGTCGAAAACCGATAGGCACGGGTGCGCATTTCTTTGACGTGGCGAAAGCCTTCGACAAGGTCTGCCACAACGGCTTGTTATTCAAGCTCTTCAAACTAGGCGTGCCTTTTAACAGTTACTTTACGTACGAGACTTTTAACTGTTTCGAACCTTTCGTTACAGATCGGATGGTGCACTCTCTAATCCCCACCCTATATTGGCCGGTGACCCTCTAGGCTCGGTACTTTCTCCGAATTTGTTTGCACTATACACTAGTGACATCCCAAAGACAGAGAAAGTAGAACTCGCGCTCTTCGCAGACAAAACCGCGCAATACACATCTGATAGGAATCTAGGTAGCTTAACTAAAATACTCCAATCCGCAGCCAACGCATTAGGCACTTGGTTTAGGAAGTGGAAAATAGAAGTCAACCCAGAAATTAGCGCAGCAGTGTACTTCTCTCTTTCAACCTGCTCTAGGACAACCTCAAGGAAACCCTCCAAAAGATTAGGTCAGATCTCTCTGTGATTGGTACTCCGATCCACTGGGTGAATAAAATCAAATATTTAGGAGTAACTTTAGGTTGTGGACTCACATAAAACGAGTCCGGGACCGAGCCGCCTTCGTCATGGGCATGCTGCACCCCCTAATCTGCAAGAAGAGTAAAATCTCGCTTAGAAATTAGCTTACACTTTACAGAACTTGCATTCGCCCCATCATGACACATACCTGTGTGGTCTAGACGCTACTTCGACAACGCTCCCTACCATCCAAACCCGCTGGTCAATAAGTCAGCTAACAACACAGCCGACCCGGACGCGCTACGTTACAGGCGTCCGAGTAACGCCTCAACGGTTCCCAACGACGCTATTACAACAAGGAACGCCGGCGTTCCAGTTAGAAATAGGGCAACACGGCATTCTAATCGCCTAACCCACCGATGGGCCAGGTTAACGCGGCGTACGCATTGCTACTGAGTTTCTTGCTGGTGCTTTGGCAGTAGATGACCCTTCCGAACCCGTGGTAGTTTCAATATACGACGTCCTTAGCCGAGGTCCGTGCCCTCTCGGGTGCTCTAAGGCGTATCGTAAGTAGGAGTTCTTTTAGTTCCACCTAAGCGCCTTTAGCGCTATGTCACAAAGTCTGGTGAAATTTAAATTTTGAAAGCTAAAAGGGCCATAAATAAAAAGTCCTTTTCGAAAAAAAAGAAAACAAAAGTCGTTAGCGAGCACCCGTTGGCCGGAAAATGAATACTAAAAATAAACCCTATAACTTATGTTAATCCGCTGTATTTTAAAATATAATAAAATTTACTTCCGCATGCTTTTTTGCACGTCTTCATATTTTTGAACTGGTTTACGTTGCGTTCACAATTGGAAACCAACGAAGGAAAACAATCCCCTCTGACAACATCAAATGAAAATCTGCAACACAAATTACTTGTAAGTACATATTAAAAACCCCCAAATCAGGGCAAATTACATCCTCATCTATAATACTCATCAAATCGTTATATTAATAATACTCATCAAAATCGTTTTATTCGTAAAAAGGGTATGTAATCACAGAAAGACACAAATAATATAGCCAGATACACGAGTTGAATCTGTAACATCCCTGTTTTGGCGTTGTGTTTTAAAAGAAACATTGCTAATTTCTGTGCGTTAGAAAAGCTGACAAATTTATTTTACGAAGATAAAACATTTTAACTAAGCCTTATTTTAGATTAACCCATAATTTAAGGCAATGAAATCTATTTATTTACAAATAAACAATTGAATATGGAAAGGTGTTTATTTTTTTATTTATAAAAAGCAACTTGTAATTAATAAAATTAAATAAATCGTTGCGCTGAACTTCAAGTTTATAAATTAAACGACATTTATTACGACAGTCACACTAGAAGGTGTTCTGTTTTTGCGACCATGAGTTGGTATCTCACAAAGGCCCATCTCTGTAGACCTGAGGTACACATTATAAAGGGCGTTAGTTTTTAGTCATTTGACTATAAAAGTCCCACAAAAACCAACCACTATTAACTTTTATGGGTTTCGATTCCAGTACTATACATTTTGATGCGAATCTAGAGAACTACATTTTAGGTAGGGCTTCATTCGCGCTACAATGTGTCCTTGTTCTAAATTGTGAATGATCACACGTCAGGTAGGATCATACGACTGAGAATGATATAGCCATATTTTAATCAAAGTAAAACATCAATGTTTTAAACGACACAGAACGCACAACGGAGTTCTATAAACTTTGGCTTATTTTTTTGGTATAAAGTTAAGTACGACATAGTTTTCTTATTGACGTTTATTTAAAGTTACAAAAGTGTACTGAATAAGTTACCGTTATTTCATACTACACTCACCTTGGTTGCGGTTGATTTTTACCAGAACAATCATAGTCCATTGGCTGTAATTTACACCAAACATCCCAACCGAGTTTAATGAATTCTTTAAAAAAAGAAAGATAATCAAATATGATACAAATGAAAAAAATTTCGTCGATGGTTTTAATTAGTTGGTTTGTCGCCTGCCATCAAACTGAAATGAAAGAAAGATTGAGGTGTGCCCAACCAACTATAAAAAAAATATCTATAGTGACTTTTACTGAGGTAATTTTTTTTATCTGTTAGGGCACACCTCAAAGTTTCTTTCATTTCAGTTTGTCGTGCAAGTTATCGGACACCATGTATAAAATAATAGGTATATATAAAATGGTAATAATTTAATAACAACGTTTAATGTGACAGTGAAACATTTTGAACGAACCAGGCCACTCAGAAAATTTGTTTATGTGAAACTAAAAATA
Organism: Marasmarcha lunaedactyla; assembly: GCA_923062675.1. Lineage (NCBI taxonomy): Eukaryota > Metazoa > Arthropoda > Insecta > Lepidoptera > Pterophoridae > Marasmarcha > Marasmarcha lunaedactyla. The sequence continues at coordinate 14,391,447 of OV281339.1, read as the reverse complement.
GATTTGTTCCAGGTTTAAATAAATTTCCCTCTAAATTTTGTTACCAGCAATATAAAACTATTGACTATTATGTCATAGAAAAATAGATCTGTGTCTGGAACATTTTCATGCAATGATTTTTACGACTTCGAGTCTAACTTGAAACCAGATGAATAGTTTAATCAACTACAATTAGCTTTTATAAACAAGGTGCCTTCTAAAGCAATTGTGTACCGATGCGTGTTGTGTAACGAGATTAGGAAGAAACATATCAAAACAAGATTTGGTTTTGATATGTTTGTGTTGAGAAAATAAATGCATATTTTTGAATTTTTAATAAAACATATGAAAATAAATGAGAACCAATGTCACATACAATTTAATTTAGATATTATATATACTGACAGCATAATATAGGCAACAAAATCAAAAAGAATTTTCCAGCCATTAAAATATCCAAATATAATAAAATACTTGTTAAGTAACGTATAAAGACTTGGATTCTGATTTCACATTAAAATACCTTTTAGTTAATCAAATTAAATTTCGTTTTACTTTAAATTGAACATTAACTGAGATAAATTTCTTCATTTTCAGTATAATATAAAAGTTAAAATTTCAACTCGAAAGTTTAGCACTAGATTTATTTTGGGATCACCTAAGTAGTCTGCTTCACTTCTACTTGTTTATTCAAAGTTCATCAGTAAATGCAAATTAGTCTCAGTTTATTATACCATTCATTTACGAGTATTTCAAGAAGAATCATCTATAGAATCTTTGTAAGGCAAAAATAATTGGCACTGGATTGATTTTCAATCCCCAATACAAGTTAAGGGTTAAGAACGAACAACAAAACTTTTTTCGAAGCCGTTAAAATTTTTAATACATGGTATACGGAAGATGAGTCTCTATTGTACGATTTTGAGGAGTTTTTTGGAAGCGTATTGTCCATCGTGGAGCATAACTGATTCCAAAACAAGCGCTAGTTGGAATTCTGTGGATGTGCGATCCATAGATAACCCCTCAGTTGGGTGAGGCGGATGTCCCAGCAGTGGGCCTATTAAAGCTTTAGTCTTAAATACGAAACCAATCCAAAATTTGCATGACCCTTTTAAACCAAAATGTTTACATAACATAGAGCTTATTGTAATTATTACAAAGAATAAAAAGATCTATAATTTGTTAAAAACAAAATTGATTTTAAGAATTTTACAAATACCACAATACTTTTGAAAATTTTAATTTGTGCTAAATACTATAATTGAAAACTAATATCTCATCTATCTGAATAGCAACTTTTTTGCAACTTGCTACGAAACCTAAATTTGTATGTTTTTAAATACTCAATATACCTACCAGTCAACTGTCGTAAATAAGTTTTATATTCTTCTTGAATTGACACGGTGGTGGCCGAAGTTGAACTCGTTGTTCCCTTAGTACTTAATTTAGTAGTAGTGGTCAACTTTGTGAGCTTTTTGGTGTGCGATTTGGCGCGAGCTTTTGTTAACTTTTTTTGTTTTGACTTTGCTGCCTCAGTTGCTCCTCGGCGACGAATATTCATGCGAAGGTTATCTTCATTACTACTGACAGCTATGTCTATTAATCCCAGTATTATACAAAATAACGTCAGTATTCTCATTTTTTTAAAGGAGGAAAAATGAATAACAATAAACTTCAAAATCAAATAAAAACCACAGTAAAATGCGATAAAAGTTAATGGATTTTGTTCAAAGCTGAAAATAAAGGAATGAACAAGTCGACGAAATTCTCCAACGAACATTAAATAAATTATGAAAACATTTTCATAACAATCATCACATGTAACGCAAGGCCTGATTTGGAAAATGTATGTATTAAACTTAATATTATTATAAACTAACATAATGAATCTGCAGAATGTTGATGTTTAGTTACGATGAACCTTGAGTACATCGCATCGAAAAATACTTCTTATTAACTTTTCAGGAAGGCGTATCATCTTTCTACATTAATTCTTATCGGATTAAAAGGCTATATTGTGGCTGATTGGTATATTCCACGGTATGAACTTGAGCAAAAGGAACTATGTCACCATCTGGTGACAGATCCAAAAATATTAATACTAGTGGCATCATATCCTCACAGAGTTAAAGCAAGAAACGCTATCCGATACACATGGGGCTCATACAGTCTAAGGAAAGACATAGCTTTAGGATTTGTTACAGGAATAGCTAATTCGACCCAACTAAGAATCGTATCTGAGGAGTTGGAGTTACACGATGATGTAATAATTGGAAGTTTTGTCGACACGTACGAAAACTTGACATTAAAAACCATAACAATGCTTGATTGGACAGCAAAATTTTGTGAAAATGCCAAATTCCTTTTGAAAATTGATGATGACGTTTACTTGAATCCCGTGATTCTTTTAAATTTTGTGAGGTCGAAAATGGGGAGCATGAAAAGTATATGGGGTAAAGTTTTATTCTCCTCTGATTTGATAATGCGAAACGAAAACTCGACGAACTCTTCCGGCGAAGCGTACAGTGCTCCTCTATTCCCATCTTTTGCTGCAGGTTCTGTTTACCTAATTACAGCTGATAGTATAGAACCTTTAAAGAAAGCCGCAATGGAGTTACAGTTTCTGTGGCTAAACGACGTTTTCGTGACAGGTTATGCTGCTTCTTCAAAAGTTTCAAAAATAAAGCAAGTTTGCTACGTACAAAACTAACGACTATAAATTCAATATAAACATAAATTCTATAAGAAAGATTCCCATTGACCAACTTTTTTGCATAATTTTGTTACAGTTTAACTCGTCACATTATACAGGATGACTGGTGGGTCACCAATCAAAAAAATAAATATTAATTATTTACTGGGTAAACTTAACCGAAAGTTAAAGAATTAATTACGCAACGCATGGTTACACTAGCGTAGGTACCTACTTAGCACAGACGTACGCGCTGCAAGCGCATACGCACGTACAATATCTAAGTATTCTGCATTTGTGTATTGAGTAGACATACTTAATTCACAGAGTAATTCAAATCGAGTACAGAGTGCTCTCCTTCAATATCTAAAACTTGTCACCAGTCACCCTGTATTTTAGTTTAAGCATTATTGGATATTTTTGTATAAAACATAATTAAATTCGATTTTATTCTCAGCAAGTATCCTCAAACCTTGACGGGTAGGAGTTGGGACCACGGGTTATATTAAAATTGTGTAATAAGTTACGTATCTAGTACCTATATTTCAAGGAGAAATAACCCGCTCTCACTTAAATTTCAAGCAATGTTTTGCTTGTTTGCTTATAACCTTTTCAGTTTAAACTACTAAGAAGACTTATATGATGATGACTTATATGCTAGACGGCCTGTTTGGTGTAGAGGTAAGTAGCCTTGCCTTCCATGTCAGAGGTTCCGGGTTTGAATCCTGGTAGGGGCAGATATATTATTATATTTGATTTCTAGTTATGGATGTGTATTTACGTTTATTTAAGTTTATTTCTAATATTTATATATAAAAAAAATATATATGTGTGTTTATATATTTCTTAAGTTTATTTATCCGTTATCTAGTATCCATAACACAAGTTCTTTAATGATACTTAATTTGGGCTAGATAATGTGGTGTGTTAGTTAGGAATATTTATTTATTATTATTATTTATTATTATTATATGAATGATCATTAAAAGAAAATAATAGAGACGAAAAGGGATACTTCTGTCAGATCCAACAGCATTTACAGCTCATAATTATAGCTATCTCAACATCCATCACATACAGTGAATTAGTAAAATAAAACTTAAAATAAAACGTTTTTGCTAGTTTTCGCACTGTTAGGTAACAGATCCACAAATAAAAAACACCGTTTAGCATCGTTCATTGTCAAAGGAGATCTGAAACACGTCTTAGATTATTATTTGTAGTAATACCTATAAAAAAAAAAAGAAAAAGTGATAAAAACCACATAAAACTAAATCATCAATTACTGTTGTTTACCACAAGCTCTGCTTACCTAAGGGCTATATAGTTTGTGTGTTTGTTCGGAGGTTTATTATAATTATTTTCACAATAAATTAAAATCATTTGACCTTTCGCATCCAAACATTTTAACTGCTTGTGAAGATAGGCATGATGTTTCGCTTATAAAATGTTCATTAATAAATATTTATCTATTAATAAAACGATCTACGGGTCTAAAAGTCCAAAAGTTTATGCTGCAATTTCTCAAAGTTTCCATTATTCTTACTTTTTATAAAAACTGTTTTTAAATCAGCTCATAATATATTTTAATGTATTTACCCCAGCAACAGCCTTGCTAATCTTACTGCAGGGCTATCAGCGTCACCAGTCTAAGTTAATGGTTTCAGTCCACCACGCTTGAAAACTGCGGTTTGGCAAACTTTACACGTACTATCGAAATCATTTGTTAGTTAATTGAGTTTACTCACGACGTTTTCCTGCCTCGTAAAAGCAGTCGTATCAATGTACTTTAGTTTTAAAAACTATGGTACATTTGCCATTCACCGGGATCGAACCCGGGACCTTGAGATCGATAAACCACTGCCTTAACCATTCCGAAACTGACGTTCTTTATTAGTTGTTATTTCTGAAATAAATATAATGTTTAACTACCTAACTTATTGTTTTATTTGTCACTAAAGTAAAATATTGCAAATAATTATTTTACATTTTAATTCATTTTAATAATCTTTTTATTTTACGGGCTTGATACGTCTTGGCATACGACTTATTCACACGATAGACTAGTCGAGGTTTGACGAGAATGTAAAGCTAGCATTAGAGAAATATGTATGGCTAGTATTAGCCTCTTTCAGATCGCGTTCCGAGAAAAAGTGGGCCTTCCAGTATTTTGTATTAATTCCATGGTCTAGACTTATTTAGAGATGCCGACATGCCGATAAAATGACAAATAAAGGTTTTGACGTTTCCGTTATTTGTTATGACAAAAAGCCTCAAGTCTTTAATTTAATTAATTTGCCACGTGAATATCTGCAGTAAATATTTATTTTTAGTATAAAAATGAGTCTATATCGTATATTACACAAAGCCTCAACAACATTCTTGACTAGGATGCAACATTTTTCACCAACTGTTATATTTTGGTCACACGACGGCATGACTTCTGGGTTCAAATCATGTCACACAAAATTGTGTCTCGAAAACAAAAAAGGATCGGAAGGGGCACGAGCGGAGGAAGGAGCAGAAAAAGGATCAGTAGCAGGAGTCGATGCAGCAACAGGAGCAGCCGCAGCAGCCAGTGCAGGAACCGGAGCAGGGGCAGGAGGAGGAACGACAATTTTAAAACGACAAATATATTCTGGGAAAGTTCGTATGGGGTTTATTCCAGAAGAATTTTTTCAATTTCTTCACTCAAAAACTGGAGTGACTGGTCCTTATATCTTAATGCTTGCGGTAGCAAACTATTTAATAAGTAAAGAGATATACGTCATGGAACACGAGTACTACTTAGGTCTGTCTGAAATCGTAGTAATCATATACGTCGTAAAAGTCTTTGGAAAGAAAATAGGCGCCAGCCTTGATAAGAATGTCGACGAAATACAATCGAAATATGAGAATATACGGAATGAAGAAATAAAAAGTTATGAAGACATAAAAAGTGAAGCAGAAAAAGAAATTTGGAGAGCAGAAGGGCAGAAGCTTTTAATGGATGCTAAAAAAGAAAACGTATTAATGCAATTAGAAGCGGAATATCGTAAACGAGCACTGCATGTTTACAAAAGGGTAAAAGGTACTTTGGATTACCATCAGACAAAACACATCAGAGAAACCAAGATCCACCAGAAGTGGATGATTGAGTGGATTCTTCAACAAGTTTTGAATAGCATAACTCCAGATTTCGAAAAACGTGCTTTGAATGCTGCTTTGGATCAATTAAAGGCAGTTGCAAAATGAGGTCTCTACATTTTATTGATCTTTGTATTGGTCTGTTAAAGTTTTGGAATCAGTAATACCAATACAACACAACTATTCTTTACTTTCAGAAGAGCATACCATGTACGCCTTTTTAAAAAAACACGCAATATTGGTTTTTTTTAAACTATTAGTTATAATAAAGAATTGCCAATCCAAAATTTGTCCACGAAGCCTTTATTTGGGGTCAGCAATCTAACATAAGGACGCTAATCCGCAATGAAACTCCACCACTCTATATTTACATTTCTCACACACACACATAAATAAAATCACAAAAATGTAATTCTATTAAACTTGATACTTTAAAATTATAAAAATGTTTGCCCTAATAAACCTCAATCGTACACGCGTCATCTCAAGAAACGCGACTGATATTATTTTCAATACCGAAACAGCAAAACAGTCTTGCTCTTTCCCACTTTCATGATGGTATGCGGATTTAAGTGAGATTTTATATTAGGTCCTTACATATGAAATTGGCGTTTTGTCGTATTGGCCACTTTGATCTGTATTATCTCCTCTTTGGTTAAGAGTTCCAATTTCAAATTTATACAGCTATTTACTTACGCATTTGTGTTTCGAAATCCGTAATTCATTTGTTTTTCTATTGGTTTTTCTTTCCGTCACTTAGTTTACAAAATGGAAAACTTGAAATATCGCGTTATTTACGAGAACGAGTTCCACCGTGGCACCAGTGCTGCAGAAACGGCTCGAAGTATTAACGCTGTGTATGGCGGAGGTGTCGCAAAAGAAAACACAGTGTGTTTTTTATTCCAACGTTTTCGTTCTGGAAATTTCGACCTGCAGAGGAGCCCCGTGGACGGCCGGAGACCAAAGTTGATAATGAAGAATTGAAGGCTATTGTGGAAACGGGTCCATCGCAAACCACGTTCCAGTTAGCTGTAGGCTGCGGTGTTAGTGACAAAACTGTTTTAATCCACATGAAGCAAATTGGGAAGGTGAAAAATCTGGAGAGGTGGGTACCTCATGAATTAAGTGTAGCAAATGACAAACGCGCGTCGTCTGCTGCGTTTCATTACCTAACCGGCACAAATTAAATGATTTCAAATCGAACTACCTGTGATAAAAAATGAATCCTGCACGACAATCGGAAACGCTCATTGCAATGATTGAACCTTGGTGAATCAGCCAAATCCTGCTCCAAGCGAAAATTGACCTAAAAAAAAGTTACTTGTGAGCGTTACTACAGCTTTCTTAAATCGGGCCAGACGATTACAGCGTCCATTGTCAGCAACTGCAAACCGTGATGGAAAAGCTAGCTGCTAAACAACCAAGGCTGGTCATTCGCTTTAGGCCACTGCTGCTTCAGGACAACGCTAGACCGCACACGACACAACAGACGGCTACCAAAGTAGAGGAGCTGCAATTGGAATGTCTTAGGCATCAACCGTAATCTCCGGACCTTGCTCCAATAGATTACCGTTTTTTTCGAAATTCAGATAACTTCTTGCAATGGAAAAAATTCAACTCCAATGGGGCAGTACAAAGCGCCTTCAAAGATTTTATTGATTTCCGTCCGAATGTTTTTTTTAGTAAAGGGATCAATGAACTACCTATGAGATGGCAAGAGGGCATAGATAGCAATGGTACATACTTTGATTAAACAATAATTATTATATTTAAAAAAAATTTACTCTATATTCCTCGCTCACAAAACGCCAATTTAATATGTAATGACGTAATATTACAGGACTATGAAATAGGTATTTGAAAAGTTTCGAGTACTTCTTAAAATGTATTTAGTTTGTCGCAAATAAAAATAATTGTCTAAAGGAATGACCTGATTAGATTTTTACTGTACTAGAACTCTTAAACGGGTAGAGCTAGATATGGCGCGTTTGCATTCATTTTTGTTTAAATGAGATCTTACTGCTTACAGTAAGTATTTAGGATGACCTGAATGTATACTCCTTGTGGGTAGGTATAGATGTATCAAATTGGGGTTAATTTTATTCGTTTAATTGGAACCTACTCAGCTTACACCTGACAAATTAAGCTGAAGGTACACTCTAAAACCTGCTATTGGAACACCGTTCAAGGAAGTGTGAGCTCAGCATTAATTTTAATATTACACTGAATAAAATGTACCGTTTGTTGAGAAAATAAAAACATCCAAAATTATATCGTTTAATTAGTTGAATAGTGAATTATTACAAAAACAAGTTTGTGAATTCAGTACTTTATTTTTGCGATTTGAGTAGAAACTTGACCAAAAACAACTTTTTTGATATAAAACGTTAACAAATGTTTTATTTGTTTTAAAAATTATCCCTCCAATCCCCTTTTTTTATATAATAATACTCCCGGTCGTTTTTACGCTTTTCTGCTAAAGCTACTGGATTTTGTTTAACTTTTCACGTAACTTACTCACTGTTCGGTTTTTTGCTCCCTTCTTCGATTCCTTTTTTCCATGATGTCACTGACTTTGCGTATTTCATTCTTCGATAAATTTGCGATTACAAGATTATATTTGTAGTCATCTCCTTGTTTCTGGGCGGCGACTATAACTAAATAAATAAAATAATTTATTTCTCTAACAAAATATAGTATAAATATAGAGAGTAACTAAAATTATATTAACATTATTGGCAATTTAAGATTCAATTATTAACAAAAATTTTAAATTTTTTAATTTGAAAATTAAGTAAATCAATTTTATTTTAACCTTAATAAATGTAGAAAAATAACATAAAAATTTCTTGAATAATAAAACCTACATTAAAATTTTAAATATGTTAGTAGAGGATGTATGTTTGTGTGTGCGTGTGTGTGTGTGTGTGTGTGCGTGTGTGTTTTGATGTGTATTTATGTTATGTGGTAAAAGCTTCATTGTTTTTAGGAGGTTTTCTGTTTTGTGATAATCTAGAGTTTTGATCCATTCGTTCACATTCTTTTTACATTCATATAGTGTTTTAGAATAAATACATAGTTTACTGAACGAGATTTGTATTGTATCCTAGTGAACTCTGTTTTATTATAGGAGGAGTCATGGCAATGTCTTTTCTTCTTTTTCTTTGGTGCAAGGGATTGTAGGGTGTACATTTATGAGTTTTTATTATGATCCTTAGTATATATAGTTTCCTCACTGATAATAAATTACATAAATTATAGAGGTCTTCTGTAGGATAGCGATATTTTTTGAAGTGCATTACTTGTAGTAAACTTCTTTGGGCCCTTTCTACCTCGAGAAACAGAGTTTTCAGTGCACCGCCCCATACTGATATACAATATGTAATGAACGATTGGACCAAAGCTTCATTAATATCGTGTAGTAAGTATCTTGGGTAGTCTTTAGTTTTACATGGGTTTTTCCTTCCTTATCCTCGAGTTAATACATTCTATTTGAGGGTACCATGTCAGTCTTTGATCCACTTTAACTTCTAAATATTTTATCTCGTTAACTTTAGTTAACACTGCACAATTACAAAGATTATAAATTTCGCTAATATTATTTGGTAAGATGTCATTTCTACAATTATGGAATTTAATATCTAAATTGACACTTGGTTGGCCGTTGTTACAGATGCTAAAACAAACATAGTATGTTATCAGTGTTTAGGGTAAGTAGATTACTCTTCAACCACATTCCCACATGCGTCAAACCCTGCTCCGTATATTGTTTGATCAGATCCCAATTTTTTCCAGAGAAGACTGTTGCAGTGTCATCAGCATATTCAAATATTTTTGCATTGCGGATGTTCATGTTGCATAGATCATTTATGTAAACTAGGAAAAGTGTTGATCCTAGCACACTTCCTTGCGGTACGCCGAAATACACCCCAGTGTCATCGCTGTGGACCTGGTCAAGTTTAACCACTTGTCTTCGGTTAGCTAAATAGTCCTGGAAAATTGACAATTGTATCCCTCTGATTCCAATGATTTCTAGTTTCTGAACCAGTGTGGGAAGAGAGACGGTGTCGAATGCTTTTTTAGGTCAATGAAAACAGATAGACACCTATCACCTTTATCTAGTGTTTCTGTAATGTGCGATGTTAAAGAAATTACTTCGTCTTCCGTAGACACTCCCTGTCTGAAGCCATATTGTGAATTGGAAAGTATTTTGTTTGCAGTTAAGTAATTAATCAATCTCGTATTGAGCAGTTTTTTAAGTATTTTAGATAAGGCTGGCAACACTGAAATTGGTCTGTAGTTTCCGACATCGTCTCTCAATCCACCTTTATATATTGGTGTTATAAGGGACATTTTTAGCGAATTAGGGAAAACCCCAGTTTTAAAGCAAAGATTTGCTAAATGCACTACGATAGGTGCTATGGTCTTACAAATAATCTTTAGGTACTTGGCTGAAATACAGTCCCTGCCCGGTGCACTATCAGACTTCATGTTGTGTTTATGTTCATGTTCATGTATGTTGTGCGACTATAGCTTCAAACTGGGTAAACCATAATTTTGGTTGGTCTTGCCAGAAGCGTGGTATACGTTCCGATATGCATATATATAAACAGATTTTGGAATTCTTAAATTCCTGTCTAATAGATTCTGTCTTGTTGTATGGTCCACCCCAAGTGAATTATAACGTATTTATTAGAGACACACTCTCTTGCTACACCAAGAAGTCGTTCGAGACTCGACATACAAAACAATGTAGCTAGTCTCATCGGATTCACCAGTCCGAAGTTTGGTAAGATGGATACCTAAGGCAACTCTTGGTTTATTACACCTCTGATTTAGAGAAGGAGTTTGCTCCAAGATAGCCTCAAACTGTTTAGTATTACGACCTGTATAGCAGTGCATTTCTTCTTCATTTAATCTTCCTTCGCCAAGGTCTAATCTACATCCACGTTTTAACACACAAAGATTATTAAACTGGGATTCATTGAAGTAGCATTGCAGAATTAAAGTAGTTCATCCCAACTATTTCCCAATAAATACTCTCGGCAAACTCTGGCACCGTCGGGAATATACAGCTTGGGGTCAGAAAATATGTGAGTATTAATGACGTTGGTATTCGATGGCGAATTTCTTTAGTGCAGTTATTAAATATACAATGCCCCGGAGTGTTTGATGCTCTAGAGTAGACGGACAAATAAATCAGTCCCTCAAAATGTTGTTCTCGTGGTTGGTGTACCTACTTCATCTTGTGAATGATGTGGTCCATCTAGAAGACGTAATCTTAAATCACTTTCAGCCCGTTGCCAACATCGATGGCACACCTTCTGCGTACCATTAAGCAGAACCTGAAAAAAATTAGGAGTGTTTTAAAATAAGTATAATAAAGTTATCACAATCGCGCTCTTCGAGGTAAAAATGTTAATGGTTATATTATAAATAGAAAGTAAAATGGGTTATGTGTGACCATCCCTTTGGTAAACCATGCGCGCAGTCTTATCACACACAATAACACAACTCGTCGACGTTTGGCTATTGTTCTCGTTCCATAAGTGTATGACAGGTAGCTAACCATGTCGACGGATCCACATACATGCGAATATAAGGCATACTCAGTAACATTATTTATGTTGCACCTTATTTTGACGGTATTCGTTTGTATCATTATTATTAATTGATATGAGACTGCATCCACTGACAAAGCAAATCACAAGCATACCGATGCGTGACGTTTGGTCTAAGCCTTAACTTAAAAAAGACTACTTTATACTCATTAGCCGTAGCGCAGAAGGGGGATATCTGCTACAAAATGTATACATGTTTCGCAAATAAATGAATAGTACTAACCTCCATCACAGCATTTTCTTGTATGTATGCAGCTAAATCCCCTCGCATCGTTGACAGGTTTTCAGTCAGCAGATGTTCACGGTATCTCCCATGGTATAGTCATTTCTGGCACATAACACAGTTTCGTGATTGTTCCATTGCAATACAGTCGATAAGCACTTCAGTCATCCACAGTTTAAGCCAAAGTCAACGTGAGTGGCGGGTAACAAAGGTCCAATAGATAGCCGGGATCACTATGTAAAACAGATATGGGTGTCCAATAAGCGCGCAAGGGTAAAATAATAGTAGTTGAGTTTATAAGATGAGAAGTACTAACACAGCAAACGACTGTTGAGTTCAAGGTTTGCGCCCCCTGTGCCCCCAACTAACTACCTGTCACCGCAGATGACTACCTGCACCGTGGGCAAACCAGGTTTCCAGGAACCTTCGTTAGCTATTTACTCGGTGTAGGATAGTAGTTGTATTCTTATTATTTGTTATGATACAACAAAAATAGAAAATTTGGTAGTAAATAAGGATACTTTGAATTAGTACTGTCATTGAAAATTGTTTTTTTTTTGTTCATTATAGAGATCGGTGTAACAATTTCTATTCTGCTATATTTTTCAAAAGTTTTTGAAGCAGTAGTGCCCAAGCAGCTATCACACTTTACATTAGCATACAACTTATGGAACCAGTATCATGCTACTCTTGAGAAGCTCAATTTTTCCCCAGTGATATCGAAGTGGTTTTCCTCCTACCTCCCTAGTCGTCAACAAGCTATAAAAATAAGTCCTGATAATTGCAGCACATCTAACTGTATATATCTAACTGTAATAAAGTTAAGCATATAATTGAGTATTATATCTATTTTATATTTGTACACATACAAAAACCTCACATAGTTTTACGTCACCTGCCTGAAAATTGCATCTTAATTCATTCAAACACCAACCGATAGTTTGATCGAAGTGAATATTAAAGAGGCTGCTTCAACTTCCTGTTATATCTATTTTTTTAAAGTATTCTTTTATTTTCTCTCTTGCTTACCGTGTCGTTTTTATGTAGGATCATGGCTTTCTTGAACTCTTCAAAATCAGGGGAGACCGTGGTCAATGTTTACTTTAGACAGAAGTGTGAAGTGAAAATTTGTTTAAAGCGAAAGTTTGCGTGTTTTTATTTACAGTTTTTCAATTTCAAAATTGTTTTCAACATTGTTTCAGGTATATATTGTTTCAGGAAATGAACAAAAAAATTATACTTATTTCATTCTTATTTTATATTTGGTTTATTTATTCTTAACCTTTACATAAAAAACCAGACAATGCAGAGCCAAATGTACTGAAAGGACCTACGCAAGCGACACTGCTATATTTATTAATATCTATTAAAAAATAAAAGAATCCTGTTATCTTGGTCATATTACACATGTGTGAAAGTTTTTGACAACGTTTTAAATTCACGTTTAAAAATGGATGGTTTGGCAATGAGAACTTACATTGTATTATTTTTTTCCAATAAAAAGCGAAATTATATACTGGTTACCACCTCAGTAAAAAATTTGCTCTTAAAGCCTAGTAACTACCTATTTAGATGCTCATCTTTTATGTTAAATTTTAAAATAAAATCTATAAGGTTTCAGCAAAAATATGACCTCACAGCGCCGTCTATCAGAAATTCCTGAACTAACTAGAAAGCATTCAGTGGCAAAAATAAACTTAGAGATGGCGCTACTTGCCTTTATAAACTGTGGATAAACTTGATAAAAATAGTGGCTATAAGATTAGCCTCTATTACATACATATATATAAAAAATATTTAGGTACCTGTATAATAATATGGCTTTTAAAAATTTGCTTCTATATTTATATGTACACCTACATTTTTTTTTAAGTATTTCGCATCTGTATTGTAAATGTTTGAACATAGCTTTGCAGTCAATTATATTAGCTACCTATAAATATTTTAATTATAGAAAAGGAACGTGTACTTAACTCTAAAGATGTATACCCAAAACCCAAAAACCTGTTTTGCGTGACCAGGTATCGGAATATCGAATTTAATGTAGTTAATTTTATCACAGTCTTTGATGAGTGTCGGATTGTTTAACAGTATTTTATCTGAGCCCACTTCGGATGCTGCGAGGCTCATATACGACATGGTCATCGCATATCATTGTTAAAATATGATGTAATAATATATATTTTTTTGTATAATTTAAGGAGAGTTTAATGGGATTGATAATATGGCTATGACAGCTGGACAAAAATCCCGAAAACAATAAAGATCGAAAAAAAATTTTTTTTGTTACATTGAATTATTTTTTAGCAAAGCATTGTAGAGGCAGTTCCTATCTATCTACTGGTAATTGCAACTTTAGTAAATACATCGTACTAAGGCTCTAAAATGTACCAACAAACAAGCAATTTCTTAGATTGGCCATTAAACGTACTTTAACAACTTTGTAAGGATATATAGATCTGCTACATGGACTACATGAACAATACTCCCTCGCATGCTCGCTGCGACCGCCGCCCGGTACAGACGTTCCAAGACCACTCCGATTGATCGCTCCCTTCCAGATATACAGTGGCGCTCAGTTTACTGACGTAAACTTTGACGTTTTTCTGGGTTTTTTACTCCCGCCGTGCGGTCTCGAAGTGGTTCTTTTCTTTGCGACTACGTCTCTTAGTTTCAAAGTGCTGTGTTGTGCTTGTGCTGAGTGCTGTGTGTGCCCAGCGTAAAGTATTCTGGTTTTAGTACAAAGGATACCCAATTGTGACAACTAATTTGTACTGATCCAGTCCTTTTATTTTATATATTATTTCCTTTTTACTATTTTCATTTATCTTGTATCATATTTGTGTCTTTTCGTGTACATTTGCTGTAAACGATGATTGGTCAGGTTCAATAAAAACGAAAACACATAGCACTTAGTACGAATTTAATTACTGAATAATGAGCAACTTTACAAAACATAAGACAAAAGGCGCAGCGCTCGGCTAAGTTGCCGCGCACGATCTTGCTTACTCGCTTACTGACAGCAGCAGTGCGACAGTTCGTTTATTTTAAACTAAAGTACAGACATTTGAGGCAAAGAATTTATATCTATACATCCTTCATTAATTATATTTTTCTTTATATAACATAACTAAAACAATTAATAAAATACAAAATTATTGCGTTGAAGATAAAACTTTCATAATATAAACTTATCTAAAATTGACATTAGCCTGTGTCGCCTACATTCCCCACCCTAGTGCTGCCCTGACAGCACTCACTCTCTATTGGTATTCTGGCGACACGCGCAACAGATCTTTTAAGCGTGCCAGAGGTGGTCCTCAACGCGACCACTCGCACGCGACCGTCTTTGCCAGGAAACGTAGCTTCCACGATACCCCGAGGCCAAGAGCCGCGGGGCGCATCAGGATCGGCAATAAAAACCACGTCACCTACCTTTATCGGGCTCTGCACATCTGTGTGCCACTTACGTCGCGGCACCATCTCCGGCAAGATTTCTTGGATCCACCTACGCCAAAACATATCAGCTAGAGCTTGGAATATGCGCCACTGCCTTCTAAGAAACAGATCAGAATTGTCAAAATAACCTAGCACCGGTAAATTAGAAGAAGAACCGATTAAAAAATGATTTGGAGTGAGAGACTCCCTGCTCCCCGCTTCGACCGAGACGTGACTGAGTGGCCTACTATTCACTATGTTTTCTACTTCGGCGAGTAGCGTGCTAAGTACCTTATCTCTAGGCGCCCGCTCTTTTAGGACCACTGCAAGTGCCACTTTAATTGACATTATGAGGCGTTCCCACGCTCCACCCCAATGAGGGCTTGCTGGAGGGATGAATGTCCATTCGGTTCCATAATTACAAGCGTTAGCCTTCAAAACTTCTTCATCTAGTCCATTTACAGATTTTATTAGTTCTGAATGGGCACCTCGCAAGTTCATTCCATTATCTGAATATAAATAACAAGGCCATCCTTGCCTAGCTGCCATTCTTCTAAGCGCCATTAAAAGCGAGTCAGTAGTAAGCGAGTTCACTACTTCCACATGTACTGCTCTTACGGTGAGACAAGTAAATAAAACCCCATACCTTTTCTCGCGATGCCTGCCAACAGTGACCTCTATGGGCCCAAATAGGTCCACGCCACAGTGGGTAAACGGCCTTTGATGATGAGCGACCCTTCCAACAGGTAAGTCACCCATTTTTGGAATCTCTGGTTTAGTCTTTTTAATTCTGCAAAGCATACATTTAGACACAACATACTTCACTGTAGGCCTTAACTTTATTAACCAATATTTCTGTTTTATTTCGTTAACAACTAGTTCTTGGTTACCGTGACCTGCTCGGACGTGATACTGTTGCACTATGAGTCTCGAGATGTAGTCTTTTCCGTCCAATATGGCCGGTTGTTTCAGGTCTATAGGTACATCTAGGGCGGCACCGATGCGCCCACCTGCACGTAGGACTCCATGGGTGTCGAGAAACTGCGATAAAGCGATTAATTGACTACTTCTTTCCAAACATTTACCACTCTTTATTTTTTCTATATCGGATTTAAAAGACCGACTTTGTGAATATTTTAAAATTAAGTTTTCTGCGCGCGCAATTATCGTGCCATCACTGGTAGGTATTCGTCTACATTTGTTAATAAATCTTAAGACGGCGGCGGTACTTCTCACAAGTTGCAACCATGAAGAAAACCTCTCAGGATTGGGTATAGTTATGTGTTCACTCACCAGTTTCAAAGTCGTCACACATTCCACATCATGACTCACCACACCTTGACTGTCAGGTATCACGTCTGCAGGTCACGAGTCTTCGCTCTTATGCAGAAACTTCGGCCCCGAGAACCACTCTTTCTTGAGTACATTTACATCGTACGATTCTCTGGTCGCGATATCTGAAACATTTAAATTGGTAGGTACATATTTCCACTCGTCTATTTTTGTGAGTTCATCAATTTCGCCTAATCGATGTGCGACATACACCTTATAATTTCTATTATTATTGCGTATCCATTGTAATACCGTCGTTGAGTCGCACCAAAAAACTCGACGAACAGTCTTACGTAGGGCGTTCAATGTATTCTCGGTATCGAGGTGATATACTAATGATGAGGGTAATTTAATTATCTCATTAGTTAATGACACTCTTTGAGGGTATAAATACAAAATTTCATTTAATTGCCACCATTAGTATTCAAGATATCATTGCGAAAAGACAACTTTGATGACTGATTCGACAAAGATGAAAAAAATCGAGCATCGCGCAGTGATAAAATTCCTCACAAAACAAGGAAAAACTCAAAAAGTTATCCATGAAGAAATGGTGGCTGTTTACCAAGATTCTGCGCCTTCACTATCTTCAATTCAGAAGTGGTCAAGTGAATTCAAACGGGGTGGAGAGAGCATTGAAGACGACCCCCGCGCTGGTGGGCCAATTTGTGCCGCTACTGAAGAAAACGTCAAATTAGTCGAAAAACTTGTACTTGAAGATGCCCGTGTAAGAGTGAAAACATTAGCAGAAATGACTAAGGTATCCGTGGGTACTATTCACACAATCCTTCATGAGCGCCTGAATTTGTCAAAGGTCAGTGCAAGATGGGTGCCAAGAATGCTCACCGCGCTGCAGAAACAAGTGCGAGTTGACTGTTGTAAGGAATTTTTGGACCTCTGTGGTGAAAATCCGCAAAGTATTTTCGATCGGATTGTTACTGGTGATGAAACGTGGGTTCATCACTATGACCCTGAGAGCAAGCAAGAGTCTATGCAGTGGCACAAAAAAGGATCAGACCCGCCGAAGAAGTTCAAAGTCACTCCGTCCGCAGGAAAGCTCATGGCCACGGTGTTTTGGGATTCTAAGGGAATCTTGCTAATCGAGTACACAAAAAAGGTCAAAGTATTACTGCTGCATCATACGCAACTACCCTGCGTAATTTAAAGGAGGCAATTAAAGAAAAAAGACGTGGAAAATTAACCGCAGGTGTGTTGCTGCTTCACGACAACGCCCCGGTTCACAAGGCGCGCCTTGCCCAGGCTGCTGTGCGGGAGTACGGATTTGAAGAAATCAATCATCCACCCTACAGTCCGGACCTGGCCCCTAGTGATTATTATCTATTCCCTAATCTTAAAAAAGACCTTCGTGGAAAGCATTTTTCGGACGATGAAGAGTTGAAGGGAGCAATAAACGAACATTTTTCGGGCCATGAAGAAAAATATTTTTCAGAGGGAATTGAAAAGTTACTTTCACTAACAAATAAATGTATTGAGATGTTAGGGGAGTATATTGAAAAATAAAATTTATTCAAAATTTTCCGCCTTTTCCTTCATACCTATACCGAGAATAAATTGAACTCCCCTCGTAATTCTATGTTCGGTTTGTATTGTATCGGCGAGTCGAGCGGCCAACAAGGCCGCCTTTAGCTCTAATCTAGGTACAGTCGTAAACTTTACAGGTGCTACGCGACACTTGCTGGATACAAAGGCAACTTTTACTACGTCGTTGTCGGTCCAGCGCCAATAAGCCACCGCACACATAGCCTGCGTCGAGGCATCGCTGAATAAATGCAATTCCAAGTTATCATAACGACCCGTGGGAGCGCCGGAAGCGTTTGGTTTAAGTGCATGCGCCCTCGATAAATGATGTTCGGTCCCTGTAACCCTCGCACAATCTGTCTCGCTCTGGTAGCATCGCGGTATGCGTATGTCACCAATTAATTTTAAATTATTCAACCATAGTAACCATTTTTCATATATTTGATCATTTAAAGTCTCATCCCAGTTAATATTACATTTCCAAGTTTCTTGCAAAATAATTTTACCGTTAATAGTAAATGGTGATAAAAACCCATACACATCAAAAACCGACATAATTACGCCTAGTGCCTCCCGCTTAGTAGGCCGTGCTCCATTCATTATATTTAATGGAACTCGTTTGAATGAAACGTCAAATCCTAGGGTGTCCTCTAGTGGGTACCATAAAAGTCCTAGGGTTCGTTCGCAATCTAGCTCCTGACCTATTTTGATTTTTACGGCACTAGCCGCAAGTACGTCATTTGGTAGATTGTGTAAAACATTAATGCTGTTACTCAGCCAATTACATAACAAAAAATTACCGTTGTTGTGAATGTAGCTAATATTTTTTGCTAATTCAATACATGTTTGTTCGTCCGGCTGACTATCTATATAGTCATCCATATAGTGCTGTTTCATAATAGCCTCAACAGCTGCCGGCATCGTAGGTATAAACCGCTCAGCGTTCTTGTTTCTAACAAACTGAGCGATAAACGGGGAACAGTTCGCGCCGAATATTAATAACGTCATCTTATAGGTTTTAACGGGACCTTTTTTGTCATCTCGCCATAGAAATCGTAAAGCATCTTGATCATCAGGTAAAATTTTAATTTTTAAAAACGTGTCTTTAATGTCCCATATTATAGCCACTTTAAATTCACGGAACCTTAACATGATACCAAACAAAGATGTTAGAATATCTGGACCTTTGAAAAAATAATCATTTAGTGATAGGCCGTTCGATTTAGCCGCGGCGTCAAACACAAGACGCAGTTTATTTTTGTTTGGGTTATCAACTGCAAAGTGAGGTAAGTACCAAGTTTTTTTTGTACCTTTACAGTTTGTGACCTCCTCAGCAAAATCGTTAAGAAAGAGGTGTCGGATTCGTTCCCTATATCTTTCAGCAAACTGTGGATTTAAAAACATTTTTATTTCTACACCTCTTAAGCTGTTAAGCGCGGTTGTTTTAGAGTTAGGCATCTCACAATGAGAATTACGCCACGGGAGGCCTAAGTGGCACTTGCCATCAGTTAAAACTGCCGTATCTTCTAGGTGTTTGATAGTACGGACGTCCTCGTCTTTTAGACGAGCCTTACCCGACGTTCCCATAGACTCGATAGTAAATGAATTATTTACCTGTTCATACAGTTGTTGTAATATCTGCCGCTGTTCCTCTTGAGCATCCATGTCGCCACTGCTTCTCAGCAGGAGCGCGGAGTGGCGCGTGCGTAAAGACGACCCCGGCACCCGTCCATGAATACACCAACCAAGAGGAGTGAGTGTTGCACAGGGTTCATTATACCTCCCTTTACGACATTCTAATGGCATAATTAAATTATAATTATCCTGCCCTATCAATAATTCAGGCTTTACATTCTCGTTACAAAACTCTAAATTCAAAGTAATTAAATGACCATATTTATTGCAATCAACAACATTTAAATTTTGACTCGGTAAATTAAGCTCCTTAACACTATGGGCATAAAGTTCATAATTTAATTCACCTGACGAAATCTGTAACCGAACGACATCTGTTTCACACGTAAGTTCATCTCCTTCCCACGCACCGGATATACACAGTCTGTTTCGGCTACCGCGCAATCCTAAACGCGATGTTAGTCCGGCACTGATCACCGTTGACCCGTCGTCCAATAATGCATACGCACTTATCACACCTTTAGGGCCTATTAGATTTACACGCACTACTTTCAGTAGCACTTTACAGTTTGTCATCTTCATGTGTGTAACACTCGCTGAGTGTGACGGCTGCTCGTCCTGTTGCAACTCAGCTACATTGCGTTCAATCGGCGGCGGCGGGTTCCGGTTTCTTCCGACTGTATGTGCGGTTGTTATATTATTATCAACCTGCGCGTTATAGTGCAATAGTCGATAATGGGGTTTTCCGCAGTCATCTCTGTCGCACGCACTTGCCGGGCATACATCCCTCGCGTGTATTGACAATAAACATTTGAAACAAATACGGTTTCGTTTAACAAATGCCCATCTATCTTTTATCAATGATTTTTTAAACTTTTTACAGTCTAGTAATTTATGGAATGAAGTACGACAGAATTTACACTTGTTGTTTACAGCATTATTGTCGTGTATGTTGACTAAGACTGGCTTTGACGATGCATTCTCATTGCTTTTTCTTTTATGTAAATAATTATAGTTGTTTTGCGTAATTAACGCCATAGAAATAGCTTTAAGGGCTTCAATTTTTAAAAATTCACTTAAAGAGGTTAGTGTTGGTCGCTTACCTTCTGTGGATGGTAGATAGCTATAGTCGGCCCATTTAGCTAGTAGGACTGTAGGTAACTTAGAAAGTATGCTTGATATTATATTGGTGGCCACTAAGTACTCATCCCGACCGATAACACTAATAGCTGCGACACAATTTTGCACTTTCACTGAAAACGATACGATTTCCTTATGATAGTCGTTCGATACAGGCTGCAATTTATGTATATCTGTCATTATTTTTGACAAAATCACATCTGGGTTGCCGAATTGAAGCTACAAAGTAGACATGACCATCTCCGGGATTGTCGCACTAATGAGTAACGCAGGCTTGCCGTGCTGGTCCACGAAGGCATTTTCGTAGACGCCAAAGGTTTTCCTGTGCGCTAAATTCACATAATAGTGACGACTCATTGTAGGCTTGCTTGAAGTGAAGCCATTCCCCTTGAAGGGTCCCCTTCAAATGTAGGTAAGTCGCGAAGGGCACATAGGCGACTCAGCAATCCAGAGTTGATTCCTTTGCTTGCTGAAGCGGATGCTAGATCCTTGAGAGCACTAGCCAGTAGGCGAACTGTCCCATCTTCGTTGCCAGCTGTTGGCAGACACTGCGCGCCCGAGGATTCACCATGTTCGGGGGCAAGCTGTGTTCCCAGTTCTTGGTGACTATGCTCCAACCACTTGTCCACTTCCTGATTTGAATCAACGTCCATTTGGACGCTGGCTTCCTCGTCCAGATCTGCGAGGGCCGCTGCTAATTTTTTATTTATTAGATCCGTTTGGATCTTTGCCTTTTGTTGGGCCGCTTCAAACTCCAACCTTGCCCTCCGTGCTGCTAGAGATGAAGACGACTTTGAAGACTTCAATTTGGCCGTTGATGGTACCGTTAGTAACGGTCGTTCACATTTGATATGACTACCCACATCGGAGCTTGTACGTCGAATATCCTTTTCTTCTGCTTTCTGCAGCTTCTTCGGCACTGTGTTGGGCACTAAGGGCGGCTGTTCTTGCTCTTCGCTGGCTATCCCATCAGCTCGCATTTTCTAGTCTTGACCATTGCCATAGGGGGTGTTCTCTTCATCACTTTGAACAACTTTCGATCCGGCCGAATGACCAATGTAAACGATGATTGGTAAGGTTCAATAAAAACGAAAACACACACATAGCACTTAGTACGAATTTAATTACTGAATAATGAGCAACTTTACAAAACATAAGACAAAAGGCGCAGCGCTCGGCTAAGTTGCCGCGCACGATCTTGCTTACTCGCTTACTGACAGCAGCAGTGACAGTTCGTTTATTTTAAACTAAAGTACAGACATTTGAGGCAAAGAATTTATATCTATACATCCTTCATTAATTATATTTTTCTTTATATAACATAACTAAAACAATTAATAAAATACAAAATTATAGCGTTGAAGATAAAACTTTCATAATATAAACTTATCTAAAATTGACATTAGCCTGTGTCGCCTACAGGCTTTTTGTCGGTAAAGGTTGACCCTAACGCGGTCGACTCTTTACCTGCGTACCCTTTTTAGGATTCTAGGTAGTGGCCTTCGGCGAACTACGGTTAGCTTTTTAAGTTATTTTCTGGCCGCGGTAGCTATGGCTACCGCGGAAGCAGATATATCGAAGGCCTTGATGGCCTTCGTTCGCTATCAATGTCCAAACATCCGGACACAGAAAGTGTCTCGCACGTGGGCTCGCACCCACAAAAAACCTCATTCTAAAAAGGAGAGACGTGCACGCCAGCCCTTATCCACCAACCCCTCACGAGAGCGCTCTAGCTCGCGCTCGTCCGTGGCTTCGTCCACCAGCTATACATTGTCGATGGATTGCGATATCCCGGCTCCCGTCCAGGCCTTTGAGTTCTGCGAGGACTTCACCGTCGTCGCTAAGCGACAAAAAAGGGCCAAGCCCTAGGCCTCATCTACCGATGAGTCCAAATACCCTAACAGGCGGGCCCTGCAGTCCATGGCCTCATCCTCGCTCTGCGATTCCGAGGCCAAGCCAACCGGTCGGCATCCGCCTCCTATTTTCATCTGCGATAAAGCGGCATGGGCATCTGTGTCCACACACATGTCCAATTTCAAAATCGCGTATACACACGTGAAAATTAGTGCGATCGGTATTCGCGTGGCGACCGTCTCGCCCGCCGACCACCGCACCCTCACAAGGTACTTGATGGAGAAATCCATCGAATACCATAACTACGCGCGCGAAGAAGTCCGCGTTTTACGCGTCGTCCTTAGAGGCGTACCAAAAGAGCTTGACACTAAGCTGTTATTACAGGACCTTCAAACCCAGAGGTTCCCTGTGCAGTCTTTCCACTGCGTGTATGGCAAAGATAGGTTGCCGTACAATCTAGTGTTAGTTACACTAGACCACTCATTAGAAGGCAAGAAGATTTTTCATTTGAAAACCAGTGCCAATCTGTCAGGGATCACAGTGGAGGTCCCTTTCAAGCGCGGCATTTTGAGCCAATGCCATAGATGCCAAGTATATAGCCATACGGCAAGAAACTGTCACGCCAAACCCAGGTGCGTTAAGTGCCTGGGCGATCATGGCACTGCTGAGTACGTGAGACCCCGCACGTATTATGCAAGACGGACGGCCATACCGCCAACTATTTAGTTTGCCCTAGGGCTCCAAAAGCTAACCCCCAAAAGGCTCGCAAAGCGAAACAGATATCTTTTGCCTCTGCTCCTGCCAAGCCCAACCCATCCGTAAAACCACAGGCACAATTAACCGATTACCGCGATCCTCATCGCCACCCAAGAACGCATGGGTAACCCCGCCTACCATGGTGAGGAAACCCATCGCTTCCCTCGCTTCTCCACCTTCTAAGGTATAGCAGGTCAGGTTAGCACCTACTTGCTTGCCTTTTCGTCCCCTAGTCAATGGCCGTGCGGAGCCACTTTCGGACTTCGCGCTCTTTAGCAAATTCGTCTCAAGTTTCGACTTGGGCGAAATAACAACTCTGGCACGCAAACTATGAGCCTTTCAGGCGACGTGCTTAGTAGCACTCGAACACCATACTCTTATCGCCAACGTCCAGAAATTTAATAAATTACACTTTTAAATGGCGTCCTCTAGGATAAAACCGCGGTCCCTCACTATCGGCTACTTTAACGCCGATGGTCTTAAACATCAGCGCAATGCGATTTGAAATTCCATCATGACATATGCCAGTGTGGTTTTCGCTCACGCCAGCAAGTCGAATATCAATCACTTGCAGGTTATTCAAAATAGGTTCTAACGCAAATGCGTCGGAGCCCAGCCATATGTTTACAATTTAGATCTGCATAACGATCTTGAGCTGCCCAATATTGCCAGGTTGATAAAGTTGGTGTCTAGACGCTACTTCGACAACGCTCCCTACCATCCCAACCCGCAGGTCAATAAGTCAGCTGACTCCACAGCCAACCCAGACGCACCGGTTCGTTTCAGGCGTCCACGTAACGTCTTAACAGATCCCGACGACGCTATTACAACAAGGAACGGCGGCGTTCTAGTTAGAAATATTGCAACACGGCATTCGAATCGCCTAACCCACCGGTGGGCCAGGCTAACGCAGCGTACGCATTCCTACTGAGTTTCTTGCTGGTTCTATGGCAGTAGATGACCCTTCCGAACCAGTGGTAGTGTGGACCGAGAGCACACTCCTGAGCTGTAGGATGGACTGAGGAGATCGTCTTTATTTGCAACCTCTTCGCATTTTAGGGTTTTACCCGCCTTTTCTATCCTGAGTTTTACTTTGGTTCTCTCTTGTACCGTCCTACAGCTCGTGATAACTTTTTGACCTTTTTCTTTTCGCACGCGTTCCACACGGACCAATCCTTCCTTTGCGTTCACTACCTTTCTCAGTTTATCAAGGACGTTCTCGCTTGTATCGCTTCTAGTGTCTCACGAGACAACTATCGAATGCAATGTCGTCCTCTCAGAAGCATCAGCTTGTGAGTGGCCCAACAGAGCCCCCTAATAGCTATCAGGTCCGCCCTTTGATGTATCTTTCTTTTTCCCCATAACTTCTGTTAGTTCTTCTATTTTTGTGTTATTTTTCATTAAGTATTTCTGAGTCAGAATGAGTTGAGCCATCGAGTCATTGTCTGGTGGTAGTTTTGCGTCAATTTTCTTAGTCCTTTGCTCTTTCAGTTCCTTGTCTGTTTTCCTTTTTATCTCGAATTGTGTTGCAATCTCCTTTACCAGTGCGTAAAGCCTGTCGCATGCGTTCGTGATGTCTCGCTTTATCTCCGTTTTAATATTCCTGGAAGCATTTAGTTGTTCAAGAGCCTTTTCATTGCATGCTTTGGCCTCTGTTAACCACTCTTTTGTTTGGGTATGCAGTTCTAGATGACTCGTCTTTGGTGTTATAGATTTATTGGGATTAGGGGCAGTGGTTTCTACTTTCCCCTCACCAAGGCTTGTTCGACTTTTTATTCTAGTTCTGAGGTGTGGATTTTGTGCCACTAATACGTCACCGGTCATTTTTGTAGGAGTTCGGTAGAGTGCCATTTGTAGTCGTGAGTCTCTAAATCAGTTTCGAGGGTAGGTCAAATACCCAGTCTAATTTAAATAAATATAAATAAGATATAAATTAATTAAAAGCAAAAATAAATTTATGGGTCAAAAGGATAAATAAAACTATGTTAAAATATACAGTCCGCTTTTTGTGCTTTCAGGCAGTTTCCTTACTTGCCCAGTAAAATGTTTTTTAAACAAGTTTTAAAATTTTTGACTCTATACGAACCAGAATAGGAACATCTTGGAGGGACTTGGTAAGCAGGAAGATCGGGTGGTAGAGAAGTCCCGCAAGAAGAAAAGAAACCCCCACGTAAACCATGTTGTCCTGAATGTCTTTCCAAAGATATGGAGGCGAGCATTGGATAGAAGAGTTATCCATATAGACCTGCAGAGGGTGGAAGACCACTCGCCCCTGATCCAATGTACGAGGTGTCTAGAGTTTGGCCACAGTAGGTGCATGTGTAAACACCCAGAAGATCTGTGCAGTCACTGTGGGCATGGACACCACAAGAAGGATTGTGAGGAATACGAGAAGGCATGTTCCTAGGTGTAGGAACTGCAATGAAGCCGGCCTTAACGCAGCGCACAATGCTTTCGACCACTCATGCCCGACCCGGAAACGGTGGGTCGAATTGGCACGCCTATCTACAGCGTATTGTTAAGGACAGTCCAAAGGAAATCTTCCATCTAGCCACGTTCCATCCCGTAATCTCTACAAGAAAAACAAGGAACAAACTGGCGGATAGTAAAACACATAAAAAACATAATCTCAACTAGTAGGGTTGTGATCGGCAGCCGGGTCGGAACTTCCACAATTTTAATGGATGAGGAAACCGTAACCAAGGCCCCAAAACTCGGTCCCAAGTCGCTTAACATTATCTGTAGCACAACACATCGCCTGATAACAATAAGAACTGGTAGAACTAAAGAAATTAGTTTTGCGTCCAGTTGGCACACCAGTTTAGTGTAATCAAAATGGTGTCCAACCAACCACCACCTCAGTATTTCCCATGGCAAAATACTTGCATGTTACCAAAAACACGGAAACACAAAATAAACAGGAAAAGTAAAATATGTCGAACAAATATTTAAAATATGTATAGAAATAAAAATTGCAGACACCAAGTTACTAAGAAATTAAGCCACAATAGATGTACTAATGAAAATGAGAAAATATGTATGCTTGTCAATTTTAATGTAGAATTATTATATAAGGTAGAAAATAAGCTCAGCTTTAAATTATTAAAGCTGAGCTAATTTTCTGTAATGTAAAAGTCGTAAATAAATAGCTGTAAACACCATGTTGTAACAAACATTAAAATAAGTTATAAATCAAACAGTAACCAATACAATAATTAGCTAATAAGGATATTGTGTAAGGAAACTAATTGTAAGCAAAATAAAAATATGTAAGAAAAAGAATTATATATAACAGCTAGTACACGAATAAAAACCAAAAAACTAACTAAAAATAATGTAAAAAAGAAATGAAATATTCTGAAATAAATAAAGTCCTATGTATTACCCCTTCCCACTCCCCTGTTGTTTTAAGAAATTGGATTGAAAAGTAGACGAGAAGTAGGAGTAGGACATTACAAACGGGAATCCCACCTGTAAGAGTATGAATGAGAATGTATGACCGAAAGATATTGTATCAAGCATGAAAGTGCGAGAAGAATAAATGATAGAACTGGAATGAGAGGATTAAGAGATTAAAAAAGATAGCTTGCCCCATGGAGCTAGCAGTCGTGACAAAAAAAAACAAAGCCAATGGTAGTTTCAATATACGACGTCCTAAGCCGCGGTCCGTGCCATCTCGGGTGCCCTTAGGGCTATCGTATGTAGGAGTAGTTTAAGTTTCGGCTAAGTGCCCTCAGCGCTAGGCCACAAAGTCCGGTGAAATTTAAATGGTTAATAGGGCCATAAATAAACTGTCCATTTCAAAAAAAAAAACACTCCCTTGCTGGCATCTCGTCTCCGCTTGGATACTCCACTTCTCCGGTCAGCGTTTAAATATATGAAGTTTTAAACTAGTTTGCTATTATTCCCTGTCCATTGAAGTGGAGCGGAGATTTTATGCAACTCGATCGGTTACTATGGCACAGCTCCGCTCTTCTCCGGGGACGAATGTCTTCATTTTGAAAAGAGCAAATAAAATTCTTCGATTACTTTCAAACACAACAAACTCGTTTGACAAAAACAAAAACAAGCATTGAACCCTATCAGTTTTAATAGACAGTAGAATATATTAAGATCTTATAAAAATGTTCTTCTAAACACGGTCGGGTATGCTCCTCACGTAAGCGTTTAGCCAACATTATAAAATTTTCGAGCAAACGCAAATCGTAAAAGTTATACACTTGTAACTCGTACTCGCAAATCTTCGATGCTCGATAACTTTTGAAGTTTGTACGATTAACGTGATGGCATTCGATGGAACTGGGAATCAGCACATTCTGCAAAAGTAATATAACAAATATAGCCAACCACTGAGGTGTAACCCGTTGAAGTATTACTTAAGAAAAACGATCACTGTTCATCACTGAAATTAAAAAATCTTCATATATGTGAAAATAAAATATGGCGTGTATTTTGCTGTCGATTTACTATCGCAAGTTACATATTCAGCCTATCTTTGCCAGAACCGTTTTTTTTTTGGTGCAGGGGGCACCCGAGTGGTTATGTGCTACTCCCGTATAGGCTAATGAGACCCACGGTATACCCACTAAAAACCCCCTCATCTTCCTCCTTGCCGCCTTGTGATGGGGTCACGGAAACGCTTTGGCACACATCCGCGACCCCGCCGGCGGCAGCCACTCACGAGCGGCTCTATCGCAAAAGCCCGAAGGTCCTCCACGATGGGCGCAACAGATGGTAAGGTGCGCCTCCCTCCTCGGCCTCCACCAGTACTGTAGCAGAATCCCCCCGAGTCTGCTACTAGGAGGCCATGGTTACCAGATAACTGGTACCCGGTGGCAGATCAGGTCTGTGGTTCTGCTATCGACCACACCTCGGCCGCAGAGGATAGGGCAAGTGGCGAACCGCAATACCGACATGCATCTTCCTCTGCGGCCCCACCAGTGCCGTTTCGACGGAACGGCCCCGCCAGCTCGCATGGTGTACGGAGAGTGGCGCACCGGAATACCAACACGCCTCTCCCCCTGCGATCCCTCCACGGCCGCAGAAGATAGGGAGAACGGTGCACCGTAATACCGGCACTCCTCTTCTTCGGCGGTCCCACATCCACGCGCGTCCACAGCGGAGTTGTTCAGCCCACTGGGAGCGCCCTCCTCGGGCCAGCCGGCGGCCCAAACAGGCCGGCCCTGGTTGCCTCTTAGTCCCCCGCCACGACAAGGCGGGCAACCATCGGGGGGGATCGGTGCCAGAACCGTGCTTCAACCACTGCTCTACCGATAACATCAACATTAAATGCTTTAAAAAATTATGCTATGGACAGAAAGTGAAAAAAAAATCATATGTATATTTAATTGTTTATATGATCCTCCTTTCCTAAATCTGCAATAACTGTGAAGCTATATCGCGATTGAACTTCATTTATATGCTGAAAAGCTCTTTTGAACCGCAAACCTGATTGCTTAGCGACAAAGCCGCCCACGAACCTTTCTTCATCAAGCTTTACTTAGTTCGAGACTGAACTACGAAAGTTTATGGTAGTTTCAAAATAAAGGTTTTATGGTCATGTTTTATGTAGGTGTCTAAGGAAAATATGTTATCAAGTGACTTTGTATTCTTATATATACATATATGATAATGCAATAATTAAAATAAAAGCTTGTTAAAGTTTAAAAAATTATCTGATATCTGAGGTAATAAAATGTGTCACTTCTGGTAGAATCAACATAAACTATCGTAAAATGACCAATAATATTGGTCGTATATGGATGTATACGTATAAATATATATATAATTATTAATATTGAAAATATTTATTTTAACTCTGACTGGCCTTTCTACAATGATTTATGATCATGGTTATGCACTACGACACTTAGAATAAACTGATTTGAAATAGTTATGAGAAACCTATATAAATATCCAAATCATGATGAAAATGTACAAAATATATCAATTCACTAAAGTGATAGCCTGAATATTTGATTTTTTGGGTCGCTTTATACATCTCCGAATAAAACATTTATATTCTGATTGTCTACTTATTCTACCCTTTTCGATCTTGAACGCATTGCTGATAATGACGATCAAATTTTGACATTACTCGAGCAGAATATTTATATCATTCTTTGAAACTATATCTCGTATTTTTCCTTTAAGTGAAGCGAACCAAAGCCAAATTCATTTCAAAAGTTATTTACTCTTGTGTATTTTTTGGTAACACCAATATTAAATAGTAGTGTGGATCTTTGCTGTATCTTTTCTTATGGTCATAATAAAATGTCAAATATTACAGATATAGTTTTACGATGATACTCATAAAACATTCAGTATAAATAAATCTTTAGTACAGGTCATCCTAGCCTATATATGAACTGTGCAGATGTAATAACTAAATAACTTCTTTCCTAAATCTTATTTAATTATAAGAATTGTGATTTTTTTTAATATGTTTAAGCAGTCTTGTGAATTGTTTGTTTATATCCGTATTTTTTCTTGTGGCAATAAATAATCCAAATAAATAGCAACACACGTTCAGAAAATCCAAAAGCACGTTATTATGTTTTCTTTTTTTCATGTATCAAAATTAAAATACCACTGAATCCACTTTATGGTAAGCGGCATTCTTATCCATGGGCAGTAATATAATTCGTTATTAAAATCACTGTTTCATA
This sequence comes from Marasmarcha lunaedactyla, assembly GCA_923062675.1. Lineage (NCBI taxonomy): Eukaryota > Metazoa > Arthropoda > Insecta > Lepidoptera > Pterophoridae > Marasmarcha > Marasmarcha lunaedactyla. The sequence goes on along the minus strand of OV281339.1, from coordinate 14,361,444 downwards.
CAGTTTTATAATAAAATACTGTGGATAATTTTTTGAAAAATAGAGGGAGTTCTCAGTCGTAATTTTATTTTATTTCTATAAATTCTCTGACTGAACCTTCTCTTAAAACAGAACTAAACCATGTTACAGTGGATTTTACGACGGGTAAAGTAGAAAGGGCTGTAGTAGCGCCCCAGGCGACCTACTGACAAAATAAACTTTGTTTTAAGTAGAATTACTTGGTAGGTCTTAAAGTAAGAAAGATTAGCCTAAATGAACATCAATTCGGACATCCAATAATAATAAAAATATAGTAAAACAAATAGAATTGCCTCCCTAGGATTCATAAGATTCATGAATATTTCGTAACTGCTATATTACAGCCCTCACACACAAGAGGCGCGAGAACATTGTTCTGGCATGGCGTTTGAATTACTTAATTATGAAAATAGTGCCAACATATATTAGAGATCGCCAACTAACTGAATACCGTACGGTTCTACTAGTATAGTCATGTAGTAAGTTAAATACCATATCCAATTGGAAACCCAGGCTGATCATTGCGTGTTTTTAAGCCTGTCTGCTAACTAAGGAATCGCAATGGGCTCAGGTGACAACTGCTACGGGAGCCCTTAGCCGCAAATACTTAGCTTAGCCGAAATTATCGTTACACTAATAATCGTCAGGTGTTTGTTGAAGGCGCTCCTCATGATAGATATATAGCATAGTAAATGTAGAATAAAGTAAAGATTTGCTAAGCAAAATATTTTTAGAAACGCTTTATGTAAACATTTGACGTTTGTGAACGGCCTTAAGTTATTAACAGATTTTCACAAGCAGTGAATAAACTTCTTATATATATAACAACATCCACCTGAATGTACGAGCACGACATTGCCGCCCTAGAAATCCCCTTTACACCCCGATCACCCGCACTAATTTCCGAAAAAACTGTTTTATAATTCGCGCTTGCTCTACATTTAATGTTACTGTTAAAAATGCCCCGGACTTAGACTTATTCAACAGTAAGCCTATCTTTATTACTAAATATTTAGCCAACGATTACTTTTCTCAGCATGCCATATAATTTATAATTAATGTTACAGCACTTTGGTCAATTTCATTTGATTTATCTTAGTTTTTTGTTACATACTAGTTGCTTTTTTAATCATCACTATATGTGGAGGTTTGTTATTAGCCTTAAGCGATTAAATTGTTAGCTTATAATGTGTAAACGGCTGTAAACCGCCCAAATAGAAGTAAATAAATAAATAAATAAATAAATAAATAAATATATATACATATATATATATATATATATATATATATATATATATATAAATATTCTAAGTAAGCCAATGTGATGGTTTAAAAAGACTGATAAAAATGCTTCTGAACTGTATTGAAGTCTCCTAGTATTTCTAAAAACGGATATTAACAAGTAATTTCGAAAGCAGCTTAGACTATAAAATAGATTGAGTAAAGGATAGTTGGTTAATTTCTAAAGGAATTCCAAAGTTTATGCATAAATTTTACTCGGTCCACCATTGTCTTGGCTCAGAGATGAGAAATAAATTCGTAATTATTTCATTAACTTTAATGGAAGAACCTCTTCTTGACATTCTCGAATTAAAATTAATGAAATCATAAAGACTAATACTTAGTTGTAAAAGTTTTAAAATTTAAAAGAGTATTGTAAGTGTTCAGTTCGATGCTTTCAACTAAATATAATACGGAGTTCATCCTTTACGCGCTTGCAGTTATATTTTTGAAATATAAAAAATAATTTACAACAGTAATTTCAGTTTCAAAAATGAACATTACTATTTGTCAATACTAGAGAATGTAATGTACAGTTCAGTGGTCGTTTGGAAATTTAAAAGAGAGTAATGGGGAGTAAGAGTAAATACAGTTTACGTGCTTAGTTTGTATAAATGATGAATAAAAGATATTGATAAGTAGAGGAAATTTTATAAATATTGCTATGTGATCGCCACAATCACTGTGTCATGAAATACAATTTTTAGTAAGTCAGTTGTAAGATTCTCTGTTGCAGTTAGGTCAATCCGTAGTCGGATACGAATAGCAAATGGCCTACTTTCTGTTATTATTAATTTTCAACCAGGTACTGTTGGCAAAACTATACACACTAAAAACCGTTATCAAAATTAGCTTAGTGTATCTTTGATCTTTGTTTATGGAGTTCTAAAAAATGATAATAAACACTAGAGTTTAGACGGCCTGTTTGGTGTGGAGGTAAGTAGCTTTGCCTTTCATGCCAGAGGTCCCGGGTTCGAATCCTGGTAGGGGCAGATATTTTATAATATTTGCTTTTTAGTCATGGATGTGTATGTATGTTTATTTAAGTTTATTTCTAATATTTATATTTAAAAAAATCTATGTGTTTATATATTTCTTAAATTTATTTATCCGTTATCTAGTATCCATAACACAAGTTCTTAGTGATACTTAATTTGGGCTAGATGTTGTGTGTTAGTTAGAAATATTTATTTATTTAGAGTACTAGTCACGTGAGCACGTTTGAACCACTTAGTAACTGCACATAGAAAAACGTATCATATGTGTATGTAATGGACCGGACAATTCAACTTAAATCTGGAAACGCTTCTTATCCGGGAAATAGTACGTGAAAGAACTTTAATTTCTATCAAAGGTTCCTGGGTTAAATTCTTACACGTTTTCGCTCTTATGCTACTACGTTCAGCTTTGTAAAGAATATAAAAGTAGCGTTCCGGGGAACTGGAAAAACCTTAAAGCTATACTGTAAGTAAAATCGTTGGTCTTGGGAGAGAGAATCTTGTTTTATGTCATATGTTGACCCGCTATATATAGCTATAGCTTTTTCCAGCGCCTTAAAATACTTCTGTAATAAACTTTAAAGTTTTTCCGGCAACAGATATACCCAACTTAAGAAACTAGGTTCCATATCCATAAATGTACCTAAAAATTTAATATTTCGTACATAAAAACACATAATCTGTTCAACAAATTCCAGTAAAAAGCAAGAACTCTTTTGCACAAGGTTCTAAAGAAAGGAAAATGTATATACTTTAATGCTACCAGTCACTTACCAATTAAATTATATCCATAATCCAAAACCCCTAGCGTTTTTAAAATAGCACATACTTCCGTAGTAAGTATGTTTTTTTATTTATCAGTAGGACCACCAGTAGTCGTAGCAGGCATGAGAAAAAGTTCATACATTTGGCGCATTTGCAGTTCCTCCCCAAGAAGTGTTATCATCTTATCAACAAGAAATATTTAACATAAACTTCAATGGAATAAAATAAATAAATAAATATTACAAATAATATAGAAAAATATTTCAAATCTCATTCACAGTAAACTCATAAAGATAAACACTAAAAAAGAATGAGCATAATTCTTTCTCAAAACTGGCAGCCTATTTTAAGAACAAACTTCACACAAACAAAACGTAGATAGTTTAAGCTCTAAACTCGTTAAGTTGCATCTGAGTCACCGGAACTCGCGTTGCATTCATAAAATTGCTTTTTACGGACTCAGGCGATGATAAAACAACGCTGTCAGATAAGGACGGAGATACGATGGAAGAGAGACAGAGAAGACCTAAGCCCGCCTCACCTGGCGGTCAGCTGTTAAACACTACCCACGCCATTTGTAACAATTATGAAGGTTTTTACTGATTTTTCGAAATAGTGATCCTATCTGCAGGCTTTGAACAATTTTTTGCTTTGTCGTTATTGGTCAAATTCAAAGCTAAGAATAACTCGGTTATTGTTCTGCAGAACTCGTACAGTTTTTATATATTACCCAATACTTACACAAATCCAATTAGAATTTGTCTATCTAAGGACTTTTGGACTGAGGAACTTTTGAACTTTTGAGGAACTTCAAATATTGAGAAAAGACGAAACAGCGAACAATAAAAAATTATATTTAAATGATTTATTTACCGTAAATACTACTTAACATACGTTTAGTTTGATGGTGGATTAAGAGATCTTCAAAACGAACCTCTGCTAGGATTAGACCGGGTGTTTCAGGAGATTGTTAAACTCTTTTAGAAACTTGTCATCCTCATACTAGGTATGTTAATTAATACTTATTCACAACAATTCAACGATTTAGTTACAAAAATTTATGTAAATTTAAATTTACCTGCAAGCCAATAAAGTTTAGCTAGACTTTCAAAAAGTCTCTTTCAAACTTTCAAAAAGAGCACCAGGTACAGATCAAGAAAAATGCTATAGGCGGCAAATTGTTTTTCTTATTGCGAATAATAGCAGCAATTCCGCGTGAAATTGCCAAACACAGTGATCATCGAGTGAATCTAATTCCGCCTTTGTAAATTAATAAACAGTTATTGTACTTAAATGAACGCGTAGATAATAATTTAATTATCACAGGTTCTTTGTCATTTGGTTTTTGAATGCCTCCTTTTGAAATCGAAATTATTACTTACGAAGTCGAAAATATATGGCCTAGGTGCTTTCTATAGGTACCTAGTAGGTACATGTAGGTGATGTAGTACTACCTACATCACCACAAGTCAGTAACAATAATAAATTCTAAAACAAATTAACAACAAAGCAATAAGCCTCATTGGGTATCAAGCCCTCGTGCGATCCAAGTACAACCTATGTACAGGGTGAGTATGTTCCCTTGTAGCCCGCCAGGAGCGCTGGCATCGCAGGCTGTAGAGTCGCCCAGTGTCGCCGCTCGTCTCTCGCCACTCCGCGACCACCCGCCGAAAGAGCGCCGCGCCCGCTCACGCCCGCGCATCCCGCAACTTTATATTACTCTCCGCCGACGACAAAACCAGTTTTCAAACAAAAAACTTCTATTACAACACATAAGATTCACTATTCCCAAACCCATAGTGCATTTTGAACTCTAACAAAAATTAACCGAACTTTTAAAAAGTTCGTTTTGAACTGTTGAGTGAGCTTTTTTCGTGTTATGGTTGATCGTTGTTCTAGACCGGTAAGTTATGTTTTAATAGTTTTTTGGTTCTTTTTGGATTGCAGACAAAGTGAATGTTTTAAAGTTTTTGTACATTTATTTAAAGTATGAGCTGTAAGTTATTCTTATTAGGAGCTTATTTGGGTTCGTTGTGTGTGGGCTGTAGTCAAGTCCGGTCGGCTTGCATTCCCAGTGAGTCGGCTGCACAAAGATACGGCTGTGGATTGACAAAAGACTGTTTATTTATCCACATCATTCTAAGAATTACTTAGCTGTTGTAGAAGTTTGTGGCGGGTTATTGTCTGTGGTTTAAGAATCGAGTTACCTGTGATTGTCTTATCGGAGTAACCAGAAACGAAGAATGTTTATTTGAAACGGAACTGAATAAGTTTTGGTCTTATTGTTTGCCGAACAATTTTCATGCAGATTTATGCGTAGTTGTTTAGTATGAAAAGCAGATCGAAGCTTTCGAATAGTCAGGATATTACTCATCGATTATTATCGTTTTATGGTGCGGTCTGTGCGGCTTGCTTGGTAGGACCCCGCGCGAGCTTTGCTGCACGCTTTAACGAATATTACCGACCACATTATACATACCGTGAAAGAAGGTTTTAAAATGAGAATTCAGCTCAGTTTTAGGCAGCTTAGTACAAAAACTAATTTTGTTTTAATAATCTGTTTATTTATACTTACAAAAATGGGTATGGTAATGGGTATTATTTCTTGATACCCATTAGAAAAATACTAAGTCATCTGCATGCAGAACATTGACTGAAAAAAAATTCTTTCATTTAAAGCTTTACTCTTATTTCCTACTTCCTAAAATTTTACATATTACCGTTAGAAATGTCAGTGATTTGGATGTAATTCTTCAGGAATGCAACGAGTCATAATGAAGTTTTAATAGACCACGCCAAAAATATGTTCCATCTTAACTTTAAGAAGTAGGTACAAGTTAACATTACTATTTTGTAATATACATTTTAAGTAATATTCCTTAAAAATTACTATGTATTATACATTATGAAAGTTCATGCTAGTTCATATTCTTTTACCAATAACTACTATACTCTCTCAGCTAACACTTCATTACACTGCCTATTATACGCTTATTAGTAAGTTTACAATATATCACTAACTGTATAGGTACAAGTGCTTAAGTACCTATACAGTTAGTGATATATTGTATATATTGACCTTAACCACTGCAGAAACTATAATGTCCTGTAGTACGTAAAATTATTAAAGCTTTATTCGTTTATTATGGAAGCTTGATTATTACAAAACTTACGAATTCTAATTTCTCAGAACTAAAATAAAGACCTATTTTGCAAAAGTCTCGTACACTCGACTAATAAAACATTAACACAACATTAAAACAAAGTTTACCTCTTAAAAAAGTACAACGATTTGGGTTACCGGGGTCACCCACCACACCACAAAGTGATCAAAGCGCACCCTACCGGGCCCGGACACCCCCGCAATTCATCATACTCCAATGAACATCAATAGGTTACATTGGACTCGAGTATGGAGAAGTTAGCCATAGAGTTGTCACATGGAACATTAAGAACAAAAAATTAAATTGGTAAAATAAAGTTTACTGCATACATAATATGTATAGCAAGACCCAAAGTTAACACAGCTTATGTTCGGACGGGCCATTTGGCGATCTGGAACGTGGAAGACGCGTCCTTAAATAATTAGGAAAAATATTTGAATATAAAAATATTAACCTGGTTGTAAGAAAAGGAACAACCAGTGAAATGATGCGTAAACACATTTGGGCCGGGTCAGAAGAAATGACTACACAAATTCAGCTAGTACCGATCGGGTAGCCTTTATACAAATCGGCACATTCATCTCGTCTCACCAAAACCAGATCGACATAAGCCGGTGGCTTTTTTCCCGAACACTTATCTACACTAGTTATATATTCAATTTTGCGGCTCAGCGGTGCTGTTTAATGCTGATCCGTATATGTAAACAAAGGCATTCTATCTAACATAAACCTACAGTCGGCAACGCATCATTTATTGATATCGTTTTTTCAATATACCTATTAATAAAGCAAAATTAGTGTCTATGTGAACCATACAAATGTCTGAACCTAAAAGAATAGAAAGCGGAACCACACCACCGGCGCGATTATGACGTACACGTATGATTTAGGAGTACAGTCTCGTTCATCACTTTATCTTATTATTTTCATGTTCGTCTATAAACTTTAGGGTTGTTTGTAACAGAGTTCGTTCACATAGGTATTTCAAGTAATTTGCTCTTGGTGCTTTTAACAGCCAAAAACATTTTGTCGGTGTAAAAGTCTTCTACTTTCACTTAAAATGAATAAAACTTACACTTTATTATTATAATAGTATAAGAATATCGTATTTTATTTTACTATTACCTACGTGAGACAAGTTTGGGAAGGTCAAAGCTACCTTTAGATAACAGCCTAGTATTTCAGATAATATGCCGGCATAGAATCAAAATTCTTATTTTAAAATACAGCTGCGTAAAGATGTGACAGGCAGCTGTTAGTTGACATATAGAACTAACAAAATGACAGGATAGAAACGTGAATGTATCGATCAATGTAGATGACGATTGATACTCTTGAAGAATATTCATTACACATTACCTATTTCATTAACTCTTCTATGACCAGATTAAAGAGTGTAAGCACTTACTTAATGTTTTGAAACGTTTTGTACTAATTATTAATTATGTTAGTAACAAGAAATAAATTATTTTTAATGTAACATCGATCTTCCTTTGTGTTTTTTAATCAGATTACTATTTGGATGCAATATTCTAATGAACTATTGAATTCATTTGATTTAGCCAAATTCAACATTTTGATTTATTAGTTTTTGACATTTATATATAGATTATGTATATGATTAGAAGTTTGCCAGTACCTGGATTAATAAATAATCTGTAGGAGATTCCATTAAATTACCCACAGCAAAATTTCAGTATCTTTAAACTCAAGAAAATATCGACAATTTCACTACAAAAGAACTGAGCAAACAAAATCTTAATTAAGCATTGTTATTTTAGCTGCTCATTTTCATTGGAATATTAAATAACCAACAGTAAAATTACTGAAAGGAAATGGAATACAGCAAGAAACGAACAAAACAACTAATAAAACGAAAACTCCATTATGGCGTCCAAAAGGGAAATTAAAAAGAGTAAAACTCCTGTCACCATTTACAGGGAACACAATGATCATTTTACGCCTCCACATGGACTGGCTGCTTATAAGCTTCAACCTATAATTTCTTATCACATATAAAAAGATTTATTTATTTATTTTATTTTATTTATTTCATAATCCACAGCTCTTAATCTATATTAAGAAACTTATGTTCAAAAGAATATGTAGGTAAGAGGAAATACACATTTTTCAACCTTATAAGTAGACATAACACAAGGAAACATAAATGTTGATAAAAATACACGATCCCGGAAAGAGCCGGATCTGGGACAGAATAAGTCCAGGGAAGAAAAAAACGTTTCAATTTCTACGTTTTCTTTCTATGTCAGTTTCTTATGTGGTCAAGTTCTAGCCATAAAAAATATTTAAAAAACAATATAGAAAATCATTTGACTTTCTTCCGTCACTTTGGAAATTAAAATAGATTTATTTTTTAATTTGACTGATATCTTTAAAAATTTCATATTTCTACTAAAACACAAGTTCGTATTTAATTCAATCCCCAAACTTTGAGATAAAAATTATTCTTCGAGCATACATACATTCACCTACTTAAACATGGACAACTTTTTATGAAATTTACACAAATAGCATCTTTCTCACCTCATATGATTGAAATGCCTAACGGTAACTCAGCGCATAAGCTTGTGAATCAACATACAGGCGAAATGAAAATACTGTCAACAGTGTCATATGTCATTAATTGCCAAACGAACGCGTTAAACTTTGCCCAGCCATATCCAATTTACTTACACAGTAAAACTTCGTTTATCTGCCAAGAAAATGAACGATTCTATTTTCTATTTGTTAATAAAACTGTACAGCAAGTTTATAACCGACTACCTTTCTGCATCAGACGACGTCGTTCGGAAATATAGAGACCTTTTAGCGAACTTTATAAAAGCACTTATTAAACTTTGGTATTTATAAAAACACTTAACAAGCAGTACCTATTGCTTTGCAAAAGTGGGTAACACTATGTATGAATTAAAATTTTAAAGAGAATTTCACGAAGGTGTAGTTAGAATTGTAAATTTTACTGTGTCCTTTGAAACATCAAATGCTTTTAAAAGCCCGGTCCCAGTTTGAAGTCAGACACTGCCCGACCTTGGTTTAGTTATGTATATCTACCCAGCAATCGAACGAAGACTCTGAGATCATTATGCCGAAAATCAAACCCTGTGTAGGTTTGCTTTGCACATATATACGCTGTACGCTAAAAATACGCTATTGTCAACATCATCATAACTATTGTTATAACTAATATTGCTATAAATAAGTTCAAGTTGTTATCCTGTCTTTAGAATTTTGCTAAGCTTGAATCGAAAAATATACTGGCTTATATGTTTAAAATCCACACTTTCATCATTACACAGCAAATACATAAGATAAGGTTTTTATTTTTGAAAATAAAAATCATTTTCCTCTCTCCGAGATTATTTTCAACTTGCCAGTAAATTAGAGATAACTGTTCGCCCCATTTGTCTTAAATAAAAGCGGTAATATGATTTTTCTTGGTTCATTGTTCATATTACTCTTGGATTTAATGCCGCACGATATACAGCACTTGTGATGTAACTACATAGTGGTGTCAAATCTCGGATGGTTTTTATAATATTAAAAATTATCAGTACAAGTGCATTACTTGGATACATATGTTAAAGCCTCTTTTGAATCTCTACCATCACTCAAAACTTAATTTTAGACGTAAGAATCTACTTCCTTCGGCTGCACATTTGATTAATTTGAATTTTCATTATAAATAATATATCTCCTAAATATGATGTATCATACTTATATATATATATATCTTTTCACTTTACTGTATATCGATATTACCTACATATAGTTGTTTTTAATTAATTTTAAACTTAAAATGATAATGAAAATAAAAGCTGTTAAAGATTGCTCTTGTAACACAAAACTAACGAGATTAATAACTATGGAACTTGTGACTTAAACCACCCTGTACACGTGCTGCATGTTACACAGAGGGTGGCTTTAATAACTCAAACCTTTGTCCTCGGAGAAAAGACGCTCAATTTGTATTTAAAATATGGTTAACTTTGTAGTCATGTTGTATAAAAATAATAAAAAACCCGAAAAATGTGCATACAACATCGCCTGAAACAGCATAAAAATAAAAACATGTCCTTAAATAAAAATACGAATATGTTAAAAAACAGGCCATTTAACGGGTTCTAATTTAAAATATTATTTAGGAATATTATTTAATTAATTTACTCTATTAGGTAATAAATTTGTCATTAAAATTACTTCCCAATAAATGGTACGGACCGTTCCGTATTCTTCTTAGATGCAAAACCGGTATTACATAAATTTAATTTATTCTCTGCAACGTGGCAGTTCCCGATTTTAGCGAACTTCAGCAGATTCTGCATTAACTGGATTACTTGGCACTTTTCACTTAAATCCATTAAGATTCTACCTTTCATTATGAATTCCAATTTTGACACGATTATTTCAAATAAATAGGTGATTTCTCATATTTTAAAATTCAATATTTTAATAGAACCTTTAATATTTTGTTACTTAGATTTCACTCAGCACAAACCTCAAAAAAATTTTGTTCCTTAATCCGGAGTTGAATATACGAAATACAAAAAAGTACCTAATTTATTAATTAATAGTTTACGGGTGTTGAGCCTGAAAAATGTAGAATAAATCAAAAATTATAGTTAAAGACAGGTTGGTACTGAACTGTAATGAACTTTCCAAGAATTCCTCCAGTCAACGGGTTAAGAAATAAGGACAACGAGTTTTTATTCGCATAAAAATATACAAAATAATAGCATGTTCGGCAATGAGTTAGTGTAACCGGTCCGTGAATTAAAGGTTTCTGAAAATATTGCTGCGGTAAATGTAAATTGAAAAGGTTAATCATCCAGCAGGACTTATGCCGGCTTTGATTGGTCGCTAGTTTATATTAAACCTCATGCTGCCAACTCTAGTTTTTTGATATTTTATTTAATAAAGTACCAAAAAATCACGAAGCAAAAATTTAAATTTAAATATAAAATGGAATGAGGCTCGCGCCGCAGCCGCCCCCGTAACGGTACACTTTAATGACAGCTGCGGAGATACCAACGACCAGATAAAATATTTAATTCATTAATGATTCAAACGATATCGACACGTAGCCTCAATATTCACGAGTCCGCTGCAATTTGTTAAAAAAAAATTTTTACGTTCACTTCATTTAAACACCCAATTAACTCAACAAATCACTTTAGTTTTCTACCGAAAAAAACTTTTTTCATTCGGAGCTCACGAAAAACTCCAAATTGATTCTCGTAACATACCTACATAGACCTAGTTTGATACATTTCGTAAACAGTTGAAGCCAAAGTTTGATGCAAAAACTTCAAACTGCGTTCGCAAAAAGTATACGTATTGAAACTGTAAAAGATTTTGTTTCAAGGGTTTCATGTGGCTTTGTAGTTTGGTATGCTTGATTATAGAGTTTATGACTTTATAGTTATAGTTGGGTTTGCTTCGAGTTGGACAATAACAAAATTGTTAAAAAGTCTTAACTACGTTAAGTCTCCGAGAGACCCTGGAAGTTTTCTTTCATTCGTCTTTTACGCTCGCTTGACTCTTTTTAGGTGTACGCTTCGTAAAACGTAATAGTTATTTACTAAAATACTGTGTAAAAATTTAATTAAAATACTGTGTACACGCTCTGGAATTGCTGAGGAACAGCTGAGTGAAATATTAAAAAACCAACAATATAAATATTATTGAAAAAAATTATGGCACGTGCAGCTTTTATTGTCTGTTCAGTTAAGTATATCGTCCATGCCAGGATCGTCGACCAATTCCCTATTAACCGTCTCGATTGATTTTATGCAGATACAATTATCTTTGCTTCTTTACAAGATATGACATTAAATTATCCTAAGTGCACATCTTTACTAATTACAAAGGCAGGAAAGTATGAAATGAAAATAATTATGAAAATTAAAGGCTTATGAGACTCGAAAAATCTTTAAAAAAAGTTTGTAATAATTCCAAACCGCATGAAACAATCAGTCAGAAATATTTGAATGCGGGGGCGTCGTAGAAACTATCAACGTACCCTTGGAAGACTAACCGAAGGCCCAGGCTAAGGGCTAAAATCGCTCGCACGTTGTTCCGTTATTTGTAGGTGCCCAGCATACCAGACATAGAACAAAAGCTAATCTCAAACTGCTAAGCTTCCTACTCAATGTCTAATTAGTTTTCTTCTCTTAGTAGTAGCACTGTTAGTGAAGTAAATAAACGACATAAACAAATAAGTACATAAGTGAAGTACATAGTAAAGTACACTAGTGTGTCAGTCCTTTGTCTGGTTATAAAATAAAATAAAAAGCTTATGTTATTATAACTAAATACTTCAGAATGCAAATTATACCTTTAAGGTAAATTAATTAAATAAGTATATTAGCACGTTTTGATGTCGTAAACAAAAAATATTTTTATTTTTTCCTATTTTTAGAAAATAAAGATCATGGATTACCTCTTTAGTAATAAAAGTAGTTTCATTCTAGGCACAACATTATATATAATAGGTAACCTGTATGTTTCTATTTTGTAGAGGAATCAAATTAATTGTGTCCTGAGCAATATATTATATTATAAAATAATACGGTTTATGTCTGGAGTACAAAATAGATATTCACACCAGCAGCGTTGCGAATGCGCTTTTTTCTTTCAAATTAGATATGTCACGACTTTAAATTGTTTTTAAGACATTGTTTGTTTAAATAATTAGATAAAAATACAATGTCTTTATTTGCTCCTACCTATTGAAATTAATTAATTCGAATTACAATACAGAGAAGCACAACAAAATGCATTCATCGCTGCGATTAATGCTGCTTAGCATTCCCATCCCATAGCCAGCAAGGTGTTTTTAGTGGGTACAAGCCACTCTGGTGAGTCGCACATCACCCCGCAGAAGTCGGTACTTGCGGAGGTATGCATGACGCATCTTCCACCTCCATCCCCGCGTAGGGTACTGCTTAGGCCGCAAAAAAAATTCATGTATTTATTATCTGAACATCTTCATTTAAGGTGTAGGTAACAGATATTTTCTTTATTTGGTGAATATAAAACAAATAAAGGTACGCTAAAGAAGCACAACGAACTATCAGCTTTGAAGAATCTATTGAAATTAAAGCAGGATTGTGATAATTTGGGCTGGCTTGTATCACTTACGCTCAGTGAAATAACCTCAATAATAAACTCAATGACCAAATCAGTTCAAAAGTAAAATCGCAAATTTTAGTTGAATTGACCGGTTTTGGCTGAGAAGCGTAACATTGTGCTTCTCTATTCGAATTCAACTTGATTACGATAGGCAATGTTTTCACCGATCTTGATAATGAAATATCTCATTTATTCTGTCAAATCTGTATCAAGCCAATTTGGTTACGTCGGTTATAAAGAAAACATAATAACTAAGAACCACAAAACGTTACAAATAGCAGTATTATTAATGTCATAGGTGCAATTCAAAAATCTTAAAGCTCATCTAAATAAATAAAGCTCAGCTAAATCATTGTTAATACATTTAAACCCAAATCCAAGAATGAAATAAAAAGTATAATTCAATTTTCATGTGTATTTCACCTTTAAAGCTGTAATGGCATAAGGATAATTTACAAATTAATCAAATTATGAACTCAAGCTACCAATGTTACCGGAAAGGATGGCTCTTGATGAAAATGTGGGAAACCCTACTGTTACGATTTACCAGAATATCCAAAAGATTCTGGGTGGGATTAACTACTTTTAACTGTGTATTAAAATTTTACATTTCATATTTTACATTCTTTTAAATAACAGTTATTTCGCTATAAGTTGAAGGATATAGTAGATAGATAGTATTAAGTAAGCAAATAATTTTTAAATGGAATTTGAAGAGATATTTACAACATATTTTTACACTGTCTTATTATTTATTAAATATCTATTGTTTATTAATAGGTACGAGGGTGGATTGAAAAGTTCGCGGCCTAAATAAGAAAACACAGGAACAATGCAATTTTTTATATTTATTTTTCTACATACTCTCCTCCTAGGTCACAGCACTTAGTCCAGCGGTCCTCCAAAGCCTTGATCCCAAAGACTTGATTGATTTAAAGAGAATGTCTTGTCTCTACGGCCGATAAAGGCATCTACGGCCACTTTTACCTCCTCATTGGCAGAAAATTTCATTCCACCTAAGTGTTTTTTTAAAGTTTTGGATATAGGTGGAAGACACAAGGTGACAAGTCAGGTGACTAAGGGGAATGAGAAAGCAATTCGAAACCACAATTCACTATTTGAGCCATCGATTCTGCAGAAGTGTGAACACGAGCATTGTCCTGATGAAACAAAACTTTCTTGGTCAACAATCTTGGTCTTTTAGAATTTATTTCTTCACGTAAACGACGTAATAGTGTGCAGTAAGAGTGCCTCTTTCTAAGTTATCAACCAAGATGACACCCTTAGAATCACAGAAAACCTATGCCATTACCTTGTTTACTGAAAAACGCACCTTGACTTTCTTGGGGATCGGAGATCCGGGTCTCTTCCATTGTTTGGATTGTTGTTTGGATTCAGGAGTATAATGTGAACCCATGTTTTGTCCAGAGTAACAAACCTTGCCAAAATTCGTTTGGATCAGCTTGAAAAAGCTCTAAACAATCTCTAGAAATCGTAAGCCGAGTTCGTAACTGTTCAACTGAAAGGAGCAGCGGAACCCATCTTGCAGACACCTTGTGGAACCCTAATTCGTTAACGATCATGTTTTGTGTACATATGAATTCCCTAGAGCTTCAGCTATCTCAGATACCTTCAATCTTCTATCTCCCATGATGAGATCACATATTTTTTCGATATTTTCCGAAGTCATAGCTGTAGAAGGACGTCTCTTTGATTTGTCTATGGGTTATCTTTGATTTTCTCTCGTCAACGTTTAAATTCAGCTGTCCACTTTTTTATCATTGTATACGATGGAGCCACCATTTCTTCATGAATCTGCTTTAGAGTTAATTGTTTCTTGTGGAGGTATTTGATCACGGCACGGTGCTCTAAACTATCCATTTTCAAAATTATTGAAACTTACATTTCACTTAATGTTCAATAAAATAAATAATTACGCATGTATCTCAGAGGAAAAATTGAACAGAGATTGACAAAGAGTCTAGGTTTACAACGCTATCTATGTTAGGCCGCGAACATTTCCATCCACCCTAGTATCTCGTGGATAGACGTGTAACACCTTCGTCTTCATGATCACTTTCCATCAGGTGTCATTAGAAGACAAACGCCTCATGCTTTTTCGATAAAAAAAGGTTTTAAAAAAATTATAAGTAATCGACGCAATACCTGCGATAATATTATTGCGTATTTTACCATTTAAATTTAAAAACATTTCAGATTTTAAACGTTCTAAATAACTACGAGAATACTTGTTTGAGAAAAATACTAATGAACTATGTATGGTATCTGCATTACGCCGGCTGTAACCTAAGCCGAGCCTCCACCAGGTCGCTGTACCTCGTAATGAGATTATTTCGAAGCTTTGATGTGAAATATATATCCTACGAGCTTTAACGTTTTCTCCCTCCGCTTTTTCAAGCTTCTAATTTCTAATGGAAGGGGACAAAAATCTTATTAAATGTATAAAATATTATTTTCAAAGTATTTTTATTTTACACCAAGAACTCACGAGATATATACTTCCAAATAGTTCGAATGCGTTCCTAAAATGACTTCCGATCGATATATTTATTCAATCAACTTGCGAATTATCAAATGAGAAACTTGCTTAAATATGAGAAGTGAATAATTGATGTTCAAATTCTTACATATTTTATCATGGCGAGGGTATCCATTAAAGTTTGTTGTATGAATATACTTCAAAGGTTTAATAGGGTAAAATGTTCTTCGTTAATAAGTCACTAATTATGAACAATGTTGGAAAATTTATGTAGCGAGAAGTTCTTAGCTGAAAACTCCTCAAAATGTTTTAACAAAATCAAAATTGTACGAAATATTTCAATATATATACTTTGATATATATAATTTTAAAAGCTTATTTTCTAAGCTAACAGTACTTAGCTATTTTAGATAAGTGGTTAATATTTAAAGGCATCTTTCTAGCGATACCTAAGGTACTTCGAAATTCGTTCGATCATGGATTAAAAGCAACTTTTAATTATAACGTAATTGATTTTAAAAAAACCATGTAAATATAAACATATAATTTTCTGATTACTTAAACGTTATTCAAATTGAAAAACAAAATGAAGAGAATGAAGCCTTTATATAAACAATACAGTTGAACAGAGTTTGTACAAGGCAGTCAGTTTTATTTCGCTCTAGATTCAGATAAAAAGTTACCTAAGAGTTAAACGTACAAATGTACGAATAAATACTTTAAAAGTAAAATTGTCAAAACCAACATTATTTCTCAATGAAACTTCACCTGATGCACATTTGACAGGTCGTTCATATAGAAAGAGGCTGCGTAAAAATTTTCAAAAATTGCACGAGAAACTAAGTTAGTGATTCAATAATTTGTGGCCTACTGCGATAGATGATTGATTGATGAAATGATTTATTTCGTACGGACACCCAGCAATACTCGGACTATCATACATCGGTGCTTATGCACATTCGTTAAACACATTGTTAGAAGATAATTTACATTAACGTACCTACACAAATATTGCAAAAATATATCAAAAGCAACTTCTTCATTTCAAATTTACTCATCTGTGAAGTATTTTATTATTTTTATGAATAGATCACCAAACTACTATTATAAGAAAATAAAATGTTAATTTTCGTAAGAATTATTTTTATTCATTTATATTCTTCCAAAACCATATCTACATCATAATGTTGACTAAAAAGGCCTCATGTGAGTTACTATTCATTTTCACAATAAGTACAGATTAAGTATAAGTAGTTTTTAAAATATAAGGGATTTCTGAAGTGAAAATTCATTCTTTACATAAGTATTTCGTATTCCTTTAACTCTTACAATAAAAATATACTCTCTCTCATTCGAAATTATTCTAATAGTTACACTTAAATACTTATACTTAAAGAGGAAAAATGATGTTGGATATTGGTCACGTTAAAATCGAATTCGGATTTGAATATATATCTATGCCCTGGATAAAACTTATTTCACGTGAAAATTTGTGTGTATACATGTGTGATGAATGTAAATTACGAGAACAAACGTAAACAAATAGCTAGTAATGTAGATATTATTTTAAAATAGAATGCTTCGAAATAACTACTAACCAAAGTAAACCAATACAAACAAAAAACATGTGTCCAAATTCTAGTAATGGTGCATAAAACTAAATTTTAATTTAAAAAAGTACCAGCCTGGATGTGATATAAATTTAAAAACTTAATCACATAAAAAGGTTAGCATGGAATATAGCTTCCTACCTGAGCCTTTTTGCAAAAAAAATTCGACCAGGTAAATGAAGTCCCTCGGGAGAGCCCATTCATCAGTGTGACGGAGGTGTTGCCAGGAATAACATACACAAACATTCTTACTTGCCGTGGTTACAGAAAAAACCACTATTATATTTTGTAGTGGCGTTTTAATAAACTGAACGAAGGCAAATGGTTCGTCGTTTATTGTTTAAAATAAGTTAAAATTTATCTAAGTATGTTAAAGATTATCTTTGGGTGTTTAAAGTTTTTGAGCGCTAGTTACCTAGGTAATTATTATATGCTGACTTATCTTTAAAAAAATATTATTTGTAGAACTTCTTTGAAAACATTTTTCTCAAAAAAGTTTGAGAAGTTTTCTTAAATTACAATGGGTTGCGCTTTACGCAAATGGGCTAAAGTTTGTCTTGAATTTTGCATAGATGTGGAGAACAGCGCCTGAGTGTTACTGGTACATTATTGCCATGAGAATTTTGTATTTTAGTTTACTTTGTGAATCTGCTGGTAATTATTTTTTAATTACGTATAACTTGTAGACGTATTGATGACCTACTTAAATTAAATGTTTGATAGATACATATTAATGGCTTAACAACTGTTGAGCTTGACATTAAATGCAATTAAATGGAGATTCGTTAATGGTAAAAATACAATCTGCAAGATTATAGTTTACATGTGTTTTTGATTTCTTAACCGAACTTACAAAAAATAAATATTATCAGTGAAATAAGATGAGGAAGTTTCATTGTAATACCAAGTCATAACAAATACTCTCTTGATTTTCTCTTTAAAATTATAGAATATGTATACTATGTAGCATAAAACAAGGTCGCCTTTCAGTTGAGCATTTAGCTGAGATGAGTACTCTTTATGTCAAGTATAATACATTAACTTTAAAATGGATAAGAATGTTATTGGTTGTTACTCATAAAATATTACTGACTTATTTGTTAACTCGTATAACGACTATTAAGGAGCTCATTGAGACGTGCATCTCACCGTAGTGCGGGATTGGTGATTTAATTTTAAACGTAACCATCATTTATTTATTTCTATAACTTTGGTCAAGTTTAAGTTAAACCTTAATTCATAACATTTAACTACTCAAACTGTATATATGCCATGATAATATATAAGCTATAATAATTTATTCACTTGTTTGCGTACAAATGAATCAGTCGACATAGTCAATCTAACCCGATAGCCTAAGATCAGATTGCTACGTCTAATGTTGTTTGTAGTCTTCGGACACCGACTGAAATGGCAACCCAGTTCCAATGACATGTGTGCTTCACATAAATAATTGTTTTACGATTATCGACCCTAATGCCCACTTATTTGAACTTTATATTAAACTGGATTTTTATGCTAGTAGTCTATACGAGTACACACGTTTCTACACGTCAACTATCCTTAAAAATGTTTTTATAGCAAACATTTATTGATTCGTACTGCTATTTTACGAAATTTCCATAACTTTCATAAGCAATGTAATTGTTTATGTGTCTGTAAAAAGATAATTATTAAATAGAACATACAAGTTTGTTCAATTTAACATAAATTTAGTTTATACCAAAGTTAGTTACGCATTCCTAAAAATAACCTCATCCAAACATGAAAATTAGTAATAAGAACCATTTCTGTTCCTGCAATCAAGATACAATCCATTCAATCTGTAGCGCGATGCTCTCAAACATATAAACAACAATTCTAAGTGCGAATTAGAATGCTAATTCGCATTGAAATAGCATTATAGTTAATTTCTTCAAGTCTCCAACGACAATTTACGCTGCCAAAATTCACCGTCGTTACTTTACTACTGAATTGCTGAAGGTATATGACATCTAAATACCGGAAAGTTGACTTGTTTATAGGGCCGCAGTGGCAGTAAACTTCTAGAGAATCCTCCATAGATTTCATTTTCAAATTGGCACTTACAGTGTCTCTCTGCTCAGCTGGACGTGACTGGCTAACTTACCGGACCCTGTGACGTCAGCAGGAAATTAAGCCTCTCGCCGACTTAAAGTAAATCAAGATCGCGAAGATTTAGATTATTTGAAATTTCCTTAGGAGGTCTTTAGAAGAAGGGTTGCGAAGATTGTCGCTCTATAGCATTTCGATTAGGTTACTTGATTAAATTGTCCAGCAGTTTGAAATAAAATAGTCTTAACTCATGTATTTATTATTGTAGTATCTATACGAGAAGTGTGTTACAACTTTTGTACTTTTCATCTGCTGAGATGGAAAGACAGTCGTAGCAATGAAGCTTACCAATACTAATACCATTAAACAAACAAACACACTACTTTCCTCAATAACATCTTTGTTTTCATTAACCTTTATACTGGTTAGAAATAACTTCTTATTAAGAACGGTTAACAGCCTAATCAACAAAGGTCAAAGGCATAAGGAGCGTATTGTGTAACAAATAGTTACCTTAAAAACTAGAGTTTATGAACTAGTGCCATTGTTTTCCTTACTTCCTAGTATTGTTCCCGATTTGCATATAAACTTGAGTTCAAACAAAATTAAAATATAGACGGTACATTCAATCAGAATGTTTCTATTGTTTAGTAAAATAGTCGTGTATTATTATTGTGTACGAGCTGGAAAATAAAATGCAACTGTCGAGTTTAGTTAGGAAATGACAGAAATTTTTTAAAATTCTGAACTGAAACTATTCCATTTTCAAGATTTCATTTTTCTTCTATTACATTTTTTCATTTTGAGTATCTTAGATATGTATATAAACTTAATTTGTATTTCTTTGAAGTCACGCCTTAAATATTCCTAACCAAATACAGTTTATACAGTGCTATAGAAATGGAGGGGGGAACCCAGGGAAGCGTGCTAGGTCCAAGCCTATTCTTTATCTATATGAACGACTTGGTAACTAAATTTAATTACGTGAAATTAATTTAAATTACGAAATGGCAAGATTACAGCATTTGCAGATGACATGACACTTGCGCGAAGTTGGGCTGATGTAGTAAATGCAGCGGAGGAAGGTTTTGGACGCATCATCAAATAGTTAAACAATTACTTCTTGATATTGAACCTAGAAAAGACCAAGTTCCTTACCTTCGCTAAGCAATCGCGAGAACAACCCGGTTCCATACGTCTCAGAAGGCACTTATGAACAGACAGACAAGCTTGCGCATGTCCTGAAATCGGCCGTGTAGTTGATCTGAAATACTTGGGTGTCCGTTTAGATTTCTTATTATGTTGGACGGTACTTGCATCTACTAACAGGTCGGGTCTGAAAACTTATGGTTGTAGTCAAGCGGTTGCGTTCAGTACTTGACTTCAAAATACTTAAAACTACTTATCTTGCCTTGTGCCAATTGCTTATTAATTATGGAATCACAATATGGGGTAGAACTTACAAAAGTAATATGCTGAAGCTGGAACGAGCACAACGAGCATTGATTAAGATCATACAGAAAAATCCGTACATGTACCCTACTACTCAGCTATATCAAGAATTTAACACTCACAGTCAGGCAGCTATTCATTCTCCGAACAATTCTAAATCAAGATTAGAAACTTATAAATTACAATGAAATAGATAAAAAACATAGAAAAGACATTGTCTACAAAAAAGTCCCAACTAAATCTGCATTCGCGCAACATTATCAACTTTTCCTCGGACCCCACCTGTACAATAAAATTAGTAAACTTATAAAACTGCATACACTTAACACCTACAAATGCAAGAATGCTGTTAGACGATATAGAAAATCTGCTGGTATTACTAAAATGAATTAGTGCATATCACCACAACAAAATATGACAACGAGAAATGCTAACACACACCACCCAAAATTACACACACCCTCACACACATACATAGGCCCTGAATACCTAAAATTAAATCCTTATATTACTGTTATTATTTTCCTTTCTTTCTTCTTTTATACATAATAATCATAAAATTGTTTAATTAAATATATTGATACAAGTAGCAGCTGTTCAAAAAGTACGTTAATTTCGTTTTTTTGTCATAGTGTAATTTATAAATGCTTATTCACAGCGATACATGGAATCATATTGTCTGAGTAGAAGGTTTACATCTGTCACACGTGGGAATCCAAGTATGGATGTTAATTGATTTTAAAGGAATATTTTTATTGTATTTCAATTTTCCTAAATTCATGTGAAATATTTGCGGAATACTAGAGGCAGAAAGAAGGAATAAAATAAATACAAATTCATCGTTGATTTCAAGTTCTTACTGAGATTATTATTTTTGATTTAATTAATTGGTTAACAATAAAAGTATCAGCATCATAATAAATAAATAAATAATATGAATTCCAACATTTACTTTTAACGTGATTTCATTCTGATAAAGACGATCTAGGCACGAATTATTAATGTCATCCACTAAGTTCATATCCGTAGTTTTTAGTAGCTTCTAGTCTCTACATGGTTAACAAATGATACCAAACTAGTGTTATAATTTCACACAGAAGGCAAACTTACGTGTTTTATCGGCGAGGCGCTCGGCACGCGCCGCAGCCTGGCTTCCATTGTGTCAACAACCCACAGGGGGAAACCGACGCTCGGGTCAAAGACTACATGTCCACTAGATATCGAGGCTACTTCGGCATTAACACCATGTTCACTTGTGCACTTTATTTTTGATTTTCTCGTCTAAATATGATCTAGCAATAATTATTTTAAAGAAATAGCAGTTTCGGTCCCGTTCATAGCCGCTACTGAGCAATCAACCAGATCATTTTACAATTAAATCATGAACGCCTATATTATGAGTAGCGTTACCAGACTATAGACTAGGGATTTTGTCTATAACTCTATGTTGAAATTTGATGTTAGTTGTCATTGTGTTTCAACAAAATTGAAACACAATTTTTTCGATCAATTGAATGGCGTAGTGGGTAGTAGCCCTGCCTTATACGTCTGTGATCCCAGGTTCGAGTTTGGCCGGGGCTTTCATTCCTGTGATGAACGCAAATATTTGTATTCACGTCATGGTTGTTAATATTTACATGGGAATGTTTATTCTATGTTTACCCCCAGTTCGCTGTATGACAGTCCATAACACAAGCTCTGCTTACTTTGGGGCCATAAGGTTAATTTGTTGGATATTTTTTAAATGTGTACTCCACCTGCTGTTTTGAATACCTAACGATCTTAAAATATATTAATAGTCGTGTCCACTCTGTCACCATGGCGCCTAGCGGTGCTGTTATCGTGGCCTGGATAATACAAGATGCTGTTCAGGGCTAGGCTTTATTGGAACTGCTCGGTCTGTGTGTGGCTAATGTTCCAGCTTGTACGTATATGAGTTTGGTTGGAAACTGTCGTTTGTTTTAAATATTGACAGTGACACTGAACTCGCTCCGAATTGTGCAAGGCTTTTAATTATAAAGGCGTTTAGTTTCGGAGTTTAGGCGTAGCTGAAACTCGAATTTCAATATAAATGGTTCTAATTATAAGAAAGATTAGTTTGTAAAAACATTTGTTTGCTAACCGAAATATGCAAGACAACCACATTTTATTGATATATTTAAAGATATTATTGTGTAAAATTAAGTGTTCAATAACAATAATATAGGTAAGAAAACAAATAACAATTACCTTGTAGGACTTAAATTAAAAAATTCAAGTTGATTGGGTTGAATTTCTTATTTTAACACTAAACAATATTACTGAGGATGTACTGGTTAAAATAATATTAATATCTTGTAAAACGCTTTGAGATCAAAGTTACAAAAAATATTTCATTAATAATTTCAAAAAAACTTACCTAAAATTCAGTTTTAAATTTAAATATTGGAAATTGGCGTTTTGTAAGGGAGGAACATAAAGTAAATTCTTTTTAAATATAACATATTTATTTAATCAAAGTATGTATCATTGCTATCTATGCACTTTTGCCATCACATATGTAGTTCATTGAACCCTTTACTAAAAAAACAACTCGGACGGGAATCAATAAAATCTTTGAAGGCGTTTTGGACTGCCCCATCGGAGTTAAATTTTCTCCCTTGCAAGAAGTTATATCCGAATTTCGAAAAAAATGGTAATCTGTTGAAGCAAGGTCCGGGGAGTACGGTGGATGTCTTAGACATTATGATTCAAGCTCCTCTAATTGGTAGCCGTCTGCTGTGCAGTGTGTGGTCTAGCGTTGTCCTGAAGCAGCAGCGGCCTAGAGCGATTGACCAGTATCGGATATTTAGCAGCTAGCTTTTCCATCATGGTTTGCAGTTACTGACAAAAGACATCTGCCGTAATCGTCTGGCCAGATTTAAGAAACCTGTAGTGAACGACACCGGCTCTAGTCCAAACCTCACCAAACACTCACAAGTAACTTTTTTGAGTCAATTTTCGCTTGGGGCAGGATTTGGCTGGTTCACCAGAGTTCAACCATTGCGATAAGCGTTTCGAATGGTCGTACAGAATCCACTTTTCATCATCATTCCAAATCTTCATTATTATAAATCTTTCATTATTGTGCCGGTTGAGAAACGTTAGGGTGTTACCACACCAATCAATCGATCGACTTCGACTGTTCCATTCTACCATCGATCGATGGCGATGTGTGGTAACACCCTAACGCAGCAGTACTTCTCAAGCTTTTTCACCTTCACAATTTGCTTCAAGTGGATTAAAACATTTTTGTCATAACACCGCAGCCTACAGCTATCTCGGGCGCGGTTTGCGATGGATCCGCTTCCACAATAGCCTTGAATTCTTCATTATCAACTTTGGTCTCCGGCCGTCCACGGGGCTCCTCTGCAGGTCGAAATTTCCAGAACGAAAACGTTGGAACCAAAAATGCACTGTGTTTTCTTTTGTGACACCACCGCCATACACAGCATTAATGCTTCGAGCCGTTCCTGCAGCACTGGTGCCACGGCGGAACTCACACTTGAAACATCGACATGTTTAATCGCTTCGCAAACGGTCCGCATATCGTCTGCTAGCGAGGGTTGGGATGTAGGAATGAATGGGCGAGGAGGCGGGGTGGGATTCGGGCGTGCAGCGGGGCGCAGTCTCCAGTTCTCTGGAGCAGGCTTAGGCTGCGTAAGCTTTGCAGCCGGAGGAACCCGGCTACGAACCGGCGGTAACTTAGCCTGAGTAAGGAGCGGGGCCTGTTTGGGTGCCGCCCTCTTAGAGTTGGAACTTAAGGATCGGGGTGCACGAGGGCAGCCCTGTAATTTGCGGTGTGGCAGGACTGGTCACAATGCACGCAATCAGGAGGAGAGGGAGTTTCAGGATTGCGATTGCACTCCTCGGTGAAGTGCGGCACCAGGCACTTTACGCACCTGGGCGGGGTGGCGCAGTTGGCCGCCGCATGCCCGTACAACTGACATCGGTGGCACTGGCTGGGGTGACCGCGGCGGTAAGGCGCCTTGATCGAGATCCCAGAGAGGCCGCATATAGTGCTGACCCCTTTAAAGATCTCCCTGGACTTTGGGACGTTGGTAAGAACCACTTAAGCGAGAAAGTGACGCCTTCCGTGCATTTTATGCACAGCGAGTGCCAGGAAGCCTTGGGACTGCAGGTTCTCGAGGATGGCCTCGTTCGATAACTCGAACGGGAGTTTTCTGAGTACCGCTCTGAACTTACGCTCTTCCGGGAGAGCGTAAGTGTGGTAAGCAATTTGCTTACCGGTGAGGTGCTTTGTAAGGGCTCGTCTAAAGTCGGAACAATGACTATAATGGATTCACCCGAGTTGGAAGCTCGGGTTTATTGAATCTTGGGCTCTTTGCACAAGTTCGAAACCTCAGATCAACGGCCCTTTTCCCGAAGGAAGACAGGCGGTGGAATATGACATTTCGCTGACGTGGAGGGAGGTGTCACTTGGCGTGACATCAGTGGAGTAGGGATAGGTGTTGAAGACACCGGGACGGGTGCGGGCTTGTAAGGCGCCGCGGCGGGCGTTGAGGACGCCGGGGCTTGTTTCGCTTCTTCGAGCGCTTCTTAACAAGGGTGAAAGTGGGAGGCTCAGAGCCAGTTGGGGTGTCGTCCGAGGATGACTCGGTCACGGATGCGCTCTTGGGAGCGGTGCGCTTGCGGCGTGGAGGGCTTCCAATTCACACTCCTTGTCACTGGAGGTGGGGGACGTGGGTGGGCCTAAGACCAGAGGGGTCTGAGGGGCCTGGGTGGCCTAAGGGAGCAGTGGAGCCAAAACGTTGGCGAGTTGGGGGAAAAAAGTGTTAAGTAGTTGGTAAACTACTTTGGGATCATTGGAGCCTGCGGCGGCGAGGCCATCGTCGAATTTCTTAAAGGATTCCCATAAGATCTTGCGAAGCCATAGCGGCGGACGGGGGAGGAACAATAATGTATAAATATATATACTTATGAACCTACCAACGAAGGCTTACTTCCTAAACCTCCCTACCCGCGGTAGGGGGGTTGGGGAAAGCGCGGAGCGGTGCCCCTAATTCGGGCATCACTATTCCGTCACCCTGGGAAAGGCCCAAAGGATCGGGACTTCCGCTTTCCGGGTTGAAGGGCCAATAAACCTTCACGTCGTGAAAACGACGGTATGAAATTGGGGGTGCTCAACTAGTGCGGGGACTAGAAAGCGGAAGAGCAACCAGCGATCGACGTGCGAAAGAGTCCGCACGCAAACCGAGTCTCGATTGAAAATAAATTAACAATGTCTCTTTACATCTATACTAGGTCGGCAAGTCTCCCTCCCCCCAACTATCCAAACGACGAACACCTGACGACAGTAAATCGGATTTCGTTGGAATATGATATTACATTATTATATAAGAATGTTAAATATTTGTTTAAGTATAAGTAAAATTCGAACAACATAATACCACCTTCGCAAAAAGTAAGTCATTTTTAATAGATTTTATTTTTTATTTTGGCTGGGGGTAGAAAGCAAAACAGTTTAAAATTTTGTGTCTCTACTAATTTAATTGCAAAAAATAGGAAAACAGTATATTTAAACATAGTTAACTTACATTTAATGTTTGCATAGTCTCACTTTACCCATCCAGCTAAAAATTTCCTCTGAGATTGCAACTTATATTAAAACTAAACACTAATGGAGTCTGTTAGTCAAATCAAACAGTCACTAAGGGAAATGATGGATGAATTCAACACTAGGATCGCTCAGTTTGAATAAAATAGTATCGACATCACATCAACCACCACTGCTACACCAACAACATCATCACTGGCTGCTGAATTCAGCACATTTAAGGTATTTATTCACTCCGCTATGGCTGCTCTGCAATCACAAATAGAACTTCTTGCTCATGATTGCAACAAGCTGGAGATGCGAGACCGTAGAAAAATTCCCTATTCCATGGTGTTCCACAGAGCAAACAGTGACTTCCTTAGTAATGAAGTTAACCACGGAGAATTTGAAGATGCCAACCTTTCAAAAAGAAGATATAAGGTTATGTCATCGGCTTGATAAGTCCAGTAGTGATAATAGACCAAGACGAATTCTAGTTAGGTTCAACAGCACTCGTAGTTAGTATTTCGGCGCTATTGCCGACAGCTTCAACGAATGCAAATAGTGTAGAAAATAAACAGCTAAAACTGTCTAAAACTGCCGCAGCACCGAAGGGCCGGCGTGCAGTTTCAAAGAAATAGTTTATTTATCAATCCGTTCCATGTACTTTCGCTCATATTTTGAAAGCGTATATAGGTTAGTGAATTGAGTTTGACTATTTTTGTTTCTCTTTCAATCTCTTTGAATGTAATAATTTTTATTTTTTTTACGTGAAGGTTAACCTTAAAAAACTATGTTTGTTTTTGTTAGTTTTGAAGTTTGAATTTGAAGTGTAACCTGTCAAATATGCGTCACTACCAAATCATTGCTGATTGACAATTTTAATCTGCGTTGAAAATCTTTTCGTGATTTTTCTTTTGTTCTTGTTTAGTATTAATTACCCGTTCCAAAGTTTTGTATGATTTTTGTTTGTAAAATAGCTGGAGGATTAAGTGCGTCTTTTAGAAAATTGATATTAATATACATTTATATATTTTTTATTTACTGGGATTTTAAAGTTGTATATTATTATCTATTTTTATATTATTATAGTTAAGTATTTTTATTTTATTAAATATTAATAATATTTTATATTAGTACATATATCCCTTGAAGAAAGTGAATGTTCTTCGTCTTTTAAACCATGTTCTACAGTCGAGTTGAATAGTAACAACAGTGTTTTCCAAAGTCTATCCACCTTCCTTAATTCGTTTTTTAACACCGAATTCTCCGGTCTGGCGAATAATTTAAACATTGCACATGTTAACGCACAGAGTATTCCTGCCCACCATGTGGATATGCTGGATTCTTTTTGTGTCAAAGACTTGGCTAAAACCGTGCTCAGCGTCAACATCGTATGGTCTACCGGATTTTCACTTAATTCGTAACGATCGAGTCGAAAAATCTGGAGGCGGTGTTGCTATCTATCTCCGCACGAATATACCATTTAAAATTATTTCGCAATCCACTAACAACTCAGTCTCAAATATGGAATACTTGTTTGTTGAACGTATTCATAAGCACAAAAAATTTCTTTTAGGTGTCATTGCACCTAAACTAACTTCGTTGCACGATAACTACTTTTCATTGTTCGAGCAACTTCTAAAGGATATTTTGCCAAATTATAGAGATTCTATAATTATGGGAGATTTCAATACATGCTTGCTCAGAAACGATTTCAGAGCTAACAAACTAAAATCTATTTTCGAATTCAGTAACTTGCACATATATTTCACTTAATGCAATGCATGTTTTTCCGAACTGTGCCCCTTCTCTCTTAGATCTTGAAATGAAATATTTATTTCTCAACATTGACAATTACTTGTTCTTATTGACGTCAAATAAAACATGAATCTACCACCAGTTCAAGAAAACCTTCGTGAAGAAGAACTGGCAAGAAACTTCACGGGTATATTTTTTTCAAAATACATTTACAGAGTCTCTTTATGTCTATACAAAATTGAATAAGAAAAGACATTTTCTGAATCTGTTAGCTCGGCAACTCTCCCTCCCCCCAAGTATCCAAACGACGAACACCCTCAAACGGCACCCGTTTACGAGTTAACGCGGGATCCAGCCATCGCCCTCCTCAACCATATTAGAGGGAAGTGAGCGACCCGTCACCCGACGCTACCATAAGAAGTCGTACTTAAGTGACAATGACGCTTTAGATATTCATCGGGACGAAGAACTCATCGAACATACAGACACATTACACATGTTTTGTTACAAATACTAGTACAATCCTGTTAATGAGGGGATGATACCCAAGGGCTTTTTTATTTTATCATCCAAATAATCGGATAGTTTATAATATGCTTTTGCACACAACTTCTGCTTTATAGTTTCTTTGAACTTGTCAATAGGAAGACCTTTATATTCTCAGGAACCTTATTATAAAAGCGTATACATTGACCCATGAATGAGTTAGTGACTTTATGAAGCGTACTATTATGAGCTGCCAGCATATTTCTTCCTCTTGTGTTAACATTGTGCAGATCTTTTTTTCTTTTGAACAAATTTATGTTCTTTTTTTCATACATTAAATTTTCTAAAATATATTGTGAATGGAATGTAAGAATATTTATTTCCTTAAATTTACTTCTAAGTGACACCCTTGGACCGAGCTGATAGATTGCGCGAACAGCCTTTTTCTGCAGAATAAATATAGTATTGATGTCGGCAGCACTCCCCCACAACAAAATACCATATGTCATGAGGCTGTGGAAGTAACCAAAATAGACTAATCCAGCAGTTGTTTCATTTGAAATTTGTCTCATTTTTTTAACAGCATATGCGGCAGAGCCAAGCCTTTTCGCTAAACCATCAACATGCGGTCCCCACTGAAGTTTGGCGTCTAAGGATATGCCCAGAAATACAGTTGAGTTTACAGGAGTCAGTTCCTGGCTCTTAACTACAATGTTTGTGTTTACCTGTTTGACATTTGGTAAACTTAACACATTTCGTTTTTTTTTCATTGAGGAGCAAATTATTAGGTGAGAACCACTGCTCTGTGTTGGAGATGCATTTGTTTACTGCTCGATAGTCAGATTCTTGTCTTTTGATTTTTAATAAGAAGGAAGTATCGTCAGCATACAATATGACCTCGCATTGATTCTTAACGACCGATGGCAGATCACTGATATATACTTAAATAGGAAAGGACCAAGAACTGAGCCCTGGGGCACACCCATCGTCACTGCCGATCCTGATGATTTTTCTCCATTTATTGCAACTTTCTGTTTTGAGCAAGCGCTCGGTTTTTTATAAGTATATGATATAAATTTATGTATATATAATTTTATTATTTATGTGTTTTTTTTGTTTATTTTAAAATTGCTTGTTTATTTTAAAATTGCACTGCCCATCACTCTGTAATTGTTTAATTGCAAGAGATCGCTTTGTAGTGATAAGGCCGCCCAAATTGCATTTCTATATATTTTTTTACATTGTGTGTATTTTATTTTTGTTGTTTTTCTTTTTATTGGCAATAAAGTGTTTATTATTATTATTTATTATTAAAACTGGTATCAATATTGCAAGGAATGTGTTTTGGTTTCATTTTCAACATCGGGAACGATGTTTGTTTACAGATGTCAGATGTCAACTAATGAGATAATCACATATTGCTTGAATCTTAAATAACAAAATACTTTATCACATAGCTATGATTAATTTTATATAACTAGTTAAAATCAGGACTCAGTCGTGTACTTATTTGTTATTTTATCATCGCTTAAATCATAGCCTTTATTTGAATTTACAAGTAACGTAAAATTGAAAAACATAAAAACTTGAAGTATAATAACAAAAACAAAACATTTAGAGTCACTTACTTCTGGCAAGCAATTTCAAAAATATTGAACATACATTGTAACACAGTAGACCTTGATATCATGAGCATAAAAATATAGTCCACATATCTTAGACAAAGAATCAACTAGAAGCGGAATAAATCATTCATAGGTTCTATGAGGTGCGTCAATCACGCTTCGTTGTGTGTAAAGCAGCATAAACTGGCACGATCCGAGGGTCATCTAAGTGTCGAGTCTATTTGAATTCTTCAATTGTTTTGCAACATTTAATCTCCGGAAAAACGATTAACAGTTGTCAATCTGATGAATATTGCTTAGGTTTCTTTATTTACTGGATATCGTGTCTATTCAAAATTGAAGACAAAGTAAAAGTGAATGGCAGCAAAGTTTTAATTTATATGTATTAAATATCTTTCATCAATGACAAATCCAGTCAATTTATTCAACAATATACAGGAAAAGAAAATATAATTTTATGTTGTTTTAATGTTTTCCATTTATAATGTGTTTAGAGATTAATAAAAACATTGATTAAAAAATTTCCATATAAATATCAACTATTCCAGGCGCATTCTTTTGTTACCGTTTTTTGTTTAAGTAAAATAAATTTTAAAAATCTACTCATAATGGCAACAATATTAAACAAATACAAACCATATGACGAATCAATATTAATACAAAACCATCAGAAAAAGCTCACTTTGGTTGCACTAATATCGTTGCATGCACGCTGTACTAATCATGCACTCTAGTGGTTCGTGCGTACCGACCATTCGTGACTCCCTTTCGTTGACTGGCCTTCACCAATGTCAATGACCTTTAAGGCTCTACACCTGCTGGCTGTTGTAAATTAAACCTTATTGACACACATTTTATCCTTGTTTTACTGTAAGCTCTAGAAAGAGATGCTCTGCAATCAGCATAGGACATAACTGCTAGAATTTCGTCAGATAATTTTACATTTATCTTTTTAATATATGAGAATACTGAGATCGTATGTAGAGTCGTTATAGTCAATCATGCCGTTAGAGTGATTGAGAATAATTGAATACAAAAATACCAAATAAAAACTTATGGAGGGCGGTAAGCGAGGGTGACCAGTGCTATTAAGCTAGAGCTGTGTTTTAACTCTAATCACAATATTTAAATAATTTTATTTTGTAAGCTATACTCATAATTTTGTTGAGATGGGCTTACTTGAAGGTACTGTATATAAAACAGAACTGGTCTTATGCACTTATATATTTATAACGAACCAATATTAAATAAACAAATAGTTGATACGCTGTAGGAACTACTTTTTTTACTTTTATTGTTATCAACAAATTATCAGACAAGTGTCGAAAGCTGTTAATAACATATTTTCCAATTAAATTTGTCTTAATGCATTGTCCCTAACTCTCTTATTACTTAAATGTAACACGTCGACTGTTTTAACATTTCATTTAATATTACAAAGCTGCCTTCAAGTTAACTTCAATTTCCTGGCGGCTACTCTGAGGTTTATAAGCCACTTCATGCTTCGTGACGCCATTATTAGCAAGAGCAATGTTACTCTGTAGGAGCAAAAGTTCCAATTTCTTTGTTTAAAAATAGAATATAATCACGGTATTCATTGTTTTTTTTTTCGTATTTAGATAAACTTATATTGTATTAAATTGAAAAACATCACACACAATTTTAACACCGCTATTTTGATACCGTTCTAACTTGGAATAATTCTTAAATTCATCATCATGGAACACGTTAAACAGAACTTAATTATAAACGAAGACAAGAAAACGGTCATGCTTGATTACGTGTTTATAAATAAACCTTATTTCCACCAAGTATTGGATGGAATGAATCATCGGTGATACATAACCAGTTCTACGCTGCATAACGTTAGCTAGCTGCACTTACGTAAACTGTATTGTTGTATTACTAGGATAATCAGATAGTCAAGTGAAAGTATGACCGAAGTATATATATTTTTCTAAAAAATGCGTAAATTTTTTTAAAAACGCCGATGGCGCAACAATTTTATCCACCATAACAGAATAATCAATCGCCTTGTCTTCACAGTTTTCAGAGTCTTCTCACTACTGTCGAGTTAATAACATCCAAATTGAAACTAATTGTAACGTAAAGTGCAGTAAATGATGTATAAAGATTGAGAATGTCAATAAGGATCTTTTTTGGTCAATAAAAGCGTACCTCATTTAACGCAGCTCGAGAACTCATAGACTATAAGTGGATAGCTACAATGTTGTGATAGTCAGTTCTTATATTACGTTTGCAGTCTGTTTCTTTCTGTTCTGGGGTTTTGAACGTTTTATAGGAAGCTTGTAGGACTGATATGAAAGAGAACTTTGAGAAAAAAGCACATCTAAATAAGAACGAATAAATCTAGAGTTATCGACTATAGAGATCCTTGTGCTAACTTTACTTCAATTAGTTAATACCGGAAATTCTAATTTGTTTGTTTTTTAGTAGAAAGTAATCAATGAAGATGATAAGTTTTTTATTTACTAGTTTATAAATTATGTCAATCAATTTTATTTACAAAATGAAACGAATCTCAATTCAAATCATTTATTAAAACAAACTGATTCTCTTTATTAGAAAAAAAATCTTGTCGAGCTTTTCTGGTTTTCCCATTAATGGAACCACAAATTTAATACCTAAAATTGGGCAGAAGCAAAAATGAGCATCCAAAAAGATTTAACCTAAAAATGTCACGTGGTTCTTTACGACATAAATTTCGATTCCGACTGGGTCTGAATTGAATCTTAAATAGATAAGTTCAAGGTCAGTACCGGATTAGACTCCGGCTCGATTCTTATGTGTACACGATACCGAATGGGACTCGTTTTTGTAACTAGTTATTGAGCTCGGCGCTTCTTACATAATTCATTGATAACGGACGACCGCCGATGAGCGTATGTGGGCTATTTTATTAAAATCGGTTAGCTTTAAAACAGTCGTTGCTGTGTTGGCATGTTAAGAGCGAGATAGTTTTTTGTATAAATAGGGTTACAGGAAGTGTGGTCTGTTATGTCGATATGGTCGTAAACTAAGCCACTTATGTTGTTATTTTGCTTCTAAATTCAAAGCGTCTCTATACGAGCATCATGATGTTTTCACTATCTAACTTACTTAACTTTATTAAATTAAAAATAAACTCAACCAGTGATCGCCTCATTTGTAAACATCATCAATGTGAAAACTGATATTCAACTGGAAAAATGAGCCAAGTAGGTACCTGTTACAGAATAACTATACGTATGAGGGCCCTACAGCGAGATGTTAAATCATGCATACGCGAACTGCGGTCTAACAACTGGGACGCGTTTCTTGAAGAGATTTCGCCTTCGCATCTGGCTTACTGGAGCTTGGCGAAGTCTCTTAAGATGGCCTCTACCGCGTCATCGATGCCTCCGCTCCTTAGGCCTCCGCCCATGACTCCCGCCTTCAATGACTCCGAAAAGTTGAAACCATAGCCGATAGCTTAGCCCAACAATGTACAACGAGTACAGAAATCACCAACGCCCTCCACATAGAAACTGTGAATAGCACAGTCTAAATTAAATGCGGCAACCCACCGACAGACACCCTCCAACCGGTAACGGTGGAAGAGGTAGAGACAATAACTAAAAACTTAAAACCGCGGAAAGCTCCAGGTTCAGACGAAATACCAAACAGGGTTCTGAAAGCTCTCCCACTCGCACTCATACAATTGCTCCTTTCCGCAAACGTGGAAGCGATTGTCATAGGTATTAGGAAACCCGGAAATCTACCGGCTTATCTACCTAGAAGCTACCGACCTATTAGCTTGCTTAGCGCGATAGGCAAATTAAACGAAAGGATAATTTTGAACAGGCTCCGAGAGGTCATCCATTCGAAGCACCTGTTACCGGATGAACAGTTCGCCTTTAGGTTCCGTCACTCCTGCGTCACTCCGGTGCACCTGGGACCGCATCACGGAGCACATCTTGGAGCAGAGGAACGTAGGTGATAGATAGATAGTGGACTAACATTCGCGGATCGTCATGGGTAGGCTGCATTCCCTAATCTGCAGGAAGAGTAAAATGTCGCTTAGAAATAAGCTTATACTTTACAAAACTTGCATCCGCCCCATCATGACATATGCCAGTGTGGCTTTCGTTCACGCCAGCAAGTCGAACCTCAATCACTTGCAGGTTATTCAAAATAGGTTCTTACGCAAATGCGTCGGGGCCCCGCCCTATGTCCGCAACTTAGATCTGCACGAGGATCTCGAGCTACCCACCATTGCCGCATTCATGAAGTTGGCGTCTAAACGCCACTTCGATAATGCTCCCCACCATCCCAACCCGCTGGTCAGTAAGTCATCTAAATACACAGCCAACCCAGACGCGGCGGTTCGTTATAGGCGTCCGCGTAACGTTTTAACAGATCCCGACGATGATATTACTACAAGGAACGCCGGTGTTCCAGTTAGAAATAGAGCAACACCTAACCGCCTTCGATTCGCCTAACCTGGTCTAATGCGGGTGCCGTTTGAGGGTGTTCGTCGTTTGGATACTTGGGGGGAGGGAGACTTGCCGGGCTAACAGATGCAGAAAAGAATAATTTTGTATAGACATAAAGAGACTCTGTAAATTTATTTTGAAAAAAAATATACCCGTGAAGTTTCTTGCCAGTTCTTCTTCACGAAGGTTTTTTTCGAACTGGTGGTAGAATCATGTTTTATTTGACGTCAATAAGAACAAGTAATTGTCAATGTTGAGAAATAAATATTTCATTTCATTTCATTTCATTTCATTTCATTTCATTTCATTTCAACCCACCGGTGGGCCAGGCTAACGCGTCGTACGCTTTCCTACTGAGTTTTTTGCTGGTTCTTCGGCAGTAGATGATCCTTCCGAATCAGTGGTAGTTTCAATATACGACGTCCTAAGCCGCGGTCCGTACCCTCTCGGGTGCCCTTAGGTATATCGTATGTAGGAGTAGTTTAAGTTCCAGCTAAGCGCCGTCAGCGCTAAGCTACAAATTCCGGTGAAATTTATAAGGCCCATAGGGCCATAAATAAACTGTCCATTTCGAAAAAAAAAAACAGAATAACTCGACCCTCATTATGCGGCTTAATTAGAAATATCGTCATCGTATATATTCTGGAAAACCCACTTTTGGTTTCCAGAAATCGTTTGATGAATGAATGTGATCGTATTAGCACAAAGTATAGCTAATTTTCGGCATTAGGGCCAACAAGTAGCCAATTGCATTTGAACTGATTAACACTGCCACTCCATTTCAATCCCCTTCGACCTGCTAACCCCCTGTTTGCTTACGCAAAGAGCTCCTGGTAACCTTTCAACAACCAGGTAAAATTTCTTTCAAATTTACGAGCTTGTTTCGTAGCTAGTGTTGTTTTCGTTCGACCTGGATGTAAGTTACCTACGTGTTTATCTTGGCACATTTGTGAGTATTTCCGAAGAACCACTTAAAGTTTTGGTTGCTTTTCTACCACGAATTATGAAAACAAGGATCGGCTGTTTTGCAGATTTTATGCTTATTAAGAATGTTGGTTATATTTTGGTTGGTAACTTTAAATTTTAATTAAGTTTATGTTATGATACTATCATATCATCATAATCATACTATAGCAAAAAATTTTTTACTTTTCCATCATGGTTTGCAGTTGTTAACAATAGACATCTGCTGTAATCGTCTGGCCAGATTTAAGAAACCTGTAGTGAACGACACCGGCACTAGTCCACCAAACGCTCACAAGTAATATTTTTCAGTCAATTTCCGCTTGGGGCAGGATTTGGCTGGTTCGCCAGGGTTCAACCATTGCGATGTGCGTTTTCAATTGTCGTACAGGATCAACATTTCATCAATTTTATTTAAAATCTTATTGTGCCGGTAGAGTAATGTAACGCAGCAGTCGACGCGCGATTGTCGGTTTGTTGCACTCAATTCATGAGGTAGCCATCTCTCAAGCTTTTTCACCTTCCCAATTTGCTTCAAGTGGATTAAAACAGTTTTGTCACTAACACCGCAGCCTACAGCTAACTCGGCCGTGGTTTGCGATGGATCCGCTTCCACGAAAACGCACTGTGTTCTTTTGCGACACCACTGCCATACACAGCATTAATATTTCGAGCCGTTTCTGCAGCACTGGTTTCGCGGTGGAACTCGTACTCGTAAATAACGCGATATTTCAAATTTCCCATTTTGAAAACTAAGTGACGCAAAGAAAATTCCAAAAGAGGAAAAAATAAATGAATTATGTGTTTTACAACACAAATGTGATCGAAGTGGCCAGTACGACAGAACGCCAATTTCATATGTAAGGACCTAATACTTTGGATTGCCAAACTATCAAAATCCTTTCAACTCATGTCATATCAAAGTTATGGGAAAAATACTAATCATATACTCCTTCGTTTCTCAATTTATGCATTCCTCTATTTGTTTGCTGTCATGAAAGCTTTTGTTATATCTATGGAATACCCGCTTGCTCTTTTAATAACAATAGAAGTGAACAGACTGATTTAGAAAATTTTTTGGAAGTGCCACTTAAGGATGATTGAAAAAAGGAAAGGAAGCCTTTGTTTTGTGTAAACAATACAATTAAAGCTGTAGAATTTATATTGAAATACTTTGGAGATTACGATATATGAAAACGATTTACTGCCTTAATCTTTATGAGTGTTATGAAATTTTTATTCAGAATCAAACACAATCAAATAATATGTCACAAACTACCACGTTTAACGAACAATAGGCGAAGTAATTACCCAGTCGTATTATGGGACTGTGGGTCAAGTGTTTCAAGAGGTACTTAAATCTCCCTTAAACGTTTTTTGTTTTCATATTTCATCTTATTATTTCCGACTTTGTGAATCAGAAATGCTTTTAGATATACATTTTTATTGACATTTGTGACTTAAGATGTTGAGGTGAAGGCTGCAGGGGGATTATAAAACTTTCCCTAGTACCAGTTTTAATGAGTTTGTAAACAGCTTATTCTGGCCGAGCTTCATAAGCAGGAAAGTGCTAAAAAAATCCAACAACTTTTCGCAACATTTGTATCTTTTTGTACAGATTTCTGAGGATCTAGCTAAATTCTAACGTATAAACTGTATGGAGCATCACTTGACATAATGTTAGGCACGTGGTACATCTATACAGTTTAAGCCTTTTTCTATAGCGTTAACGATCATACATTGGCTAGAACCTCCCAGAGTTTATTAATCTAGTAAATTTTACGTATGTATGAGTGCACAGACACGGTCATCTGTAATCAGCGCGTCCGTCTGTGGTATCGTATCTTCTACAAGTACAGACCGCATCGTTCGCGGGCTTTTTGTTTAGAAGCTGTATGGTAAGAAGGTGTTTTAAAAAGGTGCTTGTAATTTGTGCACATTTCAAAATTTCGTCAACATCAGAATACCTAGCAACCAGAATGCTGAACAAGGAAATAAATAAAGCTTCTTACGAATTACAATATTATAGATAAATATAAAACATTGCTTAGCAGTAAACCTGGTTGACGTTGACAACCTAAAGTTGACGCCCCTACGCGCCGAAAGCGCACCGCTTCTACGAGCGCAGCCGTGACCGAGTGTTTCTTGGACACAACCCACGCTGGCCGGAGCAAGCATCTTTTAATCTTGTTAAGAAGTGTTCTAAGAAACGCTTGACACAAACCCCGGTGTCTTCAACACCCATCCCCACTCCACTTATGTCACGCCAAGTGACCCGACCGTCCACCTCAGCGAAGCCTCAGGTTCCACCACCCGTACTCCTTCGGGAGGGAGCTCCAACTCGGGTAAATAAGTTAAAATCATCGACGATTTCAGAGTTTTAACTAAGCTTCTCACTAATAAGCAATTTGCAGGACATCCTTAAATACCTGCAGTCCCAAGGCTTCCCGACATTCGCTGTGCATAAAATGCACAGTAAGTACGGTGGTTCTCGCCAATGTCCCCTAATCCAGGGAGATTTTCAAGCGGCTGCTACTATATGCAGGCCCTGGAATCTTGATCGAGGCGCCTCATTGCCGTGGTCACCCTGGGCTGTGCCACCGCTGCCCAGGCAATGTACGGGCATGCGGTGGCCAACTGCTCCGTAAAGTGTAAAGTCAGTCCGGCCGCACCGCAAACTACAGGGTCTGCCCTCGCGCACCCCGGTCCCTTTCAAAGAGAGGCCTTTAGCTTTTACTCCGGCTAACTTCCCGCCGCTGCGCAGACGGGTGACCCCGGCAGCAAAGCCCACCCAGCCCAAAAAGACAACTTGTAGAAAACTTGTAGCGGTTTTCTACTGTTAATTCAAACAAAATTAAATTTTGCTGCCTTTTTCCACAAATATTGATGGATAGGCTTAGTGGGTACATTCCTTACAAGATTGCGTAATTTCGACGGTACTGAATTATTTTTTGTATAAGTAAGTTATACGTTATATAAGTTTTGTATAAAAGTTGATCTTACGTCATTTTATTTAGATAGTACCTACAACGTAGACAAGTACGAACGGCACTAGACTTGTACGAAATACAAACGGTTTTTGGAACCGAACCAGCTAAAAAACCTTACATCCAAATTTGACGCAGCTTCTAATTGGACTTGATAATCTCTTGCTCTAAGTACTCCAGCCATTATTTTACTTGCCTTTATACACGGTGTAACAGGCGGGGTGGATCAACGGAGTCTGAGAGGTAGGGGACCTCAATACCTACCAATTTAACCCCCATGTATGTTCAGCAATATTTAGTGGTTCTTGCGATATTTGGGATTCAGTGATTTTTTTCGAAAAAATCAGATGAGTTCCCCTACTCCTCAGAGTCCGTTGATCCACCCCGCCTGTTACACCCTGTATATTAGCTATATTACATTTAAGGGCATTTAGAGTAATTACTGTGGCACATGGAATTTAATTAAATTTAGAAACACGACGTTTTATTAAATTTCAAGGAAAACATATTCTTAGTTTGTAAACATAGAAAAACAAAATGTCTAATATGTAAGACTTTAGAATGTTTTTTTCATTATGTATAATATCTTCTGTTGTGTTCTAATCTTGTTCTTTTAACCATGAAATTACTTTTTTTATTATTTCATATGTAATTAGATTCATGAGCTTTGTCAATTTTCTTATAGATAATTACAGATGTAATATAAATTTGTTTTATTTCTGTGACATCTTTACTCACTTGAAGACGCCTAAGTGCCAGAAATTGTTTGTTACGCTACATCCCGAAGTTATGTATTAAGTTACTTCGCTATTGTTAGCGACAACTTTTTCGACCGCCACTCACAAGTTAGAAGTAACCCTTAACTTGGATGGGATGTGTGCAAAAACTTTTCCAAGCCATTTCCCGAATGGTTCCCAAACAATTATTCGTTCCTTTCGTGCCTAACGAATGAATTGCTATTTTATTTTTTCAGGCTCCCTTTCAAGCAGTTTAATGTTTATGGGCGCTTTGAAAAGTCGTTTGAATTGGCATTATAGTACTTTACAACGAAAAGATAAATTTTATTGATTTTATTAACTAAGATACAAATAACTATCTCTGTGTAGCTGTGGTTGAAACCAAGTAATCAACACTTTTAAATATATTTCTAAGTTTATTTTTACACCAATGCTAATCAACGTGTCTAATACATTTTTGTTAACTAAAATTATATTTAAAAAGTCTACAGCTTGTTTGACCTAGAGGCTCTGGTGAGTTGTACGAAATGAGTACCCACAAAAAAAACATGTAAATAAAATTTGTTCTGTATACTCAAAAACTGTAGGTTTGTCAATGTTTTCTTACTTACACAAAATTAAGCTTTTATGATCAATGAATACAGTCTTAGATGAGCGGAAATTACTACGTGAAACGGAAATGTTTATTCAATGTTCCAAGTAATTTTAACATCGAGCAGATACATTATTTTAAAAACTCACGGCGCTGCAGTAAAAAAATTTTAAACATAAATTTCTTAGAAGATACAAATCTAGAAAAAATTAGAGACTATATGTTTATGAGCTTTAATAAAAATCATTAATATTCGTTTCACAACTATAACTAACAAAGTACTGCTACGTGTGTGGATGTAGGAAATCAGCTTTGATTTTTATGACCCAAGCAGTGCATTATCTTTCGCAGATTTCACTGAGGTCTTGCGACGTCTTTTGAGACGCTTTGACGTCAAATTGCTACTCAAGGCTATCCTAATAACAAATGTTTTATGCGAAAGTAGACTTAGAGGAATAGTGAAAGTGCTAATCAAAACAATAACAGAAGTCACATTATGTATATGAAACAAGTACACACATATTGTTAGTTCCTTCATAACGCAAAGCCTGATTAATGTTCAAGTACATGTTTCGCTTCATTTAGACAACGAGAGTTGGCCATCGTTCGTGGCTCTTTAATTCAACACAAACTAAATCCCCGGGCGCACGTTGCAGTTTATTCATAATAAAATTTGTGTTCACGCCGCACAGGGGACAGCTACAATACGGGTAACTTGCAGGATGTGAACGTAACTTCACGTAAAGTTTTCATTTATTTGTTTACATAAATAGAATCAGAAGATGAAATTTATAATGAGAAACAAAACAGTTTCGTTTTTTTTATAATTATATGGTACCCATTCAGAACCTAAAAGAAAAATACGGTTTCAATTAAATACAAATCATATTATATAGAATCCCCAAGTACAAAGTAATAGCTTATATATTAGGTACTTTGTAACTTTATGTTTATTGATACAAAGTTTAGACGTTAAGCCATAGGTAAGTAAATTGAGAAAAATTTGTGAAAGTCAAAGAAACTTGTTACACCCAGCTTTATCAATGAGCTATTAATCTTAGCATTATGTTACCAGAATCAAATAACAGTATAAATATTACTAACATAAGTCCAAACGCCATTGGTATTCATGGGTATATGATATTCATTCTTACCTTTAGAAGTTTGCTTGCATAATGTTGCTGACTTGAAATTTTTTACTGGCAGTATCATTAACTAATTTTAACTAAAACTCTCTTTAAAAGGTATTAGCGCTCCATTTTTGACAGTTTTCTATACAAAATTGACAACAGAACGACTCTAAAAAAACTTGATTTGAGCCTGTTGAAAGCAAGCGAGTGTTCTCGTCGTTTGTTGGGGAGATGTTGCGGCGAGGTTGCGGTCTCCCCAGGCTCAGCTCATGAACACACATGTATATTTTATGCTTTCAACTTGCTGAAACAGCATTAAAATTGTTTCAGTTGCAACTTTGTACGGGTGTTATATAAAATAATCCGTCTTTCGGTTATTCAAGTTGCAGTGTTTTATTTTTGAATTAACCAGCATCTTCTTAAAAAGTATAGTGCTTTACTATTTCAAAGTTACGAAACTAAGTGGACAGGCTCATGAGACTTTCAAGAAGAATTAGGAAGTGAAATCACCATCTTGAGTTAACCACATTTCCTAATTTAGGATCCCGTAAAATAACTCTTATTGTTTTACCTAGTTTTAATAAGGCTTTTTTTACTGGAGAAGAGATTTCAAGTATTTAGATTTATACAGCTAATTCATAACGTAATTCATTTGTTTTTCCTCTTTTGGTTTTTTCTTTGCGTCACTTAGTTTACAAAACGGAGAACGTGGAATATCGCGTTATCTACGAGTACGAGTTCCACCGTGCCACCAGTGCTGCAGAAACGGCTCGAATTAGATATTAATGGTGTGTATGGCGGCGGTATCGCAAAAGAAAATATCGTGCGTTTTTGGTTCCAACGTCTTCGTTCTGGAAATTTCGACCTTCAGAGGAAGCCATGTGGACGGCCGGAGACCAAAGTTGAAAACGAAGAATTGAAGGCTATTGTGGAAGCGGATCTAGCGCAAACCAAATTCCAAGTTAGCTATAGGCTGCGGTGTTAGTGATAAAACTGTTTTAATCCATCTAAAGCAAATTGGGAAGGTGAAAAAGCTTGAGAGGTGGGTACCTCATGAATTGAGTGCAGCAAACTGAGAAGCGCGCGTCGACTGCTGCGTTACATTACTCAACCAGCACAATAATGAAAGAATTGTTAATCAAATCAATCGGAAACGCTCATCGCAATGATTGAACCCTGGCGAACCAGCCAAATCCTGCCTCAAGCGAAAATTGACTCAAAAAAAGTTATTTGTGAGCTTTTGGTAGACTAGTGCCAGTATCGTTCACTACAGTTTTCTTAAATCTGGCCAGACGATTACGGCAGATGTCTTTTGTCAGCTCTGCAAACCCTAGTGGAAAAGCTTGCTGCTAAACAACCGAG
This sequence comes from Marasmarcha lunaedactyla, assembly GCA_923062675.1. Taxonomy (NCBI): domain Eukaryota; kingdom Metazoa; phylum Arthropoda; class Insecta; order Lepidoptera; family Pterophoridae; genus Marasmarcha; species Marasmarcha lunaedactyla. The sequence continues at coordinate 14,318,738 of OV281339.1, read as the reverse complement.
GCTGGCTCTAGGCCACTGCTGCTTCAGGCCAACGCTAGACCACACACCACACAATAGACGGCTACCTAATTAGAGGAGCTTAAATTGGAATGTCTAAGATATCCACCGTACTCCCCGGACATTGCTACAACAGATTACCATTTTTTTCGAAATTTGGATGACTTCTTGCAAGGGAAAAATTGAACTATGATTAGGCAGTCTAAAGCGCCTTCAAAGATTTTACTGATTCTTGTCCGAATAATTAAAAAAAAAAGGAGTCGATGAACTACCTGTGAGATGGTACAAGGGCATAGATATCAATGGTACATACTGTTGTTTTGTTTAATTAATGTTTAGTTATATAAGCATATTATATTAAAAATAAATTGACTTCTTGTTCCTCCTTTGCTAAACGCCAATGTCATATGTAATGACCTAATAATAGTAGGTTGTTATGGCACCCATCAGGAAATATTTAATCAATATAAAATTTTCTCCTATTTCGACATCACTTTTAAATCCAGCAAAGTAATAAAAGGTCAACGTGGATTCTAAAGGCTATTTATAGAACTTTCATTTACTCCGAACCCCAATCCGCTTGTCATGCGTGCACATTATGAAGCTTTCCAATGGAATGGAACAGGCTTATACCCATTGAATGAAAGCTTTACTCAAGTGTGAAACCTTCTGTTAATGTAGCCAACAAAGTGCCATTAACGCCTACTCCGAGTGAGCTTTTTTAGAATACTTTTTTAAAATTGATCTCTAGATGAGTCGTAGACCATGCTCTGAAGTAATATTTTCCATATTCGTCTATTTATAAATTAATAGGTGTTGCTTCGGAAATAATTTGTTGAGTTTAAAAATTTAAACTACTCTGCAAATTAGTTGCTTTAATATAATATACGGAAGAATGATTTTGTGCTATTCCAAGTTAATCCAGTAAAATGCCGTAATTTCTCCGTTATTTTTAAACTCTTTTGTTTGGTTAAGGCAGGGTTAACGTTGGCGAGTTTTAAGCTTAATTCAGCTTTCTTTATTGTTAGGTTGTTTATTTATTTGTATTCCTTAAATTACCGCTTGGTGTGTAAATTCAAATTGATGCCAGGTTTACCATCCGCTATTGTTTTCAGCAGCTTCCTGTTATATAAGTTATTTCCTTTGCTTTTTACTTTACTTATTACTTTTAGGAAGATATTAATTTGTATGTCAAAATCAAAAAGTTTTTATGCATATTATATTTCTATTAGCGAGTAATCAAAAACTCGATTTCTTTTGTTTATCTACTTAAATAATTAAACGAGTATATCCATCGTATTGTATACCTACGTACGTCACATGGTCTTGAATAAGTTCTAATATCTTGTATGGTAAGTTTATCATTTTCTTTCATGTCTTTGACCGATAGTGAACCTCAGTTTTTGTTTGCATTTCTGATACTTGCTCTCAGTCGCCTTAGTTTACAATCATTTCTCGAAAATTAACATGAGTAAATTAATGAAAATTAACGTGCGTTTTGAGTTCCATTCTTAAAACTTAGTCACTATAAAATTTTAGTTTTATATAGAATAAAAATAAGTTACGTTTAAAAATATTTCTGAACAATTTACACGACTTGGAGTTAAAAAATTTTTATTAATTTTCTTCCACTCATAATGAAAATACTCTCACTTGATAATCCATAAAATTTCTTATTACTTTGGGTTCTACATCAACGGAGGCTTTTAATTAATAATTGGTTTAAATTGTATTCTAAGTTCTTCTAGAAATACTTTTGACTATTGTCCCTTCATAACAGTACAATGTGTACTTATTGTACTTAATTTCTGTAAATAGCCATCAAACATGAGCTGGGGTTTCGTTTCGTACAGCCGGACAAATCTCTTGGATTTCCACTAAATGAGACGAGCTTTGCATGTGATCAGAATAAAACGAACTGTATATTTTTCGTTCCCTGAAACCTTATTACAATTTTGCGAATGTAGGAACTTTTTGTGAACAATGTTAGGGAAAAGTAACTAAATTCAAATCATTTGAGACTAAAATAATCTGGTTAAAACCTTACAAAGTGAGCCTCCTTATATTCCATGGTTTTCAAAAGAAAAAATGAAAAGACAATATGTTATTTTGGTTCACAGATTTCGATCCGGTCACAATGTATCAAACGAATTTGCATACCTAACGAGAAAATCTTGTTCGCCTAATTGTTCAGCATGTGGCAAAGGAAAATACCTGCATCACATGTTCATGGAATTTGAACACAAAGGGCGTACTTTGTACAAACACTGTAATTGAATATGTTTGATGTCGACGTGTTTCATGTCGTCATAGCAGAACCAAGCTAGAGAGCGAGTTATTTGCTATGTTAGAATTTATAATGCTGTTACGTATATAACCATTCGTTGGTCTGTGTATAAGAAAACAATAATACTAACACCAAACTTAGCTGTATAAATAAATACACTGTCCTTGTCACTAGCTTGGAATTAAACATAGAGAGGACAATATGCCTATTATAAATCAATTTTAATGGCTATTAAGACTATTGTCTTCTCTATTCATGAGCAAACAAAAGATAGACGGCCAATGTTTGCCAGTGGAAAACAGGGGTTAATTGCAATTCGTAATGAGTTTTTATGGCATCGATAATTTACCATGCCTAAAATTGCGTACAAGCCATTCCGTTCCAGCAATAGAAAATATACACCTTATTAATGTAACACTCATAAAATTCAAATGACCTTTCGGTTTTCATTTCGATCTAAGGTGCACAATACTAAATTTCATCATAATTAACATTAAGCGACTTTATTATCACCACATAACCATAAAACAAGGCAATACTTTCATTTTTATATGAAATCGATTTAATGGTAACATAAAGCAGAACGAGAAGCATTGAAAGGAAAACTAATGTAAGAAAAGGCAAGAGTGCTGTGCATGAAATCCGAATTGGTGGGAGATAATGAGGTTGTCCTTCATTCCAGCGAGTATGACTCTCTCTCGAGAAGTTTGCCCATTGCCTTGAGGAAGCTGATGGGTGCGTAGTTAGGCGGGATGTTCAAGGGTTTTCACGGCTTAGGAATGCCTATGACTGTAGCTTCTTTCCAAGCTTTTGGAAAGTAGCTAAAGTCAAAGCAGATATTGATGATCGCTAGCAAGGTAATCCGACCCAGGTGCTTAAATGCATGGTTGATAATTCCATCCGTGGCCCGGAGCCTGCATGGATTTCTGCCTTCTGATGAGGGAAAGAATCTCATCGTTTGACATTGTAACGGGTTTGGCGGTGACTGGAAGGGAGTCCTTTAGGAGGACTTCGTTTTCCACCACCTGGATGTGTGAAGGGTCTGTGAGTTAAGTACTCGGGGAGCATTATAAGGCAATGCTGTCCGGGAAGCTCAGATGATGGCAAAGTTACTAGCAACAGTGAGCGAATCGACTATCGAGTCCATTTTGTCCGTAATATCGAAATAGTCGGATGAAATCGCGAGGGGGCAATCTGGGTCTCCATGGCCAAAGACAGGGTATGCTTAAATTTTTATTGCCTTCCCAGTTGGTATAGGTTTCCGGAGCAGGGGGGCAGGGGAGTCCTAGTAATATGGGTACCGGGTGGTGGTCAGAGCCTAGGTCTTCGAGTGGTTGGACCTAAGGTCTAGATGGATTCCTTTAATACCAGGGTCAAGTTTTGGGTTATCTGGGTAGTGAGTGGGTGTGATGGGAGAAATAACGTCATGATCGAGTGACTTTGTGATGTCTAGTAGTTTAACACCGCTGTTGTTGGTGGACAAGCACGTCCAGTCAGTATTTTTGGAGTAGAAATCGCCGAACATGATGATGGATTGCCCTAGTTCGAGTAAGGCCTCGAAGTCACGTCAAAGGGGGGTCCAGAACTCACAGCATTGTTTTTAAAAACTAATGATACCGCTGATATTGCGATTTAGTTACCACCCCGGGCTACTTTGCATTAGCATACAGACAACGGCCGCCAAATTCGTGGTTAACCGAGGCCCGCGTGGTTTACCGTAGTACCGCGAGCATCCACACCCGCTGGGGCTGAAAATGAACTTCAACTCTTTACACCCTTATTTGCAATCTACACAAGCCGCGGACCGCAAGCACCCGTGTAATTTGTTCTGAGCCTCTCATTTAAATAAGGTTAAAGCGGGGTGTGAATCTATTTTTAATAAACTTGTTCTAACGTATATTAAATAACGTTTTCTTCTTTTGCAGATAACCCAACCCAACCTTTCTGTGTATTGAAACGAGGAAGGACACAAATGTGTGCCAATGTTTAAACGGGCGCAGAAGTCTCGCCCTTCCCGCGTCATTCTGAAGCTCAGGGCCTGGAAGCGGCTGCCCATGAAGCTCTTTAGGTGGCGGAAGAAAATGCCGTCGACTGATCACTACGATTTAGTGCCCAATGATGAGTATGACCCCAGAATCCCATTGCATCCGGAGGAGGCGTTCCAGTTTGGCATCTCGTTTCAAGCTAAGGTTAGTTTTGGTAGTTTATAGTTAAATGATAAAAATATATTCTGGTGAAACACGTTTTGTCGCTCTGTTTTAGAACTCCAAATTAAAGCAATTGCAAAAAAAAAATGCCGTCCTTGACGGCACTGGCGTGATGAATTTTTAAATGTCATTTCAAACACATAAGCTAATTTTCATTGTCACCGACCGGACCTTGATGGTAGGTAAATGTATAGTTAATACATTCGATGGAATAAATAGTAATAATAACAAAAGGATACTTAATAACCATGCCCTGTCTGATGGCGAGTGTCAACTGCGGTTTATCATCATTTTAAATAAGTACTAAATACATTATACTGTAAAGATCTAGACACATTTTTTATTTCAACGTTAGTAGTACCGAATAAACATGAAATATTTGTAAACAGAAGTTCCTATGACGCGCACCCGACAATTATTTTATCATTTTTATTTTCATAAAGTCTTTTTTCCAATAATCATTATTATTTTTCTGAAAGCTAGAAGTTATTTAGTATTTGGTATAAAAAATATTTTTAGTTATTGGTATTTGAGATAAGAAAATTTTCTAAGAAGTTTACATCGAACTGTGTGTACTGTTATCGAATTTGGTAATCCAAAAATGTAAAGTGTTTAGTAAAAAATAACTTCATAACGCCGTAATGGTTTTTTGTTTGGATATTATTCTAAATCCATACTTATATTATCAATAAACTCTAAAACTACTTTCAGGCGACTTTTATAGAAGCCATTGGGCTGCTTAATTATAAAGTAAGAGGATCACAAAACTCCTCGTCAAATACCATAAAAATCGAAATGTACCATTCTTGGTAGTTAACGAAATAGAAATAAACAAAAAGATATATCAATAAATTCCATTTTATTTGTAAGCCAAAAGGTACTACAGACCAACCTTATTATTAAGAGTTTTAAGAGTTTACGTATTATGGGAGATTTATACAAGATAATAGAATACTATGACAAAAATATAAAAGGTGAATACAATTGTTGTGGCAGTACAGAGACATTCAGAAAGGTTACTGCCAAGTATTCCGCGCCCAAGCTGAGCCTGGATTACGCCGGCTTTGGAAGGCTTTCTTACAAATATTAAAGTCGTTAAAAAAAGATAAATATTATGTCGGTGGGCTTATTAAAAATATGTTTTAACAAGTTTATAAAATGAACAAGTGATAAAATGAACATTGCTGTTTCTAAAAAATGATATTGAACGTTAAGTTAAAATGTGCTTTGAAATATGGTAATAGTTTTGAATACAAATTTACCACAAGTTGTCTTCACATCTAAAGCGAAAGCAGATGATTTGTGATTGATTTGTCATCACTGTTTCCCAAGTTAATTACCTGCCTACTCATTGGAATTTATTTTTTAGTTAAAAATCAAATTCATTGGAATTTATTTTATACCCACCCTTGCTTTCGCGAAATGACAAATTTTACAATAGCTACATAGTTAAAATTCCTCAAGTACGAAACCGCCTGCAACAGCTCTTACTACATCTGTCCGGCAAGGGATACGTGAGCAGTCGGCTCTTTCCGTATCCTTTACAGAGTTTTTTTAGGACGTTTAAAACAATTGTTTGTTGATACTGTTAAGCTTAGATAATCTTCCCTATGTCTCTTAGATATTATTTCATGCGTTCTTTAAATTCAAGTTAAATCAACAACGTGATATGAAATAAGTAACTACTTAGTATTGCAGGCACTTACATCAAACATCAATTCCGCTGTTCGTTTTGTCGCTTTGATAGACTTAAATCGTCAAAGGAGTTTCTATGTTTACACATATTGACTCGACAAAACGTGGAATGTTAGTTTAACATGTCGTATAATCTGAGAAGTTCTAGGCGCTATGGTGTTAAATAGCATCCTCTAAGTTTAACTTTATAATAGTAAACAATTCTAAAAACCGAATGGTGTTGTGGTAAGTAGTCCTGCCTCCTACGCCGAAGGTCCCAAATTCGAGTTCTGGCTGGGGCATTAATTTGTGTGATGAACACAGACGTTTGTTCTCGGATCATGGTCGTTTGTATTTATATATGTATGTTTATTCTGATGTTCCCCATTAGTTCGTTGTATGGTCATCCATAACACAAGCTCTGCTTACTTTGGGGCCATACAGTTGGTGTGTTTGTCTGGGAATTTATTCATTATATTATTATTATACGTACTATTTCATGTATTTAACAATTTTCACTTGTTTCCTCCAGCCTTTTATCCTCGCTTACTTTATCTTAGCTTACCTACCTAATAATACCTTTGAAAAACCGAAGTAACAATGAAGTTGACGAAAAATTTTGTTTAGTGTAATTTTTTTCGCCTAAAAACAAAACGTATATGGTTGAATTTTTGACTTTTTCATTTTCATTTAATCAAAGATGAAAATTTTTATCTTTATTTAGCGATCGTGATACAGGGAGTATATTTTTTAAAATAACTAACGTTTTATCTTTATTATTCATTTGAGACGGTGTAGAATTATGTTTTTGATTTATTTGATGCTATCAACATTAAATATTATATTGTGTTCTTAAATTTAATATCATAAAGTTATAGTTTTTATTCAAAAGAACGCTTTTATTTATTACTAACTAGGCTTTATAATCAAGAACATAGCTTACATAGAACTAAACTTCTGCAAAAAACAAATCAACTTTAAGGTAAACTGGTATTTTGTTTTTAAAACCCTCGAGTCGTAAGTTATCAATTTAAAGCTGCCTACATTTATTTAAAGGCTAATTACTTAAAAGGTTACAATCTCATGCAGTAATAACAAAATTTGGGCTAGATCAAAACCACGCCGGTATATTCTAACCTCTTGCTTTTTTATTGTTTCATGTCCGGACGAAATTATATTCTTTTGCACCCGATAAATTTAATATATACGCATGTGAGGGTTGTAACACGAATTAAATGGCTTTAATGGTATCTAAGATTAGTAGCAGCACGTCGGAACCTCCATACTTTGTGTAATAAATGATATGTCATAAGGATGATGCCTCAAAGAAAGGTAGAATCATTTGTTAGTTTTACAACTGGCATACTATTCTCGAGCAAAGGTTGCTCATTTATTTGTCAGCGTTATCAAATTATCTAGATAAAGATGGGTCTTGATGTTTAGACAAAAACCAACAATTTGTTACATCTATATTAATCTTGTTTTAGCTTCCTACTATACTCATAAAACAGTGATAATTTTTTTTAAAAGCTCTAATCTTATTTCGGGCTACATATTAATTATTCCGATACGACATAAAAAGTAAACCATATGTAAGTCTATCTTGTATAACTACAAAACGTATTTAATACGATTTCTATAACGAAGAATAGCCAAAAGCTCTCTGCACGAACGTAAATCCTGTTTTATTCTCCACGTAATACTCGTTATAAAGTTTCATCCGTCACATTTATATACTCCAGTCGTAACAAGCAATATACAATATATATACCCGAACGTTGATGGCCAATGACTAAATGTAACAAAATATGTCAGATGCAGATCGAAGCTGAGACTAAAGCCTTAAAACAGCTCTTATTACTTGCGTAAAAAGGGCTAAAATTGTAGTATGTGTCGTGCTGCTTGCCTTACTATCTATCAAATTTAAATTCAAATTTAATATTTATTTCTCAACATAAACCTTGACCATCTCAATCACCATTTCGGAAAAACCTTCGTGAAGAAGAACTGGCAAGAAACTTCACGGGTATATTTTTTTTCAAAATTATTTACAGTGTCTATTTATGTCTTTACAAAATTAATCTTATCTGCATCTTATATATCGACGAGTCTCCCTCCCCCTAGTATCAAAACGACGGCACCCGTTCACGAGTTAACACGGGATCCAGCTATTGCCCTCCTTAACCACACTTATCAATACTCTGTAATCTGCGATTATATGACGGGCGCACTCGACCGTCACGAAACTGCACATTACTTTAACAGATGATGCTTGGTGCAAACAAGAATTGCAGAATGTTTTGTGTGTACCTGATCAAGTTTTGAGAAAATTTTTAACTCCATGAAATGTTTTGTGAAAAGTTAAGTTTGTACTTTTTTGACATTGGTGCAACAGTGAACAAATTGTTAACCTCTAGAGTTTACAATGATGCCATCGACTATCTCCATTAAGTATTGGTTTCATCTACTTTGTGGCCCTACAAAAAGGATGTAGCGTGTATTACTTTTATTTAAGTCTAAGTCTATATAGTCTAAGTCTAAGACTTGATTAATGATTCTTCCAAAAATATGTCTTTTGCCATAACAAAAGTCTGCACGGAAACTAAAATACATTTTCAAATATTAAAAAAATTGTATTTATCTGTGTGCAGGTGTGTTATAAAAAGCGATGTGTTTTTAATAAGGCAACTTTGTCCTTCGTCTTGAATTGGTGACAGCGACCGTTGTCTATGTCAAAGTATCATTTATTATGTTACAAATATAAGAATGGTTTCGGGGAATTAGGGGTGATCCGACTTGTACTTACTTTAAGATTAGGTCATTTAAAGTCATGTAGGTAAAGTGTTGTAAGCGTCTGAGTTTAATTCAGGCTTTAGAAAAGACTAAAACCGTATAGAAAAAACAGATGGGTGAGGTTTTCTTAAATAATGCACGTTTTTTTCAAGATTCAGAAAAAATTTATGAGTAGAGTAATTTTTAAACTCTACAAGACTTTCCATACAAATTATGTCAAATTCTCAAAATTATTCTACTGGTAAAAGTTAACTGAGTTAACTAAAAAAGAAAGCCTTTTGCATGCTAGGTCCAAACAGTAGTAGCTTTAATTTTCGATAAATATACAGATATATTTATATATAAAAATAATTAGCAAGCGCAGTGTTCAAAACATCGAATAATATTTAAAATTCAGCATTTTATGCATCTAGGTCATAATTATTGTGATTTGTCTAATCGGCAAATTAGACAGCGCGATGCGGTCGTTACACCGGCCGCTCGAAGTCAGTCGAGTCACAGCAGCGCACTTAACTCTCATATTCACTCATTTCTCTCATTTTCATTTAATTTGATATACCTAATTAATATAAAATCCTTAAAGTTCCATGGTTTATTATCAGCAGCAGCGCTACCTGATACAGTCCCTAAATTAGTGCGTAACTCGTACATGCAGAAAACAGTATAATAAAAAAATACCTAAACTGTATTCCAATTCGTAGCAGAATGGCAAACCGCAAATCGTGTTTGTGGTTGAACCTGCACTCTATGCTGTAGTCGAATTCGAGCACGTATTGAGCGCTATTTGGCCGTGCTGAAAATTAATCAATGCATTCCTGTGGGCGCTAACAACATTGTTATAGACTACACTTTTAAACCTTACGTTCAGGCCAAAAAAGGTGCATGAAGGAAGTAGTTTGAAGAATAATTAATCTCATTTTTTTCCCTTTTTATTAAATTTACGTAAATTTTGAAACATCCTCATTTACAATTTCAATTCGTACATTTTCTGTGGAATATCTATTTAACACTTGTGCAAAGAAATACGAAAAAATAATTAATCGATCATGTTAACTACCTTTTCTGTTTTCTAAGTCAATATATTATTATAAAAGTAAGTATATTATTGATATAAGCTAATTTTAAAGTACGCAATTACAGCTGCATGTACAGCAGCAGGGTTGAATAATGCACAAGCACATCCACAAAGCTGGAGGTAATTAATCTTACGCCGTAAAGTTCTAAAGCTAAGCTTAGAAAATGCAATAAAATATGAAATCCTATTTATTGACTAAACTTATGGCTTAAACTTAATTATATTATGGAGATACGAAAACATGATAATCGGGAAAACATCTTTAGTGCCCCAACCGTAACTGTACCATATGTATTTTACATTGTTATAAATAATAAATTATAAATAAAAAAATAAATTACATTATAAATAATAAATATTTTTGCTTTCTAGTATAAGTTTCTAATAAAAGTTATAGTCCAGTCAAAGTAGACGAAAATTAATGGGTAATTTTGCATAAATTCGTGTAGTACTAAAATTTGTTACCAAATATAATATTAAAGTTCCCTTCAAATATGTATTTAAGGTAAAATGACAATATGATCACTTTTTCAAGTCTCCCGATATGCTATCTACCATAAATGTATAGTGTCGCGAAATGGAAAACAGGTAATATAATAATAACATTAATATTTCAAGGTTGATTTGCGACATTTTGATGTTGAATTCTTGTGAAATAATCCATTGCTCGTCCAGTATCCAATGTTATTCCAAGTTATCCATATACGAACATCAGCCTCTTTTTTAGTCAACATTGTTGCATTAGACATTTCCGACGCAAAGTTACTAGTTGTTACTTACACAGAATGTTTTGCAGTTTACAAAACCGAACTTTTCAAGTGCAATCATTATTCTTCCAGCTATTGATTGTCGAAGAAGAAAAAGACTGCCCAACGATGGCAAATTAAAGTATAATAAATTATCTAGAAGAGCTTTATCATGAAATAACCGGAAAAAATTGGCACCAGTGCATCGTTTAAAGACTAGCAAATTTTATAAATTGTGTTTTTTCCTTGGTATTTTTACTAAAGCTTGGGGATTGAGGCTAGTCATTTACTTTTATAGCCTGTTTTAAAAACTAGACATTGGCTAAACGCTAACTCTCATAGAAGTTACTGCTGAAAATAATAACCTTTAATTAAAGTTTCTTCCACCTGCTTTAGAAAAACGTCTCTACACAGTCTTTTGAACTAAGAAAATGGTTTGTAGTTCAAAATGTGGCTGTAATAAGTCCAATTTTTTTGTTTTCAAATCTTGCCAAGGCCAGTTTTGTTCAATTGATTTCCACATACTAAGATTTGTAGACTATAAGGAGGAGGCAACAGATGAAGTGGCTTTTGAAAACTATTAGTCTAGAAGAATATCTTACCGAAATCAATGTTAGTTCGTGTCATAAAATAATTTTTTAAAGTTTTGTTTTAAATTAATAATAAACTTGTAATATAAATAACAGAAAGTAGTCTAAGATTACCAGGGATCCCACGTTAAAAAAATTGCATAGATCTATAGTTATACAATACAAAATCTTCTTCTATTAAAATTGCGATATCTCAGAAACGGTGACGCCTAGGAAAAAATGTGGAACGATATTTTTTGTAGACTGTTTTATGAAAAACTTTACAAAACTTTTAGTTTACTGGGAAACTTAATATTTTAAACCATTCAATAACTTTTTGGCATATACCTTAGTTAAAAAAATTGGTATTTCAAATTGTATACGTAATTAACTTGAGTTTTCCACAGCCTCCTGACATGCTGGCATTACCAACACTTCAAAAGCTTTTCTCGCTGTGTTATCATGATATTTCAAAAATTAAATCAAAAGAGGTAATTGGTTGGCTTGCTGTTAAAATTACACTGGCTAATTGTGCTGAAATTTTGCATAAAGATAGTTATCATGCACATGTTTAAACTTTTCTAAGGAATTTCAGTCCCTAATTTGAAAAAATTGTGTCAAAAATGCGAGACTTTGAACAATATAAAAGTGGAGGCGCGTGCAAAGCTTGTGCGTAATAAGGTCCATAAAGTTGAGCAGATTATAAAAAATCATATAAAAACACTACAAATCTCAGGAAAGAAAAAATATAATTATAATAAAGAATACAAATGGGAATTTTATATTTTTTAAATAACATTGCTGAGATGTGTGCTATCTACACGTACACACTTTCCCAATCTAACCCCCAAATTCGTGAAAACTCGCTGGCATATCGCTCGTGGGATAGCGGACATTTCCTCGCGAATATTGTCTTTGAGCTGGGCAATCGTCGCCGGTTTATTGGCGTAAACGTGACACTTGAGGTACCCCAAAAGAAAAAAATCCAGTGGCGTGAAATCTGAGCTCCGGGGAGGCCATGGAATGTCCCCTCGACGCGATATCAGTTTTTCATTAAACATTTCGTTAACAACTGCCAAAGACTCATTAGATGTATGCTATGTCGCGCCATCTTGGTGAAACCAGGTCCTGCTGCTATAGTCTTCAAAATTATGCAGTTGTGGAAAGAAAAAAAGCGTAACATTCCTGTTAGCGATCAGAATTTACTGTTATTGCTTGGCCTCGCTCATTTGAACAGAACAGAAATGGGGTCCGATGATTCCATGAGTCGACATGGCCGCCCATACTCTAATTTTAATCGAATGCAAAGGTCTTTGATGTTTCAATTGGGGATTTTTTCGGCCCAATACCGAAAATTTCGTTTATTGACAAATCCACTTAAATTAAAATGAGCTTCATCCGATAAGAGGATATTGTTCAAACTTTGAAAACGCTCTAACATTGTTTCGGCAAATGCACGACGTAAATGGTGGTCATTTGGTTTCATTTCCTGTACTAATTGGAGCTTATACGGGTGTAATTTAAGATCTTTAGTCAAAATATGCCTTAATGATGTTCTTGATATGGCGAGCTCAGCTGATCTCTTTTGCGACGACTGCTGGGGATCGCGCCGTACAGACGCCGCGACTTCGCTTATATTTTCCTCCGTTCTTATGGACTTTGGATGCCCCGCAGGTTTTTCATTTAATGTCGAACCCGATGACTCAAACTTTCTGACTCATGATCTGATCACACTTTCACTCGGACATTGGTTTAAATCATGTAAACTAAACTTAGATTGAAATGGCGCCGCGCAATAGTGCACGACTCGCCATTTTTGTAATACGCTTTCATACAAAACGCACGCTGCTCTTCGGTAAAACGCTTCATGGCAACTGAATTTCCGAGAACCAAGCTACCCATGCCTACTGCCCGCACCCCGATCACGCGTTCTTGCCGCGGGCAATGCGATTTTGAAATTCGCACGACTTTCTGGCCCTCCCTGTATCTACTTGAACCTTAAAACACGAACCATCTACTCGAAATTTCCAAGTAGTTCTCGTATAAAGTTATACTAAAACAAGTAGGTTGTACTTTTTAATACACAGCCCCTTGAAATATTTCTGGCATACTGTTTACTGTATTAAAATGTGGACAAGGGAAGTACGCTCCAACTCCTCATATTGGGATAAGACCCTTATTTTCCGCGCAGATGATTTTTTTATCAGAATGAACCACAATATTGGGTTTGGCTGCGAAAAGAAAAATGGTCGTCCGAAAAATATAACGTTGACTTTCAAAACAAATGTTACAGTAAATAAACTGTATTATATTTATTTAATTTGTGATTCAACTGGTTTAATATTTATGAGGTAAACAACAAATTATGGGGATGTAATTCGCGAGATAAAATACTTGAAAACTGATTTCCTTTCAAGCAAATTAGGCGACACGGCATTTATACAATGCAGGTAAGTTTATGCTTTATGGCGTTCTCAGTTTTGCAATTGGCTTACTCACACACCATTTGCACCATTCGCATTATTTCCTATTCCTATACCTATTTGTAATAATGCATTATTTTGTCTGAGAGTTTCTGTATCGTGACATGGATTATTTATTTGCTTTGTTAATAGCCATGAATCATAATGCAGGTGCTACTTTAAAGAAATTATATTGCTACAAAGTAATTTATGAAATTATTGGTATTTCTCTTTTGCTTTAAAACGGATAATGAGTGTCAAGTAAAAATCTTATATTTTTTTAACACACAAAAAGATGTACAAAATCCAAAATAAATTGATAATTGCAGAACCAAATTGTAATTTTATGAAACAATAATCTTTTTTAATTTTGAAAGAATCATTCTTATGAATTATTACGAAAATGTTCTGTATAAAGCCAGGTGTACACTAGAAATGAAACGGATAGTGGTTTGGCCGGATAACGGATACCGAACCGGCTTCCAGATATTCGGTACCTTAACACATGGCGCGACCATTTTACCTGGTCTGGTATACGAAGCCAAGCGGAGTCGCCTCTTACCAACAAATTACAAAAATATGGTAATAATTCACCACAATTTGCCACTCGTTAATTTTGAGTACTAAATTGATTAATGAAACTTAACGGTATCCAACTTGATAGTGCGCTACTATCCAATATCCGACCGGATAGGTACCGGATATCCGTTTCACCTCTAGTATACACGTTAGAGCAAGCTCGATCTGTAAAGGTGACTGGTGGCGTTGTGGTTACACGGCTAATAGATATCAGCCGTGTAACCATGGTAATTAGACATATTTAAAATCGACTGAATTTAGCTGTTTTTCAGGATGACACTAATTTATTCTAAGATTAACAACTTTGATAAGACCAGCGCAACAAAGACATTAGCTAGTAGATTAAAAGGGTTTCAGTGGTATAGAAATAGACACGGCAATATGTGTTACAACAATTTTACATTACCTTTTTATTATACTTTTATTACTTTTCGTATCTTGATCTATTTTGTTTTCAAAACAAACACGCTTTGTGAAGCTAAATATAATTTGAAAGGTTTCTTTTTTAAGATTTTATTAATATTTCACTAAGTCGACATTAACATTTATTTCTCGATACAAGTGTTCTAGTTATAAAATCAATTTAAACATTCAACAAAAGTTTCTAAAAGATTGAAAATTAATAAAAAAATTCCATTACGATTGAATTTTCTGAACTGAAATCCCTTAGAGGACTGGAACACTTGGATGCAAAATAAAGGAATATATTTTTACTTTGGAAAGAGCTTTTAGCGAAATTAACTTTTCAGATACTGATATGGACACAATGCTTGTCAATTTTAATCACTCCAGTAAAATATTTATCCGGCGCTCATAAAACAACAATAGAATTAGATTATTATGAAATTCCTACGTGACAGCAATATTTTAGTAACATAATGCCGAAACATCTATAGGACAGGAAATCGAAGGAAATAATGGTATCATAGATTTTTTTTACGTGTCTTAGTTAATCTTTAGTTAATATAAGTAATTGAATATAATTTTAAATATATACCATGTAGATACACTTTAGTAGAATCTGCAGAATTAATTTAGCATAGAAATAATTTGAGTTTTGCAGCGGGTGGCAGAGAATCCCAAAATTTGACATGCACACTATGAATATCATAAACTCAAAACAAAAATTCATTCTATAAACAAATTGTAAATTTATCTATAAATCATAGTATTTGTATTCGGAAACGAATTACTATTTATTTAATCCTTATAAAATTAATTAATTAAGTATCCTGCTCATACTTTCACAAAGTGTAAAGAAAAAATAGAGGATGGCATAAAGTCAAACATTACATGCACAAATAAGACCATTTAATGAAGTTACCCTTTTTTTCCGTGCGCTCGTGTCACATACCTAAATGAGGTGTTATTGTAAAGCATGTGGTGTAAAAAATTTTTTTGGAAAGGTGTTTCTTTTTTTATGATATGTGTAGAATAATACTTTAATTATGTAAGTAAAATAAAATCTTTAAAAGAACATGACCTTTTATTTCAATTTCAACGACTTTTGTACATCGTAATGGAAAAAATCACTCATCCGGTTTTCAAATTAAAATTATTGAAACATTTCATACCAAAAATGACCTAATCTGTCCTTTAACTTTAAGCTTGTTTTATGATAATATAAATGACATATATTTTTTATACAGCTCTTATATAAAATTTATGAAAAAACAGCTTAGATATGACACGAGCTAATATCACGCGGGACTCCCCGTACGTAGTGCCACAGATGCGCAGATTCGCGCGAAATGGATGCCACAGCTGAAGGGATATATAAATTAAATGCATAATTAGTTAAACAAAAAAACTACGTTTAAGAATTGAAAAATACCATAAACAATAAAATGAATCTAATCAAAACTGTTACGTATAATGAGGCACTGAAAATTAAGTTTTCCTGTACTTTGTTTGAAAGATCACTTCAGGAAATTAATAGCCATAAACTAAAGAATAAAAAAATATACATGCTAAAAATAATACTATTAAAACTTAATTTTAAATTCAATTTAGAAACGACTATTTGATTAAATTGTATTGTAAAATTTAATTTGCCTGTTCATTTTACTCGTCCATAATATTTTAGAAAGTAAAATGTACAATATAACATTTTATTAAGTCTCACAGTTGTCGATAAAACCTATATATCACCTTAGAGTGCGGTGCCTTATAAAAGTAACTCGTAAACTACTGTACATTATCCAAAGTATTTTATCTTTACGATGACGACCTCTAGTCGTGAAACAGTTCCGGTGTGTGGTTGGATCTATAGCAAAAGAGCGCCTCAAAATATAGAAAAACGCAAATTATATGAAGAACAGCAATAGCATGGGATCCGCCTGATGGAAAATGCCATCCCTGCTTGGCTCATTGAATGTCAAAATCAATAATTTTCGAACATTGAGTAATTACTCGTTGCTACTCGTAAGTAAGATTTAGTACTAAACCTTTTCTGTCACTAAAATATTGGATGTAGCCTGTAAACATATATGGTAATCGTAAGCTAAGATCAATCATGTTTTATTTTATCTATAAACGATTTCATTTCTGTTCGATAAATAAACTAATTTAACGTTGACAGATATCGTAAATAGAATTTTTTTTTATTTTCCTTTTTTTTTGGACAACAAACAGATATACGCATTAAAGATACATCAACAATTTACCTTAGATAAATAAAGTATACATCCTTAAGGAGTTCTCGCAAAGATAATTATGCTTAATTTTATTTATTTCTTTAATAATTTATGTACACACACAATTAGTGAGAGCTTATATTATATTCAAAATGGTACATAGGTGCAGCTTATTTCTATTAGAAATCTCTTCCAGCCGACCTGTGAATGGAAATAGTGATGCTGAGCAAAGTTAGTGCGTACTTGAGTTAATAGTGTAACTATTTACAAAATACATAAATACATAATTGCTTGGCTTAGTAAACATGCATAATGATGTACGACGACAACAGTATAATTTAGGTCTGAGAAAGGAATTGTTCTCTCACTCTGCTTTTAAAAACTGGTAGTGCTTTTGCTTCACGGATATCGTGAGGAAGTGCGTTCAATAGTCTAACAGCTTGAACTGTGAAAGATTTGGAGAAAATGTCTGTTTTGTGAGGCTTCGTGTACGGCAGTGTGCCTTTGTGCTGTCTGCAATGAACGTCTGTTGGACATAAGAAAGAGAAGGGCTCACTCAGGTATTTCAGAGAGGATGAATTGAAAAGGACGTTAAACAAAAGACAAAGCATTCGATAATTTCTGCGGAGGCGGATTGGAAGCCAGCGGAGTTGCTTTCGACATTCTGATACATGGTCAAACTTCTTTAGGCCAAAAATGAAACGTATGCATAAGTTTTGTAAGCGTTCCAACTTATTTAAAAGTTCTTCCGAAACATCCGGGTAGCACGCATCAGCGTAGTCAATAATAGGCTGTATGAGGGCCTGCGCTAAACTGGTAAGAAAAGGCAGAAAACCTTGAAGTCTCTTTAAGGAATGCAAGGAGTAATTCATTTTTCGACTGATTACCGTGCCATTGCAGGTTGTAGTCTAATATAACACCTAGGTTCTTAGTCGAGTTGGTAAAATCAATCCTAGTGCCGTTGAGTAACACGGGTGGGAGATCAGCTAAATCTAAGCAACCGCGCATGTATCGACTACCAACTATTAATGGTTGGGATTTGTTGGGATTCACGCACAGTCTAAAAGACTCAGCCCATTTACCGATGCGACTGAGGTCGGCATTCACAGCGACCCACAGCTCACAGCTGACCCAACATCGCAAGCTGTGAAGTGACGGTAAATCTGTAAGTCATTCGCATAAAGATGGTAGTTACAAGAAAGGACATTGGTTACAGTGTCTATAAACACGGAGAAGAGTAATGGAGAAAGAACGCCACGTTGAGATACACCCGCAGCGAGGTTACGCCAGTCAGAGCGAGACTCCTCAAGCAAGACACGCTGAGAGCGCCCCCGAAGATATGAACGGAACCAAGCTACTGCAAAAGATGAAACCTTTACAGATTCCAAAATACGAAGTAGAATGTCGAAGTCAACTGAATTAAAGGCGCTACTAAAATCTAATAAAACAAGCAATATAAGTGATCCACCCTCCATCGCCTAGCGTATGTCATCAGTCACATTAACGAGAGCTGATACAGTACTGCGAACAGGTCGAAAGCCGGATTGATACTGGCTGAGCAGATTGTTAGCCATGAGAAACTTTGACATTTGTTCATGGACAATATGCTCGAGAACTTTGGACAGGAAGGATAGCAGAGCTGGGATTTGGAACTTTAGGCAAGGGAATCATGCGGGCAAGTATCCATACATACGGCAGGGAAAGTACTGGTAGATAAAGAAAAATTACTCTCTATTAACTTTACTCTCGAAAGACTAAATACATACTCACAATAGCCATAACAAACCAATAACTCTCACGACACAAAGAATTTACGATAGTTATCGCTAGTTTCCGCTTAACTACGGAAGTAAAAAGTTCAACAACTTTGCAACTCATAGATAAATGAAAAAAAAGGAAAGCTTATCAAAGGGAAAAAGTTCTTCTTGAACTATTATTCAAATAACACGTACAGAGCTATTGAACTTCTGCAAAAAAAAAAGCAGACGCTCATTTTGGTACCATGAAAACTTTTGAGAACAAAGGTCTTCCGAGGTTGTAGTGGATAGTAAGCTCGACTTGTTTTGAACTAAATTGCATAAAGCTCATAAAATTAGTCGTACTCCGGCTATAACAAACTTACTGTGTAGCCCAGAAATAAGAAATGCGTACTTCTTGTATAGTGGATAGTTCAAAAGTTATTGGAGCAAGTCTGAATAAACATACATAAACAATTCATCACGTAAAAGTCAGGCGCGTTATCTGGATTTGATCCCTTCAAGAATTAAATAGTTCTTTTTTCAAGTTTCTACCGCATTTTTCGCAGAAAAGTTGTAGAATCCTTTTCAAATTGATGAAACCGAACGAATATTAGATGTGATATTTAATATCCTACTTTGCCACGAAAGCTTTCTATAGAAACGGGATAGCCAGATTCTTGCTTGAATCACTATGTTGCGTCGCAAAGCGGCTTATATTCCTTGTGCGTGATTCATACATGAAATTGTAATATTTTATTAATTTATGATTTATTTGGAAAACATATAGGCTATATAAATTCTTAGGGTTTAAAAATAGTAAAAGGTTTATATACAGAGGTACAGCTTTGATTTTGTTGATATCTGAAAAAAGGACAAGACAAGGAAATTACGTTTGAATATTATAAAAATAATGCACATAGTATGTAAAATATAAAAGTAGCAGTACAAATGTCTTGCAGTAAAAACACGTGAGTCATAATGTAGTTCATACTATTAAATAAGTGTTGTTTGGTAAAATAAGTTAGCAAAAAACTTAACACTCCAATCCAAACTTAAAACAAAAACCTTATAAGTATCCAAACGAAATGAAGGCATATGAAAAACATTATTATTATCAGTCTGATAAAAGGACAAAACAAAAAATATATGTTTAAAGTCCCGTTACGAATTTCATTAAGTTCAGTAATCTTTAATAATCTAATTACTGTTAAGAATACTTTTGTACATAAAAAAGTATTGTTTGTATATGACAACTATCATACGTAAGAGCAGTACATATCCATATTGTGATATCATTAAATAAATAAAATTGTTCTACGATTATCAATCAATTTAAGCGATGGATATTTAACTTTTCGAATACAAACTGAATTACACATTTGTCTGTTAAGTTCCATTCGTATAAATCAAGAATAAGCACCGCAATCCATTGTAATTAATTCAAATTGGGGCAAACACGTGTCGAACGATAATAAATTTTGGAAACTGTAATCCAGGTGGCCTTTAAAATTTCTATGTAAGGCGGTTTAGGTGGCTTTAAAGTTATTGCATCGCTCACCTGCTGAAATAACGGACTCTTTGCTGAATTACAAAGATAATAATAAAATATTAAATAATATTGATAGACGTAGTCTCTGAAACTATTGAAAATATCTGACCAAACTTTGGACAATGTAGTTATGTAAATACCGATTGCATTTTCAATATAATTCAGTCTGAGTTATTAAGAAAATCTCATAACGTTTAGGGTCACTTATATATTTGAAAAAAAGTACCTCTTTACGGTAATAGTGCCATAACTTTTCATTCCCTTCTTCTGAATAGGGTTGTAAAGCAAACAATTTATAGTTAATTCAAAGTAATGGTTAACTCGTGGTTCGAAATTTGACAACCACAACGTTCGGAGCCAACACTTGGATTTTAACAAGGGTTTGGACCCTCATAATCCGTTTACGCGTGGTTGGGGCTCTTGTGGCGCAAGAGGCGACATTTGTACGAAACCAATGAGTTTTTCAGAAGAATATTGCAGTGATTAAGCGTCAAGACTGTTGATTGAATTCTGACTGCAAGAGGTCGAGATAAAATGAAATCCTGTGGGTTTGCATCGCTGTCGCCAGGTATAGATATAGGTACATTCACAGAACTACAATAGTGCTATTGATTGTTCAGGTTTCTCTTAACTAGTCGTTTAAATTTATTTTACTTCTTGCGTTCGATGCGGTATTATAGAGATATACTTGACCTGCGGATAGGTCCATTATTTCCTACCTCAAAAACAAAAAAGCTTCTGGTAAAAGTCTCATAATTTTTGAGTTGCCGGTATTTCTAGATTATTTTTGAAAAAAGAAATCTTTTTCTGTTTAATGCATGCCATTTTGACAAATAACGACAGGTTTAGGTCCCATTTTTTTAAGTACTGTTGGTTACTTAAATCTTTAAACACAATGCCAAATTATTTCCTAAAAAAATGTTGAATAAACCCGTAAAAAACATTCGTTCTTTTTCTAACAAGTAACTTTGATAGCCTGTGGTATTAAAAAAATGTACTAAGCTGATCGTGCCAAGAATCTTAAAAATGTTCTTGGTTACTGAGTTTTCCAAAGTAGTATAGTTATTTAACATTACATTTAAAACTATTTTTTTATGATTTTACTAATATGGGGCAGGTCAATTTTCGGAATTTACAGTACAAAAATACAATTGATATAAAGTTACTGTGAAAGTATTATTTCCATTGGTAAAAAATAAAAAATCAGTAGTTTGCGTATGTCAATGATACGAGATAAAAACAATTTTGTATTACTTGTAACCTACAAAATATTATTTGTAATAAATAACTTTAATTACGAGATAGATTATACGTGTTTCATGTGTACATGTAACATTTTTGTGTAAAATGATTTTTACGTCGCTGCTTAACTTTAGTATAAAAGTTATCGTTTTATTTTCAGGTAATTCCAAGTCCATGTTCCCTTTGACTCGCGGAGTAAACGGTAATTTAGTAAGTATGAAAATGTGAAATTGAAAGTTATTTTGGCTGCTACGCGAATTTCTTGGTTATTCCTTTTTTGTTGTGCCTATGTTTATAAGAAATTCATATTACGTTAGACGAGTCGGTTCTTTCTCTTTGATAACGAGTGTCTGCTCTATATTTTAGGCTTAGAGTAGGCTTTCTTTATTTATTCATTACTTTATTGGAATATTAAATTTATTTGTCCTTTTTTATGATCGTTTGCAAATTAGGTCACGTTACTGTACTAAATCTAGACATTTTAAGTCAACCTGCCTATTTACTCCCAAAACATAAGGCCCGTTCTGGCATCTTCAAAATTAGGGTATGGGGAACAGGCTCTAGAATATGTGTGTAAAATCTTTGTCTTCATGTTTTTAGCGTCTCCAATTATGCATAAAAAATATTTGGATGCTGAGATACCTTTATAATAACATGACACATTACCAAGTACCAAGCTTCGCTGTTATTCTATCATCACTAAACAGCAGTTTGATTTATTATGAATCTAATTTATTTAGAGCTATTAAATTATTCACTTAAATTATTTATTAGGTACATACTTGATAATAACAGGTACGGTTTACTCGAAGATCAATTCATTACGCTGCACATCAAATAGTACATATTAAATGTATTGTTAGCTCATGAATAGTGTAGACACTATGACCAACATTACCCTTATTAATTTTTGTACTAAAAAACTCAAGGGATATCAGGTAATGGTAAATTTTCTCAGTGGAAAAAGTCTCAGTAATGTTGTTACATTTATTTAACTCTAAAAGTCTACTGGTTTTACACTGTACTCTTAGTTTCAAAAGTAAAGATAACGCGGTAGTAGTAGGGATTGACGGGCTCTGGGTAACTCATTAGGTATGGCTATCGAATGCGAATTAATTTGATAAAAAGTCGAGAAAAAACGCTATGCTCGCGTTTTTTAGTTAGGTGACGATTTTTTCTCTAATCAAAGCAATGCGCAGTATTTATTTATTTATTTATTTATTAGGTCACCAACAGAGTGTACATCTAAATAAGCATAGTATAACAAAAACAAAATTACATTCTAAATGCCACTCTAATTACAGGTGACGTCGACATCCTTAAACTATACAACTGTAACACACACTATAAGTAATTGTAAATTATTATTCAAATTTAACTAATTTGTTTATTTATAAAAAAAATTTAATACAAAAATATACAATGAACAAGAGAATAGGGAGGAGGTCATCAATATAAGTTTAAAGGTATTTTAATAAAATTATTTAAATACAAAAATATGCAACAATATAAAACGATCAAGAGAACATGTGTAACGTTATAATTAATTAATAATTATAATTAATTAATTAATTAAGAAACTTTTTTGTCAGTGTAAAATTATAAAATTATTGTTGAAGTTATTTTTATTGAAAGGGTTTACTAAATTATTGATTCGCGTCATATGGTAATTACACCGGAACTGAATAATGAATAAAAACTTCTTACTTAAATTCACTTTATATATCATAATTTTAGAAACCCGTTTTAACAAACATATTTTTTTCTAGGAATAAGAGGTTCAACAAAAGGAAGTAGTGTTTAAACTAAGGTGTTATCTAAAATTTTTACAGCTTTTCAATGTAAGAAGTTATAACAAATACTCATGATTAGGTTTGTATTATTTCGTTTAGATTTATAAAAATAATTTAGTAGGTACTTCCTTTTAAATCCAGCAATGGTATTATTATATTTCTGGAAAACACATTAATAAACTTCTTTAGAAATTAACAATAGCATCACCTTTAACCATTACAAATACATAAACTTATTGTTAGCGTCGGTTTGATAGAGGAGTTAAAATTACGACATCATTGATGATATATAATGGCTTAATTACTTAGTATTTTTTGTTACAATATAAAACGTTTCGTATAATCTTATTATAATATCGGAGCTTGCACAGTAACAACACAACCACCACTAACGTCAAAACCAAAGGAGCTATTTGAAAATTTAAGAGACCTACGCTTTTTATAAGATACCTTAATATTTCAATATGTAAAGATTTTCATTTGATTATCATGTAATATTATTATGATTTCATTTAGTTATGATATATTAAAAATTAAAATTTTCCTACCTATATTACTGAAAGGTTCCAGCTGGTTTCAAAATGCTTGCTATATTTCTTATATATATATATATATATATATATATGTGTTTTCTATTATAAATGAACATTTTAGTCTAGTTCAGATTGCACTTCAAATAGTCACCAAAAATATTATCTTTTGCTCTCATGATTTTCAGTCATTAAATATTTACATTTCTGTAAAATATCAAAGTGAATTTATAAATCTAATAAAATCTTAACACAGATACAGCACAACAAAATAATTCTAAATGATCTTCTAATTTATCTTAAGCCCCTCAGTCAAAAAAGTAAATGAATTTGAAAAATGTCTTCAATGAAATCTATGCAAATCGATTGTTCAGCTAATCTTATTATTATCTGAAGTGGATGCCTTTATTGCGGGTCATTAATTATTCTGTTCAAGATTCCTCTTCATTGAGTAATCCCCCAGATGATCCCCCTTAGCGCCTCCCCGCAGGACACCCAATCAAATTAAAACATTCAAGTTACAACTTTGTCGAAAACTTCATTTCTTGTAATTAAAATGTAAACTTATTCAATCAATAAACCACGAGGAATTCGGTTTGCTCCGTGTCAGACTATATTAACAGCTCAACGACGTTATCAGAACATTCATTGGACGCCTTTAATAAAATCCGACTTTGTTAATCTAGAAAAACTATGATAACACTTATTTTGAAATTTGAATCTTTACAAGGAAATAGATATAGATATTTTAAGACCTTAGATGCAATAAAATGAAAATCGCCAAAATGTAGTTCCGACTTTGTTAATAGCTACAGTCGATACTTAGTACAAAAGTGTAGCCGCTACTATATTTCCCAAAAATAGTAGACAAAATGTAAAATCTACGTTACCCTTTAATCTTAATGCGGCGAATTCAATAAAACTGTATGATCTTTCCCAATTTATGTAGTATCCAAGTTCATAAAAATTAAAATTATGTATATATTGATTGATTACCACTTACTTGATTGTTATTGGCAAAGTCTTTAAACACATTGAATTTATATATCATAGTTTACTTATGCAAAACTCTATGGCTTGAAATAAACAGGCAATTCTAAAAACTGAAAGATATGAATCAGCGTAGTTCAAAAACCAAAGCGAGTTTCCGGGCTGCGATGCGACAGCGAATATCATTTTGCATGCGAACTCAAACTTTAATGGATCCCTGCAATGTGGAAAATAAAATAATCTTTAAAATGCTTTAAAAATCTTTTAAAATTGAAAAAAATCAAACACAAAGCATGCCTATTTGCATATGTTTTTTCTGTAAATAGATAAATAAAAAACGCTTCATTCATATTCACTACGATTTTTATATTATTGTTCAATGCTCAGATAACTTTTATCTTTGGAATAACTTTGACACTTGACAGGACTTTTCATAAAAATTATGACAAATTCTAAAAATCATTCTTCTTATACAAGTTATCTAGTGTTGCACAGTCAGCGTTAAGTCAAGTAGGTTAAAAGAAAAGTATTGCTCACTTGTAACAGTCGGATTGGGCCACATACCTCGGTATTTTGAATTAAACCTGAATGTTGTATATTTTAACATTGAACGAAGCTGATATATTTTTAAAATAGAACAATAGCTGGCCAACTGTAAAGATTCGATTTTACTAAAAATAATCAAAAATATGTCAAAAATTTCTTTAAAACCTAGATTATAAGAGTAAGATTTAATATACCTAATTATTAAAGCCCAATAAGAAATATATTTTACTTTGTAATTCAGCATTCCCATGAATTTGTCATTTATTAAAATAAAGCCTTATAAATGCAATAATCTATATCAATGATTAATCGTAGGTTTACGAAGCCAAGAATCCACTTATTACACAGACTGATTAGGAAGAGAAACGCAACTGTATAAGTGTCAACAAAACGCCAACGTGTCTAAATTTTATTTGAATAACTGTATGGATTTGAATGTTTGTTTGGATTCTAATAACTATTTGTAAATATGAGTCTCATAGGAAACTGAAATATAAAAAACAAAATCGGGCAATTTTCTTTTAAAACGTTCAAGGTTCCATCTTGTGTATTTTGTACCTGGACATGAAAATTTATTAACCGCCCTGTTCTGGACCGTATATATCGCGTTTTTGTTACTAAGGTCGCACGATTAATGGGTTTCCCTTTTTTCGCATATTATTATCTCATTACATAAAATTCTAAACCCTCACTTAACCCGCACGTAATCTTGTAAAAACATCTGCAGAATATCAAAAGACAGTCATCATAATTGAGTTGCTTAATTAATAGTCACAAATCAGAAAATAAATGTAATGTAAAACAAAATGTAAGCTTTGCCAAATTTTTCAAATGAGCATTTTTTGGATTTTAATTTAAGAAGTCCATTGGTACAAAACGCTTTTTACGAATTACTTTGACCATTACATCTGTGGGACTAACAAACACTAACTACACAATCCAAACAAAATATTTTATTTCATCATAGGTATCAAAAAAATACACGTGATTAATGTCACTTTTTCTCCATCTTTATCATGATTGCGAAAATACATCTTAACTCCGGCTTTTAAAAGGTATCGAAGGTAGAGGAAGGAAAAATAGCCGGTGGAAAAAAAGCTCTTGGCTGGTTCGGGATGATTTAGTTTATTTTGTCCATCTCCGAGTTCGTGGATAGGTCATCTGTATAGTGGCCACACATTTACAAAATAATAATTTCTTCATTACTCATAATCAGTAAATGTACCCATAACGGAAAATAATCTTTTGGTTTTTGTATTTGAGTATAGGTTCAAGAAGGTTCTTTTCTAAGAATGCATATTGGGACCACTTAATTAATGTAAATTAGGGTTGCCTCGCTCCGCCTGAACTCATTAACAGCGTCATTGATGAAATTTTACCTCCTAAAGAATTTCGTGATCACGCGTCCGAGGTGTGGTGAGGTGATGAATTTAATTAAGTCTTCAAAGACGATTATTTTTTTACTTAATGAATCTTGTTGACAATATTTATTTTCTTTTAGAAAGGCTCACCCACTGTTTTCAAAAATAAATTAAACATTAGGAGTATACTTAACATGGCCATGTCATGAAATTTAAAAACCTTCGGTAAGAAAATTATTAAAAAATTATTTTGAATACACACATCAAAAGTGTCCAGGGATCAAGAACATTTTTAGAAAAAAAAACTAATAATCAATATTTACCAGATTTAGTTTAACAGAACGTTTTACGCCTGTGTTAACCTAAAAAGAATACCATGTTAAAATTAAGAAAAATTTATGCTTTTACAAATTGTGGAAAATTAACTCAAATCGGCTTCAATCAAATGGCAAAAAATATTTGTATTTTGTAAATTTCTACTTACAAGATGTTGTAAGTAGAAATTGTGCATTAGTTGAAACCAACTACCCAATTTTTACAAAGCGATAATTACGTCTGATACTATCCTGTCTACATAAATCCAAATGAGATCATTTCTTCCATTGATCCAAATACCGGTTCATATCACTAATGTTTCCCCACCATACGGACGGAATTCCTCACAAAATGCTGGACGTTCATGACGTCCGGATCTTCTCCAAACAAGAATGTGTCTTGTATCCAGCCCCATTCCGAAATGTGATTCATCGGAAAAGCACACACAACGCCAGAGTTCTTCCTCCCAATCTCTGTGTGCACGAGCCAATTCGAAACGGGCCCTACGATTGCAGAGTGCTCTAGGAAGACTCTCAGTGGCCTTTGGGAACGCAGGCTCATTTCACCAAAACGATTTCGGTTTGGTTTGATTGCTTACTAACAAGTCTGAAGAGCTGTGGAGCCTCGTGATCAAAAACTTTTGTAAAAAAACTCATTTACAAAAATATTGTGAAACGTTCTTGATCCCTAGACACTTTTATGAGTGTATTAATGAAATGTACACCTACACATATCATGTTTATTGTTCATAACTCTATCGTAGATCAATCAAATCCCTTGGGCTGTGGAATGTTGTATTTTATTGAATTTTATGTTAGTTAGGTGTTTTAGGATGTACGAAACTTTCCAAATGAACTAATGATATTCATTTGGATAGATAGGGACTGATCCAACAAATGTGAATGAATATTATACCTCAGGTTTCTGGGGCGTGAAATTTGTCACGATTGAGATTTTTCAATCTCTGAAGTAGTGTAAATAATATAACCAGCGAGGTGATAAATACATGGAGTAGTTGTAATGTCCTATATAAATAAGTAGTTATGTATATCGAATCATAGATGAAGGAGAACTTGGTTGTCTCCCTCTGCTTATACAAAAATGCTAATAAAAGAAAGAGATAATATTATTTTTGAATTTTGTCACTAAAAAATCAATCATGTAGTGACGTCATAGCAGGTGGCTAGCGTGCGACAAATCGCCATTTATTGTTACATTTTTGTCAAAAAAAGCTGTCAAGAGTGATGTTCCGGAGCTTTGATTATTTAACCAGATATCGATGATCATTATCAATATGTTTTTATTTTTCATACTTTCGATTACAAATGATAACAGGTGCTTACGCAGTAAATCATATCGAAACGGTATTGACTTTGCTTGCCGCTGTGCGAGTATTTTTGAAACCAAAAGGCGTGAAGAATTGCTTAGAATTGTTAATTTTGTTATTGAATAGGCAGGTAGTTGTTTTGTCTATTTATAAATCGTGATTATTGAAGACAAGCCAGACTTTAATTGATTGAACCGAAAACTTTGATGCTTGACCTTGAATAACTTTTTAAGCTAACATGGGATCTTTCGGTGTTTTATTTATAATAGTGTACCCCAGGTCTGTACCAAAATTCACCATGTTGGGAATTCATGCAAACTGACCGCTATTTTTCTGGCTAATTTGACGGGACTATATCAGGAATAAGAAAATAAACTGTATAGTTCTTTATTTTCTATATTAAAAGAATTATAATGAAAGTAAATAAACCATGAACTATAATTATTTCATTTACGTCAATCTCTTACAAAAGTTCATTAAATTTTCAATGTTATATTTCAATTTCTATATTTAGTTCTAAAATATCGATAGTAGATTCGATACTCGTTCTGCAACACTAGAAATGGATGCCATTTAATGTTATTTTTCAAGTTTAGGTATGCACGTTTTTTTCGTACTTAGGGCTTGTCCATTGGTTGAGGTCAATGAATAAAACCGATTGAGTCATTTTCTCCGTTTTGAAAATTTCGATAACTGTTTCGTTTTGTATTTTACTGAAATAATTATATTATTTGACGTATCTGAGAACGTATACCGCCAGCTTTAGACTCTCGCATCTAAGTTTCATTTCAATGTTATTACCAATATACCATCAAGTAAAAATACGTGAAACACTTTGGATCTCTAAGTAACCATTTCGAATTAAAACTTAGCAATCGCCTTGTTAATTTATACTTTCTGCTAATCATTAAAAGTTTTGAGATGTTTAAATTATCAGGAAAGAAGGCTGAACCCTGACACATAATTTCATCCAAAATTTTGGATAGCGTTCGAAAACTTATTCATTGCTTCAGGATTGATACTCTTAAAGACAACTCAACACCAATCCAATAAAAAAAAACTTTTAGTTTTATATTTTGAATCAAGATCTTCAGTTTAAATTTCGCCATTAGCCTATTTTTCTCAGTATCATTTTACTGAGAAAAACAACTTGTTATTGAGAAAAACAATCTATTGGAAATATAAAAGTCAGAAAAATGTGAATTTGTTACTCGCTAAAAGCTACATAAAATGTAGGATTGCTAGTAGAAAAGAGCCAATTATTTTCAGATTTCAAAAATATACATATATTTAAAGAGACGAGCGATAAAATGCTTTAAATCTTTGCTGTTCGATTTTTTCACGAAATATCGAGAAATAATTTCGTGTTATTTACTTGTGAAATGAGAAGAGGCTCTTAAGACATGCTGTATAAAAGTCTTAACCGCAAAATTGTATGAATATTAATTTTTATAAATAATAATTTTTTAAGTTGTTTTTCTCACATTTTCTTCCTTTTAATAGAAATTATCGTATATTTCTCTATGAATACATCTAAGACAATACAGAATGTTAAATTCTAAGAAAACGTAAGAATATTCTAGTTGAGTAACGATTTAAAAGACTCGTTATAAATGTTTTGGCTTCCTCTTCAACGTATCCGATTCTAAGTACGCATTGAATTTAAATGAGGTACTTACGAATCCACACTAAATTGTTTAAGGGGCCTCTATGAATTTACTTGCGTATTATGTTTCATTTTAGAATCCCGAACGTTGATCAAATGAGCTAACGATTTGAATTTAAAGTGGTATTTGTCGGTGATATGTTCTGTAAAAGAAGCTAAGAAAAGGCGAATAATGAATATTTTTGAATGCGTTTGTATATCCACGTCTTGTGAAGCCAACAGCCCTAAAGCATTGTTAAAAAAGCTTCTAAATACGAATTTCTCAGTAATATACGGCCGGAGATCAAAGCAACCTTTTAGAAAATATAAGTTTCAAGAAAAACGCGACAATGTTTCAAACACTTGTATGGTTCATGCCCCCGCACATTAAACGTTTAGAATTTAATGCGGTCGCCAGCACTGATAGGTGATAGGTATTATTTTTGGATGAAATATTAATAATCACCATTGAATTAAAACATCAGTATAGTAGTGTTAGCGACGCATCATGAAATGGATTCGGCATAATAGGGACATAGCCATTCATATAGTTTTGTAAATAACGCTAGTCCACGCCCTCACTACTTGCGCCCGTCCTCGGATAGGTGGTTATTTTCGAGTGTGACGTAAACAAAGTGCTAATAAGATTCTTATAGGAAATTATGATGTTATAGGAACCTAGGTATAGGTATATTTTGAATTCTATTTTGATAACATTGATTTATGGTTGAATTGATGATGTTTGTGTTTAATAAAGTTCTTAGAGATTTCATTGGTATAATATAAGCATAATATGAGAAGCTTATGTATGTTTTGGATAGAATTTAGACCTAGGTTATTTGTAAAATACTGATTTGTTCAGATTTGTCATAATTGTGGTAATTTTATGGTTATTTCGTATCAGATTAGGTACATAATGGTAGATATAACGTTATTGTATATAGGTTCATATAATAAAGTACGCATTTGAAGTAATAAATGACGTAATATGGTTAGAGATTTTCTCGTTGAGTAACTACGTAATTATATGGTTTATTGTTATGGTTTATTGATAATAATGTGTAAATTGCTTTCTTTTATTGAAATGTAATAATTATTTTCATGGTGTTTTACGTATTTGAAGAGAAATAACGAGAAAACCTTTGTTGTTGTATATGTTCCTAATTGGTAGTTATATCTTGTTTGATTATGTTAAAATCTAATTGTAATTAGAATGTTTGCATATTTTAATAATGTAAAATGATAAAATTATGTTTGTAACCGTTTCGCCTTAGGTACAATGTTAGGCTAAGTAAACAGTCTGCCGGCGCAAACGGTGTTTTGAGATAGTCTTTGTTCTAGAAAGTTTTTTGTATTTAATTTTTATCAAATTGGTATTTATGTAAACATGTAGGAATCGTTTCGTTCTATTATTTGAATATAATATTGTAATAGTTTTGCTTAATAGTTTGAAAGATAATTCGATGTAAAGTTTAGAATCCAAGTAAAACTTAAGTGTAATTAGTTGCAAACTGCACAAACGCGCCAGCCAATCAGAGCGCTGGAATTATTTAGGGCGAAATTTGTATAAAAGGCGCACGCCGAGCTTTGGAAGTCAGTTCGGTGCCTGCAGCGAAGAAAACAACAACTAATAAGAAGAAAGAAAAAGTCTAATAAGAAGAAAGAAAAAGTCTAAGAAGAAAAGTTCAGAAGCTTCCAGTTAGAAGAAAGAAAGTGCTGTTCGGTGAATCCGGAGGCCAGTGAAGACCCAAGAACACATAAGCGCTGTTCGGTGTATCCGGAGGCCAGTGAAGAGGTCTGAAGAAAGAAGCTGAACTACAGGAACGATTGCGGTTCATAGGCTTATTTAAACTTAAGGTTTAATTGTATACGCAATAAACGTTCCTACTTTGAAGATTTGTGTTGTTTTCACTGCGCTCCAACCTGCACTCGATCAAGTCGGGTGTCACTCCGTGGTTAGTCAGGTCGTGGTGTCTTCGGGGCCAAAGGGTACATACGGCGGCATCTTCTCCAGCCGGCGCAACAAAACTACGCGCAACAGTTTTCCTGGTCCTTCGAGCCGAGATCCTGGATCAAGAAGATGCCAACCACACGGTCGACTGGAAGAACGAAGCCCACCACCGCCACGGAGTCTTCGAGGGACTGGAGCGCAGCCACGCCGACAGAGACGACAGACACGATGGGGTCGTCTACGGGGTCGACGTTGACACCAGGGGCACCAACGCACCCCGCCGGAGGAGCGCCTGAAGCACGCCACGCCGAAGGTTGCACCGTACCGCCAGCAATGGATGGGGTTGCGTCAAGGGGCGCTGCGGACGAAGCGGCACGGTTCGCGGTACCAGCGCCCGTGGAACCCAGGAGGGTTGGTTCCACCACCAGGTCGAGGGCTTCCAGAAGAAGAGAAGCTGAATTGAAAATGGAAATAGCCCAGAGGAAGCTGGATCTCGCCGAGGCCGAACTGGAGCTCGTGCGGGTCGAGTCCGGCAGCGAAGAAGACTTCGCAGACGAGGAGCGGCAGCACCACGTGGAGGAGTGGCTACAGAAGACCGAGAGGAGAGCGAGGGTAATGCCACCCTTGGTGCCGCCGTCGCGACCACCGTCACCACCACCACCACCGCGGCTACCACAGCCGCCGCCTGCATCGAGGAAGACCGACATCCAGGAGTTGGCTGAAGCGTTGGGGAAGCTACCTAGAGGCCGGTCGGAAGCTGTACACATCGAGCTTCCCAACTTCGACGGCGCCGCAGAAGAATGGCTGGCGTTCAAGAGGACATTCGAAGACACGGCACCCAGCTTCAGTCACGTGCAGAACCTGTCCAGATTACGGAAGGCGCTGCAAGGCAGGGCGCGAGAGGCAGTAAAGAGCCTCTTGTTTACGGCGGAGCATCCCAGCGAGGTCATGAGGGGGCTACAACTGAGGTTCGGAAGACCCGAAGCTCTGGCAACTGCGGAGCTGGAGAAGCTGGAGAACCTGCCACGGGTCACAGAGGATCCGAACGACGTGAGCACGTTCTACAGCCACGTGAGGAACGCCGTGGCCACGATCAAGGCAATGGGGGCAAGCAAGTACTTAGATGCCCTTAGAACCACGAGGGCCCTCATTGCGAAGATGCCGACTACGATGAAACACAGGTGGATCGCATACAAGAGGGCGAATCCTGACGAAGAACTTCGGGACCTGGAAGTCATGAACGCATTCCTGGAGGATGAAAGCGAATGGTACGCGGAAATAGCCGACCCTGAAGTATCCTGGAAGAAAGAAGACCGTCAGCGATCTGCACCACCGAAGACATCATGGGGCCACGAGCGAAGACCAGTGAAGAAGGTTCACTAC
This sequence comes from Marasmarcha lunaedactyla, assembly GCA_923062675.1. Taxonomy (NCBI): domain Eukaryota; kingdom Metazoa; phylum Arthropoda; class Insecta; order Lepidoptera; family Pterophoridae; genus Marasmarcha; species Marasmarcha lunaedactyla. The sequence continues at coordinate 14,285,342 of OV281339.1, read as the reverse complement.
GTGCAGGGGAATGAAGAGCACCCCCGCAAGAATCGGTGTCCAGTGTGTAACGGCGAACACTGGATTTACGAATGCAAGAAGTTCAAAGAAGCAAACCTTAGTCAAAAGTACGAAATGGCTAAGAAGGCAATTTTATGCTTCAGGTGTCTACGAGGAAGACATTCAAGGAAGACCTGCAGGGCAGCAGATTGCAAGAAGTGCGGAAGATGGCACCACACCAGTCTTCATGATGAAAGCCGTCCACCAGCAGCTGTTGGGGATAGAGAAGAATCCCGCTGCAATGTCTCCAGTCGCAGAGAAGAGCCCAAGGAAGTCGTCACCTCCGTGCACACTGCCAGTGATGGGCAGGTGTATCTGAAGATGATCCCAGTGGACCTGTATGGACCGAAGGGCGCAGCACGCGTACTGGCCCTTCTGGATGAGGGGTCAACAGTCACGTTATTGGATGCTGGGGTGGCGCAGATGATTGGGGCTGAAGGCAAGGCGAGTCCGATAACTATCGAGACAATTGGAGAACATGGAATCAAGAGGTGCGACTCGCAGAAGACAAGCGTCAAGATCAAGGGAGCTCATCGTAAGAAGAAGGAAACGATTGAAGTTCGAACAATCGACAGTTTGAAGCTCTCAAGACAAGGTGTGGATCGAGGTGTCATCCAAGGATGCTCGCACCTGCAAGGCATTCAAGGTCAACTACTATATGAAGATGAAGAACCAAAACTTCTCATCGGGCAAGACAACTGGGGTCTCATCGTCACGAGAAGACTGAAGAAAGGGAAAAGGTCCGATCCAGTTGCATCACTGACGAGCTTGGGATGGGTCCTCCATGGGCGTCACAACGGGAAGACGTCACCAGTACAGTTCGTCAACCACAGCAGACTCATCGAAGAAGATGAGACAGAAGCCTTGGTGCGGCGACACTTCGACATCGAATCAATCGGAGTGCAGCCTCGCCGCCCGAGCAACGACGCAGACCAACGAGCGCTTGAGGTCCTGCAGTCAACGACGAAGCGCCTTCCAGAGGGGAGGTTTGAATCCGGGCTGCTGTGGAAGAGTGAAGACGAAACCCTCCCAAACAACTACGTGCAAGCTCATCGACGTCTTATTGGGATCGAAAGGAAATTGGACAAGGATGCAACCCTGAAGACGTCATATGAAGACCAGATGAAGAAGCTGATAGAAAATGGTTATGCAGAGAAGGCTCCAGTATCAACGACCGCTGGAAGAACATTTTATTTGCCGCATTTTGCGGTAATGCATCCCGTGAAGAAGAAGCCAAGGATAGTCCTGGATGCTGCTGCCAAATTTGACGGGAAGTGCCTGAACGACGCACTCCTGCCGGGACCAGATCTTCTGCAATCGCTATTTGGGGTGCTTGTGAGATTCAGAGAGAAGCCGGTCGCCGTCGTCGCCGACATTCAAGATATGTTCCTGAGGGTACAGATGCGTGAAGAGGACCGCGACAGCCTGAGGTTCTTGTGGCGCGGCGACAGAAGAAATGGGACACCAGACGAATACCGAATGTGCTCAGTGGTGTTTGGTGCGGCTTCATCACCGTCTACGGCGATTTTTGTAATGAACAAGAACGCAGAAGATTTCAGAGAAGATTACCCGGCGGCAGTGGAAGCTATCGAGAAGAATCACTATATGGATGATTATTTGCAGAGCTTTGCCACAGAGGAAGATGCAAGAAAGATCGCGCATCAGGTGCAGAGCATTCATGCAAAGGCAGGCTTCCACTTGAGGGGATGGAGCAGCAACAGGCCGAAGATCCTCGACGGGATAGGAGATCAGCTCAAAGAAGACAGCACAGAACTGGTTGCTGAAGAGAAGACTCTTGGGCTGAGATGGCTAGTGGCAGAAGACTTGCTGGCCTTCAACGTTGGGTTCCGGAATACCAGCCCGGACATACTCGAAGGCAAGAAGACGCCGACGAAGAGAAAAGTCACCAGCGCCGTGATGTCCACCTTCGACCCCCTGGGCCTTGCTACCCCAGTCTTAATTCAGGGAAAGAAGCTAATTCGGGACATATGGCGCGGGGAGATCGGCTGGGACGACGAGATTCCCGAAGATCAGCGAGCAGCCTGGGCCAAATACGTGAAGGAAGTGTCCGTATTGAGAGACCTTCCAAAACTCAGAGCGCACCGAGAATTGGAAAAGGCAGCGAGTCAAGAGGGAACCCGGTGGAAGTTCATACCACCTGGCTGTCCAAACATGGGCGGCGCTTGGGAAAGGCTCGTACGATCGGTGAAGACGGCTCTGACGACGGTGCTGCAGTCCAGGACACCACAAGAGGAAGTCCTACACACACTGATGACTGAAGTCGAACACGTGGTGAACTCGAGGCCACTCACCCACGTTAGCGTAGACCCTGACGATGAGGAAGCTCTAACGCCGAACCACTTTTTACTTGGCAGATCTTGTGGAGCACCGGCGCCTGGGGAGTTTGCAGACGTCGAGCTCGTCGGGAGGGCAACGTGGAAGACGGCACAACGGCTGACGGATCACTTCTGGAACAGGTGGATCAACGAGTATCTGCCTACCCTGCTGCCGAAGAAGGTCAACGGAGCAGCAACGCAGGATCCGCGCGTTGGCGACATTGTCATGGTCGTCGACGCAACACTGCCGAGGAACACCTGGCCGAGAGGAAGAGTTCACCGAGTCTACCCTGGACCTGATGGGAGAGTTCGAGTTCTGGACGTGCAGACACCATGGGGGACCCTGAGGCGGCCAACGAGACGGGTCGTCATCCTGGTTCCAGCTGCAGCGTCGCAACCGCAGGATGGAGTGCTACGCACTGCGGGGGAGACTGTTAGCGACGCATCATGAAATGGATTCGGCATAATAGGGACATAGCCATTCATATAGTTTTGTAAATAACGCTAGTCCACGCCCTCACTACTTGCGCCCGTCCTCGGATAGGTGGTTATTTTCGAGTGTGACGTAAACAAAGTGCTAATAAGATTCTTATAGGAAATTATGATGTTATAGGAACCTAGGTATAGGTATATTTTGAATTCTATTTTGATAACATTGATTTATGGTTGAATTGATGATGTTTGTGTTTAATAAAGTTCTTAGAGATTTCATTGGTATAATATAAGCATAATATGAGAAGCTTATGTATGTTTTGGATAGAATTTAGACCTAGGTTATTTGTAAAATACTGATTTGTTCAGATTTGTCATAATTGTGGTAATTTTATGGTTATTTCGTATCAGATTAGGTACATAATGGTAGATATAACGTTATTGTATATAGGTTCATATAATAAAGTACGCATTTGAAGTAATAAATGACGTAATATGGTTAGAGATTTTCTCGTTGAGTAACTACGTAATTATATGGTTTATTGTTATGGTTTATTGATAATAATGTGTAAATTGCTTTCTTTTATTGAAATGTAATAATTATTTTCATGGTGTTTTACGTATTTGAAGAGAAATAACGAGAAAACCTTTGTTGTTGTATATGTTCCTAATTGGTAGTTATATCTTGTTTGATTATGTTAAAATCTAATTGTAATTAGAATGTTTGCATATTTTAATAATGTAAAATGATAAAATTATGTTTGTAACCGTTTCGCCTTAGGTACAATGTTAGGCTAAGTAAACAGTCTGCCGGCGCAAACGGTGTTTTGAGATAGTCTTTGTTCTAGAAAGTTTTTTGTATTTAATTTTTATCAAATTGGTATTTATGTAAACATGTAGGAATCGTTTCGCTCTATTATTTGAATATAATATTGTAATAGTTTTGCTTAATAGTTTGAAAGATAATTCGATGTAAAGTTTAGAATCCAAGTAAAACTTAAGTGTAATTAGTTGCAAACTGCACAAACGCGCCAGCCAATCAGAGCGCTGGAATTATTTAGGGCGAAATTTGTATAAAAGGCGCACGCCGAGCTTTGGAAGTCAGTTCGGTGCCTGCAGCGAAGAAAACAACAACTAATAAGAAGAAAGAAAAAGTCTAATAAGAAGAAAGAAAAAGTCTAAGAAGAAAAGTTCAGAAGCTTCCAGTTAGAAGAAAGAAAGTGCTGTTCGGTGAATCCGGAGGCCAGTGAAGACCCAAGAACACATAAGCGCTGTTCGGTGTATCCGGAGGCCAGTGAAGAGGTCTGAAGAAAGAAGCTGAACTACAGGAACGATTGCGGTTCATAGGCTTATTTAAACTTAAGGTTTAATTGTATACGCAATAAACGTTCCTACTTTGAAGATTTGTGTTGTTTTCACTGCGCTCCAACCTGCACTCGATCAAGTCGGGTGTCACTCCGTGGTTAGTCAGGTCGTGGTGTCTTCGGGGCCAAAGGGTACATACGGCGGCATCTTCTCCAGCCGGCGCAACAAAACTACGCGCAACAAGTAGTAAAGTTAATACATTACTATAGAATAAAACATTTAGAACCCAACATTTCTTTTATTTATGAACTTCTAGAGACTATATATGGTCGATATCGTTAGAATATTTATTTACAAACAAATTACTTTAACACGATTTCAATATAATTTGTTTGTATACAATATGCGTAAGAATATACACTTGACAACATTTGTCGTGAATACGTGGGAAAAGAGGTTAAAGTAAACAAAATATTCATTGATAAATACTTGCAAAAATGTAAAGTGGGGATATTTGAATTTAAGGTACAAGGGACTACGTAAAGTTTACAGCAAACGGCTTACGGTAAATTATTCTGATCCTTTTTTTAAACAGTCGATTGCTCTCGAATAAATAAATAATCTTTTTTAATATAATCAATGTTTGTAGTTATATTCTATATTATTTCCTCAACCGCTCTAGGTGAAGCTTTGATGCGTTGCGATTAATTTCTAGGTCAATCATAAACAAATTTATCAGATTTTCTAGTATGTAAAAGCTTTTTAAATGTATGAACGCACATAATACTCCGTTATTCTCATAGAGATATTATAGATATTATTAGAGATATTATCATAATACAAAAGTTTTATATCAAACACCTGCCCCACTTTTTCTGTAGGTTTTGTTTCTGAATATAAAAAAGGCTTTGAAGTTTCAAGTCCCGAGGTTTTATTCCTTTATTTCGTTTATTATGTAGAAACGAAGTTTATGAGTGTGCAATAATTTTGATAATAAAGTTGCAGAATATCGTTCACTCGGTAATAGTAATTATGAAATTTGTCGTTCTGCCTTTAAACGTAATACATTCCTTTAGTGTGACATTTTCCTTTAGTTACATTTTTGAGATTCGTTTACTCAGAGTAAGTTAGTTTCACCTTTTAAGATGAATTGTATTATCTAACGCTTGATATTTTTCTTAGGCTTCTTTAATGTTTTGAAACGATTATTGAAACGATATGACATGTTGGCGTATTTAATGTGAGAATCGCCTAAATATTTAAAGCTAGCCGTAATTAAATTGATTACGAAAAGATGTGTTTGTATTTTAGTGGTAATGGAGATTCTTTGGATAAGATCTCGTATGGGGCGATACCACAGTCCATCCAATTTACTGGAACCAAGGTAATTTCAACTAGGCCTACGGTTGCCAACGCATCATTCATCGATTTAATAATCACATTCAACATTGAAAAAGACTAATGATATCCGTGGCTGCGGATGACAACTTCTCATCACGTGGTCGAAACGTTAACAAAAAATTACACAGCTTAAAGAAAAGAAAATCTATATATCTATCTAAATCTAAATATAAAACCCAAATACGATTTTTCATTAATCCAGAAAGGTATTCAGGTATAAAGAAATGCTGTTCTACGCAAAATAAACGAAATTCAATAAATATCCTTTGCTGTAGTCCCTGAGGATTAAAGAGACCGTAACAAGATTTGTAATCAGGGCATCGTTTGCTCCGATTAAGATATTATTTCTACCTACTAGTAGAAACATTATGGTCGGTAGTTAAACGAACATGGGCCGTATTCAGGGACGTCAAATGGTTAATAAGGGCTAACTTAAGTATAGATTTCGTATGAATAATCTGTGTTTCATGTTTACTACACCTAGTGGTAGTAGAGTGTCTTTGTTAGGATCTCATCTCAGGCCCTTCTTATTTTGAAACCATAATAATTACGTTCACGTGGTTGTAATCCGGTCAAAGGAAAGGATTCAAAGTCCATCTGCCACCTACGATCGACAACGCATCTACGACTTTAATAGTCGCAATCACTATTTTATACTCGTAAATAAAATATCTACGACTAATGTTGTCCATGGGTGCTGGGACCACTTACCATCAGATGGGTCGCGTGCTTTACCGGCTATGAAATAGTAAAAAAATGTTTAGCTTTGATTAAACTGCTTTGATTAAACTGCTTTGATTAAACTGCTTTGATTAAAATATTGTTAAACTGTTCTACGGTATCTTATTCTTTTTTATTTAAAACGATGACGCTTACACGAATAATAACTTATACAGCACTTCTTGCCACGCTACGTAGACGCATATTCTGATGTTCTTAAGAAAGGAGCTGTGTGCGTAGAGACTGACATGACTGTCAGGACGGTACTTTTTGAGATTCGACTTGGTTTTAAGTTATAAGTGCATAGAAAATTTTACGATTGTAAATTTTTTTTATTTTTTTTAAATATTTGGAAGATTGGAAAAAAATTGCTAGTCCATAGGTTTTTTTTGAGATGGAGAACAAATTTTCGAACCTTTGTTGTCTAAAGTTATTTTCTTATACAATAGTTATCTAGTAAGTATACATTTTTCCCGAACAATCCTGTGCTTACAGTTAATTAAAACAGTAATAATTCATGTTTTACCTTAAGTTGTGTAAGAACCAATCCCTTTAACCTCAATCTTCGTCGACCCAACAAAAAAGAGAAAGATAAAATCTGATCTCAAACCAAACCCGTCATTTAAGGCCTTATCTAGAGCGAGACCAAAAAGAAAATGCAAGAACATTCGTAATCATTAGTCAAAGTTCCGGAAAAATCATACGTCGTGTTTCACGAGCATAATGTGGCTATTATTTTATAAGCCCTTATAAATTGAGGCGAATGAGTGGAGGCAGCGTGCCATCTTAGGTGTGCGAGAAAGCTGGACGGTGCATGGGAAAATGCAACAAAACAGATTACTTCATTTCTACTAGCTACTCTCAAGTTGGAAAAAGATTTAGCTAGCTAGGTGTGTTGACTTTCAAAATTAGACGAGCATGAACCACTTGCGAAGTAAGTGCATTAAAGAAAATTAGTTATTCTGGAATTTTATAGGTAGTAGAGTTGCTTTTGTTAAGATCTCGCATGGGGCGGTACAAAATTCTTTTCTTTTTTGACCGCCATAATAATCACGTTACTTGGTTCTGGTAAAGCGAGGAAACAGCTGTAACAAATTCCTGGAAAAAAAGCCATGCCAACTGAAGTATACTATTGAGAAAAAACTTCCTGCGACTAATGTAATCCATGGGTGCGGATGGCATTTACCTGTTTGTATAGTATGCAACATGAAAGTAGTAAAAAAACCAATGATACCAAACCGCATCAAGCAAACAAGTTTAAGACGGAGAGTCCTCTTCGTTTTTACGCTCCCTTTTTCGCACATCTGTGGTGGGTACTTAGCCTCAAAGGTCGGTGCAGGGCTGGGTACACATCTCTATTTCCCTATTTGTTTACTCTTTCCGAGCTTCAGACGATTTGTGTTCATGGACGAATGTGTGCGCGACATTGATAGCTGCCGAGATTATTTACTTAAATAGGATTATGCTGAAAAGTTTGCAGATTTTCACGTTTCTAAAGCGATTTTAATGCGAACTAGTGTGGTTTTTTTTGCTATGCGGTAGACTTGGGATGCCTAAATATTAATATCTCGTCTTATACCTACTCAAAAAAAAGTGTATGAAACAATAGTAACAGTTATGATTACTAGGTGTATAATAATTAATTATAGTTATAATTAGTAATATAACCTGTATTAAAAGGATATAATTTTACTATCATTTCGGATACCCTCTTTAAAACACATACACCTACTTTACATATTCCTTTCTTGACACAATAATGTAATCTTTTTTTATTTTAAATAATTCTAAATACGCATTATTTTGAATATAATTAAGCTTTTATCCCAAAATCAAAACCGCAACGTATTTCCCAGTGGAAACATATTGTTAGTTTAGTAATTCAAAAAAAAACCCTAGGAAAAAACCCAGGGCATTTTATGAAGTATCTTCTCTTGTTTTCTAAGATTTACGGACCTCTCAACTTTTAAGGCATCACATTACATCCTTTGTTGCGTCGCCGCCTTGCGAACAAAAGTTCCTCAGATTTTTCTTTTCTTTCCCTTTATTTTCGTTCCATCAATCATAATCTTGTTTTCTTGGTACATAGTAATTCCGGTGCAGTTTTATTTTATACTCGTAATTGTGATAAAACGGGCATATAAGAGTTGACTACGCGACTGAAATAGTTAACGGCTACGGCGTAGACAAACTTAATGTAGCTTACCTCTGGAGTGAAAACGTCGACCTTAATTTATTTGTATTTATACTTACATAGTACTTATTCAGGTTATTTTTTTAACGAAGTGCTATAAATATTCATATGCTCCAGCATCAAAACATAATTTTAAAAATATAAGAATTTATAAGAGTTCATACATAATATGATATGTGATAATCGATATTTGTTTGTATTTTTCATCAACACCAATGAAAACTCTCCCATCATAGTAAATGTTAAACAAAATATAAAATTAAAATCAAGATATGAAAAAGATTCCTTTTAAAACATCTACATGCTTTGCCATTTCTGGGAACAATTTATCACACACTTACCAAACACAATAAAACTTACCAAACACATTCATACCTACAGTTCCGAATTCTTTGAATTCGTTTAATTTCTTGGCAACGTAAGCAAAAACATTTCTTTTTATAAATTTAGTTTCCATGTACGCGGCGCGATTCAATCGTTTTAGATGCGGCAGTAGACAGGTGATTATTGCTGTAACGCGTCACTTCTGCGAGAGATAACTCCACCATCAAATCTTTCATGCAGAATGTTTTCTGTGTGGCACGTAGCGTATTGTTTCGTTCGCTGTGTGGCACGTAGCGCCGTCTTGCTGGAATCACATGTCATCCATATCTTTGAATTTGCATTGTCTACGTTTATTAGCTTTGAGTTCCTGGGTCAGTTGGATCTTGTGAGGGTGGAGGCCTAAGGCCTGACGCAAAATTCTCCAAGTTGAAGCGAATGGCCGAGTTCTTGTGCACTGCGAAAAATCGACTGCCTCGGATTGTCCTGCACACTTTCACGGAGAGCGGCGATATTCTCGGCCGATCTGGCGTTCCTTTGACGTAAGGGTGTAGTTTGGTCGTTTATCGAACCGGTCGTCTCAAATTTGACCAGGAAACGTTGAATAGTCGACTTTGCAGGCTTTATACCGCGTCTGCCGTATATTGGGCGTTACAGTTGTATCAGTACAGTCGTATCATTTAGACGTGCTGCTCAATTGTGTAACTATTCATGGTGATTTGGCATTAGTGCATTAGTGACTGATTAAAAAACAACAGATTTCACAGTTCCCGTCAAAATAACATGGCCCACACAAACTGTCAAAATTGACCCGCCCTATTTCAAAGACCCTGTATAATGAAATACTTTTTTATGGATTATTGTAATGTTCTAATGTGGATTATACTTACAAGATTACGTTTCTAATCATTAATTCATACAGTCTAAGTCAAGTCCCTATTTAATAACTAAAATAACTTGATGTAGAACATGTATGTCAAAAAAATTTAATGAATTCATTGGGCGAATGTAGCGCAGATCAAGTTATCCTGTTATTTAATTTAAGAAGAAACCTATCCATGTCTGGCACTTTTTCACAGCTCAGGTTTTCAATCATAAAATGTCAAATCCACAAACTTCGGATTTGTATCTACCGTACACGTACGGTATTTGTCATATGAATTAATCGCGCATACAGGAAAAGATTCACTACAAATCACACAGTAATCTTATTTTATCATATAAGTGAAGTCTTCTTAGTTATTTCTCGCTTAATTGTTACATAATTAATTATATCTCTTGTGAATTCCTAAATGTTGCCTAACTAGGCTACGACAAATATAACCCATTAGATTTGACTTATAGACCTATTGCTTTAGTTTAAAAAAGAACTTATATATATTTTATGAATTTAATTTCGAATACACAATGTTACATAAAAATAAACTTATATTTTGGTAGAAATCTATCTGAAGATTTTAAAAGCAGGAATTAAATCGAAGTCACATAACTGAGTGTTCTCATCCGTTCGTAAATTTTACTTGACTTAATCTTGAGCAATGAAATACTATGTTTTTCATTTACGATGACAGATATTAAGCATTACCAAATTCAGTTTTAAGTACAAAATTTTAAGAAATAAATGCTTCCTATATTTTTCAAGACTCATTCTCCACCTAAACGACAAATACGACATCACTTGCGTAGACAAAATCTACAGTGTAGAAATGGCTTTCCTTTAAAAGGAAATCGACGAAATTGCTCATGGTATGTCGTTGAGGAAATTCCATTTTCCACCATTTTGTATATCAAATGCCATCAGACTTCAATGTCGTTTTATTGGCTTTAAGAACATGTAGGTTTACGTGTTTTGTTGTTCTCAAGGTGCTTTTTTTCCTAATAAATGCGTTCAGTAGTTTTGTGGTTTATTGTGTCACGTTTAAGAATTTCTTTAAATAATTTGTAAGCACTTGGTTTGTTATTATTTTTAAATATTTCTAATATATTTGAACGGGCAGACAAACAGCATGTTTGAGTATACGTAAGAACTGATGTGATAATTTATTTTAAATATAATAACGTACCATTGCTGCCTATGCACTTTTGCATCTCATAGAAAGTTCATTAATCCTAATAATGCTATGGGAGAAGTGTAGCCAGTTTACTAAACGAATCCAAAACACATTATTTTAATGAAAGAAAAATGATGATTTTTTTCTTCTTCATTTATTATTTATTTATATATAGTAGGTAATTTCACATGAAAAACCTTGAAAGCTATGGAAACACCAACGCAATATTCATTAAAAATAATTGTGTATTTTTGGCTCTTTCATAACATTTTGATATTGAAAGAGCTACTAAAAGTTATGAAAGAGCCAATCTGTATTATACAGAGTAAGTGTGAAAATTATGCAAAATAATATGAGATCCCCCTTTAAAAAAATAAAAAGGCAGTACCAACAAATTCTTTTAAAAACGAATGACATTTAAAAAAAAAATTAAATCTATCAATCATTTTAAGTAATTCTAACAACGATTAAATCTTAACATGTATTTTAGTCATACCTATCATATATATAATCTTAACATATTGGAGGCGTATTATTTTTTATTCATAAAAATCTTGAAAATGAAACAAAATAACAAATAATATCTTCTACCAAAAACAACATCGTTAAATGTTTAAGAACTTAAAAAAAATATTGCTCACTTTGAGCTTCAAAGTCTTCACTTTCTATTTGCTTATGTTCAAGATTCAGACTTTTTAGGAACTTTGGAATACTTATGTAATGTAATTTACTTAAAATTAGAAACATGTCTTGCAAAAGAAATTATATTTTCCCTTAATGCCACAGGATTCATGAGCCCAATCTGAAAAAATTTTGCACTGAAACCAATCTTGATCACTGTTTTCATATGATTTCCTGCAAACAACGCACTTTATTCTTATTTGTTTTGGAGTTCGTTTTGCTTTGAAGAACCTTTTTTTACTTCAGCCAGTACGATAGAAGCAGACGGATCAAAGTCATCTGGCAGTACGAAATTTTCTTGATTTTTTTGTAATTTTTGGTTTCTTTGCATTATTCTCTTTCTCTTTTCTTTTTCCTCTCTCTCCTCTTTTCCTCTCTCCCGAGTTTTTTTTCGTTTTGGAGGTATAAGTCAAGATGGCAGATGACATTTTTCTATTATAGCTAGCCGTGTTTTGTCTTGGCCCCGCTTTAAAAAATGGTCTTATCATTTCCGGTGATATAATTTGTTGCCTAGAAGAACTCGGAAAAGAAATGGGGAGATGGTCTGATAATCTGGTCTGTTGCAACCTCATTTTCTTCGTGAGCTTCCAGTGGGTTTGTGGAAGGCGGAGGTGTTGATCTCAAGTTACTTTCAATATTTTCCTTGTCCAAGTTCAACTCATTATCATCGTAGACTGTGATCAATCAGGTCTTTCAGTGAAGTATGAAGCTAGCATTTCTTTCTCATTAAGGGGTAAATTCCTTTTTTCTAAAATCTTTGCGTTATATTATGAGGAGTGAAACCAGACAGATATGCTTCTTTTACAAATTGCCCAACTTGAGAAATAGTCACTGTTTTGCCAGGGTTTTATATTATCCATTCACTCATGGCAATGCGGTATCTAGTTTTGAAAGGCCCATATACTGTGACATCGAGTGTTTGAAGGTTATGACTATAGTGCAGTGGGAATGTAACTATAATGATCGAATTTTGTCTGGCAAATTCAACCACTTCGAGATTCACATGAGAGCTCTGATTATCCATTAATATTAATGCTGGATTCTCCTTAGATTAACATGCATCTCAAAGTGTTCAAGCGTTTTAACAAAACAATCCTCTGTCATCCATCCAGAAGCTTGAGCCAACCCTAGAGCTCCAGGTGGACCATTATTTAACATAATATAATCTTTATAGTTCTCTAGGAAATACAAAAATAGGCGGTAAAAAACCACCAGGCACAGAGCGAGGAATATTACTTGTTACTAATATTCCTCGCTCAGCTGAGGTAACTTGCCCAATTCGTTTCAAACCTCTTTCAGTTATGACTTTGGGAGGATTGGTGACGGTGCTGCAGCCTGTTTCGTCGGTGTTAAAAATCCTATGGGGAGGAAATTTGTGATTGCGTAAAACAGTGCTTAGTTTCTCAAAAAATGTGTTTACATTAGTTTTAGTAAAACTTGTTGTTTGGGATAAAGAAGTACTTTCAGGTTTTCTCACAGTTAAATCTTTCAATCTGCTCATAAACCCTTTGAGCCAGCATCACTCGCAATTTTAATTTCCTTTCATTTATCTGGAGTTTTGGCCATGGCATAATCAAATTCCTGCTTCTTAGTTTGTTGCTTTTTAGGCCATTACACATTTTAGATAGTCTTCAAATAATCAAGTATATTTTGCTGGTCTGTTGTCAAAATACGCTTATTTCCTATATTAACAGTGTTTATAAGCTGATTCACCAGAAGCCTTTACTTTTTTAACTATTTTAGCTAAGTATGCCCTCGATATATTTAAGATAAGTGCAGTTTTGTTTTTTAGACTGACCTTTCTCCATAACTTCATTGACTGCTTCTTCAATTATCGATTTTTCTGGTCTTAATTTTTTTTGGACTCCATAATGCAATATTTGAAGCAAATAATTTAATAATATATGAAAAATATGCATATTTGCTATAGTTTTATTTTATTTACAAAATTAAAATTCAGGGTTATGAAAGAGCCGGTTATGAAAAAGCCAGCTCTTCCATAAGTTATTCTATAAAAAAATATAACCTTTAAAATAACAACAATATCAAAACTTTTGCGGCTCAGTTTCTACGCAGCTGCAAGGCCAAATACATGCACAAACTAAAAATACAATCCATTTAGCTATACTTCTTTACAATAAAATACCAAGAAACAAGTTATATGAAACAAAATACTTACTTTTTAGTACCAAAAACTTTGACAAGATGTAGTCCGTTGGTTTCGGCGGACAGGACGTGGACGTACCAACCATGTCCGTTTAGAAACTATAAGTATAGCAAAATAATGTAAGTGGCTCTTTCAAAGCGTGGCTCCTTCATGCTACTTCTCCCCTACATACTTTGATAAAATAAATATATTATATTTAAAAAATTTACTATGTTCCTCCCTTACAAAACCCCAATTTCATATGTAATTACCTAATAGTAAGTATAACTTTTAGACAATACTGATTTCTTGTTATACAACAGGAAAAAAATTACTTATTAAAAGAAAGAAATCATGGGATTTTACCATGATTTTGAAAAATAAATCACAATTTAAAATAATGTTGAGTTATATTGGCCGTGTTACAAGCGCCATAATCGCAGAGATAAACAGCATAGTCTTAAACAATAAATTTTAATATTTCATATGTAGGAGGTCATACAGGAGGTCTAAACTTCAGGTTGGCGTTATAAAATAAAACTTGCTTTAAAAATAGACAGCAAAGTTTGATACTGGCATTATGGCAAAGAATCTGCTACATTGAAGAGCAATCGGCGTAATGTCGAGCCATTATAAAACTGAATTCAATTCTATTCTCCAAGAAAATTCCTTCAGAAAACCTCTCAAAGAGTTTGTTGTAACTTCGTTTGATATATGTGGAAACTAATCTCACACAAAAAAACTCATTAGAAAAGAGTTTCTTAACAATTGCAAAATAAGGTTTATTTTTAAATTTGTGATTAAGCCAAGATATAATGGACTTGTTTGATATAAAATCATAAATGCTATCATAAAAAACCTTACTTTAATATTGAACTCGACTACAAATGATTTTTGACCAAATTTGTTTATTATAATTTTAGCTCGTTCCGTGCTTTAAACCGGCTTTGGGAAAGAATACAGACTCCTGCCAACGACTTAATTTTCAACTTTAAACAATAAAGTATAGACATTGAAACGTCTTATATTTAAAGTGTTATGTTTTTCAAATATGCAACTAATAAGTATTAGTCTATCCATTAATATATTTATTTTGATAATTCTTCTTTTAGACCAAAATAGAGATGCCAATGGCTATACAATTTACAAAAACAAGGAAACACGCCAATCCAAATTAAATAATTGCAGATTCCATGGCGTCCTATCAATTCTATTTCATAACAATTTTAGCAACTGGCTTTGATATTTACCAAGAGGTGTGCATCTGTTTAGCCTGTCTGATGTCTAACTAAAATTTTTAATCCATTGGTTTTTCCTCGTTTTGAAGGAAGAACAGCGAAATTACTGGAGTCTCGTAACTCAACTTCAAAGAGCATAACATCTGCGAACAGTTAAGTGCAAAAGCACGGAAAACGTAATTATATCTTTTATTTTATTCTGTATTATGTGAAAACCATCGTAACATGGTAATTTCAGATCACAAAGATATAAATATTAATTTATAGGCCTTTCGTCTTAATACTGGTGTAATGTAATACCAACAAACTGCCAGCAAGAAAATTTACATTCTATTTCTCTTTAAAATATTACCATAAACTTTAAGGTATCTTTTTTGTAAATTAATATTGTATACGACAAAGGCTTTTAAATATTCTTTGAAACTTTACTTTTTATACTTGAATATTTTTCTTGGAACTCGTGCAATTAGAGTGAGTCACACCAACTTCGAAATATTATGGTAAACCAAAGACCTAAATCGAGCCGAATTTTATAAGTACTTGACAAAATATGGAAAATAATATGTATCAGTAAGATTCACTGATGCCCTTACATTTCACTTGCTTTTAATTGTTATGAATGATAGAATATGGTTTATTATAGAATTAAGAATTTATCTGTGTGAGTTCTCATCTTATTAAAAATTAAACTAAGCCGACACTATAATAAGTCACTGTTTATTAGCTCATACAAAAAAATGTATGCAAAATTGTACGCTAATTTTGCTTATCGATTCCATCCCGAAGTCACACATGTAAACTTAAATAGAAATAATCTGTTGAACATGGAATTGCGGCGCAAACTTCGTTTTGCCATTTTACTCTTCGGTATAAAACACCAAACGCCTTAAATATTTTTTATAAGCTAAAGTTTACAAATCCAACAGCCAGAAGATTTACCCTTTGTGATTCCTGCACATAAAACGACTACGTTCCACGGTAGTGCTCGATACTCCGCAACCAAGTATCACCACTGAAATACTGTAGATCTATACACAATTTCAAAATTAAAATACAAATTTCAAAATATAAACAGCATGTTTTAAAATGCAAAAGTCAGTAGTGAGTTGAAAGTATGTATAAAGAGAAAATCTGAATTTTTTAACACCAAAAAAAATACAAAATGTAACTTGGCTGATAACTGACATCAACAAACAAACAAGTAAATAAAAAATGAAAATTGATTCTGAACTAGGTATGTCATGGATTTTTCTGAATTAATCTTTTAATTGGATAATTTGTAGTTGTTATTTATTTTGTTTTTATGTATTGTGATTTAAATTAAGTAAATAGTTGTTTGTAAACAAAACCTAAGAAAAAGTAAGAATTAAATTAACCCTAAATTTGTAGTAGATTTTGTAATAACCGGTAGAGAGGTGTTGTATTTAAATACTTATTTGTGCACACATATATTAATTCTTAATTAATTTCATTCAAAATATATGTTAGTTTGTAGTTTTGTGTCAAATAATTTAATTTTGGAAAAAACATCTTGATAATTGTATAAAGAAAATTAGTCCAGTAAAATATATTTATTATTTAAAAAAGATATTAGTACGCGAATCTGCAAAAAACCAGCGCAGTCTAATATATCGCAATCAAGCGAAGCGGAGACCTTTTTGATTATCATATTGAGAGATTTGGCTGTATGTGTATAAAAAGTTATTTTAGTTAAACTTAGAAACTATTTCACTTTCAAGGAAAATTTTTGTATAGTATGAAATTTTTTTCTTTCTTCTTTACTACACATGTAATTATTACAGGTATATGTATAGATTTTTAGGAAAAATTGTAAACATTGTAAATAGCTTTGAAAAAGAGCTAAGCTCGACACTCACTTGCTTATAGAAATATAATATATACCTAACCAGATTCAGGAAATGTTTGTTTAATAACTTATGAACCCGCGGTTTCAAAGCAGTCTTTGGCCACTATTTGTTAGCCTAGCCGTTGTAATATATGCTGATGTTTTCTTCTGTTTCTAAGACTGGTCATCCGACCATCGTCATAGCTTCACTCTACATACCTTGCAAAACCAGACCATCCGTAGCGACTTTGAGGCCATTCTCGCCCTCGGCGGACTTCAACTCCAAACATACTGACTGGACGTGCCTGTGGACCAATACCAGCGGTATCGCTCTCCTTGCCATCACTGAGTCACTCGACTTTGACGTCATTTCTCCCGTCACTCCCGCTCATTATCCCGATAACCCTAACCACTGTCCTGACATCAACCTCGATTAAAGAGAATCGACCTCGATCTCAGGTCTATAGAACCGCTTGATGACCTAGGCTCCGATCATCGCCCCGTCTCCCTCCTACTAGGACCGCCAAACGACAACTTTACGTCTTCCAAGAACTTTACCGACTGGAAAGGCTATAAAAATACGTTAGTTTCAGCCTTAGAGGCCCCGAACTCTCCGTTCGCGGTCTTGCACGACTCTCTAGATAGCCCGGACAAAAAAGACTCGTTAGTCGATTCCCTCACTGTTGCTAGCAACTCAGCCATCAGTGATAACGAAAGGGTTGCTAAGCAAGGCAAACCCACGCTGCCCCTAGCCGTTAGCAATCTTATTAAAGCTAAGAACGCGACTCTCCGGAGAGCCAAGCTCTGTCCCACGCCCGCCTGTAGATTAGCTGCGAATCAGTTACAACGTAAAGTTAGGTCTTGCCTCGTGGGACTACGAGACGCTCAGATGAACGATCTCATGGAGAATATCTTTCCGTCCCACGTAGCGTATTATTGAATGGCCCGAGCCTTGACGCGTAGACGCCGCTTTCCTTCTTTACGTTCTTTTGAAAGCCGAATGCTTCGCTGACAGCATTGCCTCACAATGCTTGCCCAGCGCTCAACTCGCTGATCCCTCCCACATCCAGGCGGTGAAGGACGAATTACTCCGCAATTACTCTCTCCCCTTCACCGTCGACCCCGTCAGACTGCCTAGTGATAAATCTCTCTTTCACATTAGAAGTCAAAAGTCCAAAAGGGCTCTGTTTCTGGAATTTCCAACCATGCACTAAAGCACCTGCCTGAACAGGTGCTTACCTTGCTAGCTATCATCTTCAATGCCTGCTCCGACCTTAGCTACTTTCAAAAAGCGAAAGAAGCGACAGTCATAGGCATTCCCAAGCCGGGTAAACCTCTGAATATCTCGGCTAATCACAGACCCATCAGTTTCCTCAAGGCCATGGCTAAACTTCTCGAGAGAGTCATAACTTATGCTTCGCCAATCTTGCTACCCTCCCTCCTGCACAAAGAGCGGGTGGTTCAAAATCTCTTCTGCCGCATGGCCACAAACGCACCTTGGTACGTGCGTAACGCGGACCTGCACAGAGATCTTGAACTACCTACAGTGCAACAGCGCCTCAAAACACTCTCGGAAGCGTTCTTCAAACGCTCCGAAACCCACCCCAATCTTTTAGTTCGAGAGTCCGTCTCGTATACTACCCCTGATATAGACTCAAAATTCAAAGTTGCTAGACCAAGAAACGCGCGATTTATTATTTATGTTATTATTATATTAATTATTTTCTTACTTTAAATTGCAAATTAATTTCTATTTCATTTTGAGCACGTTCAGCGCTATGAATTCACCTTCAGTGCTTTGAGCACCTTCAGTGTTATGTAATTTACGATTACTGTAGACAGTAGATGGTGGATGGGTTTGCGGAAAAAGACAGCACTAATGCGCAAATGAGTTTTCACGGTCGTGTATAGCTTACTCCAATAAGATTCTAGTTTCCTAATATTTCAGTGGAATTTAATTATGCCAATAGGGTTTTAAACTGGCAAGAAATAATAAAAATCACTTTAACGCACGTCTGTATTCGACAGAATCCAAGCGGGAAGGGAACATCATAGGGATCATCATAGATTAATACAATTTCATAATACTTTGAGTTAGTCTATTATTTGGATACGGTTCTTAAAGTTCTCACTAATGAAAAATAGTAATAAAAACGACCATGTACACATATATCCAAGACGCGACTATTTGTTGTCAAATTGTATACCTTAATACCAATTTCATGGAATTTTGACAAAAGAGTTGTAGCTGACACTTTTTCCTCTCGGGCTACCTATAATAACTTTTAAAGGCCGAAGTTAAGGTCTTATGCAATCTCGATGAAGATGGAAAAAAAGAAGACTTTCTTATATAAAAAATAGTGTAATATTCTTTGCAGTAGTAAAAATATTTTTTTTTTGACTTTATTCACTTGACTCTTGAAGACAATCAAGTTTGGATACGTAGTAAGACAATTTCTTTTTTCTTTACTATTCTTGTCATTGTTAAAAAAAATATATAACAATAAACTATCTGAGTAATATTATGACTTTCTATACATCTTTTAGTACAGAGAGAGACAAAACAGAAATAGCTCTAAGTTAGAATTACGGGCTTACTGAGCTTATTACAGAGAGTTATTGTTATAGAAGTGAATATAAGTCAAGTAAATAATATATGAGTGACATTCTGTAACTTCTCGCAGAGTTGAGGTAAATTATGTGTGAATACACATGGGTGAGTGCAACAGAGTTAAAAAAAATAAGAATGATTTAAATTGACGGACAAAAGGAACTGAGATCATATTTGGAAGCTTTATCTACTCTCGTTCCGTTTTTATTTAAATGTTTTATATGAGTACAGTCATTTAATCGTTTTATAAGGAAACTTTTCTGGGTGTTTTGAAAATGGGTAGTTTTATAGATTTCGTTGTGCTCTTTCCAAATTTCAAAGTAGAAATTTCAATTCAAAGTAAAAATGGCGCCTAAAAGCAGGTTTTTGACAATATGTTCTTCATAAAAATAACAAAATAAAACTAGTGAATATTTCCTACGATTTATTAATAACTTTTTTTTCTTAAAGTATATAGTTTTGGGTTACAGATGCCGCATTTCCACACCACTTTAAGGTAGAGTACCTAAACGGCGCGTAGTTTTATCGTGGTGACCTAAACCACAGCCAATTAACCTTTTTAAAATTAAGCACATTCTCCTTCGCTTTGCGCGACTTTCTTCGAACGGCAAAGACACGAGGTAGCAAAATTAAAATTCGGAAAGAGCACATTGGAATCTAAAAAGTAATCCATTTAAAACTCCCGAAAAAAAAAAAATAAAAAAAAGGTTTCCAGGTAACCCGTTTTTAAGTACCATATTTTTTGTTCGTACAAGTTAATTCGATTTATGTAATAAATTTTCATTATTACATATTAATAATAAATAAATCTACTACGAAAGCTGATAGTAACACGTATTTATATGCAAGCGCTTACTTAATTTAGGTCTTTCCTTACATAATGAGTATGCTAAACGGATTGTGTTGATCTACAAATAACGTTACCTTGTCCTTTTCCTACATTGCTGATTGTGCGTCGTGTGCGTTAAGCCCTTATGATAATAACCCTTTCAAAAATGATTTCTATGACTCTTCTGTACACTTTATAATGCGATTTAAATGCTGTTAGGATACGACCTTTTGGAATTGCGTTACGCGACAGTAATAAGTAAATAAGTAGATAAGTAATAGTAATGACTGGGTCAGAAGAATAATATGAATCAGTTAATTTATTTTTTCGCAAGTATCAAGGCAACTAAAATATTAAATACAGAAAGTAATAAAGGCACATAATGAGAGGAAAAAATAGAGTTAATCTTCTAAGTCATAGCCTCTCCTCTCCACTCATAGCCTCTTCTTCACTCTCTGAGCTGTCTACGTGTGAAATTTCGGAGTCTTCAGAATCAGTATTCTTCGTCCAATCTTTTAGTATGGTTTATTTCTTTACGACAGTCATCTGCTGTGATTGATTGTAATGCCTCTAAGGTTAAACTATCGATATTGCTTTCTAATTCATCGACATTTTTTTTCGGAACCCTTTGCTTGACAATGTTCCACACATATTCGATTGGGTTCCAGTCGCAGTTGTATGGTGGAAGCCTCACTACTACGTGACCATGACTTGAAAACAGATTGTCTATTGTTTAATCTTTTGGTGGTAAGTTTTGTGTAATGACCATATATAGTTCTGGTTTAGTTGCTAATTCTGGAAAGCCAATATTTTGTGATTGAAGCCATTCTATCATATCCTGTTTTATGGAATTCATTCCAAGGACTTAATTTTGTTCTTTGCTGTGGTACGGTGCATTACTACAATACTATTGTGTGGAATATTCGGCAAAAGTTTTTCTTTTGCCCATTTCATGAAGTTTTATGTATTCATATTATCGTGGTAATCTCCTATTTAGATTTCGCTTTAAAAACCAACTGCGCGCATTTGACAAATCCGTTTTCACTGCCTCCATCCACTATAATCCATCTTTGGCCTGGGCTGTCGTATTTTTTTACTATAACATCTGATAAGGACTACCAGCACTTGCCAACATTCTTCTTATCTACTCCTAATAAATCATTTTGTTACAGGCAACGTACATAACGTGCTCTCCACGCCTGTATTTGAGGCTTCTCAATGAAAGCGACTCTCCTCTGCTTAAACTCTTGAAACGGAATCCTAAATCTTCCATAAGTATTCTGCGCAATTTTGATTTACTGTCTGTGTAATCTAAGTCTCTCTGAGTAACTGCGAGTATTTTTTTCAGGGTTGGAACCTCCTTTTTGACCGTATAAAAAGAGTGGATAATGTTTCTCACAGCTGGCAGTCCGAGGCTGTCAAGTAATTGTTTTTTACAGCGTGGCTTTCTTTTTGGTGTTCTTATGTACTGTGCTCACTGTATGTTGTTTACACCTGTGGCCTTGACCACGCATTCGGTAATATTATTGTTCTTTTTAAGACGGTCGGTAATTTCCAATAATAACTGTCTCGAAATCACTGTTTCTGACTGGTCGGCACTGTCTTTTAACAAATAATTCAATGTTTTTACACTGCTCTTTTTCTCTTTCAAAAGAATCGTCCACACTCCTAAGCATTTCTCGAGCACTACTTTACAGCACATCTCTTCTTTTAGCACTCCATTTTGTCAAAAACGTACCAATAACATAATATAAAAAGATATACTACCGATGAAGTTTTATTCGTCACTCAACGCTTTTCCGACAGCTTTGCTAACAGTACTAACAGGCGTCAGTTGACGTCATATGCCGCTCCATTCCAAAAGGTAGGACCCTAACAGCATTTGAACCGGATTATACTTCAGATAATAGTTAACTATATTTGTCAGAGATTAAAACGATACGAGAATAATACTGTAAACAAAATAACATACATCAAAACTGTAAATAAGTAACCAATCAAAAGCAAAACGCAAGTGTTTATCGAAGGGATCGACACTGTACAGTTTCAACTTAATAGCTTTTTCAACGTTTTACCCTGCCATGAATAATGTATGATAGAGAGCACCTTTTGTAATACTATCCGAACCAGTCCTCAAGGGGGTGGGATGAGATGCGCAATGAAAAATAGAGCCTTACTTACTACCCTCGTCCGCTTTGTGTCATGTGTATACGCTGTTTATTAAAAAAACTTAAATTAGTGTACACTTTAATGTACAAATTTGGCCTTGGTAAATTTTTAGGCTCATACGTTTCTGGAACGTACGATAATTGAAGATTGAGAAAGTTAGTAACAATGTAAAAAATTTGTTCTTCCAAAAGTTTATTCTATACAAAATATAAAGGAAGCAGCTAAGCTTCAAATACTTAAGAAACCATGCAGAAGTTTCTGGTGAGGCTAACCTATAGATAAAATTAACCTGCTAAGAGATTTTTCTTCCCTGTCGTCTTGGTAGAAAAGCAACCTTATTTGAATATATTTAGGCTGCTTAAACTAAAAATCCGTTTAATTGCTTTGTTCATGTTTTGTTGCATGTGTTTATAGCAAGTTGGTTTTTGTAATTAATTTGATATTTTTGTCACAGTATATTGGAACGATGGACGTCCCACGGCCCACAAGTCGGGTTGAAATCGTCGCCGCCATGCGCCGCGTGCGTGTAAGTATCCTTTTTTCATCTTACATTTACAAGAAAATGTTCAAATCATAAACGGTTATGGTCACAATCGGAGAATTTCAACATCATCTGCCAGTTAACATAACGCTTCGCACTTGTACGCAGTTGTTTCCAATTGCAGGTGGGTGAAATTGAACTATCATGAAAAACAGCAATGCAAATTCGTTTTTTATCCAAACCCGTAAATCATGTTCTTTTTTAATTTACACTTATAAGTATAGTCAACTCCTCAATTTGAATTTTGGTCAATACCATGATCTAGGTACATTTCACTACAGTGCTACATTTAACTACTATCACATTAAAACTTCTCTTGAAATTGCTCTGGAACTTACTTATCTCCGGCCTAACTTAATTCAGCTTGTGAACTAAAACTCTGACAGAACTCGTGTCCTAATTATGACTACAACTTTGATAAGGGTCCACTAAATAACATGCGGGAATTAATAATTCCACAAGGGATGATGTAATCTTAATACTTACATTTTACGAAATAATTTATGCTGTGTTAAATGGAAAAATGTTAAAATAAAAATCAATTTTGCTCAATCATTTTACTAGATACATGTTTTTCTTAGAACAACTAAAGTTATTCATTATTCCAACCAAACCTACCCAAGGTAATCTAGAAATTATCTTTGCTACTTAGTCTCTCTTAGTCTACTCACCCAACCTAACCAGTACCACGCTAAAAACACTACAAAAAACATATAGAGGACTATTGATCTTTGTTTGTACCCACACAAGACATATGAATAATAAATTCAAGATTCCACTTACATTAATATTATATTTGAAGATTGAAGGGCGTTTTGTTGCTATTAAAGGGATACACTAATTAACCTGTTTTCCCAGGGGGTGTTACTGAAACCCATTGCTTTGATCAAACAACTATCCATTGCGAATCCCGAACATAGGATGAGACTTTATGTTACGTGTATTTGTTTCTACACATTATTGTATTAAATTGCACTTGATTTACTGAAATTATTATTTTTGAATTCATGTCTAATTGATGGTAGACAATACAACATCAGTACCTCTATCTTTACAGGGTAGGATTATCACTTTTAGATTTAGAACTTAGGGTTTAGATTAGAACATTTGAAAACTGAATATTCGATCAAAATTGACGGCCTAGTGGCGTAGTAGGTATTAGGCTTGCCTCAAACGCCTGTCGTCCTAGGTTTTAATCCTGGTTGCGGCATTCACTTGTGTGATGAGCTCAGATGTTTATTCTCGGCTCATGTTTGTTTATATTTATATACGTCATTTTTTTCTTGGTTCCTCTCAATTCACTGTATGGCCATCCATAACACAAGCTCTATGTACTACAAATGGCCATACAGTTGGTGTATTGATCTGGGTATTTATTTAAAATATAAATACAAACAATACTGCATATTTCACATATATGCATAGTAAGTGGTCGATATATATCAAACAATGGATCCTAAATAGGTACTATGAAGCGCTGTTTCATGCAAACAGCATGCCGAATAGAATGTGGAAAATTTGTTATTAACTGTACAAAGTCTAGTTGCTCTTGCCATTCCGTGATATTCCCTCATCAGTATTCCATTCATAAAAATATCAGGGTGTACGCCGTTTTTGCATAATAACAGCGTGATATGATACACCGCAACAAGCTGCTCTTGTTCCCTCGTTTAGAGATTTGAACTATATTTTTCGTATCGTTATGTTATCCACATGTTTGAGAAGGATTTCTACCCAAATTCCTAATCAATGTAATAGATCCCGAGACTAAATTTAGCTAAGTCTGAGACGAGTCTAAGCCTTGTTAATAGATTTCAATAAGTGAAATAAGAGGAGAAATCTTAATCTATCAATTTCCAAAACCAAACAGCGACCTATTTGAAAATCATTTGAAAGCCCCTATTTTTTACTATTCAAATATTTTTTTTATATTGTATTTGTATCATATTTGTATTATAAATTAAAGTAATTAATTCTTATCCTTAAATAGGCAACTTTTCAAATTATAGTGACGAAGTGTGGACAGGGGCCCCACAGAACAAGAAAAATTATTCTCTGCGGTGATCACATTTTGAGTAAGATATAAAGTACTAACTAGAATGATTGTTCAAAGTATCGATTGTAAAGGTCTTTGTATTACATAGAACATATTAATATCGACAAAAGGCATATATGTTTACCGTTAACGTTCTATCAACTCACATCATAAAAATCACTATTACGAGCACAACATTTTAAAGTAAGAAGCTTCTGAGAATTTGTGAAAAAATAAGGTTTTATAAACCTTTATTCTAAATAAATTTTAAAGTAAAAGCATATAAAAGCTTCCGAGAATTAGTGAAAAAATAAAATGCTATAAACTTTTATTCTAAATACATTTTAATTTAAAAATCAAATAAAAGCTTCCGAGAATTAGTGGAAAAATAAGATGCTAAAAAGCATTGTTCTAAATAAATTTTATAAAAACGGCCTTTTCCTCAGTTTGTTTCCAATTTCTTTGTAAGTCAAAACAAGATAACTGATTTCTTTTAATCAAACATGTATAAGAATCCTTTTTCAGATTTGTCGTACTCAGCCCTATTCGTGATAGTAGAAACGAGGCCGATGTCTTCTTGTTATTAAATCAAAAAATTTGAAGTTAACTCCTGGTTTTAGATGTTACTTAATAATCTTAAAAAAATATGTGTAACTTTTTACTTCTTTAAATAAGCAAGTAAGCTCTCTTCTACTTGAAGGAAGTTAAATATTGGATAGTGCAAAATGTGATCTAGGTGCGTATAGCAAACTCTTGCTATATTTAAGTTGAGTTTTGTATAATCTAGCCACAGACAAACAGGCAGTCAGACATCTATAAATATCTTTTCTGGAGAGCTCGTTGGTTTTTTATTTGCGCTTCGTTAGTTGTTGTGCACCACGCCCACTTTATTCGCTCATTTCATAGTTGTTTGGTCTAAATTCAATGTACCGTTGGTATGTAAAGTTTAAAAGTTAGTCTAAATAAACAAGTTTGCAAACGCTATAATATAAAAAGCTTCTAAGGAACGTGTCTGATTCCTAGTTACAGCCGTCTTCCACAAAACGCTTTTGAGAATTTGAAACTTTTTGTGGATAACCAACACAGACAACTGTTTTAATAGCAGTTAAAGCTAGGTGGCATTTATAACGTACTACTTATGTACTTAAGTTTTCTTAAACAATCATAACGCTTTTCCAACATAGCTAAGCCTGAAATACATTGAAATTCTTTCCACATTATAATGTCGTCAAATATTTTGTAAGCTTTAATTAATTTAAATTTAGCTATCAAATATTGGTTTAGTTTGCCGCAGGTAGAGAAGAAATTCGTTTTAATAACTAAGATTTTTATTACTTGTCCAATTAATGAACTTTCTGTGGTTCAAATAAAAACAAGCCTGTATATAGTGTACCCAAACACAGTGAAAGCTACAAAATAAATACAAGCTATTGAATTTCAATCGACGGTACCTATCCATTTGAACAGTTTTTTATTAGTAGGTATATATTTGTACACACACACACACACACACATATTTATTGTTTTATTAACTATCTACGCGCACCCGGTGCCTTTACATACATAATTTATTACTCACTACAATATAAGAATACACAATATTTAGTAGAAAACACAATGTGAGTTGCACAACACCGAGTGAGAAATCTAATAAATAATTTTCATATAACTCAGCAAAAATTACTTTTATATCTAGCTAATCAAGAATCGTAATAAAAGTAACTATTCTGATATACTTAATATTTTTAAGAATTCGTCTAATTTGCTGTTGCAAATTCACAATATAGTAACTTGAAATTTTACTAAATTTTTTACTGCAAACTTAGTTTTTATTTGTCTCTAGGTCTTATTATAATAATTTCTTTTTCAGTACGAGTTTAAAGCAAGGGGCGTAAAGAAGCGCAAGGTGACTTTCGACGTGTCCACCAATGGGGTTCGAATCAGTACTCGCAAGAAGAAATCTAAAAGGGTAAGCAATTAATTAACAAACCCAAAAAAAAAGGTTTAGTTTTACAGTGTCGTTACGACGCGAAACATTTTAAAGTAACTAGACATACACTTACGAGCTAATCACACGGAATGTTTTAGGGCGTTTTTGCACCAATTTATTTTATATTATTGTTATGGTCTATTAAGGAGTATCAATGTAATGAACTGATTTTCAAGAATAAAAAAAGCTTTTTTCTTTTATTTAAAGCTTAGTTTCGGACTCCAGACGAGTCCAAAACTAGTCGGACCTATCCGACCGTGTACCGTGAGTAAGCCGCGTTATTAAATATCTAATTAAAATGTCTTACGTAAGTTTTATGAAATTAATTTAAAGCTTATTATTATATAAATTTGATGAACCTCATTCATTTAACTTTTAATAACAAAACTCATACCTATAACTCATTCCGATGAGCTCCTTATTGGGGGAACAGTACAACAATGCTGTCCGTTTGACGCAAGAAAAATAAAGTATCAAGAATATTATTGTCTAATAACTGCTATCAACCCCACAAATTACTACAGTACTTATAAAAAAATTTACTTTAATGCTATTTCGTATAAGTCTTGAACACAACCATGGATAGAGGTTAACTCGAAGGCATTTTTATTTATTTGTCGAAATAAAACAGTTTATCCATTAAAGCTAATTAATACGCATGTTATTAAATTTGTTTTTTATGTAAAACATTTTTTTAAGTTCGTACTAAAAAAACACGAATACTAGGACCTTATGTACAGGACGGATCCTCTAAATTAGATGATTCACAACAAGTAGGCATTTCCTTATAAGAATGCATCGTAACATGCTGCAGAAACACTCGCAAAAATCAATAGATTTTATGTTCGAAACTTGCTGAGTGATTCTCCTATTTGTAAGTACAAATGGAATCGGTAACGTACAAACGTGAATTAATAAGACTCCGCAGCAATGTGCTTTTATTCAAAAAACTCCTGATAGAATTTGCATGAGCCTTTCCATTTCAATGCAAAGTTAAATAAAGAAAAAGTTTACTTAAGGGGTTCCAAATATACATTAGATTTCCATTTTGTAGGTCAATATTTGAAAGACTGTTCTTTACTTGTTCTTCTTATTAAATATTTTTATTGCTTTCTGGATAGCTCGTTTGTCACTCAGATAGGAAGGCAATTTCAATTAAATTTCCAAATATATTTGAGTTTGCCTGCTCTGTTGCATTTTTAACTCAATCAATATTTGATCTTTTTGAGGTGTTATAGTTTTGTGGAAATTTAACAGTAACTAATTAGATTGTTAGCGAAACATATTCTTGGTAAGGTTCTTTTATGTGACTGGGATAGAGAAACCTCGAATAATACAAGACAAATAACTCCGCAGATTCCTAGGTAAAAAGGCTTTCAGCTTATTTCTTCAAAACTTTGTAAAATGAAAGTCTTGAACACGTAGAACAAAGGTCTCCGTAGGCCCAAAGGTGCAAGTATCTTGGTTTAAGAGCTACAGCCTGTCAAAGTCGTACTTTTTTACCCATACGGTAGGTATATAGCGTAAGGATGGGTGTGAAGTTTGGCGATTGATTATATGTTTATTGTCATATATAACTGTTAACAAACGTATATTACATTTAAATATGTATATATAAATATATGTGTAGACAAAACCTATACAGATATAAACAGTTATATACGAGTATGCAAATATTTATACATATAGCATACCTATAAAACTACAAATCCAGATAAAAATATTACCGCGGTACTTACGCTGTATAGCGTGCGCTTAAAAATGCTGTAAACAAAAGTACTTACGTTTACATAAAGACGTTGTAAATACAATTTCACCATTGAATGGTGTAAACATCCAAAAATTACAGAAACGTCAGAAAACGGTTCACTGCTAAAGTTTTCTAAAATAAAGTGACTCATTTCAAGTTATTACCAAAATTTGAAGCAGTAGTCCAAACCATTTAGTTGGCACAAATCGGTGATTATAATAACCTTAATTTCAAGAAAAAGACTCAATCGTATAAAACAAAAGAGGAAAGAAGTTGTAAACAGTGCCCCAGAGAAATTTCCTGGAGATCAATTGAACGCAACACGGCGCAATATTTACTTCTGTTTAGCTGTTGCAATACATTTTATCTTCTATTAATCTACGACTCATAAAAGGGATCTTGGTCAATCGTTGTCACAGTTTAAAGCAATAAACGTGTTTTCAATGTTTCCCTGAGAATTTTTATTTTATTGTGTTCAACTTAAAAAGCTGCAATCATTATGAGTTCATATAAAATATCAGATGTAATAATATTACATTACTCGAAATCCTTTATAGGATCGAATTAATCTCCTCTTTCCTCCTCCTCTTTGATCATTAATATGATAACAACCCTAGTTATTAATTTCTACTTATTAAATTGATAAGTAAGTAGTTTAGTGGGTTATATACTAAAGTAGTATAATAAAGGTTCTAAACAAGTTTTGAGTGACAAATCAAACGACTCTGATCTTTTGCTATAGGAATCTGACATAAAATCTACATATAAGTAGAATTTTTTGTTGTGTAGCTTTATATAATACTCTTACTTTCATTTCATTAAACTTTTATAAAAAGTATCTTGTTACGCCAGCATAAAAGAAACAAATTAAAGAAATTCAGTAAATTTTACGCTTCAAGGACCCCTTTATTTCTGGTAGCTCGTTAAACATTCCCGATAAAACAGAAACTTTGGGTGGCTGTAAGTTTTGCACGTGACACTTTTTTAATAGTTATTTGTTATGCAAGGCTGCAATGTTGTTTATTGGCGCGAGTACTTGTATTAAAACCTAAGCGAAGCGAGGGTTTGAAAGGTTTGAGACGCAGAATAATGAATGCTGCCAAGCGAAACGCACAACTTTTCACCTCACTACGGGGAGGATACTACAAAGTTTAAGAAAAACAACATAAATAATACATTAAACAAGCTTTTATTTATTTTCAAAATTAAATTACAACTACAATTGATTATGTTGTAAGTTATATATTTTTTAAATTTTTATGCTTGTGTTTGTCACTTGTAAACTAGTAGGTAAATTATTTGGCAAATTGCGCAACAATGCTCAATTTCTTAGAAGGATTAGCTGGCGATTCACGACGATTTTCTATCGTGCTGACTTTGGAAGTTGAGGGACGACAGGGCAAGACTGTTTTAAAGTTACATCTCCAACGATGCCCTTCAGGACAGACCCGATCTGCGTCCGGCACCTTTCAGACATGTTGACGGTCGCTCCCGGCTGCCGAGTCACGATTGTTGTCTCACGACTTCTCTCGTAGCAATACTCAAACGTCATTCCTGCCCCACTCTCGAGTGTAGCCCCAGACCCGTTCTGCGTCCGACCCCGTTCGGACGTGTTCGCGGTTGCACCAGCCGCTGAGTCACGATTGTCGTCTCACGAAGACAACTCTTAGCAATACTCAAACGCTGAGATCGAATCAATATCTTGCTTTGTCCCCGACGACTTGCAATAAGCCTCTTTGTAACTTACGCTGCGGCTGGTTTCGACCGGTCGTAAAATAGTCAGTCTCGCACTTCCGTGCACCCTCGAATAGATACCTCACCTCGGTGGGAGCAGCAACAACAGAGTTGAGCTTACTTACGTCGGTATCCGACGTTCGTTCGCAAGGCTTGGGCTGATTTTTTGGCTACGTACTTGATACTTGGCGCTAACTACTTTAGTCAGACACTCGCTCTGCGGCCGGTTTCGACCGGTCATAACGAAGTCAATCCCGCACTTTCAGTGCAACCCAGCTTCGCGATTGGTTCACGTCGCGAAGCCGTCAGGTCTACGGCCGGGTTTTGTTGCCAATTTATTGACAACACACTCCGTAGTAGACCCCCGCGTTGATCAGGTGGATACTTAACGGTGACAACTAAGCCTGATAGCGTTGACCCTCCCTTGCCAGATCCCGGTACAGAAGCCTTTCTTCCCAGAGTGAAGGTACAGTGCTTGTCCAATAGGGGCAACACTTCGCGTTCCAATCGTACAATCGCGTCCCCGGCCCTAATCCCGGCCCCTCAGGCCACTAACGCCCAGATATCTCAGGTCTACTGCTCTCCCGCGTCTCCCGTTCCTTCCGAAATGGACTCTGTGTCGGACACATCCTCTCGCGCGTCGCGCCCTAAGTGTACCGCTCCCGAGAGTGACTCTGAATCCGGGTCTGACGCATCATCGGACTCTCGAATATCTCCGTCGAGCGTCCCTAGCTAGCGATCACCCTGGGCAATGCCACCGTAACCAGCTTTATGGCCATGCAGCGGCTAACTAACCCCGTCCCACCAAGCATATTATATAATGGCCCGAGCCTTACGCGTAGACGCCGCTTCCCTCGTTCCTCCTCTCACTCGTCCTGACGCGACGGCACTACCGCCTTCGAAGACGAAGAGATAGCTGAATGCTTCGCTGACAGCATTGCCTCACAATGCTCGCCCAGTACTCAACCCGCGGATCCCTCCCATCACCGTGGACCCCGTCACAGTGTCTAATGATGAATATTCTCTTCTCATTAGAAATCAAGAGTCCAAAAGGCTCCGTGTGCGGATGGAATTTCCAACCATGCACTTAAGCACCGGCCTCAACAGGTGCTTACCTTGTTAGCTATCATTTTCGACTTAGCTACTTTCTAATGGCTTGGAAAGAAGCGACAGTCATAGGCATTCCCAAGCCGGGTGAACCTCTGAATATCTCGGCTAATCACAGACCCACCAGCCTCCTCAAGACCATGGCTAAACTTCTCGAAAGAATCATACTCTCTTGAATGCGGAACTATCTGTTTCCAAAGGATGGCGATCCCCTTATCATTCCCACCAGTTCGCATTTCGCACTAAGCACTCCTGCCCTCAGCAAGTCCATCGAATCATCGAGTAAATACTCGACGGCTTCTATCCGCAGCGTAATAAAACAGTCGCAGTTTTTGTTTTGTTTCAGCTTTGACGTAGCCAAGGTTTTCGATAAAGCCACGTTTATAAAATTTATAAAATAGGATCCCCTAGTTAGGATATTCGCATCCTTTCTCAAAGATCGCACGTTTCGTTTTAGACATGAAGGCACGCTTTCCGCGCCTCGTCCCATAAAGGCTGGAGTCCCTCAAGGCTCAGTCCTCGCCCCTCTGTTGTACACCGTGTACACCAACGACATTCCCATCCCGCCGAAAGGCGTCGAACTCGCCCTCTTTGCCGACGATACCGCACTCTATACCAAAGGCCACTATGTCCCGCACCTCATTACCAGACTCCAAAAGGCCGTTAAAGCCCTCGGTGTATGGTTTCTGAAATGGCGTATCAATGAGAACCCGATTAGAGTTCTGCGTTTTACTTCGACTTCAAACGCAGTCGCATCGCCGACAATCTCCTCATTCGAATGTTAGGTATTCCGATCCCCTGAAAGCGCAGTACTAAAAACTTAGGCGTCACCTTAGACCAGACGCATTCTTTCAAACCACACGTAAATAAAGTAACGAAACTCGCCTTTGGAATTTGAGTGCTTTCTTCGATCTATTTATTCTTCATATTTTATGTTTTAGTTTCTTCGTCCCATTTTCTACTTATTAGTCTGCATTGGACCCCAAGACGTGGTATCGAGATCATGATTTCTCAAAGCTTCCAAACACTCGTTCATCGTGTCATGTATGTGTCTTAGTTGAGCTGAATTGGGCTTTTTGATTTAAGGCAAGTCTAATAATCTGTCAATAAGTTTTGTTGTTATTGAGTGTTTGTCTTCATATCTCTCTGTTTTTTTTTCTAAGCTGTTTCAAAATTGGCGCCATTAATAGGTAGGTCCTGAAATAACTTTGCTGCTTCTCCTTGTACATAACTTTTTAAGTATTGCATCTTCTCCACCAGTGATATTGTCGAATCGTCTTTGTGAATAATTTTTGTAAAAAGGTTTTAAATATACTCCACAAGTTATATTTTCCCGTAACAGTTGGTACCTTGATCTATGGTAGTTTCCCTCTGGAAGTTGTGGTAGGCATGTAGTTGTTTGATGATGAGTTTTCATTAAGTTTTCTCTTTAATAACCTATCCGATGTAATTGCTAGGAGTGACAAATTTCTAATTGTAGGATTGTGTGCTTATCCTTAGACCCAAGAAACCATAACACTGACAATGAGAGGCTTATGGTGGACGAGTTGAATACTCTTAGTCTTTTGCAATTCAACGGAGTTAGGAACGCTCACGGTAGAATTCTCGACCTCGTTCTATGTAATGATAATGTTCGGGTTCCTGATTGTAGTCAAGACTCGCTGCCAATTGTCTTGCGCCATGGGGCCTTGAATATCGAACTTCAGTTTTCCAATTACACTCTTTTGTCTGGAGCCCTGTACGTTAAGTACCTTTCCAACAAGGGCAATTATGAGGCAATTAAGATTTCTGGAGTAGGGTGAATTTCTGATTGTGTAGATTACTTCTACAACAAAATGCTTGTGTTGCGAAACAAGTACGTACCAAGTTAAAGAATTACTGTTGGCCGCTACCCTAAATGGTGCTCTCCTGCGTTGAAAGCGAAAGCTAAGAAAGAGAAGCAAAAATATCTAAAAAAAGTTTAAAACTTATGAACTGTGGTATATAAATTACTCAGGGTAGGTGTAGCAAATTGGAGAAGCAATTCTACGTAAGATCTGTTGAAACCTCTTTGAAAAATAATCCTAAATTGTTTTGGTCATTCATCAAATCAAAATCGGATATGGATGGTATGCCTAGTACTATGACATTAGGTGATTCTCTAATTAAAACAATAAAATCGATTTGCAATGCATTTTCTATTTATTTTCAGTCCATTTTTTGAATTGTTCTGTTACCCAACCAAATTATCATCTGTTTGACTTAGATAACACTCTCTCCAATATATGTAATGTCGAAATTGACATCGAGAATGTAGCTAAGTTGCTCGCGAAGTTGGATTTACCCCCAGCTCAATTTTTTATTTAGTGCACTAAAACTATTACTACAGCCATGGATCTATGATTGAAATTGCGGTTCCGAGTTTGTGGAAACGTGCCTTTATCTCACCGGTTCACAAAAAAAGGTCTAGGACTGATATAACAAATTATTGTCCTATTTCTAAACTGTGCATCGTTTCTAAAGTCCTCGAAAAAATGTTTACAAATGTAATGTTGAAAAAATAGTTTATGAACAACCTTACTCAGCGCTAAAGCATTCCTTTAGTTTCGCTCAACAAGGATTCTTGCGAGGGATATTCTGTTATGTCTAATCTAGTGCTCTTTAATGAAATTCTCACTACGTTTATGGATAACGAAATGTTGTCTATACGGGCTTTAGCAAAGCATTCGATCGATATCGGCCTGACATACTTGTGGCTAAACTACGTAAGATTGGCAGTAGTGGTGATTGGCTTAGGTGGCTGTCGTCATAAATCTATAATGGTTTGCATGCTGTCGTAGTAAAAAATTATATCTCCTATTATAGTGTCTAGAGGGGTTCCGCAAGGATCCTTGCTCGGGCCTCTACTATTCGCAATCTTTATGAATATGATATTCAGTCGGGTCTCAAGGTGTCTCAACTTTTATGCTTTGCGGATGATATGAAGATTACCGCACATATATTTCAATTGCAGATGCTATCTTGTTGTAAGATGACCTAAATGGACTCGATTTGCACTGCATTGAAAACCAACTAGACATCTTCTGCTCAAAGGGTAGTGTTAGCCGAAAACGAAACTTGGTATACATTAACTATACCTTGAGAGGCTCAAGATTAAAACGTGATACCATTATTTTAGACCTTGGTGTTCTTCACGACTGTATATTGTTATTTTAAGCTCATATTGATCACATTGTATCCAGGGCATTCAAGGGTCTCGGGTTTTTGATACGGAACTGCAAAAATTTTAATCAAGTCAAAACATTAAAAATATTGTTCTCTCATTCGGAGTCATTTGGAGTCTGCCTCGCCAGTTTTGATCTCCCGATATCAAACCTATATAACGCGTATCGAAAATGTACAAAGAAGGTTTGTTAAATACCTTTATCTTCGAACCAAACAGCATTACGAACGTGACCACTCTCATAAGCTCTGCAAAATCCATCATTTGCTGCCATTGAAAATGCGTCGTGAAATCTCTTATCCTTACCTTTCTACACAAAATCGTGTCTGGTGTCGACTGTCCAGAGTTACTATAGATTTCCGCCGAGGTTCCGAATTATCTCTATCTGTTGATTTGTTTATCACTGGCGTTATATCGTTGAGGCGATTAATGTATATTAAGCTTTAGGAACTTGTAGTTCATGACAATATTTGAAATTTTCATGAACCTATATACCTACCATCATACAGGTTAGGACTACATTGTGAGCTTGATTACCATATCACTTGTTTATATATTCTTTTGTTTAATGTTGTTAATTATTACTCTTGAATATAATTGTTTGAAAAAGTGCTTGTAAGAAGTGCTTTATAATATCTATATTGTTTTTATCGGTGCGGACCTTTATTTGGCTCTCAGTTGTTATTTACATATTTAAATTTGTTATTTGTAGCTGTTGGTCTTCCAATTAAATTAAATAAAACATAAATTTGGCAACTGAAGTTTTAGAAATTAGAGATTAAACAATAATTTAAGGTCGTTTCGATGTTTCAACTTTTGAAGTAGGACTCTTTAAACATAAAACTGTACGTAAAAATATGTAAAATTGTATTTTCTGATCTATTGTGTGACACTTTAGGGCAATGTGAGATACATTTTGTATTCATTTTAGGGTTTTCTTTAGAAATGTTAGTACACGTTTTATTGTGTTCCATAAGTTAAATGCTGCATCAACAATAAAAATGAGTGTCCGCGTGAAACTTTTGCAATGGTGCCTTGTATTAAAATTAAGTTTAAAATATGTTAAAATTTTAAAACAATGTTTAAGTTACATGTTTGATCTAGCCCAGAATGGTTACTAAATACTTCTACAGTGCATAGAAAGGCTTTAAATTAATGTTTATAGGGCTATATTGATTTTTCTATTACAATATTTTTCGGTGCATTACTCTGAAATGTGACATTTTAGAGAGTGGATTATATTTTGTGTTCCTTAGAGTGTCCACAATAAGAACTTATAACGTAACAACTTAAAGCACTATTGTTTGGTATTTTATTGTTTGAAAGTCGATATACACGAAGAAGAACACAGTAGTGAACCACTATGTCAACTTAAAAAGAAAGAAAAGAAAAAGTAAAATCAATTGTATGCTCTAAACATTATTTTCAAAAAGCTTTTCCAACGCCTACGCGCCTACTATAAAAAAATATACATCTAGACGTGATTTAATATTGTCTTATCTCGCGTAAATAAAAGTACTTTGGTGACAATTTCATTTCAAGTTGATATGAACGGATTACTTCTGAGATGAGACGTGAGCGTGATTAATAATCAAATTTTATAACAGGGATAAAAGCCTTTGAGGTTTTTTTAAAGCTCCATTTAATACCAGTGATTTCGATTAGATAGGCTTACGTGATTTGTGTTCGTTCACCGATACATAAAGAAAGTTATTTATATAAGATAATACAGGCGATGTGCTTATTCTTGTTATGTAGCAGAGAAATTAAATTACATTAAGGAATAGTTTTCTTTGTAGCATTATACTGATTAAGAACTTTGTAAAATAGAGATGTCCTATTTTATTTTATGCCTCAAAGTATTTTTTTTATTTTCATACCGCATTTAAAATATTGACACTATTTTTAATAAGCATAATATAGATATCCATTTGATATATCATTTTCACTTATTCTTCTTATCTAGGTTTCGACTGTATTGTTTGGAGCAGAATTACGTCCATTGCATTCAAATTGAACTAAGATAATAACAACGTTCTCCTTGTTCCTAAAACAATCCATCTGTTTTAATTTTATTCTAAATACGAACTTATAGACGCGTTTAATTTCAATCTCATCTCACTTAATCGAAGGTGTCATGAGGATAATGAAACACGTATCTGGTACGTAAACATTGCCGACTTCAAATTGAAAATTTCAGGCACCTTTTTTTCTAAACGGATAGTTTATTTATGGCCCTATGGGCCTTTTAGATTTCACTGGACTTAGTTTCGGGCACCATTTTCAGCTTTACAGCTTTGATGTTGTTAAGCAAATTTAGATAAACTTTAGGCAGGATTCAGCATATGGTTTTTAAAGCAGATAGTATCCTTTTAACATCGTTTTCATTATCATTAATGTCAGACACAGCTGATATAAACGTCAACTAAATAACTGAGTATAAGTGAACTGGCCAAAGTAAGTATACGATCTAAAGCTCTCGACCTCGTAGGCCACACCGGCTTTATAGCATTTAGCCGACGGATCTGAGCCCAATATCGGTCCTCAATTACTTCAAAGTTGATTGAGAGGTTTAGGTCGATTTGTAGTGAACAAATATGAGTATTTATAATTAAAGTTAGTTATTCCTTAGTCAGTAGTTTTCTGTGGATAATACTTTTGTTTCTGTCGTATTGTCGGAATTTTTTTCAAAAAATAGAAAAATGTCTCTGGCAAATCATTTTAAAATACTATAAATTTGTAGTAATGATTGGTTGCTGTCAAATATTTTTAATTGAAAATGTTAGTTATTTAATTTGTAAGAAATATGTTGATTTCAGTTTTTTCTCTACCAAACTCCGCCTAAGAAAGCAACCGCGCCTGCCAATGGGCGTAAAACGCATCGTGAACATATCATCTTTAATTTCATAACTGCATTCTATTAGAACTGTTTTTGTCTTACATGCAGCATACTTTTACAAGTATTCGAATTTTACTGAGAATAGTTTATAGTATTAATTTTTCTTTCATTCATTCATCATTCTTCATTCTCAACAGTCTTTGTTTAGCATGGTAATAATGGCGTCGAATAAAGATAAAATAAAGTAGCGCTTCTGGTTTATTTTAGAATACATTTAATAAAAACGATTCCTTGGTCAGGCCGTATACTTCAAATATTCCATTTTGTCCAACTGCATCTTACCAAACTTAGGTTTTCTTTAAAAAAATATATCAGGGAGAACTAAATAAACAAAGGCTGTGAGATTTTATCTTAGAAAATATTTCTGTGTCAAACATGAAGTTTCGTGATGACGCAGCCATTAATAATATAATAGGTAAATTTTGTACTATGACAATTTAAATACGAAATTATTCAGCGTTCAGCTGAGTATCAGAGATAAGCTATTTACTATTGACAACGACAGCGTTCTAAAATCACTTCAATAATATTCATTATTTCACTCTGATCACATACTCTTTAGAATACCTAAACAAGTTTAATGTTTCTATTTTTATTTAAATAATTTATTTTAAATAGTTAATACTTTGAATTTTAATCTGTATTGAGCTTTATTAATATTCACTTAATAGTTTATCAAATATGCCAAAATAAACATTAATTTAAACTGTGAACAAACATTAATTAACAAGCTGTGCCCGCGACTTCGTTCTCGTGAATAGTGACTTAGGGCAGCATTTTTGGGATATAACGTTTGGTTAATATTGGATCATAAACACCGTCGTTTTGGGTAGCTAAAAAATCTGCATTACAGTAATGCTTCTCTGTACACGATATTAGACGTATGGCCATCGGGGATGAAAGCAAACAGGCTGCTAGGATTGCTAACACGTGACAGAGCCACATATAACTGACCGTGCGAAAAGCAGCTAATGCTTAGATCCACACCCACAACTTTGAGCGTCTGACCTTGGGCTTTCTTAATTGTCATTGCGAAACATAGGCTCACTGGAAACTGGACTCGTTTAAAAATAAATGGAAAATTGTTTGGAATGAGAGGAATCCGAGGAATAAAATCACTTTCACCTATTCCGCACCCTATTAAAATCTCTGCTTCTATCAGTTTTGATTGTAAATTGGTAACTTTTAATCTAATACCGTTTGGCACGCCAACTTTTAATTTTATTTTGTGAGCTGGTAGTCCAGGAGCACTGAGGGATTCTAAAAATTCTACTGGGTAGCTGGTAGATTCTTCTCTTCCATAACTCTGTTAATGGAGATATACTTTACATTATCCCTCGGATTAAAGCTCAAAATTTCAGCGTTTATTGCTTGGTCGAAATAGCTCTTTCGCAAAGCCAGGAATTTTCGCAAGTTGCTATTCGAGTTGCGTTTCCATACACAGACGATATGTGGTCTTGCATTAATGAAACTTTGTAGCATAGGTTTTCATTAAGAACAACTTTTCCTTGTTCCTGTGGATATACACCGTTACCGATCTGAAAACTCTTGAGCATTTTCGTTGCCTCCGATTTAAGCTCGCATATTTAATGTCAAATGCAAATGTTCTTCTTAATTCGAGTGGTCATCATTCGAAAATGATTTGAACTCAATCGAGATTCTCGCTGTGTCGAAGTTTCTGCAGCACGAAACTTGGCCTGATGTACCTGAGATGAAGTGAGTCTTGCCTCACGATTTTCATCAGATTCCTGTGATCGAATAAATCTCATCCTTTTAGCATTTCTGCTGCACTGAGAGAGGTTAGATCTTTTTCGTGGCATTCTTACAATAAATCGTAACTTCTACTTTACACAACGTTATTTAGTAAACACGTTCTACCATAAACAATTAAATTATAAATACTTACGGATTATTGCACAGTTAAGTAATAAGTATAAAGACATATAAACCTAACCTATTAACTATCTAAAACAAAAAAGAAGTGTAATAGATACACATTTTTTTTAATTATTACTTACCTGAGCTAACAAACTTGTACTTGATACAAACAAAGGAATCTGATACTTCCTGATTTTTATAAATTGAAGAAAGTCAAGAAAAATAACCTAACTAATATGTATTTACGGTTTAACTAATGAGACGTTAATATAATAAAAACGACTTTCAGGTTTTTATAAAAATCAAGAAAAGAAATGCCTAACCTAAACTAAATACACATAATATGTATTTACAAATGCTAAAAAAGAAATAAATGAAATATAACAGTCAGAGTTAAATTGAATCGCAAAAATCGAATGCAACTATTCGCCCATGACCCTCCAGAATGCGTGCGTTCGCTGCGAATAACTGAATTCCAATATGGCAGTGGCGTCATTTTTTTTTTTGTTATCCTAGGAACAAAAAGGGGAGGGCAGGAGGATCTAAAAATGCTCTTACGCATACACCACCGCGCGCAATCGAGGTTATGTGGGACTCGCTTCGAGCCTACCAGAGCCACTACCCACTAAAAAACTCCCCTGAATGACTCTGGCTATCTTTTGCCTCACAGCCTTCATCTGAAGCAAAGCAGCGGCGCGGTTTTCGGCGCGCTTTATATACCCGCGCAGTCGTGTACAACCTACAAACGTCCATTCTAAGTTGAACCGTATTTCCGAAACTGATCATTTTTAACTTCTATTCATGATATTTTTTATAGACAATTATTATAAAGTTTGTACAGTTTCAGTCAATGCTACTTACAGAGAAAAAAGATACAGAATAGTTAAAAAAATGTTCGACGTGATCTTTAAATTGACATAACTTTTTTATTTCTTTCAGTTAAGATCAGTTACGTTTGGATTATTATTCATATTTATAAACATATCATATATAAACATAATCGCGAAAAGAGTATGTCACACCTACATCGATCATGGTCAAAGAGTGCCCAAATCAGTATTTGGGTTTTCTTGCAATATAGAAGCATTGTGTAAATTCGACAGTAAGTAAGCATGTCAAAATTTATAAAAATAACACTAGTTTTCTAAACAAGAAATAAATCATTACAGAATCTATTAAATATATCTATGAACTTAGTCACAAAATAATTGTATAAAAATCCACGATTTCTGTTCATTAAAAAAAATATATATTTTTATATGCATTTTTAGCTTCTATTTTAAATTATATTTGTAGGATTTTATTTGCAATAACATAGGTTGTTATGTACCAATTGCCATTTAACCAAATATTCAAACATTGAAAAACTGTACTTATATAAATCTGTGTATCTAGTTTTTATTTGTGATCGAGGTAAACTTAGCTATCTCCTTTACAGTATACGGTCTCAAAGCAAATCAAACGTTACATCATCACGACGACAATATATTTTGTCTAAGTCTAGGATGAACATAATTTAATCTAAGTGCAAAACTTGTCGCGGCCACACACTATATCTTGTTTTATTTAATGTGTTATGAACTTAACTTGTCTGGAAGTGATAGTTTAGTAATAAGGTTGCCTAAACTGACGCCTACTTAAACTACAGAAACTACTTTTACCGAAAGCCTTTGATTTTATTGACTTTGATTTCCAATGACAATAGAGATATTATTGTAATGGGTGTGTTGTATTTATTAACAATGATATTTCTGTTCCTAGAAATCCCCAGCCAAGATCTTCGGGCGCCAACGAGCGAATGCCAACGAGAACACAGAAATCATGCATCACCCCATCTATCGCATCTTCTACGTTTCTCACGACAGCTCCGACCTGAAGATATTCTCCTATATCGCAAGAGATGGTGCCAATAACGTCTTTAAGTGTAACGTCTTCAAGAGCAACAAGAAGGTGCGTTATTTATTCAGAAATTTTTTGTTTGCATATTCGTTATATTTAGTCCCGGTAATTTTGACACACATTTTTTTTATTGAAAAAGGGTTAGACGTATGTCTTCTATCTCAACTGATGGAAAGTGACGATGAAGACGAAGGTGTTACACGTCTATCCACGAGATACCTATTCACGCGACGCTTGAAAGAACTAGGACTATAGTTTTCTGGAAAAACAGACGCAGGCAGTTCATTTCACACCTTGGCGACCCGCACCAAAAAGGAACTATCGATGCGTTTGGTTCGACTTCTTAGGATATCTACCATAAAGGGATGGAAGGCCTGTCTGCTTCTAGTAGTTCGATATAAGAAGGGTATGGGTTCAACCTGATCAAAAAGAACATTCGCGCACCCTCTAAAATGTAATCTGTAGAAGACTGCTAAACTGGCAACTTTCCGACGATGGTCGAGGCTTTGCAGTTTTTTGGTGGTGAAGTCAAAGTTGTTAATAACTTTTCGGGCTCTTCGGTCAATTGCGGTCCCAAAGGTGGCTACAGTACTCCATACAAGATCGGACTTGAGCTGTTTACAAATTAAGTAGCTGTTCAGGGCTGAAGTACCGTCGGACCTTCGAGATGATTCCCAACTTCTTTGAAGCAGTTTGAGCCATGGACACAATTTGTTGCCCGAAGTTTAGTTGGGACGATATAGTTACGCCCAGAAGCCCTAGGTGGTCGGTTAAGGGTACAGAAACATTTTGGAAAGTGGGCATTAGGTCGAAACTGCTGCTTTTCGCCTGTGTTTTCGACAGGTTAAATTTGACTAAGTTGGACTCGCCCCAATCGGACACTTTCTTTAAGGCCAAATCCACCCGCTCAATCATGGACTCTCAAAGCCCGGATTTCTTGAGGACTCGCTCGCGCATTGGACATGTATCTCTCTAATGCCTGGGGTTAGCAGGTCATTAATGTGCAGTAAGAATAACGTTGCAGAGAGAACAGATCCTTGAAGTACCCCGGCATTTATTGCCATTAGGTCAGAAGAGCAGCCGTCTAAGACTTCTCGAATCGACCGTTCGCTCAGAAAATCAGATATCCAGTCGCAGAGACATTTAGGTATTCCGTATGCTGGAAGCTTACTCAAGAGACCATCATGCCAGACCCTATCAAAAGCCTTGGAAATGTCTAAGGATACAGCTATAGCTTCACCGTGACCTTCCAAGGCTTCGCTCCATAAGTGAGTGGCATACACAAGAAGATCTCCAGTCGAGCGTCCACTGCGAAAACCATATTGGTTATCACAAAGGAGCTCGTTGTACTCAAGGTATGCCAGGAGACGATTGTTCAATACACGCTCCATAACTTTGCAAAGTATGGAGGTGATTGCAATAGGTCGATATTTGATGGGATCTGCACGGCTTCCCTTCTTTGGTACTGGTTGCACGTTAGCCAGCTTCCAGGATTTAGGGACCTTTCCAGATTGCAAAGAGAGGCAATACAGGCGCGTTAGTATGGGAGACAACTCGGCTGCGCAGTGTTTTAACACAACTGCAGGTATTCCTTTGGGGCCGTTGGCCTTATTCACGTCTAAATTCTGCAAGCATATAAGAACCTTCTTTTGGCGAATATGAACGGTACCCATTTTGGGTCCGAACTGAGGTAACTGGGGTGGGACTTTACCTTGACTATTTAGACGTGAATAGTCTGCAAAAAGATTAGCAAAGAGCTGCTTTCTCTTTTGCGGTGTGGGCCAGTGAAGTGGGTCAGTCTTCCTCAGAGGTGGCAGCGATGGGCGACAGAAGTTCGACTCAACCGACTTGGCCAAAGACCAGAAAGCTTTGCTTCCTGAAGGATATGACGCTATCTTGTCTCCGATGTGGCTAATGTGGTCAAAGCGAGCTTTTCTGATCACCTTTTTGCAAGACTTGGCGGCAGCATTGTATTTTTTCTTCAGTTCATGCGAATCCACGGCTTTGCTTCTGCGAGCGTCAGCCCAGGCTTTGTACGCTTATTGCTTAAGCTTTTCAGCTGTGAGGCAAGCAGCATTAAACCATGGGCGACCTTTGGTTTCAAGGGATAGGTCAGCGTAAGGGATGAAATACTCCATTGCTTGGCCTATCACACTTGATACAGCATCAGCGCAGCACGATGGATCGGTTGATGTAAAACAAGTCTGCCGCCAAGGATAAGACGCGAAAAAATGCCGCATCTCATCCCAATCTGCTGACTTGTTGACCTAAGTACGCTGTGCTTTTAAAATTTGAGTCGGCTAGTTAACTTTTTCTATAAATTGATTTGTTTGTTACCACATACTTATACCACAATCCGCACTCACCATATTAGTTTACCATCTCTACAATTTTAAGAGGTCAAAAATATTTTAGAGTCTCTATAAAATAAGTAACAATAACGGTTAATCATAACATTGTGTAAACATAAATAAAGTAAATTCTTCTTAACGCGTTCGCAGGCCTATTTTCTTCTTTACACAGTCAAGTATTCGTAAAGTTTATTATTGATCTTCATATCTTACTATCGTATATCTTTAAACAATATAACTCTACAGTATACTATGTGAAGTCGATGACAAAACGTAGTCTTTTTTTAAATATTTATTAAGGACTTGGTACACAAATTTAGTAAAGTGACCATGTGGTCCTTATTAATATACACAGACACAATCTAGAAACTAGACAACTCAAATTATTATTTTCTAATTAAGTACGTGACCATTACAACAACAAAATTTCTTATGTATATATATTTAATTTTTTATTTATTAACCTCTAGCCTTCAAACCAAACGTGCCTAATTTATATAATGCTTTGGCCTTTTTAGAATTAGGTTTACTCGGAATACAATTGAAACTGCCAACACTGCTCGGCACTATGCCTGCAAAGTACATGGTTCGTAGAGCTTCGTTTCGGACACACTCCGCTAAAATGTGATGATGCACATCTATGATTAAACAACATTCTGAACAATTTAGTGATGGAACTTTTTTCATGAGATAAGAAAATTTATTTAGCGGAATATGTCCTGATCGGGCTCTCATAGCTGTTACTGTTGTTCCTCTACCAAAGTCACTTGCCATGGGACTCGATAGGGTGTGGATTATTTAGAGTCTCTGCGTATGAAAGTGCTTCGGATAGTGCATAAAGCTCAGCGT
This sequence comes from Marasmarcha lunaedactyla, assembly GCA_923062675.1. Classification (NCBI taxonomy): domain Eukaryota; kingdom Metazoa; phylum Arthropoda; class Insecta; order Lepidoptera; family Pterophoridae; genus Marasmarcha; species Marasmarcha lunaedactyla. The sequence continues at coordinate 14,240,788 of OV281339.1, read as the reverse complement.
ACATTATAGTAACATAGCCATCAATTTTAAATTTAATTTTAAGGCTTATTTGAGCGTATCACCTTTGGACCGTCCGTATACAGTTTATAAAAATTACTGTAGCTATTCATTAACTAATCTTGGCACTTATCTTTTAGAAACTGAGATCCTAAGGCTGTTTTAGAGCCCGATACACCATCAATGAAAGGGATTATGTTTTTATTAAAATTTATTTAATGGACCCAGGTATCTATACTAAACATTTCTAAATTTTCGGAAGCATGTTTAGGTATTAAATTCTCGTGAATAACTACAAGTAGCGGCTTTTTCTTTCGACTCCAATAACCCGGTTTTACATATTGAGAAGTTATGTGGTCAACTACATGTATATTTTTATTGTTTAGCCTAGATCTACTCTTCAAGTAGACCTTACTCCCGAGAAAATACCTACGTAGGTGCAGAGGCTGAAGGCATAATTCATTTTGCATAACGCGGACTGGCTTACTTTTGATAAAACTAACCTAACCTTGTCGAGTTGGTACAAAAGACATTTATTGCTCGAACCATAAATAATCCATAATCTAACCGACTTTGTATTACAGATATATACAATTTTCCGGTGAGTCCTCTAGTCTGATCCAGCTAAGAATAAGTTGATTAGTAATTTTTAAGTGTATTTTGTGATAAGTCGTTAATGTGTTTGCTCCATTTTGAAGACCTGCCAAAAGCCTAGATTTTTGGCACAATGTACTGATTGCAATTTTATTCATTTTAAGTATATATTTATGTCTTGCCTGTTACCCCCCATTCTGTGATCCCACTCCAAGATTCAATCTGTTTTAATAGGATTGTAATATCTACATTATTATATGCATTATTTAAATCAATAAAACATCGCAACATTATTAAATCATTGCCAAAACCTAAGCCTTCCTGAAACCGATCGTATTCTCTGTAAAACAATTTCAGACTCGAAATACCATTCTAATCTATGTTTTTGAATTGTGTGGAAGATTTTACAAGGGCATGAAATTAGGGCTATTGGACGGATATCAGCACCCGTGTGGGAGGCATTAGTCTTTGGTATAGGAACATTTTTAGTCTCTCATCCATAACATTTGCCGCCAAATTTCCGTCGAAGAGATAGAATCGTCATCACTGCTGCAGAATTCACGCCATTTTGCACGTTAGCCTTTCGGATAATTCTCTGCGCGGATAAGATCTTAATTTGAAGAGCAATTAAGTTATCGGGGCTGGGGTTCTTTCTGAAGAAAGATAGTGCAAGTCTTCGTTCTGCACGGGAGGTATCTGTATTCCAATATGGTTTGGGCTTAAACTTATGGATTCGCAACGGATCTTGACACATTTATTTTATGTATGGAATGTGCACACCTGCATATTGATCTCATCGATTAATTAATTATAAGCGTCCTGGGGGTCATCAGATAAAGTAAAGTTAGAGGAAGCTGAGTTGCAGTCTTCTAGTCTCAAAATTTGGGATAGAATTATATTCCATTGTGGATTTGGTGATCAGGTGATGACTGCCCAGATTTTTATTACACGTTTTCCACGAGATCGATAAAGCAATGTCTTTTGTAGCAAACTTAATGTCAGGAGATGATTTTTGGAGTCTGGCATTTACTAATTTGTTTTTCGTAAGGCTGCCATCATTAAGAGTAACATTTTTTTTTATCCAATATTGTTTCAAATAGTTGCAATCCCCTGGTATCAGTCCTGTTTGAGTAGCTTGGATGGTGGCCATTATAATCACCTGCTGTGATGGATTTCTTATTGTATAGACTGAGTATTATATCCCATTCATTGGCAGTCGTTCGAATAGTTTGTGGGCAATAAACTGAGATAATATTATCTATATTCATACAGTTTAGTATTTTCATAGACTCTACTTCAACTCCAGGGCTTAGATCAAGTGCCTCACTTATTTGATATTTGATTGACGACTATTGCTATGCCTCCGTAACCGGCATCGCGATCTCGACGCGTATTCTGTATCCAATTAACCTCACATCGTCTTTTGGCGCAAGGCAAGTCTCACTTAAACTAGCAAAATGTATCTTCTCTTGTGAGAGCAGTTGTTCCAATTCTATGATTTTCGTTCGAATGCTTTGGCAGTTCCATTGTATAATGTTAACACTATGATAGGTTGAAAAATCCATTTTGTATGATGATTTCAAAACGGGCCACTTAGATAAACAACTAATAATAGAATTAATTATCCTATTGTATACTAACCATCCACAAGCCTTAAATTTTTCATAAAAATTATATTTTTTCGTAAAAGCAATCTCCTTGATTCTTTGAATGAGTTGTCGAAAGTCAAACTTGTTATTGTTCTTTTCCATGTTTTCTGTTTCATTATTTTCTAAATGTTTTATTTATTCATTCAATTCAAAAAAAATCTTCATCTAAACTATTTCTTCTTTGATTGCCAAACTGTTTATTTGGCGTATTTTTTTTCTGTGATTGATTCTTAAATTTAGTTGTTTGTTTGTTTTGGTTGGGAATTTCTGCCGAAGTTTTCGTTACTTCTGCATATGTAGGACTGCAACTAGATCGATTAGAATTCTTTGGAGGAGGTTGACCTGGTTCTTGGAATCTGTTAGGTATAATGTTATTTGAAGTTAATGCTTTTTGTAGGTACAATTTAATTCGGCCATTAACTCTCTTATTCTTCTTTCTTTTAAATATACTGGGCATACCTTTGACAGAGCCATGTGTCGACCTGCACAGTTGATACATTTTTGTGAACAGGTTTTGTAATTATGCCCAAATATCTAGCAGTTAGAGCATTGTGTGACTTTAAATATACATGGTTGAACTGATATTTTCACTCCGTAAGTATATATAAACGACGGTAGTGAAATACCTTTGAAGCATAACCTCACACATTCACTGTCTTCAAACTTCCCAGTTTCAAAGTTACCTCGTTGCAACCACTTAACACAAAAATTGGTGTATTACTATCTAGTTCCTTCATAATCTGTTCTTCGCTCAGAGTTTTCTCTAAATCCTTTATGATTCCTTACGATACACCGAGTACTTTGGCATTTATATTTCTTTTGAATAAAATAGTTGCAACACATTAGCTTATCAGCACTTTCTTCCTTACTAAATTACAGCAAAACGCTATATATATTTAAATATTTTGTTTTTACAATATCTGATGTATTTTCACTTTTTAGTATGCGGGTCAACCCTGTTTGTTTAGGTAATTTTTAGTTTTTGAAGATATTCTTAATTCAATGTATTTTTCTGCGATTCTATTTGTACCCTCTGTAGTAACGCTTCGCGCAATCAACTTGCCTCGTCTTCCCACCTATGTCCATATTCCTTATTTATCTATTATTCGACTTCTTTTTTCTGCTCTCCTTAGTTCTTCGGAAGTATGTTCTGCTCTAATATTTATATTTCCCTGTAATAAATTATCCAAATAAGACTTATTGTACTGCATTATATCTCCACTACACTGTTTATATCGTTTCCGCGATCATCGTCCGATAAAACGTTATCACTTAAGTGTAATATTCAGTAGGTATATTTAGCATTACTATTATAGAAAACAGCAACAAGCTGCGCGACTTAAGACAAACCGGTTCCGAACGTCCTATCGCCGCAAGCGCGCATGAGCCACTGAAATGTAGTCTTAATATAATAATTAAATCACAAGAATGAAATTATATTAGCTTAGGTACTGTAGCAGGTAAAGGCTCGGCTAAAACATAAAAATACATATTATATTTTTTAACGTTCGTTTACAAATTTTCTCCAAAAAGACATGGTAATTCATGATTAGCTGTCGGTATAAATATAGCAGCTAATTGAAAGATGGCGGTTGTTGTTCCTCTGTAAAACTGGACAAAAATAGTAAGACCCGAGGTATGTGCCGCTAATAAAACTTTTTCACTTCTTATTGGTAAATGATTTAATAGATTTTTATTCCGTTTTTTATGGATTGATAAGGATTTTAAGACTACAACACGACGTTTTTTTTCGGAAATCGTAGCCTATTCGACTTTCGTGAGATGTTCCCACTACGTATATGAAATGGAATTATAATCAGTGAATGAATGACCTAAAACGAGTTGGCTATTTATTGAATTTCAGTGCTTAATATGAACGTATGAAATGGGTATGTTGATTAGCTTTTTACATCCGGTAATTGAACTAAGACAGAGAAGGGTTACTTTTATAGTCAAATACTAAACTCAGATCAAACACTAAACTACACTAACTTACAATTTCAGATAGGAGTTAACGGAACAACCCGCGAATATATCTGATTTCTATCAATAAGATATTAGAAACAAAATTATTTTCTTTCTGCATGTTTATGTTTATTTAATGTTCTAAATCAGTTCAATCTGCAAGACTAATAGAATTTCGGAACTTACTGAAGATGAAGATGTTGGTAATACCTAATTAGTGTAAAACAAGAACAACCATAGGTATGTACAGCTCATAAATAATCTCTTCATACCTACGATGATTTTATTACATCAGACAGAAAATGTAAATAAATATAAAACATGTCAATATTAAAAAATTTATCAACAGAAGAAATGTTTGTTTAGTTACTGGTATAATTCGTTCATTAGCTATATTCACTGGTCATATTTTTATTTTCATTCAAAATAATTATGTAAATAAAAAATAACGCATTACTTTTGCTATATTCGATATTCACCAATGATATGTGGGGATAAAAATTAAAAAATATATCCATTCTCAAATGTATAAATGTTCGGTCAAAGTCAACAAAAGCTTTACTGGAGCCATTCCTCAGGAGATCTACATATCCGTCGGTGGCGAAATCCGTTACCGTTGCATATTTTATTAAGTTTCTAATGGAGCATTCGAGAGTTGGACAAAACTGTGGAATCAAAAGGAAATTTGCGGAATGGATAGTTGAGAGAATTCTAATCTAATTCTAAGAATATTTTTAATGTAAAATAATTCATTAGTAAAAGATTAGTTAATAAATTAAGATTAAACTATACGACTACTGTCATATTTTAATAAGTATAACTAGAAAAAAAAACAATAGAAATATTTCTATGTACACAAGATTACCTTAAAAAAAAACCCGTGTGCCAGCAATTTTTTCTTGGTACAATGCGAATAAGTTGATGCTTGGTCACGGTCAGGTAAAGTGAAATAAAATTAAACAAATTTACATCAATGCAGGATGATACGGTAAATAATTTTGCTATTTAATTAATACTTTTATCTTTGTTAGTCCATACAAATGTATTGTAAGCGCTTACTGATAATTAGGTGAACGTACAATCCTAAATTGGTTGTTGTTAGACGTTTAATAAAAAATATAAATGTATTCAGTTTACCAAATCAAAAAATAAATACAAGAAATTCTTTTGAATTCTCCTACTACCATGAGACTGCCTGACTCGATTTTGATTTTCATGACCAATGAAAAGGTTATACAGAACTGGAGATCAAGTTAACAATGCTGAAAATGGAAAGAGTATTTGAAAATCGAAATAAACGGTTTTAAGTAAAACTTAACACTTAGAAATTTTGCTAACTTTAATAGTCGTAGAAATTCTTATGCCGTAATAAGCATTACAACACGTTAAGAGCTCACCTGGGGCGGAACTGCAGACCTGCCTATTTTGACCGCCGCAATAACCACGTCTACGTGGTTGAGTTCCGTTTGAAGGAGCAGCCAGTACATTTACTGGAACGAAGGCGATGCCATCTGAAGCCTGCGATCTGCGACGCATCAATATTTGATATAATATTCACGTTCAATATTAATACATAAAATACTAACGAATAAAGATTTTCATGAAGTGCGGGTAAGCCGCGTGCTCGTTTGTAGTCGTAAAAAAATACTTAACTTCAAGAAAGTTCCTATTAAAACTGAATCAAGATTTTTATTACTCTGTCAGACTACGTTGCTATGTTAATTAACTTGCAAGTATCCTTATTTTATATATGTATATAAGTTTTAAAACAACACGCAACTTTATTGTGTCACAGTAAATGCGGCGAGGACGACAACACGTGCTTTTAGTGACAAACCGAGTAGACATTAGAGGCACCCATGAAACCCATCCGTTTACGAATAAATAAAATTTTAAATGCAAACCGTAAAAGCATCACTACTTGACTATTCATGAAGGCCAATTTTTCAAGACTTCGTTTAATTAACTTTATCTGAAAATTGTTCCATTTATCTTATCGTCATCTCATAAAAATTTGTGAAATAATGTATACGCGTTTTCTTGCGAGCCCTTTTACAGCGAAATCATACTTATCAACTTCATGGAAATTCACCACTCCTGTTGCAATAAAAAGAAAAATATTAATATAACGTTACCAAAATAACACTGACGTGTCGTCGCAGGTAAAATCATAGATTCATTAACTTGATTTCGAAGCATAATAAAGAGTAGATCAAACGGCGGCACCGACTCGCGTGATGTCCAGAAATACCCCACTCTGTGAACGCACTACACATGCGCTGTTATTTCCAAACGAAAAATACACTTTCAAATTAAATTACGTAATACCCAAAATATCAAATCACGCGCCACAGTTTTTCACGATCATAACGCGGCTTTGAAATTAATTTGAAGTATAAATTCTGCGATGACAATGCGACATTTTTTCAAAGGACTGAGTGCGCCAAAACATTATTAAGGGTTCTGCTAATAAATATACTTCCGCCTTTATGAAGACGTCACAAATCTGTTTTCTCTTATATTTTAAGATATTCTCTCTATGTTGTGGTATGACGTCATTTCTCGATTATCTTTTATTTGTTGCAAATAATATGTAAAAAATATCTACATAGTATGTGGTAGATTAAGACTGAAATAGATTTTTAAAGTTCCATTAGTACTGTTGTATGTTTGTTTGATGAATTTCATGCAAAAACGGGTCACTGAATTGACGTGGTTTTGAAACATCATTTCTGTGAGCAATTTAAAAAAGGAATTGATAAAACTCAATTTACACTCTCCTATATATAATACTTTTATAATGCATATTTTCTATCAAGTAATGAAATTTAATAGTTACTACATTATTTTCATTTTTAATGAAGGTTTATTTTTAGGTATATCATATAATCTATCTAAATAACCTGTCTAAATAATCATTCGACGACATTCAAAATTAAAAGATATTTAGAGCTTTATTTGAGGTGGTCATGACCTGTATCACTTCTCGGCCCATATAACAAATTTGTTATACAGGACTACGTCAGTCCAGTTAGCCGCCTCGGCAAGAAATGTCAAACAAACACACAACAGTCCCATTGGAACTTTTAAAAATCTATATCAGTCTTAATTTACAGCATACTTTGTGGACATATTTTACATATTATTTGCAATAAATAAAAGATAATCAAGTCGGACATCATACCACACATACCTTTGTATATAAATACTTTATAATACCTACCTACCTAATACTTTATACCAGAAAATACCTTTTAGTAAAAGTAAACATTTTGTAACACACTTTTAATAAATGTCCATTCATATATTTTTTTATTGTTTTACAGTAAAAACAAAGTGTTATTTTATCTTAAAAGCATTAATACCATTGGTTATACACATAGCTTTTAAATATCCTATTATAACCTACATCAACCAAATTGCTCGGTTTTAATAATAATAATAATAAATCCCAATGCAAACACACCAACTGTATGGCCCCAAAGTGAGCAGAGCTTGTGTTATGGATGACCATACAGCAAACTGGGGGTGAACCCAGAATAAAAATATACAAATATCAACAACCATGACCCCAGAACAAACATATTTTGTGTTCATCAGATAAATGAATGTCCCGGCCAGGACTCGAACCTGGGACCTTCGACGTATGAGACAGGGCTACTAAACCCTACGTACGCGGCCGTCAAAATGTAAGTCAAGGTTTTGATAGTACGCATCGTAGGTATTTTTAATTAATACTAGCTACGATTTCGTACCTAATCTTTGATAGGTCTCGGCTAGCCGTAATCCACATCACTTGATATGTGGCATTATGCCTTCTCAGTGGACTTAATCAGTGGACCTTTTTAAAAATAAGTTATTGAACGACGCTTTTATCTAATGACAAACAATTAAATATTTGCGTCTTATAATATTAGTAGTAACGATAATGTGTACACAATACAAAACATACATAACATTTATAATATAAGTACTTCAGTCATTTTAATAATGGAAAATCTTAATAACAACTATTTTTAATATCCCTGCTTATTTACAAATCCTGTTTCGGGTATCAGTGAAACATTTGCCAGATACAGATCGAATGTTATTTTGAGATAGTGTTCGAACATTCGTAGTGTTGACAGTAACTAAAATAAATAATCCTAGTAGAATTAGCATGAATTGAAAAACTTCGGGAAATATCCCTTTCATTATTATTTTGAGTTATTTTTTTTTTAATTCTTATTACCGACTGTCAAAAGGATGGTTATGTTTTTCAAGATTATGTTTCTGTGTATTTGTGTATAATTCTTTGGTAAGCCGTTTGACGGGTTTCAACATATGAACTGTCATTAGTTTCTTCTCAGTTGTGGGAGTGACTAGGGAAAATTACACGGGAAAATAGATGTAGCAGTCGGATTTTTAAACTGTCTAATTGTACGACTTGTTCAAATAGACTCTGCAATTGGGTTGTTCAAAAAACATAGCATGAATCCGAATCAGGAATATAACATAATAAATCAAACCTATATTTCATTAACACTATCAAATAACACAAAGAATTACAGAAAAAGTTTACCGATGTCTTCGTGATAAATAAGTGTCTCCGTAAAACTAAGTCGAAACACTAATATATAGGTTCCGATAGATTGCGAAATAAATCTCTTTCTTTACAAACTGGTGGACGATAAGAGCCGCGCCGCGGTGGCCGATCACTCGACGGCGCGCAATAAATTGCCTGCATTACTTTGTGGTAAACATTAAATTGATTATAAAGATTTTATTACACTGTAAAATTAAGATTCCATTTTAAAACACTAACAGAAATGTAAGTTTTGGATATACTGTGAATATCGAAGGTTTTATTTTAGCTTTAGAACATTTTACGGTAGCTTACAGTGTAAGTGGTTATGTAACATTAAAATTTAACTAAATGAAATGACGAACAGAAAATAATTAATCAATTAATTAATCTGTAAACAGAACAATGAATATTTTGATCATATAAATATAGATTCAGTCAAAACTATGAGCAAATGTTACAACTAACGTCCCTACTGTAATTACTAATGAAATATTAACGTGCCATGGGCCCTAAACCCCTCGTCTAAAGTACAACTTAACGAGGATACGTAAGCTCCAAAGTTGGAATAGTTGATAAAATAATGATCTGGTGGCTACTTAAAATTTTATTTCACTCCTAATGAATACATCAGTTTCAAAGCTTAAATAATTTGTGATAATATCAATAAGATAACGATATCAGTACTAAATGCTTTTACGTATGTCTGTGTTTAATAGAATAAGTATTTAGGTTTTGTGCTATGTACTGTAAAGTTGTACGTGTTTAATACAGTATTGTTTGTTGAAGTATGAATACTGATACAGACGAACTAAGGAATATTAAACCAAATTCTTGACAGTGATGGAGATGTCATGTTGTCACCCGTTGAAGGTTCAATGCTGAGTTGACCGCCAACCGCTGCACGTCGCGACGCAAGAATGTTTATTTGTGAACTGCGGGCGCTGCGCCGGCACACGCTCAGTAGTCCCGCGGCGACCGCCAGCCGCTAGCCCCTTGCGCGCTGCAAACATGATGACAAACTCTCGCGACTCATAACGAGCTCATAACTCATACGATAACCACTCAGCTGTTTCCCAACCATGGCCAATCACGATTTAAAAATAAAGAAAAATGACAACCTTTTAAAAGGCCTACCCACTGAAGTTTTACTTAAAGCGAGAAGCACTCTAGTGTCCCTCGGTGGAGCATTAAAACCGAAACAAGAACAACGTCGTTCGAAAACTAAACATGAATCTAAGAATAAGAAAAATAATATCGAAAGCCTAAAAACGAGCCGCTCAGAACCTGAGTTTTGTGAAGATAGAAAAAACCACAGAAGTAGAATTGACGATGTCTACTGTAGAGACCACGTGGCTACGAGACCGCGGCCCCTGTCAGTTGGAGCCCTCAAGAGGTACGACAAAGACAGTGGTATTCATTGCGGGAGCTTTTCGCGAGATGTTTCTCCTTTACAACAAAGACAATTTAACTCGATTGATGAAGTGTATATGCATTCCCGACTTGTGCTGCCAGTGAATGAGAGGCTCAGTAATCAAGAAGTTCATAGCCCGGAGATAAGTGATAAACCGAGAAAAAAGTTATCTTTTCGTGAACCGGAGATCGTCAGCAGTGACTGCAACACACATGGGCGCTCTCATAAAATAATGGGAGTCAATAGCTTATCCAGGCGACCCAACAAATATCCACAAACGGAGTCGCAATTCAAAAGTGTGGACAGTATGGACTTTGACCTCGAGGTAAAAAAAATCACCAACTACACTGTCACATTCGAAACAAATTGAATTGAATATTTGTGGCAATTTTATTCAATTGAATTGATCCGATGCTTGGATTTACCTGTAAAAAATTTCGCACTGTTCGGTGATTCGGATAAACATACTTTTATCTGAATGAAAAAGGGTGATTACTGATATTATTAAATGTTTCCAGTTCGACATTTTGATTCGACATTTCATTACATTTAGTTTGTTACAAGTAAGTTACAGAGACATTTTGCTTTTATTTTCGTTTTTTCATGAATTTCTTAGAAATAATATGAGTTGCGTGATCCTTAAATCAAATAAGAAATAAAAGCTACTAATTAGCCATTGCATGGTCGCTAGTTACTTGTCAGAAATAAAAATGGGATGTTTGTTTACGTCCGGCCCCGATTGTTTACGCCCAATTAGTCTCGGTACAGTCTTGGCAGTTTTCATAGATTGGACGGCGCGGCGGTACGGTTATTATTTTTACAGCCGTAGTTTTGAAAATAGAAGCTTTTTGAGGAAACAATATAAAACTGAGCTATTACGTCAATCGATCTCCATTCTGGCATATGAAAAAGAATAATAACACCTTGATAACTGAAAACCTATTTTGAAAATTGTTTGTAGAATAAATATAAAAATCTTATCAACTTGCATAATACCATTTCTTAATAAGACGGTGAACCATGACACAGCAATATTTTTGACAAGATCAATTCTTGTCGAAAATATTGCTGTGCCTTTAAATATTGCTGTAAAATGAGGAAATATGTATAGTTATATTTTAGTTATAGAGGCGAATAAAGTTTATTAAAACTTATATATAACTGAGAAGTCGGATCCCACGTAAAACATATTCACTTCGTAAATGTTGTTTTCATTTAACCTCATCGCAGCCTTTTGCGCAATAGGCTTGCGAGATCTTTTCAGGGTACATCAGATATTTCCTTATTACCACCTCTACCTTACCTGAAAAGGTTAATGACAAATAAAAAGCTAATCAAAATAAATGAACTCAAAATAAATAAGCACGGTTTGCAAACATATAGAGCAGGATAGACGAGTGCTTTTTTTTTAATCGGCGCCCGCGCAAAGTCGTCGTTCGTGTTGTATCATACCACGTCATCAACTAAATATGACTTGCGGATATATTTTTTTCAGAAAAATTTAATGAGAAGGAAAACTATTAAAAAAGTTTACATCTCATCCAGAAATAAGGAGGATAGCTTACTTTTTGGGTGTTGTTTCATTTTATTTATTGTATATAAGTTTTATTTAGGTATTGGAATTATCATAATATTCATCAATAGATAAATTCTTAGATCAATAGTCATAGATCGATTGTCACACACTTTTATTTTGTGACTAATAATCAAATATCAGTAAATATATAGTAAAAAAATCTGTGAGTGTTATAATAATAAATTGATGTATTATAATAATACCTCTTAGTAATTATATAAATAGATAATAGATAGAAATTTGTATTGTAAATTTAAATGATAACTCACATAACATAAATTCTCAACTTTAGGTAATTTTTTTAGTAACTTTCCGAATTCATAAAGTTATGAGGCTGTGTATTTTATGCATAAACACACAGTTCAAAGAAATTTAATAGCAAAAATAGGAAACCGAAGAAACCTTCGACTTCTTTTTTAGAAATTTTTTTAAACTGTTTCAGTCACAATTTGCGACAATTCATAAAAAAATCGGTAACTCGAAAACTATGAAAAATCGTATAATAATTGTATAACATACATAGGGGTGATTCAGATACATTCTAACACGAGGCACCTAAAAAAATTTTTGTATGTCATTTTTCTGGCCACCTTGTATTTTGATTTTGATATAGTAATGATGTAGTAATTAAAATAAAAACCTTTTGAACTCAGAATTATGAGATTCGTATAAATTGTGTTCTGATTACCAACAAAGGGACAAAAAATACCTTTTCAACAGCTATCTTACTTTTATTTAAATTTTATTTACAATTATTTAAAATAATAAGGTGATTACTGTTATAAGGTAAAAACTATTATTGTATAATGTTGATCTATAATAACATTTCATTAATCAAGTTCTTATAAAAAAGTGCATTTGTAGTTTTTGTGCCTTTTGGATATTCACCAATTATTATGTAATTCTCGGTGCTTGGCTCTGTGGCAGTATTTGGATTTCATGGCAAAGTATTGTATGCTGCATCTGTAGTTCCGGTCAATAGCTGCAATGAAAATTTAATAGTTATTAAATATACAATATTAACTTGCAACTTGCTATGCGATGTACCCACTTGGCGCCATATCGGTTGTATAAGAGTCTGCAGGATACACACCTTGTCGTTAGCACCTTAAGTTACACTATGATACGCTCTAAAGCTTATATGCAACCATTTGTAATAGTTGTACATCATCTCATCATTTTAGTTGAAAGATGTCAATTCCAGTATTATCCTAGTACAGTAAGAGAGCTTAGTCAGTAGAGAGAGAGCTTAGTCCAGAGAGTTTAGAGAGCTTAGTCCATAAAATAATTTATTGTTTTGTACGGTCCCAGGCATGACTGTGACATACACAGACATATGCATGATACAGTTATGAATTTTGAGGTTTGATTTAAAGTTGTTACATATTTTGGTTGTACCAAGTATTATATTGTGCTCTTTTTGTCTAACAGCCATCATTTTCAGATTTATTAAGAGAAAAATAATATCAAACGCCAATTTTTTACTGATTAGGATGAACCAAAATACCGTAACTGAAGTTCCTTTTACGATTTGTACCGAATTACTCAAGCTCCATAACATTAAGTTTATTTTTGGGCTCAAATGTCGTATTACTACTATATTCTTCATCAAAAAATATCTGACGTAAAATCAAAATAAATTGAAAATACCGTCGCTTAGGAAAAAAAAGGTGCTGAATACCAAAAATCAGGGACGTCGCAAGCGACATCAAAGTACGTCGTAGAGAGATGAGATCCGGACTCGTCGACGCAGAAAAAAACACTGAATTGAAATGTATATTTAACTAATTTTCGCTAAAAATGTCGGTTACGACATATAGGCCGTTATCCATCGACATGCTTTAACACATAAAATGTATCATCAGGTCTTAGACATGTCCCAAGTGTAATGTATTTAACTCCTTAAATTAAATATATCCAACTCAAAGGGATACTGCAAGTTATAAGACTAAACTAAGTTATTATTAGTAATGTATTATTTTACGCACATTTGGAATATCAAATTGATATGTCAGTTAGAAGTTGGTAAAATTTAATTTCCATGTTTTAGGGTTAGTAGACCACAGGCTCAGTCATTATTAAAGTCAAAATAACCTTTAACAATAACAACGTTGAATTCAAAAGTTGATTTCAAATTTGAATTCAGCATCAAAACTTTTTTAAACTAAACCATTCTCATAGTGGCATAAAGAATTGAAAAGCTTAAAAACTCGAGAAGATAAATCAAACATGTCACGAATATTTTGATTTGACGGGCACGGCAGAAAAATGGCAAATTTGTAACTATTACTTGTATATAATATCTCTTCTTTGTAAATCTATTTTGTAAATTTCTATTTTTTTGTTGTGTGTTTATGTCAATAAATTATTCATACATTCAATCATTCATTCATTCATTCATTCATTCATTCATTCATTCATTCATTTAATATAAAAGTTATATTTTTACATCACATTTTTATTTGAAGGACATTTTCGAGTATTAACTGCGACAGTGATCGATTCTGGAACGTCATCACTAACATTGATCACTTAAAACTGTAATATTATATTTTATAAACTTTATTGTTTTGCCTAAAAATGTAGCAAAGTCTACAAGTTACTCGAAAACAGTAGGTAACCAAATAGCCATAGGGTACTTAAGCCTCACTCTAACATTCGTACCATTTCTTTTGTGGCACCCTAAAATTTTTTCATCGTAGTTATATTCGTACATTTCGAGTGACAATCCCATTTATTCGGTCGAGAGAAATTTAAGTTATTTTGGACAACGGCTCTCCGCTTTTGGGATGAAAGCTCCAAGTACGTGACTCTCGAGGGCACCTAAGAAGGGTCGCTGTAAAAACCTCGCCTGTTTACGAGCTATTTTCCAATAACATCCCAAATGTATCTGCTAATATAATATTTATTGCGGGAAAATAAATCTTCAAAAGTATTAATAAAAGAGACATGGATTCCAAGAAATATCGTGTGTTACAAACTGTCACCGCTGATGGAGACATGTCGCTAGTTAAATTTTGACAAATGTTCACTAGTCACAAGGATAGAGAGTTTTAGAAAGACGAACTTTTAGCAAATATTCCCATGTTTTAATTATAAGTAAGGTTAAACAAGACAACTCTGTGTACATCCATCCAAGTAGCTGCGATCTATTTGTAGATCCTGAGCTGAAGTTGTATTATCACGCTGTATTATATATAATAATAAGTATTTAAGGTAAATCGAGCTTAGAAAAATAATAACATATAGAATGCAATGAGTAATTTTGTACGAGTACATAGAGCAAAATGGCTAAGGGCTGAAAAAGCTACCGCTTAAGTACCGCTATGAAAAGTTTTCACTTTTTGAGAAAATAAAATAAAAAATATCTACCATTTTACTAAAATTTTAATATTTATTAATTTCTATGTTTATTTAATCGTAATATCGTAAATGGTGAAACTCCACTAACCCGCAGAAAGCAAGCGAGTTGGACTCCTAAAACGACCGTTAAGGCTTTAGTAATAATTAAGTAAAGAAATTCGTTCTCAGTTAGGTTTTTTAATACGTTTGTTTTAACTTGAGTATCTAAATGCTGGGTGCCAAATATTTTGTTTTCTGTTAACTATTTATTTTTTTTAGCTGTGTTAATTCCAAAACGTGATACAGACTGTCATAATGCTGCCACAAATCCTCGCGCCAACTGCCGAATTCATAAATTGATATCACGTGGTCTGATTTTGTGGCAAATACTTTGCAATTTAGCTAATAGCTGAAACATCAATATGACGTACGATATTAATTATAGAACAATCATTAAAAACAAACTGACTGGCATAGGTACTACGTGTAAGCAGACAGATTTTTGCACTTAAACACTTCACGTCGGTTCATTTTCATATTAACTCAGTTACGCTAAAGCTTTAACAGTGTCGTCAACATTTAATTATATCAGTAGTACAACATTTAACAAAATATTAAAGCTTTATTCATTTTGAATAATATAGGATGATAATAAAAGAAATCATATTTAATTCCCTAACACCTGAAATGACACTTGCAACGCAAATATCGACTAGCATCACAAATCAAAGTTCAAGGAAACGCATAAATCAGCCAATAATTTTCAGCCAAACAAGATTCTGGTAAACATTTGGCAAAGGATACTTTTATATAATATCCGCATAAACTGATGGAAACATTCGTTAAGTCGTAGGTAGTTTTGACAGGTATAATGTTAATACAATTATATCTTAAAGCGCGCAATGACGGTGTTCCGTTCGTCTGGACGCGCTCCAAGGTCTGCCCTCCGAATCTCTACTTATGTGTTAATTATTTCCTAAAGATTTGTTTTATGGGTTTTAATCACTGCGACTGGAATCGTAAAATATACAGTTCACGATAAACAGGTAGTGTTCTAAAATTATACCTTTATTACTTCTAAAGGCAAAAGGTTACTTATTAATTTCAAAATATTGTAAAATCTGAAAGTTATATACCTCACATTTTTTTCAGTAAGAAAAATCTAGATTTATAGTTACTTAAAATTTTATATGAATAACCATGCATTAACCTTTATTTCTCTTTTACAGAGTCAAGCTATGAAGATTGTACGAACAGTGGGCCAAGCTTTTGAAGTATGCCACAAGATGCAGGACGGCTCGCCAGAGCACCCCGCGCCCTCCACCTCCTCCGCCGTGGACGAGCCCGTCTACAGCGACCGCGCCAGCGAAATGCCCAATTCCAAAGGTTTGAAGAATTCCTGGTATTTCTGTTAAATTTGAAAGGCCTTTCATTGCAATTTTATGATTTTTTGTTTAAAAACTAGCCACCGCGAATTAACTTTATGTACTTACACTTTTATCATATTTCTTAATTCAATATTCCTATATATATTCCTATATGTAACATAAACTAAAATATGCTTTTGAAATACACATAATAGGATTAAGGAACTGTCGGTTATCTGGGTAAAACTTAAAGCCTCGAACTTCGCTTGAGCGGTGACAGTGCTCACAATCCAATTACCAGGTTGTCAACTGAAAAACAATCGTGGCAGTGCAACTGCAGCGCTTGCTAATCACTTTATCGCAGACGGCCGACAGGTTCGCAAGCCAAGCGAAATCCGAACCATTGAAAAGTTCACCAGTATTGACGTATCGACAGATAGCCCTCTCTAGCCCCAGGTTATGCGAAATGTACCATCTGATTTTGAGCTATAACATTGTGATGCGAAAATATCGAATACGATACAAATTTCATTAAAATTTAAATAAGAAACAAATTTTATTTCAACGAGAATTATTTTACGAGTATGTTATTATCTCTGATATAATAAATGTTAAAAATAATATATTATATAAAAATAATAATAAAAAAAATTTTAATAAAAAATAATAAAATAATGATAAAAAAATATTTGTACGACCTTATAAAAGGTTAAACGTTAACGTTTCTCAAAAATTAAGAGAGTTTATTTGAATAATTTGTGGTATATTTTGAGAGTCTGTCGCCGTTTGTTTGTCATATTTGCAATTCGAGATTATTTTATTACCTATAAAAATTAAAATTTACGTATCTATGCCGAACATAAATTTGCACAAGATAATTAAGCTTTTTTATCCAACGTGTAAATGATATAAGTTACATTCATTTTACTCCATTTTACAAAAAAGGAGTAAGGCATTTTGTATGACAACTAACTGATTTATAAACAATAAAAATGTTGCTAAACTTTTAAACTTTCATTCTAAATAAAAAGCGGGGCATGGTTTCACTGCCTCCTCGGATTCTCTTTATTTTCTTTATTTCTATTCTTTTCAATGACGGCGGTATAAAATTAACCTTTATGTTCGGTTTTATGACATCCTACATGATGGATAACAGCTGTTCGCGAGATCACGTCATTTTTCATGCGATAAGAATATATCCGCCTCATTGGGTTATTATTGTGTAACTTACTTCATAGTGTAACTGATACAAAGCGAGATTAAGAAATGTTAGCTTCATAAAAATCTTACTCTATGAGAGTATTAATTCAACACTCTAATTCGATTTGATGATTTGTACCACCACGCCGCGCCGTCATGGCATTAACTGATTCAATTCAATTATAATAAACGTCCAAACTTTAAATAAACATGATACATATTCTGTGACATTAAAACATCTCTGCGTGAAACATAGATCACCTACATTTTTTTATTTTTCTGAAGTAACCATTTCCAGTGTTAAATGATTTGGCAAAGTTTAAGAAGAATTTTGATGTTATTTTCGCATCTGTAAAACGGTTTTGATTTACTTTAAAAAAAGCCGCCTTGTTTCTTTTGAAGATTTATAGGTATAATACGGTAAAAGTGTAATGTTTAGTTTTTTTTAATATATTGTAAAATTAACAGCACCAGCATCTGATTATGGAGTGTCAGAGACGGGAGGCGCTTCTACCTCGAAGGCAGGCATGGAGGAGAATTTGATCACTATCGAGGAAGCAGTTCGTCCTAAAACTTTAGAGCTGTCTCTCCCACCTCCCCCGAGGAAAGAGAAAAGATCCCCTAGTGTGAGTAAATATACAAACAAAATAGTCTTCAGTACTTTCTCATAAAAGTACATACCTTCTGTTTCCTTCTGAAACCGTAAAAAATCCTTTCAAAGAAGTATAATCTCAAATATTGTATTCGTCTCTTTCATATAATACGTTGATGTCGCTATTTCGAGATCTTGAGTGCCGTACGTATGATCGTATGATCGGTCATTGACGTGAAATCTTACATCAAGTATAGAGAACTAACGACAACATACATTTTCATAAATACACAAAAAATATAAATTAAATTCTTACAGCAAAAATGTTTTGGCATTTTTATATTTCATGCGAGTTATTGTAAGTAAAAAGTAACAATAATATATGCTTCTGAAAATAGGAACCTCTTATAATAATCGAGCTGCCGAGAAGATTCTTAGAACAATTGTAATAAATCAGTTACTAAAAGATGAAATGCACATTCTAAGAGGGATATAGATATAACAGCCTTGGCCTTAGTCTGCTAAAACTCTGGAAATAAACTCGCCCGGAATTCTCCAGGTTAATTTTAGTCGCTTTATTTTGTAATAAAATCACCTTCCACATCTCATAAACCTTTTTGTCTTACAGCGAAATGTACTTTCCATCAGGTACTAATTTGGTTAGGAAAATAGTTACCAGTTTTTGTTTAGCATTTGTCATTATTAAATCGTTTTCAGCAAATCAATATCAAACAGTAACTTCAGTATCCACCAAGGAAAGGCCACTTTTTTATTAGTCAAACGGGACGATCTGTTCGCAACGGGTTTAAGTCAAGCGCTCGATTAGCTCCCAGGTCACGTCGAAGGAAATCGCAGATGCAATCGAGACTCAAGAGTATGATCGAAGTTGCAAATTAGACGTTAAAGCGGGTTCTATCAAGTCAATGGTTGAAAAATGTTAAACAGCTCGGATATCTATTGACAAAACAGCCGATTTTGTTTTCGTGTTGCTATTTTTTTTTTTTTGGTTTTTGTTTCTTGGTTTTGAATGAAGTAAGCAAATAAGCTAGAACTACCAATTTGGCAACAATTTCTGAATGCTTTGTAAATAAAACAATTTTAAATGGCCAGTTGGTAAAATAAGAATAAAATATTGACAAAATTTGACATAATATTTGATCTGTTGGCAAATTATAGTTAATCTTTTTTCTGTAACTTAACATCCTATTAAATGGTTGTTTAATGACTGAATTTAATTTTATTATATTGTAATGAAATGTGTTTTTGTTTTATAACTAATTACCTAAATTTATTTTTGATTATTATTTGATATACATTTTAAGATTATTTATGACATCACAATTAATATATTTATTGAGATTTAAATTCATTGACATATGTAAAAAATATGTAATTGTTTTTGTACTAACATAGACATATAAGATTGTATACTAACAAGTGAGCCAAGGTGTCTTCAACACCCGCCCCCGCGCCATTAATGTCAGTTACTACAAGTGTCCTTGACCCCGTCGGTTCCGTCGAAGCCAGCAACGCGCTGCGCTCCCATCCCGGCTAAGGCTCAACTCCCTCCTCCCATCTTCCTCCACGAAAAAGCGCGATGGACCGCGACTATCGATGATTTCCGCGCGTTTATTAGGTTACTCTCGGTAAAACAAATAGCGTACCATACCTACGCCCTCCCGGAGCAG
The DNA here is from genome assembly GCA_923062675.1 of Marasmarcha lunaedactyla. Taxonomy (NCBI): domain Eukaryota; kingdom Metazoa; phylum Arthropoda; class Insecta; order Lepidoptera; family Pterophoridae; genus Marasmarcha; species Marasmarcha lunaedactyla. Next base: position 14,220,840 of record OV281339.1, on the reverse strand, counting down.
CGTAAGTTCCGCGCAGCATTACGAGGCGTCTCATTCCAGCTCACGAACGACGAAATCCTCGAGGACCTTAAGTCCCAGGGTTTCCCGGCTGAAGCAGTGCAACAAGATGCACTCGAACCGCGGTAGGCGTTTCCCACTCGCATTAATAATCCTAACTGACACTCCCAACTCGAGGGAGATTTTCAGAGAGGCTCGCACAATCTGCGGACATTCGAATATCTCCGTCGAGCGTCCCAACCCCCGCGGTCACCCTGGGCAGTGCCACGGTTGCCAGCTCTATGGCCACGCAGCGGCTAACTGTTCAGCTCCCCCCAGGTGCGTTAAGTGCCTGGATCCTCATATTACAAAGGAGTGCACCCGCACTCCCGACTCCACCAGTAGTTTGCTGTGTGGCCGGACTGGCTAGGGCCACACTACACGCTACTGACTGGGACTACAGGGGTTGTCTCCGTGGGCCTACGCGCTCTTCCGTTAAGAGGGTCGCGCCTCAACCGGCGCCGTCGCTCACTCCAGCCGACGCCTACTCCGGCTCTCTCCTAGAGACAGCGTCCGGCCGCTCCACCTTCCCTACCTACCTCCACCTATCCTAGCTCCCGTAGCTCCCGTAGGCTCAGTCGTCATTGGCTGAGGACAAGAAAACCGTGTTCGACGTTATCCAAAACGTCGATATTAGGGAAATCGCCGCACTCGCACGCAAACTGCGAGCCACCCTCAAGAGCGTCTCTTTGCGTTAGCCGAGCATCACTCGATACTTATTTCCTTATAAATTCTATATTTAGTATAAATTCTCTCAATAGTAAACATAATGTCTAGACCTGCAAATCCCGCGTCCGGTCGTATCAAACCCAAGGGCATATCCCTAGTTTCATTTAATGCTCGTAGTCTTAGTTCTTACCTTTCTAAACTCAAACTCTTCGTTCAGATCAATAAGCCAGACTTACTGCTTCTCCAAGAGACGTGGCTCACTCCTAACCGCTCCAGGGGATTCGCTATTTCCAAATACGCGCTCACTCGTAACGATAGGCCAAACGCCGACGGTCACGGCGGCATAGCTATTACTATAGAAGAGGTTTCCGTTGCTCTCCTCTCCCTACCCCTCCTCTCCTCAACATGGAGGCCACTGTGTGTAGATTGGCTATGACTGGTCATCCAAACCTCATCATAGCTTCTATCTACATACCAGTGGCACCAGACCTATCCGCAGCGACTTTGAGGCCATTCTTACCCTAGGCCGTTCAGTCATTATGTTCGGAGACTTTAACTCTAAACATACTGACTGGACGTGCCTATCGACCAACACCAGCGGTATCGCTCTCCTCGACATCACTGAGCAACTCGCCTTAGACGTCATCTCTCCCGTCACTCCCACTCATTATCCCGAAAACCCGAACCATTCTCCCAACATCCTCGATTTTGCAATAGTAAAGCATATCAACCTTGATCTCAGGTCTATCGAACCGCTCGATGACCTAGGCTCTGATCACCGCCCCGTTTCCCTCGTGCTAGGATCGCCCAACGTGAACGACACCTCACCTAAGACCTTTACCTACTCGAAAGGCTTTAAAATACGTAAGTTTCAGCCTTAGAGGCCCCGAACTCTCCGCTCGCGATCTCGCCCGACTCTAGATAGCCCGGACAAAAGAGACTCATTAGTCGATTCCCTCTTTGTTGCTATCAACTCAGCCATCAGAGGTAACGAAAAGATCGTTAAGCAAATCAATCCCACGCTTCCCTTAGCCGTCCGCAATTTCATTAAAGCTAAGAACGCGGCTCTCCGGAGAGCTTAACTCCATCCCACGCCTGCCTATAATCAGGTGCGAATCAGCTGCAACGTAAAGTTAGGTCTTGCCTCGGGGAACTCGGAGACGCTCAGATCAACAGTCATATGGATCAAGCGTATTATAAAATGGCCCGAGCCTTACCCGTAGACGCCGCTTTCCACGTTCCTCCTCTCATTCCTCCCGACGGCACTACCACCTTCGAAAATGAAGATAAATCCGAATGGACTCTCTCCCCATCACCGACCCCGACACAGTCTCTAACGATGAAATCTCGCTTCTCATTAAAAGCCAAAAGTCCAAGAAGGCTCCGGGTGGAATTTCCAACCACGCACTTAAGCACCTGCCTCAACAGGTGCTTACCTTATTAGCTATCATTTTCAATGCCTGCTTCGACCTTAGCTACTTTCCAAAAGCTTGGAAAGAAGCGACAGTCATAGTCATTCCCAAGGCGGATAAACCTTTGAATATCCCGGCTAATCACAGACCCGTCAGCCTCCTCAAGGCCATGTTTAAACTTCTCGAGAGAGTCATAGTCTCTCGAATGCGGAACTGGATGAAATGGATGGCGATCCTTTCATTATTCCCCATCAGTTCGGCTTTCGCGCTAAGCACTCCTGCCCCCAGCAAGTCCATCGAAACGTGGAGTACATACTCGAAAGCGGCGGCGTTTCCGCGGCTTTTTATAACCGTAGCAGTTTTCTTTGACGTAGCCAAGGCTTTCGATAAAGTCTGGCATAGCGGTCTCGTCTATAAACTCTACAAAATAGGCTTACCGGATCGCCTAGTTAGGATAATCGCGTCGTTTCCCAAAGACCTCACTTTCGTTTCAAACATGAAGTCGCGCTTTACGCGCCTCGTCCCATAAAGGCTGGAGTCCCTCAAGGCTCAGTCCTCGCGCCTATGTCGTACACTAACAATATTCCCGTCCTACCGAAAGGCGTCGAACTCGCCCTCTTTGCCGACGACACCGCCCTTTACGCCAAAGACCTCAGTGTCCCGGGTCTCGTCACCAGACTCCAAAAGGCCGTAAACGCCCTCGGTGCATGGTTTCGAAAATGGCGCATCGATGTGAACCCAGACAAGAGTTCTGCGGATTACTTCGACTGTAATCACCGTCGTATCACCGATTATAATCTCCACATTCAAATTTTAGGCATTCCAAACCCCTGGAAGCGCAGTACCAAATACCTTGGCGTCACCTTAGACCAGACGCTTTCTTTCAAACCACACGTCGATAGAGTAACGATACTCGCCCGTTTTTACTTAGGCCGCCTATATAGTATGTTAGGTAGAAAAAGTAATATGTCTTTCTGAAATAAACGTATGCTTTATAAGACCTGCGTTAGACCCGTAATGACATATGCCTCGCCAATCTTTGCCCACGCCAAACCCTCCGTCCTGCACGAACTGCAGGTAGTTCAAAATCTCTTCTGCCGCAGGGCCACAAACGCACCTTGGTACGTGCGTAATGCGGACCTGCACAGAGATCTTGAACTACCTACAGTGCAACAGCACCTCAAAACACTCTCGGAACACTCGTATGCTACCTGTCTTAGATTCGAAGTTCAAAGTCGCTAGACCGAGAAACGCACACACGAACGTAGCGACGCAGCTAACGCTAGACCTCGAAGCCCTTCTGGCCGCAAATTCTAATTCTAATTTAAATTCGAATTAATTCAACTTTACATTTTCATTTTGAGCACCTTCAGCGCTATGAATTCACTTTCAGTGCTAAGTAATTCCCAGTGGTTGACCCCTTCTGAGCCCCGCTAGCGCGGCTTCTTTCTCCGATTGATCGTTGTGTGGCAAAAAAATTGCACGAGTCATTCAGGGGGTTTTTTTGTGAGTAGAGGCTCTGGTAGGCTCGAAGTGACAAGTCCCACATAAATCCGATCGCGCGCGCGGGGTATGCCTAAGAGCATTTTTTAGTTCCACCTGCCCTCTCCGTGGAGGGGAACAAAAAAAAGAAAGTGGGCCAAGTTGCTACAATATAGAAATTTATTATTGTTATTATTATTATTATTAATCGTTATTAAATTTGTTTTTAAGGCATTCAGGCTGCATAATATAATTGAATGTCCTTAAATATAGATTTATTGTACGATTATAGGATCGTCTACCACACCTTTTAGATCAATGGCTTCCGTCTTTTATTTTTATAACGTGACTAAATCATTTCTGCGGTCATCGATTACGTTAAATTTACTTGTTATATAACAGGAGAAAGGTTTATCGTGATTTTTTTTATTTGCGTGAATAATAATAAGTTCATAAGCTTATCATGTTGTCCCAAGATAAATGTCGTGAAACCACTTCTAAGGCCTTATGGGGTGCCCAGAGGCAGCTGGATCAGATTAGACACTAGATAAATACGAGTAATTGTAGGCTTATCATAAGGTTTAATAAAAAAAAATTGTTTTCCGAAATGACATTTATGTGAATTTATAACATTTCAATGTTATTGTTTTGTTTTTTTTCCAAATTTATTTTCTATCATATTTTTACTTGCGAAGTTCCGTACTAAATGAAAGTATGTATTTAGTACTTAAAGAGTTTATAGAGTACAAACAATCATTTTCAAGAAAGTAGTATAGATAATTTTGTTTAATTAAGAGTTGTACTACAAAACAAACTTTCTCTTTAAACAACAGCGCATCACTCCAGCTCCGAACATCAATCTTCCTGATCTCCCAGAATGCGTGACAAAAGTGGAAGTGAGCACCGACACCGGCGGCGACGCGGCTACACCCCTTTCTGCGCAGCACCAACTGCAGCTGTTGCGCGAGCGGCTCGAACAACAGGCGCAGCAAACTCGCGCCGCTGTCGCTCAACTCCTGCTAATGAGAGACCAACTAGCAGCTGAACAAGCAGCCCGCTGTGAAGCTCAGGTTGGCTGTCTTCTTTATATCAAGACTGTATACCAATTCTACAGTGAAATACTACGCTATGTCAAAGAGGATATAGGGCTTTCACAAAACACTTTCATTTTAGGAACTTGGAAGCACCAACACAGTTTCTAGAATAAAGTTATACCAGCCTTCAATTGATACGAGAATAATATCTGTTAATATAACAAGGTCCCTACATATTAAATTGGCGTTTTGTCGTACTGGCCACTTTGATCTGTATTATCTCCTCTTTGGTTAAGAATTCCAATTAATTAATTTATTCATTTATTTTATCATTTTTGTAACTACAATATAAAATACATAATAAAACTTATAGATATTGTACAAAGGTACAGCTTATTTCTAACAGAAATCTCTTCCAGCAGACCTGAGACTGGAGAGTGTGTAAAAAGAGCAAATTTAGTGTACTAGTTGTAGTACTAAATAAATATACACATGTAAAACAAAAACAATAAATACATCCAATAAGAAATAAATCCATATAAAATACAATAAACATACAAACATACATAAATATATAAATTCCTTCATAAATATAAATCAATAACTTGTAAATAAACCAGTGAAATAGTTACAGAAACTTAAATATTCGACAAGTAATGTTCTCATACACGAGTAGAAAGAAAGAAACGATTCTTGAATGAGGATAGAGTTTTAGATTCCCCAATTTCGTAAGGTAATGATTTCCACAAAGGTACCGCATGTATTGTGAAGGAGTAGGAAAAAAAGGCTGTTTTATGCAATGACATATTACGTGACATATTACAAGTCATATCCAAACATTACCGCACAAAAAAGGGGCGTCAACGTAACTATAGATACCTACCCGATATATAGAGTAATATAATTTGTGGGAGAAGGAAAGAATAATACGGTTCACTCGTGTAAGAAAGAGATACCTATGTACTTCCCTCTAATATGGGTGAGGAGGGCGATGGCTGGATCCCACGTTAACTCGTGAACGGGTTCCGTTTGAGGGTGTTTGTCGTTTGGATACTTGGGGGGAGGGAGACTTGCCGAGCTAACAGATAAGAATAATTTTGTATAGACATAAAGAATAATAATAATAATAGACATTTATTTCCAGAAATTATACATCCATATCAATATAAAATAATTAGAATCAGAATCGGTCACTTTACAGAAATAAAAATTAAACATAAAATTATCAACAAGAATGTCAGCAAACAATTAAAACAAACAACAATTAATGTCAATAAGACAATAAACAAAGTCATTATAATCAATCAAAATACTTGCCAGTTCTTCTTCACGAAGGTTTTTTCGAACTGGTGGTAGAATCATGTTTTATTTGATTTCACTTCGTGATGTTGCTTCGCACTAATTGGTCGCGAGACGTAGTACGTAAATTGTCGAAACTCTATAGCGTTGTCTCTTTTACTCCTACTCTTTTAAATCATATTTCATCTCGCTCTTCGAGTTTGTTGAAACGAATAGCCATGTCAATTTTAAAACGTAATTTTAAATAGCAAAATAAAATAATAAATAAGATAATTACAAAAAAATAGTACTTACGCATGAAAAGAAACGTTTACTCTATCTTTAAAAGTAACAGTGCAATCAGTTCACTGTCTAAACACACAAAAAGGCATTGTTGGTACGGTATTAAAAACGCAGAATAGGGAATAAGTTTTGTTTGATGTTTAGCCGTGACACTGGGTTGCACAAGACCGAGTCAAATAGCCGGCAAATGCCTTGCGTTTGCGTTGCCATTTTTGAGAGCGGATAACCTGTCTATATGTAATATGTCATTGGTTTTATGTAATTTTATGCTTCTTTTTGGTTTGCATTTGTGTTTCGAAAACCGTAATTCATTTGATTTTTCCCCTCCTGGTATTTTCTTTGCATCAGTTAGTTTACAAAATGGAAAACTTGAAATATCGCGTTATTTACTAGAACGAGTTACACCGTGGCACCAGTGCTGCAGAAACGTCTCGAAGTATTAATGCTTGTATGGTGGCGGTAATGCAAAAGAAAACACAGGACGTTCTTGGTTCCAACGTGTTCGTTCTGGAAATTTCGATCTACAGAACAAGCCCCATGGACGACCGGAGACCAAAGTTGATAATGAAGAATTGAAGGCTATTGTGGAAGCGGATCCATTGCAAGCGATGTTCGAGTTAGCTGTAGGCTGCGGTGTTAGTGACAAAACTGTTTTAATCCACTTGAAGCAAATAGGGAAGGAGTAAAAGCTTGAGGGGTGGGTACCTCATGAATTGAGTGCAGCAAACCGACAAACGCGCGTCGACTGCAGCATTACATTACAGAACTGGCACAATAATGGAACTATTTGAAATCGAATCATTACCTGTGATGAAAAGTGGTTCCTGTACGACAATCGGAAAAGCTCATCGCAATTGTTGAACCCTAGCGAACCAGCCAAATCCTGCCCCAAGCGAAAATAGACTCACAAAAAGTTTCTTGTGAGCGTTTGGTGCACTAGTGCCGGTGTCGTTCACTATAGTATTCATAAATCTGGCAAGACTATTGAGGCAGATGCCTTTTGTCTGCAACTGCAAACCATGGTGGAAAAGCTAGCTGCTAAACAACCGAGGCTGGTCAATCACTCTAGGCCTCTGCTGCTTTGCTGCTTTAGAACAACGCTAGACCACACACTGCACAACAGACTGCTACCAAATTAGAGGAGTTTCAATTGGTATGTCTAAGACATTCACCGCATTCCCCGGATGTTGTTCCAACAGATCACCATTTTTTTAGAAATTTGGATAACTTCTTGCAAGAGAAAAAGTTCAACACCGATGGGGCAGTCCAAAGCGCCTTCAAAGATTTAGTAAAGAGATCGATGAGCTATCTATGAGGTGGCAAAAATCCGTAGATAGCTATTGAACATTCTTTAATTAAATAAATATATTATATTTAAAAAAAATTGACTTTCAAAACGCCAATTTCATATGTAATTTCCATATAAAGAGTTTTCTACAAGAACTTTGTTTTTCAATGTGGTCACACCGGAATCACCGGACAGTTTTGACATTTAGTTTCGGACATATCCTTAGTAGAAGCTTGGGTGATTATTACAATGAATTCAGTTTTACTCGAAAATCACATTTAAATATTAAAAATTCACTATGAAAATGATGGATCTGTTTAAGTTACATTTCCTAAAATTCGGCATATTTTCGGTCAGCATAAACCTTACATCATTTTCATAAACCTAAAGGCTAATAAACCAGTTTGTCCTCGACATATGCACACATTAGTACATTTTTTTCCAAAATATTTTAAGAAAAACTGGTTTTTCGATTATATAAGATATAATAATGTTAAAGGTTGTTTAACGTGTAGGAACCTGTTGATTAGTCTAAGAAGTAAGCAATTTAGATGAAAGTAATTTAACAGGAGGCAACTGTGTAATCCGTTTTATAGGATATATCAGTTTGCAAAATGTAATAATGTAATCGCAGAGTTGTTAATACCCAAAAACGATTTTATTATAGTAGTTACAATAAAAAGTATGACAATAAACTGAGATTGGATATAAACCATTTACATACACGCAATTTAGTACGTACAATATTAAAAAAAAAATTTTTACATTCCAGGCCCGCACCCACCAACTTCTAGTTCACAACAAAGAGCTCTTGGAACACATCGCGGCGCTAGTAGCGCACCTACAGGAGCGCGAGCTTGGCTCATCTCGACCAATCAACGCGCAGCAACTTACTCTCCTGCCACAGGTATCGTAAACACATAGATTTACTTCTATCGTATACTCAATTTTGCTTATTGTTAAAAAGAGTTTTGATTGCAGTAAATGTTAAACGTGAAAGATTATAAAAGAGTAGAATCGTTAAGTGTGTCTAGATCATTTTTTTGCAATGAAAAAAGTATGTGTCGCTTAGTGCATGAAAATGCATGTAAAAGCATATTATTTTGGCAGCTGTTAACACTGCAAGGTTTCAAATTTTGCGCGATCTTTAAAATTGTGGAAATATTGATCTGGAAACTATATCCCAAGTTTAAAAGGTGGGCTTTTTGTTCTATTCTCTGATCTTGCACGTTAGTTAGTTAAACGTTAGTTACATAAAGCTGCATTTGCTTCTTACAATACACAAGCTGTATAAGAGTCGTAGAAAGAACATGTACATACATTTTTATATGCCGGTATCCCTAAGGACATACACAGTGTGTCCCTTGATAAATAACTACCCCAAAATAGGGCGAAAAAAGATTAAAGATTATCGACAAAACGCACTTTAATTGACTTAAAAAAAAATAATTTTTTGTAAAAAAAAATTTAGTTTTATATTTATTTAAAATATATGACATTGCTATCGAATTTTTTATTTCACCCACTTCTATGAAAAAAAATTAATGCTTTTATACATAAAGTATATAGTCCTGAATAAAATGTAAAAACTTTAATAATTAAATTAAAACTTGAATGATTTAAAGTTATATATTTCTTTCGTCCATAATTTTTGATCTTATATCACCCCTACTCGGGATTGCACTTTATCAAGGGGTAGAGTGTTTAATACACATCTTTTGCTTTTGAAAAGTCATTGCCTGCAAAACTTTCCGTAGTAATTGCCTGCAAAAACTCTCTGATGTATCTGCGTGTTGTTTTAACAATCGGTTGAGTTTCATGTTTTAGTCAAAATGTATTCCATAACGTAATATTTCATGTATACTAAGGAACTTAATACGAGTATAGACCGAAAATTAACCGACATTGTAATCTGACTTACGAAGCAACAAGTCAATTTATTAAATACTTTCTTTAACATGCTACACAACTAACTTTGGCACTTTATGGATATTTACATTAAGTAATCAAGTTCATCAAGTTTGCCTGTGTGTTAATTTTCGGTGTTATAGCACCTCAAATTTGTTATTTTTCCAATAGTCTTGTGATCTGTTGACACTAAAATATTTAAAACCTCATTACAACCAGCTTTTTGCATGTTTTTACTGCTTATCCAATGATTGTATTTAGTGGTAAATCTTTGATTAATTAATCTCTAGCTCATACTTCTAACATCCTTATTAAAGACGTTTACTCGAGATTTCCTTCGCTCAATGCCAACTAAGGCACTTGGACGAAATTTCTTAGTGGATAACTCAACCTTTCCGAGGTTGGTTAGAATGTGGTAATTTTTTTATTATAAGATTTGCTGTATACTATATTATTTTAGTCCGTCTATGGTCAGGTTTATAGGTGCAATAAACTGTCAGTTTTGCTAAAGAGAAAACTATCTAGTGCTAAAATACGTTAAGGAAATTCAATATTAATATGTCAACAAGGCCTGCAAAAATCTTTGGCATTTGAAGAATTTGACAAGCACCAAGGGAAACTTAATAAAAAACGTCATGAGGAACCTCGACTTGACGTTTGGTTCCTAAACTCCAATGAGAAAAGTGCTCTCAAGGCGAGAACCAGATTGTCAACTGCAAATACCAAACATTCTCAAATGAGGTTGAGACAAGTGAAGGAAACTTCGAGTAAACGTCTAAAGTTACGGGAGTAGGGGTCGAAACAAAAACGCCTAAGAATGACTTGTAAAATACAGTACGAAGAGTTAGTGGCCTTCTTACCGCGTTTAAGAAGTCACTTCATGAACGGCTGAGATTATATTATTAACCGAAATAAAAATTGGTTTCTGAAATGTATGAATTGGACTTGACACGAAACTTATTAACCATTAAGTATGTGTTTTATTATAAGATGTGTGTTTATCTAACTACTTTATGGTATTGTAAATTTTATATTACTCAAAACTATGTAAACTTACTTTTGAAGTATCTATAAGAAAAAAAAATCTAGTATATTACCTACAAATCAGGTATTTTTATCCTATATTTTTGCGTGCTTACTCGCGCTTTCAATAAACTACAAACTAACAAACATCATTACCTTGCTGAATGGAAATTTCAATTACATGTTTTGTGTAACTTTTCAAGGAATTCATCGCATTTATATTATAAAAAAATACGTGTATGTAAGGATAAATTTAAATTAAAATCAATACAATTGCAATCATTGATGCAAAAGCCTATTTATATTTCTTTGAACTTGCAACGTAATCAGGGTATGTCATTTCACCTTCGTATCTCATAACACCATTGACGTAAAAACAAATGGACTGTAATATATTATTGTATAATATAATATGGACGTAAAAATTGTCCCAAATTAAACCCACACATTTACAAAATTATGAATAAATTTAATCACTTAAAATTTTTATCGTGTATCATTCATTGCATTGCAGTTTATTATTGCTTGCCACAATTTTTAATCTTACGTAACTGCAACTAGTAAGTTTACAATATAATCCTTGTACAGTTCGACTACTTCGAGCGTTCAAATTTTGTCACTTTACACCAAGAAATATGTAATTTTCGGGTGTTCACTCAAATCAAGGCTGGTATGATACTCACAGTATTTTCCGATTTTCAGTTCATTTTCAATTTTTGCCCGGGAGATTTTGAAAGCACACCCGAAGTCAATGTTCATATAAGATACTCTTCGTCAGTTTCTAAGAAAATCTAAATTTGTATGCATTTTGAATATAACCATTTAACAGAACCGGCGTGAATATACAGTACAGCATGTTTGTATGTGGCAACTCACAATCGAGGCATTTAGTGTGCTTTTAATGTTTATTAGAGCTGTAGTTCATTAATGTTCATCGATGGAACTCCTTTATATTTTATTTAAAAATAATAGAATAAAATTTTTATTCCACTGCCGCTAGAAGAAAGCTAAGGAAGGAGTAATTACTGAGACCACTACAGCCCAGGTTCATGCAACTTGCAACGAAAATCAACCAAACATGCCAACTGAACAGTTGATAAACTTAATCAGTCCAACTAAGAAAGTCAACCAAAACGTTGAAAACAATAACGTGAGATTGTCACCGTACTGCACCACGCCAACTTCTACAGAACCCACTGTAAACGGAGCTTCTCCGCCTCCAATGTTCTCCACTATGACCAACGAACAGATTCAAGAATACTTGATATGGAAGTTCCAACATATGGGCTTCCCAAAAGTGAAAGAAACTCAAAACAATAATCAACAATTTTTCCAAAACAGCAACGCATTCCCAAATATTCCACCACTGTCCAACCATTACAGTAGTACTGACTTGTCAAATATACTGCAGATGTCAATAGCTGAATCTAACCGATATTGTTCAACTGGACAAACAAGCGATTTGGCTCAGGCAATGAGCGTGGGACAATCTGAGTCCTCTCTCTACAGCACTAGTCAACCATCAACTTCTAAAGATTCGTCACCTAGCTCTGATGAAAGTGAAATCTTGCCATTTATAATGCCTCTATCGCATAATGGCATGTTGACAGCAACTGGAGAAGACGGTCGGATAAGGCTCATAGTGCCGGTCAGCCCCTCGCCTAGCCACACTGCAGTTCCTGTGCGAGAACAAGGTGGTTTTAATGAGGCTTCTGGGTCGAGCTTGAATGTCCCAATGGACAGCGGCTTGGCCCCACCGGCGCCCATCACGCGCGCCACCAGCGAGAAGGTCCCCAACCGTAGCGAGATGATGACAGCTCTGCGCGCTCAGTGGACCCGACACACCACCAAGTGAACCCACTCATTCGTACGATGTACTGCAACAAAGAATTATAACGTAGTATAAATGTTACATGTGATCATTATATCTCATCAAAACATTATACTCTGGGAGTACTATACATTAGAACTGGGAGTTAGGAAATGTGTACATTCGTAGTTAGGAGGAAGTGTTCCAATGTTTGGGAAAAATTCCCCAATTTGTAAATACGAAGGTGCCAATGTCTCTGCCAAATTTTACATCTAGTTAGGTTAGATAAATTTTAAATCCTATATATTAAATTAATAATTATTATTGGACACTACATATCAGACCTGATTTTGAGTATCTATTCACATTTGGCATATCATTTAGTCATATCTTTACCTAAGTACATGTCGATAATAACTTTTAGTTTTAGTTTGTTTTTCAATTTTCTTCAAAAGATATTGAATGTAAACATTTTTAATGAGCTGTATAAGATTTAAACAAGTTGATTTGTAATAATCTTTTATAATATAGCCAAAATATAAATTTAAATCGATTTGTTACATTAATAACAAGTTTTAGTAGTTTACAATGTAAGTTAGACCTTCTTACGATGTCTTTTTTCATTAAATTACCATAATATAGAGGAAAATAATATTAAATGATCATTTCCCAGCAAAATATTTTTGGTAAACTTTTTTATCAATTCATTTTATTAGATTTTATGCTTCAAAATAATTTCTATGTATAACAGAACTATGGGAAACAGAATTATTTTCTGGCTAAATAATAATCATAATATATACAATTTTAAATGTAAGCTAACTCATCAATATGAGCTTTGTAGTCTTAAAATCGAAATGTACTTCAGAGTCCTATCCAAAAGAAAAACTTATTAATGTTATTAGTAGTGTTACTCTCAAGTGATACACGGCTAAGGTTCATTTATAAAGTAATAACGATATCTATACTCATGGTGCCAAACGTATTGAAGTGTTCTTTGGTTTTCCCGAATTACGAATTTGTAGCTAATAAAATGTCAATGTTTTTTTAGGAATGACTTTTACATATTTTCAAGAGTTTTCTAAATTTGAGACAGTACTTTTACTGAAAAAGGTAATCAGCAAACTTTATTTGAATATTGGCCTATTACTTTTTTAATTCTGTAACTAATTTAAACTTTATATACGATTCAGTAATATTTCAATCGCATAATAGCTAATGAAATAAGTTTTATGGAAATATTGATCTCAGTGTCTAGTGCGATAAGATCCATAATTGTGTAACCCGTCAGCTTTAATAAACCTTCTAATAGGTCTTATAAATAAGATAAGAGTTTCTGAGTTAAATGTTTTTTTCTGTTAGAAACAATACAGTGGTTATGAAATAAATGTAATAGCGATGTTATGTTTTGTGTTTATTATGAGATTTTTACCAACCAAATTCCTTAATACAATTTCCGACTATAAAAACTTTTTAGTTGACTTAAAGTTATGAGCAAATTAATTATCTCTAGATTATAAACGCAATATAATAAACTTATTTTCAAGGTTTCTAAGACACAAAATATGGTAAAATAATTGTAACTTTGTTGCTATCGTACAAACCTGAATGAGATATGGCGTTTATTTTAAACTAGGTAGATCCTCAATGTAGTATTCTGTATTTCAGTGTAGTAATATGGCACAACATACTTAGTAATCTTTCTCAGCAAAGAAGAATTAATTATATGCAGATAATATAATGAAAAGATAAACACGGAGTCTCGTAAAAGTGAGTCCATGTACCTAAGAAAGTGCTAAAACAAAGCTAACGAGGTTTCACTGCTTAGTAAATTTGGGCGAGGTAATCCCCTAGAGAAATCCCGTAGATTAGTAGTTATAAGCAACAACCTCTTTGCGCTCATAAATATGCTGGTTATATACCAGTAATAAGTAGTAATAAATTTTGGTGTTCATTAAATATAGACAGATATACAGGTGTTCAAGAAAGTATTTTACAAAAAAATATTCCAGATTGAGTAAGTCTCTGTACGTGTAAAATAGTAATACTAGCTGGCAGAAGGCCAAAACCAATTAGAATCAAATTATAATTTCTTGCTTTTCTTTTAGTAAGACTTAACTTGATTAGCTGAAGATTAGAAAAAGGATTTTTTCTTCGAATTTAGTTTCAAGTCAAGCCATTTGCAATGTTTCTTTTCTATGCTTGATAAAAATAATATTATACTTAAATCGTGTTTGTATGATAATATTTATTTCTATTTAAACTCGATATTAATTGCATTATTTAATTTTTTGGAAATGTAGAAGAAAACTCTACAATTAAATCTTATTAAAATTGTACTAAAAGTTTTCTTATGTTAAATTATGAATTTAGTACCTTATTATCATGAAATAGTAAATTATCAAATGTAGTTAATAAATTGGCATTCTAAAGTGTTTGATTTTATTGAAAAGGGCTAAAGGGATAATAAAATAGTCTTATATAAATGAGCACTCAAGTAAAATATATTATGAGTGAAGTTTTTTATGGATTAGTGTATATATGTTTATAATAAATATATTTTACATATGTATAAATTGATCCATAACAAACAAATATATAATTTATTTATATATATATACGTAGAGACACACAATCAATACTTAGAAAAAATACTATGAGTGTGGTGGTGGACGCTACATAATTGCCAAAATATATATATTTTCACGTAAGTAAACTAATTGGGTCTATTTAGCTTACTAACAATACATTTCTACACAAAATAAGTAATTATGAAATTGGTACGTATTCATCGGGAGAATGCCGCAACTAATATTTTTTTTTATATAAACAAGGTGTATTTCAATAGTACAGTGCCTAAATGCTTACATACTATAGAGTACCAATTTCACGAATTATTTTTTATAATTACGTACATTAACATGGGTACAAAATTAAACCATTATTACTTTTTTACACATCTCTTATAAAATCACCTTCAATATTTCAGTTATCTTCAGCAGCAAAGATCAACCGTTGGTTTTCATTATTGCCTGGTAACACGCCTGCCTTGTCACGTCCCGAGAGTGGGTTCATCTCCGGAGTTGACGACGGAAACGAGATCGCAAACCTAGCTGAAGCCACCAAGTACATCCTTCAAGTCAGCACCAAAAAGAAGAAACGCCTCCTACCCCTCCGCTTCACTAGACGGAAAACCATAGCCAATAAGCATACTTTACCACAGTAACCTAACTGGCTAAAAAACAGCAAGTTTTTAATATCAGTATATACAACACTTAATCACAATATTATTTTGGTGCAATTTAAAGTTAGTTTGTTATGTTTACATAAAATATTGCCTTAGATGGTGCTTATCAAAGACACGAGGGACATTAGCTTCAAAGTATTAAGCTGCCACTTAAGTTGCCCCAACCATCAATTATTCCAATTGTATAATTATTCCAAGCGTATAGCAAAGTATTAGTTTATAGTTAATTTACATTCAATCGATGGTTATTTTAGTATTTACATTGTATTTTAATTTTTCAATCTATTTACAACGAATAGAATGAGGCCTGGCGGTATGTGCTTATCGATAAATCTTATTTAAGATGTACCTATAATAACACCCGACGCAAGCAAAAATTGGAGACAATTTTTATTTTTGAGTGACCCGTCTGTAGGTTGGTTGTTAGGTTTGGACCTATAAATATTCTAGCTATTTTTGAAACCAGGATTTCTCAGGCGTTGAAAAAAACCATTACAACTTATTTCTCGATACTCTCGGTATCGTGCATTTTATAATAAGGATTCATATGACATAGGAGCCAATTCAAGTATGAAGCAAAAAAAAAGTATTGACTGTTTCTTTTTAATCTGCAAATATGTATAATGTATATTTATCGTAAACAATTACTGTATTCGTAGTTGTTATTGAGCTTTTGATTGTGATCGAATAGACATAGGAATATAAATAAGGATTAAGGCATTTTTGTATTTAATTATTTGAAAATGTTTTTATCAAGAGTTCAAAATTAAACATCACAATTGGTAGATAAAATACTGTTTTTTATAATCGGCATTTAAATCCGATTGTTATTATAATTATACTGTCGCACAAAGAATTTTTTTTTTATTGATTTAATGTGGATAACTGCAGTTATTTTATGCTCTTATACCATTATATTTAAACGAGTTAGAATATTTTCACGTTCTGTCTTACTTCTAATCTACCTGAGAAAAGGCCTAAGCATGTTGTGTTTTTGAAAAACATATTACACAACAATAGAAATGAAGACTTAAAAACAATAGATAAGGAACAGTTTGTATTTTCTTTAATTTTACATTATACTTGAAAGGGTTCAATAATTCTTACGAAATAGTTACGACGAAAATATTAAAAGTGCCCAGCTATCCAGGCTGCCAACCCAGTACCGATATTCTACGGGGATCCTTTTCCCGTTTTTTGAGACCGATAAACGTTTTATGATATGATAAGCTAAACTTGAAACTAATGTGAAACTTTTTTTGAACTAGCTAAATGCGATATCATCACTTAAGAAACAATTTTGATAAACACCACGAGAGAGCTTACGCTTCACTTGACTTTAGTAACATCCTTCATTGTGGTGTTTTTTTCATTATTTTCAAATGTTATTGTATATGTTATGTTACACAATGTTTCCACTTTTAACAATTACTAAATTATGCATTTTGGAGCAATCAAAAACGATAAGTTAACCAATCAATTAATTTGTTTTGCAAATGTCTAAGTTTCTGTATTGTAACTATTTTATGAAGGATTTTTGCTTTTTGTCTCCACTGAATTATTTTGGTTTTTATATTACATTTTGCGACAACTTACAATATTTTATAGCTGGTAAGCACTATTTTATTAGCTTTGTTAAGGTTTGTTAAATTGTCATTTATCCATTCAAGGTTCATTCTCGATCCCATTATAAGAAAACGAAAGTGTTTTTCAATATTTTATCATACCTAGTAATTATAAGTCCGGTTGAAATATGTTTCTAATTAGTTTTCCTTATAATATTTTGTTTTAATGAATGCATTCGTCTGCAAAGTAATGGACGAAAATTTATGCTAATACAATTAAGCAAAAGGCTAGAAGTATAAAAAAGAGGTAAGACTAATAAAAATTAATTAGTCTGGTAGTTTAAGACTGAATTGATAGACTGAATGCTTACACTGGTTGCTAGAACGTAGAAAATTGATGAAGAACTGATGAATGATCATTTTTATAATCGGAAAAGAAATGTGATTTTAAAATTAATGTCACAAGTATTTGCCTAAAATTATTCCGTAGAAGTAGATACGTAGATCATTACTTCAACAGTCCCATAAAATACAAAGACAAAACTTTAAAAAGATCTAATTTTAATTAGTGTACAATTTTGTTTAAATTACCTGTATTCCATTTCATTATTCATGTCTTTACAAGGTTTAAGCACTCGTATGTATATAAACTATGTTTGCTCTACATTTACTGTAATTTAAATCACATTAAATACCAAAACAACATCACTTATAAGATAATACTAATCAGGCACGTATCCAATTTTCTTTTATTGGAACGAAAATAAAATAAATCCCTTTAATAATTGAAGTTACTGTACATTCATGTTGCTTACCAGGATACGTTAGGTTATCTTTACACGAAAAAGAAAGATATTTTACCAATAATAAACTTAGAAATAAACTTAATGTATAGCTAAACTAATATTGCTAAATAAGATCTTGGGATGATAATATGATAGTTGTTTTAACCAGAAATATGTTCAAGCCTTGTAATAAACTTGAAACAATTTAATTTAGTAAAAATAGGATTTGTAATAACAAAAAAGTATTTGATATCAACGCATTTGTAGGTTAAAAAGGTATTCTAGTTTAAGTCTAGATTTAAGTTACTACCTATAGAAAATTTTTGACATACAGCCACCAAATACGCACAATAAGAGCTATGGGTGTGGTAATCACACGAGTGACAGGGAAGTGTAATCCTAAATTAATAACATTAGTACGTGCCATAACTTAAGTACTCGAAAATAAATCTCATTAGCAAGTATAACTAAAAAAGTAACATACTTCTATTATAACAGCACTTTATTATATTTAATTAGGAATTGAAATATAATGGCCCACTACTTACGTGAATCAATCAAGATAAAACAGTTGCTTTAAGTGAGGTTTCCAGGTACCATCTTACATGGTTTTAAGAACCCATCACATTTGAAAATGTTGTTGGCTAGTAGTAAAGTGATTAAGTAGATAATTACAAACCAATAAGTAGATGACAGATATCAAGAATATATATTTTACTACTTCAATAAATTGAATGGGTGTAGTCTTAAGAATTGTTTTTAATTTTATATTTCAAATTAAACATATGGGCAGTGAATAGTTACATTAACTTTATGCTGTAGAGATTAGACATTCTTACCAGGCGTCATGTTAGAGGGAAGTCGTATCTGCTAAAAACATTCCTCGGTCCATAAGCACATCAATTCAACTTATTGAACAAATACTTATTTCGATACCTTTTAGGCTTAATTTGTTAATCTTATCTCAAGTAAAGTTCAAATCAAAAATTCATTTTATTTATTATTATAAAACAAACTTTCTCTTGATGTTTTGTTCGCGTTCACTCAGTATTCAATGAAACAGTTTCAAAATTACTGATTCCTAAACAAATAACTTGTAACGCAATTAAAACATTGTCTTTATTTATTTCCCATATCCCCTTTTTAAGTAGTTAATTTTTTACTTACCTTATCTGCTGAAAAAGGCAAGCCGTGAAGCAAAAAGTAATATTTAATAGAAAACTCTATATTTCTGGCTGACACCTATAGAGCATGCTTAGACAAATCTCAGACTTATCTCGGCCCAAGGGTCAAACAAAAAGCGACTTTGTGTTCTACTAAATGGTGGTTGCATCTCAGTACAAAATGATGATGATTTAGATATTACTGCTGTCGCTTGTTTTTAAAATATATTTACTATGTAGTATACAATAAGGCCGCTTTTTATTTCAACCTTTAGCTGAGTAAACTCTAATTTCATTCTTAGTCCACATAAGTGACAGGATACCAGATCTGTTATTTGACCGATGTGAGTTGACGCGAACAGTTACTTACAATCACAGATAAACAAAAAAACCCGGTGTTAGGAACGGCATTGGTCCGGGCTTAAACTACTCCTCGGATGCGAAAAATGTCATTTTAAAACGATCTTATTTTCATTGTAACAAAAACGATATCCGATATATCAAACCGATCAGTCGGATAACTATGGCGAAGTGAATTGCTCCTTTTCATTGTGACGGTTTTACCCTTAGATCACTTGTCACGTTACTTGGAAAGTCACGGTGCTGTAGTAACATATTGTAACTATGAACAAATCATGTCCACATGGGATGCAAAGCTGTTTAAGTTTATCCTTCAATTTAGGTAATTATGTGATTGTTTATTGTATCTCATATATTCATTATTTTTGTAAGCTTATTGTTATTTTTTAATAAATTTATCTAAAATTGAATTCGCCAAAATCAAAATTATATAAGGAAACCGCCCGACCAAAAAAAGAAAAAAAGCCTCAATCGTCTCTTTTATCGAAACACTTTATACCTATAGATATACAAGAAATTAGAATGATACGTTTTTCTCAAATAATTTAAATTAAAAATTAAATTAAATAAAATTTAATTACCTTGCGGTATTCTTAAGTTCGTCCACGTTGAAATCTCTTGGTGTTATTTTCTATTTGTTTTTAATATTAATAGCTGTAACTTTGATTTTGCTAGTAAAATTGACTGATAATGTATGTACGTGTGCGTTTGTAATTTACTTTAGCAAATTATACCTACCTAATATAGTGAAATATAATAAGCAAAATGTTGTTTTATATTTGTATGTGTCGAAAATCATAAATCTGCAGATTCCCCATAACAGCTTAAAAAATACCAAACATATTTGGTAACTACCTACATATGCACGTTTGCAATAATAAACTGCAAACTTAAATATCAAGCTACATTTCAAAACTTATCTTCATGTGGTATAGAATATCGATGAGGAAAATAGTATATAACTTCCACATAGACTGGATATTGGCACGAAATGTAAAAAAAATGATAAGAATATGTTCAATTCAGTAAATCATTCACAAAGAAGTAGCCGGGGCTTCCCAAAAAGTAATCAGAAGATGCTTGTGTTGGGATAGCCTCGCTCTCTCTACGTATTCATAACAATTTGGATTTACTTAATTTAGTTAAGTTTAAATAATACAGTATAACTTAATGAAAACATAAATGAAGGAAAGGAATTCTTGCCAATCCAGCCAGCGCATTGGACAACAACTCAATATGTTCCTACTCGTACCTACTACAGTGCATTACACAAGAGCATCATGGAATTAATTCCAGCCTGAAATACTGGAAATTTGAATTGCACATTTAAATTCTATTTGATGTAAAAGGCGAGTCGTCAACCAAGATGTTGACATCCATCTTTTGTTCGCTAACTAATTTACTTTCATTAGCCTGTCATGGAAGATCCAAACTGTGTTCAATCTACCTTGGAGTCTTTGCACCTTCCTCACCTCGGAGGTACAGCCGGAGAGACACGGCGGAGGCACAGGCTTAGGCGAGAATCACTTGAGCGTTGTTCGGTCTTTTGTAGGTGCACCGCAAACTAAGGGTTTACAACACTGCATGGAATTCGGGTGCAAATCTGAGTTTGCACCAAGTTCATGAAATTATATATACCTTTAGAAAGAAAGAAAGAATTTATTTGCAGAATATGGTCTAGGCTAGATGTTTCAATTAGTGAGAACAGCATATTCAACCGTTGTGACGGTGTGCAAATGTTTAAGTTGACTTTAGTTTGGAATACAATACATTGCCAACAATACTTAGGTAAGACGTTTGCAATTAAAAAATTTAATGTCAAAAAAAGTCATCTTAAATTACAATTTTACGATGTCAATCTCAATATCAATTAATAAAATTAAATATAATTCCAAATCATAACCAAATTATTACATTCATCCATAATATCCGTGTCAATAAAATAATGAAAACAAATTCCATTTAATTCAATTCAAAAGGAAGGATTTTAAATATATAAGATGTCAATTTAAAAATTCATTCCAACTATAAAAGTTTTTATCTAATAAAAAATTGAACCATTCCTTCTTAAATTTCCTACTGGGCATTTCTTTTACAATATTTGGCAATTTATTATAAATACGAATTGCCATGCAGAAAACATTTTTTTTATTTTTATGTCTACCAGTGCCCTGAATCATGTTTTCGTTTGTTTTGAAAAACCTTGCGTGCTTTCGGACAAACACGCATAGCTCAAAAATGTCATTGCAAAACTTAAAATTTTTTAAATAAAGTTTTACTCGTGTCTATCCGTATCCGTATCGTAATGTCGTCTATACGTATCCAGCACTGTCTAATGACCGTATACACTTTTTTTGAGCTCTAAAAACAATGAAACTATTAACAGAGTTCCCCAACAGAATTATTCCATATCTCAAAATGGATGAAACGTATCCATGATATGCTAAAAGTGCTGTTTGTAGTCCACTTACAGCCCGTATTCGTCTGAGCACTAGCTTGGATCGTAAAATTGTCACATGGGCTTTCCAATCACACGATTTATCAATTTGTAACCCTAAAAATGTTGTTGAGTTAAAATTTTTAATTGGTTCATCATTATAGTTTATGTTTATTTCCGGACATTTCATATTAACTATTTTATTTAAATTGAATTAAAATATATTTAGAAATATTTATTTTTTAATTATTTAATTCAAGCCAGTCTATCACTTTTGTCAATGTAGTATTGATTTCATCTTTAAGTTTACTTAGGTTAGAGGAATTAATTAATAAAGTAGTGTCATCAGCAAATAATATACAGTCTTGTGTTATATAGTTTGGTAAGTCATTTATACAGGGTGACTTGTAATTCGACGTATTCCTCTTGGGATGTGATAATACAACTAATTTCTAAAAAAATTAACTATAATGTGCCTAATACCAAGTAGGCTCGTTATCGAGATATTCAATATTTTTGGTTTTGTTCAAAAAAATCCTGAATTACCTACAAAAATTCCATAAATAAAAAAATCTTGTGTTTTGAATAAAGTTGTTTAAATTTTTATCAGTTACCAATAAACATTTATTAATACTAATACTGGCACAAATATCAAACATTTAAAAATGGCAAATGAATTCTTATAAAATTTTGTTTTGATTCACTAATTTGGTCAAAAGAAAACTGGATTTATTTTGAAAAATCAACAGTACATTGTTTCTTATGGAAAGGGGATTGACTTAAAGATAGATTTATTACAAACGTTAGAGGCTGTATAAGTTCCTTTGCACACGATTTAATTATTTTCGTTGAAATACCAACATATCCTACGGCATTCTTATTTTTCAAATTATTTATTACATTAATTACTTCATTTTCCGTAAGTGAACTAAGACAAATTGAATTATTAGCTTTGTTTTTAAATTTGAGGGTTTCCGATGAATCAAATGTCAAGTCGTTTTAAGAATCCGTTATGTCAATAAAAAATATTATATAATTCACTTATAACTTTAGAGTCAGTATATATAGAATTGTCAATCGTAACTTATGTCATTGTGATTTTGTGTAGGATTTGAATTTTTTGCAATAACTTCCCAAGACGCTTTGATGATGATTTTTTGATGAGTTAATGTAGTTGGTGTTTATAATTTTTTTTAACCTCAGTCAGACATTTCTTCAAAATTCTACGGTATATTTTGAAACCAGATTTACGGTAAGACTTATTTTTATTACTCAACAAATATTTATTGTGAAGAATTCTTCAATAAATTTTTTATTTAGCCGTTTATTTGTTATTTTTACAATTATTTCGAGAAAACATAAGTCATAAGGCAATGTTATTATGTCATGAAACAAATTAAAAGCTTTTTCGGCATTACGGTTACTGTATACGTCACTAAACGAAAGACTGTTCAAACAATTTCTAAATTTTATAATGTTATCATTTAAATACTCTCTTTTTAAAACCAGTACTTAGGAGTATTTTTGCGAAATCTCTATCTGATGGTCCTTATATATTTTCAATGACTTGGAGACACAATTGAGGTTCAATGTCGTTAATGAGCCGAATTAACTCATCCTTTAGCTCTTGAATTGTTCTTGGCTTAAAGCCGTACACTTTTTCTTTTAAAAATCTGCAAAGAAAGAAGAATCACATGATCGTGGCAGCCAATTAACATCGCCACGACGTGAAATAACACGGCCATTGAATTTTTCGCGCAAAAGAGTCATTGCGTGGTTGGCTGTGTGGCAAGTGGCACCATCCTGTTGGAACCACATATCATCCAGGTCAATATCCTCAATTTTTGGCCACAAGAAGTGCGTTATCGTCCCGCGATAGCGAGCAACATTCACGGTTACTGCTTGGCCGACCTCATTTTCGAAAAAGTACGGCCCGATGACACCGTCAGCCCATCAACCAAATGCGGCAATTCTGCTTGTTAACGAATCCAATGAGGTGAAAGTGTGCCTCGTCGCGGAAGATGATTTTTTTTGTAAACTCACCATTTACTTCTGTCTGTTCAACCAACCATTTGGCGTATTGAAGATGCGTGAAATGGTCAGTAGGCTTCAGCTCTTAAGTCAATTGAACCTGGTAAGCGTGTAAATTCAAATCTTTATTAAAAATTCGCATTAGTGGTGTTCGTGAGATGTTCAATTGTTGGGCACGACGATGAGTCGAGGTTGACAGCTCTTCTGCCACACTATCGCGAACAACAGCAATGTTTTCCGCAGAACGAACTGGGCGAGCATGCAGAGGTGTTTTCACATTTCCTACAGACCCGGTTTGCTGAAATTAACGCACGATACGCCCGATTGTGGACACATTTGGTCGATTATGCGGACCAAATAAATCCCGAAGTGCACGAAATCCATTGTGATTTGAACTCCCATTTTCGTAAAAGGCTTTAACAATATTAACGCGCTGCTCAATTGTGCACCTATCCATAGTTGCATTTGTCAAACATTGAAACAAAGAAATGTCAAATTAAGTTTGACAAAAAGCTTTACATTAAGGTGTGACTCACAATTAATATCGTGCATTATGGTTGGACCTCCCGTTACCATAAAACTGAAATATTTCATAGATATTAACAAATACGTAAAATTGTACATTTAAAGAGTAGGAAAAAATATGTTTTCTTTTATAAAAATCAATTAAGTATCAAGGGTTTCCTACCCTTGTTGCTCCAATGCTTTGCACGTGCATATTTTTTTTGCTGCCGAGGCACCCTCGCGGGAGGGAGGTGGAAGATGCGTCATGCATACCGCCCGCAGGTAAATTCCTCTGCGGGGGGTTATGTGGGACTCACCAGAATGGCACCTACCCACTAAAAACCACCTGTTGGCTGTAGTAAACGTATACTATCAGCCTTCATCGGAAGCGACACCCGTCGGGAAGTTGGGCGCGCTGGCGGAGACCCGCTAGCGGGTCTTCCGCCTGTAGTGAAAGTTGCACTGAAGGTGCTCAAAGCATGATTTAGTCGGCCGAAGCATGATTTAGGGATCAATTCATTTAAATGAACCTATAATGAATTGAGAAGGGAACTATGTTCCGCCAGAGCTAGCAAACGCTCTGTCGGAGTACGTGAAGCCCTAAGTTTACGGGCTAAGACTGCAATCTCCCTAACATCAACACTTTTGAAAGCGTCGCAGACGATACGCATATCGTCTGCTACGGAGGGTTGAGGAGTGATATTGGATGGGCGAGGAGCCGGGATGGGATTCGCTAGTGCAGCGGGGCGGTGCCTCCAGTTCTCTGGAGCAGGCTTGGGCTGGGTAGGCTTTGCAGCCGGAGGAACCCGGCTACGCAGCGGCGGAAAGTTTTCCCGAGAAAGGGGCGGGGCCTGTTTGGGTGCCGCCCTCTTAGAATTAGTACGCATACAACGGGGTGCACGGGGGCAGCCCCTGTAGTTTGCGGTGTGGCCGGACTGGCCACAAAGCACTCAATCGGGAGGAGAGGGAGTTTCAGGAGTGCGATTGCACTCCTTTGTGAAATGAGGGACCCGGCACTTGACGCACCTGGGCGGAGCGGCTCAGTTGGCCGCCGCGTGCCCGTACAACTGGCACCGGTGGCACTGGCCGGGATGACCGTGGCGATGAGGCGCCTCGATCGAGATCCCAGAGAGGCCGCATATGGTGCTAACCCCTTTGAGAATCTCCCTGGACTTGGGGACGTTGGTGAGAACCACCAAGGCGAGAGGGTGACGCCTCCCGTACTTGCTGTGCATTTTATGCACCGCAAGTGCCGGGAAGCCTTGGGACTGCAGGTCCTCCAGGATAGCCTCGTTCGATAATTCGAACGGGACTCCCCTGAGTACCGCTCTGAACTTACGCTCTTCTGGGAGAGCGTAAGTGTGGTAAGCATATTGCTTACCGGAGAGGAGCTTAGTCAAAGCACGGAAATCGTCTATCGACGAGACGGTGATTTTAATAGATTCACCCGAGTTGGTCGCTCGGGTGTAGTGGATCTTGCGCTCTTTGCACAAAGTCGAGACCTCGGACCATTTACCCTTTTCCCGAAGGAATACGGGTGGTGGAACCTTGGACTTGACTGAAGCCGCGGTAGGGGGTGGAGTCACAGTGAGTGACATCAATGGGGCCGGGGCGGGTGTTGTAGGCACCGGGCTAGCTGGCGTTAAAGTCGCCGCGGTAGGTGTTGAAGACACCGGGACGGGCGTTGAGGACGCCGGGGCTTGTTCTGAGCGCTTCTTTACGAGGGTGAAAGAGGGAGGCTCAGGGCCAGTTGGGGTGGCGTCCGAGGATGACTCGGTCGCGGGTACGCGCTTGCGGCGCGGAGGGGCGTTCGTTTCACACTCCATGTCGCTGGAGGTGGGGGACGCGGGAGGGCCTAGGACCAGAGGGGTCTGAGGGACTGGGGGGGCCTGAGGGGCCATTGTGGGAATCAATGCCATAATTAGAGGGAGAGCATCATTAATTACCTTAAGGGTTTGATCGTTGCAGCCAAAGCCTGCAGCGCTTAAGCCATCGACTAAGAACTTCGTTAGAAACTCGGGACTTAGCGAAGCCATTGCAGAGGGGAGGGTTGGGGAGGGACAACAATATATAAATATATATACTATGAGCCTACCAACGAAGACTAACTTCCTAAAACCACCCTACACGCAGTAGGGCGGTTGAGGACGACGCGGATAACTTACTCGAACACGAAGACTCGAAGTCCTGGAACGCAGATCTTGCCGGAGCGGCGACGGCGACGCAGGTCGGCGACGTCGGGCAGCAATCGGCGAACGAAGATTCGTCGTGAAAACGACGGTTCTATGAAATTTAGGAAATACGGTACGAAGCCTGAGTCGTGAAAACGACCCCTGAAATTTGGGGTGCTCAACTAGTGCGGGCACTAGAAAGCGGAAAATGCGTCTGCAATCGACGTGCGAACGAATCCGCACGCAAACCGAGACTGGGGATATTATGTAATGTGTGATTCCATTTATAAGTCTGTGGTTTTTATCCTTTGTTTTATATTTAAGTAATATAAAGTACAAAATCGAGTGGAACTTTCAGTTACCTGCAAAGGTATATACTTTCCTTGGCAATTGCTCACGAATAATTACTACGTTTGCTCAAATGCAATTTAGACGAAACACTGGTTTACTTAGTTACGAAAGTTCAATAAAAAGTTGTCTTTGCGTAATGGATATTATAAAAGAATAGAATATTGGCTTCTCATATCTTTTCATTTCACCTGATGCAATGTGAAATTAAAGAATAGAATGTTTCACAATTTGTTGCTGAAGAAAAATATTTTTTGCTTTACTATTCTAGAAAAAAGCTTGTAGTCAATCAATTGTAAAACTGGTTTGAAATTATTTTATATTTTTTGGTACAAAATAATCTAAAACAATTTTCAATTTAATCAGGCCTATAATATCGTGATATATATTTTCATATTTTTTTTAAAGTTAGAAATATATACATTAACGCTTTGATTAAAGTAAAATAGCTAAGACGGGTGACCTTGGCGGTGATGATTCTTACTTTACGTAATTAAAAGTGGCTGTGGTACTAGACTACCAGACTAGACTGTGGTAGGTAGACATTTGCTGATTATTTACTAACTAAGACTCAAGCCTGGTTTACACATATTAGGAAGTTTTGTTGGTTACTACATTTTTAGTAAAAACATATGTTATGTGTAAACAGTCAATTCAATCAGCAGTAAGTTGAAATGTAGTACGTAAGTATTTATGTAATTTGGAGATTAGGGCTCTATTTTTCGGATAAGTCGAATAGGATGGGCGCGGCTTCTCACTTAACACGTTTGACATTATTATTTTGTTAAGTGCATAAATTGATGAAGTGGTTGACGGCAAAAGCTTGTGCTTATTTCGGATTTTCTCTTTTTTCTATATGTCGGAGTGTATTGTACATGTATATAGACTATATAAACATTTGTTAAAGAATATTTAAAAGATGAATGCTTATGGAATAAACAATACACAGTAAAAAGTATATAAATCAACATTGTCGTCTAGAGAATTTTATTCCGATTAACGTTTTTCTCTGGACTTGGTCGTTTGACTAATTTTTAAATGGGTTAACCAAAATAAAGTAAAGTTTATATTTATTATTGAAATGTTTATTTGAGTATAAAAAGCCAGCTCCACGCTCGGGTTTCTCCTTTAAACAATGTAAACGGCGATTCTAAAGTTTATGTCAATTTTTATTCAAAACTTTTTGATAGTACTTGTTGGAGGAATTTGGAAATTAAAGTTAATAAAATATGTACAGGTCAGCGAGCTAGGCTGTGTACCATTAATCTCTTTGGTTATGGTAGGTATTAGATCATGGAACTAATACATACTACTGGAAGTAAATAAGGCGTATGCCAAGACGTAGCAAACACATAACACATGATATATGGATGCAGGGCAAGAATCACCTGGACTGTGCACATCTAAAGCAGCGAGCACTGGACCGGCATTGGGCTTTCACATGGCCAAATCTACGCCAGTTTAATCACTGTATGGAAGGCAAATGTATGGCTCAACGGTTAGTGCTAAGTGAAATATCTTAACTTAACTTTAAAAATAACTATCAGGCAAGCATTATCCAGAGAAAGTACTCACCGCAGAACCCGTGGAGCGCCAAGTGGAATTGGACTCCATGGTCACTTTTCCGTTTAAGCAACGCGCCTTCAACATTTTAATATCGATTTGGCTTGTGAAGATTGCTGAAACAACTTCCTCCCTAGGCCAAGAGGTTGGGATCCCGCGAATCGGCCCCATCCTGTTATAAGTTGGAATTGATGGTACTTGGTCATGAGCTTTTAGGTTTCTGAAGAATTCGTTCGCTGCACATGCAGAGGAAAAGTCCACAGAGACCGGGTTTCTGCCAACACTTTTTATACCATCATTTTTGATATTTGAAGTAGATAAACATTTTCCAAAATTTTGATGATTAAACTGCCTGACATAGGGTCAGTTTCTGACCTGGACACATGAAAGAGTTAAGGACCTTGGACGGATCGAGAGTGAGATTTTTATTCTACGGGGCAGCGACGTTTTCTTCACTGCATGGAAGAAATGGTCAAGGGAGTTGTTGACTTCGGCACTTGTAATTGGGTCTAGTGGCTTAGGAGGAATAGAAAGACAATCAATGATATATAATTTATATGACAACATACCAGAATGGGAATAAGGTAGAGAGAATCACAAACCCTTAAAATAACTCAGTACACAATATCGAAATCACCAAAATAAACAGACAACTAACAAAAACCGTGTGTACACAGCAAACGAATTTTTTTTCCATCCTAGATTTAAAAATAACGATTGGATTGTCAAAGTTACCAAATTTCGTGTATATACTTTCGGTAGTGTGCGAATTTCATAAGGGTGACATCTGCGTGAATGGGACACCGCGCTTTAGTTGTAGTTTCCTCTTTGGATATTTTTTCCTTCGCTAAATAATTAATCACTTAACATTAAATTTAAAATTATTTCTACTTCAAACGTGGAACTTCCAGCACAGGTATGTAAAGGTATATAAACTCCATGTGTAAAACATCACATGTCAGCTAAAAAAATTTGGTTGTCAGGTACGTGCTTTGCTAAATGTAAAAATGCGAAATTATATTTTTGGTCTTTTTACTCAAATATTTCGTGAATTCTGATATTCATCTCTTCATCATGCATATCAGAAGCAGTTGGTTTAAGTGTGATGACCTTTTCAAATTAGCAGGACATAAGTTTTTACCGTACACTGATTTGGACCAGAAGTCAAGCTTAACCGAGAAGTATTTAGAATGCTTTTGGTGCACTTTAGATTGCTACTCCAATAACAAGTTCCAGCCTAAAAAGGAAGGAATTCGTAAGTACATACATAGTTAGTCAATATTAAAACAGGATTTATTTATTGAATTTCATTTTATTTTATTCTAAGGTCTTACGAATAAAAGTCAAAATATGCACTAAAGTTACGACCCAGACAAAATGATATCAACACCAATTGCAGGTACGTCCTTTCTTCAGGGTTGACATTAGAAATACGCATCTCGTTTTTAGCTAATCACTATAATATATTGATAAAACTGACTTAAATAAAATTTAGATATTAGTAGGTTAGGTTAGGTTTGTAAGTACTTATTGCGTGCGCGAGCCGAGCGAGCGAAGTGCCAGAAACGAAAATTAACTCCTATGAACTATGAAATCTAAAGTATTTACAGATTTGTTTGGTAAACATAACTTCAAAATTATTTTTAAAAATTAAACCATTGTGAGATTCAGTTCGTTCTAAAGAGAGAAGGGATTTCACCATCACCTCAAAAACCCTTATTTCGAGAAGCGATATTCTAATGCAATCCCTCTCTTAAATTGGAAGAATATATTTTTAGTTTTAAATATCTTGGAATCTAAACAGCTTTTGTGTAAGTGTATGACTTATGTGTTTCTTAACTTAAATATATATATAATAGTCGCTTACGAGACCCAAAATTTTACTTCACAACCTCCGATCAAACAAATGGATTTCATGGGAATAGTGTTAAGATTTTCATTGAAACTATTAATTGAGATTTTAAGATTTTCAAATCCCTTTATTCCTAGTAGTTCTACTGAACAGTTTCACCGTAAGAATGCGACTTTTTTCCCAGTAGTTCTACTTCTAAATATACTACCGAATAGTGGAACTAGTGAGAACATTATTTCCCTATTTAAGATTTAATTAGGAAAGACGAAAAAGTTGTCTATCCTAAGGTAAACGTTGAGTAAATTAACTGATTTCAAGGTATTGTTATTAAATGGTATTTGTTAAAAATCTTGCATGAGATAACTTGGTTAGTATGGTTGAGGGAGCAATGACTGGGTCTCGGGTAAACCTTCGTGAACGGATGCCATTTGTGTTCGTCGTTTAGATAGATCGTCTTCCCAAGGGGGAAGGCCTTGACGAGATAACAGATGCAGGTAAGAACAACTTTTTAAAAACATAAAAAGTCATTACATGTACATTTATATTGTTTGTATTGTATTTATAATGTACATTTATATTTAAAACATTATACCCGTGAAGTTTCTTGCCTGTTCTGGTTCACGAAGGCTCTTCTGAACTGGTGGTAGAGTCATATGCTTTATTTACCGTCTAAAGTAATTGTGAATGTAAAGAAATAAATATTTAAACTAAAATTTTCTGAAATGGGCTACACCATAAATATTTTTCATTACATTGTTTACAATTACATTATACTTTGTATAGACACTTAATCTCACGTGCGCGTGCGGTGCGTGTTCTAAATAAAATAAATATCCAACCATAAAGTCGAAAATGTAAATATTGTTTTTTATTTAATAAACCCATAAATAAATTGTAAATACATTGATAATAATTACAAACATGCTTCAAATACAATACAAATACACATAGAAATATTCTATACTTCTGAGAAGAACTAATTTGGAATTGCTAATAGTCCTCTTTTATGCAGAAAACAAAATGAAATAACTATTAAGTAATAGACATACGTAGGACACTCAGAGTTTTGAGGGGGAAAAATGTGTTAACGGTTATATTTTTTCTACTACATTTTTCAAAGAAGTCTCTGCCCTGAACCAATTTTTAAAACACATGATCACTTTTCATCAGTCGTCTTATAAGACAAAAATCTTACCCTTTTTCAATAAAAAACACATTTTCCAGTCTGCAACTGCTACTTTTTCAATGGCCTTCTCGAACGAAGTGAGCGCATCTTCTAACTATGAAAAGTGTATCCCCTTGAGATGGTTTTTAATTTTAGAGAACAAGAAGAATTCACACGGTGCCAAATCAAGGCTACAGCGCCTTACAAGGCGGATGACCCAAAAGTTTTACTGGTGTGGTGTTTAGGAAGTCCCTCGTCTAGATCGCAGAGTGCGCGGGCGCTTTGTCGTAGTGGAGCAATAAGGCCTCGGAGTCCTGTGTTCAGTCGATTGTTGCTCGCAACGGTAAAAACTTCTGGCAAGCATTTGGTAGTGTACTTCTCGTATTTATACTACTTTGTTTTCTAAGGGAATTGATAGTATGTATCCAGTTAAGGGGAAAAAACAGGCGATCAAAATTTCAGCGCTTATCCATTGTTGCGCTTTCACAGGTGTTGGTTGGTTGTGAAACAGCCATACTGTTGCCAGGAGCGGTGTTTCTGGACCATATTGATAATTCCAAGATTCGGCACTGTTATAATATTATAACCACGGCGGGAAGAACCTGCTTTGAATTTATTAATCACATCGTGGCATCATTTCAAGTGCGCCGGCTTCTGAGCACCGGTGACGCTGTGGTGTACCCAGCACGAAACAATCCTCATGAAGCAAAGGTGGTTTTTCAGAATCATGAACACTTCCCGGTCGCATCTGCAGATAGTGCTGAATCTCCTTGTACGTGATTCGCCGGTTTCGTTTAATAAAATGTTTCACTTATAGTACGTTTTCTTCGTTACAACAGTCAAAGAACGACCACTTTTATCTTCATTCTTCAAATTTAATCGACCACACTTAAACTAGATATACTAGACGTACACAGTTGCTGTAAAAGGCGTCTTGTTCATAAAAGCAAACTGATATTGATTGGACGATTCATCAGATGTTAAGTTGGACTTGGAGTCGTAAAAAGTAATTCGCCGAATATATTCCAGACGCAGATTCATTTTTCTAAGACACAATAGTTCATAATGCTGGTAAAAAAAATAGAATTCTATCTGTTGGAAAACAGATAGAATTACAAACAGTTTGTAATTCTATCTGTTTTCCAACTTCTGAATAGCACTAAGATTAATACCTCAATTTTTCTTTCAGTTGAAACAGGGTAAAAATCCAAGAAGAGCAAGTTCATCGTACAGTTAAATAGAAAAACGGTCAAAATTTTTGTTTTGGAATAGAACCCTTACATTACAGTAGTGGTTAATTTTAGTCGACTGTAATAAATATAGTTTTCATAAAGACAAGGCTATTTATCATTTACACCTCAACTGAACTATATTTAACCACATCTAGAGACAAACACGAATTTAGTTAGGTTTAGGTAGCTATTGATCGACACCAGTAATTTATAATCTGCGTCGCTAGCACTTAGGTTAAGGCGCTGGAGTCGCGTTCTTGATATCTGGGGCTCGACCCTGGTGACGGACAGCCAAATGTTGTGTGCGTGTGGATTGAGTGAGCACCCTTCAGAAAAAAAAGGAAAATATGGTGATCATTTAGTAAAAGTTCTAAAACAATTGTAAAAGTAATCTCTGTATTTGTAAAAAGATAAAACAAGATATACATTATTTAACGTGCGCTCACTCAGTTCTCACAAACTACCAACGAAATCAGTGAAAGTATTAACTTAACATTAAATATTTATATACTAGTATTTAGTAAAATCTATGCTAATTTACCTTTTTAATTTGTAGATCACCTTGTAACGTATGAAAGGTTTTACAAATAATTTCTTATGCTCACTCAATCCGCACACTTTTGAAAACCCGATTTCTGATGAAGAAACTAAAGATTTTCAACTGCTTTAAATGTGTATAGTTAAGCAAAATGAATATGGGACTTTGTAACATACAGAACGAACCACTAACGTGGCAGGTTCTTGGATAATTAATTTTTGTGAGTGCTCACTCAGTCCACATATTATAAGTAATTTAAAAAAGTTAATATCTTAAGATTCGTAGTATCACAGAAACTATAAATTAATTCAACTTTTAGTAAAATATTTTACTAGATATCCATAATCTAATATTTTATATTCGTTGTCTGTTTTTAAAGATATTCGATTGTAATTTTTCTAACGTAAATACATCATTAGGGTGACCGCACTTCACTATATTATGAAATGAAATGATATTTATTCACATGGCACAATAACATCAGGTGTTTATAGTAATATATAAAAAAACAGCCAAGTGTGAGTCGGACTTGCGCACAAAGGCTTCCCTACTATTATTTATAAAAACGGGAAAAAAATCATATCTGTTGTATGGGAGCCCCCTTAAATATTAATTTATTCCGTTTTGTTGTTATAGCGGCAATAGAAATATATCATCTGAGAAAATTTCAATTCTCTAACAAGAGAGATACAGCCTGGTGACAGACGGACAGCGGAGTCTTAAGGTGTTCTCACACAGCAGTTGTATAACGTTATACAACATTGTGTAACACAATAACATTTTATAACAGCGTGTAACATACATAATTTGTTAAAAAAGTTAGACAACAAATGTTATCTAACGTTATATAACTGCTGTGTGGGAGCACCATTAAGTTCAACACTTTCGTTGCCCACCCATTCACACCAATTCACACCCTCATTAGCTTAAACTTACCATTCTTGTTTTGCTTTTGTATAAAAATAGGTTAATTACTTAGTATACATTTATAAGAATAATTATAGATATATAAGGAGAGAAGTAGGTCATTCCGTACCCAAGTATGCTCGAATCACTTTCTGGGAAGACTTCAAAACTATCATATGTATTTGTAGTTTTGTGTCTCTGCCATAGGTAGGTATACCTATACAAATTTCGAAATAGAAATGTTGATGAAATAGAGTTAATAATGATTTGTGATCGTCGAGAGGTTGTGATTGCCGATCGATCGCTAGTGTAAACAGCATCATCTGTATCTTTCAGTGCTTCGACGAGATGAAATTTTGTTTTGTGAATGCTAATATAGTCTAATATAGACTAGATTTTCAAAATTTGATTTATTAGATTTAGTATTATTTTAAACATTTTAGTGATAATAGATTTTCTAAAGTCGGTTTTTTTTGTTCAAAACCTTATTATTTTTAGTAATTTTATTTTACAACGTAAACACATTTTTGTGTAATTCAAACTTGAACACTATGTGCTACAAACTAGTTGCAGGCGCGAAAAAATTTAATAAGAGCTGTCGAGTAGTAAAAGTTTTACACAGACTTCGTCGGTAGCAGGTTTCATCAACTGGAGATTTCATCAGTAGGCAGAGTCAGCAGGCTCTGCAGCAGGCCGCATCCGTGGCAAGCAGGGGCGGTAGCAGATTCCTTCAGTTGCAGGATTCAGAGGCAGTAGGCAGGATCAGCAAGGTCCTTCGGTTGCAGGATTCGTCGGGAGTAGGCAGCATCATATTGCGGCAGCTTCAGTATCAGGATCAGCATGAGACCCGTTCTCAGGCCAGCAATCGGCTTATATAGCTGGGCTCGCATTCCACTGGAACCGCAATTTCAAGTTTTTTAAATTAGTCTTGCTAGCCAGGAATCATATATATTTTCATACAATATTTTTGTGTGTAACAGCAACCTCCATGCTGTCATTAAAAAAATGAGTTGACATGATTGTCAATAAAAGTATACAACATAAATATTTAGCAAAATGAAGCAAATTGAACAATATAAAGGAACAAAACTTGTTAAAAAAGGATTGTACGTAATAATACGTAATTTCGTACACTTAGATGACCTTTGTTTTTCAGTTGTTTTTATTTATAATTTAAACTACTTAACCGATCTTCATAAAAACTTCTAAGGTAACAAACATACAATGAAAACATAGCATACAAATGAATTGATAACCTCCTCCTTTTTTTGAAGTTGGTTGACAATTGAATTTTATCACATATGTACGAATTATATTACAGAGTCGTAATCAGCAGAGGTCGTAAACCAAAAATTGACTTTGAAAGCCAGAAAAAAGACATTTCTTCAACATGCTGAACAATTACAAGATCCCCAAATTAAATATAATGATCCTGTTTTTACTGAGATGTCTAAAAAACTGGAACATAAAATTTCACCGATGGCATTGTACATATCACTCCATCGTCATCGAAGTGCGATTTTTGACATGAACGATGAAACTACATGATGCTGAAACTTTAAATGAGGAATCAAAATTACTTGGCAGTCCTTCTCCAGCATCACCGAATTCAGAGACGACGTCGGCAAGCGAAAACTACGATTTTATAATAAATAATCACAAGTATCAAAAATTTTCTTTCTATCTCGATATTGATGACTGGAACAAAATTACGCCTTTAAGTGTCTATAGAAGAAGAAGCGGTACTACAAGTGCCTTTAAATATAAGACATTGCCAAAATTCAAGTGGAGCAATTTATCAAGGAAAAGATATGGATTCATTCGAAATTGCCATGCACATGGACCCTTAAGAAACACAAAATTCGCGATGATTTCATTAATTTAGTAGGTAAATGTTCCCAGTGCGATGCTAAAATCCGTGTATATAATTCAAGAAAAACAGAAAAAATAATGAGTTTTCATTGTATAGTTCATAAATTTGATGAGACGTTTAAACATAACCCCGTACAAAAATCAAAACTTACACCTTTCAGAAGAAAACAAATAAAAGACTATGTCATAAATCTGCTGTTAAAGTACACAATGAGTTGACATCAGCTCTTATAACTGGTGGTACTGAACGTATTGCTCCACCTGTACTGCCTTCTATTTCTTGTTTAAGAAAGATTAAGTCAGAAGCTAGACATGAACACTTACCACATTCAAATCCAATGTTGTCTTTGTTTATAATGGCTAAACTTTCAGCTCGAGATAATATTAACATAATTCGAGAATTCAATATCTTTCCAGATTTTCGTTTATATTTTTGGAGTAATGATCAAATTCAGTATTACAATAATTATCAAGCTAAATTTAAAAAAGCAACATCCACGATAGATGCAACTGGATCATTTTTTCAAAATATATATTTGCCGGATCGTACCAGTGCAACAAAAAGATTTTTATATGTAGGGTTATTAACAGCCAATGATAAACTTAAATCTGTGCCCATTTTTCAAATGGTGACTGCTCATTCAGAACAGTCAATTTCGCTTTGGTTAAGGAAGTGGTTGTCATATATAGATAATCCGCCTACTGAAGTTATAACCGACGATTCATCAGCTTTAGTTTCTGCTTGTATTCAAGCTTTTGCGTTATATTGCACTACAAAAAGCTACATAAAACATTTATTTACAGTTTTAGAGGGTAGTAATCTCGAAAAACCAAGAGCGTTTATCAGACTTGACACGAGTCACTTCATCAAAATGTTACATAATTTAAGTTGCTTTAAAACAAACCTTGATTCGAAAGTCAAATATTTGTATATCCGTTGTATAGTTTGTTTGAAAAAATGCGAAAATTACCAGTTAGCGAAAGATATCATTCACGACGTTGTAAAACTTTGTCTCGGCCAATATAATAATGAAATCAAATCTAGATTAGAACAATTAGTTCGCGATGTTACAGTTGATGGATTTGATTCTGAAGACAAGGACTTGAATTATGACTTTGATGATGATGCAATTAATAACGAAGATTTTGAATTTATAAATTGGTTTAACAGTATTGTTGAAAATACTAAAAAACAAATTCCAGTTCTAGAAGACAACCAGAATGCATATTACTATCCCCCATTTATTCCTACTTTCAGAAGAATTTTAATGAAACTTCCTTTATGGTCAAATTTGTCGAGTAATTTCTTTGAATCTGATAATATAGCCCCGTCCTCCTCAGGATGTGAAAGTTATTTTAAAACTTTAAAA
Organism: Marasmarcha lunaedactyla; assembly: GCA_923062675.1. Classification (NCBI taxonomy): domain Eukaryota; kingdom Metazoa; phylum Arthropoda; class Insecta; order Lepidoptera; family Pterophoridae; genus Marasmarcha; species Marasmarcha lunaedactyla. The sequence goes on along the minus strand of OV281339.1, from coordinate 14,183,488 downwards.
CATCTTGTTTTTAAAACAAAATTTAATAGATACAGAATAGATGAGTTCTGTATGTTGTATACTGAATATTTAGAAGGGGAAATGAAGTCCGCATTTTGCAATTTAAGTCAAAATATTACTAACAAAATGAAACTTAAAAATAAAGCAAGGAAAAGGATAAATAGGACTAAACCATTAAAGACAAAAAAACAAACAAGTAATCGGGCTGCTCCTATGCGTTTTATTACTGAAGACTCTATTTTTTCGGATGTACCTTCCTATGTCGAAAACTGGAAAGGAGAAGCTAAAATTAGTAAACCAAAACCAAACATGACTGTAAAATTTGCAAAAAATGGTAATTTAAGACCTTCAGTTTATATCAATTCAAATAATATAAAAGTTTTAAACACCTGTGCATTTGATTCTGTAATGTACTTAATGGGTGCTGAATATATCGGAAATGAAAATTTTAGAAACATTGTAGACGCTTTCGATGAAAAAGAATTAATTCCACAGTATATCAAATGTCTGAGTGGTACAAATTACAATGATGATGACATATATAACTTGAGAGCTAAAATCATTACACAGTTTATCGAAAAGCCAACAAAAATATAATCAAAAATGTACAACTATGATGTCGCATGTAACGTTACTCACATTTATGAACATTTTGTTTTGGAATACTTTACTAGCTCAGTTTTTACAAAAATGTGTACTAATCTATCGTGTTCATCAAATATATTTAAAAAAAATATCTGCTTACCCTTAAACATCGATATGATTAATATTTTTGATATAAGTATGTTAGAAGAATCTATTTCGATAGTCGAAGGTGCATCAAAATGTGCATCATGTGAAGGAATAGCAACCAGTAATTATGCAATATCAAAATTAATCTCTTTTGATTTAAATGGCACCAATGCAGTAGCACTAAATAAAGTGCCTCGTACTTTATCTATAAATAATAAAATATACAAAATCATTGGTGCAGTTGAATTTGTAGCACCTTTACATTCAACTGGTATAGGTCATTACAAAGCTCATCATTTAGTAAACGACACATTTGTTTGCTACGAAGATAACTGTACTAAAATCACAGAAAGTACTAACCAAGACATTCTGTTACACCTTTTGAGCTATATTTTAATTGACACTTATTAATGTAGTTGTTTTTTGATAACTAACATTACCTAACTGTATATTTATTTTTGTGAATTTCTTTAACCTCATTTTTGCTTTTCCGTAGTCGGCTAAAAATTATTATTATTCTATTGCCTAATTGAATAAAGAATATTGATTCAGTAAATAAATTGGTTTTCTTTTAAAATACCCTCTATTTTGGATATGACCATAATATAGTGAAGTGTGGTCACCCTAATGATGTAATTACATTAGAAAAATTATAATCGAATATCTTTAAAAACAGACAACGAATATAAAATAGTAGATGGTGGATATCTAGTAAAATATTTTACTAAAAGTTGAACAAATTTATAGTTTCTGTGATGCTACAAATCTTAAGATATGAACATTTTTATCTTACTTATAATATGTGGACTGAGTGAGCACTCACAAAAATTAATTATCCAAGAACCTGCCACGTTAGTGGTTCGTTCTGTATGTTACAAAGTCCCATATTCATTTTACTTAACTATACACATTTAAAGCAGTTGAAATCTTTAGTTTCTTCATCAGAAATCGGGTTTTCAAAAGTGTGCGGATTGAGTGAGCATAAGAAATTATTTGTAAAACCTTTCATACATTACATACGTTACAAGGTGATCTACAAATTAAAAAGGTAAGTTAGCATAGATTTTACTAAATACTAGTATATAAATATTTAATGTTAAATTAATACTTTCACTGATTTCGTTGGTAGTTTGTGAGAACTGAGTGAGCGCACGTTAAATAATGTATATCTTGTTTTATCTTTTTACAAATACAGAGATTACTTTTACAATTGTTTTAGAACTTTTACTAAATGATCACCATATTTTCCTTTTTTTCTGAAGGGTGCTCACTCAATCCACACGCACACCCAAATGTTTATTTGTAAGTTTTTATAATTTATAGGTTAAGCGAGTCCGCTTAAAAGGTGAAGGAACTGTAGGAAACATTTCGAGGAAACCCATCTAGTATCTACCTAATTACTCTGCAGTTAGATTGCTACGTCTGTCGTAGTACAAATTGATTCTTCATGGTTATTCCACAACGTAGAGTATATATCAGGCTGGCCCCAACCCGTTTAGTTTAGCAAAGAGATGTACAGGGTGGAGTTTTATGATAAAACCTGAAGGGAAATCACTCAAAATACTGGAGATATGTTTACTCATATAGGGGACATTCCTTTATTTTAAATAAGAAAAACTGAATTTAAAGATAAAATAAGAATGTCATTCATACTTATCTTATATTAATAGTTGAAACCCGGAAAAATAACACAAAATTTTTATGGTATAAATCAATAGCCAATCTCAGAACAAACGCGAACATTTAAATGCAAGAAAAACGAAGAAATCTTTTCTAATAATTCAATAACAAGAACAAGGTACAGTACGATTACGTAAAGTTGTATCCGTTTCCTTTTTTTATAATTAACTTTTTTAATTAATTTGAAATTGTTTTTAATTGTTTTTTTAATTAGGAAAACTTTTAAAATAACAACTTTACAATTATTTTAATTCGTAATGTAAACTTTTTATTATAAGCAGCATAACTGCGTTAGGCAAATATCTATGAAAAGTCTCATTTGAAAAGATAGTGTTCCGGCCCATAACAGCAGACGTTCCACAGGCTATTGTACTTTCTTGTAATAAGGACATTAAAAAATCATCTTTACAAAATATTTTTATTAAAAAATTAAAAATATATTTTTCTCTTCATCTTCATTCCTTTAGTCTAAAATGCATCTTTTACTTCAGCTATAAACCTTTTGACCACCACGCTGCAAACGCAATATCGTATAAAAACCTGAACAAAAATACCAACAAAAAATTGTGTTGGGAAGAGTCGGTTTATCGGTAATACACAGTGACTCTCTTTTGTTGTTTTTATATGCAATAAACAACTGCTTATACTTCAGGATATTTTATTTTTATTGTGCTAGGCCTATCCTACCTTCCACTCCGTATATATATATTAAACCAGGGCAAAAAATCAGTTTTTTGAAACCTCGAAATTTGGTGAAAACTTACCTTTTTATATCCGAAACATTTTAAATATTTATTTTTTTTAATTATCGCGTTAATATATCAGATTTTTCCAAAAAGTCGGTGTGCTTTTTGTTCGTTAAAGTCTCTACTTTTTGATGGTGTAAAAAAAAATACATTGCTATAGTAAATGATCTCAGAAAAAGCAAAACATCTAATTGAAATTCTTTACTTGCTAGACACCACTAAACGATTCAAAGCTGCTTTTTTTATTTCATATACTTGCTTATCATCTGATTCTTCCCGAACTCAGATCACCCGTAGTTTATTTTTCGTTTAATTTTTATTATATTATCCTGCGTTTCCAATGGGTTTCACGTACTGTTATTATTTGCTTTCAAAAATTATCGACCCTGCTCTACATGTACTTAAATTTTAGTACGTAAACGTTTAGTACGTAAACATTAGTAAGTAAATAAAAAACAAACATTACATATAACACAAGTGCACAACGTGATTACGTCACTACCACAAATAGAAGACAACGGCGTAGGTAACCTAGAGTTTCTATACTTCCATAGAAACTCTAGGTCAGCTCCGTACTGCAAGTTGTAACAATTTCAATCGCAATCTATACAAAATAGTAGAAATCGATTCAAAATAGTTATTTTTATTATTTATTGTTATAAAGTTCGTAAATAATAAAAACGGCACGCTCTTGTGAGTATGGGGGTTTGAATCGATGCTTTGGCTCTTCATGACTGAAATTTAAAAAAACACACCTTGTTTGTTTGTAATTGTAAATTATAAACCAGAATATGGACTTTTCTAATATTGTACACAATATTATTTTTATTATTCCTACTAGATTATCAGATTTAAATATTAAAGTTATGTTAAAGTTATAGTGGTTATGTAGTGTAAAAATTGGTTTTTTTTACATAAATATAATTATTCACTAATCAATATTAGTACATAATTGTTCGTTCTTATTTGTCTTAAAATATTAAAATCTTAGTCATGGAATGTAAAAAACAACAATTCATCATATTTATTTACTAACAACAAATGTATATAATTTTCGCACAAGGTAATCTCGACCATAGAATCTATAAATCAGAATTTATTTCTTCGTAGACACGAGTACATAAAGTACTTATGATATTTACACCAAACGGAAAAGGCTTTGGGCCACATTTTTATTTTATTTAAAAAAAAATAACAAACATATGTGATTAATGTAGACATATTATAGCTTCCTAAAATTTTTATACAACACTTATGAAAAAAAAGAATACTAACATCCAAGAATATCATCATAGCTTAGTACCTACAATGGAAAATTAAAGCTAAAAAGCTAAAACATAAAGCTACTTATTTTAATATACATTCACAGTTATTTTATATTATTTTATCAGCAATTTTTTAATTTTGTTCTTAAATTGTGCCAATGTAGTGGAAAAGATATATATTTCTATAAACTTATTTTTATACGATCTACAAGCTCGCCGAATAAAAAAATTGTTTGTAAAACATCTTGTACTAGTCGGTACATGAAATAGACATCTCAGGCGACAACTTCTTTCGCGTCTGCGTGGTACTCACATAATAATTTTGTCTAGTAAAGTAGGAGAAATAATCAGGTTATTGAAAATTTTAAATAAAATAGGACAATCGATGAAGTCGCGACGATCATTAAAAAGCTCTAGTCTACATCTGGCAGCTTCATAAAATTAAACCGTATCTTAAATTATTATTATTATTAGGTTACCTATGAAATTGCCGTTTTTCACGAAATAAATGAAGCGTAATTTTTTTATATATTTTTTATTTCTATTAATCAAAATAATCACCCATGCAATCAATGCATCTTTGCCAACGCATTGGTAGCTTATTGATGCCTTTCTTGAAGAAATCAGCTGGACGGGAGGCAACAAATTCTTAAAAGGCATTCTGCACTGCCTCTCGGGTATTGAATTTTTTTCCCGCCAAGAAGTTATCCAAATTCTGGAAAAAGTAGAAGTCTGTAGGCGCAAGGTCTGGTGAGTACGGCGGATGACGGAGAACTTCCAACCCCAACTCTTGTAGCTTGGAGACCGTCTGCTGTACAGTATGAGGTCGCGCGTTGTCGTGCAGGAGCAGTGGAGCCGAACGATTGACCAAAGCTGGTTGGAGACGTGCGAGCTTCTCCATCATTGTGTTCAGTTCTTCACAGTACACATCTGCAGTAATGCTTGTCCCGTTTGGCAAGAAGCTGTGATGATATACATCCGCGTTAGACCACTAAACAGTGACCATCAGTTTTCTAGGGGTAAGTTTTCGTTTAGGGCATTGTTTGGGTGCTGAACCAGGGTCCAACCAACTTGCTGAGCGCTTATGTTGTCAAACAGGATCCATTTCTCGTCACAAGTAACAATGCGGTTCAGAATTCCTTCATTTGTATGCCTGCTGAGCAGTGCAAGGCACGTCTCCACGCGTACTTCGCGCTGGCGGTCATTGAGTTCGTGGGGTACCCATTTGTCAAGCTTTTTTACCTTGCCAATTTGACGCAAATGGACCAATATTGTTTTGATGCTAACGTCGAAAGCTGCTGCTGATTCAGCCGTGGATTGAGTTTCATCAGCTTCCACAATTGCCTTTAATTCGTCATTGTCGACCAAAGTTTTCGGACGACCACGGGGTTCATTTTTCAGGTCAAAATTTCCAGAACGGAAGCGGGTAAACCAATAACGGGTGGTGCGTTCGTTTGTAGTGTTCGCTCCGTAAACGTCGTTGATGTTGCGTGCCGCTTGTGCCGCTTTGCTGCCACGACGGTACTCATACTCCATAATTACTCGAATTTTTAACTTATCCATGATGACGAAAAATGTTCGAATGCGTTGAAAACAAAACACTAACTATTAAACAAATGACGATTTTAGAAAAAGAATTCCATGTTTGTCAAATAAAATTAATTTGAAATTAGAATTATCAGTCAAAAAAAAAATATTTTCATTTGAAATGGCCAATACGGCAAAACGGCAGTTTCATAGGTGAAGACCTATTATTTGTTATTTTTCAGCGTCAAAATTTTTTTAACAGTTGATTGTATTGGATGTGTCCTCAGCAAATAATATACATTTATGGTCGATTTGATTTGGAAGAAGAAGAATGTTCCGATTTTTAAAATTCCGAATTCCACAATCCCGAAGAGTCTTAATTCCGACTATTCAAAAGCATGATTCTTATTTTACCGAAATTCATAAATACGAAATTTTAATTTTCCGACTTTCATCAGTACGAATAATTAAAAACCCGCTGTGTTAATAGTCCGAAATATGTTAATCCGAATTTTAATTTTCCGAAAATTCAATGCTAACGTTCAGATTTTGTATCTAATTTAGTATATATTAAAAATTATAACCTAAATCTCCTGTGACACCAATTAAAACTAATAAGGCACATTTTGAAATTATATAAATCAGGCGCGACGACGAGCGTAGCGAGGAGGAGCAGTTAGTCTGTATGTAGATAATGCAGCGCGAGCCGAGCGAGCGCAGCGAGCGCGCCGTGGCAGCGGCCGGCGATGCGCCAAAAAGTGATTTGCATTTCAGTACATAAACTACATACTCAAGAAATAACTCGGTACAAAAAACTAAACCAAACTCTCTCATTTCCAGCTGACTACTTGAATGCTCGAACGTATAAATTGATGTGCTCATGCAGTTTTACAGGGCGTTTGTTATTGCAACTTATTTTATTCGGAATTTGTATTTATGATATTGTGGATTATTAATTATTCGGAATGTTTATGGTTTGGTATTTTAAAATTCGGCAAATTGATTTTCATAATTATAAACGTTCGGAATTTTGAAGTTTCGAAGAAAAAAAGTTCGGAATTATGAAACACGGAATTTTCATTTTCGGAATTATGAACCATTCGGTGTTATAAAATTCGGAATTTTGAAATTCGTGATTATGACTATCGGAATTAAATTTTTCGTATTTATGTAGTCTACCCAGTATAAAGCTGTTCCTCGTAGACCATAGTATAATTATTTTTTAATACGAGGATGGATTGAAAAGTTCGCGGCCTAACATAGATAGCGTTATCATATTATTATAAAACTACCCTCATATGAAACCTAGACTCTTTGTCAGTCTCTGTGCAAATTTTCTCTGAGATACATGCGTAATTATTTATTTAAGAACATTAAGTGAGAGTAAGTTTCATTAATTTTGAAAATGGATAGTTTAGAGCACCGTGCCGTGATCAAATACCTCCACAAGAAACACTTAACTCCTAAGCAGATTCATGAAGTGGTGGCTACTTTAGGAACATCTGCTCCGTCGTATACAATGATAAAAAAGTGGACAGCTGAATTTGTTGTGAAAGGACGCTGAAGCTGAAAAACGTGGACGAGAGAGCATCAAAGATGACCCCCGCTCTGCTCTACGACTTCTACAGCTACACGTCGGAAAACATCGAAAAATATGTGATCTCATCATGGGAGACAGCAGATTGAACGTATCTTAGATAGCTCAAACTCTAGGAATTTCAAATGAACGTACACAAAACATGATCGTTAACGAATTAGGGTACCACAAGCTATCTGCAAGATGGATTCTGCGGCTCCTTTCAGTTGAACTGAAACGAACTCGGCTCACGATTTCTAGAGACTGTTTAGAGCTGTTCAAGCTGATCCAAACGAATTTTTGGCAAGGTTTGTTACTATGGACGAAACATGGGTTCATTACTATACTCCTGAGTCCAAACAACAATCCAAACAATGGAAGAGACCAGGATCTCTGACCCCCAAGAAAGCCACGGTATGTTTTTCAGTAAACAAGGTAATGGCTAATCTAAGGGTTTCTGGGTTTCTTGGTTGATTATTTAAAAAGAGGTCAAACTTAAATTCTGCATACTACTGCACACTATTACGTCGTTTACGCGAAGAAATACAGGCTAAAAGACCAGGATTGTTGACCAAGAAAGTTTTGTTTCATCAGGACAATGCTCGTGTTCAAACTTCTGCAAAATCGATGGCTCAAATAGTGAATTGTGGTTTCGAATTGCTTCCTCGTCCCCTTTATTCACCTGACTTGGCACCTTCTGACTTCCACCTATTTCCGAAACTAAAAAAACACTTAGGTGGAATGAAATTTTCTGGACTGAATTGAATGGACTAAGTGCTGTGACCTAGGAGGAGAGTATGTAGAAAAACAAATATAAATAATTGCATTATTCCTGTATTTTCTTATTTAGGCCGCGAACTTTTCAATCCACCCTCTTAGTATGTTATGTGAAACTCGGTCGGTTGCTTTCGACAGATCTAAGGAAATTGAAATGGGATAAATACCGCGGCTTAAGGCATCAGTTACATCCTTCCTTACACTATAGCAAGCTATGGCACTAGAACAATTTTTGTAAAGCCAAACTGATTAATGTTTATTAAATTTTGGTTTCTAAACAAACCATATACCACTAATTCTTAAGTTTTAGATAGCTATGATATTATAGCACCAGGTCGAAAGTTATTTATGTCTTCTTGGTTACCTTTTTTAGAAAGAGGTTTAGACTTATTTAATCTGCTTGGAAACACGCCTTCAGTCAAAGACGGTTGATGACATGCGTCAGAGGTCCAGTTAAATATTTAGCACATTGTTTTAAAATATGTGTGGAAATAGAGTCATACACAGTCGTTCTGTTGTTTTTTAAACCCTTAATTATTTTTAAAATTTCAATTTCATTTTCAGGTGTCAAGAAAATCGTGCTGTTGTTATTTTTAATTTTGGAACAGTTAATGTTATGTAATTAGATTTGGAACGTTAATAAATTTTCATTAAGTGAAATGTCACTGGTCTCAGAATAAATTTGGTTATTACATCTGATTTTTTCAATAGCTTTGTGTTGACTATTGGACTCTACATTATTTTTTAACAAAGTCCAACTAGCTTTACATACATTTTTACATTTTGCTAAGTAATAAGTGTTTTCTATTTTATAAGCGTAAGCGAAGCATTTTTTTTAAAGTTGTGCTGTAGGCGTTTTATTTGTATTTCATTACCTTGTTGCTAGGACAAAACCTGTACTTTAGATATAATTTTCGTTTCATGAGACATGGTCTTTTAAGAAATAAACTTTTTTCCTGCGGGATTTTTTGTAATTTCAACTGTTATTGTTCTTGTCCAAATGAAAACAAAGATTATAAAAAAGTGACAAATACTGATAAAATAAATTAAAAGCTTTTTCTGCATAAATTTCTTCATAAACGTAAAACATTCCTACACTCAATAAATTTTTTGAGTAATCTGTTTTAGGACTTTTTAAAAATAAACATCCAATAAACGTTACTTTGAACACAGTTCAGATTACTGGTAATTAATTCAATACATGCACGTTTTCTAGTTGGTTTTTCTATATGTAATGTTATATTGTAATTATCTAGTAAGCTAAGCAAGTTTTTTGAGTTTTTGTTATCCTTTAGCGCATTATTTTTTTATTTAAAGTATTGACCTAGTAGTATTTCCAGTAAAAAAATGACTTTACATCTGAAGACTAGCATGTACTATAGATGCAAATAATGAATAAGTTGAAATCGGTTATTCCAACAGTACAAAATTCGGAGCTGAGTAGGTCAGGCTTTTGTAGAGTTATTTATTTATAATTAAAACCAATCTATAACACTAAACAAGCAGTGCCTCTACGTTCGTGAGGGCGCCCGTAACTAGTATGAAGCTATACTATAATTATTTAAAATAAAATTCACTTCAGATCCACCTTTACTAAAAGTCTCCGTTAGACAAATTATGTCAATATAACTTATTTCCCTTATTAGAACTAAGTTATATGTCATTTGTCAATGTTCAAAAATTAATTATATTTTACGTTTACCATGAATACTTTGTAGCAATTTTTAAGTAAAAATAAGGCGTTACATAGTTCTGAAAAGAAAAGGGTTTTTGTTAGCACCTTCTGATATTATCGCCATGTCACGTTCAGTCACAATCTTCGAAGCTACATCTGAAGTCGTTAAGCTAACTCACATACCACCTTGTGGTTTAATTTATTTTTAGAATTATCTATTTAAAAACAAAGTAGGTACGTATTAGCGGGCAATGAGGTTGATTCTAGGGTAATAAATCTCGTTGCCAAAGGAAGCAGAGTACCTAGTAGTAAGTCGTTGCTATATATTAGAATTGCCCACATCGTGAAATGATTGACCATTTCATGAAATTACCGACTGAGCATCGGCCACATTAATGTGTGCTTAGACAGATCAATGTAAAGAAACCTTTTGTCGATATGGTCAACTAAAAAACGCGGTGTACGTGTGGATTGAGTGAGCATACACCAGAAATTTTTTTAAAAATTATGCTCATTTAGTAAAAGTTCTAAAACAATTGTAAAAGTAATCTCTGTATTTGTAAAAAGATAAAACAAGATTTACATTATTTAACGTGTGCTCACTCGGTTCTCACAAACTACCTACGACATCAGTGAAAGTATTCATTTAACATATAATATTTATATACTAGTATTTAGTAAAACCTGTGCTAACTTACCTTTATAATTTCTAGATCACCTAGTAACGTATTTAAGGTTTTACAAATAATTTCTTATGCTCACTTAATCCGCACACTTTCGAAAACCCCATTTCTGATGAGGAAACTGAAAATTTAAACTGCTATATATGTGCATAGTTAAGTAAAATTAATATGGGACTTTGTAAAATACAAAACGAACCACTAACGTGGCAGGTTTTCGGATAATAAATTTTTGAGAGTGCTCACTCAGTCCACATAGTTTAAGTAAGTTGAAAATGTTAATATCTTAATATTTGTAGAATCACAGAAACTATAAATTAGTTCAACTTTTAGTAAAATATTTTACTATATATCCGCCATCTAATATTTTAGATTCGTTGTCTGTTTTAAAAGATATTCGATTGTAATTTTTCTATTGTAAATACATCATTAGGGTGACCTAGAGAATAAACCACGTGAAAAATATATGTACTTATTTCAAAATATATCTAAGTCACAGTCATGTAAAATATCTTCTTCAATAACTTCCTTATTTGTGTTCATCTCAGTCGCCATATTAATTAACATATCTAGTCGTTCTTTAGCTTCAGATTTATCAAATACATCACTATCATATCATTGACCTAAACAAATCTTTCCAATTTCTTCAATAATTTGTTTTGCGATTTCATAACTTTCGCATTTATTTAGAGTAAAATGCAGCGTATATAAAAGTATTTTACATTTGAATCTACTTTATCACAAAACCATTTTTTTATGAAATGGCTTGTATGAAGGCTTATGAATGTGCCTGGCAAGTTCGTAGCTTCTCCTTCCAAAACTGAAAATAGATTCTGAATATGTTCTTTAACACTCTTATATGGTGTGCAAGCTTGAGTGTTGGTAGATAATAAAGCAGACGATGCGTCTGTAATTATTTCATGGTGTATTGATATGACTTAGCCATTTTTTTACCAATTTAAAAGTGATATATTATTATGAGTATCTGCGACCATTTCAATAATAGACACTGATTTTAATTTGTCATATTTATATATGCATGGTCACCTTAATCAATTAACTAGCTTAGAAATATGATACAGTATGTATTGTTTTAAATTAAACGTTTACCATTACAGAAGACGTGTTAAATTTTAGTAAAAAATATTTTCACAATTTCTGATGTAGTCTCGGTTTGCACAGAAGTTCGGGTTTATTAAATATAAACTAAAATATGGAACACTCACACGGGACGTTACAAAGAAAGTATTTTTTTAATTTACTCTCGAACTATTATATTTTACGTTTAGATTTTTGTTTCACAAATTGATTCGGGATTGTAATAGAGTAGCAATATCAAGAATTTATGTAGCCATGTTTTGAGATTTTAGGAACACTCCATCCGCACCAAAGGAGGATTGAGTGTTCTACAGATACCTTTATAAAATCGAAATAAACGGTTAAAACAATTGAACAATTGTGAATATCTTTCACAAATTCTGTACAATTATTTCACAAAAAATTGTATGTATAGTACTTGTTGAAAAACGAGATACAGTATTTTTCTCAGGTCAGCGGATTGAGTGTTCTAGTTAATAGACCGTAACTGTCTCTCCATACTTTTCACAATTTTTTATCTTCACCATTGACTTTTCCCGATTATTTCCTAAAATATTCTAGGATTTCGTAATGTTTGGACTAACTTTTTAAAAAGAACACACCACACGCACATCAAAATACTTTAATGAATACAAAAATTTTTAAATGCGATTTGAGCATATCAAATAAAATGGTGCCTTCCATACTTTAACTACTGATGGAGGTGCTGAAAAAGCTTTGTTAATTTGTCAATGTCGCACGTGGATTTTATTATTCGCTGATTTCTCAAACGGTTTGCTGTTTTGTTTAACTTGTGTGCCTGTTTTGTACTTTTTATTAATGCAACTGTGTGGTCACGCTTCTCAATTTTCTCTTATACTTGTATGGAGTATTTATGAATGGTCTCCAATGTTCCTTGCAAACTTTGAGGTAGACATTTCTTCTTAACTTTGTTTGTGGAGTGCGGCATGGGAAATTGACAAGTTACAGAACCCAATTGATTTTAAACTTTATTTATCAAGTACGTCTTCTTATATGTAGTAGCGTCGGGTGACGGGTCGCTCACTTCCCTCTAATATGTTTGACAAGGGCGATGGCTGGACCCGGCGTTAATGCGTGAACGAGTCCCGTTTGAGGGTGATTGTCGTTTGGAGGGAAGGAGATTGCCGAGGTAACAGATACAAATTAGATCTAGACATCTTGTCGATGTCTAGAGATAAAGAGACCTTGTACATTTATTTTGAAGAAATGATACCCGTAAAGTTTCTTGCCTGTTCTTCTCCACGAAGGTTTCTCCGAACTGGTGGTAGAGTCATGCTTTATTTAACTTAAATAAGAACGAGTAATTGTAAATGTTGAGAAATAAATATGTTGAAGTATAACGTCCAAAAAACATAATTAAAACTTCAATGCATATACTGCACTGTAAACCTGCTTAATAATGATAAAGTTAAATCAAGTTTTTTTAGGTATATCAAGTTAATTCGCGGTATTGAATACCATAACAGCTTCCAAACAGAGTACCAAACTACCGTATGTTTCCGCTAAGAAGCCTGTAATCAGATATAATAGTTAAACATGTATTTACGTTAAACATACATAATGACATATTTATTGTGGTGTGCGTTCTATTGTTCCACTACCGCATGTCTGGTATGCTACGCTGACAACATTAGGTAAATTTGAAGGAAAAATGTACGAAGGTCAAATTGTTTTCTGTTTGCGAGAATTTTGTAACTTGTTTAAGTACTAAAGGGCTTTTTAGCTCTACAAATAGATATGTTTAAGCACTGCCTGCACGAAGCTAGTAAGTTACAGGCCTAAGCAAAAGTGCAGTCTTAGACCATGTAGGCTAGGTTGTAAGTAATTCTATGTCAGGGAAGCCTAATATTTTCGTGGCATCCTAAAGTTAATATAAATATAGTTTTGCTACAATAAAACATTAGGTACATCATTCATTACTAGTTCGTAACAAAAAGTCTTAAGCTCTAGCTGTTAGTTATCTAACTCATATATTATTCATCATTAATATCTATGAGTTATAAATATTTAGAATAGGTACATCTGGAATGTTTCCTTCACTTATCATATCTTTTAAATGCCTACTAAAAAATGTTTATCATTTATATTAAATATGATACCTATGGCCTTTAGTACTAATAAGCTCTAGTGTTGTGGAACATCGCGCAACCGAGAAACAAGTTTTTTCACGGACACAAACTACATCACCGAAGTTTATAAGATAAGACGTATATATACTAAAATATTTTTCAAAAACGGTGGCCTGCTAACACATACGCGTTAATTTGATAAAATTTCGATAAGATTATTTAATAAAACTGCTTGAGCAGATCCTATTCCCGTAAAACAGTTGCAATATGGCCGAACAAAATCTAAACCTACAACACCTTAGGATGAACATAAAAGGATCAAACCTCCTGTCAATTATCTAATTGAAGGCAGCAGTTGATAAATCCTTATTTTGTTATTGTGAGTACCATCCACGAAAATGCGCTCACCATTGTTTGGTCGAGATCAATACTTATTTGAATGAAGGAATGTGTAAATTGTATTGTAGTACCTACCTAAATTAGGATAATTTAGGTATTTTCAATAAGTTATTCAAATAAGTATTTTATAATATACCTTTACTTATATAATATATACTTTTGGTGTGCGAGTCAGGCTAGTCACTTCCACAACTTTTGTTACAATTTACAGTGGTAAAATACAAACATGATCGTATGCCTTTGATCCGTTGTCTCTCATCATAGATATTTTAAAAATAAATCGACATAAAAATACAAAATATACGAGTTCCAAATGTATAATTATTATAATCCCCAAAACAGACTTTAAAGTGGACTGTACATTTCCAAAAAAAGTCCACATAAAAAATCCGCAACGGTTCTCATAAAGAAAGCAAATATTCCAAGAAGCTATTCTTTTTGTAAACGAGCTCTGTATATAATTTCTATCTTGGCTTATCTAAAGTCGTGATGGAAGCAAAATATCTCGTTTTTCTTATGTACTAACAAGTTTAAAACAAATCATTTGCACCAATAAGTAGTCTATTTAAAAATAATCGAAGTAAAAGAAAAATACGTATTTGAATTTTTGAAGAATTTACCAACAAACCAAATCTCTCTTCATTATAATATAAGGGCACACATAAATTAATACACACATAAAAATAACATTATTGGATCTATGAAGATGTACGGGTATTATAATATTTAAGCCATCCTAAAACTCCATGAGAGAAAATCCACAAACTTGGATGAACTTGACTTTAATTAGAGGAAAGTGGGACAATGGGACAAATACCGTACCGTACACAATATGAATGCTAATGTGACAATACCGTAGAGATTTATAAAGATTAATGTTCACTAAACCGTAAATCTAACATTGTGTGCCGACATTCACAAACCAGAAATACTTGCTTGTGTACCTACAATATTTTTAATCCGCCACCGTTTCAAATGACAAATACACAGTTTGTACCACATTTGGTCAATTCGTCGGTTGATCATTAAAAGGATGACGTCAGGTTAATAAACTCGCATGTGTATTGCGAAAGTGTAGGGTCTATCCAATCCAGCTGTTGTGGAGTAAACTCTACAACGAAATAAAACTTTCGGTGCATTTTGTGAAATGCTTAGGAAGTAGAGTCCTTTACGTGTTGTTCATTGTATAATAACAACTTCTCGTTGGTACAGTGTACAACCCTGATGCAGCAAATTTTGTAAGGCCTCGCTTTTTCTTTAGCCTTCTTTGTGTGAGTTACCGTACATATGAACTGATCAGTAAACGAACAAGAATTCCACAGTGAGCACGCATGTGTCGTGATATTTATGTTAACAACTAAGTATTTGGATCAGAATTCGTGAGCAAATAGTTACGAAGACTCTCCTCCAGTTACTGTCAAGATACGCTGCGCAATATCCATGGAATAACTTTCCAATCTGAATATAGTTTCTTGTGGTATGTATGAAACTTATAATTACATACAGTATTTTCTTGCAATATTTATAAGCAAAATTGTAATGTCAGATAAACAGGTCGTCACGAATCGCTTGTATCATGATTTTAGTATTATTCAGATATATGCCAAGTAAGTACCTATATGCATATCAATGAACACAAATAAGAAAAATCGTTTAATAATAACGATTCACTAGTATTGTTATGTCTAATAATGAAAAATAATGCTTCTGTTTTACGATTCACTTTCGATCCAAATAATAATTAGTTTGATACAACATTGGAATAAAAGTAAAACGTTAGCATTTAAAGTGCATGGAAACTTCACTGGGCTATGTATACCTAAATCATATGTTTTAATTTTAAGTACATAAAAAGACTGTTTGTTTCCTGAATAAAATAAAAAGAAATAAAATAATTTGTTTCAAATATAAGTAAGTTTTATCATTAGCTCCGTATTTAAGAAAATTTAATAATGGAGTATCTGTTATGGATTCGTCACAAGGGCTACTTCGCAAGTAGATAAGGTAGGTAAACAAACAAAGCATATATCTGTTACAAGTAAGTAACTGTATTTCATTACATAAGCAGTTATTTGATTAGCAAAGTTCCTACTTGTAAAAGCTCGCATTGCGATTAATACAATGAATAAAAATATTTATCTAGTTTATATATACCTACATAACATCCACCTACTAACTTGACATTACAAATATACTTTACTTACCTGCCTTCCAAATACCATGGTATTATATTGACTTACATATTTTTGCGAACTTGCAGTTAACGTATAAAAACTTATGTATCTGAACCATGCCCGAGCGAAAATCTTTTTTCATAACATAGATTGTGCTAGATAATAGACAATAAAGCTGCTTCACAACGAAATGTTTTGATATTATATTATATATACAGTCTATGTTACTTCCAGATAGTCTTCCAACGGTACAGTCATTCATAAACGCGCAGTAGTTTCGTAGTTAAAACAATATAGGTATGTGTACCGGAGAATTCGGGGAAAACAACATTTGACCTTGGTCAAAGTTGTCAAATCCCGAGGTTACTTCGTCAGGAAGTTTGATTAATTTTAAATAAAGGTCAATTTGATCAATTTACACTGGAATAAAGTTTAATTGGAATAAATTTAAAATTTGTTTGGATGTTTACTTTACAAACCCAATTGGATAAGAGAATTACGTTAAACGCGGGCGTAGCCAAGTTTTAGAATCGGGGGGGTTCAAGAAAATAAAACGACTAAAAGTACATAAAACAACCCTTATACAAGGTGTCCCAAAAAACTTCGATAAACCGGAAGCAGGAGATAGAAACAGTCATAACAGCTATCATAAAAATAAAAAAAAATCTTGACGCTCAGGTTGTTAAACTATAGGTATTAAAAAAAACTAAAAATCATACCCCCAGTGATGGTCATTTCAACCTTGTTGCTACAAATTGTTAGTTTTGCTTGGTTTTATTTTTTAGCCCTGATCAATGCAATTAATTGTAGTTTTAAATTTAAAGTCATCTAGCTTAGTTTAGAAGAACAAGCCTTGTTTCTTTCAACCAAAAATTTATAAAAAAAGTTCTGCTTAACTTTGACTTACTGTACTGAAAAAAAATGTACCGAGTTCTTTTGGCAAGCTATTTCAAAAGTCTGCTTATTCAATACAGATTTCATAATGGTGTAACATTTGCTAAATTACTTCTAAAATAAAGCAAGAAAAAAACAACTTACTAGATACCATCCTAAATTTGTCAAAGTAGTAATTAAATTATTAGGGTATTATTAGGGTTTAATACAATTTATGTTCAATGTTCTTGCGATCTAAGTGAATGTGAAAGAGAAAGTACTACTGCCAAAGAGTTCTTCGTCGTTTTTAGTTTAGCTAATTTTACAAAATTACTTACTTATTACAAGGTAGATACGCCAACTTTAAACATCAAGAGTAAACCTATTAATGTTTGCACATTAAAACTGATTTCATAATGGTCTAATAGTACTTTCATAGTTATCTTTTTGAGATAGGGTTTAAAATAAAACGTCAATTCCTCTATTTCAACTTTATTTTAAATTAAAGGTTCGAAATGTCTGCCTTCTTGCATGAATGCAAGCATGATTCTTCTTAAGAAAGACCTGGCAATATGAGAGGCAAATCGCAATGGGAAATCTGTATTGAATAAGCAAAATTATGAAATTACTTGCCAAAAGAACTCGCTACATTTGTTTTCAGTACAGTAGGTTAAAGTTAAGCACAAATTTTTTATAAATTTTTGGTTGGGAGAAACGCGATTTTTTCTTCTAAACGAAGATGACTTTAAATTGAAGGCTACAATAGATAGAAGCATTTCAGGACTATATTCCAAAAATAAAACCAAGCAAAAGTAACAAATTTGTAGCAACAAGGTTGAAATTATCATCACAGAATGTTGATTTTTGTTTTTTTTAAATACCTATAGTTTCATAACCACAAGGCCAAGAATATTTTTTTATTTTTCTGATAGCTGTTATGACTTCTTGCATCTCCAGCTTCCGCTTTATCTTTTGGTTTGACTTTTGGGACACCCTGTAAGTAAAAAATATTAAAGATTTTATTTTCTGTATGATAAGAAAATACATAGGGACAAAATCTTCTCGAAGGAATTGGGGGAATCCTTTTTCGAGCAGTCGGACAGTATAAACTATAAGCTGAATAAAATAGAAACGTTCGTTATGTACAATTAGTTTTAAAATAGTCATCGAATTATTCCTCTACACTGCGCGTTTAGAATTAATTTAAAGCTTATTACTATTTACTTAACCTTGTATTTATAAGACAAGAGTTACTCCTGTGTTATCTTGAAATCAAATCCTTTTAACGTATGTAGGTACTAAGCTATACGCAAGGGCACGAAAATATACGAAGATTACCGAATGCGATCCGATAATCGACGGTGGCAGAGGAATCCAAACCACCGTATATTTTAATGTAGGTAAAAGTTAGTAATCAATGAGATATGCCGCAGGCCTGTTCTTATTTTAATTCTACGAATGTTAATATCTGGACTTTTCGGAGGGGGTTTGAACCCCCAAAACCCTCCCACTGGCTACGCCCGTGACGTTTAATTTTATATAAAGTTTTAGTTTTTTGACGGTCGAGTGGCGTAGCCTCATACACACCGGAGGTCCCATGTTCGAGTCCTGGTCGGGCTCCCCCTCCCCCCAGTTTGAAATATGGTCATCCATAACATAAGCTCTGCTTACTTCAGTTGCTGAGGTTATCTGAGGATTTATTTATTTATTAGTTATCACTTCGTTTTTTAATGATAACTTTAGGAATATTTTAATTATTTCCAAGATTTTTAATGAAAACTGTAATTGCTATGTAATGTTCTAACGTTTCATAGCCCATAACGTAAGTAAAACAATCCCGGATGTAGCCAAACTTGCAATCCTTCGAGCTGTTAAGAGTCGGAAATGTAGATTTCTTTACATAGCAACTAAATTTTGTAGGCGAAAACAGCGTCATCTGCATCCTTATTGTCCGTGGGGGAATCACCATTTGTGCACCGGTGGACCAAGGAAAAATTAATAGTCTCGAAAACCAAACAAAGCGATTTGAAGACATTTCTGTACTATTTTTCATAATTTAGTCAGTAGAAGGAGATGTCATATAGATTTAAAATATTAGGTATGCCAAAACTATATTATATTGCGAATTCTTAGTAGGTACTTACTGCCTTTATGCGATCTGTGCTCTTGTGACAAAAATTAATATTTGTTTGTTTCTTTGCAATAGATTGAAATGAAATGAAATGAAATATTTATTTCTCAACATTGACAATTACTTGTTCTTATTGACGTCAAATAAAACATGATTCTACCACCAGTTCGAAAAAAACCTTCGTGAAGAAGAACTGGCAAGAAACTTCACGGGTATATTTTTTTTCAAAATAAATTTACAGAGTCTCTATATGTCTATACAAAATTATTCTTTTCTGCATCTGTTAGCCCGGCAAGTCTCCCTCCCCCCAAGTATCCAAACGACGAACACCCTCAAACGGTGTAACACTGAAACACACGATTAACACTGAAACATCTGAACTGATTTTAAAATTCCCATAGGCACATTTTGCAGAAGTAACAAATCTACATTATACCCCAAATTCCCATGAGCGAGCAAAACTCTGGTAGGTATTCAATAAAATTATAGTCTTTAAGTCAGTGTTACCACACCAATTGATCGACGTCGATCGACGGTCGCCCTAACGTCGCCACGCCGCCGCCGCTTCTTCCTCGCACACACAGCGGATAGGCAATCTTAAGCTGAAATGTACGAAGCTAACTTGTCTCAGACTTAGCTAACTGGTGAAATGCAAAGTGACTTTGTTTTATGGAGGGTGGAAACTAAAAGAAATCTCAATCGATTATTTGTAAACAATACAAGATGATCAAAAACTAATTACTGAACTTGAAAGTGCTCCACGCGCTCTATCATATGATACCAATAATGATTTATAATAATATTAAAAACACTTAACCGCTAACATACAAAAAAAAACTTTAAAACTTCGAGCATACTTTAATATTTGGTGGGAAAGGCCGCCAATTTGCTAAAAGCAATCTCTTACATACAAAACTGGATGTATCCATAAATTCGTTCTCATCGAGTTACATATTACTGTAATAATAATAAATTTTTATAGTAAGCTTGTAGGTTGCGTTTTATATAAAATTGTCAATGAAAAACATTTATCGAGTTAGGCTTTAAACTTGCTATGAGAGCAACGTTTTTTTTGCATTGCGCTTAAGCTGGCACCCTCCGCGGGGAGGGTGGTCGTAAATGTGTCATGTATACATTGCAGCTGGTGTGCAGGGTGATGTGGGACTCACCAGAGTGGCATCTACCCACTAAAAACCACGTTCACGGCTTTGGCATGGGAATGGTATGCAGCCTTCATCGGAGCGTTACCCGATTAGGGAAGGGGGTGCGTAACGTCGCCATAGTAAATGTATGGAAGCCGTAAACATGGATTTTTTGGATCTTTCGTTTGTAAGTTCAGCCGGAAGACGTCCACTGCAGGATAAAGACCTCCTCCAGGACCTCCACAAGGCTGTGTCTTGTGCGGTCCGCATTCATTGCTTTCCAGCGATTCATCTCTGTACCGTAGTCATGAGTATTTTTGGAATTGTTGATACCATTTGATAGCTCGAGAAGTACTTTCAGCATCCGTAAGTAATAAGTTTTTCGATGTCTTCTATAGTTTAAAAATAATTTAGTTAAATCACTTATCGTTTCCACCCTGTAGAGAGTACATAGGTACATATTCTGTAAACATGCGACACCAATCTTTTCAACAATTTTCTACCATTTCCATCAGTATAAAGTATAAAGCAAAAGTCAGAACTTTGTTTGACCATTTAGCTGACATAAGTCTGAGTGAAGTCAAAGCCCTTTTTATAGATTTTAGGCAAAGACATTCTAGCAAGGTACTGTACCTACCTACGAATTTAGTAGATGTTTGGTAAACGAGATCTAGGCAGCTGTACACATTTAGCAAAAGTTCAATGCAGCAGATTTTGTGTTAGTTTGTAACTTCACCTAAACATTTTTGTGATTATGAAATTTGAAAATAAGCACCCGCCAATAGCTTGCATTGGCATGTATGCCATACACAGAGGTACTTAGATTATTTAACATTTATTTAACATTTCCCACTCACTTCTAACTCATACGGATCGTGAAGCAACTATACTTATACCTAAATAAATTATAATTTATTTGATTTGTCGATTTCTAGATATGTTTTCGAAAGTTCAGCTTTTAAGTATAAAAATTAATAACAACGATCTTCGTATCATAGTATGACCCTTTTACTACGGAGATAACAAAAGGTGCCGTTACGCTAATATTCCACATATTACTAACTTACTACTACTTTTTTTACAAGCATGGCACAATTACGAGTTTATTATATTAGGAAACCCGAAATACTAGCTAATCTACCGACAAGCTACCGTCCTATTAGCTTGCTTAGCGCGATAAGCAAATTAAAATAAACGATCATTTTGAACAGGCTCCGAGAGGACATCGCTTCAAAGCACCCGTTACCGGATGACCAGTTTGGCTTTAGATCCCGTCACTCCTGCGTCCTACAGGTGCACCGCATCACGGAGCACATCTTGGTGCAAAGGGACTTAGGCTGAAAACCAATAAGCACGGGTGCGCTTTTCTTTGACGAGGCTAAAGCCTTTGACAAGGTCTGGCACAACGGCTTGTTATATAAGCTCTTTCAAATAGGCGCGCCAGACAGCCTCGTGCACATCATATGAGACTTTCTCCACTGTAGAACCGCTATAGATTGGAAGGTGGACTCTCCAAACCCCATCCTGTATTATCGGTGTCCCACACAGCTCGGTGCTCTCTGCAACTTTGTGTTTTGGGCCTAGCGCTCTTTGCAGACCGACTAAATAGGTACGTAGGTTAACAAGAATGCTCCAACACGCAGCCAACGCATTAGGTGCTTGGTTTAGGAAATGGAGAATAGAAGTCAACCCAGAAAAAAGTGCAGCTGTGTTCTTCTCTCTTTCTCAACCTGCTTTAGGATGACCTCTAGGAAACCCTCCAAAAGATTTGGTCAGATCACTAGGAGTCACTTTAGATAGTGGACTTACATTCGCGGATCACATAAAACTCGTCTGGGATCGAGCCGCCTTCGTCATGGGTAGGCTGCACCCTCTAATCTGCAAGAAGAGTAAAATGTTGCTTATAGCTTACACTTTACAAAACTTGCATCCAACCCATCATGACATTATGCTAGTGTGACTTACGCTCACGCCAGCAAGTCGAACCTCAATCACTTGCATGTTATTCAAAATAGGTTCTTACGCAAGTGCGTTGGAGCCCTGCCCTATGTCAGCAACTTAGATCTTTACAAGGATCTCGAGCTGCCCACCATTGCCACATTCATGAAGCTGGCATCTAAAAATTTCAACAATGCTCCCCACCATCCCAACCCACTGGTCAATAAGTCAGCTGAAGACATACAGCCAACCCGGACGCGCCGGTTCGTTATAGACGTCCGCGTAACGTCTTAACAGATCCCGACGACGATATTACAACAATAAACGCCACCGGCGTTTCCAGTTAGAAATAGGGCAACACGGCATTCGAATCGCCTAACCCACCGGTGGGCCGGGCTAACGCGTCGTATGCATTCCTACTGAGTTTCTTGCTGGTTCTTTGGCAGTAGATGGCTCTTCCAAACCAGTGTTAGTTTCAATATATGACGTCCTAAACCGAGTTCCATGCCCTCTCGGGTGTCCTTAGGCATATCGTAATTATGTAGAAGTAGTTTAAGTTCCGGCTAAGCGCCGTCAGTGTGAAGCTACAAAGTCCGGTGAAATTTAAAAGGCCCATAGGGCCATATATAAACTGTCCATTTATATTTATATATAAATAACTGTCAAGTAGGTAGTTACTCTATTGAGAAATCACGTCGCAGCACCCGTGACCAATTTTGCTGTGACTACGCGATATTTACCTTTCTTTTCCCACTCCTTGTCGGGTATATCCAATTTCTTCTGCAGCCTGTCCTTGACGGCTTGAAAAGGCTCGTGGTGTTTTATTCTGGCGTAGAACGGAATTCCAAACGTAACGTAAACTTACTTTTGGAAATGCGCACAGGTTATTAGCATTTCGTCTTCCTGCAGGTGCGAAATTTTTTTTAATGAAATTGTTTTATATTAACTTGCTACACAGAACAGAATGGCTAGTTATATATATGGCTTAGATATGGCTAGTTTGATGTGGGCTGCAACATATAAAGGCTGCTCCGACGGAGCCGTCATCCTGCTTGCTGCCATCGGTGTAGATTATGGCTGTGGACTCCCTGCATAATGAGTCAATGTCATGTTGTTGAGTTGTTTTGGTGTAGGTGATCTGTATTCTTTGCGCTGGATGGAGGAGTAAATGGTATGGTGTGGGTCATTCTAGAAGTATGTCACTAGGGAGGTGTGCAGTGCGGTCGCTCAGTTTTGTGCGTTCGGTGTCGTGTGCTTCTCGGATTTTGAGGTCTATCGATTAAAATTGGAGGAAGGTACCGACCTATTGGCTCGGCTTCAAGGTGGGATAGGTTGGATGCTGGAACTCTAGGAGACTGCGAGGCCCACTTTTTGGGGTTTTGGACTCATCACTAGTCGGGTCCGAGGGATCAGCAATGTTTTGTCGATTAGCGACGACGGACAATCTTTTGTTGCTAAGTGACAAAGCTACACAAATGCGCGAGCTCGAGCGCTCACGCGAGATATTGCAAGTACGAGTTTTTGCTTGCTCGATTTCGTCCGCGCACCGTCGACGAACAGTCGAAATTTCGTCGAAATTTAACGTTTACGATGTGAAACGAGCATTTTGCGAGTACGAGCATTTTTTGACAGTTATGCTCATTAACGTTAAACGAGTTTTTCGCTTACTTTGTCACTGCACATTTGATGGTGAGGGCTCTAGTAAATAAATCGCTTAACCAAAAAGGTTATTGTATCGACTTATAATTTTTTACTCAATACGTTTAAAATTGACCTATTATTTATTTATTAATGTGAATTGTAATAAATCATGACAATCACAAGACAAGCGGGATTACACATACAAATAAAGTTCTAAATCTCGTGATTCTTGTAATGTGGTAATGGATATCTCGGAAACCCAGTTCAAGAAGAGATATAGGATAGCAAAAATAATGTTTGTCCTCTTGTGCAAAGATTTAAAACAATTAACCAATTTAAGATCTTCTCAGCGGATTTCTTTGGAAACTAAGGTAAGTAGGTGCCTACCAAATAAAGTTTTTTATGAATGCTAGTAAATGCTCTAAAACATAATAAAATATCATTTTATTTTTGTTTGAAGACTCCGGAGGTTATTTTATTTTACGCTACGGGTTTCTACCAGAGACCAATTGGAAACATTACATGCAGTACATGCGGTCTTTGCATCATAATGGTAATATGGTCTAGCCGTTCGGTAAAATTTACACAGTAATTTTCTTATTATTCATTAGAATATAAGCTTTTCTAACATTGAACAGCAATATTTTATTATAGGCGATTCCGGATACCCACTTCCTCCATGGCTCAATGCCTCCCATTTTGGATCCAAACCCAAATTCTGCAGAAGTATTATTCAATAAAAAACACAGAACAGCAAGAGGTCTAATTGAGAACACCTTTTCGAGGCTTAAAAAACGTTGGCGTTGTCTGAATAAGGATAGAGTGTTGCATTAAAAGCCATTGAAATGTGCCAGGATAATACTGACATGCTCTGTTCTACACAATATCATTGTTAATTTGGGTATCACAGATTTAGAAGAAGAAGATATTGTTATGCATTTGTTATTTCTACTAATAGCATGAACTAAACTATATTTTAAATTCATGTGTGTACTAGTAACTATATTTTAAATTCATGTGTAACTAGTAATAGTGCTTATACAAAAAATTTCAAAACTGTCCATTTTACCCATCTCATTACCATTGACATGATTAGATTGCAGTATGGGAATATAAATAATGATAAATCATAATTTGGTATGCTTATTGTTAAACTTTTTCTAGACCTGGCCGTTTAAAAAAATTGCTGAACATGAAATGCACACAGAGAAAGAAGCCACCGTTGATCTTACCATAGGCAGGCAGATAAGAAATCAACAAGAAGAAAAAAAGGTTTCAAGAAAATTTGTTTTATTAAATAATTAAGTATATCAAATCAACATGTCTTCACTTAGATCCTCCAAAAATATGCACTACAGATTAAAGGTTGTAAATAAGTGTACTTCAGATTTTTATATAGTGTACTTCACTACTTGCGATTTGTATAGAGGAGTTTACTATACTTGTTATTCAATACTATTATTCAATAAATAAATATAAAATAAACATAATAAAACAAAGTATAATGGGTCCTTTAGATAACAAATCGGTTACTATACGTACCGTATGTCGTCTTCATGTGTTGAACCGGACATAATTCTTCTCATAATGCTTCTCACATTGCCTACTCATTTGCACATTTCACTTCTCATACTGCTTATACTCGAACCTGAAAATAACTTACCTGAGCAGCTATCACACCCCGCTGAACCTATGAATGATGTAGCTATAAACCCAGAACTAACACCTTCACTCGCTGTTGAAACTACAAAGAAACGATCAAGAAAATTACTAACTAAACAATTAGTGATTAGACCCATGTGCAGCTTCAAAAAGAGAAAGAACACATTTGAGAAATATAACAAATTAGAAAATCAATAATAATGAATGCATAGTTAGAAACGTTAAAATTGAAGAAATTAAGAGGACTACAATAAACAGGAAATGTAACAGGACACAAACGCTAAAGTATCACTTCCAAGATAGAGAAGATCAAATTCAAGAATGTACAATGTTTTTGCTAAGCACTTTGAATATCTCTGATACAGTTTTATTTACTGTTTTGGAAAAGGCATAGAATGAAGGCAGCCTGACCGACCAGCGTGGGCACCGCAAAAATGGACCTCATAAAACAATCTCACTGACTGAAGACAGTGTAGGCAAACATATGTGTGAGAAAAGACTCTTTAATGTTTCCAAAATGTACCACCGATACAAACAATAGTTTGCTTATGAAACTTTAGATTGTCAAATGATGAGCGCAAGATAATAGATGTGGATTTTTGATAACAACTTCAATTATTATTTCTTTAAACCGAAGAAGGATTTATGCGCAATATACACACGCTATGCTTAAGCAGACGAACAAAGATTACATTGCAAAGTCGCTTTGAAAAACACGTAAAGGATAAAAACAGAGTACGTGAGATAAATAATGCTGAAAAAGAGGATTCTAGTGACTTGGAGACAATAGCAGTTTAGATTTTGAGAAGGTTCTTTACTTCGAGATTTAAAATTGGGAATTTTCTATTGTAAACGGAAATACGCAAACGGAAATATGTAGGACGTAAGCTGGGATATTGTTTTACGTGCATTTGAAAATAGCGAAGAGAGGGGCGATTGAAGTTGGAAGTTGTTTAATCAAGTTTTTTTTAATGAACATATGCGATCGGTTTGTAAACTTTCATTGTATTCGGACGGATGTCCTAGACAAAATAAAAATCGATTTATATTTCCTTTGCATTTTTATGCGGGCCTCAAAGTTTGAGTTAACGATCAAGCATCGATTTTTTGCAACCGGACACGGACAAAATGAGGGTGACTTAATGCATGCTTGCATCGAGCGTGAGCGCTAAAGAAAAAGAAATATCTATATACGATAGAACAAATTTATGCATTTGCAATGAATACCGAGTTAAATCAATCCGACTTTGTCGATGTAAAAATGTTTATTGAAGGCCGAAATTGGATGCATGACTCAGAGGTAAATAAAATATTTTGGTTCAATAATATGGAAGTGATCGCGTGTTATACTCTTGAGGGAATACTGAAGTTAAAATATAGTTTGGAAGATGATTATGTGGAGTGACAATTACATATCTCCCAACCGGATTACAGTCTCGAGGAGCCAGGTGCGAGGTGGACGCACACCAAGTAGACGTACACGAGGTGCACTAACATTCCGTGCTCCTGCTACTGAAATTTCAGTCGTTACCGAGCTGCAAAGAGCTTAATGTCAACTATTCCCTTAGCCTTGCATTCAGACTTGTTAATTCTTTTCAAAAATCACACATTCCACGCCACTACCATGGTTTTAATGACGCTTCGGTAAGTGAATCTGATTAGGATGTAGTAGTAGGACATCGTTTCCAAGAAGACACACCACTTCCTTATGAATAATGTTGTTATTTCTTTATGTTACCTACCTACCAAGATTGTAATATTGTTTCTGGTTTTATTTTCTTGACACTTTCATTATGAAAAAGGGTCACCATCGTACAAATTTAATACATGTTAGATCGTAGAAACGTTTTTAGAACCTAATGATTATGCTATTGTTATAATGAGTTGATTTTATTATAACTAAATTGTGGAAAGTGTCCAAAATATTAAGTAAAAATATCATATGTGTAATAAACACTGTGCGGTTTTCGTTATAAAACGAATAAAACTTGTTGATTTCAGTAATTTTGATTCTTTTTACATATCCTTAGATAAGTAAACCTAAAAACGTGTATATAATAAAATAATATTACGATTATTTACAAATAAATACACTAAATTATTTGCAGATATTTACGTAATACTCTATATATATATATATTAAATAAAAATGTAGGTACTCATTCCAATACCAAAATATCGTACAATGTACACAACATTCACGAGTACATTTTCCAAGTCGATCATTAACTTCATGTAGTATCACTACAAAACGCTATTATTTTGTTCGCCTTAAATACTTCAGAACAGCGCACAACGTTGCAATAGTCTCTTGCTGTTTGATAGATTTCGCACAAAGTTTTTTTAGGTATTTCCTAAAACATTATATGTTACTCCAAAAAAAATAACGCAGCACTTGATATACAAACCGTTTTGATACGCCTCGTAGTTAAGTAATTATCCAAGATTTTTCACTAAATCTTTTTTTCTGTAAAATTGTGTTTGTCGATTGCGGCTTTGTTCCAATAACCCATCGCTATGAATTTGTCCAAAATCACGTTTGGCACATATCTGAGTACAGAATTGACGAATTGCTTGACATTCATCACTGCTCATCTTCATTGAACTTATGAACTTAACTACTTAATCCGTTTGGACACACAAGTGACATGTAGTAACTTAAAATTTTGTTAAAATTTAGTAACCAAATTATCTACTTAATACATGTAAACCGCACATCAGCCAACATTATAAAATTATTTTACGATATTAATTGTCCAGTTTTTCGAGCAAACGCAAATTGTAAAAGTTACACACTTGTAACTCGTACTCAAAAATCTTCGACGCTCGACAACTTTTGAAGTTTATACGATTAACGTGATGGTGAAGCATTCGATGGAACTGGGAATCATTGTTCCCCTCCACGGAGAGGGCAGGAGTATAAAAAATGCTCTGACGCATACCCCGCGCGCGCGATCGAGGTTATGTGGGACTCACTCCGATGATGCTCGAACTAAGGGAGTGGGGTGGGTTTCGGTGATCAGAGCCTAGGTCATCGAGCGGTTCGATAAACCTGAGATCAAGGTTGATATGCTTTACTATTGCAAAATCGAGGATGTCGGGAGAGTGGGTTGGGTTGTCGGGACAATGAGTGGGAGTGACGGGATGTCATTGCAATTGCTGAGTGATGTCAAGGAAAGCGATACCGCTGGTGTTGGTCGATAGGCACGTCCAGTCAGTATGCTTGGAGTTCAAATCCCCGAACATAATGACTGAACGGCCGAGGGCGAGAATGGCCTCAAAGTCGCTACGTATAGATCTATCTGGTGCAACTAGGTATGTAGATTGAAGCTATGATGACGGTCGGATGACCTATCATAGCCAACCTACACACAGTGGCCTCCATGTTGAGGAGAGGAGGGGTAAGGAGAGGAAAGCAATGGAAACCTCTTTTCGACGACCGTCGACGTTGGGCCTATCGTTACGAGTGAACTCGTATTTGGGAATAGCGGATCCCCTGGAACTCTGGAGCTGGTCTGGCTCGTTGTTCTGATCGAACAGTTTGAGCTCAGGAAGGTTATTACTAAGGCTTAATTTAATGAAACTAGGAATAAGCCCTTGGGTTTTAATACGACCGGATGCGGGATTTGCAGGTCTAGACATTATATTTACTATTTAGAGAATTTATACTAAATATAGAATTTATAAGGAACTAAGTAGCTAGTGATGCTCGGGTAACGCGAATAGACGCTCTTGAGGAGAGCGGGCGGCTCGCAGTTTGCGTGGGAGTACGGCGATTTCCCTAATGTCGACGTTTTGAATAACGTCGAACGCGGTCCTCATGTCCTCAGCCAACGACGACTGAGGTGAAGACGACGGAGCGGGACGCGGCCCTACGGGAGCTGGGATAGGACGGGAAGGGGGAGCGGCTGGACGCTGTCTCCAGTTTTCAACTAGAGACGGCTTTGGCGGCTCAGGCTTTGCTACCGGGGGACCCCGGTTGCGCAGCGGCGGCAAGTTGGCGGGAGTGAGCGGCGGTGCTGGTTTAGGCGCGGCAGGGCGCGGCCCTCTTAGCGGAGGAGTGCGGAGCGCGCGAACAACCCCTGTAGTTAGCTGTGTTGCCGTACTGGCCGCACAGCACACATGCAGGGGGGAGGAAGTAGAGTCGGGAGTGCGAGTGCACTCCTTCGTTATATGCGGCACTTAACGCACCTGGGGTGAGCTGAGCAATTAGCCACTGCGTGGCCGTAAAGCTGGCAACGTCTACCGCAGTTGGAGTGCATCTTGTGCACGGCTATAGCCGGAAAGCCCTGGGACTTAGGACCTTAGGTCCTCGAGAATTTCATTGTTTGCGAACTCGAACGGGACGCCCCGTAATACTTCGCGGATCTTATGCTCCTCCGACAGGGCGTAGATGTGGTACGCGATTTGCTTTACCGAGAGTAACCTAGTAAACGCGCGGAAGTCTTCGATAGTCGCGACCTGAATTTTTATGGTTTCGCCTGCGTTGGAGGCTTTAACGTAATTAATTTTGTGCTCTTTGCACAAGTTAGAAACTGCGGTCCATCGCGCTTTTTTGTGGAGGAAGACGGGAGGAGGGCGTTGGGCCTTAACCGGGACGGGAGCGACGGAACCGACGGGGTCGCAGTTACTTGGAGTGACAAAAGCGGTGCGCGGGCGGGTGTTGAAGACTGGGTGCTCCCCCCAGTTCGCTGTATGGGCATCCATAACACAAGCTCTGCATACTTTGGGCCCATACCATTGTGTGTTTGTCTGGGGATTTATTTGTATACAAATGAATGGTAGTAAAAAAAAGTTTGAATAGAAAAGTAAAGTAAAATAAATAAAGTAGAATAAACAAATAAATAAAAGGGCTAGTTCGGTACAAGTTCGTTAATACCGTTAGGTATCCTTTGTACTTAAACCAAAATACGTTACGCTGAGCGAGCACACTCAAACAGCACAACACTTTAATTATAAAACTAAAAAAACTTTTATAACAAAGAAAAAAGCACTCGGACGCAGTACCTACTTATAAAACGCAGAAAAACATCACAGAGCCATCGCGCCATACTGTGACTACGAATACCGAACGCCACAGAATATCATGAGATTCTATACTTAGATTGAAAAGTGCTTAAATATTTACTAATATCTTTCAGGTATCGTTCCAACGGCATCATCCTGGCACCTATAAAGAAAAATTCGTCCTCTGTGGTCGCCGGCAAAAGTGGCGGGGCCTCAGACAATTTTGGAAAAAAGAGCAATGTTTCCAAAAACAACAGCATGGTTGGGAGCAAATCAACCAACCCTTTAAGAAACAACAGCCTCAACTTGGGATCCAAAAGTAGTGGTTACTCCAATGTTGGAAAAAGCAACGTGGTAGTACAACCGAAAAATGTGACTCCAATGAGTATAAGTAGGAAAAGCAGTAGTCCTTTTGATTTTGGCAGCAAAAGCAGCAAACCATTAAATACTGCATCTAAATCTTCATTACCATTGTTTTCTACGCCCGCAACTAGCAAAAGTTATTCAACACCGGCGGCCTCCAAGAATAACAAATCATCTACAACTTTTGGCATAATCTGGATCCCTAAGAGAAAGCACAATAAAAAGAAGGATATGGTTTACAACTCCAATCAGCGATATAACGATTATAAGGATAGATCACCTTCCATGTATAATTTGTAAGTACCTATTTAAATCCACTCAAACGTAAATATATATTAGTTTTTATAACAGAAACACAATAATTTAATATAAAGCCAATTCTATTTTTAAAAAACTCGCAATAAGAAGGATGTTTACATGTCTCTTTTAACGTATACAATGTGTTATTTTTGGATTTGACCACACGAAATGTGCGGATATTAAATAAAAAAATTATCGATTAAAAACCGAAAAAAAATCAAGCTCTTTTCATTTTTTTTAAATTTTCCCATCTTGAGTGTTTGAAATTTTTTTAGGTAAACGGGGGATTTGAATTACAATATTTGTTTAAAAAAATAATAATTACATTTATTTTAAAAACAAAACATTTTTTAAAATTTTTGATCTGTAACTTCAAAACTACATTTACGTAACCTTTTTAGCATGCTGTATTAAATTAATAAGTTGCGGGCTGGCCTTAGAACACCAGTCTACTCTCTCGGTTCTCGTAACGTAGCTTTTTAAAACAAACAGTTCTTCTTGTTACGTTCCCTATCTTGCACGTTGAATACGCATACCATATTTTGTTCGGCGTCATGCGGCATAGACACCTTGTCTGCTTGCGAAGTAGCTGACGTTCATTACTTTACGGGTTTTGCGATGACAAAGCTCACACCGCCGCTCGAGAGTATCATCAGCAATTTCCGACAAGTCCTGCTGTTGGCTACAGGGTTTTCATAGCAGTGCATCCAGAATTTAGTGAGAATGGACTGGACACCCATGTCATGAACGTGCCTCCGATATACCGGTACATGTGGAGGAAGAAGCGTGACGTTTGGTGTATCAAGACCCTTCAACTAGTACTCAACAAGTACTAGTACTAGTACTTTAATTTTACTCGCTCCATTTTGGAATAATCACGTCCAAGTGTGGAACGTATCGTCCGCAATTTCTGAGACCGTATTTTATGGACGGAGGAGGCAAACTTTCGGAACCTGCACTGCCGGAGGAAGAAATTCCATTAGCAATTCGACCAGCATCGTTTCAAGTAAAATTTATAATAAACATAATTTTTACAAGAAGAGCAACCTAGCCTGATGAGTGATGTGGATCTACAAACAAGGAGGAGGATGTGGTTCTAACATGACGGCGCTTCAGCTCACTTCAGCACAATCGTGCGTGGTTTTTTGATTGTCGTACTGAGATTATGTACCTAATTTAGGTAAATAGTGATTATCATAACAACGAAAAGAGATAGAACCAGCATTTTGATGAACTTGTAGAGTAAATCATGAATTTGATAAAACATACTAAAAATGTTACCTCAATTTGATGACTTTGAAGTTACAGATCAATAATTTAAAAAACGTATTTTTTTTAAGAAAAAAATTATTTTATAATTTTTTTACTAATTTTCTGCCTGAATTTTTACGTCCTTATGTTTTATAGCTAGTTAGGCTTTCCAACTTTCAAATAAGACTACTTTAAAAAAATACATCGTTTACTTACAGATAAATAAATTTTTACAGAAATATGGGAATTTTATTCAAAAATAAATTAAAAAGGCTTGATTTTTTTAAATAGCTTACTTATTGATAATATTCTATCTAATAACAGCCCTTTTTATTTTATATAGTGTAAAATTAACACATTGAATATTGAAAAAATAAACAGTGTTTGAGGGCTTGTGACATATATTCAACATTTTAAACTCAAAAACATGTCAAACTACTCAAGAAATAACATACAAGGTGAGTTTATTTCGTAATTTATGCAAAGATTCTCAATCTTATAAGGTTTTGTACGTTAACTTTTCCAATAATGATTCCAGCCGGCACAATAAATGTTTACTACCGATTATAGTTAGGATATTGTTTAATAAGTAACTTTGCACCTTATATGTAGGGAAATTAATTAATTAATAATTATTAAAGGTGCACTTCGTATTTGAAGATGATCTATAAGCCAAAGCTAGGTCTAATTAAATTCTTTGTAAATAACAGCACCTTCACGCGTTCCCTTTCACTTGGCAGACCGTATTTGTTCGTAATATCGACAGTCACATCGTTGGTCGCTGCATCGAAAACGTTCCATCGACGGGTTAATGTATCGACAGTACCCCAAATCGAGGGTACGCTACATCGACAGTACATCAAATCAATGGTACGCTACATCGACAATACACCAAATCGATAGTACGCTGCATCGACAGTATACCATATCAATAATACTTTTATCGACAGTACACCATATCGATGGTACGCTGCATCGGCTACTCGACCCGAGCCAGATTTAAATAAAAAATACAAGATTTTTAAAAGTTCATTTATGACCCCGTTGGTAATAAATAAACTGTCTCTACACAGATTTTCATATTGTACATTAAGTAATCTAAAAAGGAACATTTAGGTTTATTATGTTAAAAATAAACTATACCTGCCAGTAAACTCTATACTTTAATTCCAGGTAACAAGCTTGTGCTATTTATATGTATACAGGGTGTTAGGTGGACGAGGCCTCAAAATTGGCAGGGAGGTAGAAAGGATAAGTTCTAACATATTTGCCCTAGAAACTCCTATCCTAATGTTGATGGATTTTAAAATATGATGCTTTTTTATTTTTTTTTATTTCCCAGAATAAAACAGAATAAAATATATAATATTTACCTATGCATCTATAAATTTTTGTATAGTGTCATATAAATGTCATTATGAGTGTCATATAAGTATTATTAGGTCTTTACCTATGAAATTGCCTGAAAAGCGTAATTTTTTTATATATTTTTTATTTCTATTAATCAAAATAATCACCCATGCAATCAATGCATTTTTGCCAACGCATTGGTAGCTTATTGATGCCTTTCTTGAAGAAATCAGCTGGACGGGAGGCAACAAATTCTTCAAAGGCATTTTGTACTGCCTCTCGGGTATTTAATTTTTTCCCCGCCAAGAAGTTATCCAAATTCTGGAAAAAGTAGAAGTCTGTAGGCGCAAGGTCTGGTGAGTACGGCGGATGACGGAGAACTTCCAACCCCAACTCTTGTAGCTTGGAGACCGTCTGCTGTGCAGTATGAGGTCGCGCGTTGTCGTGCAGGAGCAGTGGAGCCGAACGATTGACCAAAGCTGGTTGAAGACGTGCGAGCTTCTCCATCATTGTGTTCAGTTCTTCACAGTACACATCTGCAGTAATGCTTGTCCCGTTTGGCAAGAAGCTGTGATGAATTACACCCGCGTTAGACTACCAAACAGTGACCATCACTTTTCTAGGGGTAAGTTTTCGTTTAGGGCATTGTTTGGGTGCTGAACCAGGGTCCAACCAACTTGCTGAGCGCTTACGATTGTCAAACAGGATCCATTTCTCGTCACAAGTAACAATGCGGTTCAGAATTCCTTCATGTGTATGCCTGCTGAGCAGTGCAAGGCACGTCTCCACTCGTACTTCGCGCTGGCGGTCATTGAGTTCGTGGGGTACCCATTTGTCAAGCTTTTTTACCTTGCCAATTTGACGCAAATGGACCAATATTGTTTTGATGCTAACGTCGAAAGCTGCTGCTAATTTAGCCGTGGATTGAGTTTCATCAGCTTCCACAATTGCCTTTAATTCGTCATTGTCGACCAAAGTTTTCGGACGACCACGGGGTTCATTTTTCAGGTCAAAATTTCCAGAACGGAAGCGGGTAAACCAATAACGGGTGGTGCGTTCGTTTGTAGTGTTCGCTCCGTAAACGTCGTTGATGTTGCGTGCCGCTTGTGCCGCTTTGCTGCCACGACGGTACTCATACTCCATAATTACTCGAATTTTTAACTCATCCATGATGACGAAAAATGTTCGAATGCGTTGAAAACAAAACACTAACTATTAAACAAATGACGATTTCAGAAAAAGAATTCCATGTTTGTCAAATAAAATTAATTTGAAATTAGAATTATCAGTCAAAAAAAAAAATATTTTCATTTGAAATGGCCAGTACGGCAAAACGGCAGTTTCATAGGTAAAGACCTATTATATTTAATAAATACTTAAATAAATAAATACTAGTAATTCTAATTTTGATTTGATTGCGTGTCCGGCCAAAATAAACAGTGTCCGGCTTGTCCGGCTTTTGTTAGGCTTGCCCGAGCGTGGCCGAGCGCAGGCAATGAGAGTCGCCCCCCTGCGCTCTGTGACTAATTCCAATATGTTGATAATTAATGTTTAAGTATCTAGAATTTAGTTTTGACTGATGACTATTTGACTGATTAATAATAAAGTTACCTAAGACTGATTTGGCATACGATTTTATCTATTACAAACTACAATAATGTAGGGTGTCCGGCTATTAGGTTTGGCGACCTCGCAACCCTAAGCGCGTGGCACAGACTAATTGAACAAGAGCAGATTGCCTTTAATTTAATTTAAATGACAACTGAATAGCGTAATGGTTAGTTGCACTGCCTCATACGCCGGAGGTCCCAGGTTCAAGTCCTGGTCTGGGTATTCCTTTGGATGATGAACACAGCTGATGTTTGTTCTGGGGCCATGGCTGTTTATATTTATACGTATATTTATTTCTTCTGGGTTCGCTGTAGGTCATCCATATCACCCCCCAGTTTGCTGTAGGTCATCCATATCACAAGCTCTGCTTACTTTGGGGCAATACAGTTAGTGAGATTGTCAATGGATTTATTTATATTTATTTATTTATTGGTATAACAAAACTTTTGCAGGGGATGTTTTTTTGTTTTGTAGCAGTCATCTGGGTACGTACACATCAAACTTACTTCGTATTTGTACCAACAAAATTAGACTGTAAACACATGCTCAACAATCGAAAACTTTCAGAGGATGAGATTGAAACATTGAAACGCATACTCAACTAAAAGTTATAAACAGTTTACTTTGAAACTTATTCTCTACGGACAAAATGGTATTGTTAAATATGATATTTTTATGGGTAGCAGGTATTTTACTTTTTGATATTATTTATGGTTTTTATTTTTTTATATCTGTTATTAGATGAAGGGTACAAAAAAATTATTTTTATCGAATAACTTTTTTTTAAATCCGGTGACTTACCTGTAGGGTAAAATATGATTGAATGTACGCGCTAATGCAATCGAAACTAAAATACTTAGATATAGAACTGATGCATAACCACGATGAATGCCAATGATCAAAAGATAATAAAACATAAATCAAAGGAAACTTAGAATGTTAAGTTAATACCTATAAGGCCTAAAATAGCAAGAAACCTATCAGAGCAAGAGAGCACACGATATGCGCTGTTATGGTGGTTTCAAGCGTTAAGTAGTTAAGTTGGTAACTAAACTTTAACTAAATTTTAAGTTAAAAATTACGAACAAACAGTAATTTTAGAAACAAGTGTAAGTTAAAATTTAGTACGCAAGTGATTAAGTACATTAGGATTGGTTCTATTTTTCGTTTAAGTAGGTGGGCAGGGCTTCTTATTTAACACGTTTGGACGTGATTTTTTAGTTAAGTGCATAAGTTGACAAAGTGGTTGTTCGCACTTATTTCGCTTTTTCTTTTTTTTTTCAAAATGTCGAAGTGGAGTTTAGTTTTAACTTTAATATTGGTTTAATAAAATTTAAAATAGGAATGCTTGTAGAATAAACGAAGTAAACAATTTTGAAAGAAACAGATTCTTCTAGATATTTCTATTTTTGAAGCAAAATCCCGTTTATCACATATTTAAGTACAGAATTGACGAATTACGTCACATTCATCACTTATGAACATTATTATTGAACTTATGAGCTTAACAACTTAATCCGTTTGGATACACAAGTTACATGTATTATGTCCTTACATATTATGAAATTGGCGTTTTGTTGTACTGGCCACTTTGATCTGTATCATCTCCTCTTTGGTCAAGAATTCCAATAGAAAATTTATACAGCTATTTAGTCACGCATTTGTGTTTCGAAAACCGTGATTCATTTGTTATTCCTCTTTTAGTTTTTTCTTTGCGTCACTTAGTTTACGAAATGGAAAACTTGAAATATCCTGTTATTTACGCGTACGAGTTCCACCGTGGCACCAGTGATTTCGGCAGATGTCTATTGTTAGCAACTGAAAACCATGATGAAAAAGCTGGCTACTAAACAACCGGGGCCGGTCAATCGCTCTAGGCCACTGCTGCTTAAGGATAACGCAAGATCACAAACTGCACAACAGACGGCTACCAAATTAGAGGAGCTTCAATTGGAATGTATAAGACATCCACCGTACTCCCCGGACCTTGCTCCACTAGATTACCATCTTATTCCAAAATTGGATAATTTCTTGCAAGGGCGAAAATTCACCTCCGATGGGGCAGTCCAAAGCACTTACAAAGATTTTATTGATTCCCGTCCGAATGGTATTTTAGTAAAGTGATCAATGACCTACCTATGAGATGGCAAAAGGGCAAAGATAGCAATGTTACATACGTTTGATTAAATATATGTATATTTTATATATTTTTTTTTTGTTGACTTTATGTTACTCCTTTACAAAACGCTAATTTCATATGTAATGACCTAATAGTAACTTAAAATTTAGTTAACATTTCCTTACTAACTTAACTACTTAATTAATTAATAAGAGTAGACCACGCATTACTCTGCCTGCTTCGTAGTTTGTACGTACCATAGTCGAAGTCGACTGACCGACTGAATCACTTCATCGAACCGCATTGGTTTTACAATATATTAGTTACGGAAAATATAAACATCGTTTTCGAAAACGTTAATATATAGTTTTAAGATATTGCAGCAATGTAGTTTAAATATGTCTATACGATTTATATCACCCACCT
Organism: Marasmarcha lunaedactyla; assembly: GCA_923062675.1. Taxonomy (NCBI): domain Eukaryota; kingdom Metazoa; phylum Arthropoda; class Insecta; order Lepidoptera; family Pterophoridae; genus Marasmarcha; species Marasmarcha lunaedactyla. The sequence goes on along the minus strand of OV281339.1, from coordinate 14,145,255 downwards.
CCATACAGATGAAACATCATTGAAGCATAGATTTTATGTCGGTAAATATTGGAAAGTAATATTACTTTTCTCCTCCTTAATTTCTCACAATTAAAGCTATTCTTTATTGACTTACAATAAATTTGTTATCGTCACAAGTAATAGTAAAGCCTACCTGGCGCAGGTTATAACTAATGGCTGGCTTACAAGCGTTAAGTAGTTAAGTTGGTAACTAAATTTTAGGTTAAAAATTACCGTTTTGTCGCATTTGGTCGACTTGGTCAATTTCGCATTTAGTCCACTTCTCAAAACGTTCATTTCGCAAAAGGTCCACTTCGCGAAACGTCCATTTCGTATTTGGTCCATTTTTGACAATGAGGCGTTAAGTAAATTTTGTTTTTGTGGCTACGTTTAACGCCATCTCAGCAGCAAACTTCGTGTTTATTTTTTAGATTTTCAAACATATAACTAAACATAAACTAAATACTTGATGATCGCCTAAGTTGCTTTTCGTGAAAAGATCCTTTTTGGACCTGGCGCTTCACCAAGTGCTGTCGAACCACGTTCGCTTCGCTCGCTCCGCTCGCCCGTGAATTAACTACACACAAACCTAACCTAACCCAATACCTAAATTAATTAGGACAACATCTCATAATACACTGTCCTGGTCCAAAGAAAGGTTTTTCCTTATGTTATGGTAACCAGACAGAATGATGGTACCTCAAACACCTAAAGTGGACCAGATGCGGAAGGACTAATTGCGAAGTGGACTAAATTCTAGGTGGGGTAAACGCGAATTGGACCAAATGCGAAATGGACATGTTTTCCTCTAGTAGACCAAATGCGAAGTGGACCAAATGCGAGGAAACTAAAAATTACATGGACACAGGCAGCTATTTTTAATTTCGAAGAAAGGTCTTTTTCTTCTAAATATTTTACCTCGTTCATTACACAAATATTGCTGTTTTAAATATTCATCAACAAATTCTAAAGTTGAAAATAACTCCACTCCGAAATAAGTGCGAAGAACCGCTTTGTCAACTTATGCATTTAACTAAAAAATCACGTCCCACGTCCAAATTTTTTACGGCGATGTAAAAAATTTTGAAGAATACATAATGTTGCAAAGATTTTAATTTCCGAATCAAATTCTTCTATGAATTTGTCTAAAATCACGTTTACCACATATCTAAGTACAGAATTGACGAATTCCTTGACATTCATCACTGTTCAACTTCATTGAACTTATGAATTTAACTACTTAATCCGTTTGGACAAACAAGTGACATGTAGTAACTTAAAATTTATTTAGTTAAAATTTAGTTACCAAGTTAACTACTTAATACCTGTAAACCGCACATGATGTAAATATAAAACTATTTGTTTTTTTTATAAGAAAATAAATCAAAATAAAACTAAACGAAAGTTTTAGTACTGTACCAAATATTTTAATTTCCAGCTAAAATCAGAGTAGCGCATGTTGACCTTCGACTGTTTTACAAACAGATTTCACGCAAGGCAAGCCGCGCGGCGCGTAGTCACTGTTTTATTTTGTTTGTTTATTTTGTGTGTGTGTGTAAGTGTGTTGTATAATTGAGAAATTATTAATTGTGTTGTTGAATAAAATAGTTAGAAACTAGTCTTCACTTTGTCTGAAATTTCGTAGCGACAAAGGTGTACAAAATTTCAAACCAAGCAGTAAATATTTCGGTAGAAAAACTTTTTTGTCAATTGCTTGCTTGTCAAACTTCCATGAAAATGCAAGAAAACAATTTCGAATCAATCATCAATACTTGGCGCCGTTTGTCTGGTGAACAACTAGAATCTTCGGCCCTAATTAGGTATAATAACTTATTATGAAATGTAAACAGTACTTTGAATATGTTGGTGTCAGCTCTCATTGTTTTACAATTTAGTTTATTCAGCCATACAAGACGAAACATGATCCTCGTTCTCGCCTTGAATGTAGTTAATGTACTGTTTGCTCTGTAACAGTCACTAAATTATCTGTGTGGTAAGCAGTAGTCCTCCAGATATTTAGACTCTTTATTTTATTTGTACAGTATGCCTGGCGACTCTCATGGATCTCACATTCACAAGAAAGAAGAAGATACTGATCTACTAGTCCCAGAAAGGTCAAAAATACCTGTTGAGGCCATGGCAGGAACAGTGGCTGCAACTTCAGAATATCCTACCCTTCCTAGTGTCATGAAACCAGAAGAAAAGCAAGAATTGATTGAAAAGGACAACGAAGAAACAAAGGTAGAGCAACTAGTTGGTTATAATTGATAAAGTTATTCTATGTTAGCACAACCAAAGATTCTTTTAACCATACCATTTTTGAGCTTTGTCATACTTAATTACTTAGTCACACTTTTTATTGTACTGTATCCGATATATAGATCACACGACAGAGAAGACACTCAGGGAATTTGTTCTATACAGTTTTTGAACAACAAATTAATTACCTTTTTTTAAAATTATTTTGTCATGAAAACCTTTTAATTAATGCAGGATGTTACAAAAATCTTTTCACTGTATGAAATGTGGAATCCTTGTGAAGACTAGAATGAATAATAGTAATGCCAATAATTTTATATGTTATGTTGTATAGTATTTTACTTATACCATCGGTACTCTATATGCAAGTAGGTACTGGTTTTGTCTTGAAAAGTATATTATATAGTTTAAAATTTTTACACTAATCTGGTTTAATGTTGCCTCGCAAAATTTTAAATGTAATAATATTGCTTACCATAATTATTTTCATCAGAAATTTTGTAAACCCTAACAATTAGAACCTTATAAATAAATCATATGTAGTGTTCTCCACTCCTTGTCATTTGGTCACACTCACAAATAAATTTAACACCATACTATTTATTATTAAAACATTTATATACACATTTCCAAAAACCATACACATATATCAATTAATATACCTACACAAGCTCAGCCCATACATAATTTACTAAAACATCCATTGAGGTGTCTTAACAATAATTTTTGCTTTGTATGGAAGTCCAAGAAGCAATTAAAATCAAAATGTAAGATTAGAACAAATCCTGTTCAAATCCAATTATTGAGTTCTTCTGTAAGTTCTTTAATTATGCCATTGGAAATTATGACAATCTGATTATGTGAATTAAAATTAGGAATCAAAAAATCGAAAAGATCCCACTTAAAACTTATCTGCATTTCAGGAAGCTGGTGGTGACAGCAACGAACATGATGAAAAGAAAGATTCAGATTACTTAGAACACAATGAAGCTCTGGTGGATAATTATCCTGACAGCAAATGGGATAAAGAAAAAGCCGGTGACACAGTAGACACTTTTCTACCTCTGCCTCAACCTCCACATAAAGTAAGATCAAATGCTTCAAACAATGATGATGAAGACTGTGGGATAAAATGTCTGTATTATACTCTGCAATGTTGTGATTGTGTACTAATGTGAAGTGCCATATATAGCTTTTAAGGTATATCAAAAAGTCTTGGTATCAAAATTAACTTGAACCTTTTCTTAGAAATAATACGACAATTTTGATTGGTGTATTAAATTTTATACACCAATTTGTATAAGGCCAACTGGGGCTAATGCAACTTAAAATTTATAAGCTTCAGCTTTGATGGCATTTAATTATTTTATGTTATACAAAGACAAATATTTGATTTATTAGACTATTTACACATTCATTAAATATTGTTTTAAACTGAATAAGTAACCAAATATTTCTATAGATAACTGGCAGTGACATGTTTTTGTTAACTTGGCAGGAAAAGTTACATTAACCGCAGTTTGGGGTTATTGCAACTAAAAGTCACCATGAAAACAAAAAAAAACGATTTTAGTTAAAATAATAAATGATGGAACAATAACTATAAATTGTAATATATCTCCAATATTTTAAACTATATTATGGAAACATGAGGTCCATCTATGAATAAAATTAGTTTTTTTGGATTGCTGGGGCAAATGCAACTGTTTTCATTTTAATTAGTGTAGGGAATTCGATGATTGTACACTATCAATATGTTTTAACAACATAACATATTTTCATCTTCTAAATCACCTTCGTCTACATCTTCCAAAAGTTGTTTGTAGTAGGTAGGAAAGTCTTCAATTTCTTTAGACAATCTTGAAGTGTAAGACCAGCTAGGGGGAACTTATTTAGAATCATTTTAAATTTGAATTAAAATAACTTTTTTCCAGAAAATGTTTTACTTTAATTATTTATTAATCTAAAAGTTGAACAAAACATATTGTGGTCCATACTAATTTGTCATTTGTAAAGTTAAGTTACCTTAATATGCAATTCTGTTCCTATTTGAAATCCATAGTATGACTGGTTGTGAGTGACATTAAAATAAAAAATTTAAGATATTAGTGTACCTCTAACCTTTTTTAAAATGTTGACTTTGTCACATCACTAGTTTTTTTGGACTCATACAAAAATAATTGTGGCTATTATAACTAAACTTAAAGTTACAATTGCCTCAGTGTAAGATTTTCATGGGGGAAATGTAACTGTGACTATAATTCAAAAAAATGAATAAAGAAAATTAACTTTCCTTTTTTAAAGTAGCCAGCACAAAACAGAAACACTAAAAATAACACCTTGAACACAATTTTACTAAGCACAAAATGCGAGTGATGCACCAGCTTCAAAATGGTGCAAGACTAATATGACCTCCCGATCAAAATGTGTTAATCACAGTAGCGCCGACTATGACTTTTGACATTAAGTAATTGTTTAGCTATTATCTCGTAGATGGTTCCTTATGAAAAGCCTTTACCATAGAAGTTATAATAGTGAGTTACAATAACCCCATAGTTGCATTAGCCCTGGTTGACCTTATGCAAATCACTTGATGATTGGTATTGATTTGGTACCTACATTAATATTCATGATTTAAATTTATAAGTTTGTGGTTTGACATGTAAGTACCAGACAGTTTGAAATTCACTTTAATCAATTTCCAGGTTACATTCCATGATTGTTAATATAGATTTATGGTAGATTTCCCACAAAAAGACAAAATATTGATTAAGTGACAATATTAAAATTAAGACTATAAAGTTCACTTATGAACACCTTAGTAACTGTTGTATTATAAGAATAATCCCATTTTTTCTTAACAGGGGCTTCGAAACGAAATTGTTTATAAGTTGCTTTCACATTCCTTTTCGATATACCGAAAAAAATTATAATACATATAGATTTCTATACAATGGGACTAAATTAATAGTATTTCAGTATGTGTTCATTTCAATGTTATCTTAAATGATATCCATATGCTAAGTGCCGGAACACTCCTAGGGTTATATTAAATTGCCTTGTTAGACATCAGAAAATTCAAACAATTCAGTGATTGATTTGATTCAGAACAGAGATTTCACTTTTATATAGATGTTCACCACATCATGAAAGGACCAAGTGAGATTAACCTACTACTTTTATTAACTGTGTAGATTAGAATATCTATTTTTAAGTATCATTGCCAGATTGATGGCTTACTACTTTTATGAACTTTATATTTCTCATTACTATATATTTACTTAATGTACTTGTTTCTAGGTGTAATTTTTACTGAGAAATAAATAAACCTCCGTCCGGAGTCTGTTTTTAGCAGTTAGATTTAATATATAGGGATATTTTGTAAAACCTTTGTACAATTAATAAAAATGGTATTTTAACAATTGTGTTTTACTGGTATTGTTGCATTTACCATGTGTGATAGAGAAGAAGAGTTGAAATTCGATAGATATATAAACATCATGAGACGAATAAGCCAATCAATAATTTCTTGCCTATGTATCACCATGATAGCTTCTGTTAATCGTGTACGTTCTGTACTAGTTGAGGAACCAGCACCTAAGGACCGCATTTTACGCAAAACGATAATTCCTCTAAGCGACAATGACTTTTTGTATAATGTATTTTCAAAGATGAAAGACTTAACTGTTATATTGACAATGTCAAAAATTACAACGTCAGTTATGGTTAGAATTGAATTATATATATTATTGAATTAAACGTTTGCATTTCTTCATTTGCTTGCATTTGCGGCATTATGTACTGTGCGATTCTCTCTGGATTTTTCTAACTTTTGATCACCTTGGCATTCCTCCCGGTTAACGTTTCTGGCTGCTGCTTCAACGATTACTTGCGCTAGTTTTACACGGATTTCGGATTTTCCTGAACTATTTGATCAACGTAGTGTGTTAAAATGTCGGCTACATCTACGAGACTAGGGATGGCGCAACGTATGCTGTGTATTAACTGTAACATATGTGTTAATACTTGTAACACAGTTCGTCATCACCTTGTTATCGGTTTTGTATGTATATTCTAGGATCTTCGTAGTTCGCTACATGGTAACCCATAACACAAGCCTTTGCATACTTTGGGGCCATGTTGTCTGAGGACTTTTATTGTAAAATCCACACATACCTACTTATCTGTGTAAAAATATGTTATCTAACTGGATAAAATGAACAGGTGTTTCACTATCTACATTACAATGCTGAGGGTTACTAAACATCAATGAACTCATTTGAAATCGACGTCTTTCATGTCATTTAATTACAGCGATAGAAGTTATGTTTACATTTTAACCAAATATGAGTTTTCATACATGGTTTTGAAAGGCTTTTTACACCTTTTTTCCTTGAAAAAAATAAAATATCCGTGAGAATCTGAAACCAAAATCCTGAAATGAGCTGCGCTTTCGTTTTTCCAAGTTAAAAATTGCCAAGATGTGCTATGAAAATTGATTAAATTCGACATATAACCTCGAAATATATTTTTCAATGTAACTTTTTTTCTAAATTGCTAAAATTGCAATAAGTTGTTACCTTAAGTTTATGAATGTAACACTATTTTTTCCGCATCGTTTTTATATTTATACATTAGATCAATAAAAAACAGGCTGACAGGTCATTGCATATATGAAACATGGGTATTGTTCTTTATAAACAAATTCTAAAGGGTCTAAAAAAATCAGCACTGCGCTCAGCCGTTTAAGGTACTCTTATCTAACAACTATCCAAATGGTTTTTATTGAACCCTCATTGGGGAAAAAATGTGCTGCTGAGGAATGTTCTCCCAGCGGAAAGTGTTTGTTGAGTATAAAACATTGATAAAAGCGAGAGGCATTAAATGAAACCACATATTTTGTGTATCATTATCAGGCTACACAACAAAAATCAGATCAATGTAAGCAATAGTTTAGTCAAAGAAATGTTTTTTAGTTTTTTCTTAGTTTCATTTAAACACTCTGTATGTTCCCGATCACCTAATCGTTTGTACTACAGGCATACATAGTTATCTAAACGCGAAACGACAAAATGGACGCGAGCGATGCGACGTTGCCGCTTTGTATCGTAAGTTTGCAATACAAACAAGGAAGTACACAGTTACTAAATCTTTCCTTAAAAGAAAGTACAGATCACGGTTGTCTCACTCTAATGTACCTAATAAGCGTAACAGAAATAGATCAGTATGTTGCTATTGTCCTCGAAGGCGGTAGTGCCATCGGGACGAGATAACGGAGGGGTGTAAGTACGGGCGTCTAGTCGGAGGGCTTTCGCCATCCTATAGTACACCGTGTGGGACGGGGAAATATTAATCATAAGATCGTTCCTTTGAACGTATTCCGCGACGGTACGTTTGACTATACGTTGAAGCCGATTTGCGGCTAGCCTGTAGGCGGGTGTGGGGTAACGCCTGGCTCTGCGGAGAGCAGCGTTTTTAGCTTTGATTAGGTTGCTAATGTCCAAGGGAAGCTTGGGCTTGCCATGCTTAGCAACCTTTACATTCTCACTAATAGCCGCGTTGATGGCGGTAGTGAGCGAATCGACTATCGAGTCGATTTTATCCGTGCTATCGAAATAGTCGGATGAAATCGCGAGTAGGCAGTCTGGGGCTTCCAAGGCCGAAGACAGGGTGTGCTTGAAACCTTCCCAATTGGTATAGGTTTTCGGAGCAGGAGGGTCGTTTTGGGGTCCTAATAGAGACACCGGACGGTGGTCTGAGCCTAAGTCGTCTAGCGGCTGTACGGTCTTAAGGTCGAGATTGATTCCTTTGACTATGGCAAAGTCAAGGATATCGGAGGGGGGGAGGCGGGTTATGCGGGTAGTGAGTCGGTGTGACCAGAGAAATGACGTCAAGGTCGAGTGCCTTTGTGATGTCAAGTAATCATAATGACGCCGAACATAATGACGGATTGCCCTAGTTCGAGTAAGACCTCGAAGTCACTACGAAGGGGCGGTGTACCACTAGGTATATAGACTGAGGCCAAGACTATGGTCATAGCCAGCCTACATACTGTGGCCTCCATGGTGGCGAGTGGAGGCGTGGGAATCAGAGAACAGTGAATACTTTCTCTTGTAGTATATGGCAGTGCCGCCTCTTTGGACCGATGCGGGCCTGTCATCACGCACAAGAGAGTATTTAGGAATGGCGAGACCCCTGGTGTGCTGGGGTTTTAAAAATGTCTCTTGAACAAGGATTGACTCGGGCTGTATGTTCTTAATGAACAGTTTGAGCTCCGGTAGTTGGTCGATTAGACCTCTGGTGTTAAACGAGATCAGGGATAAACCCCTAGGTTTCGTGCGACCAGTCGTGGCGCTAAGTGGTGGATTCATTATAGATGTACTTATAATGAATTATTAATTAGGGACTAGTACTCAGCGATTACCATGAATCTTTCTTTGGAATCGCGGGCCGCGCACAGCTTGCTTGCGCACTGCGCTACTTGGGACATATCTACACCATTAATGGTGTCGAAAATTAATTTAAGATCCTCGGCCATTGAAGGCTGAGCAGAAGCTTTTGGGCCTGCTGATGGAGCAGGGCGGGTTGGAGCAGCCGGACGCTGTCTCCAGTCAAGCACTGGAGTGGGCGTGGGCTGGGCGGACTTTACGGCCGGGGAATCCCGGTGGCGCAGCGGCGGGAAATTGATAGTATTAATAAGAGGCGGGGCCTGTCTGGGTGCCGCCCTCCTATTAGACTGAATTAAACAAAGTGTGTTATTTATACTACCACTTAGTTGGGCAACTAGTGTTATCAGTATCGAGATGTATCTCAGGTCGCGAACTTATCAGCCGCCCTGGTATCTGTCGATACCTGCAAGAGGGTCGTAAAACTATTGAGCTATGGATTTTATACATATAAAGAGCTGAAGAGAAACCTTTACTCACACCTCTCCAAAACAAGAAAAGGCTGAAATTCTCAAGAGGTCATGAAAATTGGACTGTAGACCAGTAGTGGCGTGAAATAATATGCTACGAAGAATACAGGCCGTGATCGATGCTAAAGGTGAGGCCACTAAGTGGTTTACCAACTATTTTGCACCGTGTTGAATGCCATGGACGAAGTTTATTGCCAGGATGGTTCCTTGCGAATTTATTAGGTTTTATTTATTTATGAAGAAAATAAACTTCTTTAAGTGTTCCAAACCACTTGTATATTCATTAAACTTATAAAGTTAAATTTATTTATCTACATTTTCGAATATCAGAACATTGTTTGGCACTAGACGAACTCTTGCATTGGGGCTCGTAAACGTGTTTATAATCTAAATTTAATTTAGATCCAACTTAAAAAAATTGGTTTTATTACTCGACGCGTAGGTGATTACGTAATTTGTGAGAACTAGATAGGTATCTACATCATATTTTAATTAGGTAAAGCAAAGAAATAAGAGAATGAAATCAGTGAATCAAATGATGTTGTATTAGTTAAACTGATTCAGAATACATTTCTTTACCAATTCTTATTTATTTGTTCTTATACGTGACTTTAAGCAAAATTTAAAGTTTAAATTTTATTACACACTAGGCCGCAACTACGCTGCAGTTTGGAAGTTTTACTTAATTTCTTTTAAATTATAGCCTATGTATTGTTTTGATGTACCTATATAACCACCAAGATTCATCAAAATAATATGCTGGGTATTTTTTGCGTAAAAGAGTAACATGCAGAGCAACAAATAAACATCTATTACCGTTAACATTCACATTTATAATATTAGTAAGAAATTATTAAAGTCTTTTAAAAAGCACAAAAACTTTAAATAAACATACTAAGTATTATACCATTTTGAAATCTAAATGAATTACGCCAACTTTTGAATACAGTTGTCAGGTCCATGTGGGTTATTTTTCTTACAGGGTGAAGGGTCTAACTTGCTCGATAAAACATTAATGTAACATTTTTACACTTTTACAAATTTTTATGTATTTATTTCTACCACACCTTAATAGGTACTGAAAAATTAAATAAGAGGTGTATTAGGCATATCATTAGGCTATACAAAACAGAAAAAAAAATAGAATCGGTCCACATTTGTAGCTGCAGCATCAAAAATATTGATGCAAAGGGTGATTTCCGGAAAATGTATAAATCACCCTTTATCTTTTAAACCACGCAACTTGGGTATCGGACTTAATTTTTTTTTGAACAGTCATTCCATGGTCTACAGCCCCCTTTCGTTTGATCATTACGTTTTGGGACACCCTGTACATGTCAATTTGTTGCAAGTTGAATTATCCCGTTCGGTTGATAGCATTTTCGATATTCTGATTTGAGTTGTGTTATGTTTTAATTTATGCAAATAAAATGAAGTTAGAAAAAAAGTGCCGTAACTTTAGAAAAGCTTCAAGAGCGTTTACACGCAATCGTGCAATTTGAGGAGTTTTCAGTGTTCGTTTCCCATCGAAATATTACACGTACGCATCGAAATATGAATTCAAATTGTTTGAAATTTCATCGTCTGCTAAAATATGTATTGAGAAAATGTTCATTTCTTCAGATAGTTTTTTATTCATAGTTCATGCGCCTTTTTTTGTAATCCGACGAAACATGCGTACTTTGCCGTTCGATAAGTATAAAAGTAGGTAACTAATACAAGCAGAAAAAGAAAAGTTTTCTGTGCTCTCTGTTTTGTCGTCAAAATAACACTTTTTTAAAGGCTATAAACATTTAAATTAAAGCGTGAAAAAGTTGGATTTCAGTCTAGTCTGTGTTTCTTAGAAATAAATTACTAACAAAGATGTACCTGATGAAATAAAACAGAATGTTAGTCAAGTCAATTTAAAAATACTTCTAAAAATCATTTTAAAAAATGTCTAAATTGATATAAAATCTAATGCACGCGCTGCTTGTATTTAGTACCGGCCGAGGCCTTCCAGAGTGTGAATGTATCGTAACTCCGTCGTAAATATTGAACGCTTGCAATCAATTAAACTTCTTTTTCAAGTAGTTTTGACAAAAATGGAGGTTTGCTTATTGGTTTTTAATCTTTCACCTCTATTGGTTGTTCGATTTTGGGCAAAGGGGTTATTAAAGCAACCTTCCAAGGTCTCAGAACGGTGCTCGATAGAATAGACCGTTTATAATATCAGTTATGACTTTAAGAGTACGAGTTATAATGAACTGAAGTCGGCCGTAGAGACCCATTTTGAGGAGCAATATTCATAATTAATTAATCATCATAATTAATATTGAGACACAGATTACATTTAAAAATAAAAATGAAAAAATTATGATTTTGTTTCATTAAGTACCCTAGGTCGCGAATTTTTATCCGCCCCCCCCCCCCCCTCGTACATCTTTGTTAATCATCTCTCTCCACTTCAAGGTAAGTTCACCTGCGCGGGCACGATTATACTTTTTTAATGATTATCCTTAAAACTCGATTTTCAGCTTCGCTTGTGATTCGCAGCCGACCGAATTTCTTTGAACATTCAACCGTGCCATTTTTCCAGTGATATTCGACGAAGGTCTGAACCTAGACCGTCGTGGGATAAGACCTTGGCTATTTGATTAGCAGATTTGCCATTATTGTGGCTACCTATCATAATTTTTTTTTTTACTTCGTCGGCGATGTTTCTTGCGTGCCATTTTGTTGGAAAATAATGATAAAATTGCATACAATTATGGATTTGTATGTTTGGAAATAACTATTTTCAAACGAACTGTACTCATTTTTCAATTAAAACAGGTAGAATTGAGACATGGACGAACTCTTTTGCATCGATTAAGAACTAGATGAACTATTTTGAGTTAGTCGTGGTAAATTAAAGTCCCCATAAAAACATATTTTAGTAAAAGAAGTTTTTCTTTAAAAGTGCCTGATTAACAACAATAAAGATGGAGAATTTTACTTTATTACAATTTTTTTCCAAAGGCATATTTTATGAAAATGTAGTTAAGTTGAAAACAGGCAACCTTTGCAATATATGACTAGACGAACTCTTTTGTATTGGGGCTCGTAGTAGGTTGTTTTACAAATGTACCTTAAACGTAGTAAACGTAACCTTAAACGAAAAACAAATTTCAGAAAGTTTGGAACACCTCATGTGCCAATCTGACACTCACCACTTTTCTATCCTACCGTCGAACGCCTTGTCTAAGGGGGCTTTAAACTCTGACGCAACCACTGTAGAATGTTTTAATGTTTCGGGTGACGGGTCGCTCACTTCCCTCTAATATGGTTGAGGAGGGCGATGGCTGGATCCCGCGTTAACTCGTGAACGGGTGCCGTTTGAGGGTGTTCGTCGTTTGGATACTTGGGGGGAGGGAGACTTGCCGAGCTAACAGATGCAGAAAAGAATAATTTTGTATAGACATAAAGAGACTCTGTAAATTTATTTTGAAAAAAAAATATACCCGTGAAGTTTCTTGCCAGTTCTTCTTCACGAAGGTTTTTTTCGAACTGGTGGTAGAATCATGTTTTATTTGACGTCAATAAGAACAAGTAATTGTCAATATTGAGAAATAAATATTTGAATTTGAATGTGGAACCCGTTTAACCAAATAATCTATCCTGATGTGTCGCCAAGCAAAAGTTGGGCTGAAAGTTATTGCTTGTATAATTTAAATGTTGATATTTTATTAGAATATGTAAGCTCAAAAGCTCTTAGAGTGTAATAATGGTACGAAGATGGCAGCGACGATTTCACAAATAGCTTGGTGACTCTTGACCAAACGATTTTCCAGCAAAAGTTTGTATACGTGGGTAACATTCCTGAGACAAAAATAAACAAATTGCTACCCATACATTGATCTTCTGTTATACTCTAGCTAGCCTCTCCAAAACCATATTTTGCTGCATTATTCCACACCGCATGAGTTACTTAAGCTTTGTATACAGTTAAACAATGGGGGTATGGATTGAGTGATCATTCAAAAAGATTATTCAGCTTCTACCAAATTATGGGAGGATTCAGAAAATAATTGAAACTTAAGAGTATGAAATTTGTGAAACCTGAATCAAGAAAGTTAAAGCTCATTTATCGGATCACTCAATCTGGATGCGTAGAGAAAAAGCATTTCAGATAGTAGACAGTCTAGCCCACTGAGTACATTTTACTTATACTTACTAAAAGTCTAGCCCTTCTTTCAAAATTATCCCAGGATTAAGTAGGCTTTTATTGCGTTAGATGTGACGGTGAATCGCCTTTACTTCAGCTTATGTAACGCAAAAACTTCTCAGAAAATCGATCGCAGCCGACACCAGCCAGTTTGAAACGCCGCTTTTCTGTGGTGTCTCAATCTCTGCAACGGAAGTGTTCTTGACGTCCTCTTGTAAAGGAGCTACCAGAATCCTTTGTACCAAGTTCATGATGGCTGATTTTTTGATTTGTTGTAAAACCGCTATTGGTATCGCAAACATTCATATTTGATGTAGTTGACAATCTTATGTGACGACGTTTAACATACAACAAAAATTTCGTTGCAGTGATTGAGAGACCATGGAAAATTAATGTCACGTGTGCATCAGAATGGCGGTTGTGTAGTTCCGTAATTGTTCGAAATTTTATGGACCCAACCATTTCGGAACCCGGATACACCCGCCATTCTGACGAACACAATTTCACTCAGGCGTTTAAATTCCACAAATGGTGTTTTTAAATTTCAATACACACATACCAAGCGACCTATAGTAAGGTCGTACATCGATGCTATGGGAAAATAAGTCAAAGACATTATTTATGCATTATGATCCATATAATTACTTGTTTATGATACCAGACATCGAAACAGTTAATTGATTATAACCTTCATAAATAAAGCATGCAGAATGAGTAAATTCTAAAACTGCTCTACATTGAAATCATTTTTGACATTCACTTTATTTCAAAAAGTTTAAAGCTCCGATACTTTCTATTCATTCGTAAATTCTTTTTTCTGCTGTGATAAAAATAAAAAGCAAATTAAAACCATATTCAATAAGAGCATGGTATCCATTGAATATTACAGTCGTATTTAGGAATTAGAGAGGCAAGATGTAATCAACCTGACAACCAAAAAAAAATATCTTCCATTTTTTTTACTTTTGTGCTATTCATCGAATACATATAATTGTGTATATTCCCAAACAGAATTATACATCAGTAAACAAATTAATAGCTAGCAAACATAGCTATAGATATTTCGCCAGTTATGGACAGCTACATATATAATAATAATATTGTAAAATTATTAACATCTACTTAATTGTAAATAGACAGTTATATAAACAAACTATTCTATCATCTATATATTTTTGAATGGATACATCAACAATTCTGTTGTATAAAAACAAAACATAAATCAATAAAATTTCTTTTCTAACCGTTCTAATTCAATATGTTACATTCAACTAATAAAAAATCAAATATGATAGTTTGTATACAACTATGGATTTTTGTTACAGCTGATCAGAAGTAGCTCAAGTTGGGCACACGCATTGATCTAGCTAACTTAACACACAGGATATACTTTATTATCCGGTTTCATGATACGATCATGCAGTGCTGTTTGACTTTATTTCTGAAGCCTGCGCGCTTAGCATATCTGCATGTATTTTTGTTATAAACAAATATTTACAATATGTTATATTCAAATCATAATATACAAAATATTTTAATGAAAATTTATTTGGTAACTATAAAATTGAAGTTTCTTAACAATCAGGACTCACACTTCAATTTATTTGGTACATTTAAATATTGTACATCTTTTAATTACTACTTTTACAAATCATATGATTTAAATTAAGTTTTTGATAACAGCTTTAAATTAAAATTTTTGGTCTTATTAAAAATATTTCAATAAATATTTTAATTATAATCAAAGGCAAATTAAAAAAGTTACAAATAAAAGAAATCGCATAGCATAAAATTGTCTAAATTTGACGAAAAGGTATCAAAATCGAATTTTAATTTTTCAAATGTTAAACTGATAAATTGGACATGCCAATAATAAAATTACATAAACAGTAGCGTTACTAAAAATAAAGTATGAAGCTCAGTCGTATTTGTTACTAATTTGGATTTAAAGTGATCGTAATTTGAATCTGAACTCTGTTTTAACACATACTAAATGAGATTAGCAAGCTCGACTTTATTGTTATAATATAAAAATACAATTACTATAATGCCTACATATATTGATGACATGTATGTCGTAATAATATTAAATTATAATATCAACGATTATGTTCGTAACTTCATAATCTAAATGTAATGTAATGTAATCTAAATGTCAGTATCGCAACCGTTTATGTCGTGAATTTAGGATTCAAAATTTTAATGTCCTTTAAAAAACAAATATTCAATACAGACACAAAAATTAAAACCCCATACGCAATATTACTTGAATAACCATAAAGAAAACAGACTCTTAAGAAAGAACAAACGAAAAACAAACGGGTTACTGTAAAAAATTTGATACAGAGAGACCCAGTAAAACTATAAATTTTGCTCAGAATATAGAGATAATATATAATGCACCCCCACAACAACTGTGTGGCCCCAAATTAAGCAGAGCTTGTGTTATGGATGATCACACAGTGCAAGGGGAGGTAAATCTAGAATAAACATACATATACAAATATAAACAACCATGACCCGAGAACAAACATCTGTGTTAATCACAAGAATGAATGCCCCATCCAAGACTCGAACGTGAGACCTCCGGCGTATGAGGCAGGGCTGGTGCCACTGACGCCACTTGGTCGGTCGGAAGCTTACATAACATTTTCTTTTCACTAATGTAACATAGAAATTCACGACAAGACAAATTATTCAAATCATCTCGCGAACCACGTAGCCTTAACAAACGCTTCTCATTAAGAAATTAACATTTTATACATTCTGCGGTATGTCTTAATGAAAATAGATAGGACCAATATAAACTTTAGTTTGATAAATAATGTTTGATTTTCAAAACATAAATAACATTAAGTTAAATAACAAGAAAGTCTGCTTACAAAGATAATAAGATCTACTCTAAATAATCTTAACGTTCTTTATTCTTATAAAATTCATTATGACTATGAATATACACTTAGCACACTTGCATAAAATAGCATTCCAAAATCTAATTATATTAGACATTTTGATTAATTAAAAATATATTAATGCTAAAATATCAAGCCCAAACTCTTTGATAATATGACACTTAAACCTTGAATAGCGGGTGTCTAATTGCCATGGATCGGAAGCGGATGCGCTTCAGAGTTAAATACAAATCTGGCAATATCAATTAGAAATCTGTCGTCACTAAACAGGAGGTACAAGTATTTGAGTGTTTCAGCAGGGAAAAATGACTCCATCATGTCCCTGGGCACAGGATCTTCAGATTTAACGCTCACCAATGAAGAATAGCCGTGTTCTACTTTCGCATAACGCTCAAAAGCCTGAAATGTATAACATACAATTTTAATGGCCATGTTCCGATTCAGTGTTTTTGGACTTGTATCTATTCACAAATAAAATAAAAAAAGGTTGTCGTTAGTGAAACCATAGGAAAAGGTATCTAAATCTTAACATTAAGCCCATCTTGTGATTTTTAGGCAAAATGACAATACCATTAATTTATCTTAAGTATATAAATGTCGATAGATAATACTATCAGAATATTGAAGATTATAAGGTTAAACTTCATATTTATGTTTAACTTAAATTGGTATAAGAGACACAACGAACTATTAGAATGTGATTAATATTCACACAGAGGTAATCATAACAATACCTGTTTTACAAGTGGTTTATTATTTGGATTAACTCAACAGATTATAAGTCGTTCTATAATGGGTAGATAAATAACTTGGGTATGGAAAAGTACTTGTATGAAGTTTTTGGTTCATTTAAACATTGGTAATGCCAGGATTATCCACAGAGTGAATGCATTTTAGGTAATTTGTTAATTACCACGCACATGCAAAATTATTGGCACAATAACATTTTCTGCCAAAAATTTAAACAAAAAATCCATACTCAGCTAATGATTTTCTTCTAATAGTGGCTGAGGCTACTTACTTATTGTTTCATAGGCTTCCATAATTCAGTAACGTTTTAATATAGACTTCAAACTTTGACGAGAGTTTAAAGATGTTTATGGTTGCACATTTATCAAAAAGAAAAGTCTAATATTTCCCCTACACGAACCCAGACAAAACATTCCGCGTCGATTATAGAGAGATCATCAACCGATTAAGTTAATAAATATTTACTTTTTTATATCATGCAAATTTTATCTAAAAATATATTATGTCCTTACGTATGAAAATGGCGTTTTGTCGTACCTGGCCACTTGATCTGTATTATCTCCTCTTTGGTTAAGAATACCAAATTCAAATTTATAGAGCTGTTTACTCAAGCATTTGTGTTTCAAAAATCGGAATTCATTTGTTTTTTCCTCTTTTAGTTTTTTTTAAGTGTACAAAATGGAAAACTTGAAATATCGCGTTATTTACAAGTACGAGCTCCACCGCGGCACCAGTGCTGCAGAAACGGCTCGAAGTATTATTGCTGGGTATGGCGGCGGTGTCGCAAAAAAAATACACAGTTCGGTTTTTTGGTTCTAACGTTTTCGTTCTGGAAATTTCGACCGGCAGAACAATCCACGTGGACGGCCGGAGTCCAAAGTTGATAGTGAGGAATTGAAGGCTATTGTAAAAGCGGATCCATCGTCAACCACATATTAGTTAGTTAGCTGTAGGCTGCGATGTTAGTGTCTAAACTGTTTTAATCCGCTTGAAGCAAATTGGGAAGGTGAAAAAGCTTGAGAGGTGGGTACCTCATGACTCGAGTGCAGGTAACTGAAACCGTCCAAAGCACCTTCAAAGATTTTATTGATTCCTGATCAATGAACTACCTATGAGATGGCAAAAGTGCATAGATAGCAATGGTACATACTTTGATTAAATAAATATAGTATATTTTCTTTAATTGACTTTATGTTCCTCCCTTACAAAACCCCAATTTCATACGTAATGGCGTAATATAATTCGTCTAATTATATTATTCGTCTATATAGAAGAGATCCCTAGTTCAAATATTTTATGTGTAAATATAGTTTTTATTGTTTACTAGTCATGAATTATGGTTTTATTACAAATTCTCAGTCTAGTTATTTACAATACAGACTCTGCTCATTATGGGGTTAAATGATTTGCCATAGATGTTTTTATTCGTCATAGCCGGTAAACGAGTGCGCGGTCCAACTGATAGTGTATGGCATCCCTGGCCGTAGTCATCATTGACCATAGACGTTACTGATTTATTATAATGTTATTTATTGTTTATCAATTAATGCTACGTAACCGACCGTCCACCTAAGTTAAAATTGACTTTGTGCCAGTAATTACACTAGCTGTTCTTCCCTTTATGAGAAACCCGACCACATAAACTTAGTTATTATGGAAGATTAAATAGGAAAGACTGTAATCCCGCCCCAGTCTAGTCTAACCAACAACAAAAGAAACTCTACTACCACTATATTAGGGTTTTAATACCTTTCTTTATCCATATGATTAATTTGCAAACCATACATACCTGAAACAATTAAAAATTATCCATACCTGAAACACCTGCCATCCCCAATCCTGATAGGTTGTGTTTCCAGTAACTTGGAACATATACCAAAGGCTCTCTACAAATTCCGGTCTCAACAGAGTGTGTGAATCTGCCGCTTTCGTATACATATCCTCTTTTGAACTTAACTGAAATTTAAAAAAAAAATCATATATAAGTTCTATATTTTAAACGCCCACGCAAAGAAAAATATCACATGTTTTACTGTGTGTCTATTTGTGGCATCGTACCTCCTACAAGAATACTTTTTGACCGGTTTTATTTTAAAAAATCAATCAAACATGGCGAATGTTTGATGATTTTTTTTGTTTCAGTCGTTCAAAAGTTATGCATGCTTTTTCCAGTTATTCAGGAGTTTTTACAAATAGTTGTGTTATGTCGTATGTACTATTATTGGGTTGCACATACTTTTATTGTATTAATTAATTGTAACGTTTTTTGTATAATTAACTTAGTGTTCCTAACAAAAAACAATTACTTGTATTTAAATATATTTTGTACTCCATCTAGCCACCATATTGATGCGGGCAATGTCAATTGTTTATTCATCCAGCCCGTTCGGTCCACTGCAGGACAAATGCTTCCCTAGAGTCTCCTTACCACAGTCTAAATGGCAAGATAATCTCACAGACTATCATACCGTTTTAGTCATTTCTAGGGTTGTGGCCACTAGGGAACTTTATATCCCCAACAACCTTTATAATTATTGACAATATTCCTTGTGATCAGAATTTTGGCGAATGCCTCTCAAAGCGAGTGATAGCCGATCTTAGTAGAGATTGATTATAGATACTTCAATGAACACATACTATTGTAAAAATATTTAGTACATTCAAGTGACTGCGGTAGCTGAGCCTGTATACGGGAGATAAGCTAAGCCTGAAGAATAGAGGGAGAGAAGAGAACCACATTTCATCCGACTCTTTAAATAGTTTGGTTTATATTTATAATTTTATTTTATTTTTGTTATATTTTTTTTGTTTTTTTATTTCTATATTTTTTTTACGGAGTATCACATTATCTATGTATACTTACAATCCGAATTTGTTCATCGTTTTTTTATTTACATTTTAACATTTTGCATTTTTATCTGATTTTACCTAATTAAATTTCCTATGTTTTTACATATTTTATATAGATATATTTTCTGTATTCTTTAAATTTTTACTTCATTTGTTGTTTTAGGTGTGTGTATTTTTTTTTTGAAGACTTTTTCTAAGTCATTGTTATTTTTACATTTCTGTATTTTAATTTTTAAAGATTTATTTAACTCTATTGGTCTTTAATTTTATTTAACAAAACTTTTACCTTAAAGCTTCACTGTACACTATGTTGGCAGTGGTATTTGTAGGTGATAACAAAACATATTGATTTTCAGGAGATCCTACTCGAGAAAGGGCAACATATAATTGCCTATGAGAGAAGCACTCTCTTCTTAGGTCGATGCCAACAATAGAAAAAGTTTGTCCCTGTGATTTATTTATCGTAAGAGCAAACGATACGATTGTTGCTACAACCACATTGTTGCGTCATTCCTTTATCAAAAGTCTTGTGCCTTTACACATACTGGGAGGGCTTAAATTTCTCAATAGCATAATGGGAGTACCTTCTTTTAATTTTAGTTCGTGAGTTAGCAAACCGTTTCACAAATTTTTGTGGATAGTGCACTGTCAATAGATTTGTATCATATAAAATACTCAGTAATTTTTCCATATTCATTATATTTATTTCATTTACTGAGTCGTTTCTCGGTGACACTATCGCCCTCGAACAGAGTCAACTGAAATTTCTTTCCGTGAGATTGTCGATGTCGGGATAGATTGTGTCTATAACAATTCCTAGTCTGCTAACAATTTGAACTAATTCATTGTCAAACAGTATTTGCAACTGTCGATGGTAATTTTCCATCTCCAAGTGGAAGTATGTTTATGAGAAATTTCCATTACGCCAGATGGCCATAAAGGTGATGATTTGAGGCACGCTTTAATAACGTCGGCACGTGTACCTTTTGTTATAGCCGGGAGTGTTTGGTCAAAGTCTCCAGCCAACACAAAGGTTACGCCCCCCATCAAATTGCCTGTTTCTGATGTCTTTTAATGTGCGGTCCAGAGCTTCTACGTGAGCTCTATGGCTCATGGTGCACTCATCCCAAATAATCAGCGACGTGTCCTGTAAGAGCTTACCCAGTAGACCATTTTTGCGGATTGAGCATACAGATTGTTGTTCTAAAGACACAGCCAACGGTAATTTAAAGGTTGAGTGAGCAGTTTTCCTACCATTTAATAAAGTTGCAGCATTTCCCGAAAACGTAACTTCCAGTGCTCTTCTTTATATTGTCGTACTTTGACTAATATTAAATTGGCAAGAAAGGTTTTACCTGTTCCGCCAGGCGCGTCAAAAAAAATAGGCCACCCTTGTTATTTTCCACACTTTTAATTATACCATCGAACGCTCTTTTTTGATCTGCTACCAACTTGGGTACATTTGAGTTGACAAATACTGATAAATAACATCGTATGTACAGCTCGTTATGGCATTAACTACATTTTGTAGTGAGCGATTCGGAAAAGGTAATTCAAAGTCTTTAAAAATTTTGTCGTTCAATTCTAAAAGTTTGTTTGTATTCTGTATCAAGCCTTCATTATACACATCAAAATCTTGACCTTGTTGTTGGGCTATGTGGCACGATATGTGAATATACGATTTGAAAAATTCAAAAAGTAATCTACAGGTATTGAAACAATTTTGAACACAACATACTTTATTTGGATAAGGATTAATAAAAAGGTATGAATAACATGCACAACGCGGCAGCTCTTATTTTTTCTATTTCTATGACTTGTTAAATTCGTAATATCTTTTGAATGGAAAAACCGATTTTAACAATTCAAAAAGTAATCTACATGAACTGAAACAGTCTTGAAAACAATATGATTTATACAGATTTATAGGATTTAAACAGAAGTATTTAATCCTAATGGTCTAATTTTGGCCCGTATATCTATCAACTTTGAAAATGGTTAAAAGTGGTTATTGTGACAACTATAATAGTTGGACATATAGTATCCCGAAGTTTTTTGTATTTATTGAGATGTTCTTTAATATTGTAGAACATTCTTTTGTTCTATCATCAATAGTTTAGGCATCGCATGCGACGAAACATGTTTTATGGCATTTTTTACACCTTGGATTACGTTACTAAGGTTTTAGTAAGGATACCTAATCTTTTCTAGCAATAAATATAGCAATAAAAAAATATATAGGGTGAATGTAGCTTTCTAATGGCAAAATAATTTTTGAAATCGTCACAGTAGTTTTTGAGTTTATTCATTACAAACAAATACACAAAAATACAAATCTTTCCTCTTTATAATATTAGTGTAGATAAGTTAAACACATGGTGATCGGAAACCTTTTCAGACGTCTTTATTGATAAAATATATCTCCAAAATTATATGTTTAAAGAACACAAACATATTTAAAATTGTTCTTTACCTTTTGAATCGTATTAATAGTTCCTGACACTAGGACAGTACTTGTGAATAAGCTTAAAATGAACCCCAATACAAAAGAGTTTGTCCAATCATATATTGCAAAGGTTGCCTGTTTTCAACTTAACTACATTTACATAATACAGGCCTTTGAAAAAAATAAGTATAGGGTAAAGTTTTCCATCTTATTATTGTTAATCATGCACTTTTAAAGAAAATCTTATTTTAGTAAAATATGTTCTTATGGGCACTTTAATTTGCTACGACTAACTCAAAATAGTTCCTCTAGTCCTTAATCGATGCAAAAGAGTTTGTCTATGTCTCAATTCTACCTGTATTAATTGAAAAATTAGTATATTAGATTTGAAAATAGTTACAATTTGTCACATGATGCGTCACTGTCATTACCAAACATATAAAACTACAAAATGGCTCGCGGGACACCTATCGCCGTCGAAGTACGTAAAATAATTCTGCCTATCTGCTTACCAAATAGCCAAGGACTTATCCCTACACAGATCTACAGTTCAGACCATCGTCGAACACCACAGGAAAAATGGCACGGTTGAATGTTTGAAGAAACCTGGTCGGCCGAGAATCACAGACAAAGCTTAAAATCGAGTTTTAAGGAAAATAATTGAGAAGACGTGCTCGCGCAGAGAACTTACCTTGAAGTGGAGAGAGATGATTCACCTGCAAGAGCGTCGTAAAATGATTGGGTTTTGGATTTTATACTGACAGAAATTTATTCACGCCTCTCCAAAAAAAAAAGAAAAGAAATGGAAAAAAAGTTATCAGAAATAAAGATAAAGCATTCTATAACAATTGTATCAAAAGAAAAGTGAAGTTTCTGGATCGGTAATGATATGGGGCTGCATGACTGCATGAAGGTCTGAGTCGTCTACATTTTGTAGAAGGAACTGGCAATACAGTAGAATACCAAAACATTCCGGAAACTAGTCTCGTGCCCTCGATTCCAACGTTGAAACATCTTAATGCCTACAACTTATCAAAACCCTACAATGGAGTAGAAAATGAAGATTACGCGGGCAAGTATTTAGCAAGGTCTAAGGGAATTAATCTAATGGAAAAAATTTAATCTATCTGGGACTCAATAACTACACAACAATGCGAAGATTTGGTAGCAACGTTACTATGAAAAATAAAGGCCGTGATCGATGGTAAAGGTGACGCCACTGATTGCTAGATGAACTATTTTACGCATTGAATGCGATGAACGAAGTTTATTGCGTGGATGGTTCCCCAGTAACTTGTTATATTTTATTTAAGAATGGAAATATTATGTTACGTTTTTAAATTGAAAATAAGCTTCATTAAGTGTACAAAACCAATGTGTACTGGTTTTATTGAACTAATACAGTTAAATTTATTTATCTAAATTTTACTGCGAATATTAGTCTCTTGTAATATTTGGCACTAGACGATCTTTCATTGTGGCTCGTATTATAATAATACAGAGAAAATAATCTGCTTGTATAATTTTCATTTATGGCATGTATGTATCCCGGATTTAGAAAAGGGTTTTTAGTAACCTTTTGAATAAAACGGACATCTAACATAATACATTAAAAAATATATTTTAAGCCTAGGCCTAATGTAACTTACCAAATTAAAATGAGTAATTTCCGGAGCCAAAAACGTAGGTTGTACAGCATAAGTCAGGTAGCAGGTTTGAATCAGTTCCTCTGCCATTCGCATATGCCATTCTGGCATTCCAAACCTATAGCCGAGTGCCAAAGTTCCCGGTAAGAAACAAGTCAAGTGGTCCATCTTAGGATTGAATGTCTGCAATTATAATTAATTATCGTATTACGTTTTTTAAGGAAGTTATTATAGTGCTATGTATAACATAACTTGAAAGATTGCAAATAGTACAAGCCTATTGACAAAAACTAAATAGTAAATAAAAGTCCAAGACAGTAAACCCGAAGATCAACTGTAGGTTGCCTCTCAGTAATGCTATTCAGAGATCTAAAATATTGATGACTGGAATATGTATTAAATGGATTCAAAATCGTTTTTATAGTTCGATTGCAACGCGATTGAAATATTTTTATCTTGCCGTACAAGGCAAACACCTTACAGTACACATTACATTGATAAAATGCATGAATTTTAAATCTGTTTCTTAGCAGCCATTATGGATCTAAACCGGATCTGCAATCATTTTCAATCAGTGCATCCCAATAGCTGCGGAAAAGGAAAGCTATCATTCAATATAAGATTGTTATGCCATGTTATTTAATTTATTCACCCCAATAGAGGATAAGTAAAGCTGTTATTTAATTTTAAATTGTTATGTCCAGTTGCTAGTGCCATTCATCATATATACGTAGCAAATTGATAGCAAAATATGAATTGGATAATGGACGATTCGCGAAGATTCCAGTACATTGGCTACGTCTATTTCGCGTTGAAAATGTACTGGAATCTTCAAAACGTCCATTAATGCTCAGCATGTCTCATGTTGTGACTGTTAAAATTTTTTTTCCGTCCGTTACTAAAGATCAAAATATACGTGACATTTGCAGCATAATTAGAAGTTATCATAAAATCATATTATTAGTACGTACAATAAAACCTTATTTGTTCAACCTTATTTGTCTGTACGACAACAGTAAATCTTTCACTTGAACTATATTTCAACTCAATAACTGTGAAACAATCGTTTTGCTCTCATAGATGTATGGATATATCGAATATTATTTTTCATTCTTGATATCACATACATAATTACCGATTTTATTTTAACTAAATCTCACGACCAACATCCTAGATTTAATTTACACGAAAACTATCGCTGAAGATATGATCTTAATAACATTTACTGTATAACAATGTAATCGTCTTACCTCTGCATTAGCAGTTAGTTCACCAATAAATAATCGTCGATTTGGAGATGAGTATTTTGCTAAATATTTCTTAACACCTTCGATGGCAGTTTTGTAGTCCTCAGCCAAGCTGTAATACAGGATTTCAGTCATACATAAATTTTCAAAAACTACAACTTTATCACTGCATCTTTCAACAAGCGAATTACTGAAGAAAAATGGATCGACCTTTGTTGATGTATTAACTGATTAAGCTACTTTATTTTCAAAAAAACTTCAAATTAGGCAAATAGAATAGTTAGAATCCATTAATACGTACATATATTGGCACCTGAATGGTATATTTAGTTTTATATAATAACATGATAATATAATAATAACTAGATTTTAAAATACATTAGGGAAGACATACAGACATAATAATATAAGACGTAGTCTTTTTAACCTTTCGCTTTCAGGCGTCTTCAGCCTGACTCAGTATTTTGAACCTTAAAATCTCTGCAATTTTGTTGTTCTGAAGGTGTTCAAATCACTTGTTGCAAGAAGGTATCAAAAACAGTAACGAACCAACATGTATTCATGGCAAAGAACTTAGCTCACTCTACATTTTCAACAATTTAACCAAAAGAAAGCCATAAAAATATAACCAATAATATAGTTAGATATATAATAATAGGTCTTTACCTATGAAACTGCCGTTTTGCCGTACTGCCATTTCAAATGAAAATATTGTTTTTTTGACTGATAATTCTAATTTCAAATTAATTTTACTTGACAAACATGGAATCCTTTTTCTAAAATCGTCATTTGTTTAATAGTTAGTGTTTGGTTTTCAACGCATTCGAACATTTTTCGTCATCATGGATAAGTTAAAAATTCGAGTAATTATGGAGTATGAGTACCGTCGTGGCAGCAAAGCGGCACAAGCGGCACGCAACATCAACGACGTTTACGGAGCGAACACTACAAACGAACGCACCACCCGTTATTGGTTTACCCGCTTCCGTTCTGGAAATTTTGACCTGAAAAATGAACCCCGTGGTCGTCCGAAAACTTTGGTCGACAATGACGAATTAAAGGCAATTGTGGAAGCTGATGAAACTCAATCCACGGCTGAATTAGCAGCAGCTTTCGACGTTAGCATCAAAACAATATTGGTCCATTTGCGTCAAATTGGCAAGGTAAAAAAGCTTGACAAATGGGTACCCCACGAACTCAATGACCGCCAGCGCGAAGTACGCGTGGAGACGTGCCTTGCACTGCTCAGCAGGCATACACATGAAGGAATTCTGAACCGCATTGTTACTTGTGACGAGAAATGGATCCTGTTTGACAATCGTAAGCGCTCAGCACCCAAACAATGCCCTAAACGAAAACTTACCCCTAGAAAAGTGATGGTCACTGTTTGGTGGTCTAACGCGGGTGTAATTCATCACAGCTTCTTGCCAAACGGGACAAGTAGTACTGCAGATGTGTACTGTGAAGAACTGAACACAATGATGGAGAAGCTCGCACGTCTCCAACCAGCTTTGGTCAATCGTTCGGCTCCACTGCTCCTGCACGACAACGCGCGACCTCATACTGCACAGCAGACGGTCTCCAAGCTACAAGAGTTGGGGTTGGAAGTTCTCCGTCATCCGCCGTACTCACCAGACCTTGCGCCTACAGACTTCTACTTTTTCCAGAATTTGGATAACTTCTTGGCGGGAAAAAAATTCAATACCCCAGAGGCAGTACAAAATGCCTTTGAAGAATTTGCGCCTCCCGTCCAGCTGATTTCTTCAAGAAAGGCATCAATAAGCTACCAATGCGTTGGCAAAGATGCATTGATTGCATGGGTGATTATTTTGATTAATAGAAATAAAAATAAATAAAAAAATTACGCTTCATTTATTTCGTGAAAACCGGCAACTTCATAGGTAAAGACCTAATATGTAGTATAGTCCACAAACATTCGCAAATAACTTTGCATTTAATATGTACTTCTTACAGCCACAAAATAAATTCTTTTTATTGCTAAATTGTAACACTGACAAATAGTAAATTCATATCAAGGAAGTTTTTGGAGTTCGCTGAAGCAGCATATGCAATTGGTTACAAATTGGCTTTCAAGGCGGCAAATTTTCAGTAAAATATGTTTTTTTATTATCAGGTTTCTAAACTGTTTAGCTCCTTTTCAACACTTGACGCATTAAAAATAATTTTAGTTGAAGTTTATGGATCTATAATATCTCAATCGCAATTTGCCAGAAGGGTTAATTGTTTAAAAATATTTAAATTTGGTTTCACTTACTATTTAATAGTTTTACCAGTCTGGATCCACTGTTTCAATAGATATTCATAATAACTGTCTCCTCTGGCACCTAGAGTAATAGTAGCATGACTTAAAAATTTTCCTGTATTTGGGTTTATAAATATCGGCACAAGACCATTTTTCTTTGGCAATTCATGTATCTTTTTAGAAACTTCTGCTGCAGCATCCTGAAAATGTATTTCATACGCATATTCATTGTAAAATCGAAACCTAATGAAATCCACCAAATTAATAAATGTTATGATAATAATGGAACAAGTGATTGAATGTTTCTACCTTTGACTTGAGTGGCCCATTTTTAATATCCTAATTTTAGCAATTGATATTTCGTGTAATATTTTGAACCCTTACTAGAAACCATAATAAAAAAAAGAAGGTAATGAAAAATTACCTACAACATATAAGCAGTAGTATCATGACAAATTACCTCAAATTCTCTATCTCCAGTAGATCTGGACAGTTCTCTGAACTCAAGTTGAATAGTAGTAACCTCTGCTGTGGTGCTAAAATGTGACCATTCAGGAGCATGAGCAGTTCTAGTTCCAAGATTAACATCACTGTATGGGATACCCGAGGGGGAAAAAAAAGCTGGCATTAGTCGTTCTCCAAGTTCTTTCTGCAAGAAAATTTTCGTGATCCGTGATAATTTTTTTTTGGTATTCTCTATACTTTTTAAATCAATCAATTAAATAAGTAAAAGCCATTTTTATTATTGTGATTGCTTATGTGTACATAAATAAAATATAACTCCAAGTATTTTCAAAATATTTACCAAACGATTTAGTTTAAGATTGATAGTCATTACCTACGTTTTTTACATACTTACAGCTTTTTCCAAAAACATTGGATCTGCTGACAAATGGTAATTTGCCAGTAATCCACCCATAACTCGAATAGTAACTTCAAAGAAATTTACGTCCTTATTTTTTGTGAATACTAGCTCATCTCTAATCCACTTTCTCCCTTCTTCAAATTCTGGTGAAAAGTATAAGAAATTAAGTTTTAGTTTTCGATAACTTTTTACAGCCCTTCACAAAATAATAAAGAAATATTTAAAAAAAATGTAAAGGTACTAATTTTGCAAATTACTGCAAACCTGCCAATTACTATTTTTATAGGTCAGAATAGTTACCTTCTTCCAAATTCATAATGTATGCAGTGTCTAGTGAGTCAACAAGTGTTAATCCAAGTGAGAACCAGTCAGATGCCATTTGAGACACCGGTTTCAAATTATCATGACCCCAAGCATACTTCTTGTATCCAGACCAGCAGTGTTTAAAAGCTTTCACTACAAGCTCTTGGCGTTTGTTAGTAGGACCTATCTCAAATAAATTGCATTAGTATATCATTTCATTTCTCAATAGTTCAAGTGATAAATAAAATTAGGTACTGAACTTCTCTTAACTTAAAAATTAATCATAATAAACAATTGAAATGTACTAAATATGATATTATGATAAAGTTAGATTTTCTTGTAAATAAATAGTATTTTAGTGAAAATATCAAAACTGACCTGAAAATTTTCTAGGGTAAACTTTAGATCCGAAAAGAACTGGTCTATTCCAATCTTTTTTTCTCCAATTAACAGGATTCACTGGCACTGAATCATTTTTTTGTAGCATCTATGTAAAAATGTATGATGTTGGAATTTTACTTAAATAATAATAATAATAATAAATCCCCAGACAAACACACCAAGTATATGGCCCCAAAGTAAGCAGAGCTTGTGTTATGGATGACCATACAGCAAACTGGGTGGGAACCTAGAATAATCATACAAAATAAATATATACAACCATGATCCGAGAACAACCATCTGTGTTCATCACACAAATGAATGCTCCGGCCAGGACTCAAACCTGGGACCTTTGGCGTATGAGCCAAGGCTTTTACCACTACACCACTCGGTCGTCAAAAGTAGCTTTACTTAATATTATTGCAATTTAGGGTTGTAACCTTTATTAATGTAAAACACCACCTAGGCATTGAGGAGTTTAATTATGCACATTACACAGAATACAGGCTCCATTATGATAAACTAGAAAGGCTTACTGCTGTAAATAGATTTTTAACGATTCATTTTACATAACCATAGCACATGCCCATTCAAAATACTGTAATATTATATACCTATATAGTCTTAAAATTTATTTTTCCATTTATTTAGGGTCCATATTTGCAATATCTTATTTTTCTATATGCATTAATTGCTCTCCATGTGGATATTTAATTTAAATACAATGTAAATCCATTATTGGATGTAGGTTTTAATTTATAAGTCTTACTGTTTATGTATAAATTAAGATCTGTGGATTTTTAGAATTTTAAATAAATAAACACAAATTCCAGGTTGCAATCAGGAAGACTATACTCCGCACGCCGAATGATGATCCCTATGACGTTTCAACTGACAGTTGTATTAGTTATGCGAAACAATTTCGATAAAATACTGTTTTTTCAGGCAAATGTCATGTCATTCAGCCAGGTCATTCAACATAATAAGCAATATTTATTTATTTTGAAAAATAGACTACGCGCATTGATGGACATAAAACTCTAGATAAAAAAGTAACAACCTTATTATATTTTATTTTACTATACTTTAATTTTTATTGGCGAAAAGTGGTCGAAAGAACGAAGAAAATTTGCTTACAAGACTGGGATCGAGATGTACAATACGACAATATCATTGACCAACCGTTAATAATAAACGTCATGGATAGCTGCAGTTCAGACTCAGATTTTGAAAATCCGATTGACCCTGTATCAGATTCAGATTGATATAAATAAAATACAAACTTAAAGCATTTGTTTTATTTTTCCAACAAATTATCGATATTTTGTTTATCGATGTGTCCCTTCTTAGTCGATAACAGCTTGACGACGTAACTTTTGCAGCACGTACCATGTACATTTGCATTGAGTTTTTTTCTATTATTTCCGAACATTACGTAATAATTTCTTAATATTCATTTTTATAATTTACAATTGTACACAACTATGATTTTTTCGTCTTTTTAATGGACCTCTAAAGGATTTGATGTGATAGGATGTCAGTACAATGTTAAGCGCTAACGAACTGTCATAGGGATCATCATTCAGCGTGAGGATTATAGTTAAGTTGAATATTTACTATCAACCTGACTATCTGAATTTACCTCTCCATTTAATAAAATTGAGTTGTAAGTTAACAGTCTCACTCGGAGTTAGCTGGTTAGTTAGTTAAAAATTTCAATCTGCCACTGTCAATTTATAGTGGACTGACTGAGAGACACAGCAAATATTCTAAATTGGGTTTCTATGAGTATTCTGTGCAAATATTAAATAATAATAGAGTAACAGAAGGAAAACTGACCCTTAGTAAAACCACCTGCCTCCATATACATACAAACTTACATTACATACAAACGTTTACAAAGTTTTACATACAAACTCCAATGTAAATTCATTAGTCCAAGAAAAACTGTCAGTTTCACACTTGCTCTTACTCTATTTGATTTTTAAACACAGATGAAACAGTAATTAAAATTGGGTTAGCAGTAGCTAAGCATATATGTCACATTTAAACATATTTTCTCTTCTTTTTATAATATTAGTATAGACAATATGTTTACATAAAAGGATATAAAAAAGGATTTAAAAAAAGTTATCACTTACTGTTTGTATATTTGAGTCAAAATCCAAATCTTCATCTTTCGTTCCTTTGGATATAAATGATACAACTATGATGCCAATTGTAATAATAGATAAAGCAATTAGTATTGATCTCTGTAAGCGAGACAGCCTGTTCCATCTCTATAAGAAAACATAAAATTTTAGACATTTTATCAAATAACATTATAAAAAAATAGTAGTGTATAACTTTCAGAATGTGTTTATTATTTTAAACTGAAAATGTATTCATGAAATTTATGCATAAAATAAATTACCCTTAGAAACTTTCTATGGGGCAATCCTTGGTTGGGATCACTTATAAGGATTGTAGTGTCAGCTCTTGGATACCAAGTAGACATTGTATGTCTTACAGAACAGTCCTGACTATCCTCAAAGTAATTAGAATGATTTGTTGGCCCCATCACGAACTTTTAAGCCATTATAAAGAACGCCCATCCAATTGTTCTCTCCTGTTTTCAATAATAAAAATCAATATTATCGAGAAGTTTAAAATATATAGATGAAACATTACCTAGTACATATACCGTCATATATGCAATTATGTTTTGTTTATGCTTTTCTATAATTTTGTAACTATTTTGAGTCTTGCATATCGCACAATAAATTAATATCGTATTAGAAACCGTTTATATATTAGCCGGGTAAAATAAACATACTATAACTACAAGGATACCAATTGAATATCAGATACTTCCACGTAGTTACTGAATGTTTTTGTTTACCTAAGTAAGTTTAACTCACAATTACAGATGGAAAGTTTTTGTGCACTATCACTTCAAAATTATATTCAGTTATTATTTTAATCCGCACGTTCATCACGTTCGTCACCAGAAAATAAAATCGTCATCAATCCAATCATACGGCAAGCAAGCAAGCAATAAAAGCAAAACCGGAGGAAGGGAGACTGGAGGGAGACCGAAGGAGGGAGGGAGGGAATACCACAGATTACAATATACAGGATGTTTGATCGTGTGCCAAAAAGCAATGGCGGACTTAAGGGTTTTTTTTTTTTGAACCGCCTAAGCAACACTCTCACGGGAGGGAGGTGGAAGATGCGCCATGCATACCGCCGCAGGAAAATACCGGCCTCTGCGGAGTGATGTGGGACTCACCAGAGTGCCACCTACTCACTAAAAACCACCTTGCCGGCTGTAGCATGAGAATGCTGTCAGCCTTCATCGGAGCGAGACACCCGGTTATTATTATTATTATTATTATAATTTTGTTTTATGGCAATCAGCTGTTGTTACGACACAATAACTATTTCTGCCAATTTCAAGTATTAGTATACACACGTACTACACGAGGTTAATAATTTTGTAGCGATCAGTTGAGTAGAACTTGCAGTATCTCGAGCATTGAGTTACCTTGAACAATAAAAAAACAGGGGGATGAAATAAGTTTTTACAGATATTTTTAACATAGAAGAGTATAATTTATAAAGGCGTCTGGCCATTGTTAAGAAGAAGATTAGCAATAGGGGATAACTTTTTAGCAACGGAGGACGGTAGTGGGATGTCTTCAAATTTTGAAAGAATGTTCAAAACTAGGGAAATCAGGAGTTCTAAAAAATTGTCATTAGGGGAGCAGGAAGAAGTAGGGGGGAAGGCATTATCAGATTTAGTAGATGGAGGGTTAGCAATAATAGCATTATGGGCAATTTTGTCATAGCCTGGAGATAAAGACGGACTGGGTTTTGATGGTTTGTATATTGTTTTTTTGTAAGAAAGATTCAGTGAAGGAGAACTTTTAGAAGCATCTGCATACGATTTTTTAACTGAAGGGAAGAGGGATGATGCTTCCTTGAATGATATGTTTTTTGGGACATGGTGATTTTAATATTCTTTTGCCGGGAATGTTCCGGGCAAGATTTGTCAGTTGCTAAATGAGGGCCTGAGCATTGCAGGCAGGAAACTTCAGAGGATGCAGGACAAGACTCAACTGAGTGAGTTTGTGCACATCTGAAGCAACGAGCACTGGATCGGCATTGGGCTTTCACATGGCCAAATCTACAACAGTTTAAGCATTGTATGGAAGGCAAAATGTATGGATCAACGGTTAGTGATGAGTTAAATATAAACACTTTATCAGGTAAGCATTGTCCAGAGAAAGTGATCACTACAGAACCTGTGGGGGTCCAAGTGGAACCAGACTCCATGGACACTTTTCTGTTTAAGCGACGCGCCTTCAAAATTGTTATATCACCTTGGCTTGTGGAGATTGTTGATACAACTTCCTCCATAAACCATGAAGTTGGGATCCCGCGGATCAGCCCCATTCTTGTTATATTATATGTAGGAATTAAAGCTATATAGTTATGAGATTTAAGACTCGGGTTTCTGAGAAACTCGTTTGCTGCACATGCAGATTAGAATTCCACAGAGACCCGATTTCTGCCAACACTCTTTATACCATCATTTTTAATATTTTTAATGTTTGATGTAAATAAAATTTTTCCAAAATTTAAATGATTAAATGTACTGCCTGACTTAGGGTGAGTTTCTGACCTGGACACATGAACAATGAAAGGACCTTTGTCAGAAGGATGGTAAGATTTTTCTTCTAAAAGACTTGGATGAGTGTAAATAAGGTTATTGGTTTGAGATGGAAGAGCATTCGAAACAGATTTTTTAGGAGTAGGGGACGAATCCCGATTTATACTTGGACGTTTTCTTGTTTGCACATGTTGAGAGAAAGGGTCAGGGGAGTTGTTGACATCAGAAAACGGGATTGGGTCTGGGGGCTTAGGAGGGATCGGAACACGATCCATGCTCATTAAGAGCTAGATAATTCGTACAACCACTTACCAGGCGAGGAAGAGAAAAACAGAAACACTTAAAATAACTCAATGATGATAACAAAATCACCAAAATAATCGACAAATAACGAAAACCGTGTGTACACCGCAAACGAAAAATTGACAGTCCAGACACCCGGTTAGGGAGTGGGTGCGCATAAACTTAAGGGGTCATCTGCTATCCTTTTAAACCCCCTTAACACCTCCATGGTCCTTTGGACGTTGCATACCAATATTTTATAATTTTATGAAAGAAAGCCGAACAATTCATTCAAATACATAATAAAAAACTACTTGGCGTAGAGGCGAAAATTTAATTTAATATTGATGTTTATTTTTGTAAGATTCTTAAAATTTTACAACTACCTACTTACCTTTGTCATCTAGTTTATTTTATTTACCTTTAAAGTTTCGAAATATGTAAAATTTTAATATTATGAAATAGTATTAGCAGTATTTATAATTCAGTTTTTTAAATGACCAAAGTATTCGTTTTTCAAAGTCGCAATTTGACAAAATGTTGCTTAATAAATGGGCATTTTATAATTATTACTGTTGACAAACTTATTCAATTTCGCTTATGGTGCCACGCCGGGTGCTGTCGCACCACGCTCAATTGCTCAACGCTCAACTGGGTCAATTAAGTACTTACCAAACCTAATGCCTTGCGTTGTTTTACCTATTACCGTATATACGAGGGTGGATTGAAAAGTTCGCGGCCTAAGTAAGAAAACACAGGAATAATGCATTTTTTTATATTTTTTTTCCTACATACTCTCCTCCTAGGTCACAGCAGTCCAGCGGTCCTCCAAAGCCTTGATCCCTCGTTATAGAAGGTCTTGTCAAGGTCTTCAAAAAAGGCATCAACGACCACTTTGACCTGCTCATTGGTAGAAAATTTCATTCCACCTACGTGTTTTTTAGTTTTGTAAATAGATGGAAGTCAAAAGGTGCCAAGTCAGCTGAATAAGGGGGATGAGGAAGCAATTTGAAACCACAATGAGAGGTTTTCATTCTACGATTAAAAATAAAAAAAATTGTTGTAAAAAACATTAGATGGCGCCAATAAAAACTCAAGAGTCAAAAAAGTATGACATGCCAGCAATGACTGGGTGAGTGATAGACAAAAAAAATATGCGCCCGAAAGGGCTTCTTTTGAATATGAATTATTCGTCACTGGTTCTTGCTATGTGTACGGATGCAAGGTGAAGGAGCCATAGGTATCAATTTCAGTAAACTTTACGTAAAGAAAAAAAACTAATAAAATAAAATAACCTAATCTACCTCAAGGAACACTATATTATTAATCTTTTATAAGATGTGTGTGTGTGTGACTGAAAGTAAATATATGAAAAAGAAATATATGATATGTAACTGTCTAAATATATAATATATCATAATATAAACATACGATTAGTCAAAAAACAAAGAGATTGAAAGAGATTGTTTTGTTCAACGCCATCTAGTTTCGAATGAACATCTTTAAAATTTAAAAGCAGATAGTACAAAAAATTACCTACTAATAGTCAGTGTATCAAATTAAAGGCCAATAAATATAGATTATCATACAATCATTAGTTTTAATATATAGACCTTCCTACCATTGTA
This sequence comes from Marasmarcha lunaedactyla, assembly GCA_923062675.1. Taxonomy (NCBI): domain Eukaryota; kingdom Metazoa; phylum Arthropoda; class Insecta; order Lepidoptera; family Pterophoridae; genus Marasmarcha; species Marasmarcha lunaedactyla. The sequence continues at coordinate 14,109,667 of OV281339.1, read as the reverse complement.
AGATATTTTTCTAAAATATATCTTTTCCCCAAATTTTTAGGATTCACTCTAGTTAATTCATTCAAAAAAGAACTGACAGATTATTGATTGACTGTCAAAACTAATCCGCCAATAACGTCCATTACTTGTAGGTTCATTCGACATCGTTTTGTTACTTTTTAAGACATTGACATTGATACATTCAATAGAAAACAACATGGTAACTTATGATTGATTTTTCACAAATTATTTATTATTTTTTTACAAGATTTTTAGATTTAAAATTAGGGAAGTTTAAGGGGGAAATCAACCATTAGCAGGTCAAAATCCCATTTTGAGTTTGACATCTTTGTGTTTGAGCCATCGATTCTACAGATGTGTGAACACGAGCATTGTCCTGATGAAACAAAACTTTCTTGGTCAACAATCCTGGTCTTTTAGACTTTATTTCTTTCCGTAAACGACGTAATAGTATGCAGTAGTATGCAGAATTTATAGTTTGACCTCTTTCTAAGTAATCAACCAAGATGACAACCTTAGAATTCCAGAAAACCGATGCCATCACCTTGTTTACTAAAAAACACACCATGGCTTTCTTGGGAGTCGGAGATCCACTCCATTTCCTCTTCCATTGTTTGATTGTTGTTTGGATTCAGGAGTATAGTGATGAACCCATGTTTCGTCTATAGTAACCAACCTTGCCAAAAATTCGTTTGGATCAGCTTGAAAAAGCTCTAAACAGTCTCTAGAAATCATGAGCCGAGTTCGTTTCTGTTCAACTGAAAGGAGCCGCGAAAGCCATCTTGCAGACACCTTGTGAAACCCTAATTTGTTAACGATCATGTTTTGTGTACGTTCATATGAAATCCCTAGAGCTTGAGCTTCCCTATGCTTCATTGCATGCGGTAATTGGGCTTAGGTGGAATGTAATCAGCCTCCATTGTACTTCACCATTAATTAAACGTACAACTAAACTATTAGGTCTTTACCTATGAAATTGCCGAATTTCACGAAATAAATGAAGCGTAATTTATTTATATATTTTTTCTTTCTTTTCTTTCTATTAATTTCTATTAATCATAATAATCACCCATGCAATCAATGCATCTTTGCCAACGCATTGGAAGCTTATTGATGCTTTTCTTGAAGAAATCAGCTGGACGGGAGGCAACAAATTCTTCAAAGGCATTTTGTACTGCCTCTCGGGTATTGAATTTTTTTCCTGCCAACAAGTTATTCAAATTCTGGAAAAAGTAGAAGTCTGTAGGCGCAAGTTCTGGTGAGTACGGCGGATGACGGAGAACTTCCAACCCCAACTCTTGTAGTTTGGAGACCGTCTGCTGTGCAGTATGAGGTCGCGCGTTGTCGTGCAGGAGCAGTGGAGCCGAATGATTGACCAAAGCTGGTTAGAGACGTGCGAGCTTCTCCATCATTGTGTTCAGTTCTTCACAGTACACATCTGCAGTAATGCTTGTCCCGTTTGGCAAGAAGCTGTGATGAATTACACCCGCGTTACACCACCAAACAGTGACCATCACTTTTCTAGGGGTAAGTTTTCGTTTAGGGCATTGTTTGGGTGCTGAACCAGGGTCCAACCAACTTGCTGAGCGCTTACGATTGTCAAACAGGATCCATTTCTCGTCACAAGTAACAATGCGGTTCAGAATTCCTTCATGTGTATGCCTGCTGAGCAGTGCAAGGCACGTCTCCACGCGTACTTCGCGCTGGCGGTCATTGAGTTCGTGGGGTACCCATTTGTCAAGCTTTTTTACCTTGCCAATTTGACGCAAATGGACCAATATTGTTTTGATGCTAACGTCGAAAGCTGCTGCTAATTCAGCCGTGGATTGAGTTTCATCAGCTTCCACAATTGCCTTTAATTCGTCATTGTCGACCAAAGTTTTCGGACGACCACGGGGTTCATTTTTCAGGTCAAAATTTCCAGAACGGAAGCGGGTAAACCAATAACGGGTGGTGCGTTCGTTTGTAGTGTTCGCTCCGTAAACGTCGTTGATGTTGCGTGCCGCTTGTGCCGCTTTGCTGCCACGACGGTACTCATACTCCATACTTACTCGAATTTTTAACTTATCCATGATGACGAAAAATGTTCGAATGCGTTGAAAACAAAACACTAACTATTAAACAAATGACAATTTTAGAAAAAGAATTCCATGTTTGTCAAATAAAATTAATTTGAAATTAGAATTATCAGTCAAAAAAAAAATATTTTCATTTGAAATGGCCAGTACGGCAAAACGGCACTTTCATAGGTAAAGACCTATTATAATATACCGCTTTACCAAGCCAGGACAACACAAAACAAACACAGAAACACGAAATAACTCATTGGAAAATTTATGAAAACAACGAAAATAAGCAAAACACGTTTTTACAACACAACGCTCACTTGACAGTCCCATTCTCTTTTTGTTAACGTCCCGTAGAATGAACTTTCGTTCAACGACTTTTGGATCGCTTATTTTGGCGTTAATTCGTTGACATCCGATCGAAGTAACTGTCATTTGTAGGGTAGAATCATTGAACTCAACCAATGGACAAGCCCTAAGTACGATAAAAACGTGCATACCTAAACTTGAAATGTTACATAAAATAGCGTCCATTTTTAGTGTTGCACAGAGAGTATCGAATCTACTATCGATATTTTAGAACTAAATATTACATAATGAACTTTTGTAAGAGTTGACGTAGATGAAATATTCACATTAATTATTTATCTACTTCTATTATAATTCTTTGAATATAAAAAATAAAGAACTACGCTGTTTATTTTAGTAAGCCCTATTCTATTCTATTCTTGTAATATATGGCAATCAGCCGTCGTTACGACTCGACAGACTATTACTGCCAGTGTCAGGTATTGGAAGAGCCACGGTTATTGAATGACGATGGGTTCCTCAGACTCACTTAAACACCAAAACCTGTTAGTTCACTTAAAAACTATTAATAAAAAGGACTTATGGTTAGTGGAAACTACAACATGTACTAATTTACTGTGTTTACAAGTATATTTTGATATAAGATATATTGCAATAAACTGCTGAAAAGACTCAGAACAAAAAAATGTAGTAGTAATTATAAGTTAGTAAGTTAAAACAACCCATGGAGAGTCAATTCAGGGTTTTCATCTTCTATCTTCGCACCACACCACAAAATCGAGCATTTGGGCATATCGAACTCTAGTTTTCATATACTAATAAGTATTTAAAATCACAAATTCACAGCACTTGTATAAAATCGCATTAAACTTTCTTACACGTCCAAGAACAAAGTTACTTGAGAGCTCAAGTGCCTCAAGGACTGTAAAAAATTCAAAACGGTGGCACCCTTTGCTGCGTTCTGAATCAATATTATTGACACTATAAGCGCTGAACTGAAAATCATTATCACGTTCATGAGAAGTTTGCCACTACCTCTTGATATCAATTATAGTCTGGCTTATATTAATATCAATGACTTAGAATCAAAAATAAACAAAACAACTACCTGCTTATTAAATAACAAAATTAACAATTCTAAGCAAATTAATTCCCTCTTTCTTCACGTCTTTTTGTTTCAAAAATACACGCACAACGGCAAGCAAAGCAAATACCGTTTCGATATGATTTACTTACTGCGTAAGCGCCTGGTATCATATGCATCGAAAGTATAAAAAATAGAAACATATTAATAATGACTATCGATGTCTGGTTAAATAATCAAAGCTCCGGAACATCACTTTTGACAGCTTTGTTTTTGACAGAAATGTAACAATAAATGGCGATTTGTGGCACGCTAGCCACCTGTTATGACGTCACTACACGACTGATATTTTAGTGACATAATACAAAAATATTACTATCTCTTTCTTTTATTAGCATTTTTTTATAAGTAGAGGGAGACAACCAAGTTCTTCCTCTTCTATGATTCGATATACATAACTACTTATTTATATAGGACATTACGGCTACTCCATGTATTTAACACCTCGCTGGGTAGAATACCATCGTGATATCGTTTTGAAACATTTTAAAGACGATTCATGTATGTCAATACGGTTGAACGACATTCCGATAGAGTGACTTTACAACGACTTTAAAAATGACTTCAACGACTGACTCATTACGATATCGTCGCGGTTTTCATTACGACAATTAGCATACTATGGCCACTTTGTTCTGTGTTTGGGACTATTTGATTAATAATTCCAATTTCAAACTTATACAGCTATTTACTCACGCATTTGTGTTTCGAAAACCGTAATTCGTTTGCTTTTTCATCTTTTGGTTTTTCTTTGCGTCACTTAGTTTCTTCTTCTTCTTTAAGTGCCTCTCGATTATTGAAGGTTGGCAGTCAAGCTTCTGAACCTGTCTGTGTCCCTGGCTAGTGTAAAAAGTAGTTCCACAGTTTTTATACCGGTCCATTCTCTGATGTTTCTTAGCCATGCGTTCTTCTTCCTACCAGCCTTTCTCTTCCCCTCTATTTTGCCCATTATGATGGCTCTCAGCAGTTGGTATCTATCATGACGTAGTAAATGACCCAAGTATGCTACGTTCCGCTGTTTGATGGTCTTAACGAGCTCCACATTTTTGTTCATACGGTTGAGAACCTCCACATTCGTTACTCTATCCGTCCATTTGATGCGCAACATACGGTGGTAAGTCCACATTTCGAATGATTCGAGTCAGTTGCGGAGATCCTTCTTTATGGTCCAGGCTTCACACCCGGAGAGGACAACAGGCCAAATGTAGCATTGTACAAGTCGGGTACGGAGTTTAAGTGAGAGTTGTTTGCTACATAGAATATTCTTCATCTTCATAAAAGACGCCCGAGTGTGTCCTTATTTCATTGTAGCTACCCCAGGATTTCGTTACCCACGCACCGAGATATGTATATTTAGCAACTCTCTCCAAGTTATTATTTCTTATCGTTATGCACGTTTGAGCCAAATCAGTTCTGTCATTTGCAATTACTATGTACTTTGTTTTGGCTACATTCTGTTGAGTCCGGCCCTCTTGCTACTCTCATTTACTCTGCTTTGAAAACCATCCCGAGTTGACGCTAGGAGAACGGTATCGTCCGCGTACCTTATGTTGTTCAAGCTTACTCCTTGATAGTGATGCCGTCATTAATGTTAACTAATGCATCTTCAATGATCGTTTCCGAGTAAAGATTGAAGAGATAAAATACATCCTTGCCTGACGCCTCGTTGGATGTCTATCGCTTCAGTTTCTCCATCTCCAACTCTAACCGTTGCACTCTGGTTCAGATACAAGTTCTTAAAATATTAAGAACTTGTATCCTTAGTGTCTAGCCCGATCTTTTGCAGTTGTTTCATGAGTATTGTATTTTTAACCCGATCAAACGCCTTCTCATAATCTACAAAGTAGAGGAACACATTCTGCTGCATATCTCTGCACTTCTGAACCAAGAAGTTCAACGGGAACTGGGCCTCTCTAGAACCCACGCCTGGTTGGAATCCAAACTGGCTTTCTCCAATCTGCTGCTCTGTTTTAGCTCTGATGCGCATGTGTATGATAGATAGAAATATTTTCAGTAGGTGGCTCATTAGGCTGATTGTACAAAAGTCCTGGCATCTTCTAGCGTTACACTTTTTTGGTAACGCGATAAACATAGACTTAAGCCAATCTTCGGGTATCTCGCCAGTATCATACATATTATTAAAAAGATCTACCAGCACCGATACGTTCGATGGTTCAAGCAGCGTATCTCTACTTGAAGGTTGTCAGGCCCCGGTGATTTACCCGATTTCCCATTTTTTTATGGCATTGAGAACTTCAGATTTCAATATAGCTGAACCATCGACGGTTGCAATCTCATTGTCAATAATTTCACGACTGTCATCTTGAAATAGGTATTTGATATAATTAGGCCAGTGCATTATCTGCTTTTGCTGATTAAGGATTACCTTTCCATCACTGTCGGCGATAAACTAATGTTGGCTGTTGAAGTGTATGCGTGCCATTTCTTTGATTTCTTTATAAAGAAGAACGTGTCGTGTTTCCTCATCAGAGACTCAACATGTTCACAACGCTTCGTATCCAGTTCTTGGTATTTTGTGGCGTCTGAACTTTTGTACTGACGTCACTGCTTTATCAGTATTATAATTTCGTCGGTCATCCATACTTGTCGTTTATCATCGTGTGAAGATTTTAGTACGGTATTAATATTTACTACCTTCTGCCTTAACTAAAAAACTTTCTCACTTAGTGTACAAAATGGAAAACTTGAAATATCACGTTATTTACGAGTACGAGTTCCACTGGTGCAGAAACGGCTCGAAGTATAAATGCTTAGTATGGCGGCGGTGTTGCAAAAAAAAAACACAGTGCGTTTTTGGTTCCAATGTTTTCGTTCTGGACAGCCGTACCGTCGTGGACGGCCGGAGACGAAAGTTGGTATTGAAGAATTAAAGGCTATTGTGGTAGCGGATCCATCGCAAACCACGTCCGAGTTAGTGAAAAAACTGTTTTAATCCACTTGAAGCAAATTGGGAAAGTGAAATAGTTTGAGAGGTGGGTACCTCATGAATTGAGTGCAGCCAACCGACAAACGCGCGTTGACTGCTGCGTCATATTACTCAACCGGCACAATAATGAAAGGGTTTTAAAGCGAATTATTTTATTCCATCATTACCTGCGATGAAAAGTGGATCCTTTGCGACAATCGGAAATGCTTATCGCAATGGTTGAACCCTGGCAAACCAGCCAAATCCTGCTACAAGCGAAAATTTTTTTGTGGGTGGTTGCAGCGTAAACATTTAGTTCTGCGTTTTTAATCGATATAAAAGTAAATATTACCATAAATTTAGTTATTTTATCATAATCTTGACAAGAAAGTTATAACTGAAGCAACGAAGTTTAGTGCATTTTATATAACATTATAACTAACTGTTTCTTTGTGTAGTGACAATTTGAGTGAACCTTCGACTGAGGATTGTTTCTTAGACGACGTGTACATTCACAAATTTCTTTTTGAATATGATAAGTAAAGTATCGAGTGCTTTCTTAAGAGAAGTGACTATTTCTTGATATGTAATTTTATTTATTTAAAATTGACGACCAATTGTCTCCAATTTCAATAACACCACACAGTGCTACCTATATAGTTGCAGCCGTACTAATTTGTCTTATCTAATCAAAATCTATGCTAAAATGAACAAGTGTGGAGCGTGTGCAAAGTTTGCATCGCCTACCGGGTGACGCCACCCGTTGCAAGTGCAAGGCAACTTTTCATAAATTATGCGTGGCGCTTAATTCGAATAAATCCGTACCAAAACAATGATGTTGTCTGGAATGCATTTCTAAAATACCTTAAGCCGATACACGAACACTCCGATCAAGCTTCGTGATGCGAACGAGCTCGGGTGGTCTGTCCGTGAGGCTCTCAGCCACATTTCTTCAAAAATTTCTGGACTTGAATCTAAACTTGAATCTAAAAAGTGTATTCAAAACGACCTGAAGCAAGTTACTGATGCTATTGCAGACCTCAAGTTAGCTCTCAATTCAAGAATGGATGAGATCTCGGAGCGAGTCAGCGCAATTGAAAGCAGGGTAAAAGCTGTAGAATCATCTAAAACTAATCTTGATGATTTATGGAATGTTGTGAATGGCATCCTGAAGGATAATCACAGAAATGAGCAGTGGGTGCGGCGATCTAACGTTCAAATAAATGGTATTCCCCATAAGACTGGTGAAAACCTTCTGAAAATAGTCCAAAACTGTCAGAACGCAGTAGTTTTCCGCTGAACTTGTCAACGGATATCGACTTTGTGACCAGGATTGCGATAAGAAATGACACGGATAACCGCAATAAAAAAACCTAAACCAATCATATTAAAGTTTCAGTCGAGGTACAGAGATACATAAATTACCATTTATCAACCCGCAACAAGTTTCTTTTACAACAAGCACGTACTAAAGCGAAGGAGAAGAACTACGCTTACGCTGGGTGCGCAACTGCACGGTCATGGTGCGGCGCACTGATAATTCCCCGGTACTACATGTTACTTCAGAAGAAGCATTAAAAAAATAGTACAGGTAAGTAATATTCAGATTCCTAAACAATTTTTATGCTTTTGTTCGAAAAAAATTTTAAAAAGTACTGTTAAATTTTATTTTGCCATTATCAATCTTCGTGATTAATGCCTAACATCAAGTTACATGTTTATTAATTTTTATTCAAAAGTTATTTAATAGTATACATTGTCATTTTAAGATAAATATTTTCTTAACTAAATCACGTTTTGATACACTTAATTTGAGGTGTTTTAGCTGCTGTTACTATCTTACATGTTGGCTAAGTTTTTCTTCGTTGTTTGGTGTTCATGTCACGGTTCGTTACTGGTTTGTTAGATGTTGGTTGTTAGACGCGTGCAATGTATTACGTTCATATTGTTCATGGTAGTTGGCAAAAAATTTGTATACTTATTTTTTATTATTTATTATTTTATTAGTATTACAACTGTTACGCAGTTCAAGCGCTTTGTCAGTGGGGATGTTAACACAAAGCTGAGCGCAGATGTCGCTGGCGGCGCAATGGCTGCTGTCAAATCATTTTCGCTTTGTTTACATCACGATTTTGTTAATTTTATTATACGTAGTGGTTACTTGCTCAGTGATTGTTATCATGTATTGTACCTGGAAGCTCAAAGAATTGAAAGACGAACTAAAAAAGGGGGGCTAGGATAACTGGAAAGAAAGCAGATCTTATTGAGAGGTAGACTTTTATATGATATAATATTTTTAAAAGTAAACAAGTGTGTTTTGTGGAATGTGTCATGTTAAAACATATCTTCAAACATTTTTGAAGGCAATTTGCAGTTCACGTTTAATGATATTATGTAAACGTTTAGTATTTTTTGGGTAATTTAACTAAATATTATTGTTTAGTGGGCGTATTTTTGCCGAATTTTTATTTACATACATACTTTCATTCAATTAAGGTATTTATATGCGGATGTTATATTGGTTTATTATATGGTTGCCGGGTATATTCGATTCGGAATTATTAGAACCCCGTTATAAAGTGTATCGCGCGGATCGCGACTACGAGCGGCTGGGACAGCGGCTCGGCGGCGGCGCACTGGTGGCGGCGCGGCGCGGGCTGGCGCTGCAGGTGTCACCGCCGCGCGCGCTGCCACCGCTGCCCGTCGCGCCCGACATTGCATAGTAGGTAGTGTTCATACAAAATAAAACTAGGAATTATGTCTATGGTTAGAACTTTTTGATAATGACAGCTCCGTTTCGGGCGTACCATTGTCATATGTCATTTAAATGTGAATGATGAATGATAACACTATGTTCAATCAATGATGTACGGTCTAAGGTTATATTTCAAGGTTTTAATTATGTTAAAACTACTTTTATTATATTAATACTTGAAATTGGCAGAAATAGTTATTGTGTAGTCACTACAGCTGATTGCCATAAAACGCAAAATTTAATTTAATTTTCATTCAATCAGCTTGATCTGCCATTACGATTTCAATGCTTGACGAGTGAAGAGTTTGCGTTGATCAATTTCCATAACATAACCTCTCAATTCCCAAATATAGTAATTAATTTGCGTTAATGGCACTTGACAATGAACTTGTTGTACAGTATTGAAGAAAGTAGGCGAAAGGACGTCATTTTCCATCATTTCCCAAGAACCGGGATCGGATTTAACGTTGGATACCGTGTCTTCGTGCTAATAGTGTTAACTTACAAGGTTTAAGTGTGGTAGAACTTCGTAGTTGCATTGTTTGTAAGCCACAAACATTTTGAGAAGATATGTTTTCTGGGTTACTCAATAAGAATAACGGTGTTTAATTGGTGTAATATTATATTATATCATAATTAGCTGAATACTAAAAGTCTCGCGTCTACAAAATAAAAATTTGCCTCCCGTGCTATACTAACAAAGCATATAAAAATATAAAATAAATTTTAGAAATAAAAAATTCATAAATATACTAGTCTTTTATTTATTTTACCTTCTGTATCTTTTAGATTGTCAAAATATCTTGAAGAACAGAAGAGGGGCTTTCGCGCTGCCACAATGGCATTACGCCAACATCCAATGCCGTCATTTTAAAAGAAACGGAAGACAATCTAAATATAAAAAAATTGTTGTCAAATCGAAAAAGTTCGTTCCTATTGCTGTAGTTAGGAAGACGTTCGTCTGATGCGTAGCATCACTAGTTAGTTTGTGCGACATTGCTTACGTCGTAATTGCGCTTGATAGTGCACATAACGCTTCTGAATTTTTATATATATTCAGTTGTTACTTCCCACAAAATAAAGATCAAGCTTTAGCTCAGCAATTACTATTTGACTACTTGTCAGACTTAAGCGTCGATCTGCCGAATAGTGCCGAATTTATTCTATTGGGATATTTTAACATTCCCGATGCAGTATGGAAATCGCGCATTGATGGCCTAGGTATCCAGGATTTACATAATCCATTTTTTAATGTATTCGCCACTTTTAATAAGACTTATTAGAAAAAAAAATGGAAATAAAAAATGGAAATGCTATAATAGATTAGGTGACTGAAAATTTTTCTGAACTTCGTAAACAAACTAAAGATTTAATTAAATCATCAAAGCAGTTTTGGTCGTACATTTAATCAAAAAAGTCCAACAACATTATCCCCGACACTTTGCATTACGAGAGTAGTACTTCTTCCGACGGTGAATCTATTGCTAATATTTTCAGTGCACATTTAAGTCGATTTTTGAAGAAGACTCGTACTCTGTACCTTTTACGACACAGGAAGCCAATGAAACACTGATTACCTCCGTTGATATTTCTCCAAATATTGTTGAAAACTATTTAAGTCGCCTTGATGTAAATAAGGGTAGCGGCCCGGAAGGTCTTCATGCTATTTTTCTTAAAAAATTTTTGTAAAGAACTTTGTTTCCCTGTAAGTATCCTTTTTATATTGTCTTTATCCAGTGGTATAATGCCCGTAGTCTGGAAACGCTCCTTTGTGGTACCTATCTTGAAAAGCTGTAATAAACATGATAGAACTAATTATAGAGGTATTTTCAAACTCTCCGTTTTTCCAAAGTTATTTGAGAAAATTATCTACGACTCTTTATTTCCCGCTATCCGGCCGCTGTTAACACACAACAGCATTAACGCTCCACTGAAAGCAACTTATGTGAACTTTTGGATATAATCCTTGAGGCCATGAGTAAAGGTTATCAGGTTGATGCCGTGTATATCGACTACTCAAAAGCCTTTGACAAAATTTCGCATTCTCTGTTAATAAATAAAATTGAGAAAATTGGTATACACGGTGACTACTACGTTGGCTCACATCTTACCTCAGGGATCAATCTCAGGCTGTTGCAGTTAAGGGATATACATCATCTTTTGTTCCTATTACATCGAGCGTGCCTCAGGGCTCTCACCTCGGCCCACTGTTATTAAACATATTTATTAACGATGTCTTAAACTGCTTTGGTTACTCCAAGGTTTTATTGTTTGCAGATGACACTAAAATTTATATTACAATTAAGTCTTTTAATGACTGCTTTGATCTTCAAAATGATTTAACTGCTCTTTACGATATCTGTTTGCGTAACAAATTATATTTATACATAAAAAAATGTTGTGTTATCTCCTATTCTAGAAAAAAGTAATACTATTTATCACAATTATACAATAAATAACACACCACTTAATAGAGTGACTGAGGTTTTTGGATGATCATTTATTATTCCGGTCACGTATTCATAAAATAACTGCAAACGCCTATAAAATGTTGGGATTTTTATTTCGACAAACAGTAGACTTTAGAAATGTTAATACATCAATAATTTTATATAATTCCCTTGTAAGGTCGCATCTTGAATACGCCTCTACTGTGTGGAACCCGCAGTACTCGGTATATAGGGATGCAATTCAACGTATTCAGCGTTTAGTTTATAGATTTAAGACAATTCCATCCGATGTATTGACAGACCTTGAAAAACGACGTGAACGCCGCGATGTTATTTTACTTTACAAAATACTTAATAACTTTGTTGATTCCTCATACTTACTAAATAAAATGTACTTTAAATGTCAGAGATGCAATCTTTGGTTCAATTTAAGATCTACTTTTGCTCATCCAGCTTGTAAGACTAATTAGAGTTAAAATCGTTTCATTTTTAGAGCCTGTAATTTTTATAACCAGAATTATCAAACCTTAGATATATTTAATCTGAAACCTCACAAATTCATATCTACTCTCGGGGTTCGGTACCCGGGATGGACCTAATCTAACCTAGGGAGGTCTTCCTAACTAATAGGAAAGAAACACATATAACACTTAATCCACTTTTATTTAAGATGAATCTATTTTATAATATAATACAATGCTAATTATTAGTCTATTTTTGGGGACGAAGCCCGCAATAGAATTCCGTAAGGAATTCCGTCAAGGAATGATCTAGAACAATCTTCGATATTCTCTATATTTTATATTTTACAAATAAAAATCAAATAATGACAGACCCATAAGTTGCCAGTCATAAATGTCAGCAAGTTTGTTTGTGCAATAACCTCTTTTAATAAATACGGCACAAGCAAACGTTGCAATCGCCCCTCTTGTTTAATTTATTTAATTAGTGAAGCTGATTAAATAAATTCCTATATACATTTCATTCTTAAATAACGACCCTACTTAAATCAGGACCATATACATTAATCGGGATTACTCTCAGATGAGCCCCCTACCGATAGGAATATATATACTTGATCATGTTTAAATTACAACATCTTATTACACCAAAAATGATCTTATTGTATTTATTCTCCATCAATAGAGCCTTAGCTACAAAACCTGATGAAAATCAGCCAAGATCCCGGCTGGTTAATTAATATCTAAATAAAACAGTGTAAATTATTTTAATTTCTCATACAATTCATGAATAATCAACAACCCCATATTAATCATTTACGTTGCACAATCATACGCAAATTCAAATAACCAATATTTATTATAAAATTAATCAACAATTGTTAAAATAACCCATTGAATACCATCAAATTATAATTATAATTAATTGATAAGTAATAAATACATTAATATCCCAATAAAAGTAAATTTAATTAATCCCATTTATATTAAAATTAATGCTAAATTAATCAAATTATATTATCAAACATTATCATTCAGTTGGCAAAACAAACACGTTTGACATGAACTGTCATATTAACTTTAAACTTTTCTGAATGATTAAAAGTTTATTTGAAAGTTTGTAACTTTCGAAAATTTAAACATTACCTACCTAAATATTAAGATTTTACCTGCCTAACTATTACCGGACAAACTTACCTATGAATAGATCATAAAATCGGATCCAAAGTATTTTACTTAACCCAGAATGATATCTATAAATTAATGGATTTAATATTTCACAACGCAATGCAGAGAATTTTTTCAAAATGCACCGAAATACACCTGACAAAATTCTATACCAATAACGTTTAAAAACCATTACCTATTCCATTACAACCCTTTTATTATTTAACCCCACTGAGGATCCTATTCTACATCCGCGTGTTGACCCACAGACATCAATATCACAATATTATATATACTCGTAAACTTTGGCCGCATAGCTAAATCGGCTATCACCTTCTCTCTTATGGAGATTATTAGGCGTGGCTCAAATTAAACGTGCACATTATCTATAGTGTTATTTTAGTCTTTGAAAATTGACTTCTTTAGAGCATTGGCACCACACGTATATTTATGACTCGTAAATAAAATGCAACGCGGTAAATACGTGCCGCGTGTACCTGCCGCTCCTTTGAGGTGTCTCTTCGGGTATTTAAAATTAATTTATTAAATCATTAAATAAAATACCCTCTTATCTCAATATATTTTATGTAAAAACCTTTTCCTTATTTTCTTTTATCTGCATCGTCCATCCATTGCATCTCCTTTTTTGGTGATGCTGTTTGGATCGACTTTGCAGGATATATCATCTCGGAACATTGCGTTGTGAAGTGTACATAGAATTTGAGAAAAAAAAAAATATTAGTTTCTTATATTATTCTAAAACCCCAACGAAATTCTAACCGTTGCATATCTACAAATGAACGATATATATACTTGTACACCTAAATGTGTATTTTTACTCTATTAATTCTAAGAATAAAGGAATTATAATATTATCGTAATATTTCAATACATAAATGTATATACAAAAACTTTATTTTATATATATAAATATAGACATATTTTATCATTAGTTTTACTTTATCGAATATTATATGGTTTCAATCTATTCACATGTACAATTAGTTCTTGGTTATTTTGTATTTTTTTTACAAGATAATTGTCACATCCTATATATCGTAACACTCGAAATAAACCTTTATATGGTCGACTAAGTTTTCGACTTTTACCTGATATTCTTTTTGGACAATGTAACAAAACTAATTGTCCTACACGAAGTTTAATATTAGAAGCCTTTTTATCGTACGATCTTTTTTGTACTAAACGAGCTTTCCTTAAATTTTCTCTGGCTTGATTCACCGCACTTATATAAGTATCTTTTTTTGTTGAACGGTCATATTACAGTTAGGATTCAACCTTTTATCAAACGGAACTTCAGGTTCTCTACCAAACATTAAATAATAAGGAGAAAATTTTGTTGAAGCTTTTTTTGAACAGTTATAAGCATATATTATAAAAGGTAAAATTTGACACCAATCCCTTTGACTTTGGTTTACATATTTAGCTAATGAATATGAAATGGTTTGATTCAATTTTTCTACTAAACCTAATGTTTGATGGTGCATAGTGGTAGCTAAGGAATGTTTTATATTATATTGCCTTAATAAAGACTTAATTAACCTTGACGTAAACATGGAACCTTTATCTGACAATACTTCACATACTGTCCCGAACTTTGTTAAAATTTCATTAATAAAGAAATTATATACTATTTGAGCTGTCACTCGTGGAACTGCTTTGCAAATAGCATATTTTGAAAAACAATCTATACATGTTATTATATATTTATTACCATCTACTGAACGATTAAAAGGACCTAGTACATCAACCTCTATCTTTTGAAATAAATGATCCGTTACTATAGGGCGTAATGGCACTATCTTATTATATATTTTCTTTTCTTGACAAGGTATACAACTTTTAATATATTTCTCGATTTCATTATATGCGTTCGGCATAAAATATTTTACCCTGAACTTTGCTAAAATTTTCATCATCCCGAAATGACCTCCCGTACGTGCGTCATCATGTAATTGTCTCATGATTTCACTAAATAACGACTTAGGTAAAACAATTAAATTTTTTATTATATTTCCACTTCTAATATATTTATATAACACATTATTTGATATCATAAAACCTTTATATACACTTCGTCGACTGATCGATACATTTTCACGCCACCTTCGGCTAAAACTATCTTCCTCTTGATGTCGTGATAAATTCTCCACTTCAATCGAGAACACTTGTAAACCATCTTCTATTTCTTTTCCTGTACTAGTTTCATCTTCTATTAGGGGGTTTCGACTTAAGAAATCCGCTACAACGTTCTGTTTTCCGGAACAATGTACAATCTCAAAGTCGTGTGCTTGAATCGCCAAGGCCCATCTGGCTAGTCTTCCAGACATATCTCGTCTTGTCCTTAACCAACATAATGCCTTATGGTCTGTTACTAACTGGAATTGTAATCCCCATAAATAATGTTTAAAATAGTTTAATGCCCACACTAAACTTAAACATTCCTTTTCAGTTATTGAATATTTTTTTTCTGCTTCTGTTAATTTTCGTGATGCGAAGCATATCGGTAACAATTTCTCTTGTTGACCTTGCATCAAACATGCTCCCAAGGCTAAATCACTCGCATCTACATATAATCTTGTACATATTTTTTTGTCATTAACAAAATGTCGTAATAATGGAGGTTCAACCATTAACGATATCATTTTATCGAATACCTCTTGTTGTACTTGTGACCAAATGAATTTCGTATTCTTCTTTAATAGATCTGTTAAAGGAAGAGTTAATGAAGAGAAGTTCTTTATAAATTTTCTATAATATGAAAATAAACCCAATACCGATTTCAATTCTTTAATATTTCTTGGTATTTTTACTTTTTTTATTTTCTCAATATTTTTTGGGTCTGGTAAAATACCTTCTCCAGAAATAGTGTGTCCTAACACAGTTATTTCTTTGAATCCAAAATTACACTTTGATGGTTTGAGTGTCAAGTTTGCCGCACTCAATCGTTGAAACACTTCTTCTAAAGCACTTATAAATTCATTAAACGAATCACCATACACGATCACATTGTCAATAAAAACTATCACATTTTTATACTTAAGACCTGCTAACACTTCATCCATTGTCCTTTGAAAAAAAGCTCCACTAGTTTTTAATCCAAAAGGTAATACGTTAAACTCGTATAATCCAGACGGTGTGATGAATGCTGTTTTGTGTTTATCTTTCTCCGCTATCGATAGTTGCCAATAGGCGGAGTTTAAATCTAAATCCGCATAGAATTTCGCCCCATTCAGCTGTGTTATCATATCTTCGATGATAGGCAAAGGATATGAATCTGTTATTACTTTTTTATTCAACTTTCTATAATCCACACAAAATCTCCATGTATTGTCTGGTTTTTTAACTAGTACTACCGGTGATGCATACGCACTTCTAGATTTTCTAATCACATTATTTTCAAGCATATCATTAACTTGCTCACGTATAATTTTATGTTGTTCATTAGATATTCTATAAGGTGCTCTATGAACTGGAGTTTCATCTATTGTATCGATTGTGACTTCGACAATATTACACTTTCCTAACTCTTTTTTTTCGAACGCGAATGTCGACCGATATTTTGTTAATATTTTTAATAATTCAACTCGTTCTTTTACCGACAAATTCGAAGATAAATTAAATTCTTTTTCACTTGGTTTAGCTACCACTACTTCCCACAATCTACAATCATTTTTATCTACTAAATCAGAAAAATAAATATATTCATCCTTACACAATTCACGTGAAACCTGTATTACCTGAAGGGTATTTTGGTTCACATCTTTAACATTAAAATCATTAATTTCATTATTTCTAATAAATTTACAAATATTATTTACAAATTGAACATGACCTTTTTTAAAATCTAATACTGCATCAGACTTCTGAAGAAAGTCTTGTCCGAGAATTAAATTTCTTTCAATTTTATCAACCACATAACAATTCTGTATATACACAACATGTTCAATCTCCAAACATATTTGTATTTTACCAATTATATTCATTCGATTACCATTAACGGCTCGGATTTTTATATCTTCAACCTTATGTATTGTAATATTTAATTGATTACATAATAGTTGAGATATTACAGACACTGAAGCGCCTGTATCAAGTAAAGCTGAGATAAATTTTTCTCTAATTTTAACTTTAATACTGGGACTACACTTACATATAATATTGTCTTGATTAATCGGCATCAATAATGTCCCAAGCTGTCTTACTGACGCCGGTTGAAGTTTGGGTAATTCCTTCCTCGCCCGTTGGATGAATCACCTCGATCCTGTGTTCTCCTTAGATTATATGGAGATCGATTGTTATTATTTAAGAATTTTCCTCTCGCGTTCCCGTAGTCCATGTTAGTTAACCATTGAGAATCTTCCTTCTCACTCCTCGGTGGTGTTGTAGAATTTATTGTTATTTCTTGTGACATCTGTACGTTGTCTTGAAGATATAAATTTTCTTCCTGCTTTCCAGTGAACATTTCGTGCATCTGCATGATCGTTTCTTTTAACATTTTTTTATTTGTATAGATTTGAGACGCTAGTCGGCATTTGTATGTGTATTTGCAATTTTTCAGGAAATGATGTATGAAAATACTTTCTGTAATTGTGGTACCAGCTTTGTTTGCACACATGTCCAACGCGTAATAATAGTTTATTAGTTCTTCGTTGGCTTGTTGCTTTCGTGAATAAAAATTAGCCACATGATCTATTTCTCTGCCAAATTCTTCTATAAATCTTTTCTTAATTTCGTTGAACGTTTCGCATGCATCAATTATCGTTTTGTAAAAATACAACGCAGGTCCTTCTAAATATGTTTGAATAATTAGCCTCTTGCTTTCATCGTTGTATTTATGTAATGCCGCAATTACTTCGAACTGGGCTAAAAATTCACTCACCAAAATTGTCGAAATGCCAGAGTATTTATTTAAATTCATGGCTATTTTTATAATTTTCTTATATATATAACTTTTATAATTCTTTTATTTGCCGTAAAGCGTCGTCACTTTTTTAGAATCTTTCCTTTACTCCTGGTATTCAGATGGATCTTGGCTTCTAAAATTTTCTTTCCGCTATACTCAGTGGGGTATATAGCTGAAATAAAACACAAAACACTACACTTTACCCGGCGCCTCCACCATCTCGGGGTTCGGTACCCGGGATGGACCTAATCTAACCTAGGGAGGTCTTCCTAACTAATAGGAAAGAAACACATATAACACTTAATCCACTTTTATTTAAGATGAATCTATTTTATAAGATAATACAATGCTAATTATTAGTCTATTTTTGGGGACGAAGCCCGCAATAGAATTCCATAAGGAATTCCTTCAAGGAATGATCTAGAACAATCTTCGATATTCTCTATATTTTATATTTTACAAATAAAAATCAAATAATGACAGACCCATAAGTTGCCAGTCATAAATGTCGGCAAGTTTGTTTGTGCAATAACCTCTTTTAATAAATACGGCACAAGCAAACGTTGCACTACCATCAAGCAGCTTAAATAAAAATGGCTTTAAAACTTTATATTAACTTCTCCATAACATATTATAACTTTAGAATAGGTCCAATCGATTGATGAGAATAACCAAGACAACCGCTGTCCATCAGTTACTGATCATTAACTAGCTTACCTACTTATTAACTCGCCGTACGAATATTTCAGAGATGAAAAGTAATAGAAAAAATCGATGATACCTTAATGTAGATCATGGAATATAGATTCAATTTAGCCCTATTTAGGCATAGGCATTACTAAATTTGCGGTCAGTTTGGCCTGATGCATAAGCTTTGATGTGATTGAATTTTCCTAAGTTTTATATCGATTTGTTGCTGTGTGTAAAAAGTCTTTGGTGATAACAATATACGAAACTGGCCGAGTGACTTTGGTAAAATCATTTAAAAATAAAACAAACGATACGTCAGAAGTGATGTTTTGGTCGGGGATTTTGTAATTTTTAAATGACCTGATTTTGAAGAATCGCCTTATATTATAATTTGTTTTTGGAGGCTATTGAGGGTTTTTGATTTTGAACGTGATGCCGCAGTCTGGATATTTCCCCTTTACCAGAGCTGCCGAAACCGATCTGACAGGAGGATCTTCGGTGTTGGTATGTACTTAGTGATAGGTACATTTATTTACGAATCTTTATATTTCCAAATGCTAATTAGTTAGAGGACAACTGGGAGCCATTTGATTAAAATTTTTACAATTATTATAAATCTTGCCTACATAGTATTTTTGGTATCTAATCGAAATATTCAACTACCATTGTGGGTTTATACATTCATTGAACCCCTCAAAGGAAACTATTACTACTATTACTATACACTGGGAATATTTCCAGCACAAACAACTTGGTGACATGATGGGAGAGGTAAAGGTTATTCAAAAGGAACTGGAAGACATGAAGAAGGACCGGCTTGATTATAGTCGTAAAGCTAGTGTGAAGTCGTTTGATACCCTGACAGTAAGTAGCCAAATACAAGAAATGAGTGTATTTGCAAAGGATTTATCAAATCGATAATTCAAATAAATACTTAGATAATATTGTCTAGGGCCTGCTAAATAATACTGAAAGAGTAACTGCCAGCTAAACACCTTGTTTCATGTTTACATTCTGTCTGAAGTGTATGATTCGTCTTTGCATTGACAGTACAATGCTTCAGAATTCTGGATGAGAGTTGTGCTTTTTTAAAAACGCACTTGATACTTTTAGTTGATAGTGATAGTGGTTTTTGATGCATTCATTTCTTTATGCTATATTATTAATTTTGACTAGCTGGCACCGCAGTATGTTGTAGCAAATATATAAATCTGTACGTCACGCAGTCGTTACGAAATATTTAGATTGTCTTCTTTTTAAAATTTTTGTCATAGCCGGTCTACCGAATCTACCCCATGGTAAGTGGCATCCGTGTCCATAGTGTCTACAGATATCATAGATGTTGTTGATTAATTTTATAGCTATTTATTGATTATCGATTAAAGATATGTTGCCAACCGTAGGCTTAAGTTGGATTTCCTTTGTTCCAGTAATTACAATAGCTGTTTCATCCCTTTGTCCGGAATACAGCTACGTAAATTGCCACGTGGTTATTGTGGCAGTTAATAGGAAGAATTATATTGTAGTACCGCTCCAGACGAGATCTTGTATTAATTTCTTGTTATACAGTTTTTCTAATATTATTTATGATAGTGATTGAGCAAGTATATGTCGTAGGTGCACGAAAATGTGGTGAAGAAAGTTCACTATCTGTGTCTTACTAATAGGTATCTAACACAGAACCAAGTAAATAAGTAGGTTATACCAGTAGCTGTATTTCTGTTCAGACATCAATAAACTTTTTGTGTTCTTAATAAAGAGCAGTGTTCAAATAGTTCTTGATGGAAAACAATAAAATATATTAGCAGGAAATTACTTATTTTAAAAGTGTTACGTTTACCAATTTATATATTACTAATGTGTACAAAACACCGAAGTTTACCAAGACTTATAATGTGCATGGTTAATAATATAGCACAGTCCTATCCTTAAAACTTAAGAACAGGGAAAGTATGAAATATATAACGTTTATTTTACAAGCATACCTATAATAAAAAGATGATGGTCAAACTCAATATGGGATTTTGACCTGCTAATGGTCAGTAGTACGCATGAAAGATTAACTCATGAGTAACCTTTTCCCCCTTAAACTTCCCTAATTTTAAATCTAAAAATTTTGTAAAAAAATAATAAATAATTTGCGAAAAATCAATCATAAGTTACCATGTTGTTTTCTATTGAATGTATCAATGTCAATGTCAAAAAAATAACAAAACGATGTCGAATGAACCCACAAGTAATAGACGTTATTGGCGGATTCGTTTTGATAGTCAATCAACAATCTGTCAGTTCTATTTTGAATGAATTAACTAGAGTGAATCCTAAAAAATTGGGTAAAAGATATATTTTAGTAAAAATATCTTACAATGGTAGGAAGGTCTATATATTTAAACTAATGATTGTATGATAATCTATATTTATTGGCCTTTAATTTGATATACTGACTATTAGTAGGTCATTTTTTGTACTATCTGCTTTACAAGGGAAATCGAGAAAAGCGTTTCAGACGTAACATATTATAATCTATATTAATATTTCTTGAAATATACGCATATTTTACGATTTTCAGGAGGAGAATAGTGTAAGACCGATGCTGCTAGCTGAACCGTGTCGGTTTAAAAACAATTTGGATGATACGAGCAAAGAGGTGATATCTAACTTATATGTGTATATTAACATTAATTGCAATAGCATTCACTTATTTCACCTTACATTTAGACTAATCTAAATGTAAGGTGAAATAAGTGATTGCTATTTATCTAACTGAAGACTGCGATAAACTCAATGCCTAAAATATACTTTACCCTTCTGTTCAAAAGTGGCAATGCTGCTTACAGCAAGTTTCGCTAATTAAAATGTAACGAATTTTACTTACACAGATAACGAAACTACAAGAAGAATTGGTGAAAGCCAAAAGTGCCGCTGATGATGAACGTATCAAAAGAAAGATGTATGAAGATCGGTTAAAAGATTTGGAATTTAGGCTGAACAGCATTTGTTCACACGAAACGCTAAGTCCCAGTAAAGTAAGTTTTATGAGACAAAACATATGAAATGTCTAAATTCAAATCTACGGATTCAGCTTCTAACTCTAAGTACTACTTTAAACTTAATTTAAGATACTTATGTATAGAAAACGGGTTCTAAAAACAATTTTTGGCCTTGAAATATGGCTGTTACCTCAAAAGAGAACAAACTAATTAATATAAATAAGTATAAGATTTGATTACACATAAATTATCTTGATATTTATCAAAGCTCAGATTATTTCACAGCATGAGGTGCAGAAATATTCTGATGAAGAAGTGAGCTCCTTTAAGGTTCAAATAAGAAACATGAAGGAGGAAATGGAGGAAATGAGATTAGACGTCATGGAAAAAACGGAGCAGATGCAAGAATATCGGGGAAAGGTATTTTAGTTGCACACGCCATCTATTCCGATTTAAAGTTTTTAGTGAATCAAATATAAAAAAATTCAGTCATCAAATCTCATGTGTGTAGTAAATTATATGCATTCACAGAAACATTAAACAATCTAAAAATATTTGTTTTTCTCTTTGTTAACTGAGTTATTTCAGATTTTGTTTCATTTTAAGTTCTATAAGTTAAGTGGCTGATACATGGTGACGACTGCACACCGGCTGACATTCGCATTTCCTCTGTGTTCGTGAATGGATATTGCCTTGCCGTCGCCTCTTTTATTATTATCTTTGTGAAATTAATTACAAAATCATTACATAATAGGTTTTTCTTTATAAAATAGCTTTTCAAATGTCACTGTCAAAAATGTTTTCTATTGATGACTTTTTGCCATGATTTTTATTATCATGTTTAATTTTTTTGTAATAAATTATCTACAATCAAAATTATAAATAAGTACTCTAAAAATAATCGACTACCGGAAAAAGATATCTAGTGTTACATATACGATTATAAGAAAAGTACTATTTATTTTTATTAATTTGTTTGGTATGAAAAGATATAATTTTATTTGGTATAATTTATACATTTCTGTACTATAATTATTTTGGTTACAGTATTTGTCAGCTCAACAACAAGTGGAAGAGCTGAAGCGCCAATTGGATATAATTGATTATGATAATAAACAAGTTTCAGATCAAATACAAATCGAGATACAAAAAATGAAGGTATTATTATTGTTTGTCCTGAGTAGTGGTGCGTTCCGATTGCCGCTCACGGCGCTATCAGCGCTAAAACTCATAATCATTTCGAATCGTTTCAGCGCGCTAAAAGTGATATTTAAGCTACTGCAATCGGAACGGTAAAATTGCGATAACTTTCTAAATTGACTGTTCGTCGCTTTAATCTTAAGTTATAATTTCACTAAGATCTTTGACCCTGATGGAAACAGGAGCTATTTTATAACATTATTGCAAAAGAACATTATGAACAACTTTTAAAATCTTTAATCGCCTAATAAAAAACATCAACAAAGATACGTCATGTGTCAGTTTTGACCATGTTATGTAGATGATGAATGGAAGGAATATATGTAGGGAAGATGGCGGCTTTTATGACATCATTGATGACTTATCGATATCGCTGTGAGCCCGCTCACATGCATTCGGAAGTGGTATATGAGCGCTGTTAGAGATATAATCGGCAATCGGAACGCACCATAGCATTTGTTTAATATGATGGGTGCTATTAGTTTAGGAATATAATACTAGATGGCGTGTTCTGTAATTTGCTATAGAAAATAATTCTATTTTTAGATGCAATTTCAAGAGAAGTTGCAAGAACTAGCTCCATTACCAGATTTACTAAAAGGTGCTCAGATTCAACTGCAAGAGGCCAAAAAACTGCAGAAGCTAGCGGAAGACAGCTCTCAACAACTTTCTGAAGAAGTTCACAGAGTTAAAGAGAAGGTTCGTAGGTAGATAGGTGTTATTTTGGTTTGAACTCATATAAAATTGAGCTTATTTGAAGGACCCATTGTCCATTTTAATCCAATTTTATTATTATTATTATTATATAATTTTATATATTTAGGGCGAAGGGGTTACATAAAATACTGAGGAAATATTGTAAATAATTTTTTATCATTTCTTTGATATTCGTTTTATTTAACAATTCGACCTATTGCAGTTAATTCTTGATTTTCTATAGTAAACTGACATCAATTTTAAATTATTTAATATCATTGGAAAGCTAACAAAATTACCTTTCAAGTGATGTAACACAAGCTATAGTTTATTGCATTTAAATGGTAAAACTTTGTCTTGAGCACCCCACGATGAAGCTCGCAAGTGTATATTATATATGTCTGCCTATATAATATATTACATAAATCTCTTTTGCATAATAACGAAGCCGTATGTTATCTGTAAGAAATAAATTTCAGCTTGTAATAGTCGTAAGTAACCTAAACCAAGAGAAGTCTGAAAAATCCAACGCTCTAGAGGAATTAAAACAAAACAAAGAAATCGTACTGCAGAAGCTGAAGGAAATCGAGGAATTAACAAAGAGTGTGGAAGAATATAAGTAAGTTTTCTCGTTTATCTAATTTATTTAGAAAAAGAAACCAAAAGCTGCGCATCCGTTTTTTATGTATCGCTACGCACATGTTTATATATAATGTAATTATATTATATATGAATATATATAAGTATTTTTTTTTATATACGTATGTATTTTGGTATTTATGCATATTTCAGAAATAAATTATTTAATTTTTTTTCTTATTGGCACCCTTTCTTCTTGATTTCCGTCAACATGAGGCCACACATGGTTCTTATTTTGATACCTCCTCATTCTTCACTTATGAATTTGTTATAGTATAATACAATAGCGAATGAAAATGGTAAAACTCTAGACCTTGTTTTAAGTACTATCTCCGACTTCACCGTTTCAAATTCCAATAATCCCTTATTAGATACTGTTCCTCATCACCCCCCTTTAGACTAACTTTTTAACTTTTCAATATCAAAACGTAATTGTTTGCCTTCTACTTGTATTAAAAAACGTAATTTCTATAAAGCTAATTACGATCAAATAAATCTTTCTATTTTTAACATAGACTGGGTCTCAGAATTACAACATTTAACACCCGATGAAGCAGTCCAAAAATTTTACGATCTTATCAACGGTATAATTGATACCAATGAACCTCTCATGAAATTAAAATCAAAGAGATTCCCAGCCTGGTTCTCAAAAAGTCTCATTTATACCATTAGGCGCAAATCAAAAATATGGTTACGATGGAAAACTTACCATTCGCTAAGGGATTATCAAGAGTTCTCTCTGCTTCGGATACGTGCTAGAATACTTGTAAAGGAATGCTACGATGGATACATAGAAAACGTTGAAAATGCATTAAAAGATAATATAAAATATTTCTGGAAATACACATCAAATTTAAAAGAGACAAACTCGGGATATCCTCAGGAGATGCATTATCAAAATAATAAATCTGACGACCCAAAACAAAATAGCTGAAATGTTTTCCACTTACTTTAAGTCCGTTTTTGAACCTGTTACTCCTGGGGCTTATACAAATGAGCATGAGGCAGTTAATAAGGATGACAATGGGTTACTTAATTTAAATACTATTACAATCTCGAGGTCCGAAATTCTTGACGAACTAAAAAGTATTAATGCAAATAAGGGGTCCGGACCTGATAAGATAAGCCCTTTGTTCTTAAAGAGAACTTGCGAAAGCCTCTCAAATCCATTAGTAATTATTTTTAACAAGTGTTTGTCTACAGGAATCTTTCCTTCTCTATGGAAAATTGCTTATATAACGCCAATATTTAAGTCCGGTTCTAAAAACAGCGTAGAAAATTATCGGCCAATCTCCATCCTCTCAGCTATACCTAAAGTTTTTGAAAAACTGGTCCATAAACACATGTACTCTAACTTTAAACATCGAATATTAGAGGAACAGCATGGCTTTGTGAGTGGAAAATCCACTCTGACTAATCTCTTATTATTCACAGATTATCTTTTTAATGGTATAGACCAGAAATGTAAAAAAATAGAAGCTGTATACACTGATTTTAAAAAGGAATTCGACAAGGTAGATCACTCTATGCTTTTAAAAAAATATCATTCAATGGTATAAAGGGCAATCTAGTGCGTTGGTTTTCTTCTTATTTACAAAACCGTGTCCAGTCAGTCGTCATAAATAAACACATTTCTTCATCCGTGATTGTAACATCCGGAGTACCCCAGGGTTCCGTTCTAGGGCCTCTTCTTTTCGTTTTATTTATAAACGACATTTCATCGTGTTTTCATCACAGTAATTTTTTGTTATATGCAGACGACTTAAAAATATATTTGAAAATAAAAGAACCAAATGACATTACACTTATGCAAAACGATTTGAATAGATTAAGTGAATATTGCATATTAAATAAATTACACCTAGCTTATGACAAATGCAAGCATATAACTTTTACAAAAAATAAAAACATTATTCCTTGTAGATTTCGGTTGGGCGATCACATGTTGGATTCTGTAGCGAGCATCCGTGATCTGGGCGTACATCTCGACACCAAACTTATACTTAACGTTCACATTGACTACATTTTAAATAAGGCCTACCGTATGTTGGGATTTATCTTTCGAATCACAAAAGTGTTTAAACGCAAAAATACTATTATTTGTTTCTTTCAGAGTTAAGTAAGATCAGATCTCGAATACGTATCACCTGTTTGGAATCCATTGTATGAATGTTACAACATTAAAATATAAATGATTCAAAAGAAATTTTTGCGTACTTTAAATTATCGAATGCGTTCACCGCGCTGCTTATATAATGTTTTACTGCAAAAATATAAAATGATGTCATTAAGAGATCGACGTTCACTAGCCGACGCTGTGGCGCTTAAAAAGATATGTAATGGCGACATTGACTCACCACGACTTCTAGCAAAACTGTATTTCCGAATTCCAGCCAAAACTACTCGTTGTAGGAACTTATTTCACTTGCCACCAGCCAGAACTAACATCGGTCTCCGTGCACCACAAAGTATATTGTGTGATCTATATAATAAAAGGTTAAATAACATAGACATTTTCTCGTGCTCCCTTTCCACCTATAAAGTTTATGTAAGAAATGCTTTATAATTAGAATTCTTAGTTATAAAACCATCACTATCATTTACATTTAACTAAACTTATAATCTTTTTGTTTTCCAATTTCATTTTCTCATGTAATCTCACAAAAATGTAACAGCTCAATATAAAATCATGACATGTTCTCAGTGAGACCATCCAAGGGAACAATTATAATTGTATAACTATGTATCTGTCAAATTCTTACTTGTATATTTTGTTTCTGTTGTGTCTCCTTTGTAATAAATAAATAAATAAACACAAAGGTTGTCTGGAAGAGATCGCTGCTAGCGATAAGGCCGCCTTTGCCCACCCTAGTTTAATGTTTATTTTTAAAATTTTTACATTCAAGTTTGTGAGCAATAAAGTGTTATTATTACATATATCCTTAAAAAACCTATTTATTTAGCCACAGATTACTTAACAGATAAATCGCGTACAATAAATGGAGTACCATATTTTTTCAACCACAACTACTCTCTTTACGTGCTGACGATCTCATGCAAAATTTAATTAAATTCTTGCTGTTTCTTCTGAGTAAACTATACTATATGTTTGCCTTAGACCGTATACCGTATACCTTGCCACGCGCTATGTACAAAAGGTTCTGTGGTTGTATTTTCCGTGATAATTTTACATAAAACTTGCAAAACATTACTGCGTATAGTTAATAGGCCGACAAATATTTGCAAAATGTTTTAATAGCGGGACAAAGTTACCCAGATTGATAGTACCGCATTGTTATGGTTATTTAAAATAGGTACCGTTAGAATGCCACGCATTCAAAACATAATTTGTGTAATTTTAATAATTTTTAAATAATAATATCCAGAAAAAGGTTTTACAAATAGGTAAAGGCAGCCCGAAAGAATAAATCCACTTCTGTATACATCCACTGTGTATAAGCGTTAGATCATTAATTTTAAATAGCATATTATTTGACTCCTTAATATATTTAAAGACGTGATCCTTTAGGTGTCATATCACATCAATTGATAATAAAGGACTAATGTAGTTTTTGCGGCTACAGTAGCATAGTAACGGATAAGTACATATTTTTTTCGCAGTGTTAAAATCTTTAAACTAGTTTAGCAGGAAGTATTCATATTATACTGTTTACATTAGCACATTTATTTCTTAAATAGTCTAGGCACAATATAAAATTAGAGGCTATGTGATTGTTTGATTGTAATTGTTTGTTATAAAATACTCAGGAACCGGTTACCGATTGTACCATTATGATAATTTTAAAGCTTATAATTGGATTAAAATAAACGGGTGTTAACTGGCAAACAATTAAAATATTTTGTTTATCATTTATTTGTTTTATTGAGTTTTATGATAATGTGCAAAATAAAATTTGTTGAATGGGTAAATTGAAAGGAATTGTTACATATTTGTATCTGAAATAAAACACTTTCACAGTAAATTCAAATTCAAATAAAATATTTATTTCTCAACATTGACATTTACTTGTTCTTATTGACGTCAAATAGAACATGACTCTACCACCAGTTCGGAAAAACCTTCGTGAAAAAGAAACTGGCAAGAAACTTTACGGGTATATTTTTTTCAAATAAATTTACAATGTCTGTTTATGTCTATACAAAATTATTCTCATCTCCATCTGTTAGCTCGGCAACTCTCGCTCCTCCCAAGTACCCAAACGACGAACACCCTCAAACGGTAGCCGTTCACAAGTTAACGCGGTTCCAGCCATTCCATCGGTAAATGGGTAATTGTAATAATTACCTAATGTAACTTACGGTTTCTTTGTTTTTGATACCTATCTGAACGTCCGTACGTCCTTCCATCAGCTCAATATTATTTTCTTAGTGGCAAAAAGGTAATACCTAAACAATTTTCTTTCAAAGGTTGCGAATTTACCGCCTCGAAGAAAAGCTAAACCAACAAGATGCAAGATTCAAAGAAAAGGCCGCAGAATGCGTGCAGATGCTTCGCGAATTAGAAGATTTAAAGTTAGAGAGCAACAGGAACATCAACCGAACTAAAGAGAGGTCGGACTCTATGAGACGGTACATGCAGACTCAGATATCAGACCTGGAAAGACAGCTTGTTCAAAGTCGGGCACAGTGTAAAGCGTGTCAGAAGGAACGTGATGATGTAAGTACAAGCATTACCAGATTTAAATAGATTTGTGTTTCGGGGGTATATGTTAAAATTTATTAAAACTATTATGTACAAATAATTTGGTTTTTATGTGGATGAGTATAGTTTTATTTGAGAAGATTTAAAATTTATAGTTATGTAGGTATACAAAAGCCGATGTGCGGACCACAAACAGGTGGAATGAGTGATGAAATTGAGCGAAGCCGCGGGAAAGAACAAGTGGTTAAAAAGATTAACACAATTTATATCTATAATCGCCGAGAAGCTAATGAAGGAAAAATTAATATTGCCTCTTGTGTTTCTTGTGTATTTATGTTTCATAAATACGTATTTTTTTTTGTTATCGAGGCGTTATCGTTGTTTAATTGTTTGAAAATTTCTTTAAAAAAATTTATACAGGGTATGTCGTTACGAATGGATAACCCGTTAACTGCCGTTTCTCCGGATGTGAGACTGTAAGAAAATCGCATCTCCTTGCCAGGGTTATCAATCATATGAAAATGGCGTAGAGTTTTATACATTTTTATAAATTTCGCAACTTTTTTCATTACTACTACATCACTAACTTAGAACTTTGTGTGTAAATGTCTTATATGATTGGGAATGTTTATAAAATCAGGAAATATGAACACTTTGAGCTCGAACTTGGTTCGTATAGACCAAATGAAAAACAGTTCCAAAGCATAAAATACTAAAATCCGTGTCACTCAGTGGGGTGAAGGGTTTTTGTTGGGTCGGTGTGTTTGGTTGATGACAATCAACGTAAAGTTTCTTTGCCTACATCAGAAACCCATTGTAGAAACATATCTTCATTTCAGATTCGACAACGAATGCAAATCCAAATAAACGGACTGGAAGAAAACTTTGAAATGGTAGAAATCAGGTTGCGAACTCTGCAGAGCCAGGTTACTTCCTTGAAAGGCAGCTACTCCGCTCTACTCGCAGAAGATGATGAAAACGTCGAAATGGAGCATATAATAATCCCCTTCGATAAATAGCTTTCACTTTTAAGGAGCTCTACATTATGGTTATAATTATATCGCTTTCCGAAGGTTAAAATATAAAGCGCGTACCGATTAGATCCTGACTGCAAGGCCACAAAAAATAATTGACAGCAGAGTTTATTTTCTAAAAATATTCTTAATTTTTGAGGTGACATAGCCTACATTAGTACACTACGTTTCGTACATTTTATATGCTCTTTACCGTTTTTGTTTTGAAATATTCGTAGATAAATACTTGTGATACATTATTATTGCTTTTTTACTCACAAAGCCAAGTTATTTTGCCAAGTTTACGTATTGTTAAAACTAAAGATTTATTTCTACTAAATATGGTAGAAATTCTACTACTACCATTTCAATATCACGAAAGGAAGTCGACGTATCAATTGTGCCGATTGCAAGTTTCATCTTCATTATACGCCGTAGTTGGGTTTGATTTTATTATATAAAGAGTGACATCTTCAGATAAAGTGAGTAAAGCAACTCCGTTTCATAGAGATCATTGAAGATAAAATTTCGCAGTTAGCACGCTACTGAACTTGACAATAAACAAATTATTCTTAAAAATAACAATAATAGATATATTCATCCACCGGTTCAAAGTTCAGTAACTTTTTAGGATGTAGAGACTGGATCACTGTTTTAAAAAAGCTGAAATCTAGAATTTAAGGCTTCGTAGGCATTGCTTAGCCTAGCCTATGGTAGCATCGGGTGGTGGCTATATACTGATGTACCTTCATTGGCTCTCTCCTTTCTGCTGCACTATACAGTTCATTTAGATATTTTCGTAGGGTGATATAACTTCCAGCACTGCTGAAAGTGCTTAAAGACTGCTCCACCCTGGCGCTATGACTGTATTTGCAGCAGGACCCTAAGTTGAATCCGATCGGAAGCTAAACTTTAGTATTTAAAGCCTTTAAATTATTTAATACCTTCTGAAGGTATTGTGAAGGGAAAAAAAAATAGTACCTAAACGGCTACAGCAAAATCTTACATATTTTTCTAGCAGGACCCTCCGCTGTTTGAAAGTCTTCAGACCAAATGTATATGGCCCCTTTGAATGGTGTATTAGTACCTTAAAATACCTTGGTTTAAGTTTATAATAATTATTACCTTTTGAGATATGCGCCTGCAAAACCTTTGTCATGCCAGCAGGACCCTTTTTTGTTTCGAAGATTTCAGCCCAGACCATTATATTTCTTATCAACATTTTATTAGTACTTTTCAGATAACTTTACGTTTAATTCAAATAGCTTGAATAGTATTTTAAGGTACACCACTCAAAGGGGCCATTTACATTTGGTCTGAAGACATTCAAACAGCGGAGGGTCCTGCTAGAAAAATATGTAAGATTTCGCTGTAGCCATTTAGGTACTTTTTTTTTACCATACTGTTCGGCAGGTACTAAATACTACGGATGTTAAACTCTAGCTTCCAATCGGATAAAACGTAGGGTGCCTCTGCATATACAGACATCCTGGCACGGCCACGCAATGTCGCCGGTTATAAAATTTTTGTAACTTTGATAAAATTAAAACCGGAAGATAGGTGACGTTCTCACATGTAGTACTTGAATAATGGATCGGGCACGTACACAAACGCAATATTACGTTTATGAAACGTTACACGTGAAACTAAAAATGCCAGAACGCACAATGACGCGGTGCGTAAGCAATGCGGATGAGTCAAATCACCTCGGTTCTTTTTGTGTGGTCGGATTGCGACTTAGTTAGATCAAGTGACTGTGACCTAATATATGAGCTTCTTGCGTCAAGAGTGTGACGTATGTACCGTTATTTAATTATTACCAAAGTTTAGTACGCTTGTTTTCCTCCAGGTAAGCTACCTTAGACTAAATGGGTTAAATTAGATGCATGTTGCTTTACCCTTTGTATCTTCGGTTTAGTGGTAATAAGAAAAAATAAGCGAATGGAAATGCTTTGCTTTATTTTTATCTTCCTGGCACAGTTTAGTGGTAACAACAGGCGTTTACGTAGCCGAAATCCCCAAGTGTTTATATCCAGCGAGGCCACTCGAGCTAGACCAAAAAAAAATAGTGGCAACGTTTTGCTTGTTCAATGTACCTCATGAATGTATTGACAAGGTCCAGTGTACCTCAATCATTTAGATAGAACGGAAATCGCCTCATCCATCCAGCGGGGCCCTCGCGTGTATTACGCTCAGAATAAATAAAAATAATTCTGATCGTAGCTTGTCCCAAAGTACCTCTCGATTTATGTATCAACCACAAGGTATCTTTAATAGAACATTAGAAGCGGGTCCCTTTATAATTTGAATTAATACGTGCAGAAAATGCACACCATTCTTATGTAATACCAATGTACCTCAAATTTATTCACAATTTACCAAACTTTTCGCAGTTTTTCTACCCTTTATTATTTATACAAAATAATGTAGTACGTAGTAGACTCTTTTGGTAAGGTAAGATCAACAAAACAACTATTTTCCGCAATACAAGCTTGTCAGAATGCCGCGATGTTTTAGTAAAGAAGTCGATATAAATTAAGGAGAAAACGTATTTGAATATACCGCATGACATAAAAGAAATGAAAGAAACAATAGATTCTGACTTGCTCTATAATCGAAGTAAGCTGTAATGAATGAAAATAAAATAAATAACTTATTAAAATAAATATTTTAATTATATTTCGTCACTTCATTCTTCAGATTATACACAGGGTGACTTGTAATTCGACGTATTCCTCTTGGGATGTGATAATACAACTAATTTCCAACAAAATTAACTGAAATGTCCCTAATGCCAAGGAGGCTCGTTATCATATATTCTATATTGTTGGTTTTGTTCAAAAAAATCCGAATTAACTAGGTAACTTCGCACAGTTTGAGTATGTCATTTGACTTATTCAAAAAACTTTCTCTCTTTTTACCTGATCAATCCCGGTCCCGGCAAGTCTTCATTACTTTTTGTGCGTGGGTACGTGGTATAAGACGTGTGCTTGTTAAAGCACGCGTCTTATACCAACGAGTAACTTAACAGTTTAATATTAAATATGCTGTAAAAGTTGTACTAAAAGTGTACTATAAGTTCGAAAATTAGAACAAAAAATAAAGAATAAACGATAGCGACTCGTTAATTCTTCCGATGAGGCAAGCCATTTTTTGTTTTTTTCATAAGTGATCGCGGGTATCTGTAAACTAAAATTTCGCTTTATCGAAAAGATACAGAATACACGTGATATCTATTAGGTCTTTACCTATGAAATTGCCGTTTTTCATGAAATAAATGAAGCGTAATTTTTTTATATATTTTTTATTTCTATTAATCAAAATAATCACCCATGCAATCAATGCATCTTTGCCAACGCATTGGTAGCTTATTGATGCCTTTCTTGAAGAAATCAGCTGGACGGGAGGCAATAAATTCTTAAAAGGCATTTTGTACTGCCTCTCGGGTATTGAATTTTTTTCCCGCCAAGAAGTTATCCAAATTCTGGAAAAAGTAGAAGTCTGTAGGCGCAATGTCTGGTGAGTACGGCGGATGACGGAGAACTTCCAACCCCAACTCTTGTAGCTTGGAGACCGTCTGCTGTGCAGTATGAGGTCGCGCGTTGTCGTGCAGGAGTAGTGGAGCCGAACGATTGACCAAAGCTGGTTGGAGACGTGCGAGCTTCTCCATCATTGTGTTCAGTTCTTCACAGTACACATCTGCAGTAATGCTTGTCCCGTTTGGCAAGAAGCTGTGATGAATTACACCCGCGTTAGACCACCAAACAGTGACCATCACTTTTCTAGGGGTAAGTTTTCGTTTAGGGCATTGTTTGGGTGCTGAACCAGGGTCCAACCAACTTGCTGAGCGCTTACGATTGTCAAACAGGATCCATTTCTCGTCACAAGTAACAATGCGGTTCAGAATTCCTTCATTTGTATGCCTGCTGAGCAGTGCAAGGCACGTCTCCACGCGTACTTCGCGCTGGCGGTTATTGAGTTCGTGGGGTACCCATTTGTCAAGCTTTTTTACCTTGCCAATTTGACGCAAATGGACCAATATTGTTTTGATGCTAACGTCGAAAGCTGCTGCTAATTCAGCCGTGGATTGAGTTTCATCAGCTTCCACAATTGCCTTTAATTCGTCATTGTCGACCAAAGTTTTCGGACGACCACGGGGTTCATTTTCCAGGTCAAAATTTCCAGAACGGAAGCGGGTAAACCAATAACGGGTGGTGCGTTCGTTTGTAGTGTTCGCTCCGTAAACGTCGTTGATGTTGTGTGCCGCTTGTGCCGCTTTGCGGCCACGACGGTACTCATACTCCATAATTACTCGAATTTTTAACTTATCCATGATAACGAAAAATGTTCGAATGCGTTGAAAACAAAACACTAACTATTAAACAAATGACGATTTTAGAATAAGAATTCCATGTTTGTCAAATAAAATTAATTTGAAATTAGAATTATCAGTCAAAAAAAAAATATTTTCATTTGAAATGGCCAGTACGGCAAAACGGCAGTTTCATAGGTAAAAACCTATTATAATAGATATATCACGCTATCTGAAAAAAATCCTGGTAGTCTTCTACCTGTTTATTATTATCAACTATAATTTCGCTCTGTCGAAAAGATGCATAAATTAGTGTAATCTATAATAGATATATCACGTTAATCGCATACATTCCTGGTAGTCTTCTAATTGATGTTTCTTATTCCGATAAATGCTGTTTAGTACTCGTATTGTTGTTTTTGACCTTTTTTTAAAACATTTTTAATACGAATACAGAAAATACGTGTAGTCTGAAAGGGATTTAACACGATATCTGTATTACGTTATATTTTATTATTTCTTTTTTAAATCTGAAAGTCATCATTATAATTATTTGAATATATATATATTTAAATTAAAATCAAAATAAAAGTTTTAAATTAAAATAAAATTTAAATAGAATATATAAACCCAGCGGACGAATCTTCAGCTAGCCATTTCGGTTACCGCAATACCTGAGCCCTCTATGTATACGCTCCCTAATCTGGAACCGTCGACCTCACAAAATGAACCGGGCCAGTCGGGAGAATTATTTCTAACATGGATCTAGAGATTCTTTTTAACCTCGGGGCTTAAGGGGCTCCAGTTATGGAATAACCGCCAGAAAAAAAGTAATAATAATAATAAAGTACACCAAAGCTATCTAAGTACTCCCCAAACATCGACCGGCAACCGGTCAACCCAGTCGGGAAACTGGATGGGACTTCCTCATTACCCGTCAAACAGGGGGTCAATGGAAAGTGCCAGGGCCTCCACTTCTGCGTCCACATTTAAATTCGGCGTGCAACGCAAAATTCAACCAGTCCGGGACTCGTGCACCGAATCAACCATAATTCAGGTACACGCAGGTCGAATCCATTATTTTTACGATTATGGGCCTAGAATAACAAATAATGAAACGATTTTAAAATGGATAAAATTCTGTTTCTCAATACCAGTTCATGATAAAATTACACCAGTATTACTCCCAAACATATTTTGTCGCATAGTGAAAAACGAAATATGATAATAGGAATTAAATTGTTAGACTTAAGAGGCTATAAAATCTTGTTATACCTGAAGTGACCAGTTTATGTCAAACAAATATAATAAATAAATATTTTTAGCGCCGAAACTCAACGGCAAAAAACTTTTCGTACCTACTAAATAAAAAAAATATTGAAATTAATAAATAAAGTGTAGCCTGTACACTGTAGTGTACTGTATGCGCTGAACACACTCATGTCAACGCTGCTCGTACCTATCGTCTGCTTAATTACCGAGTTAGCGTCTGATTCGACGAGGCTCTGTGGGGGGGCTTTCATGTTACAAACAAGAACCCCGAGTTCGAAGCTTTAATATTTATCGTCACAAATAATATAATCTTTTAGAGTCGATACAGCACATATCATTATGTTATTATAAAAGATTGGCAAGGATAACATAGGTTGTTCACGATTTGGGGCTGTGGTTTTAATGATGTATATTATGATTATGTGTACGTACTATATTTTCTAATTTCATGCCTGGACCCTATGTCTGGTGCATACGGCTAACAATGTAACGGTAACTTTTTGGTAATTTTTTCTAAAGTTAAAGTAATTTAAGGATATCATGGAGAAAGCTGATTCAGTCTCACGTCGGTAGCCACCGCTGACGCGCGTTTGTGTCTACTCGATCGCTTCGTGGCGGGCGTATTATTGTGCCTATTGTTTTATTTTTGTGCGTGTGTGAATAATAATAGTGTTGATCATTAATTTAAAGAGAAAGGGGAATTCCTGTTCCTATATAATTCTAAATGAACCTCAACCCAATGTCACAAATAAACCCAACGACTCAACAAACCCCAAAGTTACATCAAATGTAATTACATGTAATTACACAAAAACAACAAGTTACGCCAATGTCACCTCCACTACATGTTTCCCAAACAAAGCTATAATTTTAGATTCAATCGATGGAGTTTCACTCAGGGATTACCTACTTGCGATATTCTCTGTGATACCTACGACATCTATCCATTTTATCTTCCGCATATCAAATACTAGTATATGTATCTGCATGGACTCAAAAAAACAGCAGATGATCTCATAGAAAAGAAAAAGGAAATAACTGTGCAAGGTAAAACCTTCGAAATAAAACCCTTAATAACTAGAAATAAAAGGATTGTACTATCAAATGTTTGTCCCGTCATCTCTCATTACGTAATTGAAAAGAAATTTGAAGAATTAAATGTGAAAATAATGTCACCAATAACTTTAATGAAAGTTGGAGTAACAGACCCCAGTTTTTCACATGTGCTGAGTTTCAGAAGACAGTTATATGTTTCTCTTGAGGATGAGAAACGTCTCCCAGAGGCATTCCAAATAACTATCGAGGATACGAATTATTGGATCTACATCTCCACAGATTCCCTCAAATGTTTTTCCTGTAATAGTATGGGCCATTTGGCAAAAATTGCCCACAAAATGCCCAATAATACACAATTGGAGGCAGTAGCTATTCAAATAAAATTCTGAAATGTTGAAAAAGACACACAAGATTAACAACAACAAAACTCGTTTTAATAATGTAATACTTGAAAAACCAGATGGTACACTAATATCCGACCCTATTGCCACCACTGATATGTTAGCAGAAACATTTGCTTCAAATTCCAGTTCCAAAAATTACGATGAAAATTTTATTAGATACAGACCCTCACAAAAAGCAGTCTAATCTGATTTTGAACTAAACAATAATTCGAACTCAAATAATAAGGAAATAACAATGCACGAGCTATCGTTTTTGCTCTCCCAAGTAGGTAACATCAGTCCCGGACCAGATAACATACCCAGTACAATAATTAAACAGGGTATGGACCCCACATCGAAAACCCCTCTAAAAATGGTAAACGCAACATGTGCGTTGGTGGCACTGGGGAAAGAATTTAAATCGTAATTGCCGCTCAACGCACCGTTTGCGTTGACGTTTGGATAGTTTAATGCAACGTCTTCCAAGAGACTGTTGATGCCCGATATGTCACTAAAGTTAGGCACCGTTCTTTATTCATATAATCTATGTTTATTTAATATTTAGTATTAATATTTTTTGTCATAAAATTTTATAAAGTGTGCAATAAAGTGTCATAAATAAAATAATATAAATAGATATAGTATAAATTGATTTTATAATTATTTATTAATTTTATAAAAAAACTTTGTGGGTGTGGCATTGTTTGCACTTAATGAAATTTGAAATACATAAAGTTATATAGGTATATAAGTTATATAATATGGATTAACAAACGGGCTTCCTTTCATTCTGGTACAAGGTTACCTAGGGTCTAAACGAACGATGTTACGGGCTATAGGAATGAACACATAAATAGATATTTATGAGTTTACCCAATAAATACCTAACATATTATGACAAAACAAAACCAATTTCAATGGAAAATAAATTTATTACTTAGGAAAAAAAAAACAATTAGTAGTTGTGGTAGTCTTTAAAACAACCATTAAAACAAAACCCATATCGTTCGGTTACTTATTTAAATGATCACCAACCTCTTGTTACTATTAGCATTTACTCCTTCTTCCTTTAAAGCCAGCTCTAATAAGTAATCGCTTCTTAGTCATCACATCACATTCACTTATATTTCATTGTTGAAAAAGATGTCCACTGAAAATTAATTTTGTTATTTTAATTAGGTTTGTGCGGCACGCTCCAGGGCGTGTGAAGAAGCCGAGCTATGATGCTAAGGTACTGAATCGTACGCGTAGCCACGAAAGTTAAGCTCATATTTTTTTATGGAGTGACGAAGGGCAAACCAGCGTGTGGGTTACGTGATGGTAAGTAACTTCCACCGCCTATAGACATCAATGACACTCACGTAACAATTGATGCGCTGCCGATCCAAAATGAAGGGAAGTGGGGAAGGAGAGGTATGGATATAAAGGAGAGGATAGAAAAAGGAAGGGAAGATAATTCTTAGCGTGTATCGTGATAAAAATATAAATGATCTTAATAATTTGATCTCTCAACTTGAGGCACCTTTTATTATTATGAGAGATTACTAACTTATTACTAACAAAGAAGTAACTAATTAAATAAAACAGAAATATTATTCGAGTCCGTTTAAAAGTACTTCTAAAAATTCATTAAAAAAAAATGTCTAAGATTGATATAAAATCTAATGCACGCGCTGCTTGTATTTCAACATTCTCGCTCCGTTCGCCGCCCGGTACGGACGTGCAAGACCCCGTTCTCCGTTGATCGGTCTCTTCCCGATATTAAGTGGCGCTCAGTCTACTGACGTCACAGTTTAGCGTGTTGGTTCCGTGCTACGGTTTTCAAGGTTTTTCTACTCCCTCTGAGTGCTATCGAAGTTTGATTTTTCTTTGTGACTAAGCCCCTTAGTCTTCAAAGTGCTGTGCTAAGTTGTGTTGTGCTTGTGCTGAGTGCTGTGTAGTGCCCAGTGTAAGTAGTCTGGTTTCAGTACAAAGGATACTTAACGGTGACAACGAATTTGTACTGATCCATTTTATTTTATTTATTATTTCCTTCTACTATTTTATGTTTTATCTTCTATTTTCATATATATTTTTATCATATTTGTGTCTCTTCATGTACAATTGTTTTTTTTTCGGTAAAGGTTGACCCTAACGCGGTCAAACCTTTACCTGCGCACCCTTTTTTAGGTTTCTAGGTAACGGCCTTCGGCGAACAACGGTTAGTTTTAAGTTATTTTCCCCAGCCCCCCTACCGCTGGTAGGGAGGTTAGCCGCAACGGTTCGCTAGGTTTATTTTAGGGAAATCTAGACATATTTTATATACTTATTTATTTATATAACTCCCTCCCTAATGGATTCGCAAAACATTATTAACTCCGCGAAAGCGTTCGTGCAGGCGCTCGCTGCGTCCGGCATCCCCATTCCAGACGAGGTCTTCACGCAGGCCTTATTAGCAATTAACGCAACCCCGGCCCCTCAGGCCAACAACTCCCAGACCCATCAGGTCTTTACCAGCTCTCCCGCTCCATCCGATATGGACTGCGCGTCGGTCACGTCATCTCGCGCGTCGCGGCGTAAGCGTACCGCTCCCGGGAGCGACTCTGATTCCGATTCCGCGACCGAACCGTCGTTGGGCGCCGCTACTTTAACCGGCTCTCCTGAGCCCCCATTCACATTGGTCTCTAAACGCTCCAAGAAGCGCTCAAAGAAAATCGCGGTGTCTTCAACACCCGATACCACCCCGGTGCCTTCAGCACCCGTCCCCGCGCCGCTTATGTCACTCGAAGTGACCGCGTTTCCATCAAAGCCAGCGACGCGCTGCGCTCCCGTCCCACCGAAGCCTCAGTTCCCTCCGCCCGTCTTCCTCCGCGAAAAAGCGCGCTGAACCGCGGTTTCTAACTTGTGCAAAGAGCACAAAATTAATTACTTAAAAGCCGCCAACGCTGGCGAATCAATTAAAATTCAGGTTGCGACCATCGACGACTTCCGGTCTTTTACTAGGCTTCTATCGATCAAACAAATCGCGTATCACACCTACACCCTCCCGGAGGAGAGTAAGATCCGCGCAGTACTACGGGGCGTCCCGTTGGAACTCAGTAATGACGACATTCTCGAGGACCTTAAGTCTCAGGGCTTCCCGGCTGAAGCAGTGCCCAAGATGCATTCTAACCACGGTAGGCGTTTTCCACTAGCTTTAGTTATCCTCACCAACACTACCAACTCGAGGGAGATCTTCAGAGAGGCTCGCACAATCTGCGGATTTTCAAATATCTCCGTTGAGCCTCCCAACCCCCGCGGCCACCCTGGGCAATGCCACCACTGCCAGCTCTATGGCCACGCAGCGGCTAACTGCTCTGCTCCTCCCAGGTGCGTTAAGTGCCACACATCACAAAGGAGTGCACTGGCACTCCCGAATCCACTTCCCCCTGCCTGTGTGCTGTGCGGCCAGTCTGGCCACACAGCTAACTACAGGGGTTGCCCGCGCGCTCCGCGCTCTTTAGCTAAGAGGGCTGCGCCTAAACCGGCGCCGCCACTCACTCCCAATAACTTCCCGCCGCTGCGCAACCGGGGTCCCCCGGAAGCAAAGCCCGTGCAGCCGACGCCTACTCCGGCTCTGTCCTGGAGACAGCGTCCGGCCGCTCCACCTGCACCTTCCCGTGCTATCCCAGCTCCCGTAGCTCCCTTAGGCCCACGTTCCGCTCCGTCGTCTTCACCTCAGTCGTCGTTGGCTGAGGACATGAAGACCGTGTTCGACGTCATTCAAAACGTCGACATTTAGGAAATTTCCGTACTCGCACGCAAACTGCGAGCCGCCCGCTCTCCTCAAGAGCGTTTATTTGCGTTACCCTAGCATCACTCGCTTCTAAGTTCATTTTAAATTTTATTTTTTGTATAAATTCGTAAATAAGCAATATAATGCCTAGACCCGCAAATCCCGCGTCCGGTCGTACCAAACCCAAGGGCCTATCCCTAGTTTCTTTTAACGTTCGTAGCCTTAATACTAACCTTCCTGAGCTCAAACTGTTCCTTCAGAACAACGAGCCAGACTTATTGCTTCTTCAAGAGACGTGGCTAACAAACCGCTCCAGGGGATTCGCTATACCCAAGTACGCGTTTATTCGTAACGACAGGCCCAACTCCGACGGTTTCGGCGGCACGGCTATTTATTACAAAAGAGGATTCCATTGCTGTCCTCTCCCTACCTCCTCTACTCAACATGGAAACCACAGTGTGTAGATTGGCTATGACTGGTCATCCGACCATCATCATAGCTTCAATCTACATACCTAGTGGCACCAGACCAATCCGTAGCGACTTTGAGGCCATTCTCGCCCTCGGCCATTCAGTCATTATGTTCGGAGACTTTAACTCCAAACATACTGACTGGACGTGCCTATCAACCAACACCAGCGGTATCACTCTCCTCGACATCATAAACTCACTTGCTTTAGATGTCATCTCTCCCATCACTCCCACTCACTATCCCGACAACCCGAACCACTCTCCTGATATCCTCGATTTTGCAATAGTCAAGCGAATCAACCTCGACCTCAGGTATATCGAACCGCTCGATGACCTAGGCTCTGACCACCACCCCGTCTCCCTCGTGCTAGGACCGCCTAATGATAACGTCACCTCTCCTAAGACCTTTACCAATTGGAAAGGCTTTAAAAATACGTTAGTTTCAGCCTTAGAGGCCCCGACTTCTCCGCTCGCGATCTCGCCCGATCAAATAGATAGTCCGGATGAAATAGATTCATTAGTCAATTCTCTCACTGATGCTATCAACTCAGCCATCAGTGTTAACGAAAAGGTTGCTAAGCAAGGCATACCCACGCTTCCCTTAGCCGTTAGCAATCTTATTAAAGCCAAGAACGCGGCTCTCCGGAGAGCCAAGAAATATCCCACGCCCAGCTATAGATTAGCTGCGAATCAGCTACAACGTAAAGTTAGGTCTTGCCTCGCAGAACTCCGAGACGCTCAGATGAACGATCTCATGGTGAATATATCTCCGCCCCACCAAGCGTACTATAGCATGGCCCGAGCCTTACGAGTAGACACCGCCTCTCACGTTCCTCCTCTCACTCGTCCCGATGGCACTACTGCATTCGAAGTCGAAGAGAAAGCCGAATGCTTCGCTGACAGCATTGCTGCACAATGCTCGCCCAACACGCAACCTGCTGATCCCTCACACATCCAGGCGGTGGAGGACGAAGTACTTCGCAGAGACTCTCTCCCCATCTACTCCGACCCCGTCACAGTCTCTAATGATGAAATCTCGCTTCTCATTAGAAACCAAAAGTCCAAAAAGGCTCCGGGTGCGGATGGAATTTCCAGCCACGCACTTAAGCACCTGCCTCAACAGGTGCTTACCTTGTTAGCTATCATTTTCAATGCCTGCTTCGACCATAGCTACTTTCCAAAAGCTTGGAAAGAAGCAACAGTCATAGGCATTCCCAAGCCGGGTAAACCTCTGAATATCCCGGCTAATCACAGACCCATCAGCCTCCTCAAGGCAATGTCTAAACTTCTCGAGAGAGTCATACTCTCTCGAATGCGGAACCATCTGTTTCCAACGGATGGCGATCCTCTCATTATTCCCCATCAGTTCGGCTTGCGCACTAAGCACTCCTGCCCTCAGCAAGTCCATCGAATCGTCGAGTACATACTTGACGGTTTCTATCCGCGTCGTTATAAAACAGTCGCGGTTTTCTTTGACGTAGCCAAGGCTTTCGACAAAGTCTCGCACAGCGGTCTCGTTTATAAACTCTACAAAATAGGCTTACCGGATCGCCTAGTCAGTTTAATAGCATCGTTTCTCAAAGACCGTACGTTTCGATTTAAACATGAAGGCACGCTTTCCGCACCTCGTCCCATAAAGGCTGGAGTTCCTCAAGGCTCAGTCCTCGCCCCTCTGTTGTACACCGTGTACACCAACGACATTCCCATCCCGCCGAAAGGCGCCGAACTCGCCCTCTTTGCCGACGACACCGCACTCTATACCAAAAGCCACAGTGTTCCGCACCTTGTAACCAGACTCCAAAAGGCCGTAAACGCCCTTGGTGTATGGTTTCAAAAATGGCGCATCGATGTGAACCCTGAAAAGAGTTCTGCGTTGCGCTTCGACCACAAACGCCGTCGTCCCGCTGGGGATCCCCACGTTCGAATGTTAGGCATTCCCATCCCCTGGAAGCGCAGTACTAAATACTTAGGCATCACATTAGATCGGACGCCTTCTTTCAAGCCACACGTCGAAAGAGTTTCGAAACTCGCTCGTCACTACTTAGGCCGCCTAAATAGCATGTTAGGTAGAAAAAGTAAAATGTCTTTCAGAAACAAACGTACACTTTACAAGGTCTACGTTAGACCCATCACGACATATGCCTCGCAAATCTTTGCCCACGCCAAACCCTCCCTCCTGCACAAACTGCAGGTAGTTCAAAACCTCTTTTGCCGCAGGGCCACAAACGCACCGTGGAACGTGCGTAACGTGGACTTGCATAGAGATCTTGAACTGCCTACAGTACAACACCTCAAAACACTCTCTGAAGCGTTCTTCAAACGCTCCGAAACCCATCCCAATCCTCTAGTTCGTGATTCAGTCTCATATATTACTCCTGTCTTAGATTCGAAGTTCAAAGTCGCTAGGCCTAGGAATGCGCAAGCGTACTCTTCCACCAGACTGTCAGCCGATCTCGAAGCCCTTCTGGCCGCAAATTCTAATTCTAACGTAAATTCTAATTCTAACGTAAATCCTAATTCTAACGTAAATGCAAATTAATTCAATTTAATTTTGCATTTAAAATTTTTTTTTTAATTATTTACTTTTCATTTTGAGCACCTTCAGTGCTATATATTCACCTTCAGTGCTTTGAGCATCTTAAGTGCTATGTAATCCCAGCGGGTGACCCCTTCCGGGCCCCGCTAGCGCGGCCTCTTTCTCCAATTGGCCGTCGCTCAGATGAAGGCTGAGTGGCAAAAAATTGCACGAGCCGACAGGGTTTTTTTAGTGGGTAGTGCTCATTAGGAGCTAGTCCCGGATGCCTTGTAACGCGCGCGAGAGGTATGCGGAAATGCATTTTTTGCCTCTTGCCCAAACGGGGAACAAAAAAAAATCCTTGTATTTAGTACCGGCCGAGGGCTTCCAGAGTGTGGATGTATCGCTCTTTTTCCCGCGCTTTTGCGTAGTGCTATCGAACTCCGTAGTAAATATCGAACGCTTGCCATCAATTTTGATACTTTTGGTTTATTATTTATTTTTATTATAAATAATAAAATTTATATTGAAGTACTGCATTTTATACTATATACAATATATATTATATTGTGTAATAAGTAATACACAAATCTATAAAAGTCTTTGTTTTCAGGTACCGTCACGGCTAAGCCTTAGGAAGCACGTCAGAATGCTAAGCTGTTTCAGTAAAGAGGTCGGTATAAATTAAGAAGAAAATATATTTGAATATATGTTTCACATAAAACGAATAAAAGAATCAAGACATTCTGACTTGCTCCATCATCGGAGTAAGATGTATTAAATTACAGTTATATATAAAATGAAAATATAAAGTTATACCAAGACCAACATTTTATTTTAAACTGTGTGTTACCACCAACTTTTAAAATGGTTAAAAAGGGAGGAA
Organism: Marasmarcha lunaedactyla; assembly: GCA_923062675.1. Classification (NCBI taxonomy): domain Eukaryota; kingdom Metazoa; phylum Arthropoda; class Insecta; order Lepidoptera; family Pterophoridae; genus Marasmarcha; species Marasmarcha lunaedactyla. Next base: position 14,064,926 of record OV281339.1, on the reverse strand, counting down.
ACTATATAATTAAAAAAGAAAAAATCGCAGTGGTGCCCAAAATAATACTATCACGAAGGCTAGTAAGGCAAAAAGGCATGTTACCTTTTTATTAATTATTTATTCATTCATTATACATATTATTCAGAGCCACGAGAAGGCTCGCAACCTGCAGTGGGTTGAAAATGGGTTGATGATGATGATGATGATGATTCAGAGCTCTCTTGATCCTAGGGTCGTATGTTCGAACGAACCTATACACGCACTAATGATTTTTTACCTTTGAAAAATGTATGAGCCTATAAAAACCTCCACTGACCAGTAAACTGGAACCCAAAATTCAAAAAGACATCCGCCAATCCAAAGGAGGCACCGATTGTCACAATCTGGCTTACTAAGGGATCTGCATGCACTGTAATATACGATCTGAAGGTTTTCACTTTACCTTGCTAAAACCTCAATCTGAGAAAGTCACAATTTGTCTTTTAGTCTAATCACTGCTTTATTAGATTTGAGGGCAACAGATAGTATTTTTATTTCAAATTTAATTTTTTTTAAATAAATTAACAAGATAATTAACAGCCTTGGAGCTACTGGGAAGATCTTCGTTACATTCGACTATAATAGTCGCTGGTTGATCCTTGTTCATAGTAATTTTTAATCTATAAAAAAATACCGAAAATGACACGATTAACATAATGGCATACCCTTAGTTAACATAACGTAATCCGTAAAGAAGGCCGGTCACCCTCCATTCATTCAAAAACCTGTCACTTAACTTCTGTCATTGATCCCGTCTTGAATTCATTAGTGCTTTTAACAGTTGTTTATTGTATTAAATATCCCAAATCTATTATCAATATTTTAAAATTCGATGCAGAAATAAAAGTGTTTCATAAAATAAATACATACTTACTTACTTTAAACTTACTTACTACAATACTTTTTTTTTGGGTGGGGGTAGAAAGCAAAACAGTTTAAAAATTTTGTGTCTCTACTAATTTAAAATTTAAAAAACCATGTTTGTTATTATTATTATTTTGTTTTATGGCAATCAGCTGTTGTTATGACACATTAACTATTTCTGCCAATTTCAAGTATTAGTATACACATGTACTACACGAGGTTAATAATTTTGTAGCGATCAGTTGAGTAGAACTTGCAGTATCTCGAGCATTGAATTACCTTGAACAATACAAAAACGGGGTGAAATAAGTTTTTACAGATATTTTTAACATAGAAGAGTATAATTTATAAAGGCGTCTGGCCATTGTTAAGAAGAAGATTAGCAATAGGGGATAACTTTTTAGCAACGGAGGACGGTAGAGGGATGTCTTCAAATTTTGAAAGAATGTTCAAAACTAGGGAAATCAGGAGTTCTAAAAAATTGTCATTAGGGGAGCAGGAAGAAGTAGGGGGGAAGGCATTATCAGATTTAGTAGATGGAGGGTTAGCAATAATAGCATTATGGGCAATTTTGTCATAGCCTGGAGATAAAGACGGACTGGGTTTTGATGGTTTGTATATTGTTTTTATGTAAGAAAGATTCAGTGAAGGAGAACTTTTAGAAGCATCTGCATACGATTTTTTAACTGAAGGGAAGAGGGAAGATGCTTCCTGGAATGATATGTTCTTTTGGGACATGGAGATTTTAATATTCTTTTGCCGGGAATGTTCCGGGCAAGATTTGTCAGTTGCTAAATGAGGGCCTGAGCATTGCAGGCAGGAAACTTCAGAGGATGCAGGACAAGAGTCACCTGAGTGAGTTTGTGCACATCTGAAGCAACGAGCACTGGATCGGCATTGGGCTTTCACATGGCCAAATCTACAACAGTTTAAGCATTGTATGGAAGGCAAAATTTATGGATCAACGGTTAGTGATGAGTTAAATATAAACACTTTATCAGGTAAGCATTGTCCAGAGAAAGTGATCACTACAGAACCTGTGGGGGTCCAAGTGGAACCAGACTCCATGGACACTTTTCTGTTTAAGCGACGCGCCTTCAAAATTGTTATAACACCTTGGCTTGTGGAGATTGTTGATACAACTTCCTCCATAGACCATGAAGTTGGGATCCCGCGGATCAGCCCCATTCTTGTTATATTATATGTAGGAATTAAAGCTATATAACTATGAGATTTAAGACTCGGGTTTCTGAGAAACTCGTTTGCTGCACTTGCAGATGAGAATTCCACAGAGACCCGATTTCTGCCAACACTCTTTATACCATCATTTTTAATATTTTTAATGTTTGATGTAAATAAAAATTTTCCAAAATTTAAATGATTAAATGTACTGCCTGACTTAGGGTGAGTTTCTGACCTGGACACATGAACAATGAAAGGACCTTTGTCAGAAGGATGATAAGATTTTTCTTCTAAAAGACTTGGATGTGTGTAAATAAGGTTATTGGTTTGAGATGGAAGAGCATTCGAAACAGATTTTTTAGGAGTAGGGGACGAATCCCGATTTATACTTGGACGTTTTCTTGTTTGCACATGTTGAGAGAAAGGTTCAGGGGAGTTGTTGACATCAGAAAACGGGATTGGGTCTGGGGGCTTAGGAGGGATTGGAACACAATCCATGCTCATTAAGAGCTAGATAATTCGTACAACCACTTACCAGGCGAGGAACAGAAAAACAGAAACACTTAAAATAACTCAATGATGATAACAAAATCACCAAAATAACCGACAAATAACGAAAACCGTGTGTACACCGCAAACGTTTGTTTTTATTAGTTTTGAAGTTTTAATTTGAAGTATAACCTGTCAAATATGCGTCACTACCAAATCATTGCTGATTGACAAATGAATCTGCGTTCAAAATCTTTTCCTAATTTTTCTTTTGTTCTTGTCTAGTATTAATTACCCGTTCCAAAGTTTTGTATCATTTTTGTTTGTAAAATAGCTGGAGGATTAAGTGCGTCTTTTAGAAAATCGATATTAATATACATTTATATACTTTTTATTTACTGGGATTTTAAAGTTGTATATTATTATTTATTTTTATTCTTATAGTTTAAGTATTTTTGTTTTATTTAATATTAGTACATATGTCCCTTGATGAAAGTGAATGTTCTTCTTCTTTTAAATCATGTTCTACAAGTGAGTTGAATAGCAGCAACAGTAGTTTCCAAAGTCTATCCACCTCCCTTAATTCGTTTTTAAACACTGAATTCTCCGGTCTGGCGAAAAATTTAAACGTTGCACATATTAACGCACAGAGTATTCCTGCCCACCATGTCGATATGCTGGATTCTTTTGAAATTAATAATCTCCATGCCCTTTTTGTGTCAGAGACTTGGCTAAAACCGTGCTTAGCGTCAACATCGTATGGTCTACCGGGTTTTCACTTAATTCGTAACGATCGAGTCGAAAAAACTGGAGGCGGTGTTGCTATTTATCTCCGCACGAATATACCATTTAAAATTATTTCACAATCCACTAACAACTCAGTCTCAAATATAGAATACTTGTTTGTTTAATCTATTCTCAAGCACAACAAAGTTCTTTTAGGTGTCATATATTTATATACCTTCGTTGCACGATAACTACTTTTCATTACTCGAGCAACTTCTAGAGGATATTTTGCCAAATTACAGTGACTCTATAATTATGGGAGATTTCAATACATGCTTGCTCAGAAACGATTTCAGAGCTAACAAACTAAAATCCATTATCGAATCCAGTAACTTGCACATACCTTCACTTAATGCAACGCATTTTTTTTCCGAACTGTGCCCCTTCTCTCTTGGATCTTATGTTTGTCACCTCTTCCAATCACATATATAAACATGGCCAGTGTGGTGCAGACGCGTTTTCATATCATGACCTGATATACTTGTCGTATAAAGTACGCCCTCCTAAGTTGAAGCCTAAAGTTGTGTTGCGTCGTAATTTTGGTAGTATGAATGTAGAAAATCTGCGCAGTGATGCAGCTGATATGGATTGGTCTGTCATTGACAAAACAAATGATGTTAACGAACAGATTAGGCTTTTCAACGTTTTTTTGACAGAACTCTACGACCACCATGCACCTTTGCGTAAAATCAAATTAAAACACCTGCCAGCCCCATGGCTAACTGATACAATTAAACAATTGCTACATAAAAAAAAACGTTGCCAAGGCTAAGTTGAAAGCAGACCAATCCGAAGCGAATAAGGAGCGATACAAATCCATTAGAAATCACTGCAACAAGGTGCGTAGGGATGCACAACGGCGCCATATTCACGCATCCGTAGAGAACGGTGATCCAGCTAAAGTGTGGAAATTTCTCAAAACCCTGGGCATTGGTAAGCCAAAAAATTCTGTAACCTCAAATGTCGTTATAAACTCCCTTAATCGACATTTTTCCTCAACTTTTGCAATGGACGGATTACTAAAGGGCCGTACCTTAAAGAATCTTTCTACACTGCCATGCCCAGACATAACTCCTTTTACTTTTCAACCTTTCACTGAATGTGGTGTTAAGCATAGTATACTTCAAATTACATCCAATGCCATTGGTTGCGACAGTATCAGCCGTAGCATGGTTATTCATATCCTAGAATTCCTTCTCCCTACGTTAACGAAGATCCTTAATAACTCCTTATCATCATCTACATTCCCTGAATCTTGGAAATTCGCTAATATTATTCCCTTACCAAAAACAAACAATCCTATACGTCCAACTGATGACCGTCCAATTTTAATTCTACCTTTTCTTTCCAAAGTCCTTGAACGTCTCGTTCACCAACAGCTATATTCTTTCCTGAATACAAACAATCTACTTAACCCATTCCAATCCGGATTTCGTTCAGGGCATAGCACGGTTACAGCCTTGGTGAAAATAACCGATGACATCAGGTATGGCATGGAACATCAAAAATTGACCTTGCTTACTTTGTTGGACTTTAGCAATGCCTTCAATACAGTTGATTTTGATGTTTTACTTGGTATTCTATGCTCTCTTAACATATCTCCAGAAGTGATTGAGTGGTTTCGCAGTTATCTGCAGGGCCGCCGGCAGCGTATTTCAGTGGAGGACAACGTGTCTTCATGGTGCAATACTACTGCTGGTGTATCCCAAGGCGGTGTGCTTTCTCCTTTATTGTTTTCAGTTTTTATTAATACTATAACGTTCTCTCTTTCTTCTTCCTACCACTTGTATGCAGATGATTTTCAAATTTATACACAAGTCAATTTTGATAACATCAGTGTGGCAATTAACACAATCAATACTGACCTTCAGTTATTGCTTAAATGGAGCAAAGATCATGGTTTAAATATAAATCCTTCAAAAACGCAAGTTATTTTTGTTGGCAGTTCAAAAATTATAAATAAAATCGATTACAACCAACTTGCTCCAATAGTTTTTGACAATTGTATTATTCCATATAGTACCATGGTTAAAAAATTGGGAGTTCTCATGGACTCTACTCTATCATGGAAACCGCAATTGCAGTCTGTCAGTAGAAAGGTATTTTCCGCTGCACGTTCTATCCAAAAGCTTCGAAATTTTCTGCCAATACCTACTAGAATTGCACTCGCACAATCACTTATACTTCCAATACTGGATTATGGCGATATCAGCTATCTCGATTTGACCGAGGAGCAACTAAACAAGCTTGAGCGTCTTCAAAATCTTTGTGTGAGATTCATATTTGGCTTACGCAAATATGACCACGTATCTGAATTCCGCGCTAAGCTCAAGTGGCTCCCGATTCGTCTCCGAAGGAATACTCATGCACTTCATCTTTTATACGGTATATTGTTCAACCCCTGCCTGCCAACTTATTTTAAAGAACGGTTTACTTTTCGCCACCAACACCATGAACGTAACTTGCGGTCAGCCAGCAACTTCTTGCTAGCAACTCCTCGTCATGGTACCCACTTTTATCAGCAGTCGTTCACGGTGAAAGCAATTTCTCTTTGGAACTCACTACCCTCTCCTCTTCACCATGTTAAAGGAATAGATTCTTTTAAAAATCAGTTAAAGAACTTTTATCTTTCACAATGATTCAAGTACAATCTTTCATGATTTTCCTCAAAATTTATGCATATGTATGTATATCTATATAAGTATTGTATTTTATGTAAGTATATGATATAATTATGTATGTATTTTATTACTTATGTTTATATATATACAATTTTATTATATATGATGTGTTTTTTTTGGTTTATTTTAAAATTGCACTGCCCATCTGTCTGTAATTGTTTAAAATATTTCTCTTGATTTAAGTAGGGTTGCCCTGGAAGAGATCGCTCTGTAGTGATAAGGCCGCCCAAATTGCATTTCTGTATTTTTTTTACATTTTGTATATTTTATTTTTTGCTGTTTTTTCTTTTTATTGGCAATAAAGTGTTTATTATTATTATTATTATAACCTCAAAGCATCAATGTCAGGCGTCAATGACTTACAAAAATAACAATTGTATAAATGTCGCAGCCGAATAGTCGCAAATATATCAGAATATCAACAAGTTTAAGAAAATAATTAACAAATTGCTTAATCCTTGCGTAACAATAAGTGGCATGCTACAATGTAATAAGTTTTTATCATAACATATCATATAGTGATACTAATTTATTAAATGTTGTGGCGAATGATATCCTAATAAATTAGTTATTTTTCATAATTTGTTACAAGAATAACTTACGTAATTGTTTTCTTGGCCTAGTTTTGAGACCTCCCTCAATATCATGATATAAAATATTAGAGATCCTGCATGGTTCAGAACTAGGGATCTTCACAGAAGTGGTCATATTATACACTACCTATTTATTTCCTCCATGACGGTTCAGGTTCTTTTACAGTTTGTCAACATATTAACAACAAGCAAATGGTTGATTTTACATTATTACTTACCTACATCATTTAAAATTAGCCTCTTAAGATATTGTTTTGCATTTGTCAAGGGTTTAATTATATAAATAATATAAATAAATAACATGAGCTACATCCTACTGTGCGACGGCCAACAATGCAATATCAACAATAATTTTTTATTCTTTCTCTTCCGTTTACATTATTTTCAATTAAAATATAAACATCAAAAGGTCACAAAGATAGGGAAACACAAACAAGATCGAACAGTCACAGTACACAACGACGCAAGAGCACACGATGGACTGCAAGAAATGAAGATAATGAATACATATCAATCACATCTGACGTTGAGGTCTGATTGATGTGTGACTGAATGACAGAAGCCGCATCTCATATCTAATAGCTACGTTCAGCTTTAATATTTTATAATAATCATTATAAGTATGTATTTACTGAACACTAGTATTTTAATTTTAATACGATCTTTGCTCTAATGTAAATTTTAGTTGCGTTCCTTCATTAGATTTCTTTCTGTAAAACTTACCACAATAGATTGGCTGGATTAAAAAAAAATATTTCTCGTAAATATTTAAAAACGATTTTCTTTTTTCCTTAGACTGTCTTATCACAGTTTTAATTGCTTTAAAGTCAGTAGAAATATATTTTTTTAATGATATATTTGGTAACTATGACGCGTCTTCTGGCTATCAATCAGTTGACAGGTCATATCTGACCGGCCCTCTTTCATAGCTCTAGTCATTTTCAATTTGCTCTACGATATTGCACCTTAAGTGGGTCCCAAATAAAAAACAACACCTTTTTCACCTAATTTTATTTATTTTTATAGAGTAATTACTCTTATCTTAAATCATAACAACCATAACATACATACATAAACGTATATATATATATATATATATTAATGACATCAATCTCTTTGTTAAGCCCTTATTTTACCCCTATTTTATTTCGTCCTATATTATCCTAACCAGGTATTTATATATCTTACTTTGTAAAACATAACTCAAGTAATAAATTACATAAATGTTTATTTCTATAAATCAAAAGTAAAATATAAATAACGTTAAATAAGTCAAACATATTTTAAAAAGTATCAAAAACATTGCGGACTCGCAAATTGATACATCATACAGAACTGCAGATGTGTGCGTGTAACGGATACGTGTGCGTGTTGCAGTTTACCGATTCGGGAGAGCGTTGATTTGTATAAAGGCACTTAAACCTTTCATTATAGGTAACCACCACTCGTCAAAGAGAGACTTCCGATCTTCTCTATTCTTTGCCGCTCTCCCATATTCAATTAGACTTTTACTTAGGAAGGAACAAATCCCCAAAGATGAAACATATATCAAAATAATCTCTTGCTTGTCTAGTTTCAAAAACTGTTAATTCTAGGTGCGCCAAAATGAGGTGCGAGAATTGCTATGGTTCATTGAAAGGACCTAGGTCGCATGTAGGTAAAATTGATACCTAAGGTATTTTTGGATTTTTGTAATTTTGTCTTTCCTTTATTACGCAGAGGTCACCATCAAGTGTTCTTTACCTCAAATGCTTGTTCTAAACACCTGATTATCTGCGACGAATAAAAAATATGAGGCAGATAGATCTGGTGAAGTGTTTGGAATGCTAGCCGACTTATTACCGGGCACTGAAAATATCCAGACCGAATACTTAAGAGATTCATTTTATAATCTTCGTAAACGGTTTGCTGCATATAAAAGAATCTGGGGAGATCAAAATCTAAGCTGATTGCCAAATTCGGTGACTTGTTAAATTAGATTATACTTGAGAGCTCTGAAGGAAGACTCTTGAGACCCGATCTGCGTCCGGACCCGTTCGGACGTGTTGAAGGTCGCTCCCGGCTGCCGAGTCACAATTGTTGTCTCACGACTTCTCTCGTAGCAATACTCAAACGCCACTCTCAGATCAATTCTGCGTCCGGCCCCGCTCGTACGTGTTCGCGGTCGCACAAGCTGTTGAGTCACGATTGTCGTCTCACGACGACAACTCGTAGCAATACTCATACGCTGAGATTAGTACAATATCTCGCTTCGTCCTCGACGACTTGAGATAAGCCTCTGTATGACTTACGCTGCGGCCGGTTTCGATCGGCTGCAACTAAGTCGGTCTCGCAGCAACAACAGAGCTGAGCTTACTACGGTCGATTAAATTCGATAGTAGTTCGCAAGGCTCGGGCTGTTTTTCTGGCTACGTACTTGACGCTGGGCGCTTGTTACGTTAGTTAGAGACTCGCGCTGCGGCCGGCTTCGACCGGTCGTAACGTAGTCAATCCCGCACTCTGTGCACCCCTCGAATTAATACCTCACCGGTGGGAGCAGCAACAACAGAGTTGAGCTTACTACGGTCGATTAAATTCGATAGTAGTTCGCAAGGCTCGGGCTGATTTTCTGGCTGCGTACTTGACGCTTGGCGCCTGTTACGTAGTCAGAGACTCGCCTCGCGGCCGGCCCCGGCCGGTCGTAACATAGTCAATCCCGCACTTCTGGGCAACCCAACCTCGTCAGGTCTACGGCCGATTTTTGTTGTCAATTTATTGGCAACACACTCCGTAGTAGACTCGCTTTTCATCAGGTGGATACTTAACGGTGACAACGAAGCCTGATAGCGTCGCCCCGGTGCGCTTCCAAGGCCCTTCAGGCCAAGGAGAAACCAGCTGACCCGATCCCATTGCACTTGGGCCTTTCCCAGGGTGACGGTACAGTGCTGTCAGAATTAGGGGCACCACATCGCGTCGTCCCCAGCCCCCCTACCGCGGGTAGGGAGGTTTAGGTGCTAAGTTTGCTAGGGAACCTAGGCATTATTATATATTTATATATTATATATTGTAGTACCAAGCCCTTCAATGGACCAGCAAAGCTTGGTAAACTTAGGTCGTTCGCCCAGGCGCTCGTTGCGTCCGGCGCCAACATATCCGATGACGTACTAACGCAGGCCTTACAGGCGACTATAGCGTCCCCGGCCCCTCTGGCCTCAACCCCGGCCCCTCAGGCCTCCAACGTCCAGAACCCTCAGGTCTACAGCTCTCCCGCGTCTCCCGTCCCGTCCGAGATGGACTGTGAATCGGTCACATCCTCTCACGCGTCGCGTTTCAAGCGTACCGCTCCCGGGAGCGACTCCGAACCCGCGTCTGATACGTCGTCAGATGCCGTCACCTTAACCGGCTCTCCTGAGCCTGCGTTTCAGCTAGTCGCCAAACGCTCCAAGAAGCGCTCGAAGAAAGCCTCGGTATCCTCAATATCCGAGCCCTCCCCGGTTTCTTCAACACCCGCCCCCGCGCCATTAACGTCGCTCGAAGTAACCGCGTCTCCGTCGGTCCCATCGAAGTCAGCGACGCGCTGCGCTCCCGTCCCACCGAAACCTCAGCTCCCTCCGCCCGTCTTTCTCGCGAAAAAAGCGCGATGGACCGCGGTATCTAATCTTTGCAAAAAGCAAAAAATTAACTGTCTCAAAGCAACCAACGCAGGCGATTTAATTAAAATCCAGGTCGAAACCATCGACGACTTTCGAGCGTTCACTAGGTTACTTTCAGCCCGGAGGAGCGTAAGATCCGCGCAGTACTACGGGGCGTCCCGTTCGAGCTCGCTAACGATGAAATCCTCGAGGACCTTAAGTCCCAGGGTTTCCCAGCCGAGGCAGTGCACAAGATGCACTCCAACCGCGATAGGCGTTTTCCTTTAGCATAAGTTATCCTATCCAATACTCCCAACTCAAAGGAGATCTTCTGAGAGGCTCGCACAATTTGCGGACTCTCGAATATCTCCGTCGAGCGTCCTAACCGTCGTGGACACCCTGGGCAATGCCATCGTTGCCAGCTGTACGGCCACGCAGCGGCTAATTGTTCAGCTCCCCCAGGTGCGTCAAGTGCCTCGATCCGCATATCACAAAGGAGTGCATTCGCACTCCCAACTCCACCTCCCCCCCTGCATGTGTGCTGTGCGGCTAGTCCGCTCACTCACTCCCGCTAACTTCCCGCCGGTGCGCAACCGGGGTCCCCCGGTAGCAAAGCCCGAGCAGCCGACGCCTACTCCAACTCTGTCCTGGAGGCAGCATCCGGCCACCCCACCTGCACCTTCCCGTCCTATCCCAGCTCCCGTAGCTCCCGTAGGGCCGCGTCCCACTCCGTCGTCTTTATCTCAGTCGTCGTTGGCTGAGGACATGAAGACCGTGTTCGACGTCATTCAAAACGTCGACATTAACGAAATTTCCATACTCGCACGCAAACTGCGAGCCGCCCTCTCTCCTCAAGAGCGTTTATTTGCGTTAGCCGAGCATCACTCGCTTCTAAGTTCGTTATAAATTTTATTTTTATATAAACTCGTAAATAAGCAAATATAATGCCTAGACCCGCAAATCCCGCGTCCGTTCGTATCAAACCCAAGGGCTTATCCCTAGTTTCTTTTAACGTCCGTAGTCTCAGTACTAACCTTCCTGAGCTCAAACTGTTCCTTCAGAACAACGAGCCAGACTTATTGCTTCTCCAAGAGTCATGGCTTGCTGCAAACTACACCAGGGGATTCGTTTTTCCCAAGTACGCGTTCATCCGTAACAATAAGCCCAACTCCGTCGCTTTCGGCGGCACTGCTATATATTACAAAAGAAGATTTCATTGCTGTCCACTTCCTACCCCTCCTCTCCTCAACATGGAAGCCACTGTGTGTAGATTGGCTATGACTGGTCATCCGACCGTCATCATAGCTTCAATCTACATACCTAGTGACACCAGACCTATCCATAGCGACTTCGAGGCCATTCTCGCCCTCGGCGTTCAGTCATTATGTTCGGAGATTTTAACTCCAAACATACTGACTGGACGTGCCTATCGACTAACACCAGCGGTATCGCTCTCCTTAACATCACTGAGCAACTCGACTTAGACTACATCTCTCCCGTCACTCCCACTCACTATCCCGACAACCCAAACCACTCTCCTGATATCCTCGATTTTGCGATCGTCAAGCGAATCAACCTCGATCTCAGGTCTATCGAACCGCTCGATGACCTAGGATCTGATCACCGCTCCGTCTCCCTCATGCTAGGACCGTCTAACGATAACGTCACCTCTCCTAAGACCTTTACCAACTGGAAAGGCTTTAAAAATACGATAGTTTCTTAGACCTTAGGCCCTAGAGGCCCCGAACTCTCCGTTCGCGATCTCGCCCGACCAATTAGATAGCCCGGATAAAATAGACTCGATAGTCGATTCCCTCACTGATGCTATCAACTCAGCCATTAGAGTTAACGAAACGGTAGCTAAGCAAGGCAAACCCACGCTTCCCTTAGCTGTTAGCAATCTTATTAAAGCTAAGAACGCGGCTCTCCGGAGAGCTAAGAAATATCCCACGCCCGCCTATAGATTAGCTGCGAATCAGCTACAACTTAAAGTTAGGTCTTGCCTCGCGGAACTCCGAGACGCTCAGATGAACGATCGCATCTCTCCGTCCCACCAAGCGTACTATAGTATGGTCCGAGCCTTACACGTAGACACCGCCTCTAACGTTCCTCCTCTCACGTTCCTCCTCTCACTGGTCCCGATGGCACTACTGCCTTCGAAGTCGAAGAGAAAGCCGAATGCTTCGCTGACAGTATTGCTGCACAATAATCGCCCAGCACGCAACCTGCGGATCCCTCTCACATCCAGGTGGTGGAGGACGAAGGTGGAGAACCACGCACTTAAACTCCTGCCTCAACCTTGTTAGCTATCATTTTCAATGCCTGCTTCGACCATAGCTATTTGCCGGGTAAACCTCTGAATATTCCGGCTAATCACAGACCCATCAGCCTCCTCAAGGCCATATCTAAACTTCACGAGAGAGTCATACTCTCTCGAAAACGGAACCATCTGTTTCCAACGGATGGCGATCCCCTGATTATTTCTTATCAGTTCGGCTTTCGCGCTAAGCACTCCTGCCCACAGCAAGTCCATCGAATCTTCGAGTACATACTTCTACAGACGGCTTCTATCCGCGTCGTTACATAACAGTCGCGGTTTTCTTTGACGTAGCCAAGGCTTTCGATAAAGTCCGGCACAGCGGTCTCGTTTATAAACTCTACAAAATAGGCTTACCGGATCGCCTAGTCAGGTTAATCGCGTCGTTTCTCAAAGACCGTACGTTTCGATTTAAACATGAAGGCTCGCTTTCCACGCCTCGTGCCATAAAGGCTGGAGTCCCTCAAGGCTCAGTCCTCGCCCCTCTGTTGTACACCGTGTACACCAACGACATCCCCATCCCGCCGATAGGCGTCGAACTCGCCCTCTTTGCCGACGAGACCGCACTCTACACCAAAGGTGACAGTGTCCCGCAGCTTGTAACCAGACTCCAAAAGGTCTCTCAATCTTTTCTAAAACAACTATAACCAGAGATGTATAAAGACTTGTCTTCTGATAACCACGTTTCTGAACAAATACAGACATGTACATTTTCTTTATACAAATAATACGTTATTTGTAATAATACTGCGACAATTCCATTGGATAATTTTTATACATTAGGTTAAATTCTTGAGGATCCACTAGGTTTAATATTTTGAATAATTTTGAATACTGGGTTCTTCTTCATGTGGCATACTGAAAAGATCATCTACATTAGTTGTGTATTTAAGAGTAATACTGTAAATATTAGATTTACCATGACTCTCATCGAGGAAATTGTGTAGTTAGGCGATTGACAGAGGATATTGACACTGAGCAGATTCGATGGCAGATCTGATGTCATCAGATTCGGAGATATAAAGTTGTTTGGTAGAGGATATTTTCGTTTTTTTCTTATCAGGTCGATGCAGGTTGTTTTTGGATGAGTCACTAATTGAACACTCAACATCGGAGTCGTTTTCAACCACTGAGGATTCCACAATCGGTAGAGCTGAGCTTGACAAGGGTCTGTAGAGAGGGCAGAATAGTGCTTTCAGTACCTACACTTACTTGCAATATGACTTTGTTGTTTACAAATTTTAATAAAACAAGTAATATTTTCATTAGTTACATAAATCCAATATGATGTATCTTCAAAGAATATTTGTAAGCGGTCAGGAAGTTTGTCAGTGTCTTCTAGAGTCACATAAAGTTGCCTTCGGAAGCTAAGAATGTGATTGAACCCTGGGTAACTTATACCCACTCTGATGAAAAGTTAATCATCATATAAAAGTTCATCGATGACGTTTTAATGTTCAAGTTAATTAATTTCTGTTCAATAAATTGATGTAGGATATTGGGACACACATTTGACAAAATAATACGTTTTTTACGAGATATTAACAGTATAATAGGTAATTTTCGATTGTTATTTAATAATTACTCTTCATATGTAATATATTACGTATGTAATATAATTAATAATTATATTACTAATTATATTATAATTGATAATTATAATTCAATTATAATTAATAATTATATTACATATATAATAACATAGTAATTATATTACATAGGTGATTATTTACTAATTCATCGGCAAGATCTTAGGTAGCAACGATAACACACTCATGGTTTTGAGACATTCTGCCGAGGTATCGAATTTATGAGGGTTCTATTAATTAACCAAAGTCTTAGATGAGCACATCGGCCACTGCATCATGAAATATTTTGGGAAACAGAAGAATAACTTTGAGTATTCGTGGCCATTGTTCCTGTTGTCAGAAACGCCGGCGCGCGAGCGAAAACCGGTTTTTGGTTAGATAATAGTACTAGCGCGTAAACACGGAGTTGGCACTAGTAATCAAATACCACGTGCGCCCTTATCAGTGCGCGGGTACTGCCCCGCTCCATTAAACTTGTTCGACTTTGCCGATCGATTAAACTTGTTGGTTCGAAAATTTTTTGTGTTTTTTGTGTATACATAATGCCACAACACTATACGCCGTAAATAACTTTTAAGTATTATTTTAATAAAGTAATAAATAAAATTTCGGTTTTTTTAACTCCTTCGGCTGCGAGTTCTGTAATTGGCGCAGTCTATAGGATACACGAAGTTAGTTAGGGTTTATTCGTAAGCAGAGATGTGACTTATTTAAGATACAAGTATATGAAATACAGATACAAGATACAAGATACGTTTTTCCATCTTTTATCTAAAATACTTTCTTATAATTCATTTTGTATCTTATTTTATTTATTTTTTTTTATTTTCAACGGAAAACTTACAGCTAATACAGATAAAGGTAATTATATAAATATTTAAGGCATTTCACAAGTTTTCACTTATAAATACTTGAATTGAGATGTAAGAATACATAACGATTTTAACGTTAATATAGATAAAAAAAAAATATAGCAGCTAGATAGATTTAAGAAAAAAAGATCTTGTAATTGTCGCTCACACACTAGGAACACCAGCATTGAAAATGTCTATATCTTGTTCGCGGTTGAGTCGGTTATACAAGCTGCAAGCTCGCAGTATAAACGAATGCTGCCTGTAACTACTGTTAACGAGTGGTACGTGTAGTAGTGTCGGATGTCCATATGCTTTCGTATGAGTACATATGCCTATTTTGCTCAAAAGCTCAGTACAGTCCAGTTCACTTTTTAATATTTTAAGCAGTCGTGATAAGTCGGTGATATCTCTACGAATGTTGAGAGGTAAGATGTGATGCCTTTTACAGCAAGTCAAGTAGTTGTCGTATATTGTTGTTGCATTTAAATATATTTTGTTTGGTATCTTAGTATTTTATAAATACTTTTTCGGATAAAATGCTAGTAATATGTTAGTAGACATTTATAAAATTAATGCGTTCGTAGATCTTTGTTTCCTAATAGTTAGGGAGGCGAGGTAGCTAAATGGCGTAATTCAACGGCGCCGTCGAGACCTATCAAAATCGAAAGATAAAATAATTTCGAAAATAAAAGCTTGTATGGTAAAAACCATTTTAGCGGTGGGTTTGGCGTGTACGGTTTTTCAAAAATGTTAAAAAAAACAGTTACTTGGGCATTCTCGAGCGCGTCAGATATTCATACTGCGTATGCCCCAAGTGCCTCTGATAACAACGGTACACTAATCTGCCGGTTTGCGTGGTGGGGGTAGGCATATAAAGTAGTCAAAAATGCAAAAAAAAAAAATTACTCGAGCGCGTCAGATTTTCGGAAGGGGTGTTAAGTAGGCCCCAAGGAAGCTCCCTTTAAAAAAACTGACGATTTCGGCGTGACGATAAGTTACGATGAATTTTTGAAAATGCAAAAAAAAAAAGTTTTTTTGCAATACTCGAGCGCGTCAGATTTTCATAGGGGAGGTTTATCTCGGTATCCTGAAAGGATATTTTCTTAATTTGACAAAAATGTTGGTGGGTTCTCTTAGTCTGACCGAAAAAGGTTTTATGGTTTCTTTTTTTTCCTTTCTTTCTCCTTGATAAAACGGGGAATTTAAGAATGACAATAAAGCGATAGATACAACCAACGTAAATGTAGATATATATATATATATATATATATATAAATATATAGGGTGTACCGAAAATTCCCTTCTACCGCTTATTTCCCCACCATCAATGTTGCGAAATAAAGGAAAAATACTGGTAGGACGGCATATTTCCGCGAAGTGCTCAGTCTGTATTACATGTTTATGGGAAATTCCTCTTTTTTGCTTCAATTCTTCACTTCGTTTTGCTTACGGTACGTCCAAAAAACAATTTGAGGATCAACAGGCTATTGAATAATATACATACATGGAACTGTACATTTCAATAATACTTTTGTATACAGATACGCGTAACTTTTTCGGAGTCCACGAAAATTGTCGAGAAGCTTTAGAAAAAAAAAAAAATTTAAGATATAATAAAAGTCACATAATTTAATCATCGTTATTTCATATCAATTTTTTTTAACACCCTCAGTTTTCGAGATGTACTCAAAAAACCGGGAATTTGAGTTTTTATGATGCTTCAAGTCAAAAAGTTTTAACTTTGGACAAAAATGTGGAGACCTTTTTTGTGTAAAATAAAATTACCTTTTTTGTTTATTAAAATTTTTTTTTTAAATGTATCGTTCGCGACTTATATGCCGCAACGCGTTTTTCGGAAGACGAAATGGCTCCTCCACACTTCCGGTCATGCGGAAACCGGCAGATTTTGTATTTTTAGTATGTTTTAGATTATATTCTTCAAAATAAAAATAAAAAAATCGCGCTCGAGAATGCCGGATTAACGTTTTTTTTTACAAGTTCCCGACCCTATAACTCGGCGGCGTCAAGGACTTATCGTCAGATTAGTTAAATTTAGTCTTAAAACACTAAAATCAACCCCCAATATCTTAATCTGACGCGCTCGAGTATTTCAGACTATCGATTTTTTTTTACTAATCTGATCGTCTATCCTAGGCGCGCGTCACTACATATAGAGCTAAATACTTTACAAGGTTGTTCTATTAGGTCTAAGGTATCTCTCATATCTTAAACTGCCACGCTCGATTATTACCGAAAATTCCCCTATTCGCCTCCCTAACTATTACTTTAGACATTCGCTCAAAACAATGATGTCAAAGTTCCAATTAAACAGTTTTAGAAGCACTACAAAATCATCGAAATTATGGTT
This sequence comes from Marasmarcha lunaedactyla, assembly GCA_923062675.1. NCBI lineage: Eukaryota > Metazoa > Arthropoda > Insecta > Lepidoptera > Pterophoridae > Marasmarcha > Marasmarcha lunaedactyla. Next base: position 14,047,571 of record OV281339.1, on the reverse strand, counting down.
TAAACTCCTTATATTTTGATGTATTATAGTTAGCTGATTTATTGTGTAATTTAAATGAAGATTTAAGTCTTCCGGCTTATCGATGAGTGCTGCGTTGTACACTATGACATTCGAGTCAATGTCGTCTCTGTCGATCATTGTAATTATTTAAAAATAAAATAAAGGGTGTTTGTACAATGAAGCAGTCATCAAAGCCGAAATGTGTATATTTAGTGATTATGTATGTGAGACGTAAATATGTGTGTAATTTGTAATTTTGAGAATGTGTGGGTGTTTGTTTGTACATGTAGAAAACATCGTACATTTACATCGTACATTATAATATACCATTGTATATAGTAATATAAAAAAGATTAAACTGAAACTTAAATCTACGGGGGCAACCAAGATACGTTCTACTAGTCAATCTAACTTGACCAAATTATGTGAATTCTGGGTCGTTTTAATAAGAACTGGTTTTGCTCCATCTTCCTTTCGAAGGTAAATATTCCCATTTTTCACCCAGCAGAACTTGTAATCGTTTTTCTTAGAAAACTCACGGGCGCTGCGGCGTGGAATAGCTTTCTGTATGATCCAGGTATATGTCCAGAAACATATACGGCCTGTGATTTTCCCAGGATACCCAACTGTCTAGTATTCAGTGTGTTTTCCTTCATATTGACGTTCTTATTAAAGTTTCTGGTTGCGAGAGGAGTAAATCATTTTTCGTAATGACCGAAGTGAATTCGACTATTAAGAATATTGTTTAAGTTATTGATCAAATAACTTTTTTTTACTATAAACAACCTGGTTTTATTCTGAATATGCTAATTAAGTGGCCCGATTTATGTAAAGTATCTTGGTTTAATAAAATCAGTCTGGGTAGTACTTTTTGGGTAGGCCCATTTGTTTTTAGTCTAAAAAAAAGATATAAAAACAAAATATAACAACTTCTTATCACCAAATATAAACAAATTTGAATTAAAATAGCATTTAATGTATTACGGGATCCCAATATCGGGAAATGATGCAGACATTACAATAAAATATAAGTAGGTACATAATGTGGAATCAGCTTGGCTGTGACCCAAATGAATTAACTATTTTGTGTTTGTTTCTTTCCTATTGTAGTCAAATTTTGTACCTTCTATACCATATATTGAACATGGTAGATAAAAGATTTCTTAGAGGTTTTTCCCTCTTGGTCTACCTATAATACTTTTTTAAAGTATAATTAGCCAATGTACAACGTGGTATCTTCCGACATTTATTAAGCTTTTCTGTTGTAAACAAATAATGAAATAAAATATTTGGTATTTTTTCTTGAAACGTGCAAATATGAGCCTTTTAGAGCAAATTGTTTTGCTGCGCATTTATTATTTTTATTATAATATTACAAATTGTTACTGTATATTGTTAAGTACCCATAATTTTACCTTAAAGTCTATATTTTTTAAGTATCTATCTATTGTTTCATTATAAGGAGTACCTATTGAAAGAATTGTTTTCTATTTATTTTGCTTCGTGATTTTATTTTTTTACATTTTTATTTGTTTTGTTAAGGTATTTATTTATTATATTTTTTTACCTATTTGTGTGTTTTTAAACCGGGTAAGGCTTGCGATTTCAGTAAATATAATTTGAGCACAGGTGCTTACTGAAAACCAGTGTTGTAGATCTACCAGATCTACAGCGATTGCTGAGGCAGCACCTATTTCATGGCTGCGGAGATACCTACCTACTGTAGCTCAACCGATATTTTCTTGTTTTCATTTTTTATTTTTATTTTTTAAATTTAAATTTTTGTGTTATGTAATTTTGTATTTTTCTTGTTCCGTGGCAATGAAACAAACGTGGCAAATCCTTCTTTCTTTTTCTTTTAAAGTATGTTACTGCCACATTCTTTTACTCCCTTGCAAGCGCTTGTTTTAGTGACATATTTTTTTAATGCTGCTGCAAACAAAAAACGCACTAACAAATTTGTCAATCACCGGACTAGTTTAAAAAATTCACGAGTGAATAAATAACACCAACCAATCAGTACGGAGAGATCTGGTTCAATTGTCAGAGTTTAATGCAAAAACCCATTATCTAGGCAGGTGCCCTTATTGTTTTTATAGAGCACCTAGTCTTGAATGCCAATGTGGCGATCTTTTAGAACGAAAAGTGAACTTTTTTCACAGCTTGGATCAGCGGTGCTCGTAACCGGTTTTCTCGCTAAACGCGAGCGCTTTGTTTAAAATCTCTCGCGTTTTTGTAAATTACTCTAGAACATTCTGTATGGCGGTGCCGCAGTGAAGTTTTTTAGTCTGATTATTGTGGAACAGAAAATAAAGTTTTTACACATGGGTCATCACAAGTGTATTGTTTTTTTGTACTGAGTTTTTATTACCCTATATGAATTTGTTTGCGGTTAGGCTCGTATGCTTATTTAATTTTTTCTACAGTTTGCAGACATACTTGATTTCATTAGTTATTTTATAGTAAAGTTTTATAGTAATAATAATAATAAATAAATCCCCAGACAAACACATCAACTGTATGGCTCCAAAGTAAGAAGAGCTTGTGTTATGACCTTACAGCGAACTGGGGGGGAACCCAGAATAAACATACATTTATAAATACAAACAACCATGACCTGACAACAAACATCTATGTTCATCACACAAGGGAATGCCCCGGCCAGGACTCGTACCTGCGACCTTCATAAGGTCAAGGCTACTTACCACTTAACCACTCGGTCGTCAAAGTAATGTTTACGTGCTCTACAAACATATGCATCTATTTAATAGGTATACTTTATCTTCTGCCTTCTTCACGTTTCCAACTTTATACGAGTATATTGTACCTACTATAGGGCGCCAACGGGGTGTATCAACGCTTTAAAAAATGAGTATCAAGTTTTGAGTAAAAGTTTAAAGAGATGGTTTATTAACCCGCAGCATCACAATAAATATAACAAAATATTTTGTACATTTACAAGAATATTAATAAATTTAAGATTAAGAATGGTAACGATACAAATTATGATTACTCTGTAAGAACTTGGAACGACCATAAATTTGTGTTTTCAAAATTGAGGCTGGCTACAACTGGAACAAAAGGAGCTGCGATTGTGTTTTCCACAGGCTGCTTCTGTTTGTGTATCGGAATAATAAATATAAAAACATGGGAACCTAATGTGTCTAATTGTTTGTTAAGTTCTTCGTCCCGATTCATGTCACTAAGGTCTTCTTACGGTAGCCCGGGCGACGAGTCGCTCACTTCTCTCTAATATGGTTGAGGAGAGCGTTTTCTGGATTCCGTGATAACCCCGTAAACAAATGCAGTCTGAGGATGTTTCAGATAAGATTTCTATTTTACAGACATCAAAGCTATTGTAAAATTATTTTGAAAAAATGATACCCCATTTCATTTTTTGCCAATTCTTCTTCACGAAAAATTTCCGAACTGGTGGTAGGTTTATATAACTTTAAAAGGTACTAGTAATTGTCACAGTTGAGAAATAAATATTCGAATACGAATTTGAATTTAGTATAGCAAATCGGTTTAAAAGAAAATTACGAATTTTCTTTTAAAATTTCTCAATCGGATTAGTTACGGCAAAGGAACCGTTTCCACTGGGAATATCAAATTGAATTGCTTTCCATCTTTCGGTACAGACCAAATTAAATTACTCTTCATTTTTATTTCTTTTTGAAAGGTAGTCCTCAGAGGTGTACCTCAAGACGAGAAACACTAAGTACTTTCTGAACAAATTTAGAAGTTTGAAGTATCTGTGAACAGGTTTTGGTACTTGTGCAATTATTTTACTCGTGTTATTATTATTATATAATAATTATTATATTATTATAATCGTTCGTTAAACTTGAATCGCATTGTGAATGTAAGGAACAAATAAAGTAGGTGAAGGATTCATTCTTGGGTTCTAGTAACAATTTATCGATTAGTTTTTTGAATAAAATTACTTTTTTTGTAATCATGTTTTCTTGGTTTAATATATTATTTATTTATTTAATACTTTATTGCACAATATAAAATTAGTGTACAAACGGCGGACTTAATGCTATTTGGCATTCTCTACCAGTCTACCGCAGCAAAAGAGATGTTTGCAAATTAAAGGCGCATACATAAATACATACGCGTACAAAAATAAAAAAAAACACTTTGTAATACTAAATAAATAAATAAAATACTTATATACTCTAAGATTGATTTTAATATAATAATGAATAAACGCCGTAAACGATATTTAAAATTATCATAAACATATCTATGTGAATTAAAATTAAATAGATAAGTAAACAGACATTATATTATAACTTATTACATTATTCATAAATACACATATATTGTTAATCATGATTCGCTGAGTGACTTTAAAAAATGAGCTCTAATTCGCTGGTTACAAGAGAGTTTACTGGAAGCTTTCCCTAACTCCACCGGTAGAGTATCCTATAAACATGTAGCCTGGACAAAAAAAGAATAAGAGATAAATCCGGAACGATGCGTAGGAATATGAAGGCTTAGATTATAGGAAGACCGGAGACATCTATCATGTGTGGAGCCTAAAAACTGGAATTTACACTTTAAATGTTTCGGAGCGTGAGGATTATTGAGGATTGAAAAAAGTGTACAAAGTATCTAACGTGCCTGCGTTGCCTAATAGGCAGCCAACCAAGTTGTTTGTGAAAGTTGGATGTGTTATCATATTTGCGCAGCCCATAGATGAACCGAATGCCGATGTTCAGAGGACGGTCCAACTTGTTGAGGTGATCTTCGTTGGGATCTGTGTAGCACATATCGGCGTAATCTATTATTGGCAATACCAACGCGTTCACAAAAAGTATCTTAGTCTGCCTAAGAAGAAAATATTAAACGGTACAAAGAACGCAGTGAAGCTGTTACCTTTCGACTTACTTCTTCTATATGCTTGTCCCACCTGAGAGTAATATCAATGTGTAAGCCGAGATCTTTGACGGAAGAATAGAAGGAAGGCAATAACGGATATCAATTGTATTAATCTGTCGTGAGCTACCTAATATTATAGCCTGACACTTGCTGGGATTAACTCTGATACCGAACTGCTGCGACCGCTGGTTGATATGTGCAAGGTCAGCGTTAAGCAAGTCAACAGCGATATCAATATCATGTGTATTGATTTGCGTGTACAGTTGTTAATCATCGGTATAAAGATGATACGAGCATTTGAGATTTAGGGTAATAAGGTTTTAAAAATAGAGAATAATGGCGGAGAAAGTATGCCACCTTGGGAAACACCAGCATCAAGATTCAGCCAGTCAGATGAGCTGCGATTATCAGGACTTATTTTTATAGCTTGTTGACGACCATGGAGGTAGGAGGAAAACCACTTCGATACCACTGGGGAAATATTGAGCTTCTCAAGAGCAGCAAGAAGAATGTCACGGTCCACAGCGTGAAATGCGTTTGAGAAGTCAATTAAAACTAGCACTGTAATCTTTGATTTGTCCATTCCTGCTCTTACATCTTCTAGAACTTTCAGAAGAGCTTTACAAGTACTGTGTCTGGGCCGAAATCCGGATTGATACTGGTTCCATAAGTTGTGTGCTAATGTAAAGTCTGATAGTTGCTTGTGCACTACTGCTTCAACAACTTTAGAAAGATATGGCAGAATAGATATTAAGTGGCTCATCAAGGAGGGACTATTGGTTTTAGGTAAAGGTATTATCAGAGCTTTACTCCACATGGCAGGAAAGGTACCTGATGTAGGTGAGAAATTGACGATCTAAGTAAAGATTGGGAGAATCCATTCAAGCATTAGAAGTATCATTTTCTATACCGAAAGCTTTAGACTTCAAAGATTTGAATATATTTTTCACATCGTCTATGGTAACTGGCGAAAATTCAAAGGTATCCTGTGTTAATTTCGATGAAGATTTCAATTTAGATACAGAACTTGATTTGGTGCCAATATCGAGAAAGGGGGTTGGAACAAAATGTTTATTTAAATCATCGGGAGCGAAGTTAGAATAACTGAAATTAACAGATTGCGAGCCTATAAGCCAAGGGATTTGAAGAATTTCCACATGTTTGCCGAGGAGTTATCCTCAATATTATTATCAAAATAACGACGTTTGATGTTACGTATGACTTGATTGCAACGATTTCAAAGTAGCTTAAACCTGCACCAGTTTACTTTTTTAAATTTTATTAAGTCTCGATTATGGTTTTTCATGGCCATCCGAACATCTTGGTTGATGCAAGGTGCAGGAAGCCTTTTGATTTTCACTTTGTGAATCGGTGCATGTCGATCAAATATGGCGGCAACGATATCGCAAAATGTTTTTAATTTATCTTCAATGGTAGTTGCCTCAAGGACTGGTGACCAATTAGTATCAGCACATTGCGTGTTAAACAAATTGAAGTTGATGCACTTATAGTTTCGGGCGTCAATAAATCTAGATGGAAGAGGTACGTAAATAAGCTCATGCCGTGAGAAACCCGGAGCAGCCATTTGACCGTAATAAGGTGCTAAATCAGTTGACGTAATGATTACATCAAGCCAAGTATCATGAGATCCTACGTTATGATGAGTAACATTAAGTGGCAGTATTTGGAGACTAAACGCACTTATCAAACTGTATAGTTTACGAGCTCGAGAGTCATCTGTGAGGAGACCCGTATTTAAGTCACCCATATTCACGTGATGTGTGTATTCGGTGGCATTTGCGTCGAGGTCAGATTCCAAAGCGTGAAAATAGGTAATGTACGGTGGACAATAGATAACTCCAAAACAATATTTTGAGCTATTCAGATACAGCTCGATAAAAATATATTCTACCGAACCGGATTAGAGACCCGGTGAAATAGATACAACTTTGTACTTGTAAGCTGAATTTAGGTATATCGCTACTCCACCACCACGCAATCCAATTCTGTCATTCCTAATCAGAGTATATCCTGGAATATTGTATAAATTAGCACTTATATAAGGCGTAAGCCAATTTTCAGACACCAAGAGAGCTTGTACTATATCAGGTGAAAAAGTATTTATAAAATCCGTGTGATGCCGTGGGATACTTTCGATATTTATATGACAAATGTTAAAATCTGTTAGTGACAAGAAATTTTTGGGGTATAGGGGAGTAACGGAATCATTATCACTGAGGGAGCAAAATGACAGGTTTATAAGTTTCTTTTACTATAAAAAATACTGTGAAATTTTCTGATTAGATATTTAAGATGTTTTTTAAGACATTGTAAAAGCAACTTTAGCAAACATCTTTATTATCAAAAATAGAAGAGAAAACATGCGATGTTAAATATTACGAGAGTGCTAGAAAATTAAAATATTGCTGAAATTAGGTAGCGTTGAGAGGTGCACAATGGCCGTGTTGAACAATTGATGCAAAAGAAATCAATCAAAATAGGCTACCCTGTTCGTATGCGAGTGAATTGAGATCTTTTTGATGCTATTTACTAAGATGATAAACGATAGGAGAGGTTTTGCGTATCTGATTTTGCTTGAAAATATTATATCCGTGGGTTAAATAGTTGGAGTCGAATTTGCGTTTATAAAAAGACTTAACCAGGGTGTAAGGTATTCGGTTATCTATGAGTAAAAATATTTTTGGCTGAAAGTGCCAGTGTGAGTGCAGTTGTGAAAACAGGTACCCTGAGCGTAAGCTTTTGAAGTAGTCAACTTAGATATATTCTAGCATTCCTGATAATTTATTTAATTACATAATTTGTAAAAGAGAAGTGCGTAAACATTGGAGGTACATTCGGGGAACTCCGTGGAGGTTCAGATTCACATTCAAATTCCCTGCAGTTTTGTAACCTCTTAGTATGCGGAGCGCCTACAGAAGACTGCGCAAGGCGCAGACCCTTCTCACCTTAGCCCGAGCCTCCAACGAGTTCCCAAACTGTACCAATGTCTGAAATGAAATGTAATTAAATTCAATATTTATTTCTCAACATTGACAATTACTTGTTCTTATTGACGTCAAATACTTCACGGGTATAAATATTTTTCAAAATAAATTTTATAGCGTCTCTTTAGGTCTATACAAAATTATTCTTATCTGCATCTGTTAGCTTGGCAAGTCTCCCTCCCTCCAAGTATCCAAACGACTAACACCCTCAAACGGCACCCGTTCACGAGTTAGTGCGGGATCCAGCCAGCGTCCTCCTCAACCATATTAGAGGGAAGTGAGCTACCAGGTCACCCAACGCTACCATAAGAAGACGCTACCATCCTGATCTTGATCGATCTTGATCGTATTGTTAAATTGCAACGAGACTTAGTATATAAAATTGTCGCAAACAATACTTATGGAAATTGCCAAAAGAATAGTACCCACCTGTGGAATATACAGGGTGTCCCAGAAATGACACGTAAGGGTGACACTGGTGGTAGATAGACTTAAGGCCTATCAGATAAAACCAACATGCTTCCAGTAAAAGTTTTCTGGTTTTCGAGATATTGCCGCTTTTGTGATTTTTTATGAAATTTCCACTTTTTGGTCCTTTTTTGCCTACAGCTGCAATAAATATCTTTTAACTCAGGGTTTTTTTTTACCAAAACTATCGTTACAGATAATCGTTAGTATCAGATAATCAGAGTATCGTTAAGACAGATATTTATGTGCTTCTGCAATTTCATTTATTAATAATTTTGCCACAAAAGACACCTGGACCTGTCAGTAAGCATTATCATGCAGTTGTACTATTTTTCAAGTAGCACGCCTTTCAGTCTACTCTGTTGCGATGCAAACAAGGATTAAAGCTAATTTTTGCTCATAACAGCTACATGTACCATTTAGCTGCTCATTGTTATCAAGTGATTGAATATTGTCATTTTTACATCAAGTAAGAAGTATTGTAATAAACACTACACTACTTGCTAGAATGCAAATATCAAAAGGTAGAAACATTAAAACAACACATTGACTCAAACGCATTTATTTGGTTTGAATTCTTTTTCAAATCTTTTGGTGCTCCATTTTTGATTCGTGTTACTATTTTATTATAAATTAACACTAAAAATAATAGGACTCGTGAAACGCGCACGGATCCGTAGGGCAATTGGGGAACGCCGTGCGTTTCCCGAGTCCCGGGCAATGAGCTCGGCAAAATAAATAATACAAAAGAAGAAGTTCGTAGAAGTACCATCGGTTGGTATCACAGTCGCGCAGTCTGCATTCACTCCACACACGTACAGTCTTACATCTATGTATCACTAGCTATACAAGTAGCGGCGAGGCCGCGGCCTAGGTCGGGTGCGGCGGTCGTTTCACTCGAAGTGCGAGCTCTTTAGTTTCTTGATGGCGTTGGTGAGGTGCAGCATCTCCGTGTTGAGCTGCCAGATGAGCGTCTCCAGCTTGTCCACGGAGTCCAGCACCTCCACGCGCTCGGTGTGCGGGTTGAAGCGCACCTCGAATGGTCGGGACATGGTAGACACCCAACGTCTGTGGCAGAAAAAGTGGTTACTCTTAGACCCGATTACTTAAAATAAAAATTATTTACTATGACTAGTGTTACCTGAATTTGTCTTTGGCATCTTCAAAGCTCTCGGCTACGTAGTACACAGGCTGGTACTCTTGGTCTTGGTAGGGCTGCACTGAAGTGGAAGCTGGTTCGAAAGGACGCAGGTCAGGCTTGTCGCTGAGTGCATGAAGCAGTTCACCGATGGAAGACAATAGAGCAGCACCGTAAGCCTTCAGCTGCTGGTTCTCCTTGCAAAGTCCAAACTCTACCGTAAACCAATATACCTGTGAAACGAAGATTTATGTTAATTTCCGTACTGCCAACAGAATCTGGCTCTACAATCCGCAAAATAAATTCGCATTGCTTTATTAGAGCTATCGTTTTGAATAAAAAGTAAAATTCGCAAGAGCACATATTATTTAAAACATCATCTAATAAGAAGCCGGCTTTTGAAGTAAAGGTCAACCTACAGTGGACAGTTTTTCGATTTCTGCGTCGGAGGCTCCGAGGGAAGCGAGACCAATTTCCTGTGAAAACTGAGCGAAGCTGGGATCGGCCAGCAGTGGGATGTGGCCCAAGAGCTCGTGGATGCAGTCCCTGCAAGAAAACAAAGTGGATCATTATATGGTCAATCACCCTTATTTTATTTTTACTTCGAGCTTTATTATTGAGAATATATTTCATAATTTGTTACAAATAGAAACATCAGCTGGGGTTCTATACATTTCACCAAACAAAGTACAGTACAGACTTTACGAAGTATAAGTATAATGTAATGGAAACGAATTTTTATTTCATCACATTTAAAGCCAATTTAATTTACCATTGCCTTTGTTCCAAAACTTTTCCCTGCGAATATGGCTAACCTAACAACATTAAAGAGGGAGCGTCAACCTAACTAGGTTATATTTCCATCTATTAATTTCTCGTCATAGCTGAACGTTTCATTATGTATAGGAAATATCGCCTTCATCTTGCGCTGCAAAATTAACTTGCAATGAAACCAATTTTTTTATTGAAAGACGACTCAATTTAGCTATAATTGGAATAGGAAATAAATAACATTCAAAATGTAATAAGCCCATTATCATTCGGGTGTGATTTGATTAATTTACATAAAAGCGGCAAGGACTTATTATGCAATAGATGCTTCCGTAAGAAGTACTTGTCAAGGTAATTATTAATAATTATGAATTCTTAGTCCGATTACTTCAAACATCTGTGCACAATAACGTTATTAAGAACGAATAATTAAGTCCAGTCTAACAGGTTTTGTTTAATATTCAACTTCCGGGTTAGCAAGAAAAAAAAAATTCATAGGAATATGTGAGCTTCTAAGAATTTTATGGGTTGGTCGAGTTGATTGACAAGTAAGTTAACTGAGTGCAAGGTTGTGGAGGGATACTCACGGTTCAGGGGTGTGGAAGGGCGAGGTGGGGTGGCGCACGTACTGCGTGGACTGGAAGACCCGGAAGGCGAGCGAAGCAAGGAAGTCACGCGCCGTCAACAACCCGGCGGCCGGCCGCAGCATGAAACCGGTGTGCGTGCGAAGGAAGTTGTTGACGTCTTCCAGCTGCGGGATTCGGTGTGCCACGAAGATGTCTGCCTCCTGCAGTTTGCCGAAGGCAGCCTTGTATTCCTTGCACGCGTGCTTCGGCATCAGGTCCAGCACGGTCTCGAAAACTCGCGTCCAGGTCGCGTTCTCTGAATCCGTGTACTTGATGGACGGGATCGGGTCTCCGTATTTATAAGCGAAAGCGATCTCTGCGATCTCCTTTCTGCGTTCTCTGTAGGCCTTGTCGGCGAAACCAGGGTGGTTCATGTCGAGTTCGGGCTCGTACTTGGTCATTAAGTGGTTGCAGTTGTCAAGGTCGGAGGCGTGGCGCGGAAACCACGGCGTCTTGCTGGTAATGTTGTTGTCGGAGATGAGGTTGACGCCAGCGAAAGCTGTGGACTGGCGGAGAGATCTGATGAGCTGCAACAAGTTGACGCGGGTCATGCTAACTTTTACAAGAGCGTCAAACTGGACCCCAGTAACTTGGGACGGACGAGTTTCCAGATGTTTGACGCATCCTTTGTAATTGTCAATGGTCTTGAGGATGCGAGCGAGCGAACCCATACCGTCGCGCATGTGCAGCAGCAAGGCCGCTTCTTGAGTCACTTGTTCTGCTTCAGGGGACTCGCTAGCTGCGTTCTGCAGTATAACCTCCTCTTCAGTCAGAGTGTAATCTGTAAAAAATTTATACATTTAGTTTATCAAGGCTTTGATATTAAGTCGAACACAGTTATGCTTGATGAGGCGTTATATTCACTCATTTATTTAATTAAATAATCGTCTACTAACCTTCATCACCTTTTCCTGCATCATCTGCATCTATAAAAAAACAAAATAAAAACAAAAATAAAAACAAAAATAAAAACAATAAAAAAATAAACAATAAAAAATAAACAATATTCACGGAATATAGTAGGCCAATTACCAAGATGATTTTTAGGTTCATCATGACATCCATCTTCACCGGTTTTGACATTGCCAAGTTGAACTTCATCTTGCAGGAATTCAGAATCCAAGCCGGAGTCTACGTTAACATAAATGAAAGAAAATAAAGAATAATATTTAAAATGATAAAAAAAAACATAGGTAACTATCTTTCAAATAATGTTTACCATTGGCACGGGCACGAGCCTCTTCGAGCACGTTCTGTTTGGTCTGCTTGACAACCAGGGTTTCAAATCGGGCGTCTTCTACCAGCGATCGACGGCGGGAAGGGTAGCCGTTCTGAACGCAAACAAACATACATTTATAAAGATTTTATTGTTATAAAGTTCTAAATATTTACTATTACTATTACTATTTAGACTACAAAATAATTTATAAGTATTAATTGTTCTCCAGACCCTATTTTCCAAACATAATCTATATCATAATAAATCCATATCAAATATTCATAACATTTCGATCATTGTTTCCGGTAGATATCATTCTAAATCCGTAGCGTTACTTAACGTAGTTCAATAGAAATGGTTTTTCTAAAAATACGTTGATCCTTTAAGTCCTTATACAGAAGTCGTAATATTTCATGTGGAAGTAGAGATTGCTTTTAAGGAGTTGCTAAGCTTATTTCTCGCGTAAAGTGCTACCATTATTTCGCGACGGAAACGCCATCTTGTGCGGAACCTCTCGACTGAAATATGACAAAGGAATTTCTGACCGAGTGCACGCAAATACCCAATTAAGTGGTAAGTGTAAGTTGAGTTCCGCTCAACTTAGTAAAATAAGAATATTACAACATTCCTTTTAGTTACTGTACTTTGATACGGTATAAAGTTCTATCGTTAAAATAATATGGTACAAATAAACATTTTTGTACACCAATTTAATTCAATATGTCAGCGACTAAAACCGCTAGCAGTGTTGGTGACAGAATAATTTCCGTTTGACATCGCCCGTAGAATACAAGGCTTTGTTTAAGAAGACCGCTTGATTTAATATATACGCTTTAAACCTAAATATTTTACAAATTGTGAGATTCGATGAAATGTTGACGTGCATTATGAATTATTATCATAATAACATGGTTTCATGGTCAAAATAAATATAACGTTGCTGGTTTTTTGGGCGTATATGATTATTAATTCCAAAGATGTATATAAAACGTGAGTCAACGCGATGCAAGCTGTCACGGTTCGTTGCGCTTGCGACTCGGGACTAGACACTAGCATTTTCTAGCAGACCGGTCGGCCGGATCCATCTATGTGTGTCAAGGGTTAAAACTAATCACCGCAATTGTTTCTACTTACTAAATGCCGAGACACTTATTATATAAAACGAAACCTTTGAGATTAAAGCCTCGGAAAGTCAAACAAAAAGGCAAGACACGAAAATGCGGAAATGTCGTGACGTTAAAGGTCTAACTGGAGCGCGGACAGGATTCGCAATCCGGTTGCGTAGCCTTAGCAGCCGAGAGGGCACTTCACCGTGCCCGCCGGCGGGTAATTAAGCGACCTGCCTTCGTGCCATGATTGATTTGACAACCCCGATACTCGACACAGTTTTCCTTTCATGCAAGAATCTACATTTTCATTTTCTAAAACACGTGTAGATGACGTTGTTTCTACGCTGCAATAGGTGTGTAGTTTATCGATATATTGTCTGATTAATTATAAATAAATTGATTTATGCCTTCCTCGCGAATTTATGTTAATTACTAGAATCCTTATAGTACAATCGAGTTAAACTCGGAACTAAAAAGAAGGATTTTTACTTCCTCTACAAAAAAACCGGCTCTCGTAACCTCACTTAACTTTACAATACAGTTATATCCGCAAAGAACCTTATTGGTCAAGGGTATTTCCAAATAACCTCGAATGCGGTTGTAAACATAGACGCAAACTATTTCATGTCTTGCGTGACGGTAATAGTCAGTTAAACAAGTAATAAAAGGAGATAAAGTGGGGTCGTTGTCGCGGCGGAGGCTGCGGCGGAGGCTGCGGCGGCGGCACTGGTGCCTCGCACTCAGTGGTTGAGTTTTAATGATCCATGCTGATTGCAGCCGCAGTGAGCGTCCACTGCCTTGCATTCCGACCTTCAATGTTCAAGGAAATACAATCGACTTGCCGATTATAAGCTGGACGCTAATAAGAAGTTAGCTCCAATCCTGCTCCATTATCCGAGCAGGATTGGAGCTAACTTACCGACTTACTGATTAATGGATGGATGTCACCTAAATAATGTATAATAGTAAAGTATGCAAAGCAAATCACATAGAGACCCAGTCAGTGCGAGTCGATCTAGCCGTTCCCATACCGCGCGCAACACGTAATTTGCAAACAAAAGCAGTATCGCAGTGCACGCACGCATCATTTAACTGTAATTACTTCTTCTGAATACCATATAATAACATTATCTTAATCCGCGCAATCACTTCAAAAATTCGCAACAATAGTTCGCAAAAGCTTCACGTGATTTACGGCTGTTGTAGGTCGACTGGCTAGAACATCGGCGACTCGCTGACGTAGACTCATCCTACTTTGTAACAGTTCTTACTCAATGCCTTGTTCATTGACAATGGATAATAAGTTGCAAATAAACAAAGACAGCATCCATTACGAATGGAATATTTCTGTGTAAGTTTTCGATGGTGAGAATCGCAAAGTGGACCGTGGTAATGCTGGAGTTTCTGGGCCGATGTACCTTCCTACAATGAATTATTTTTAATCGCAATTATTGTTGCGCGACTGTTATATAATTTGTCACACGATATTGTGATATCTCCGAGAAAGTGTATACGATGTCGCTTAAAGTGTGACTTAATTATGTGTCAGAATATTAACGTGAAATTGGCCCTGTCTGCATGGCCGTAATGGTTTCGGTTGCGAGCTTTAGTATAATTAGCCGAAAGATAACCAGTGAAAACATTTATTTAATTTTAATTCAAGACTTTGTGTATTCCTTGCTGTGGTAGCTTTCACACGATTTCAACAATATATTTCTTGCAAACGCCGGGTGTTACGTGTGATGCGCGTCGTATTTAGGTAGTCTTTAATTTGTATTTGCGGGTATTTTTTAGTGGTGAGGCTGTTCGTTTTATAGTAAAGTTAGTGATACAAGGTCGATGAATAGGCAATCTGCAGGTGCCAGCGATTATGTCGGCCTGCCGTGTGGCTAAGTAGCTGTGAACCTTCATCTGCGGACAAATTGTCACGAACGACGCGAGTCACAACCCATTATACACAATCTTCTAAACACATGGGTTTGTTTATATTTACTTTTTACGATAATGTATTATAGAACCCATAATGTAACAAATTACAGTATTTTGGTTTTCGTAACTTATGACGGATTCTATAAGAATATATAAAATTTATCATTTTTTATAATATCGAAGATTCAAACAAATGTTATGAAATCATATATAATAATGTTAGGTACTAAGCTTGGTTTTCTAAGAATATTTCAGATTTATACCTTTCTAGTCGAAAAAATATTAAATTTGAGATAAAAAAAGATTATGATGAAAATGTATACTAAAAACTACAAAAAATATTTATAACAAGCGTGGGATAATTTGTAATCAATTTAAATATATATTATAGCAGTATAATATAAGGTATTATCTATTAAAAGCAATATGAATAAATAAAATTAAGCTGGTGTAATAAGTTATCAATAATAATAAAAAATTATCAAGTATTGAATGATATTAGATAATAAGGAATTGCAATTGAAATGCATTCGAAACTAATGCGATTGTTAAGATTATGGCAAGGTTTGAACACTGAATTAATAACAAAGGAAATAAATGGCGCGTAAAAAGTTTGCCAAAAGTTTAGTAAAGTGAAGCACTGCACATCCGAAGTATGAGTTGATTCTTGGTGGTGGTGAGGTGGTGCGGTGAGGAGTACTCACCTCGATGCTGTAGGACTTCTTGATGGCGAACATTTCACGGTTCTTCTGGGCAGCTGCGACGGCCATGGTTCACTACACACACGGGGTTGCCTGAACTGGGTTCACTGCGCGCTAGCTAGCGTAACGAGTCTGCGAGAGCTTTACGTCTGGACCACGGGCTAGAGCCTGTCTGTCTTCACGACGAGCTGTCGTATTACTACAGCTAACTAAACTTTGGATTGCAAACAGACCAATGCATGATGACGGTCCGCAAGAACAGTTTAAATAGTGTTAGGCGCGCGCCCCCCACCCCGCGGAGGCTTTCGTAGCGCATGCGTCACAGCCCCCCCCCTCCGCATCCTGCCGCTCCAGGCGTGCAACAGCCCTGCGCTTCCTCTTCACCACCACTACAATGCTGCTTGAGTGCCACCTATGCTTCTACTCATACTATCATTAATTCTGTAATATATTTATCAAAAATCGAAAATTTTATTTCATGGGTTTTTTTTTGATTTTTGGCAATTAAAGTTCTATTTTTGTGTACTGTTTTTCATTTTATTTGTTTTGTTATTTTTTAATTAACGGCCAACTACATGAGTTGTTTTATGTATGTTTGATGGTAATGATTAAAAGTTTTGAACTGTGTTGAGGTACACAGAAAGATGGTACATTTTAAGGTAATATATCTTTAACCCTATTATTTCTGTTGGTAAATAAATCTGACTTAAAAAAATTATACATGTTCAAAAAATAATTACCAAATAAAGTAATGTTTATTTTTCATAGATGTCTTATTAAGTATTTAAAGCGATTCATATTGGTGTATAAGAATAAACAATAAAATAATTTAATTATTTATATACTTATATATTATTATAAATATTTTATATTATATTATTATTTTGGGAAAAAATTAAACTATGATTTTACGATTTTTTAATTCTCATAATAGTATTAAATAAAACTACTGGTAATTGAATTTAATCATAAAAGTGTATGAGAACAGGGGTGTCTACATTTTTCTGTTTCAGTTCTTTAATTTTTAAGCTTAAATATGTAAATTATAAATCTAGTGAAATATGTTATGAATAGTTCATATACTTTATATTTTGATTTCGTAGGGACTTATTAGAACGTCTACGTCTTGTACTCGTAGTTTTAAAATGCATGTGTTATAACTGATGGTATTTTAAATATATTGTCAATATTATTGCTTCATTAATGTGAAATGAATTTTTCAGTTATTGTTCTTAGATATAAAACGCCTGTACGTTATAACTTTGGTTAATCATTAATAAATTTAAATATTAGTCAAACAGCAACGAAATAAGTACAAAATATCTTGAATTTAATGTATACTTTTCGGATTCGTAGTAATTCATTCATTAAATTATAATTAAATATAAGAAAGACAATAGAAGAAAACGTGCTTGTAACACCAAATACTTCAAAAATGACATTGCAAACAATAATTATTACATGAGAATGCGAAAAAAGTATTGTAATTGCTTTGCAAAAAATATCTTAATAATTTAAAAATACATAAGAATTGGGTCAAAATTCATTATATTCTTTTTTCTTTGAAATAAAACGTTTGTTTTCGATTTCTCCGTTAACTATCTATGATATTTCCATGAAACTTTGGTGATTGGTTATTTTTTCACTCGAGGTATATCTACCCCACACACATCTTACTTTGAAACAATAAAACTAATTAATTTATATCTTACAAAAAAAAAATAGTAAAAAATAAATTCATATTGCAATTTAAATCCCAATTTGGAAGTTCTTATAAAAACCATTAAGGACTCATTGAGGCATAAGGGTATTTCCATATACGATGTTAAGGGGAAAACCGTTTTAAAATGTGGGTTGATTTAATTATTGTAATAATAATAATGGTCAAAATAATACACTTTATTGCCGGTTACAAAATTAAAATACACTTAGATTAAAACTACACAAAATAAGAGAATGACAATCTGGGCGGCCTTATCACTAAAAGAGTGATCTCTTCCAGGCAACCCTAATTATCATTCATTATCATTCGAAAGTTGCGGTAAAACCCTTTCGGAACAGGGTCCCCGCATGTGCAAGGAATGCACCTGGGGTTTACCCCGTCGCGGTGAATTTCCTTTCGATGCGTGTACATATAGAGCGCGTGCCTTGTATTCGAAAGTGTAATAATGTGTAGAGATAACACACAAAAAATGCATTTGATATACGTGCTTGAATAATGATTATGTTAAAATATATCTTTATTTTTTTTTAAATTGAAATAGATATAAATGTGTCGCATTTAAGTAAAGACAAGGGCTCCTAAATATGAGGGGATGAGAAGTATTTTTAACTAACTTATGAAAGTTTAGAAAAATGAAAATAACCGATTTACTTGATTTTGACAGGTCAAAAACTTTACAGATCTGTATTTTATAAGCGTGCGGCGCGGCGTCGGCGCCAGAAGCGGTGGTAAATTTAGAAATAATGCATAACGTAAGTTGTGGGGGTTTCCATGTTGAAAGTATCTCGAACAATTAAGGGGCTTCCACCTTATTCTTTGTAATAAAAGGACAATATATCTAAAAGGTGTAGATCATATCCAGGTAAAGATTACTAAGTACGGAAATCTTTCAGATCACTATGCAATTTTGCAAGAATGAAATAGATAATTTATTATGTATTTTTATTAGTAACTTTGCTCAAATAGTAAAATAGTATGCTTATAATGAAATAGTAAACTAATTGAAATACATACTTTTTCTAAATTCTAAAGTAAATATGAGGAAATAAATTCAATGTTTAGGGACCCCAACATTGTTGCTGTCTTTTTTATATTGTTAGGCAATGCCTGTAGAATACTTAACTCTTGTCCGGGAATCTCCCTGACAAGAAGTCAACCCTAAGTGATTTTACGAATGATTTTCCTTGAGTAAAAATAGTGTTCATAACCCTTCATATGTTTATTCATACATGCTGTAATTTTGAATACTTATATTTTTTTTATTTCTAGTAGAGCCAATCGTGTACGTTTTTTTAGCACAGGGGAAAAAAAGAAGGTCAATATTTCAGTTCAGCGTGAAACAAATCAAACCTGGCAGTGACCTCTGTGGTTAACCAATGATATGTTTAATTTTGCAGTCGTCAAATCTTTTCCATTATAATCAAGTAACAAAAAATTGAATCAAAGTTGTTTATTTTGTACCGATACCACACGAGGTAAGGTTGTCCTTAAAAATGTTAAATTGTGTAATACTAATACATACCTAAAAATCAATTAATATTTGTTTATAATGATTATAAACTTCAAGAAGCCGTCTTTGTTTACAAGACAGCATAGAAACAAAGAGGTTTGTTTACAAAATGTATTGTAATGTTTAAAATATAACCAAAAAGTGTGCATTTTGAGAACCAGTCTTTAAAAACTGCAGAATGAGGAGGGAGGGCATCGTCGGACCTCGTCTGTCGTGTAGGCGCGCCGCCGGTGCACCTACGTCACGTTTAGCTAACCTTAGTCGCAGGCAAGGCCAGCTCGTGTCTGTCAAAATCTGGGTCAGAAAATTACGATTTTAATTTTCATTTGCGTACTTTTCGATTCCGAGAAACACAAACGACCGTCTAACGTTGTCCGTCTCCGGCTGTCGCTGGTCTCTGGAAATCCCGCCGCGGAAGAAAACGGGCCGCTGACGGTTTTGCTAAATTGCGCGGAAGATTTTACTCATTTGTTCTGAGAAAATTTACGTCAAGTTTGCGGTTACAGTTCCACTTTATATTGATACATTTTTTATATATGCCTATATTGACATTTTTAATGAACTGTTTATTTTGTGTTAACAATGTCTAAAACATTAGTGATAATTGTACAATACTAATTATGCTAGTCATTTGCATGAGTTTATTTACTATTAGTATGTTGCTTAAAGTTATAAATTCTTATGTAAAAGCAATATCGATACATGATTTTGTTATTCTTAGAAAAATGTGTCCTTCATAAAGTAAACTTAAACATTTTTAGATTTATTCCAATCAATCAAGTAAGTGGTTCAGGTAAAACCCCCAGGCCACTACGGGTGTAAAAATAAACAGAGTGCTCGCTTTCTCAGGAAGGCTCTGAGGGGAATCCCTGCGGCCGCGATGTGCGCGTGCAAGTTGTCATAGGCACAGTTTCGACACCGCTGCGCATGATTCATCTCAGTTGGTAAACATTTCCGAAAAACCAACCTGTTTATTGTATGAACCGTATATTTGGAACAAGATTCGTAACGTCAACCTTTAGTTGTTTTGGAAACGTTTAATATTTAAAATTCCTTTTTTGTAGCATTTTTTAAATTAAATTGAATAAACCAAGTGTGGGAAAGAAGTATTCCGTTATTTAATAAACTAAATCGACATCGCTGTTCACGCGGCTGCATCCGCTTTAATCTTGTTTCCGTAGGAATCTTCATATCTCTATTATCTATATATTAGCATATTACCTTTTTTACTCCTGAATAGGTTTCTGGTAGTGAAATGAATATTAAGATCGATAAAAAATTTATCGTGTCCAACTGACCAAACAAAAATTGCATTTTGGTATACATTGTAGAGCTATTTAGTTTGACTGTCTAATAGTTCCGTTCATTTTTGCAAAACTTTTACCTTTAATAACGATTGTCAGGGAACTTACCCAAATCATATTAATTTTAATTTCTTATTTTATATTCTATATATTTAGTCTTGCCGCAGTCTGTGGCGTATGCGTTTTGTGTGGAGGTAAAGCCAACATTAGGTAATGTAAATATGAGGAAAGACCTTCATATTGTTTTAATTACCAATGATATCTTATAAAAATGTCATGACCGAAATACAGAAGTGACTATGATACAGTAATAAGGTATAATTTGTCACGGGCATGATTGTTGTGAAATTGCGAAAGGAATTTGCTCATTTCACGAGCTTGGTTTTAGTTAAGAACTATATATTTATAGGTTTTAGTTAATAAAACTAGAAAAGACTTTGAAACTGCAAATTTTAATAAGATTAGAAGTATGTGTTATCTTGTATAATATATTTTATAAATGAGTTCGAACCTATTGAACCAAATTTAATTAGGTACTAAATTTAACCAGTTAGGTAAAATTTGTTCCCAGTTTTGGTATTAATTGCTTTCAAAAGCTATTTTATCCAAAAGTTTCCACAAAATCTGTAGATACGCAGATGAAATTGCGCGAAGTAAGTATTAGTATTTTTGTTGTTATTAAAATAGAGATAAATAAAACTGGTGTGAAAAACTTTAACAATAAATCGTAAAGTATTCCTGTTTACAAGTGTACAAACACAAGTAAATTGAGGTACTTTTTGTTCGAACATACATAAAATAATAATAACTTGTTTAAAAACTAGATACATACCTAACGGATTACAGAAACTAATTGCTTATTATATTCTCTGTGTTACAGGACAAAGCTGCTAAAATTAAACTTAAAAAAACTGCTTAGATTAACATGGATCTCTGTTAACGAATTATTATTTTTTGTTTTATTTTCAGCAGTCAATATAGGTCTAATACGGGAACGTGGCATGTTTTTCGTTTCTTTAAATCTATACCCCAAATTTCGCTTTCTTTTAGACTGACAAAGAATTGTACAGATGACAAAATATCCCGTTTCTTCTTTTTGTCCAGATAACCACGGTTTTTATTTTGAAAACCGTTGAGCCTCATTACGAATCAGAATCGTATGTCATAAAAATTGTATAATTTGCCGAAATTTTATAAAATTTATATTATTTGAAACGTTTAATTACTTGTAAAGAATTATCTAAAGCTTTTTTTGTATATGCAGTAATGTTCATGTTCAAATATAAGAATGAAATATGAGAAAGTGTGTAGTTTTGTAGATCGGTTGTAAAATTTGATGCAGCATGCACAAAACTATTGAACTGAGGGAGGAGATTATTCATACCTTAAATGTCTATAATAAGATAATTTTTAAGGGTACACTAGCTGTGCGGTTGAATGTCTTATTTAAACATCTGGATGCGACACACAGTTTGTTATACAAACTCCAACTTACTAACGACTTGTGATAATCAACTACATTATGTTCTAGCTAGGCAATCAATAAATTGTGAAAATTTACATTTAAAAGAAACCTTTTT
Organism: Marasmarcha lunaedactyla; assembly: GCA_923062675.1. Classification (NCBI taxonomy): domain Eukaryota; kingdom Metazoa; phylum Arthropoda; class Insecta; order Lepidoptera; family Pterophoridae; genus Marasmarcha; species Marasmarcha lunaedactyla. The sequence goes on along the minus strand of OV281339.1, from coordinate 14,025,598 downwards.
AATATAATTTCAGATCTGTTATCTGTAAACATATAACTTCTTTAAATGTTACCCATGAACACAAATACCACCAAATGGAACCGGTAATCATTTGCCGTTCTTTATTTAGGTACAGTTAGTAATTTAGGTTAAAACAGATCAGGCGCAATGATATCCAACAGACCGTAGATGGATCAAAACTGTAATGTTTTTGAAACAAAGAAAATAACTTAGTACAGATTAATTACTGTTAATTGTAGTTATGAATGTATATTTTTATAACAGCTGTAACAATGTACTCTGTTCACACTGCTTGAAATATACACTGCTAAAATAATAAATTGAGGATACGCTGGTTCTGTAAAGCCCTTAGCATCAACAACTGTTAAACAATCAGTTTAAAACAAAGACAAACCTAGCACTGGATTTACATTTTTTGGGATGCATTTCTACATTAAATGTGGGCAAAATATTATTATGTAATTTTATTCTTTTTTCGGTGTCGATTCTCTCCACTCTTTCTGTTTTTAAATTTTCTATATATTTTCTGCGAAATTATAAACTAAGTGGGATGTCCTGGGACTCCTTGTTTGAAAATCATTTTCTATATTTAAATAAAGATTTTAATCAGTATATATACATATAATTAATTCTCAGATAATTTTTAGATTTTGAAAATTTTTGGTGTACAATAAAAATTTATGAATTTATGTTCGGAAGAGAGCAGTTGCAGTAAATATACCAGTTATGAACTTATTTTTACGGGTATATGATAATATAACTGTTGTAAAAGATCTTTCAAGCATGCGGTTTCAACAGGATGGCGCCACTGGCCATACAGCACGGGAAACATCTTTATTGAATGAGAAGTTCGAGGGCATTGTCATCTCGCGTGGTGGTGACATCAACTGGCCCCCGAGCAAATGAGTAGATAAACAGAACAGATACAAAGCTTCATACAATCGGACGAATCGGTTGCACTACTACAAGCACGCGGGGCAAGTGTGCGTGACCACTGGCCGCTTGTCACGTACGCAGCGAGCTTGTCAAAAGAGATTGTCAAAAGGCACAGCCAGTTGACAATCTCAGGGTCATTGCAACATCCGTTGTTTGTTTTGTTAGTTGCAAGTTTGATAAATTTAATGTAAAAACGTTGTATTTTTTATTAAAAATGGTTGTTTATTTTACTGTGTGTATGAGTAATTCTAGAATAAATGAAATTGAATTGCTCTAGCCAAAGTTTCACAAATATTTCGATCTTGAAATAAATATTGTCAATATTTGCAATGAAATACTCAAACGTATTAAAGATTGTAAATTTGATATGCCACGTGAGTGCTTCCCTTTAGATTACTTGAAAAAACTTTATGTTAGATTCAGAATTTATCACACCATCAAAAGAAACAAACAATTATTAAAAAACAAAAATTATAAAAAGAAAATTATTTAGAGTTAGTAATTTGTGAAGTATTCTATCATGCTGAATAATGAAACTATTTAACAAATGTTTTGTTTAATTTGCCTTAACCTATTGAGTCAACCCTACCAAAATAGGTAACAATTTTTCACGTTCCAAAGAAGCTTTGTCTCTGTTCCGTTTATCTACTCATGTGCCCCGAGATCTTGTGACTTAACTCCGCTCGATTACTTTCTGTGGGGATACGTGAAATCTCTAGAGTATGTAGATAACCCACAGTCAATTGCTTCCCTAAAAGCCAACGTTACTTGCGTTTTTCCTGAGTTTGAGCCCCATTTATACGAAGATGTCGTCCCAAATTCTTAGGTCCACCAGAATTAAATATCTACAGCGAAGTCGTGGCGGCCATTTGGCAAATTATTTTACATACATAACTTCATCGAATATACTTCAAAATATAATAAAAATTGTGATAATACAACTTAAACAGGTTGTTTCATTTCATTTCAAATTTTGAGCACTCTTAATGAAAAGCCCTTAACTATTGAGAATAATGTGAGCAACATAGAGCGAGGACAATAAGCCACTGACGTCTGTCAAACACATTCTAGTTCTAGAATATGTTTTAATTTTTTAAAGTATACGAAAACTGGAAGTAGAACGTGTTTGTACAGGTTACTTTCTATACTTTTCGTACATACATTTTGAACCGTTTGTCAAAGCCCTCGAATAAGTTTTCTAAGAGCTTAATGAAGTCATCACAAGAAAGAGATAAAAAGAAGATTGTTTCCATGACAGAAAATTTCAGTTTTATTTCATTTAATAGGAATGTTGCCATTTTCATGATACTTCAATAAACGAATCAAAGCCGCCCTTATTTTTTTTAACTTTGAAGAAGTAGCTTATTACTCAATAAATTACCTGCATATACTATTATAATGGTCTTTAGTATGGAACCTTTTGGTATCAAAAAGTTATTTTTCTTTAAAACTTCGTAGATGAATTCTCGTTGAATAGAAAAGAGCAACCTTGCTATTTATTGATGAGTTGTAAACTGGAGAATTGTTGATAAAAATTGTACATATTTTAAATATTTTTTTATAATGACGTCAATGAATCCCACGTCGCAGGTTCTGGTTCCATTTATACCAAATATAGCAATCTGGTTAAATATTATGTGGACCTTGAGGTTCGTGGTAAACCAACAATTTGGGACTTTCGAATCGTTGACGTCGCTACGTCTGGTACGAAGGCTAGATAATACAAAAGCTGTCTATTTTATAAATTATTATTTCTACGCTGTACAGCATGTTATAGAGAAGATTTGAGGGGAAAAAAGGGATCGTTGTGGTCAAGAATTGGTTTTTTATATGTTATAATTTTAAGTGTCATAATCATTGGACCTAGCGCGTAAATTCTACCAGCCCTTTCCACATTGTTCTTCTGTAGATATTTCCTCGTAGATGTTTTTGTAGATGCTATCAGCATTATTTTGATATTCTTTCTTTTCCCTAGTTTGTCAAAAACAAATATAAAAACAAACTTTGACTTTAAATTCAATTATTGTCAATCAGTATTAACAAATTGATTTCTGCAATAGGATATAGCACTGCATGTAGGACTGTAGGATATATCTTATAGTTGCTCTAATCACATGATGGGCAGATAGCGAACCAGTGGAAAATAACTAATAAGTCTGAAGTGAACCCGTTCAGCTCTGAGAAAAAGCCTTGATTATTAAACTACGTTAAACAAGGTTAAATATTTCATAGGAATTCTCAAGTATTTAAAATATAATTTGTATAAATTAGTTGACAATAGTTTGAGGTCTTCCTGGTAAAGTGATTGAGATTAAAGGACAAGATTATTATATTGTGTAATCTGATTATGTAGATTAATTGCAGGATAGATTTATACATAAATTTTTTTTTCTATTGAGAAGAAGGCCATGGTTATGTGAAAAGAAGGATAGTTCGGCTACTGTCATATGTCATATTATGAGTATTTACCATCACAACTCACAATAAACAATTATGAGCTTTTTGTAACGAGATCAATTCCGATAACTTTTAAAAACTATGTCTTTTCTCTGAGTACGTGATAAATACAATTACTTTTTTAAATTCAAAAGGGACAGGCGCATATTTTTGAGACGGGGTTAGAAGTCTATGATATGTCCATTTATCCTCCGCTTGAAGGTTTATATTTTTAGAGAACTCAAGAGCATCTGAATTAGTAGCACAAAATATATCAGTAGATTATTATTTCATGGATTTTTATCGTATCTTCAAAAATATTAAGGCGTATTTGGCAACATCAATTATAACATAATAAACAAATGAAGTAATGTCCTTTTTGTGTATTATATTATTATGTTTTTCCGCCTCCATTAAAAATAATATTGCAAGTTGGTTACAATAAAATGATTATTAAAACCAGCAGCGGCAGTTTTTCACAGCGACGATTGTCGGCAGTATGGTTAATATATATATTATTATATTCAACTATAATTTTGGTTTTAAATTATATTTTATTATTTCAAAGGTTTTAAATGATTCTTGTTTTATATAATAAATATATTATGTTAGTAATATTAATTATAAACCAAATCTTCATTGATAATAACTTATTCAATAAAACTTTTTAAGTACAAATAATTACATGTATCACCTCCTTGGTCATTTTTAATTTTAACATACAGCCGGCCAGGCATCCGGATTGCGTATTTATTTTTATTTTACTACTTCCCAATGCTATTAAATTGAGAATTTGCTAAAAAGTTATCGATTTTGGTTCACAGTGATAAATAAGTTTTCGCTACATTGTACAAGTAATAATGCTTTGGCAAGCATAAGTAAATCACACAGGACAATAACGGGAAATCTAGATAAGCTTTTTATTTAGTATGAATAAAAAAAAGGAAAGAATATATTTTTTTATATTACCCAATGACATTTGCAGACACTATCATACTAAGTCAAAATCCTGCTATATTATACAAGAGAAATAAAAGATACGTGTAAGAATTTGACAGATATATATTTTTTACAATTACAATAATTGTTCCCTTGGCCGGTCTCACTGAGAACATGTAATGGTTTTTTTATTGAGCTGGAAGAGCGAGTTACGTACACTTTTGTGAGATTACATGAGAAAATAAAATTCGAAAAAAAAATTGAAAGAGTTGCATGTAAATGAAAGTGATGGTGTTACAAATTAAGAATTATAAAGCATTTCTTACATACATTTTATAGGTGGATAGGTAGGTGTTAGGAATTGTATATGAGTCATAGGTTCAAATCTATATCTCGTGGCGTGGTATTTGTAATTTAGTCTCGCAGTTCAAATCCTGTTAAGGACAGTGTTTTATGTGTCGAACAAACATATGTGATGCATTTCATAGTCGCTTTTTTATTTATATTATTTTTCCCTGTCTGCTATGAAGTTATGCCTGGACATGCATAACACAATGTTCCTTTACTTTTGCATTATTTTGTTCAAAATAATCGGTTAGGGATTAGGAAATGAAAATCGATACTGTACTGGGTTTATCGATTACATATAAAAAAGTAACAAACAAATTGTACCTTTATAAATTGAGTTTTCCATCAACAACGATGTTCCTGAACGTGTTATTTAATGCCTTCGACTCAGTAAAAACTTTAAAAAAATAAATACAACTACTTATATATACTAGTTCTATTGCAAACCGGTCAGAACAGTGATTTGTCTGTTAAAATTTTGAACAATAGCGAGTTTTACGGGATCGCTATGAGTGCGAAAAAAAAATTTCACCCGAGCCTTAATGCGAGCGATGTTAAAACAAAAATTTCGGTATATAAATCTTGAAAATCGACCAACATAAACTCAATTAAATGTAATAATTAATTGTATGTGTTTGTATAAATAAATACTAACAATATGAGGGCTTAAGTAACTCTTGGGAATAAGTAGGTATTTTATAATTTCCAAAGTTTTTACCGTCCGATCGGGGCGATTGATGTCTCAATCGACGCGGACGGAAAAACGGAGGCTATTGAAACTATAAAATTTAGAAAAGTGATGTAAAATTTTGAAAATAACAAAGGAAATCCCTAATTGCCGAAAAATATGCCGAAATTTCGCAGTGTTGCGAATTTTTTTATACACCGTTTTCACTTAGGCACCTTGGAAGACGCGCAGAGACACGGTGCATATGATGATAACAATAATAAAAATTAATTGCAAAACAAAGTTTTAGAGAATATTAATATAATTCTAAAATAGGGAAAAACAATGAAAATTTATATAGTAAAGATATATTTTCCAATTCAGACCTCCCTATAAATCGATGTTTGCTATGGTCACAGTTGTGATCCACCTTCAAACACAACAACAAGTGCAACCAAAAAGGATTTAAGTCATATAAAACTGTACATGTTTCTAACTAACCGCTTTTGGTAACGTGTGCAGTTACTAGCCTTGCTCAGAAACACTTTAGATTTTTATTGCCCCTTTTGTTAACTTATGTTAGAATTAACCACTTGAGAGCCTTGAGCTATTTGACTTGACTAATTTTTAGGAATTGATCTTGTAGATCTGTCATACATTTTGAGACTCTAGTAAATCTAGTATTGATAAAATAATTGGTATTTAAAAAATCAGAAATAATACGACGTCTTATAAAATTGTCCAGCTAGTTTGGAAGAAAAAAACTGGACAGAACTAGGCTTTGTTCTGAAATTATATATTAATAACATATCATTATCCACAATGTTCGAACAAAATCCATAAGAAGGTACTTAAAGTAAACGCGGGAGAGATATGTACGTTTTTATTTAAGTGTTGTTCATAAAATTACTAATAGGTAAGTATTATTTAGGTTCGTTTATAAAACTAAATGCAGCTTTGAAGACTTTCCTTATAATTCCTTTCTGAAAGATTTTTTCATAGACGTCTGCATAAAAAGTGTGTCTAACTGCTAGAATTGCATAATATTAGCATTACTAAGAGCTGTGGATTTTTTGATAGTAAATATATAAATAATTCCGCCTTCCACGTAGCAATAGATGTTCGTCCCGGACTAGGTGTTAGTTTTATGAGGGGCGTTTTATTATTATAATATAATGAAAGATTAACCGCTTGTTCCTTAGAGCTTCAGAATATCTACCGAGAATAGGTCGGTAGGTATTCCAATTCGTCAGTTGGACCGACGAATAGGAATGCCTCATGTATTTTGGTAGTTTTTTATTTGGATAATGAAGCGATTTTCCTATTGGGTTTCTGATAAAACGTCGCCGAACTTCATAACACGGTTTGGTTGGGAAACAGTTTTAATGACGAGGAAGAAACTATCAGATGAAGAAGAGGATTGTATTGGATAAAATTTTGATTAATGAAACCTAAAAACTGCGTTTGGAATACTAAATAAACTTCACAACAGTTGGTTTCGCGACGGAACTTTCAATTATAATAATTATAATTATTGTTATCAATTACCAGTTTCTGATCAAAGCCGTGGGGTGTTGATAGTAGGATTTTGATATCGGGCGCGCATTTAGCAATGTATTATTGATACAAATTCAACCCTTGAAGGTCATAAATAAAAATATTGCCTAATTCAAAATTATACAGTTTAGGGATACTGAAATAGGTTAAAATGTTATATTTGGGTTATTGGAAATAATAGAGCATCTGAAACCCTACTAAACTACCCGCCGGCAAAGCACTTCACTTCAATTATTCGACAAAGTACCTACCCGCTGGTCTGCTTGGTTATAGCACAAGTTAAAAGTTTTCGCAGGTCACACCACAGTTATGAACCTCTAAAATAGGTTACGAAGTGAACATAGATACAATTTAAAAATTAAATAAGAACAGAGTGTCTAAATTTGGAAGTCTGAACCGATTAGAAAAGTAATTTTTCTGAAGCGTCGTACCTTCTAAACAAGTAAACCAATTGTTAGTTCTTTTTTGTTTGAAAATCGACGTGAACCTTGATCTGATTCTGAATAATGATTCATGAAAATATACTCTGTATTTGTTTAGCTTTGAGTATTAGGATCGAAACACAGTGGGCGTCTAATATACTTTCAAACCGTATTAATTTTGTCTAAATTGCCTGACAAATAAAACATTTAATTTAAGTTATTTTAAAAATTTAAATTTTTTACTGAATTTTTAGTGGTTTCATAAAAAAGGTATTTACCATTATTTAACAAAACCAATTCTTTCAATAATTGTACAAACAGTTACGGATTAAGGGATTTAGCAACACTGAATGTAATCTTTTAGGTACCTAGTTTTCTTTATGAATTTAATAATTTATTCAATTCATACCTTTTTATAACACTAAGGCGTTTAAAATCGTACTGGGTTTCATGGCAACATGCCATGCTTAGGACTATTAGATGGTACTTAGTTAAATTATTATAACACATTTCAGAAGAATACTAAATTTTTTATCCCTTATATTTTTTTATTTTATATTTTTAAGTAAAGGAACATAACTCTTAGACTAGTGAATGCTGTCAATGTCATATGAAAAAGTCTTATCTAACTAGCTCAGGTACCTAATACGAGTAAATTACAATACTATATCATGAGACTTTTAAAGTTTTGATTTGTTTCAGAAATAGGTGAATATGTTTGTTCATTCATTCAGGATTCAGGATTCAGATCTATTTTGATGGAATTGTATTTTTAGCACTCACTTAAAATGTGTTTAAGTATGAATAACTTTTCTTATTGATCTATGAAATATAGCATCCATATTTATTTTACTTAAATAAGACTTTGTGAATGGAATTAAAATTGTATTTGTTTTTCTTTACATTTTTATTTATTTAACTTTGTAAGATGTGTGTCGGATACGAGGTCGCATCATCGATATCCTGCCCCCACTATCTCTAAAACAATTAGGTCTTGCCTTGGTAAAAAAATATTCCCGTCCACATCCATCAACAATCGTTTGATACATCAAAATAGTAGTGTACCTATATAGTAGTGGCGGTTTAGCCTTACGATCGCATCGGATTGTAACAGATGTAATGTTAAAATGGTTTGTTGGATTTTAAAAGAAATAGGTAATTTATATTTTGAAATTTAACAATATAACATGTTAATAAAACAAATTTGTGCTCCGGTTGACACATTCCGTTAAGCTCCGCACTCATTGTTGTTTTGTTTTGAAGCAAGAAAAATAAAAAATTATCAAGAATATAACTGTTTAATTATGGGTACCGACCAAGCAAGATACAATTGTACCCACTCAGAAAAAGTAAACTAGGTTAATAAGTGAAGTCGCGGGCTACAGTACACATGTGCAGTAAATCTATTAGTCGCAGGTCGAACACATGACCAATAGCCCTTGAACAGAACAGGTGTAGGTATTATACCATACCACATTAATGTGTACTTAAGCACGCATTTAGTGATTAAGTTATAAGGTAACGCATAGATCTTACACGATCGATCCTACAAAGAAAATAATAAATCTTTTTATAGTTAACCGATGTGTTGATAGTAACAGTTTGCAGAATAGTTTACAGAAATATTTGCAAAACTTATGAACAAATAAAGTGAAATCCTTTCGAGTTTTGCAATTGGCTTCTGTTCAAGTATTATTGCTTGACGTTAGATTATCTTTGGCATATTTTAGATGGATTTAAATTAATTGTCTATTGTATTGATAAAATATTTCTTAATACATAAGTAAGAAAAGTCTGTTAAACCTATTTGTTGTCTGGTATTCAAAATAAACCTCATATCTTAGTAGGTTAATGAAACAAAATATGATAAAGAAAATAATTTTGAAGCTGTAAAATGAATAATCTGAATCTTTGTGAAACACACAGAAAATGAAATAAAAAATTCACGTGCAGGTGTTAGGATGAGCCTTAATGTAAAGGGTGTCCGATAACTTGCACGCAAACTGACATGAAAGAAAGATTGAGGTGTGCACTACCAGATAAAATAAAATTACCTCAGTAAAAGTGTCACCGCTTTCGAGATATAGCCGACTTTTAATTTTTTTTGAAAAATGGCTATTGAGGTAATTTTTTTATCTGGTAGGGCCCACCTCAATCTTTCCTTCTTTTGAGTTTGTTGTGCAAGTTATGGGACACCCTGTATATCCACTTGAGGGATCTTAGGATATTCTTATAGAGCTGAATGAAACACTCTGTGATAAGAAATAAAGACGTAATAGTCAACTCATATGGGAAATCTTGGCTTTGAAAAAATTTTACCATGACTGTGTCAGTATTTTTAAAATATGGTAAAACATTAATACAAATAACTCGGTGACCAACGAGCTCTTCGCATACTCTTACCTGGACAGAATAGACAAACTGATCTCGTAAATAGACGAATGCCATGCAGCCCTAGCATGGCGCGTCAAGACAAGACATATGTCACGGATTATATCACAATTTTGCCCACGTGATCGATATACTCGCATTGATATCACCAATCCAAGGCAGCCTAAGTCACAGCAAGAGTTTTACCGCATAATAGTCTTTCCAAGACTGGAACGTTATGTCACCCATGCTACGCGTGCAGTTAGAGAGATATATTTATTTACCTGTCCATATCCTGAAAGACGCCTTGACTTGAAAAGCGAGAACTTTTTAACTTGGCAAAATATACCGATATACGAGGTTTTTGGACATCGAACGCACGATTGACCATTAGATAGACATACGCTAAGAAAATGTATTTTGATTTTACTTAATTTATTTTAGGAAAACTTACATCTTCTTTCATAGTCTACCCTAATAAAATTCCATTTAACAGATATTACGAATTTAATAAGTTATAGAAATAGAAAAAATGAACACTGTCGCCTTGTGCTTATAGACAACAGATGGATCGTTCCATATTCCTCAATATTGTGTCGATCTTTCCACACTCACATAAACGTTGAATATTGTCATTCCGTACAAGCCATTTAATACATATGCAAATACATCAACAAAGGATCGGATCAAACATATTTCAGTGTCAGCAATGCTCATGACGAAGTTGAAAATTATTTGAACGGCCAGTACATCAGTACATCTCAAGCAGTGTGGAGGTTGTTAGAGCTTCCCATACATGACAAACACCCTACCGTAGTACACTTAGCGGTAGCTTTACATTGGGTAACAATAAATGTTCTAGAAGGAAACGTGGCCAAGACGTAGTTGGGCACTCCGGCATAAAAAAAGACGCGGCATCGGGAAGAGTACAGCATTCATCCTTCCGAGTCAGAATGTTTCTATCCCGGGATACTAATTCCTAATGTACCTGGCCCAACATCGTTTCAGGGCTAAAAACAGTAGATGGAATTGTCAAAAAAACTTACAAAGCCGCTTGCCGAGATAGAGGTTTGCTGGAAAATGATAAACAAAGGGAAATAACTTTGAGAGAAGCTTCGATTTCCCAATGTCCGTTAAAGCTGAGAGAATTGTTAGTGGTGATATTATTATTTTGTTTCCTCTGGGAACCTCTCAACTTATGGGACACTTTTTAAGATTTGTGTCAAGATACCAGATACGTAGCCCAACAACAAGGTCAAGATTTTGATGTTTATAATGAAGGCTTGATACAGATCGAAAACAAACTTTTAGAATTGAACGTCAATAATTTAAGAGATTTTAGGTTACCGTCTCCGAATCGCTCACTACAAAATGTAGTTAATGCCACACCGCGCTGTACTTACTTATATCTAAAGAAAAGCACTGGCAGTTGCGTCTTCCGGAAATGCTGCAACTTTATTAAATGGTGGGAACACTGCTCACATTAAATAATTGTTGGCTGTGTCTTTAGAACAACAATCTGTATGCTCAATCCGCAAAAATGGTCTACTGGGAAAGCTCTTACAGGACACGTCGCTGATTATTTGGGATAGGTACACCATGAGCCATAGAGCTCATGTAGAAGCTGTGGACCGCACATTAAAAGACATCAGAAACTCAGCCGATTTGATGGGGGGCGTAACCTTTGTGTTGGCTGGGGACTTTCGCCACGGTTATAACAAAAGGTACACGTGTCGTCGTTATCAAAGCATGCCTCAAATCACGGCAATCAGTTGAATGGAAACTTCTCAAATAAAATACGTCAACTTGGAGATGGGAAATAACCATCGACTGTTGCAAATAGCCCTCAAGTATTGTTGTTAACAGTCTAGAAATTCTTATAGACACAATCTATTCCGACAAGTAAAATCTCACAGAAAGAATTTTGATTTGGTTGTATTCGAGGGCGATAGTGTCAACGAGAAACAACTCAGTAAAAGAGATAAATAGAATGATTATGGAAAAAGTACCGGGTGATTTAAATTTTACAAATCTGTTGACACCGTGAGCAACATCGAAGATACAGTGCAGTATCCACAAGAATTTTTTGATTCCCTCAATTCTGCCTCAGTACTCCCTTTATGCTATTGAGAAATGTAAGCCCTCCCAGAATGTGTAATGGCACAAGACTTTTGATAAAGGAATGACGAAACAATGTGGTTGTAGCAACAATCATCACTGGGCTCGCGGCCGGACAGCTCGCTCACATTGAGCGAATCCCGATGATTCTGACGCATTTGCCTATATCCTTTAAAAGGTTGTGTGATGATATCGTTAAAATGTAAATAAAAAATGTAAATATATAAAAAACTTCGCAAATTTAATTAGGTAGGATCAGATAAAAATGTAAAGTGTTGTAAAAATCTACATAAAAAATACTAAGTAATGTGTCATTTAACATTAAATTTAATAAGCAACTTAAATAAAAAAACGATGAGCAAATTCGGATTGTAAGTATACATAAATAATGTGATACTGCGTTAAAATAATAAAGAAATGAAACAACAAAAAAGTGTAAATAAAAGGTAAAAGTAAAAAAAAAATCATGTCCACCCGTGCGAAGCCGGGACGGGCCGCTAGTATAAGATAAAGTCATTAGAGACGAAATGCCATGTCGTAGTGGGTAGTAGCCCTGCCGTTAAACCAGAGGCCCCAGGTTCGAGTCCTGTTCGGGGCATTCATCTGTATGATGATCACAGATGTTTGTTGATCTTTGTATAAGTATGTTTATTTTGGGATTATTCCCCCAGTTCGCAGTATGGTCATCCATAACTCAAGCTGTGTTTACGTTGGAGCCATACAGTTATTGTTTGTCTGGGTACAAGAAATTACAAGTTTTCACAAATTTCGCTCGCGATATACGCGTAGTCTTCGTAATCCTGCTATGTGCCAGAGTATTCATATCGAGGGATCCCCTAATTTGTTTGTCTAATGTTTTGGCGATTGGCGATTGAACAAATAGATGATTAGTTTCGTTGTGTACGAAAAATAACCTGTTCCTAATATCAGTTAAGAAAATACACTCATCGACAACTAAAACACCATGTATAGATTACTTTGGTTTTTATTACAATAATGCCTCGTTTTTCATATTTATTTATTTATTAGCATATTTTACAGCGGTCTTATTGTAACAGTATAGAATTTACAACTTAATCACCCATGCATTGGGTATTGCAAATGTTAAAGGCATTACAAATAATATAGAATGAAAAATTCAAGTAGTTTCTTAACACAAAGATGTTAATAGTTGATTACAATATTTTAGTACTAATAAAACCTTTAAACTATTACGATAAATTATATTGAATAAATTATAACAAAGCTACGCGTTACAACAATTAAAACTGAGTAATTTTTTTCCCCTGAACTTTAATTAAATGAATGTAATATGTAATAATACTACATAGAAGTACAAGTATTGTGAATCACACGCATAGTGAATTTTTCTTGTAACTTTATTTCATAATTTTATTAATATTTCCTTTTGGGGGCTATTAAATTAAAACTCGTTAAAATAAGCTTCAAATTATGACCTACAATAATTTATTATTACAAAAAATCTTCTATAATGTCCTGCTACTTGTAGGTAAAGTCATGGATGTAGGTTCTTTTATAAAATATTTTATAGCTTTATATTGCTACAATTGCCTTATTTTATGGTTAGGTTAGGCACAACTTATGCGGAAAAATATACATAAGTACTGAGTTCTGATATTCGTTTAATATTTTGTAATTTGTATATAAAATCATGCTTTTGACACTAGATCCTACAGGCGATTATAATGTAGATGTTTTTATGTATGGGTTACGTTGACTGGAGGTCCACAAACTCATACGCCTTACCTAATAAATTTACAACTGACAATCATGATAATAGTTATACAGACGCAAGTCTATCGGCTGCCTATACATATGATATTACGTCTTTACCTATGAAATTGCCGTTTTCACGAAATAAATGAAGCGTAATTTTTTTTATATATTTTTTATTTCTATTAATCAAAATAATCACCCATGCAATCAATGCATCTTTGCCAACGCATTGGTAGCTTATTGATGCCTTTCTTAAAGAAATCAGCTGGACGGGAGGCAACAAATTCTTCAAAGGCATTTTGAACTGCCTATCGGGTATTGAATTTTTTTCCCGCCAAGAAGTTATCCAAATTCTGGAAAAAGTAGAAGTCTGTAGGCGCAAGGTCTGGTGAGTACGGCGGATGACGGAGAACTTCCAACCCCAACTCTTGTAGCTTGGAGACCGTCTGCTGTGCAGTATGAGGTCGCGCATTGTCGTGCAGGAGCAGTGGAGCCGAACGATTGACCAAAGCTGGTAATCTGCAGTAATGCTTGTCCCGTTTGGCAAGAAGCTGTGATGAATTACACCCGCGTTAGACCACCAAACAGTGACCATCACTTTTCTAGGGGTAAGTTTTCGTTTAGGGCATTGTTTGGGTGCTGAACCAGGGTCCAACCAACTTGCTGAGCGCTTACGATTGTCAATCAGGATCCATTTCTCGTCACAAGTAACAATGCGGTTCAGAATTCCTTCATTTGTATGCCTGCTGAGCAGTGCAAGGCACGTATCCACGCGTACTTCGCGCTGGCGTTCATTGAGTTCGTGGGGTACCCATTTGTCAAGCTTTTTTACCTTGCCAATTTGATGCAAATGGACCAATATTGTTTTGTTGCTAACGTCGAAAGCTGCTACTAATTCAGCCGTGGATTGAGTTTCATCAGCTTCCACAATTGCCTTTAATTCGTCATTGTCGACCAAAGTTTTCGGACGACCACGGGGTTCATTTTTCAGGTCAAAATTTCCAGAACGGAAGCGGGTAAACCAATAACGGGTGGTTGATGTTGCGTGCCGCTTGTGCCGCTTTGCTGCCACGACGGTACTCATACTCCATATTTACTCGAATTTTAACTTATCCATGACGACGAAAAATGTTCGAATGCGTTGAAAACAAAACACTAACTATTAAACAAATGACGATTTTAGAAAAAGAATTCCATGTTTGTCTAATAAAATTAATTTGAAATTAGAATTATCAGTCAAAAAAAAACAATATTTTCATTTGAAATGGCCAGTACGGCAAAACGGCAGTTTCATAGGTAAAGACCTATTATTAGAGGACCAGTATTAGCTCAGTTGGATAAACCGATCGGCACTTGCCAAACAAAATACAATTTGTGTAGAAGTTGCTTCGGGCTGGCCTTTTCGGTCGACCAACATCGCTTGACCGAATATGCCGGACCAAATAAATGGATATTATATAAACAGCTTCGCAGCGGCATTTCATTAGCACGCACAAGTAGCTGTTATATGTAAAAGAGTGCCGTGAGGTTTTTTCCCGCCGACTTTTTTTCCTTTCAGTCATCCCGTAATAAATGCCGAACTTAAATTGAAAAAAAAATAATAAAAATGCCCGTTCAATCTCGATGAAGTTGAAGAAAAGAATACTTTCAACAAGTGTAAAATGTTTACCTATGAAGAAAATAATATTTTGAATTTTATTTTATTTGCCCCTTTAGAATTGTTACAAAAAATATTTTTGAAGGAATGTAACTCTACTGCTCAAATTAATCTAGGAGGTTCACGGAATTGTTAAGTGGATGTATGTTTGATTCAAAAGATGGAATGAGTTGCGAGTTAAATCAATAGATTTTCTATGGTTGATAAAATGAGTACAACTTGGTCAGCCATGTAACATATATATAGATGTACAAAATATGACATGTCGTCATAGCGAAAAGTTTCAGTTTATTGATTTAAATAAATTTATTAATAAGCCTTATATGACCAATTATAGGTACAATTTGTACAATTATGACCTACGACAGATAGCATACTCGCTATCAAATATTTTATACATAACAGTCAATTCGTTGACTACAACCGCTGCTTCTATTGAGCAGTCACTTTATACTTTTGACCCATTGGAATGTAATATTCCATAACATAGTATTAGGAATAATTTAAACATAAGTTAGTATTCTAAGTAGTAATTTAAGCAGTAGAAATGTAAAAAATAATTTTATGAACATGGTCCATCAAAATATGCAGGGCATTGATGGTAAGGAATTACAGATTGAACTATTCATAAACTGTGAAAATGTTCCTGTACTATGTACACACAGAACACTGACTCAGGCAGTGTCAAATTATGTCTTCATATAACAATCATGTAATTGCTAGTTCTTTCAACAGAGAACAAACAACTTGCGGTGGCTCAATGATCATCACTCATAAGAGCCTAACATTTAAAGAACGCAGTGATATTGTAAGTCTGTCTGGTGAGCGATCAGTTGAAATAGTCTGTATTGAGATATTATTATTATGATTATTGTTATAATAAGTGTATACAGACCCCCATCCTCACCGTTTGAAGTATTTGACAGCACTATGGATGAGGCATGACATAGAGTAAATAACAAAAAACAAAGTAACAATTATTTGTGGCGATTTTAATATTGATTTATTAGTAGAGACGTCACAAAGTAAACGATTCTTGAATCTTTTTAATTGTTACAACCTAAAAAATCTCTTCTTAGAGCCTACGCGAATCACAGCGACCTCAGCCACATGTGTTGATAACATTTTTACAAATTTAATGCCATGTACAAAGTCAGTATTAATAAACTACAATCAGATCATAGTGGGCAGTTGGCCACTTTTGATATTGGGCTAAAAAAGACTCTAAAAAGAGAAATTACCTTTATACCCATGAATGAGAGACCGCTTGAAACATTTAGGAAAAATGTATTTGAAAAATCATTTAAATTACATTACTGTGGAGATTCTATTACTCAATATAACTCTATTCATAATATAATTAGAAATGAATATGACTCTGTTTAAAAAAAAAGAAAATATGTATAAATTATAATTTATTTAGGTTTAGTGACTGGGCAACAGTGGGAATATGCAGAAGTAGAAATAGATTATGTGAATTGTACAGTGAAAGAACTTATAATCATAATAAGACATTTTATGAATATGTTAAAAAGTATTCAAAATTATTTAAACGAGTATGCAGTGTAGCTAAATCTAATTACATTAATAATAAAATTAAATAAAGTACTAACATTTCAAAAACTGCATGGAATATAATTAATCAGGAAACTGGGAAAGCAAAAGAACCGCACACCAAATATAATTTAAAAATTAATGATAAAGTGTTGTCAACTGACAAAGAAGTCGCTGAAGCATTTGAAAATTTTTTTACTGCCATCCCTGTGTCAACTAATTTGAGTATTAATTCATGTTCCACTCTTGCACAGTCACTGCTAACGGAAAATGTAAATTCGTGCGATATTGATTTTATTTTTAAACATGTTACTGTTCCACAAGTTTTAAATGCATTTAAAAGCATTAAAGTAAAAAAATACTGCCAATTTAGATGGGATTTCTGTTAAAATTATTGAATCTGTCATTGACGGTATAGCCCCGTACTTAGCCAGTATTTTTAATGACTGTGTTGATAATGGTGTTTTTCCTGATTTAATGAAATTGAGTAAGGTCATTCCAATATTCAAAGCAGGTAGTATGTCTGACCCTAATAATTTAGACCTATATCAATACTACCAACGCCCAGTAAGATTTTTGAAAAATTAATTTTAAATCAATTACTTTCTTATTTTTACGGTAATCATCGGAAAAATCATCTGGATCGGCAGTGACAATGGGTGTGCCCCAGGGCTCAGTTCTTGGTCCTTTCCTATTTTTAGTATATATCAATGATCTGCCATCGGGCGTTAAGAATCAATGCGAGGTCATATTGTTTGCTGACGATACTTCCTTCTTGTTTAAAATCAAAAGACAAGAAACTGACTATCGAGCAGTAAACAAATGCATCTCCAACACAGAGCAGTGGTTCTCAGCTAATAATTTGCTCCTCAATGAAAAAAAAACTAAATGTGTTAAGTTTGGATTGCCAAATGTCAAACAGGTAAACACAAACATTGTAGGTAAGAGCCAGGAACTGACTCCCGTAAACTCAACTGTATTTCTGGGCATAACCTTAGACGCCAAACTCCAGTGGGGACCGCATGTTGATGGTTTAGCGAAAAGTCTTGGCTCTGCCGCATATGCTGTTAAAAAATTAGCAAACAACTGCTCGATTAGTGACATGACATATGGTATTCTGTTGTGGAGGAGTGCTGCCGACATCGATACTATATTTATTCTGCAGAAAAGGGCTGTTTGCGCAATCTATCAGCGTGGTCCAAGGGTGTCACTTAGATGTAAATTTAAGGAAATAAATATTCTTACCTTCCATTCACAATATATTTTAGAAAATTTAATGTATGTAAAAAAGAACTTAACCTTGTTCAAAAGCAAAAAATGTCTGCACAATGTTAACACAAGAGGAAGAAATATGCTGGCAGCTCATAATAGTAGGCTTCATAAAGTCACTAACTCATTCATGGGTCAATGTATACGCTTTTATAATAAGCTTCCTGAGGATATCCAAGGTCTTCCTATCGATAAATTCAAAGAAACTATAAAGGAGAAGTTGTGTGCTAAAGCATATTATAAACTATCCGATTATTTGGATGATAAAAGCCCTTGGGTATATTCCCCTCATTAACAGGATTGTACTAGTATTTGTAACAAAGCATGTGTAATGTGTCTGTATGTTCGATGAGTTCTTCGTCCCGATGAATATCTAAATCGTCATTGTCACTAAACTACGTCTTCTTATGGTAGCGTCTGGATGCCGCGTTAACTCGTGAACGGGTGCCGTTTGAGGGTGTTCGTTGTTTGGATACTTGGGGGAGGGAGACTTGCCGAGCTAACAGATGCAGAAAAGAATAATTTTGTATAGACATAAAGAGACTCTGCAAATTTATTTTGAAAAAAATATACCCGTTAAGTTTCTTGCCAGTTCTTCTTCACGAAGGTTTTTTCGAACTGGTGGTAGAATCATGTTTTATTTGACGTCAATAAGAACAAGAAATTGTCAATGTTGAGAAATAAATATTTAATTTAATTTCATTTCATTTACTCCTTCACTTCCACCAGATCAGGTAGAAGACAAAAAGCTCGCAAGTTATGTACTTAACATCACGTAACTAAACAAAATCGACTGGCTGACAATCGACATACCAATTTAAAAATTCAACTTTTTTAATAAATGTAGGTATCAAGTATTTACTCAGGTACTTAAGTGGGCACTTGCCTAATTCAACAAATTTAAGGCAACGAATAATTTTTTATTAACCTATAACTTAATAAAAATTTGGACTATTGCCACGTTTATATTGAAATCGTTCACAGGGTCGTTTGATAGTTTCCTTTAGCGTACAATATTATCAAATCATTTTCAAATCAAATAATTTATTTGTTTGTACGAATATAGGGAAATACATAAGATGTTTTAGAATGTTAACATAAATTGAGCTCGTGCCATATTCTACCATTGTGGCATGTACATAAGTAATATTACACAGTCATTTTTAGTATGTCTAGAATCATGTAATTTTACACAGATTCTTTTTTATTTATTTATTTACAGAGAGTTACTTTTACACACAGTCATTCAACAATTTATTTATTGGTCCAAACATGATAAATAGTCATAATACAATTGAATTTGTTTTTACCTACATTCTTTGTCATTGGTATAATCGAGTACGGTGTAATAACATTTATCTAGTAAAAACCATTTCAGTCTACTTTCAAAGTTATTATAATTATTAATTTCTTTAATGGATTTTGGTAATTTATTATATATATTTGGGGCCATCCCGAAGAAACTTTCAGCAAACAATGCGGTACTCCGAGGTGGAGCACAAATAGTATCCTTGTGTCTTCTACTTTTAGTTTTTCAAACAAGTTGAGATTATTTTTTATAAATAGTGTTTCAAGTATATAAAGGCATGGGAAAGTCAGAATTCTTAACGTTTTGAAGTAGGGTTTACAAGATTCTATGCTTTTAAGGTTATATATAGCACGAATACAACGCTTTTGGGCTTTAAAGATTTTTCCTTTATCTGTGGAATACCCCCAAAATATTATTCCATATCGCAGCACCGATTCGACGTATGCATTAGATCATATCAATACACGTCATATTATAAAATATATCGTCATATTTAATTAGGTCTTTTTAACAAATCAAGGGCACTCTATTACTGGTAAAGCATTTCTTTGCGGAACAACAATTTACTAAAAAAAATAAACAACGTAAAGTTAATTGTTCTTTGTTTACCGCGATTCGGCTGGCGTACGTGACCGAGTGAACTGGGGCGAGCGGAGCCGCACCGAGCAGCCGCGAACGCCGAGCATCTCGTCCACTTCCTGTAAGTGGAAACTTAACACACGTCTGTTATTAACTTTGATTATACGGCTTTGATTATAAAAATGTAACAAGTTATTTATTTTGCAAGAACAATAAAAACAATTACAAACAAGGTGTTAATTTCCCAATTATTTAAAAATTAATAGTCTTCCCATTTTATAGTCCAAATACGACCATTGTCAATAACTACATAGATACGTTGCATTTTTATTAAATGTACTTTGTGCTACATTAATAATGCCTAAGTACATAACACTTCTAATCCATCTGCACATGTTTACACGTCGTCCATGTTTTGATTGTGTAAGTGCAGCCTAATTTTCTTTTCTTTTCATTTGTAACTGTGAACGTTGCCGATGTTTAATTGTTCTCAACATTGTTTGCATGTACATTCAAGTGCAACAGATTTGAAATGTTTGACCTATGATAAAGCTATTATTAAAAACTCGTAAGATTGCGATTCATAAAACAGAGAAAACATTTTGATCTTAACTGTACAATATTTTTGGTCCATGTCTGGAGAAATGTAGCCTTTTCTATGTTTATTTTTGATGTTTTTCTGTTTTTGTTTATCTGGATGACAAGTAGGTTGCTATATTCATCTAAATATGATTCTTACTAATTATTTCCAAATAGTAAACTTTTTCGTAATCTCACTTAATTTAATTTGAAGAAAACGTGATGCATCTGGTAGATTGATTGAGAGGAATGATAAAAAAGCCTGGTATAAAATAATGACAACATACGACGGTGGTAATAGTTTGTAATAGTTTCATGCCCGTCTGCACTAAACTTTGACAGCTCCTAAGTTAATACTTAAGTGTCAACGACGTGCTTAGCAACGAGAATTGCGTTGCACTAAACTTAAGTGAATGCCTAAACGCTGAAGATTCCTAAGACTATAACTAGCGGCTGCATTATGTATTGATATAATAAAATATATCGATTTCAAAAGAAATAATATTTACGTTTGTTTGAACTTTTGATTGAAGGGATATTCAGCGCCCGCCCCCTTCCTATGCCCGCGTCAAATTGTAACACCTATACCTGCGCATGGTCTTATAGACTGAAAATTCAGGACACAATTTCGTTGTTTTTCTTCAAGAATATCTATAGTAATATCATTATATAATTAAAATAGGGGATATAATGTTAACATATAACAAATATAATGTTTTATTGAATAACTAACAGTCTTTCAATACAGCCTCTGCAGTATAGGAACTATTTCATACGTGCTACGAAAATGTTACTAAAAATAATTTTATTTTCTAAAAAACAATAATAAGCTGTTAAATCTTATGGACAATTAGTGGGATGAATAATAAAATAATATATAATCTTGGGCACAAGTCTCACTAAAACAAGCAGAACATACCATAATAGCAAGCATGTTACATACAAAAGTAAATTTCGCATTTAACACAGTTGTACCGCGTCTTACGGTTCTTTTTTGATGGTCAGTATGCACAACGGCCAATTGTACTATCGGCAGCTGTTACTCAGGATTCTGGACCATCCAATACATATTTCAGAAGACTTAGCTTTATCAGTCTTGGCAGTGAGGAATTGACAGCTCGTCTTCTTAAAATCCTTCACTTCGCTGTCGTTTTGATCTTTATAGTCAGAATCCGAAATATCATGATCGAACAACAAACTTATTTGATGGTCTTTCATCTTGTCGTTAACTAAGACCAAAAATAATAAAAGATATTTAAATTATGCTATATAACACAATACGATATCTAAATCATTAAAATAGAAATTATTACTCACACAAAAAGTTTCAACTGTACCCGCGTCGGTCTTACAGACCAATTAGCGCCGTATACGATCGCGGCAACAAATCGTGCAGCTAACAAAAAGTGAAAACCTTTGTTTCTTCTTTCGTATGCATATAAGAAAGAAGAAATAAATACGAAAATTTACTTCGTTGGTCTCACAGACCAACGCGCAAGTATAGGAAGGTTAAATAAGCCGTCAGGCAGGACAAGTGACAAGAAAAATCAAATCATAGATCAAAATCAAAGACAAAATAAACTTTTTCGTTCCTTCGTTCGCTTTGTTAGGCAACGATCGTTCTGTAGTCACTTATCGTAAACTGGTTAGTGCAGAGCAACTAAGTCGATGCTTATGTGTGACTTAGTTTAGGCATGACCTAACTAAGTCTTTGCTTTGTAGAGTTTAATGCAGACGAGCATCAATATTACAACTTTAAGGTGTTCCTCTAAGTAGTTCAGAAGTTACATGACATTGAATTATTAATTGCAAATTATGCGACTTAAATAATCTTATGAATAATTAAAATATTTATTTTAAACTCTATAATATGAAAAAACTTAAAGATTTTAAATCATCGGAATTTTGTTTTACTTCTGCGTACGAGTTGACGATTTGATTTTCATAGGACAAAATCAAAAATATGTAATCGGATATTAGTAGTTGACATTTCATATATTTTGGACTTTCTCTTTTAATATTAAACATGACGTTGACACAGAAAAGGTTAACTACTGCTAATAGAGCCCATGGCAATGTAGTTGCACAATGTTTTGCAATATTTTAATTCAACGAAATTTACATTATCTTATTACTCGACATTGAATCTGATGACGTAGAATTAAATAAAGAACGGCGACTAAATTAAATTATTATCGAATTTCTGTATAAAACAACCTTAACTGACAACCTCTTCGAGTTTCAATCTAACGAAAGGCGGTAAAATTATTTGATTAATTTTAAACAAGATATGTGACGTTCTTTCATGACGCACTTGGGCGTTGGATCTGGTTCTCACAGAAACTCAAGTTAATGATTGATACTATATTCGTATCAACTATATATACACTTGATGAAAGCTTTTCTTTCTTTAGGTCCATCGAGATTGATCTCCATTGAGATACAACTTTACTTCGGCTTTTAAGAGGTATTATGGGTAGAGTGAGAGGAAAAAAAGCCAACGGACAGAAAAATCTCGGCACTCTTTTCTTAAAATACTTGGGGTAGAAGGAGTTAATTGTGCGTGCTAATGAAAAACCACAGCCAAGCTGTTAACGTTGTATGTACATTATTTTTCACAAATACACACAAACAAACACAAACAGAAATAGCCTGTGGGGATTTCAATATCCCCTTTCGCATAGTATCAGTTGGATTGCGGCTATATTAATCAGGTAACGGGAACAATATTTATGAAGTCCGTGCGTCAGGAGCTAACCTAACTTCCACTTTTTTACTTTAATTGAAGGAATTGGAATGGTACACTGTATTAAGTTATTAAGGGCCTTTTATCCTCATGCAGTAGGCATTTAGTGCCTCCCTCACAGCGCGCCTAACAAAAATCGCTAGTAAGTAAACTTGCAAGACACCGTTTTTTTTTTGCTGCCGAAGCACCCTCTCTCGGGAGTGAGGTGGAAGATTCGTCATGAATACCACCGCAGCCGTCTGCGGGGTGATGTGGGATTCACCAAAGTGGCACCTACCCACTAAAAACCAACTAAACGGCTGTAGCATGGGAATGCTGTCAGCCTTCATCGGAGCGACACCCGGGTAGGGAGGTGGGTGCGCAAGCAGGGACCCGCTAGCGGGTCACCCGCTGAGAATACTTAATCACTTAAGGTGCAAATGACATTTATATATTGGTGATTATACGGCCTGGGCAGCCTTAAGCTGGTCCAGAGTAGCCGAAAGTTGATCGGGGGGATCCGAGAGTGCATTTCTCGGTCTACGGACTTTGTACCTCGACGGCATCGACGGAGCAGTATAAGCTACTGACTCGCGTATAAGAGGGTTAGGGTGCTCTTCGGATCGCTTAAAATAAGCGGTGGAGAGCGTCCTAAGGTGTTGTTGTATAGTAGGCAGTTCGAGATCTCTGTGCAGGTCTGCGTTTCGCACGTACCACGGAGCATCCGTGGCCCGGCGGCAGAAGAGATTCTGAACTACCTGTAGTTTATACATATCGGAGGGTTTAGCATGTGCAAATATTGGGGCGGCGTACGTCATGACTGGTCTCACGCAAACCTTAAAAAGCGTTCGCTTGTTCCTAAGAGACATTTTACTGCGCCGGCCTAACATACTGTTAAGTCGGCCCATGTACAGGCGGGCGAGTTTGGTAACTCGGAGTATTTGAGGTCGGAATGAAAGCGTACGATCGAGCGTTACGCCTAGGTACTTGGTGGTTAGTGCCCACGGGATGGGCGTACCTAGCATTCGGATGTGGGGGTCGTAGGGACGACGGCGTTTGTGATCGAAGCGCATCGCAGAGCTTTTCTCTGGATTTACATCGATACGCCACTTTTTAAACCAAGCTCCGAGGTCATTTACGGCCTTCTGGAGTTTGGTGACGAGTGTGTCGACGTGCACGCCCTTGACGTATAGGGCAGTGTCGTCGGCAAAGAGGGAGAGTTGAACACCTTTAGACGGAATAGGTATGTCATTGGTGTATATTGTGTATAATAGCGGGGCGAGTACCGAGCCCTAAGGGACGCCCGCCTTGAGGGGGTGGGGGGTGGAGAGCGTACCTTCGTGTTTGAAACGAAAAGTGCGATCTTTAAGGTAGGAGCCGACTAGTTTGACTAGTCGGTCGGGCAAGACTGTGTTGTGAAGTTTGTAAATGATCCCTGCGTGCCAGACTTTGTCAAAAGCCTTGGCTACGTCAAAGAAGACCGCAACTGTTTTCAGTCGTCTAGGGTAGAAGCCGTCGAGTATGTACTCGACGATTCGATGGACTTGCTGAGGGCACGAGTGTTTGGCTCGAAAGCCGAATTGGTGGGGGATAATGAGGGGGTCACCGTCCGCTGGGAACAGGCATTCGAGCGAGTATGACTCTCTCGAGAAGTTTGGCCATTGCCTTGAGTAGGCTGATGGGTCTGTGATTAGCCGGGTTATTCAAAGGTTTACCCGGCTTGGAAATGCCTATGACTATAGCTTCTTTCCAAACTTTTGGAAAGTAGCTTAGGTCGAAGCAAGCATTGAAGATAATCGCAAGTAAGGTAAGCACCTGCCGAGGCAGCTGCTTAAGTGCTTGGTTGGAGATTCCATCCGCACCCAGGGCCTTCTTGGATTCCTGTTTCCTAATGATGAAAAGGATCTCATCGTTAGATACTGTGATGGGGTCAGCGGTGACTGGACGGGAGTCTTTGCAATCGACTTCGTCTTCCACCGCCTGGATGTGAGCTGGGTCTGTGGGTTGGGTACTCGGGGAGCATTGTGAAGCAATGCTATCGACGAAGCATTCAGCTTTCTCGTCGTCCTCGAAGGCGGTAGTGCCATCGGGATGAGATAACGGAGGGGTGTTAGTACGGGCGTCTAGTCGGAGGGCTTTCGCCATCCTATAGTATGCCATGTGGGACGGGGAAATATTAATCATAAGATCGTTCCTTTGAACGTCTCTGTATTCCGCGATGGTACGTTTTACTTTACGTTGAAGCCGGTTAGCGACTAGCCTGTAGGCGGGTGTAGAGTATTTTCTGGCTCTGCGGAGAGCGGCGTTTTTAGCTTTGATTAGGTTGCTAATGTCCAAGGGAAGCTTGGGCTTGCCATGCTTAGCAATCTTTAGATTCTCACTAATAGCCGAGTTAATGGCGGTAGCGAGCGAATCGACTATCGAGTCGATTTTATCCGTGCTATCGAGGTAGTCGGATGAAATCGCGAGTGGGCAGTCTGGGGCTTCCAAGGCCGAAGATAGGGTGTGCTTGAAACCTTCCCAATTGGTATAGGTTTTCGGAGCAGGAGGATCGTTTTGGGGTCCTAATATTAGAGACACCGGACGGTGGTCTGAGCCTAAGTCGTCTAGCGGCTGTATGGTCTTAAGGTCGAGATTGATACCCTTGACGATGGTAAAGTCAAGGATATCAGGGGAATGAAGCGGGTTGTCCGGGTAATGTGTCGGTGTAGAAATGACTGGTGTTGGTCGACAAGCACCTCCAGTCAGTATGTTTGCAATTAAAATCGCCGAACATAATGACGGATTGCCCCAGTTCGAGTAAGGCCTCGAAGTCACAACGAAGGGGCGATGTACCACTAGGTATATAGACTGAGGCCAAGACTATGGTCCTGTGACCTGTCATAGCCAGCCTACATACTGTGGCCTCCATGTTGGTGAGTGGAGGCGTGGGAATCGGTGTACAGTGAATACTTCTCTTGTAGTATATGGCAGTGCCGCCTAGTCTGACCGAAGCGGGCCTGTCATCACGCACAAGAGAGTATCTAGGAATACTGAGACCCCTGGTGTGCTGGGGTTTTAAGAATGTCTCTTGGACAAGGATAAGCTCGGGCTGTATGTTCTTAATGAACAGTTTGAGCTCCGGAAGTTGGTCGATTAGACCTCGGGTGTTAAACGAGATCAGGGATAAACCCCTGGGTTTCGTGCGACCAGTCGTGGTGCTTAGTGGAGTATTCATTATAGATGTACCTATAATGAATTAATTAGGGATTGGTACTCAGCGAGTACCATAAAACGATCTTTAGAGCAACGGGCCGCGCGCAGTTTGCTAGCACACTGCGCAACTTGAGTCATATCGACACCTTTGAAGGTGTCGAATATTAGTTTGAGATCGTCAGCCATCGAAGGCTGAGGAGAAGATTTTGGGCCTGCTGATGGAGCAGCCGGACGCTGTCTCCAGGCAAGCACTGGAGTGGGCGTGGGCTGGGCGGGCTTTGCTGCCGGGGAATCCCTGTCGGGCGGGGCCTGTCTGGGTGCCACCCTCCTTGTAACATGTCGTACGGTGCGGGGTGCGCGGGGGCAGCCCCGGTAGTTGGTGGTGTGGCCGGACTGGCCACACAGCACACAGAATGGAGGCGAGGTCGACTCCGGAGTGCGAGTGCACTCTTTAGTATAATTATGCTCCAGGCACTTTACGCACCTGGCGCTGGCGGTGCAGTTAGGCGCCGCGTGCCCGTAAAGCTGGCACCTGTGGCACTGCCCGGGATAGCCGTGGCGATGCGGCATCTCGACCGAGATGCCGGAGAGTCCGCAGATGGTCTTGACATCTCTAAAGACGTCTCGGGACCTGGGGGTGTTGGTCAGAATGACCAGTGCTAGGGGGAAGCGTCGTCCGTTCTTGCTGTGCATCTTGTGCACAGCTACGATGGGATAGCCCTGGGCTTTAATGACCTCGTAGATGACATCGTTCGAAATTTCGTCGGGGATTCCCCTGAGGACTGCCTTTACCTTACGCTCTTCAGGGAGAGCGTAAGTGTGATAGGCTAATTTATTATGAGAGAGGAGGGTTGTTAAATTTTTGAAGTCCACTATCGTGGGGACTGAAATTTTTACTGCCTCGGACATGTTGAGGGCGTTTTTATAATTCATTTTCTGTTCCGAGCATAATCTCGAGACAAAGGGCCATTTGGTCTTATCCCGTAGGAACACGGGGGGAGGGGTCTTCGCTTTCGCGAGGATGGGTGTGCAGCGCGAAGCTGGCTTTGTGGGGGCAGCGGTGATGCTGGCGGGAAGAGTCACGTCGAGTGACATTAGGGGGACGGGGACTGGCGACTGGGTCGCCGGGACGATGGTTGGTGTCGGAGACACCGGTGCTTTCTTGCTCCTTTTGGAGCGGCGTTCCACCAGCGTGAAGCTAACGGTGGGTTCAGGGGAGGTGAGAGTGTCCGCTTGGGAAGCGAACTCGTCGCTGCTGCTAGATGCAGTGCGCTTGGAGGGGCGGGCGGCAGATGAGGCCGAGGTAGAGGTTGCCGTCGAGGCGGCGTCCGTATTATCTACCTCCATGGAGGAGGCAGAGGAAGGGGGAGTGCTGTGAGGCAGCGTTGTTGAGGCCTGAAAAGCCTGGGCCTGAGGGGCCTTCGGAGCCAGTGTGCTGGCGAGCTGGGGAAAGATGACGCATAGTGCCTGGAGAAGCACATTTGCGTCAGGGAGGGGGCCAAGAGTGGCGAGGCCAGCTAATTGCTTCACAAGGTCAGAGACTTCTTGTGAAGCCATCGCGGCGGGCGGGTCGGGGGAACAATATATGTGAATATATAAATATATAATTTATGAACGACCTAAATACAAAAACCTAACTAAGCCTCCCTACCGGCGGTAGGGGGGATCGGGACGGCCGCAGCGGTGCCCCTAATTCGGATAGCGCTGGTTCCGTCACCCTGGGAAAGGCCCAGTGCAAATGGGATCGGGACTTCCGGTTTGTTGTTTGCCTGAAGGGCAGAACTATGCGCACCGGGGCAACGCCGACTGGTTTCGTTGGCACCGTTACGCGTATCCACCAGTCCTCGGAGTCTTGAACATGGCGAACTTACTCCACGAAGAACACCTGGAACGTCGAAGCCCGTCGACGTAGCTCACGTTCGACGAATACGAAGTACGGTTAACAACCCACTATTCGCCGTGAAAACGGCGTTAGAAACTTAATACGGTAACGTCTTTGAAATTATTTAATACGATAACGACCAGTGAAAATTGAATGCTCGATTAGCGCGGGGGCTAATGGAGCGGAAAAAGCGTCTGCGATCGACGTGCTAACGAATCCGCACGCAAACCGAGACTAATGACACCGTCGACGAACCACAGTATAAATATTATTTACAGTGGCACCACTGCACCGTTAGATAGGAGTTTGTAAATTAATAGGTACATTTATTGGTATAAAGTAAACATATGGTATTATTTTTACGGCCGTTCGACGGCCGAGTAGCAGAGAGTAGTGTGTTTGTTAGTTGGTGAGATTTATTATTATTATTTTTATTTTATATAGCCCTTACAACAAATAATTAGATACATAATCTAGTAGTATCACTTACTTTCATGTTGCCTTAATCAAAAGACCAAAAATATTGTTATTTATCTTCGATTAATTATGGCATGCGTAAATAAATTTTTATAAGTTTATATTTATCAACAAGAAGTACGGCAGAAATGCATAGTTTTAAATCTTACTCAAAATAAAAGTACATCGAAGAAGAGCATTGATTTTATCTTTTAACCGAATTCAAAATAATATTTTCCCGTTTTTGAAAAATGTTTACACAAAAAACATAATTCCTCAAAATGAGAATGCCTACGCCAGACGGAAGAATTCTATAGTCCGATCAAAACTATTGTATCAATTCACACAGAACTATGATTTTGTTTTGACCTTTGGGACCTTATTATTATACTAAAAGTCCCCATGGATCATGGGTCGCGTATCAAAAATATCAGTTATTTTTTATTTTCACGTGAAATTTTAGCCAATTGTCAACATTTGAATAACTTGGAATAACTTTGAAGAATAGATAAGTCAGGGATATCCTTGTTAATTGTAATGATCAGTTTAAAATATTGGAAAGGACACTGACTAGTTTTTCGTCAATGCCGGGAGATTTGAAATTTCTGATAAAAATCTATCGTCTACTTTTCAAAATAACTATATCTCAAAACTTCCGTTTTTAAGGAAAAAGTGCAGGAACATGTAGGAATTGTGCGATCGATTCCGAATTTTATTTTTGTAGTATTTATAATAAAAAATGCCCAAAGGTCTAATTAATTAAGGTAAAAGTGGTATTTTGTATATTATAATACTTACTACTACTAGTAATCCAATATGTAACACTAGATATCTTTTCAGTAATTGCATTAATGGCAGAATACTTATTATTTTGATTTTGAGATAATTTATCACTTACAAATATAATTTTCCTAACCATCAAATACAGATTTCATAATTGTTTATTGTAAGGTAATACTGAACCATGAAGATGAAATTGTTATTATAACAGTCTACGATTAATATTAGGTCCTTACATATGAAAATGGCATTTTGTCGTACTGGCCACTTTGATCTGTATTATCTCCTCTTTGGTTAAGAATTCCAATTTCAAATTTATACAGCTATTAACACACGCATTTGTGTTTCGAAAACCATAATTCATTTATTTTTTCCTCTTTTGGTGTTTTCTTTGCATCACTTAGTTTATAAAATGGAAAACTTACAACATCGCGTTATTTACGAGTACGAGTTCCACCGTAGCATCAGTGCTGCACAAACAGCTCGAAGTATTAATGCTGTTTATGGCGGCGGTGTCGTAAAAGAAAACACAGTGCGTTTTTGGTACCAACGTTTTCGTTCTGGACGGCCGGAGACGAAAGTTGATAGTTCAGAATTTAAGGATCCATCGCAAACTACGTCCGAGTTAGCTGTAGGCTACGGTGTTAGTGACAAAACTGTTTTAATCCACTTGAACCAAATTGAAAAGGTGAAAAAGCTTAAGGCTTGAGAAAAAGCTTTTTGACGCATGAATTGAGTGTAGCAAACCGACAAACGCGCGTCTACTGCTGCGTTACATTACTCAGCCGGCACAATACTGAAAGGATTTTAAATCGAATCATTACCTGTGATAAAAATTGGATCCTGTATGACAATCGGAAACGCCCATCGCAATGGCGAATCAGCAAAAGCCTGCCCCAAGCGAAAATTGACTCAAAAACAGTTACTTGTTTGGTGGAGTAGTGCCGGTGTCGTTCACTACAGCTTTCTTAAATCTGGCAAGACGATTACGGCAGATGTGTATTGTCAGCAACTGCAAACCATGATGGAAAAGGTAGCTGTAAACAACTGGGGCTGGTCAATCGCCACTGCCACTGCTGCTTCAGGACAACGCTACACCACACACTGCACAACAGACGGCTACCAAATTAGAGGAGCCTCAATTGGAATTTCTAAGACTTTGCTCCAACAGATTACCATTTTTTTCGAAATTGGGATAACTGCTTGCAAGAAAAAGAATTCAACTCCGTGGGGCAGCCCACAGCGCCTTCAAAGATTTTATTGATTCCCGTCCGAATGGTTTTTGTAGTATAGGGAGCAATGAACTACCTATGAGATAGCAAAAGTGCATAGATAGCAATGGTACATCCTTTAATTAAATAAGTATATTATATTTTAAAAAAAATCCCTTATAATAAATACTATCGTTCGCTTCGTCAATTATCAATCTGTCAACCTCATAAAAAGCGTTAAGTTTTTCAACTTTATTTTTTAATAACTCTATAATGAGATTTTATAATAACTCTGTTAATGAAAATATTATGGAGTTTTCCGTAAATCTAAACTTCTTTCTTTATTTGTGCAAACATTTGAAGCTCGTGTAACAGTTGAATTTTGGGTATATTTTTAAAATATGATTAATATCAGTAATCCGATATTAATCACCGGTTCGAAATATATACGAAGTGATCATCATTTTTTTTGACTTTAATAAAAAAGATCAAAGGGATACATTGTTTATACTATTTTACAATATTGAAGCGGTGGTTAATTTCGAAGTTTTTACGAGTTAATAATAAAATTTGATTTAAAATTGTAAATCAAGGATAACCAAGCCATGGATTTCTTTTTAATGTTTGTTTGTTGTTTTTAGTTAGAGTGACGTCATGCAAGTGTATACACTTATAGGTTGAAGCGTTATAAAATGAAAAATGACGTGTTTAATTAAACAAAATGAGGTAATTATTATTTATATACAGGGTGGCCAGAAAAGGGAATCCAAAAATTTTATTTAGGTGCCTCGTGTTGAGAGTTATCTGAATCACCCCTATGTATGCTATGCGATTTTTCATAGTTTTCGAGATACGTTTTTAAATTTTGAATTTTACGCAAAGTTGAAACCGTCAGTTTCAAAAATTTCTAAAATAAAGGTGAAAGTTTCTTCGGATTTCTATTTTTGCTCCTAAATTTCTATGAACTGTGTGTTTATGCACAAAATAAACAGCCTCATAACTTTAATAAAAGTTACTTAAAAAAATACCTTAAGTTGAGAATTTATGTAATGTGAGTTATCGTATAAATTAGTAACCTAAAATTAATAATCTAAGCAGGCAATTTCTTAGTTCTTAGTTGGCTTAGTTAGGAATCAACCATCAAAGACAAGCGAGGTGAACTTTTTGAATTCAATTATTCATGAGGTCAAAAATTACCAAAAAAGTAGGTTTGGTACGTTAGATGAATTGATTCAATAAAACAAAGATAATTGTAATAAAATTAAATTTATTTACAATAGGTTTTCCCACAAAAATGCACAATCTACACCTGCGTTTTTCTCACCTCATTATTTTTTAAATGTCTGAAGGCTTCACGATTCGCTCTTACTACTCTTTCGGCTTCTTCAATCTTTCCTCTAAGCTCTCCTTCGCTCAAGCGATCTCGGTCATATGTGATTTCTTTGTGCCCCAGATTAAACAATCGATAGGGTTGAGGTTAGGAGAGCTTAGTGGCCATCTGATTGGTCCGTTGCGTCCGATCCATCAATTAGGGTACGTTTCATTAAGATTATGTCGGACCTGCGTTGTGTAGTGGCACACGGTCATTTTGAAACAACATTGTTCACCTAAGTTCCAAATTGACGTCTTCTAGCAACAATGGTAGGTCGCTTTCTAAGAAATTGTTGTAAGTTTCTCCATTCAGTCTCGATGGCAGTTCAAACGGACCAATTAGTTTACCATTGAGGATGCCAGACCACATATGTACACCACATGTGGATTTCCAATCGCCCACGTGTGAAGATTATGCATATTGAAGATTCCAACTGGCTCAAACCGTGACTCATTAGTCCACAGGATTTTATTAAAAAATCCAGGATCCTCTTAACATTTTTTGGCAAAAATCAACCCGCAATTGGTGATCTGCTGGCAGTAAAAATTGAACGTTGAATGTGGAACGCGTGGTATTCTTCGTGAAGAATGTTTTGAATAGACGTCCTTGGAATGTCCAGTGTACGAACCATATTTCTTGTACTTATGAATGGATTTCGTTGAATTTCTTCAAGCACCATTTCTGTGCGATCCCGAGCAATTCTAGTGACTCCTTGACGTGGCCCATCTCTACCAGGAATTTGACCTACTTTTAACGTGTTATGCTTATTAATAAAAACACGATGGTCAGAATATCGCTCTGGTTGTGGTCCACCTCGGCGTTGAAGTTGTTCACGACACAGTCGAGCTGTGGCGTAGTCATTGCCTTGTGCAACTCCATGAAGATAATGTGTTTATGCATATTCACCGAAAGTGTAACTTATCTCTAACACTTTCAAGTAAGCTCAGTCCAAATCACAATGCGAAACAAGTTCCAACAAAAAACGAGCAGTGGTCAGATAATTAGTGGATAAGATCGGCAAAGCGAATTTATTGGTGCAGACAAAATGGTGACACGAGTAGCAGTAAACACAAGGTGAGAACGACTGACGTTTACCTGGTCCATTGTTAACGCAGATAAAAAAAGCTCTTTCCGGCTCTCTAACATAAATTCTCAACTTAAGGTATTTTTTTAGTAACTTTCATTAAAGTTATGAGGCTGTTTATTTTATGCATAAACACACAGTCCATGAATATTTAAAAATAGAAATCCGAAGAAACCTTCTAATTTTTTTTTAGAAATTTTTGAAACTGATTCGGTCGTAATATTGCAAAGAACTAATGAACTCGAAAACTATGAAAAATCGTATAACACACATAGGGGTGACTCAGATACCTCTCAACACGAGGAACCAAAAATAATTTTTGACGTCAC
The DNA here is from genome assembly GCA_923062675.1 of Marasmarcha lunaedactyla. Lineage (NCBI taxonomy): Eukaryota > Metazoa > Arthropoda > Insecta > Lepidoptera > Pterophoridae > Marasmarcha > Marasmarcha lunaedactyla. Next base: position 13,992,087 of record OV281339.1, on the reverse strand, counting down.
TTTTCTGGCGCCCCTGTATGAAAATGAGAGTATTTATTAGTTAAGAACTTAAATTTAGGAATAATATTCATCAAAGGCACATAATATGTTTATAGTTCCTGGGTGATCATGGCACTGCGGATTGCGCGTGAACCTCGCATTCCGTCAAACCTCCCGCGTGCGGTGTCCACCGTCTCCTCCTGCTGCAAAGCCCAGCTCACCCCATAAACCGCAGCCTCCGCTATGCGACCCCCACGGTCCTACACCACCTCCCAAAAACGCATGGGTGACCCCACCTACCATGGTGAGGAAACCCATCGCTGCCCTCACCCTCCCGCCTTCTCAGGTAAAGCAAGTCAGGTTAGCACCTGCTTGCATGCCTTCTCCTCACACAGCCAGGAGCCGCGGAGAGCCACTTCGCGCTTGTAATCGAATCTACCTCAAGTTTCGACTTGAGAGAAATCACCACTTTGGCTCGCAAACCACGAGCTGCAAAGGTTTACATCCAGGCGAAGAGCTTCGTCGCGATCGAGCACCAGGTGCTTATTGTCAACGTCAAAATATTCAATAAATTAAACTTTTGAATGGCGTCCTCTACATTAAAACCTTGGTCCTTCACTATCGGCTACTTTAACGCCGATGGGCTTAATTTCAAATGGTCATCTTAATGGAAACCTTTTTGAAACCTAGCCACAAGGACGCGAAAATAGCGAACTACAACATCGTTCGTAACCATACGCTTGTTAAATAAACTCTTTGAACTAGGCGTGCCAGACAGTCTCGTGTACATCATACGAGACTTTCTCCATTGTCGAACCTTTCGCTACAGATTGGAAGGTGCACTCTCCAATCCCCATCCTGTATTATCCGGTGTCCCACAAGGCTCGGTGATTTCTCCAACCCTGTTTTCACTATACATTAGTGACAAGCTAAGGACGGACAAAGTTGACCTAGCGATCTTCGCAGACGACACCTCGGCGAACACATCTGAAATGAGTACGTAGGTTAACAAGAATGCTCCAATCTGCAGCCAACGCATTAGGTGCTTGGTTTAGGAAATGGAGAATAGAATTCAACCCAGAAAAAAGTGCTGTAGTGTCCTTCTCTCTCTCTCTCAACCTGCTCTAGGACCACCTCTAGGAAACCCTCCAAAAGATCAGGTCAGGTCACTCTGCTTGGTACTCCGATCCAATGGGCTAAAAAAGTCAAATATTTAGGAGTCACATTAGATAGTGGACTTACATTCGCGGATCACATAGAACGCGTCCGGGACCGAACCTCCTTCTTGCACCTTCTAATTTGCAAGAAGAGTAAAATGTCACTTAGAAATAAGCTTACGCTGTACTAAACTTGCATCCACTCCATCATGACAAATGCCATTGTTGCTTTCGTTCACGGCAGCAAGCAAACCAATCACTGGCCGGTTATTCAAAGTTAGGTTCTTACGCAACTGCGTCGAGGCCTGGCCCTATGTCAACAACTTAGATCTGCACACAAATCTTGAGCTGCCCACCATTGCTGCATTCATGAAGTTTGCATCTAGACGCCAGTTCGACAATGCTCCCCACCATCCCAACCCGCTGGTCAATAAGTCAGCTGAATGCACAGCCAACCATCCGCATCCGAGTAATCCGAGCCAAAAAGAGATGCTTAGCCACAATATGTTTACCTACTTAATTTGTATATGAATAACTTTATAAGATTTAACATTTTAAGCATTAATAAAATTTGTTAGTAATTTGCGAGGTCATTTATGGAAGGCGCCTTTCCAACTGTACAAGATGGCTGTAAGGCTGTAATAGAACTAAAATCAATCTTTAGATAGGTCCCTTACAGCTTTTACAGTACCTATGTTATTGGTGCACTCATTTTGACGCATCTTAAACCGGAAATTATTGAAAGGAGGCAACAAATTCTTCAAAGGCATTTTGCTGCCTCTCGGGTATTGAATTTTTTTCCCGCCAAGAAGTTATCCAAATTCTGGAAAAAGTAAAAGTCTACAAGGTCTACGTACACACAAGGTCTGGTGAGTACGGCGGATGACGGAGAACTTCCAACCCCAACTCTTGTAGCTTGGAGACCGTCTGCTGTGCAGTATGAGGTCGCGCGTTGTCGTGCAGGAGCAGTGGAGCCGAACGATTGACCAAAGCTGGTTGGAGACGTGCGAGCTTCTCCATCGTTGTGTTCAGTTCTTCACAGTACACATCTGCAGTAATGCTTGTCCCGTTTGGCAAGAAGCTGTGATGAATTACACCCGCGTTAGACCACCAAACAGTGACCATCACTTTTCTAGGGGTAAGTTTTCATTTAGGGCATTGTTTGGGTGCTGAACCAGGGTCCAACCAACTTGCTGAGCGCTTACGATTGTCAAACAGGATCCATTTCTCGTCACAAGTAACAATGCGGTTCAGAATTCTTCATTTGTATGCCTGCTGAGCAGTGCAAGGCACGTCTCCACGCGTACTTCGCGCTGGCGGTCATTGAGCTCGTGGGGTACCCATTTGTCAAGCTTTTTTACCTTGCCAATTTGACGCAAATGGACCAATATTGTTTTGATGCTAACGTCGAAAGCTGCTGCTAATTCAGCCGTGGATTGAGTTTCATCAGCTTCCACAATTGCCTTTAATTCGTCATTGTCGACCAAAGTTTTCGAACGACCACGGGGTTCATTTTTCAGGTCAAAATTTCCAGAACGGAAGCGGGTAAACCAATAACGGGTGGTGCGTTCGTTTGTAGTGTTCGCTCCGTAAACGTCGTTGATGTTGCGTGCCGCTTTGCTGCCACGACGGTACTCATACTCCATAATTACTCGAATTTTTAACTTATCCATGATGACGAAAAATGTTCGATGGCGTTGAAAACAAAACACTAACTATTAAACAAATGACGATTTTAGAAAAAGAATTCCATGTTTGTCAAATAAAATTAATTTGAAATTAGAATTATCAGTCAAAAAAAAATATTTTCATTTGAAATGGCCAGTACGGCAAAACGGCAGTTTCATAGGTAAAGACCTATTAGTAGGTCAATACATATGAAATTGGCGTTTTGTAAGGTAGGATAAAGTATGTACCAATAAAAACCTTAATTAAAACTAAATTATTTAATTAATTAAAGTATGTACCATTGCTATCTATCCACTTTTGGCATCTCATAGGTAGTTGATTGATCCCTTTACTAAAAAAACCATTCGGACGGGAATCAATAAAATCTTTAAAGGCGCTTTGAGCTGCCCCATCGGAGTTGAACTCCCTTGCAAGAAGTTATCCAAATTTAAAAAAAATGGTAATCTGTCGGAGCAAGGTCGATTAAGAATAGTGAGAAAGAGTACGGTGGATGTCTTAGACATTGCAATTAAAGCTCCTCTAGTTTGGTAGCCATTTGTTGTGCACTGTGTGGTCTAGCGTTGTCCTAGAGCAGCAGTGACCTAGAGAGATTGACCAGCTTCTTTCTTCTTAGCAGCTTGCTTTTCCATCATGGTTTGCAATTGCTGACAATAAACATCTGCCATAATCGTCTGGCCTGATTTAAGAAAGCTTTAACGGCACGGATTTAACGGCACCGGCACTAGTCGTTCACGAAACGCTCACAAGTAACTTTTTTGAGTCAATTTTCTCTTGGGGCAGGATTTGGCTGGTTCGCCAGGGTTCAACCATTGCAATGAGCGTTTCCGATTGTCGTACAGGATCTACTTTTCATCACAGGTAATATTTCGATTTAAATTTCTTTCATTTTGTGCCGGTTGAGTAGTGTGACGCAGCAGTCGACGCGCGTTTGTTGGTTTGCTAAACTCAATTCATGAGGTACCCACCTCTCAAGCTATTTCATTTTCCCAATTTGCCTCAAGTGGATTAAAACAGATTTTTCACTAATACCGCAGGCTACAGCTAACTCGGACGTGGTTTGCGATGGATCCGCTTCCACAATAGCCTTAAATTTTTCATCATCAACTTTGGTCTCCGGCCGTCCACGGGGTGGTGCTGTAGGTTGAAATTTCCAGAACGAAAACTTTGGAACCAAAAACGCACTATTTTTTTACAGAGCATTAATACCTCAAGCCGTTTCTGCAGCACTGGTGCCACGGTGGAACTCGTACTCGAAAATAACGTGATATTGTAAGTTTTCCATTTTATAAACTAAGTGATGCAAAGAAAAAGCCGAAAAATCAAAACGCAATTGAATTACACTTTTCGAAACACAAATGCGTGAGTAAATAGATGAATAAATTTGAAATTGGAATCTTAACCAAAGAAGAGATAATACAGATTAAAGTGGCTAGTACGACAAAACGCCAATTTCATATGTAAGTAACCTAATATTCAAAACCCATAACCGGTAAAAACCATTCTCTGCAACAATCAGGCAAAATAGAGTTTGACTAAACGAGTCAGTCAAAGCTATATTTGCTTTGTCTTAGCTGTAACTTATATATAGTGTACATTAGCCTGTAAATCTATTGGTATTCGTGATATTTATGTGCCGCGCGCTCGAAGATGTTACTTCATTTCAAACTCTTCCAAGGTCTGATTCCGTATTATAAAAATGTGTTTAAAAAAAGGGTCACAACAATAAATGTATGAATAGGGACGTAGCCCATTGCTAAGGCATTAAAAGTATATGTTACTGACTCGCACTTTGCCTAGCGATGGGGACGGCAAGGTTAACTTTAATATTATTTATTTAATTGTTAACTTTATCAAAACATTAGTATCACTGGTTTTATTTGGTCGTTAATATAAGACCTAACATAAATAACAAAGACAAAAAAGGCAATGCGCTTTTCGAAACTACCCATAATTTCTTGTTTGTATGCTTTCGCAAAAAATTCATAAGTTAATTATGGTTTTTCCAGTTATTCTGGGTTTTTGTGTTAGTGTTTACAAATAACTTTTTGATTCAGCTGTACTTAACTTGCCTGGCTTGCGTTTTTATTTTTATTTAACCAATTAATCGATGGTTTCAGTGGCAGTATAGATAATAGTTTTGTACATCAGAGACCCTGGATTCGAAGTATAAGTCATAGGTATCTTATTTATGTTGATTACAGGTTTCCCGCCCTAGCTCAGCTTCAGCTACAAACCTAGCCTCCTTACTCGTTATTTAAACATATTTAAGCAAAGGGCTATGAGAGGTTCTTTCAGTGAAGTATATGAAGTAAACGGCTTCTATGATAAAAACATAGTTATGAATATAGACATTACTGTACGCGTCTAAATCAGTTTGCACAGATAACGTCCGTCATATGAATTTACTTAACGATATTGACAAAACGCGCTGCATAAGGAGGACGGATGAGGAAATGAAGTCTTTAGATCCAAGTATAGCATAATGGATACAAGAAAAATGCAAACTACTTATTGTGTACTAGTCCATAAACGTGAATTTTAAAGTAAATAATACAGTTACAACAAGTAAACTAAACTTGCAAAACCTAACGAGATCAAGTTTTTGCCACATTTGCTTTTATTTCGTTTTTAAACTGGACAATGGGTTTATTTCTCACATAACAATTAAACGTTGTAAGTAGTTTTTTATATAATTAATTTTACAATAATAGTAGGAAATAATTGTTTTACGTTACGTTCCTAATGTTCGCTATTTGGTAAGCAACAAGTTTAGTAGGTTTTAGATGTTTCTATAAAAGTGGACTATGGATTTTAATTAAATTCAGCAAATATTGATTTCAATAATAAGTATTCACTTTATTATCTCGTAAATTTTACTCCAGAAAGAACATAGTTAACTGTTAAGGAGAGTAAGACAATGCTATTTATAAACTTTATCCATATTGGAAGATTCTTTTTTAATAGAAGAAATGTTTAATAAACAACTTTACAACGAACCCACAAGAACGACTAGTAATGATTTTTATCGTGTACCTTATCTGAAAGTTAGTATTATTTCATTTAACGAGTAGGACTCAAGTTAATGAATCTAGATAATTTAATTGTAACATTTTGCATTTGAAATATTTTCAAACTTTTTAAATTGTATGCGCTTATTAAGGGTTTTTGAAAAAATGTGCTTGATCACTATTGTAAGTCATGCGTCTAATATAGTAGGAATGCTCAAGGTCATTGGCTCGGGCTAGCGCCTTAATGATAGGGTAAGCATTTTCAATTTTTTTTCAAACACCAGCTGTAAGAAGCGGCTACACCTATCTCCTGATATGGATGGCATTGCCTTTGACACCTCTAGATCAGATAGCTTGCTAATTATTTAATTAATATTAAAACTTTTTTTAGTCGTTCTACAGGGTAAACGACCTCGGGTAAAAATAACCAAATATTTCCTCTCAATATTATTATAACATATTATAGACGTGAATTTCATGAGACCCCAGCCCACACATTGCCAGAACTACGAAGGGGCGGATCGTGCCAGCCATATGATATTAGTTTACATTTCCTGGTAATTTGTAGTCCACCAATTGTGGATTCGTAGTCTTTACACTCACCTTCGAAAATCTTCGATGAAGTTTTCGTTAATCGCGTAATATGGAATACTTACGACTAAATATACCTAATTCATTGATATGTTTATCTGTCACCGGTATTGAACCCGGGCCTTTAGAAATCGCTTTAACCGCTGTGTCCTGACGCTCTCCTAGAATCGAATACTACGATTGGTTTCTTCCTTAATAGGTAGTGGAACTCATAAAAGGTTTGTAAATCTCTCGAGCTTGTGCTCATTTGATTTGTTCTTGAGTGCCTGATGTTGTACGTGATAATAGCGGGTTTATACATATTCCTTTTCTGTCGTACTGTCGCATCAGATTGTTGCATTGAGCATGTAGATTATATTTATCCTACTTGGACTATTTTAGTAACCTGCATGTTTTTGAAAACGTAATGAATCGCTACATATTAGAAAAACAAATAACTTTCATGTAATTTACTTAATCAACTATCACAAGTAAGTAGCGTCACGGCCTAGCCTTAAAGCACGTCAGAATGCCGCGATGTTTCAGTAAAAAGGTCGATATCAATTAAGAAGAAATAAAGAATGACATAAAATATTTAAATAAATAATACATTATGACTTGCTCCATCGTCCGAGTGAGAAGTTGAGTAAATGCAAACAAAAAGAATAAGTTATTTAATTATTGAAACTAATATTTTAATTGTGCCCCTAACGGCGTAGAACTTACCGTACCTACATAACAATATCAAATTAAAGGTAAAACAAACCAAAAATACGCCTTAAACTTTAAAGTGATTCAAATAAAACGTAAAACAAAACCTACGCAACTTCAACCTTCCATAAAAACACTATATATGAATTATCAAACAAATTTGACTACCTCGGTCTTCGATCACACATCACGATTGAATATGTTATCGAAAACCTAAGTGCCCAACTCCCTAACACCAAACACCATAGTTACACTCAAAATTTAAAAAGGTGCCATAATTAAAGCCCTTACGATACGACAGGTAACCGTTCGGCTTATATAGAACCAGTGGGCGAATTTATTTTGTCGCGCGATAGTTTTATTTTTGCGGTACCTACCTTCTAAGGTATAAATTTAAAGTGTATTGTGTATAGGGCTATATTTACTTTACGTAAGTAACGTATTTAAATGAAAAAGGATTCATATTGTACCCGACTAGATACCTCTCTAATTACCATATTATATGTGATAATTTGCAACCTAACGATAAAGACAGACAAATGCCGTCTGTAGATCTATAAGAGGAAATTTTTTAACTATACTTTGGTTTGTCATATCTCAAAGGGATAAGGCAGCGTTTTCGATGAACTTATCGCGTTCAGGCAGAAAGACGCGGCTCTGTGTTTTATAATATGAATTGATTACAAATGTAAAATAAAGTTGTGATCATTAAATAAAAAATGTAATAAATAATCTCAAGGAAACGCTATTATTACTATATAATAGCGTATGATCATAAATAAACTTGTAAGGTTTACTCAATTTGCCCACTTTTCTGATTTAAAGCAGCCCTGGCGTGATTTGTATAGAATTTTATTTTATTCGTCTATTTTTTGATTTCCCTTAAGGGTGCTTTCTGATTGCCACTCATGGCGCTATCAGTGCTAAAACTGCTCAAAACCGTCCCGATTCGTTTTAGCGCGCTAAAAGTGATACTCTTGCAATTTCGATCGTAACGGCAAATAGCGCGCTAAAATCTTTATGTGACTTGCTTGAATGTAAGGTTATAATTTCATTAAGATCTTTGACCCTGATTGAAACAGGTGCCATTTTTTATATTATTACAAAAGGCAAGCTTCTAAAATTTTTTATCGCCTTATAAAAACCTCAACAAACTAACGTCATGTGTCAGTTTTGGCAGGCCGTGTAGAGCGACCATACTCCGTAGATTGGGCACTGTGACCGGGAAGACGGCGGCGTTAATGAGCGCGCTTACAGGCATTCGGAACGGGTACATGAGCGCTGTGAGCTACATAATCGGCATGCACCATAAAATTAATGCATAGGTTTTTTGAGTCAAAACAACGAAAAATATCTAAGAGATACATGTTCTAAAATAATAAAATATTATTTTTTGCACTCTTCAAAACAATGTCCAGTTAATTAATGCACACAGACAGCAAGCTTGTAAGTCTGTCAAAAAAAGTGCTTCAATTCGCATGGCGTGGCAATAACGTTTATTATTCAAAGACTCGACGTACTACCTAGCTTAGGAGAATTTGGTCAATTAAACGTTTATAAATATGAGTATTTAGTTAATAAAGATGTATTATTATTATAAATTTACTGTTGCAGGAGTTTTGCCAACAGGGATCAGAGACTAGAGTGACTATTGTAGTAGCGATTAGCGATGCCTAAGGTGAACGCACACTAGCACACTAATGCAAAAATAACACGTACGCTATGGTAAAACTTTCATTCTTACAGCCTTTTCTTTTTTCATTTTAAATGCGACTTCGCAAATTTTATACATCTACGTTTACCAAGAGACGTATTATTACACTGGCATTTGCATAAAATATGATTTACATAATACAAAATAAACAATTAAATAAATATTAGTTCTATACAATTGGTATAAGTGGTTTCGTTTTAAGCTGTAAGGAAATCAAAAATATCGAATGGTGCAACGTTTGTAAACTGTCTACTCTACTACTCGCTGAATATAGCAAGAATATAGGCCATAAGGGCGTGCTTAAGTTCATTTAAGGAAACTTAACAAAACTACCAATATGAATTTAAAAGCTGAAATTGTCAGTCGGGTGATAGCACTGATTATATGGTAACTAGTTTTAGTCTTTATACAGAAATTGTTTGAAGTACAATATACTAGTTCAGGGTTGACATTAGTTCACAGTGAGGGGTTCTTTTAACAGAAAGTTTTCTTTCTGCCTCTAGCGCCATACCATACCATGCTCGTAGCTGATAACTGGTTTATGCAGAAAAGCGATATATGACCTTTTTCACTATATTCATAGGCGGCAACCGAGCGCATGACCCACTTGATGGTAACTTTTATTTGAAAACTTGAAAAGGTATATCATTAACTTTATTTAACTGACACAAGTCAATTTTCTTGCTACAGAGTCATTAAATTTGAAAGAACAAAGGAATGCGTTTTATAGTACCGCACTAATTAACAGAATATAATACTTACAAGACAATAAATCGTAAAAATCATCGTGAAACTACACAGTTAATTACTAAATTGTTTTATTAGTATTTAAAGTTTTCAGTTTCGTTTATTAATCAAGTGGCATGACTAACTTTAAGGTAAACCCTAAAAAATATTACAAGATAATCAAACGCTATTAGTTGTATCTTAATATATTTTCCTGTTAAGGGCGTGTTACTTGTAATACCTGCACAGAAAAATGCTTTTTGTTTATTACTGCACATTAGCCTTAAATATACCACTATTTTCGGCAGCCGTCGAACCCGGGCCATTCGATCGAGAAGCCAGCGCTATATCCCCTGCGCGATCCTAGAACAGTTCTGCCCTCCAAATCATAAACGCAGTAACGACCATTTGACAGTTTTGAGATAAACGCGCTCAAAGTTTTAACTGAATCTTATGCTGTCACGGCTACTACAAAAAGTATTTTTTACAAATAAGATTTTTTTTAGGTAATACATACTTAACTTATTCAATATTTATCATCCATGTTATATAAACTCTAAATAATTTGTGTTAAATTAAGAAAATATTTTTACGGCTAGCGTTAAGTCGACTTTTTAGTAGGATTATACAAGTCATGAACGCGGTCGGTTTGTTACTTACTGCGTTTATGTGTACCAATTCTACCTAAAATTTTCCCAAGTTATACCTTAAGATATCTTACTGTTTTTATAATAGAGAAGTATTTGTGTTAGAACCAAGCAGGTGGTTGGTATAAACAGTGATTGTACCAACAATTTGAGATAAAACATTAATTATAATATATAAAGGGCACGAAATAACAGTTTTATTTAATAGGAGTATTCAAATAATGACAAAAAATCAAGAAAAATTCATAAATCAAACGCAATCAAATCTGACAAAGTATGTAGAATTATATTTATTAATAAACCAAATGAAATTACACAAAGTCTTAAAAAGTAACTAACTTATTATAAAATGAAATGTAAGAAAATACAAAGCTGTTTTATAATTATTTTTGTTCTACAGCCTTCTCTATTTCCGATTCTGGTAAATCATACGAGTTATTTTTTACCCCTTACCGCATAGCGTCCCAAATTTGCAAACTTAAGTTTTTTGTGAAAAATTTAAATTCTTTTCAAGTTTGACAATTGGCAAAATTATAAACCATAGACTAAATATATACTCAGCAGTTCCAAGACAGTGAAATATTGTCAGTCTTGATAAAACAACAGTAAATTTAGTTTGAAAGTAAAAGTGCTCAACAGGTGAGTTGCTCTGTATTCAAACTCAAATATATTGGAATTGTGTGAATATTTCGGCTTGTATAAATTTCTTCGAATAAAACTATCCTTTATGAAGCTATAACAGAAAGATATACTCAATAACTCCATGGATTTAAAATTTGTTCGACAATATACTTGTGTGCATATCTGGGACCTCATGCAGTGTGTACATAATTGTAATGTTCATATGTGGGACCTTATGAAGTAAGCGCTCAATTTTTAATTTTCATATATGGGACGGTATGCAGTTACACGAGTGTAAATTTAATCTCATAGAGATGTATAGTAAACTTCATACGTTACTGATATTTTGTTTTTTACATATGAAATTCGTCAATAGCAGGTAGGTAAAGAGTAAGAATTGATTCACCTTTGCACCCCAAATAAAAGACCTAGCCTTTTGCCGAACCCAACTTGTGCACATATTCTGTCTACCCATGTCATCAACTTTCCATTGGATGCATGTCGTACCATATTTGACACAAACTATTTTATTCACTGCAATGCATACCGTACCATATATGGTACAGTATGTTTTTCGTAAATAAAACAGTAAATAATAATGCTAGTTTTTTTTTTGTATTTTTTATGAGTTCCTTATACTCGAAAACACAACATAATTTTTTTCCGCAAGGACATAAAATTCCATGCAGTAAGGGGTTAAATTTGTTCCTTTCTGGTCGTGGCAAGTCCTCGAGCAGAAGTTTTAACAGTTCTTTCAGGAAATTTTCTTGTTTTGATTATTTTATTTACCAAGAAGTCCAAAGTTTCTTCCGTTTCATCGTAGTGATTTAATTTAAATTTAAATTGAAATAGCTTCTTTGTGCTTTGACACGATGTCCGCCATATAACACCTTGGTTCCCTTTTGCGGAGTTTCACCTGTGAGGATAAATCAGGATAATCATAAAAATCGCCGACTTTCATTTCCTTCACAAAACTTTTTCCTGAATTAGCCTGGTTTACGGATTCTGAAAAGTCACTAAAGACGTAAACTTTCTTATTTCGGTTTAGTGATAGCTCCACTTGATGGTGGTAGCTATCTGCTGACATGAACGTATGTCCTGGCTCCAAGTACTTTAAAGTTATCGTTTCAGCTGCTATCAAATCACTGTTCACGAATTCTACTAGGAAAGAAAACAGTGCCCAGTTTTTGTTCTAAGACGAACAATTGTCCATCCATAAGATAATGTGAAAGCCGAAATTATAATTCCGGCATTCCGTCCTGAAATGGACTCCGGCCAAATTACTGCAAGTGGTAAATTATCAGCAAAACTTCATCCAAGCGGTACAAAGGTTTCATTAAAAACAATCATACGGGGACAGAATAAAGCAGTTTTGTACTGCTCCATTCTGGGTAAATTACCACTTTTTGTAAGTCAACTGAGTAAAAGATTGTGTCTGTGTTAGAAGTTTTAGAATCTTGTACATCTTTTTGATATTCTGTTCGACAGCACCTGTATGCATTGTGTTTTTCGTAATTGCAGCAAACTTCACAATCTGTTGTCGGATTTTGAACATGGTTCTTATTATGCAGTTGGAAATAAGCGCAAACTTCACACTCCTGATGTCCTAGCTTCACGAAAGAAATATTGAGGTCACAAGTTACGATTTTTCTATAAGTTTCAAGGGATATTTTTATGTCTCGGTGGCTGTCGCAAAAATGTTTTGTACATAATTATTATGTTTAGATCGCTGGGCAAATACAATCTATGCGGGGAATGTTGACGTCTATAATGAGAAATGTACTTCATTACATGTTCTTTAATAGCTTCGCGATCGATTTTATTCTTCCTTTCATAAGTCCCTTTAAGGTTTTTTTGGTTGTCTGCAGATTTATTTATGGCTAAAAACACCCGTTTGTCATTTTTAGGATTATATCCCAATGTAGACATGAAAAAGGTTTTACACACCTCGACCTTTTTCTGGTCCTTGTCAAAAAAATTGTAATTATACGTGAAATCTCTCTTTGGTGTGGTATTTTGCTTCCTTCTTGCGACAGTTTTCACGTATACTAAGGCTTTAATAAATAAACCTTGAGCTTCCCAGTTTAAATTGTAGTAAGTTTTATGAATATCTTTTCGCATGTCATTATCAAAGCTAGACAAGCATTGTTTTCTGCATAAACGTGTACAAGGCTCCTTCATGAAATACTTTTCTTCTCGCAGTAATGCTTTCTTTTCTTTCCTTTTGGACAAATCTTCACAATATAACTTTCTTTTTCTAAGAGTGCCACCTTTTGTGAGCACAGGTCCATCTCCTACTTTTTCAGTAATATACGGCTTGTGTTGATCGCAATTATTATCCGAGCCAAAGCACGTGAAATGATCTACACATAAAAAACATGCGCAAGTATCGCAAGTGCTGCATATATCTTTTTCGCAACCAATGTACTCACAATGTTGTTTTTTATCTTCATCATCGGTTTGATTTTGTTTTTTTATTATTTCTATTGTTTCTCTCGTGCCTTTGCGATTATTTTCCAAGATTTTTTTTGTATTTCTATTTTAGTGTCAGCTTTTATAATAAACGACTTTGCCATCAGGTTGCAATTATTCTTCAAATACTTAATTTTGCTTTTATTCTTTGAATATTGTGCATGATTAAGACAATCGTTGTAGGTAGATTGGTTGTCAAAGTGAGCCCAGCATAAAAAGCAAAGGCATTTACTACAAGTACTGAATACTTCTTCATTCAATTTTTAAATTCATTCAAAATTAAATTAGCATTGGCTAAATTCACAGTGTTGTACTTTTGCATCAATATTCTGGGTTTTTTTTTGGGAAGTTTTATTTTTATTCGCCGACTGTTAAGCGCGAAAATTTATACAGACATTTTGTGTTAGGTATAAGCGCCATAATAGCACCCACTGCGTTTATGCTATGGATAGAGTATAGTTGGCAACAATTATATTACGTAATAAACGCCTTATCAGCTCCTGCTGAGTTAATGCTATGGTAGGGAAAGTTAGCAATAATGTATGTATTAAGCATAAAGAGTGCTTACCGCACCCACGGCGTTTATGCTAAGGAAATATGAAAAAGAAAGGCGGTGCTCTCCGGATATAATTGGCGTAAGATTACTTACTCCACACATTTTAAGTAAGATCGGTGTCGAGGGTAGACCCACTGCGTTTATGATTTTTGTTTGTCTTATTTCTAATATAGCTAGCGAAAAACGGGTTTTATTCCCGGTAAGGTCGTTCCATGCTAAGGTATAATATAAAATAAACTCATTTTTGAAAAAATTGCCTTACTGCGTTTATGATTTGGAGGGCAGAGTTGGCCCTAGAATCGCAATTACAAGGCAACGGCTGGCTCTCTCGTAATATTCGGGCAGTGATTCGGTGGCGACAAACCAATACATTAGCATTAAAAGCAATATGTTTACCAATTACTGCAATAATGTAGTTATTAAATTTGATTAATGCTGAGCATGGGCTCAAAGGTTATCTTTATATTTATTTCTACATTCAGCGGCCTCGTGGTGTGGTTTGGCAATCCAGATGAAAGCAGATTGTATAACAAAAGATCTGTTACTAGTCTAGTCACCTTTGTGAAACTGTAGATGGCCGAATACCACGGCTAATATAGCTAGTTGTCGTCTGAGCATTATGTACCATTATTTATAAAGAACTAGGATTTCCACCACCGTAGCTGCAGATCTCGCGGGAACTTCTGTATTATACATGACGTGCGTTACTCCTACTTAATCTTTATTAAATCCGTCTTATGGAGAAGGATTGGCCAGTAGTTTCAGAGTTTTTTTAAAAATCAAAATGAAGAGCTATGTAATGAGCATTGTAATTGAGACAATATTAATGTTATTACAATTCAGATTAATATCGGAAAATTAACTTAGTGAATACTCTAGCCCTAATACAATACATACAATAACTTCGATTTTTGACCATTAATAAATTTATATTTATTCTCTAAGTGGCTTAGTTTCTTATAACAAAATACTTATTAAAAAGCTTGTTCAGATAATGCATAACATATTTCTGGTATATTTCACAATATATAAACTGGTCGCAGAATGAAATTCAAATGAAATATGGCTATATCAAGACACTTGTAAGACACTGTAGAACATACAGCACTCTATAACATAAGAACCTTTTGTAGACGATTATAAATATACAAAACACTACGGAATTACCAGCCTTAGCATTAATTTAACGTCACGGCATCGCAGTGTTTTTTAGAACTAGGAAATAAAAGAGGTAATATGTTTGTTTTTTTTTTGTTTCTTTGTTTACGGGCAATACAAATTACTAAAGTGATTGACATGTTTTTCCACATATTAAAATGTTTTATGTATTAATAAAAAACGACATACTACTACACTCCCAGTTCTGACTCTATTTTTTCACGAAATTCCTATGGAATTGGAGATACGCTAAATATTTTCACTTATAACGATTGTCAGGTTAAGATTTTACATAGAAAGGCAGTTCTTTAAATAATTTCAATTTTATACACAGAAAGAAAGAGACTTATCTTTATTAACTATTTACTAACAACTTACTAAACATACAGGATAACAATGGGACTTACTTATTTACAATATTTTTAAATAAATGAACAATAATATATAATACGTAACATACTTACTTAAAGTAATGTTACTAATTTGGTAGAATAACATACAGGGGCTTATGCAGGTGTAGCTAGAACCGACCCACTCGTCAAGCCTCAGCTGCATTTGTCAAGCTAGACGAGTTGTCTTGGTTTAGTTGTTTGCAGTTGCTCTCACAGTTTGAGACCTTCGCCTAATTGTTCAGAGGCATACGTGCTCCGTTGTAAGTTTTTATTATAAAAACCTCGCTCCAATAATCTTTAGGAATATGTACCTGAGAATATGACATTGAGTCTAATACGGCTTTGTTGTTTCGACACTTGTGATATCAATTATATAACTGCTTCTCTTCATATATAATTTAAACGTGGTTTCGAAAATACAATTAGCTAATGAGATCTTTTAATGTACCTATACCATGTGTATACCTAGTGAAGGAATACTCGTATCATTAGTAGGACCGAATTTTTGTGCCCAGCTGAAAATGAAATGCAGCAGTGAATTTTCACCTTGAAGGACATTTTGCTTCGCGCAACGCTTCTGCGTTTATAAGAAGTTGTATCACGGTTTGTCAGAAGCAAAAACAAAAAGCGATCAGAAGCTCTCTCTCCAATCCCAGCTTATAAAACCCAATTTCCAAACTAAAACTTATATGGTTTCGTGAGTGATGGTTCCTTTGGAACTGTGAAGGTCCAACTTAAAATGCTTATTTCAAGTGTATATTTCAAATGTATGTTTCAAATGTATATTTCAATAGTTATGCAAAAAATTAAGAGCACAATGTCACTGCGTTGGGCTTATTAAGGATTCATTAATGTTAACAACAATTTATAAAGACAGATAGCACAGATAGATAAAATTTGATCTTAACGATTTCTTTACTCGTATTATTATGTAATAAACAAGATCATAATTATATTTTAGCACGTAGGTGTTTGCCTCTTTAACTGACGATAACTAACTTGTTTATATGTATATTAGAAACTGCTCTATATTTGCATGATATTGATTGAAATAAAAAAGTAAAAGATTTGTGGACAAAGATATAACACAACCACTGCATTACATGTCAATGTTTAAAATAATACATTTATCCTTTAATTTAATTTATCTCATGTTCATCACTGTCACGGTTGGAAAATGAGTGCCTTCACGATGGAAGTTTAAAAGACCATGGAACTCAAAATTATCCAGTAAATTCAAAATGTTAAAATTTCAAGCAATTTAAAATTTTAAAATATAAGTTATGTATATTAAAATATAATATAATAATATTTATTTATAAAAGCGATGGAATTTTTTTTACACATAGGGTAGAGCCACCAAAGAGTACGCATTTTATAAACACAATTTTTTTTTAATTAACTTTATTAAAATTTATTTTCTTGCACTTTTTTATTTAAGTTAGACTTTGGTCATTTAGGAACATAAATCTTAAGTAACAGGCATCACCTTGGACCCGACGCTTTCTTTCAAGCCACACGTCCGTAGAGTATCAAAACTTGCCGGTCTTTATTTAGACGGCCTAAACAGTATGTTAGGTACACACAGTAAAATGTCCTTTGGAAACAAACAAACGCTCTGTAAGACCCAAGTAAGACCTGTCATGACTTATGCCTTGCCAATCTCTGCCCACGCCAAACCCTCCCTCTTGCACAAACTGCAGTTGGTTCAAAATCTCTTCTGTCGCAGGGCCACAAACGCACCCTGTTACGTGCGTAATACGAACCTGCACAGAGATCTTGAACTACCTACAGTACAACAACATCTCAAAACACTCTTGGAAGCGTTCTTCTAACGCTCCAAAACCCATCCCAATCATTTTCGAGAGACCATCTCGTAAACCCCCCTCCTAAATTCGAAGTTCAAGTCGCTAAATCATCTCTTTCTTCTAATCATCTTTTTATTCTACATGACCACGTATTTTGTAACAAGATTCGAATCCCGATCTATAACTACTGCTGGCTGGACTGACGTCTTACTATTAGTTACAGAGGAGATAAATCCATGTATTAGAGTTGTAAAACATACGGTTAACGAATAAATATTTTCTTTCCGTCAATGAAGTATATTAAATCATTACCTTCCCAAGCCAATAATTTAAAAAAATCAGCTCTGCGTGATGGAACCATGTCACTACGAGCTGTCACCTTGATCCATTCGCCATTGACTCCAACCATTTGTTATAACAGGGCCGAGGTTTCAGAGCGCGTCGGTTCGCCTATGCCTCATTTCTGCTAAACAAGTCATTGTTTTATTACTGTAATTTTTATAATTGCATGCAAGAGTGCTGCAATAGTGAACACTTGCGTTTACAAAGTTGCGCATATTTCAGATTTACGCTTTTTTTTACCATGCCTACTTTATGTCATTACTATAAAGAATTTATTCGGCAACGTTTTTAATTGTAGAAATAAACGGGACCTCTGGTATTGGAAGTAGGACAACCACTGTTATCTAGTAATTTGAGTAGTAAGCACAACATTTAACTTGTTTCCAATTGGTCAAAATCAACTTTTTGTCCTGTTCTGTTGTTTCCTTACAATATTTAAGTAATGACACTTTTTTTCTAATGTTTACAACAATGATTTGGTCGAGTAAAAAGTTTTTCTTAAAACTGGTACTAAGTACAAATAAACATGCAAAATCTCGTCAGTCAAGTTGAAAGACATATTTCAACTTGATTGACAGGATGTGGGGTCTCAGGACTGTTTTATTAATTTGAGGCATCAGGATGACTTGAAAAAGAATGATTCAATAATATAGCTAATGCTTGTGCGTTTCTTTGATAATTCATTATCAAATTATACCTTTTTCAACAGGTATCCTTTGCGTTATACCAGATGGATAATCTATAACTTTTCCTTCAAATACATTTAGCCATTTCAGTGTGAAAGAGTAATGAATATGCGAAGGAATGAAAGAAGTATTTTTTTACAAAACACTATAGAAAAATATTCACTTATCACACAGCTCGATGACATAGACAAAAGGTTCAATTTATATCTACAGGTGTTTTTTTTTCGTGAATGTTGTAGTTTTTGAAATGTTCTGTTACTTGAATACGATGGTTATTGTTGTTATTTTTGGGGACATTAGAATAAGAGTATAGTAACTAAGAATTTAAGCTGAAAAGTCAATCAGCTTAATATCCAGCTTTGTTGCAAAAATTACCACTTAAACTATGTGTATCATGCCAGACGAAATTATTAATTTTATCGGCACATAAACACAACTATAATAAAACATTCTTCCTACGCCTATTTATAATTAAATTAACCAACCATAAAAATATTACTATTCAAAATGAGTGTTGCATAAGTATGTAATAATACAACGGACAGGTATTACGTGTGTGGAAGCCCTGACTTTCACCCTCGACATTGGAGCAGGCGCGGGCGCAGCGCGCTTCTGACGACGGCTACAACCTTGACTGTAACCTTCAGTTTTGGTCAATATGTAATTTAACAAATGATTATCAAGTGGCTTTTATTTATTTGGACTATCTGAAGTAGATACGAGTGGTGCTCGCTTCGTGTTTAGTTTCGTGGGGTTGAATTATGGTGAGGCTCTAGCTTTAGCAAAAGAAGGATTTTGTAGCTGTAATTTTATTTTATAAATGATTTACAGCATTTTCGAATGCTTATACTTATTCATTCTAAATGATCGACCAGAAGTTCAGTTATCAGTTATGTATTCGGTTTACACTAAAATCATGCTTAGGAAAATTATAGTATGGATTAAGACATACTTTGGTTTCATTTTATTGAAGCTAATAAATCTTATACACAAATCTTGAAAGTTAAAATGCGCCATTTCTTAATCTATGTATCAGTTCAAAATTGGCAAAAGTGAGCAGTTTAATACTGAGGATTAACCAGAAGGTGGTGCTCTTCAAAACCTTCCAATAACCCTCATAATTGCGCTCCAATAAAGTATGGGCTCATTAAAATTCGATTTGTTACATACAACGAGTCGAATACACTCAGTTACGGGAGTGCCTCAGGAGGCAAAATACGTGAAAAAGCGAGTTTCTGGCTTTTTAAACTACATTAAAATTTCATAATTAGGAGGTCACTAAGTTTCATTAGTGTAACTTAGTATATTGTTCGAATGGCTCATTGATCTGAACAGCATCAATCATTTTCTTTTTACATTTACTTGAGCTATTAGTTTCGTTGTTTTTGTTTGAATCGTCGTACATAATTAAGTCTTTAAAATTGTTTAAATTATTACTCAGTCAGTGTTTATTATTCATGCGATCCAATCTGCTATGGTAAAGTACACATTCCGAATGATATTTTTTCCTAGAAATCCAACAATAGGAAAAATGCCTTTCAATGAAATCGTAAAAAAGTAGGTTTATTGTCAATTTTTCTTGGAAAACTGCATCTACCTTAATTGAATTTATTATGAATAGTTTTTACCTTTAGATGCGAATCAAAACTGTATTTTATTTTATTATTTTTTTTAAATAATTTCCTAAGATGATTTCTGTCAAACAAAGTAGTACTGATTTACACATATACACATAATTGTTACCAAAATAAAAATAACTTATTTATATCGTATGTGTATATAAATAGACTATGTCCAAAATGAACAGTTATAATGTAAAGGAAAAATAGTAAAAAAGAATGGAGGGCCGAGTGGCGTAGTGGATAGTATGAGGATACGCCCAGGTTCAATCCTGGTTGGGAAATATATTCGTATAAAAATTTCGGCTAATATTTTTCATTTTCTATAAAACTAAAAAAGAAGGAACGTTTTGTTAGCCAGCTTAGTATACGTATAGTTTAACAAACACAACGGAATAAAACGTTTTACAAATCGCTTTCGGTATAATCTGGTAATAGCTTCATTTACTAGACAATTAGGTAATATTATATGATATTATTGTAATTATTATTTGCATGTTAGACGATTACTGGAACCCAATGTGTCATCCACAAAATCGCACTACACTATTTTCATTAGGCACTCCTGGATAATGAAAGATATTCAACCATTATATAAGCTACTCAAAACCACTTAAGGCCTACTGTGAAATTTTTTAAGAATGTGTTTTTTATTATTTCTTTTGCTAATTATCAGAGTGTTGTTTATAAACCTTAAGTGAATAAGTCAACAGATGGTTTTAACCAAAATAAGCTAAGCACCTCAAAACATCGTATTCCGCATTTTATTAATCACTTATGTTCAGCGTCCCTTTGCGTACACAGGTTGATACTGTGCGCTTGTTAAACGTTTGTTATCGTGTTACCACATTATTATTAAACATAAGGTCGGGATTAAGACGTCATGTGGACACTGAAACCTCCTCCAGGGCAGTTTTTCTGCTTCAAGAAGGCAATTCGCAAAGAACATTAGCTTCAAGCTTGGGTGGATCTCGAAATACCATTGGAATGTATGGAGTCGGTATTTATACACAGGTAGTGTACTCAGGAGAAGTGTTGGTGGCAGAAATCGAGCTACCATGCATCATCCAACGGACTCCATGAAGATCAACAAAGCTCAATAATGCGCGCTGTATGAATAAAATTATCAAGAGCCATCGCTTAAGGTTTGCGCGTGAACTCAGTGAGTGGAATATGGAAATGGAAGTAGTGTTCTCTTTACAGATGAGTGTAAAGTAAAATTTCTAAGCGACGACAGGCGAGTACGGGTCTAGCGATGACCTGGAAAACGTTTTTTTGATCCCCGCATAAGGGAAACTGATCGTTTTGGTGGCCACAGTATTATAGTGTGGGGCGGTATCAGCATCATGGGCAAAGCTGAGCTGGTATTCTGAGACGAGGGTAATATTAATGCTGCCAGGTATATCAGGAATATTATCCAGCCTCATGTGATCCCATGTTGGGTCCCAGGTTAGGACTTTATTCTTATGCAGGACAATGCCCGTCCACATACTGCCCGTTTGACATAAAGTGCACTATCGGATATCGATTCTTGCCGTGGCCTGCCATGAGTCCCGACTTAAACCCAATTGAGCATTTCTGGGATCAACTAAAACGAAGACTGAAACAAAATTTTACTGCTGTGAACAGTCGTCAGGAACTGGTCAACGCATTGAAATTCTGCTGGGAACTGATTCCTGATGAAAACGTGATTAACCTCAGAGAGATTGTTCCAAATAGGCTTCGTGAATGCATAAGAAACCGAGGAGGACCTACACGCTTTTAAATCACCGCCCTTTGTTAACCCTCACTCCCTGTATCATTCTATAAAAAAGTTTCAAACAACTAAAATATAGCGCAGTAACCGTAACTTAGGGATAGTCTTTGTTTTATAGAGATAATACCGTATTATTTTTTTATTATTTAATGAATTTTTTCTGATTTTCTATTATCCATTAACATATCAAATTAATAGTTAATTAAATAATACAAAAACCAAACACGTATTTTTAAGTGAATTTTTTCAATAATTTTCTAAGTGGGCCTTAAGTTGTTTTGAGTAGTATATATTTTAAGTTTTACAGTTTCTCGATTTCGTATTACAAACTTTTCTTTTCCCTGCATAATTAAATAGTTTTTAAAGTGAACAAGCGGATTTTGTCTGAAGTTTATTTATTAATTTATGTAGGTCGCGCAGGCTTTACATATTTGGCAATTAGTTTAATTAAAAAGGAAAAAAACATTCCTTGTTTATTAAATGGTACTATTTGATGTTAAAAATATAATTTCAAGGTTTCGTTTGATGAAACCTTCCTGTAATTTTCTATGTGTTATTAATTTGGATAACCGTCGTACTTAAAGTGCCGAAGCGTGTATCGCTGTTGTTAGATTCTATTTTTAAAAGCAACATTATTTAAAAAAAATGTATATGACACGCCAAGGTTAAAAGTCGTATTATTTTGTAGTAATTTTTAACCTATGGAGTCTTTGTAAGATAGATGTCAAGATAAGCACATAAGTGTATTAACTTTATAAAAAACCAAAGCTTAATGAGGTTTACGGAAGAAACAATTCAGTGTCTATAATTATTGCGGAGTAGATATATATGTTATTAAATGTTTTTCTAAAAGAATGAGGTATTTTGAGAATATTCTGATCAAGGCGTATATTTTTAAATAATTTTGTGTGGATTCTTGAAGACCGACCTTTACTGCAAACACTGACATGATTAGTTTAATCAAAAAGTACTCAGATAACGATGCCATTTGAAGACGTCATATACAGGTTGAATGTGAGTCAAATTATTTTAGGCATTGTTGTTGATATTTTGAAATGGTTCTTGAATTACAATCTAAATATTTTTCTTTGCATGGCAAAGTAGAGTATTCCTACAAATCGATAACAACGGATCTTGGCTAATGATTTTCTAAGAAATAAAATTAGTATAGTATAGGCCTTTGCGTATTTTGTCAACAGACTTGATAGTAAGAATATTTGTTATTTTTGATAATCAGATGGATTCATGCCGTAATAAGTAATAGACTTTCCTGTAATAGTTTTTTTAGGAGGGTTTAATTGAAATCTACTGTTAAAAACCCTATTTTTTAGACAAGTTTCAAACTTTGAAGCATGAATATTAAAAAGAAAGAATGTAATAAGTTTAACATACTTACAAGATTGAAAAGTATCTTTTAAACTAAAAATTATGGTCAGAACCCCACAACTAGAACAAATCGCTGTTTGTTATGACCTCTGATACAAGGTGACTTGTAACTCGACGTATTCCTCTTGGGATGTGACAATACAACTAATTTCCAACAAAATTAACTATGATTGGAAACTACATATACTATATGACACCAAGGAGGCTCGTTATCGAGATATCCAATATTTTTGGTTTTGTTCAAAAAAAATCCCGATAACTACAAAAAATTCAATAAATAAAAAACTAGTGTTTTGAATAAAGTTGTTTAAATTTTTATCACTTTATTTATTAATACTAATACTGGCACAAATATTGAGCATTTTAAAATAGCAAGTGAATTCTTATAAAATTTTGTTTTGATTCACTAATTTGGTCAAAATAAAACTGGATTTATTTTGAAAAATCAACAGTACACTAAGCGTAAAAACTACTAAAAAAACGTCCTTGTTCTATTAGCTATACAAAAACATTAAATATTTTGCAAAAAAAAGAAAACATCTCATAAAAAATTGAATAACATGATGATAGGTAAAGTGTAAAGAAAAAAAAAGGAAAATAAAAAAAAAATCTTTTATTAATAAATTTTGCGACACGTTTTACAAATCTTGTTCAAAGTGATTCCTTATCTCTGTCACTGTCACTCTTGAAGTGAAAGAGTGTCGTATTTTTTAGCCGTTCGATTATGTATGTATCGCAGGACTTTGACAGACTGAATTGGCGTTGCATAAACAACGGACTTCATGTCCACACGTAAAAATCAACCGGTGTCAGGTCGGTAGTCCGTGCAGGCCATGGAATCGGACCCCCCCTACCAAACCCACGCCTTGGGAACGAGGTATCCAGCCACTGCCGCACAGTAATTCGATAGTGCGCTGGACAACCATCGTGTTAGAATACCATTCGTCTTCTTACCAATTCCACATCTTCATAATACTCACCATTTAAATTGTTGGGCAAACAGTGGGGTCCAATCAAATGATTATTTATGACGCCCATCCAACTTCTATCAATAGAAACTAAAAAGTTCCAGGAAGTTATCGCAACTCTGCAACTTAAGACGCGGTACGTTAACAAAAGATTTTACAATGCACGTGCTCTACGTATGTTTTTTGTTCTGGGAATTGTTGTGTGTGTCTTTATAATTTAACTTGTTTGGATAGCTAATAGAACAAGGAAGTTTTTCTAGTAGTTGGTACGCTTAATGTACTGTTGATTTTTCAAAATAAATCCAGTTTCTATTGACCAAATTAGCGAATCAAAACAAAATTTTATAATAATCCACTTGCCATTTTAAAATGTTTAATATTTGTGCCAGTATTACTATCAATAAATGTTGGTTTATGTATTGGTAACTGATAAAAATTTAAACAACTTTATTCAAAATACTAATTTTTTATTTATTTTTGTAGTTGATTCGGGATTTTTTTGAACAAAACGAAAAATATTGAATATCTCGATAACGAGCCTACTTGGTATTAGGGACATTTTATTTAATTTTGTTGGAAATTAGTTTTATCATCACATCCCAAGAGGAATACGTAAATTACAAGTCACCCTGTATAATGGGCACTTAAATTATACGGTTTTCTTATACAGGGATCGGCACTCGAAGTGTTACTAACTTTTAGTTGCTATAGCA
This sequence comes from Marasmarcha lunaedactyla, assembly GCA_923062675.1. Lineage (NCBI taxonomy): Eukaryota > Metazoa > Arthropoda > Insecta > Lepidoptera > Pterophoridae > Marasmarcha > Marasmarcha lunaedactyla. Next base: position 13,967,409 of record OV281339.1, on the reverse strand, counting down.
ACCAAACTGTTTAAAATATGGCGCCCATTTTTTCACAGTCGTAAGTCTATTGAATTGTTTTTCGCCGCTGTTTAAAAAGTTATCCCGATGGAATTCAAACGCAACTGTGTCATTGCTTTGTATTTGGCTGGAAAATCGCAACCATTCATTGGTCATACGACACTTACATCTAAATAAAATGTTTGTGTATTGCGTCCATCACGCGTTACAACAATACGGGTAGCATCGAAAAACGCCATGGAGTTGGACATCCTACAACAGCAACATCATCAGAAATAGTTCGAAAGGTAAAGGCTAGAATTGAACGAAATCCACGACAGAGCGCAGTTAAATTGGCGAAAAGTCTTAAGACACGGCATTAAGTTTGTATTCTAGAGATCACGATTATTCTATGCAATTTCCAAACTTATGACACTTTCATAAGTTTTTGATATTTGATGAGCTTCACTTTACTGACTTCGTTTTGTCGGTTTCGAAAACACGATTCTTGAACTTTCATAGTATAGAAAAAATTGTCAAAGAAACCTCTTTTAAAATAGAAATTTGCATTTTACGGGCAATCCAGACCGATTTAAATTTCAAAATTTTTGTGGTAGATAGGCAGTAACAAATACTTCAAAATGTCGGTTGGAATTTCAAAAACGCATTGTTGATTTTAATTGAATCGAATAAAACAATTTTGTCGGTTACAACCTTTGATTATGAGCTGGCGCGCGCCCGTATTTGTATGCTCAAAGTATTAATGCTGTGTATGGCGGCGGTGTCGTAAAAGAATACACAGTGCGCTTTTGGTTCCAACGTTTTCGTTCTGGAAATTTCAACCTGCAGAACAAGCCCCGCGGATGGCCGGAGACATAAGTTGATAATGAATAATTGAAGGCTATTGTGGAAGCAGATTCATCGCAAACCACGCCCGAGTAAGCTGAAGGCTGCAGTGTTAGTGATAGAACTGTTTTAATCCTTTTGAAGCAAAATCGGGAAGGTGAAAAAGCTTAAGAGGTGGATACCTCATGAATTGAGTGCTTAAACCGACAAACGCACGTCGACTGCTGCGTCATATTACTCAACCGGCACAATAATGAAAGGATTTTAAATCGAAATATTAATCTGTGATGAAAAGTAGATCCTGCACGACAATCGGAAACGCTCATTGCAATGGTTGAACACTGGCAAACCAGCCAAATCCTGCTCCAAGCGAAAATTGACTAAAAAAAAGCTACTTGTGAGCGTTTCGTGGACGACTAGTGCCGGTGCCGTTCACTACAGCTTTTTTAAATCTGCCCAGACGTTTACGGCAGATGTTTATTGTTAGCAATTGCAAACCATGATGGAAAAGCCAGCTGCTAAACAACCGAGGCTGGTCAATGGCTCTAGGTCACTTCTGCTTCAGGACAACGCTAGACCACACACTGCACAACAAATGGCCACCAAACTAGAGGAGCTTTAATTGCAATGTCTAAGACATCCACCCTTTCTTCCCATTCGTACTCGACCTTGCTCCAACAGATTACCATTTTTTTTTTGAAATTTCGATAACTTCCCGCATGAGAAAAAATCAACTTCATGGGCAGTCCAAAGCGCCTTCAAAGATTTTATTGATGCCCATCCGAATGGTGTTTTTAGTAAAGGGATCGTTGAACTACCTATGAGATGGCAGAAATGCATAGATAGCAATGGTACATACTTTGATTAAATAAATATATTATATTTTTTAAAAACCGACTGTATGTTCCTCCCTTACAAAACGCCAATTTCATATACCAAAGCCCGTGAGACCCAAATTTTTTTGCAAGAAAAAGTCCCGAGCTTCATTTCTTCGCAACAATCGCCACCATATTCCCCGGACTTAAACCCAATGGATTTTTTAATATGGTCAATATCAAATAAAATAAATAAAATAATAATAATAATCACTACACAATATTTCAGAAGTTCTTTCTTCCCATTGTTCTCACATTAAGTACCATTATTTGTCAGTATGATTTCAAAAAGGTAGTTATGTTATTTTTAATGACTTAATCTGAGAATAGAAAAATCACATTAATGTCGTATAAAAGCGACCAGCAACGCTTCTTTCATGGAAGATGTGTTTGTACCACAATTTTATAACTGTCATGAAATTCATGAAATCTGTAAATCTAGGAAGATCAACTAGACATTGTATGGTCCTCACGTAGAAAACCGGGTCCGGTATAAAACGATGGTAGAGTGGTCTACTGCATAGGGGAAGTTGGTGAACCGGATAATACGGAATACGTGATAGAGTAGTGCTTTTCACAAAATCTTTTATTTTTAAATGGTGCCCACGCGCCATCGAAATAAACATAAGGTATTTAGAGACAAAGTCTCGTAAGGAGTCTCGTAAAGAACTTTGAAATGTGTACAAGAGCCATGGAATTTAATTTTCGTTTATTGCTTAATTTGAAATTTTTGCAATAATTGAAGCTGGATCGGATCCACTCATTCTTGAAATACGAAGTAAAAATTATACACGTGGTTGATAAAAAATGTATGGTAAGCATGAACTGTTACTAAACATGGCTCTATTTGAAAGAACTCCTGAACAGTTGAAGTTGTTGGCTTATGGCTCCACATAAATAACATTATGGTTCGGAAACAGTCAGTACTATCTCTCCATACCTGAACCTCGAGAAATGCATGGATTCCGATATCAACATTTGCAGAGCGTCATTTTCAAGTTTAAGGTTTTTTTTTATAAATAGGCAACTTTTATAAATTTTACGCAACCTGGAGAAACTAAGTAAGTTTCAACTAAAAAAGAAACTCATTTCTTGGTTTTTAACCTTAAGCTACGCAAATACTGAAAAATTACTGTATATCCCAAGTGATTGTTTTGCCCCGTTCACACACATATACGCTTGCTCACTCTTACACCTACACACACACACACACACACACATTTTTATATTGCATCCTTTTATTTTTAAGTTCTTGGTGACCAGTAAACATTATTATTAATATTATTTTAAATCCCCAATTATAAAACGTATTAACGATTGATGGTTAACAATATTCAGTATGTTGCCATAATGTCGCCCTCCAGGAGAATAGTTTATAAAAAAGTGGGAACAAGATGTTTATCATTCGTCATCTTCACGACAGCCTTTACTATCCTACTGCAAGGACAACAGCCTCACCCCATTAAAAATATGGTTCCAGAGAATTTATAGACCGCCATGTTTGCGTCCTGCGAGCTAGCAGTACTTCACACACGCCTTTTAAATTATTTCATAAGTGTATGCGATTCTTTAGAATATTCTCCTTTACCTAAATAAGTTGTAAAAACTCATCGGTACATATGGTAGTTACCTTCTTAACATAGACAAGTATGGATAAGTACTTAAGTAAAATTAAGCATGTTTGTATTTTCAATGAAACATTAGAATTTTTTATCATTAATTTACCTTGTATTAAAATGTAACGTCTATTTTAAGAAACTTTTTGTTCTCCGCGACCGCGCGACCCCACGAAGCTTAACAAATCAATTACTTACTAGTGGCGAAACTAATGGTGTTTTTATCAACTTATTCTAATTTAACATTAATTTATTGTAATGGTCACTTCATGGGAAACACCAAACTTTGTGCAAAAAGTACTTATAACAAGCTTTGTTACCCGTTTAATATTTTTAAAGCGTATATAATTTAAAAGCGTCTTAGAATTTTTTTTCTTTTAGTACCGTACAGCACACGCTCAAGCCCAGATTCCAATGACTGCTGCATTTTGAATTCGTAGTCAAGTTTTTGTTTAGAATTTATTAGCTGTGCCTAAACCTTATAGATTCACGACTAATATTAAAACTATAATGCATCGGCAAGGTTTGATAAATTTTTCCTCATACAAATTAACAACAAGCATGGCAGTACTTACCTTACTAACCCTTATAGGATTTATCCTTATCAGAATAGGATACAGGAAATAATGTATGCTGCACTATAGTTACGCGTTGCGCGGGTGGACGGCTTTAATGGAAATCATATAAGGCCGAGGAATGAAAATATGTCGAGCCATCAAATGCCAGTCGTTTTTTAGTGTTCTTTTATAAAATTATATTTGAAGTATTTATTTATTTTTCTATAGAGGATGTAAAACATTTGTTATCGTATCCGAAGTATTCAGGAAACTATCGCTGAAGGTAAAGTTTTGTCACGCATAAAGTGCAATTCTATGTTTGTTTTACAGCCATGTTGTAATTTTTACAATCAGGGCCAAAATATAATACGTGCATGTTTTGAAATAATTTGCATACTATAATTATTTTAAATTCCAGGAAAGGTAGGAAAGATTTCTTGGTAATAGTTATATCGCCCAGCTGCACTTAGAGACTTCAAAAGACACCTACACAAGGCGCTCCTTAGTATATATTTTGCAAATCTAGACCTTAGACGTTGTACAGATAAAGTATAAAATAGCGTAACAAAAGATATACTAGGAGCGCCTTATGTAACCCTATTTTGACGTCTCTGACCGCCGTAAGACAGTTCCTATACTCAAATGAGTTCTCAAGCGTACAGACAATTGTGCTTTGATATACCCAACAGTGCGTTGTGGTAACTTGTGAGTAATCAGTTTGATAAAAAATCATGTACCTATCCTAGTAGCAACCACAAGACATATTTTAATTGTCACTTTATTATTACAAAGATTTCCATATTGTTGAGTAAATTAGTTGCAGTATAATTGAATTATATTATAATCAAGCAATCTTACAGATTGGCCTTGGCCTTGCATTCGATTGGACGGAAGTTCAAATGATTAATCAATACGATGGATAATGAAATTGTATTTATTATTATAAAGATGCAATATTGACATTTTGGGCTAGTTTACTACTAAGGCTTAGGACACCAGACAGCCGGTAAAATTTTTAGTAACTTGTAATCCATATATTAGTTTTTACAAGAGCAGTACTTAATACAAATTACAGTTATTAAACTCATATTATTTATATTAAGGAAAAACAATTTTTTGAGTAATGTATACGTTATAACGTATAAGTTCTAACAGTTAGGGTAAAATATTTGTAAACATTATTTCCAGTTATTCTTAAATACGTAATGTTAAAAGATAGTAGATAGATAGACGGTTCCTGAATTACTGGTTAATTTATAACTAGCCAATAAACTAAACATACAAATTCGAAGAGTAAATTCTTTTACAATCTTATAAGTCACTGATGTAAGACTTATATTTATTTCAAACATTCAACTGCAATTATCTTTCTACGTGTATTATTTATATAATTATTTTTTCAATAATCGTCCTCATATTTCTTTCTTCAGAAAAGCCCTTTAAAAAAGGATTATAATCATAAAGAAATAAGACGACTTCAAGATTATTAACTTCACATTTATAAAAACTTTTTATTGAATCGCAGCTAAAGATCTGATTCATGGACCAATATAAAAAGCTTAATTAGTAATATGGTATAGACTATCCAAAAGTAAATCTTTATTTTATGAACTCCAACGGGATTAAGAATGTAGCAAAAACCACACTGTCCCAGGTCGAAAAGCGATTATTCCGAAACTTTAAGAGTTGCCTTTTGAAAGCTTCATTCCTACTTTTTGATTGGGATAAATGAATAAAACTAATTTGCAATACTAACTACTACTTTCGAAATGCGAAGGTACCTTAGTCGACTCTATTTAAAAATCTAAACATAGTAAAAGTGATAAAAAAGAGTTTTAAAATGAGTCACTTGTATACTTATAATTGATGCCCTCTGTACTTAAATACTACATTACCTACCTAAGAGTTTAAACTAATAATTTATCACTTATTTTTTACAATTCAGGACGAAACTATAATTACTATAAAAACATTATTTTCTTATAGAACCAAAATGAAGTGCTACAAAAAGCTAAGGTTCAACTTCGGGCCTCAACTGACGAACATTCTAAATACCTATTTAAAGTTTTAGATATGTCATATTTAGTGGGCGTTGTAAGGATATAAAATAAATTTATTGCGGAACTAGCAACAGGAGCTGTATCAAATGCGTCACAGGTCAATAATTAATCTTTACGTTGCCATTTGTTACTCATATGTAACATTGAGCTAATAAGTAATGTCGTCGAATTACTATACGATACTGTAATCATATCGGAAGTAGAAATGTGCTCCTGCGCACACATTATGCGGTGCGATGTGGGTATTTTTTCAAGAAGTCGGAAGGAAGCTTGTTCCATTAGCCTGCCGTGCCTTGATATTGTATGAGGTTTTAAGATAAATGAGTTTTTTGCTAATACATTTTTTGCAGCAAACATGTTAGGCGTTTGTTTTTTTGTTAAAGCTTAATGAAACGCAATAATGTAGAGAAAAAAATTGGGGTTCGAATTCACAATACTTTATGAAAATATTCATTAAAATTTGTTCCACGCTTTTTATATTATTTTCGCGAAAAGAAGAACTACCTGCTATTACGGGATATGAAGATATTTTGAATAGGACAAGAATTACGGTTCATAACATTGAAACAGACTATATACGATAGTATCTGTAATTATTAAGAGCAATACCTAATACCCTACCTCTCAATCACAAATGTCAAACTCGGCGACAATTTATTTATTACCAACTACAAACACCTCTACAATTTTTCGAAGGAACTTGACAATTTAGATATCGTATTATCAATTTATCTTAAGTTTAGAATCCAGATTTTCATTCAAAGGTTAATTTTAATAGAATAATTGAATGTCGCGTGGTGCGGTCACAAGGTCACGTGCCGCTGCTGGCAGGGTTGCGCACGCGCAGCTCACTTGACGCGAGGACGCAGCCACACTGCACAATATATCAACTCTGTGCTATGGTATTAAGGTTCAGTTTAAGTCTATCCTATATTCAACATATGAATCCCATGTCGACAAGTTAGCGCGTGATGCAGCCTGCAGGGTAAAGTGAGGAGACCATGAACTCTTTGCATTAGCATTTTAAATCTGGTGATTTAAGATAGGAAAGACACAATGACAATTTATCCAGATTCAGGCAGCTCAGTTTAAATACAGGACCCATGAATTGTAATAATAATAATACAAAAAATTTCTAACAATCACACCACATTATCTAGCCCAAGTTAAGTATTATTAAGAACTTGTGTTATGGATAGTAGATAACGGATAAATAAACTTAAGAAATATATAAACACGCATATTTATATATACATATTTCTATTTATTTTTATAAAAAAGTAACTTTATCTCTTTTCAAACAAACATGCGAAATACTGACCGCTTTATTTAAATTCCTTATGAACAACTCTAGGATAGTTATTTCAATATTTATTCCTAATATTAATATTCCTATGTTTATTATATATATATATATATAATATATTATATATATATATATGTATATATATATATATATATATAGGAATAAACTTAAATAAATATACATACACATCCATGACTAGAAAGCAAATATGATCAAATATCTGCCCCTACCAGGATTCGAACCCGGGACCTCTGGCATACTAGGCTACTTACCTCCATACCAAACAGGCCGTCATATGTATCTGTTGCAGTCAAAACTTACCGGTCAAAACCTTTTTGACTGCAAAAATCAGGCATCGAGTTTCTTACTCACGTTTTCGTACACAGTTTCGAACTTTAAATTCTTATCTGATAATATATGAACAGAAGCTTTATTATGTAGATGATTAAATATTCTTAGTAAATTCACTGTGAGTTGAGCAAGGTGGCCTGACTGAATCGTGATTGTTTCAGCTCATGTCAGTGCTGTCCTAGAGTTGTTCATAAGGAATTTAAACAAAGCGGTCAATATTTCGCATGTTTGTTTGAAAAGAGATGAAGTTACGTTTTTATAAAAATAAATATATAAAACTAGGATCCTACTTTAAAATTAGGATCATTTTTCTGCATCATAAATATCTGAGTTTCTTGTGATTCATATAACCACTACCTAATTAGTTTAACTACTGTTCGAAATTGTTAAAAATCAATAGGAAGGAGGCCTCAATGCAATTAACCTATATATACTGGTTGAAATAATCGTGTAATAAATACGTTCGTTTTATAGGGGTTCTAAAGGTATTCAACAATTTATGTTATTTTTCCACATACCAAGTAAGATATGGTGCCTCATAGGAACATAAATATGGCGTCAAAGAAAAAAAATATTTATTGAGTCATTTTCATAAGGACCACTAAAAATCACTATGATAGGTAATAATTTGAGGGTTCTTTGGAAGTAAAGGATTCTCATAGTGTGTGCTTGATACTCCCAAATTAATCTTAGAGACTCAGTAGACAATTCACTCTATAAAAAACCAATTTCAAACTTAGACTTACCCAAGCTCTCGAGAAAATCCCTAATCCATATTCAAAGAACCTTGTAATTGGTTAAAACTAGTAGATACCTACATAATAATTTATGTAATTTATCGAATAGCCAGATAGCGGTAAGATCATTTTATTCATAAACATTTATTTGCACCTTTATGCTGAAGTTGAATGAGTCAGCCGACATTCTAAGTGAATGTCGTAGTTTGGCCAGCAATTGGTGTACCTCGTACCGGACAGTTCCTTGATTTAATAATAGGTTTTTGTTGGCCTACTCACGGATTTGGACCGTTTCGAAATCGATCGATACCTGTTGCTTGTACCGTTTATTGTAATTGTAAAGTGATTTATACAAAACTATGCAAAAAGTTCGTTAACAAAAATGTCTTTTTGGTTAACCATTCTGCTTACGAAGCATAAATTCGGTACCTTACGTACGCTTAGTATAAATGCTTGATAGTGATGCATTTATATGGAATAACAATGTCTTTATTTGGCATTGACATGATTAACTTTTTTGACGTAACGTTTTAATTCTCCACTTTTTTGTATTTACATTTTATCGTACATTGTACATGTACATTGTACTTTACATGTACTCGTAAGAATAGATCAATGCGAGTGCGAAATGTTTAAAAATGATTTATATAATATGTTAAACCTGCGCACAAAAACTGCAATAATGGTATGAAAATATCCGGCTTGAGTTCCAATCTCTACTAGGTGCGATGGCTGAAAGGCAATCGCCTAAAGTCATGAAAACAGATTTTGCTTGTTTATATTTTTTATAACCATAGTTGAATTAATTTTAACTACCCGAATAAAAGTCTCCTAAGGACATAAAATACATTTACAGACCGATTTGCAGATTACAGAATAAACCAAATGGACCCGTGAAATAAACAATTCAGATCATTATCCGTTGTTTTGAGATCAGTAAACTGTAGCCGGGCACGGCGACTTATCCGATCACGCGCACGTTGGTCAAGGCGAAATCGACTTTAATGTTAAAATAATCTTTCTATTCATAAATTAATACCGCAGTCACGATAAATAAGGTTAAAACTAATTGTTTCTAAGCAGTATCCTCTTTTGATAATTCTGAGATATAACTTTTATTAGATGTTTTAAGTATAGTTTTGTAACGAAGGATTGTTCTCATGGCATAACGATGTGTTTCCTCTTCAGATTTACGAGTATAATTGGTGTCATGTAATTTATTTTAACGAGCAGTAACTTTACATTGAATACTGTGAGTGAAGGTTGTTTTTTTAGATACACAAATTTCGTATGAGGCCATAAGATTTACTTCTCTTCTAGTCCGTTTCGTTCTTCTTCCAATCTTTATTATTTACAGCATGATTATAGAATGGGAACATTAGGTATCAGAGTTTGTGTCTGAAATAATGTAATGAAACTTGAATTTGATTAGTTTGTAAGGTAAATAATAACAAAGTATAAGTAATAACAATTAAAATATCAAAAATAATGAATTTTATGGCCATGTCATACACAGTAGAGAAGAGCTAAATAGGACTTACACCTAAAGCCTCATAGTATATACGAGTAGGATAGTATTATTTGTATTTATCTATCTATCTTTGGCGGAGCCAATCCCTACTACTATCTTTAAACTGTTTGTATCAATGTTTATTCTTCAAACAAATTTAACATTGCACTCACAACTACCGGATGAAAAGAAACGATTTAATGTGTGCATGTAATGTTTGTGAAGTAATTTCTGTTAATAAATAAATGAAAGATGGAATATGACGTTAAACACATATTAAACAGCGTCCGTGGCACAGTGACTAAGACGCTGGCTTCCCAGTTTCGATCCCGTCGACTGCCAAATGCATCAATGAGCGTTAACAACGGTGAAAAAAAAGCTTGGAGAGAAACCCTGCACACCTCAGAAATGATATCGAATTCAGCCAAAGGTGGTGGACAATCAATTGCCTAATAACAGCCCCTTAGATGGGTGGGCCTGATGTCTTTGCAAAGTGATCATTAGGAGCATTGTGTGTGTATGGACCCATCATCTTACCACCTTCGTGGGTAGAACGCCTCCGTAATTTTCAAATATTCTCTTACCCTTTTATACATCTACTACGATTATAATCTGGGTTTTAAAAATGAAGTCCGGTGTTGCGATGTAATTATTGTCTTAATTTGATTCAATATCTGTATATTGAATAGATCTGTATCTAATAAGAAGGTAAGTTATTATCGTACTAGCATTTAGCTACGACTTCAACCGCGTAGTAACATGGTGTTTCAGTTTGAATTCTACCCTCATTCACTCTTGCAACGTCTTCGCTCCGTAGCATCAATAGTAAGCAGAGCAGTAAGCAGAACTTATGTTATGGATAACCATAAAGCTAACTGGAGGGGACCCAGAATAACTTATTGTCACATTTTACCTACATCGTTTTTCATGTGTAAAGTAAAGTGTGTGTAAATCTTTCCTTATGTACTTTACAAAGGGCAAATTTCTGCGTTCTATATCCAGGGATTAGGGCTAATCGTTGATAGTTGATGTCTGGATTTCGTTTCTTAGGTACATGTATGGAAAAATAATAGGTTTGCGTGTGAAAATCTGTAATGTACCTAATTAAACAATACACAATTGAAAATCGTAATAAACAATAATAATTACTTTTAAGCAAGAAAACCATAAAAAACAAAATCGTAAATATCACATAAGTAAAAACCAGTAGTAGTTTTTATGAAAAAGGAACATCCTTAATACTTGTGGCAGTGCGTCAAAAGTACGTCATTGCACTGCTTCTTATAAACTAGGCTTTGTCTGTGGTTTTGCTTACGTAAACTGCCGGTACACTGGTACGTAATTCGAAAAAGCTATGTAATACCTCTAAAACATGAAACTGGAGGAATTGTATTTTTTAATATGCACAAAAATCATAATTTAAAGTAAAAGAAAAAGCTTCATATAATATATAGAGGGTAATTCATCCAGATGGGTCATAAAGTCTGAAACTATAAAATATTGATAGAGATCTATATAATAAAATAGAGATATTGGACCTAATAAGAACCAACTTGTAAATTTTAAAGGTAAGAAAAATCACCAATAATGTGCTGAAAATACCTCTTATTTTACACGAGGTTTTTCAAAATCCAATGATGTTAAGTCCGTTTCGGAATACAATAGTAACATACAGCATTATTTTTTAATTCTTTACGTAGGGTACTAAAGTTGTGTACATTTGTTATGGCGCATTTAGATTAAAACAAAGTTCGATTTTTATTGGAATATGACGATTCCAAATTTAAAATCATGGTGAGTTAGAACAAATATATATCTCTTATAGTTTCCGAGATTACCATATTGACCAATTTCGATTAACCACCCTGTATAGAGATTTAAAGATTTCATTTCAATTTAATAGGCTCTGTTCACCAGTATATATTGGTATTTTAGTTTCTGAAATTTTGTTGGATATCTCTCCCTATCACACGCGTAACTTTTTTGTATTTTGCTAATTTTAAATGCAATACTCATGTCAGTTATTTAGGTAACTATTTAAACTAATAGAGCCGTCCAAATCACATTCACCTATGCAATACAACAATTTAGTTTGACATATGAGTTTATGTTAAAGGTTTCCAGTTAGCTCTAGGCGAATACAAGCTTTAAATCTTTTACGATACCTATCTATCGTTTCAATAAATCTTAAGCCTATACCGGAAATTAATCTAGCATGGCAGCACTCGTGACCGGAAACGGTACAGTCCTTGTTTAGACTACGAATGTCAGCTGACAGATTTACTGTAAAGTATTTGAAAAATCGTTTAGTTAAAATAAACTTTTATAAATAATAAAGTGGTTTTGATCATTCAAACGGACAGGCCACAAGGCTAGCGCTCGATCATAACTTTTTAATCAAATTAGATGTTTTTAAGATAAGAAATATTTTACCAGTTAGTATTCTGTACTTATAGTTGTAATTAAAGCTTCTTACAAAGTTGCAAAGTAAACTTAATCCCTAATAAAATATTATAAAGATTTTGCATTACAAATAAACAGTACGTCCATAGCACAGCGAAAAGTAGGAAATATTATATACGGCTAAAGTTGGTTTTAAAAATAAATTCAGGATTAGCCGGCTAAACTTAAGTTTAGTGGAGGAACAAATCTTCCAAATTATATGATTTTCGGATTTATTTATTTCGGGTAAACCTAATCACATCGGCAAATGAATATTCAACCGATACGCGGGGTAGAGCGTAGGAGCTCGCGACACGAATTGTGCGGGAGTTGTTTTTTATTATAGTCCATCATGTTCCAATAAATACACTCAGAGTGTTTGAGAAAAATAAAATAAAAATGTTCCAAAAGTTTTAATCAATTTAGAGGTTTTAATTTTTTTTTAATCTTTTCAAATAACTCTCCAACAGCGTCTTTACGAATTTTCATGCGTCTTAACCAATTTTCAAAGCACATTTTCCAGTGTGTAACAGTTACTTCCTCAACAGTCTTCGAAAGCATTGACCGCATCTCCTGGCGATGAAAACTGTATTTCCTTGAGCTGGTTATTAATTTTAGGGAATGTGAAGAAGTCACACCGTGCCAAATCAACGCTGTTAGGCAGATGACCCAAAAGTTTTACCAGTGTGGTGTTTAGGCAGCCCCTTGTCTTGATCGCGGAGTGCACGGGTCCGTTGTCGTGGTGGAGCCAGAGGCCTCGGATTCCCGCGTTCGGTCGCTTGTTGCTCACAGCAGCAAAAACTTTTGGTAGTATACCAAAGTGAATTAATGCTACTTTGATTTTTAAGACAAAATTAGCAATCCAAATTTTTTTGGAGCTTCTCGAACCTTTCACGCTCGTTGGCGTTGGTTCTTTATGAAACAGCCATACTGTTGACTGGCGCTTCGTTTCTGGATTATATTGATAAATACAAGATTCGTCATCTGTCATGATATCGTAAAATGGCGGGAAGAACCTGCTGCCAGCGTATTCCATGCATAAAGACTATTTTTCGCAACACTTTCTGAGAGACTTGTTAGTTATTACAAATAGTAATTATTTTAATTTATTCTTGCAGTGGTAGACATTGTTATAACAAAGTGGAGACTTACTTAGCATTTAGGTATTATGCATATTACTAAAATCTATCAAATATCTTAGTGCCACCCCAGTTACGTTAACATATCTACTTATAAACCTAAATAATAATTACACTATATTTAATAGTAATGAAAAAAAAATCATGGAAATATATTTGTATAAACATATAGTTAATGGTACAAGATAGCAGCTTAATAAGGCTGATGTCTGTCAAGATGATAATGATGACACCAAAATAAGTAATTTTTAGTAAACAAAATGTTTCTACTACGAAAACATGTTATCTTCATGTTTTATGTTACTTAACCGTAGCATATATCTACACTTTATAACCAAACATGTGGAATACTGACGTTTAGGTCGCAAAGAGAAGAGGACACCCAAGGAGGCCGTCCAAATACACGAATGTGGTCCTTAAATGTGTGTAAAAACTAGACCTGTATAATCGATGTTTTTGTTTCGTGTCACCAAATAGTGCAATGTTCTGCCTTTGTCTATTTGAGTTTTCAAGCGGAGAGTGAATACCGGTACGTGTTGGTTGTGCGTTTTCCATCCTCGTCTTCACCATCAATTTACAACAAGTTGGGATGGAGAACAAACGCTTGCAAAATTGTAAAAAAAATATGGATCCATTGTCCATACTTCTGCATAGATTATTTACCTATTCTACCACTCATACTAAACAATAAACATTTAGATAATGTACCAAGTATTGATATGTAGTTCTGTTGACTTTCGGCTTATCTATAATTCAAACTAGCAGCAATGTACAACAAAATGAATTACTAAGAAAATATTTACGTATCTATAAGTTTTCAGTTACTCACTTAAAAACTATCAATGCCACAGGGAATAATTTTGTTTTTATTTAATAAATATACAGGGTGAATCTCTATAATGTGCACATATTAAAATGGGGGGAAACTAGACCGAATTTTATCGACAGAAAAGAATAAAAAAAGACACGCCAGTCAACATCTTGGTTGGCCCGATCATACTGCCAAGAACCTTAAAGGGTGAAACATTTTTACAACTGTCAAGAGACGAGCTGCCCGTGCAATTGGAGAACGTGCTATTGGCCGAATGGTGTATGTCCAAATTGTTGGATGCCCTGCCCATTACGCCAAACCGTTGAGATAATTTTTGAATGAAAAGTATCCCAACCGCTGCATTGGCCGCTAAGGACCTGTCGCATGGCCGGCGCGTTCACCAGATATGACGATGAAACAACGCGTGCACAGTTCCCCCATCAATACTGAGGCTGATCTACTGGAAATAGTAAATAATTGTGCCGCTGAAATTAGGCAAGACCCCGAAATGGTGAGAAGGGCCATTCAAAACATTTTATTACGTGCGACGTTGTGTTTGCAACAAAGGGGCGCCCATTTCGAAAACTTATTATATTCATGTTTACTTTTGTAATTCTTTACAAATGCTTTGATTTCATAAAATCTCTTTTTTTAATCACAGTCGAACAATACATAAAAAATGGTTTCTACCTGAGTTATGATTCATGCGGCCGCGATAGACCTGTAATGAGTGTTTTTTTCGTTTAATGGCCTGCAGCAAATGTTATGTTTGAGCTAGAAGAATGTTTTTTTTTTAGTATTCGAAAGCTAATACGATGTAGAATTAGATGAAAGAATAATAAAATGAGATCTTTTTGAGAAAATCGTCAATTTCCTGAAAATTAACACCAAATCAGTATTGCCATTGCTTTCCTGTCATTTTAATTTTTATTTGAACAGGATAGGCCATTTGGTTCAAAAGTTATAGCAGTTTATTTACATAACTTCAAATTTTTATTTATTTTTTTTTTCTGCAGATATAATTTGGTCTTGTTTCCTCCATTTTAATATGTGCACATTATAAAGATTCGCCCTGTATAGTTAATAATAACAATATATATACAAAAGGTAATTAACGAGTTCTTAGGGGATTACCGAAGTGTCGATTGTGATACAGTCGTTCATCGCCGTTTAAGTCCATTGAAATGTTACAATTTATATGCCTAAATTTACATTTCTTTGAAGACGCTATTTTATTTTTGGGTCATGGGGGGTCAGTAGAAACTTAACCCCAAGTTTGTGGGGTAAAGCTTCTACTGACCGTTGTCAAGCGGCCGCCATCTTGAAAAAAAGGGGGGAGAACGCTTTTCGCTATATCTGCTAAAGTATTAATCGTACAAAAAAATATGTATAATATAATTTGTAGCAAATTACTTTGTCTACAATTTTGTTTATATGATTTTTTTTCGTAAAATCAAAAACGTTATAAGCTTGAAGTTATAAGCAAAAATGTGCATAAATTTCTCAAAAGTTTTTCTTATTTGCTTTATAACTTTAAAAAAAAATATTTACAAGAAAATTACTTAAGACCAATCTTGTAGACGATTTTTTGAGAAATATTTTTATATTCTTAAAATTTTAATTATTTATAATAGAAGATTAAACGAACTTCCAAGTGAAGCTCTATCGCTATTATATGAGTCACTTCATTCGAAGATAGTATTTAATTAACAAGGTAGTCCTTTTAAGGTACTAGGTAACTTCGCACAGATTTAGAGTATGTCATTTGACTTATTCAAAAAACTTTCCGTCTTTTACTTGATCAACCCCGGCCCCGGCAAGTCTTAATTTTTTACGCGGCTCTGTGAGGGGGCCTATCATGTTAGAAACAAGAACCCCGAATTCGAAGCTTTAATATTTTTTGTCACAAAAAATATAATCTTTTTGAGTCGATACAGGACATATCATTATGTTATTTTTAAAGATTGGCAAGGATAACATAGGTTGTTTACGATTTGGGGCTGTGGTTTTAATGATGTTTATTATGATTATGTGTACGGATGCAAAAACTATATTTTCTAATTTAATGTCTGGACCCTATGTCCGGTGCATACGGCTAACGATGTAACGGTAACTTTTTGGTAATTTTTTCAAAAGTTAAAGTAATATAAGAATATCACAGAGAAAGCTGATTAAGAACTCATTTGGATCCCAAGAAAATGTGTACTTCGATTAAGTTGGTTTCATTTTACAGGCTTCTTGTAAAATTTGCCTCATCATTGCCCATACCTAGCTTTAGAGACAAGGCTGAACGGTGTGAATTTAATGAACCGAATGAATAACCCTTATTAAATTGCTCATTTTATAAAACAAAGAAGTAATAAAACAGGTTTTTGAACGTAAATATTACGTAACGTACAAAACTCTCACCATGACCTCAACATGATGTTGTATTGACAAATAGTTATGGATGCCACAGAAGCGAGCCAACCACCATCAGGCGAACCAACGTCAGGGTCTCTGGTGGACAGCCGCGCCGCGTGAACGCCAAGAGCGTCTCCCAGCAGCCAGGGTAAGGCTGTAGTGCTTTGCTTTGGTGCTGTTATGGGAGTTAATCAAATCTTTTTTTTCAATTTAAATCAATTATTTTTCTTACACATTTTAAGACAAGGAAAAATTGAGGAAATGGTTAAAATTACGCAGAGGCCTAATTAATCGTAAACGCATCGATAGCGACTGTATACGGTTCAGGATACCTAGTTACAAATACGTCACATTTGCAAACAAACTTAAAGCAAAAATCCATGAATTACGTTCCTCGCCAAATGCCCTAGCCAAATGTGTCTAGTTAGAGTATTTAAATGTGGAAATTGAATACCACCCATCCTATTGATGTATCAAATAGCGGTGGTATTTTGAATACGTAATAATATCTCACAATTTCTTTCTTCCCCGGCTGAACTTTCGAAGCCTAAGGAAACGGCTAGTAATTCTAGGTAATTGATATGGTATTCTTTTTCACTATGTTTCCAAAAATCATAAAATTTATTGTTTTGGAATACTGCGCCCCAGCCTGTTCTGAATGCATTTGTATATATCTTATTATGAAGTAATTGAACAGGAAATGGTATATTTACTTATACTTTTGTACCAGATTAAATCTTCTAACAGTAATTTAGGGAGTAAAATTTTTGCCTCATAGTTTTACTTATTTTGTAGCTAGACAGGCTTCGACCAGTACACCTATATTTTTGGCAAAATCTCGTATCGAGCATATTTGAAGTTTCATAAATTTATTTATTATTATAACGCTTATCGTCAGGTAAAGAAATAGACATCTGTTAAACTTAAAGCCTAAAAATGTTACTGACTTTGTCGGTTCAAGTCGATTTTTGTCCAAATTCACAACAAGTGACTCATAACTTCGCGCATAATTTTTGTAAATACCCCCGGAGCAACGGATAATCCATACGGCATGACCGTAAGCTCGTATGTGTTTGGCTCGAACATATCGTTTTCTTAAAATTCAAAGCGCAGGTATTTTTTTTAATTACAAATAAAGGCACGAGTAGGTATGATCTTTCTTATCTATGTTAGCTAAGAAATTAATGAATTAATTTAGGAGCTGTTTTTAAGCTTCCATTTTGAATTGTACTTTTTCTACAAAATTGTATAATTTTATAGATTTTTTTTTAGTAGGTACGAACCGTTTTTCACCTTTGAGTTTCGGCGCTAAATGATTTGTTTATTATATTTGTTTCATATAAACTAGTCACTTGAGGTATAACGAGGTTTTATAGCCTCTAAGTGTAACAATTTATTTATTGCTATTATCATATTTAGTTTTTCACTATGCGACAAAATATGTTTGGGAGTAATACTGGTGTAATTTTATCATAAAATGGAATTGAGAAACATAATTTTATCCATTTTAAAATCGTTTCATTATTTTTTATTTTAGGCCAATAATCTTAAAAGTAATGGATTCGACCTGCGTGTACCTGAATTATGGTTGATACGAGTCCCAGACTGGTTGAATTTTGCGTTGAACGCCGAATCCAAATGTAGGCGCTGAAGTGGAGGCACTGGCACTTTTCATTGACGTCGCCCCCCCCCCCCTTGTTTGACGGGTAACGAGAAGGTCCCATCCAGTTTCCCGACTGGGTTGACCGGTTGCCTGTCGATGTTTGGAGATTACTAAGTAGCTTCGGTGTACTTTATTATTACATTATTTTTATTTTACTTTACTCCATAACTGAAGCCCCTTATGCATCGAGGTTAGTAAGAATCTCTGGATCCACGTCGGAAATAATGCTCCCGACTGGCCCGGTTCATTTTGGGAGGTCGACGGTTCCAGATTAGGGAGCGTTTACATAGAGGGCTCAGGAATTGCGGTATTCAAAATGAGTAGCTGTAGATTCGCCCACGGAAATAATTTAAATGACGACTTTCAGATTTGAAAAAAAAAAAGAAATAATAGAATATTACGTAATACAGATATAGTGTTAAATCCCTTTAGATTTTCTGTATTCGTATTAAACTTTTAAACATTATTGGGAAAAAAAGCCAAAAATAACAATACAAGTACTATTATACAACATTAATCGGAATAAGAAACACCAGTAATTTCTGCGTATAACGTGATATATCTATTATAGATTACACGTATTTTCTGCATCTTTTCGACAAAGCGAAAATTATAGTTTATAATAATAATCATCAGGTAGAAGACTACCAGGAATTTATGCAGATAACGTGATATATCTATTATATTATATAATAAGAAAAAAGAATGAACACTTGCCGGGACCGGGGTTGATCAAGTAAAAAGACGGAAAGTTTTTTGAATAAGTCAAATGACATACTCTACAATTGTGCGAAGGTACCTAGCACCTTAAAAGGACTACCGTGTTAATTAAATACCATCTGAAGCATGAAGCGACGAAACATAATGCTTTTACAGCGCTCCAAAGTTGACCGGGTTTGTCAATACTCATAAAAATCCGGTCAAAACGAAATGTTTACCTTCATTTTATGTTATTTTTCTTTTTATACACATACTTTCAAAAAATTTTTGTTACATCCCTATAATTTGACTTCTTCATTATTGAGTCTTTTCCTATAAAACCTAAAAAAATATTGTTTCTTACAATAATTTCTAAGAGGAGTGTAAATTTTCCAGAATGTTAAGCAGGTAGAAAAGGTCCGAGTTACCGTTTGGGGACAAATGAACATCTGCCTGCTACAACTTATTATTATATGTAGCCTTCGAAGGTTCAGCTGTTCCTTCTTCCTCATTTTATTCTTTTAGTTGTGCTTTACATTTTGCCACGTGTAGACGTATTGAAAATTGTGGGTATTATTGTCAGTTTAATCAGTAAAATTGCAAGTTTTGTGTGCTGAAATGTGTGCAAAAAAAACTTTTCGAGAAATTTTTGCACTTTTTTGGTTATAACTTTTCTTTGTTTTTGATTTTGCGATAAATTTTCCATTAACAAAATTGTAGACAAAACAATTTGCTACAATTTATGTTTTACAAAGTTTTTGTACGATTATTACTTTAGCACACATAGCGAAAAAAGCGTTCTTACCCTTTTTTCCAAGATGGCGGCCGTGGGACAAGATTGGCAACCCCACAAAATTGGGGTTAAGTTAGTTAAGGAGGTACCTCCCCTACATGTTCCAAAAATAAAATTGCGTCCTCAAATAAGTGTAAATTTTATGTAACATTTCAATGGACTATTTCAGTTTTGTTAATTGTAATTATTTTCCTTAAACAGTTTTTTTTTGGTTCCCCTCCACGGGAAGCGCATGAGGATTTAAAAAAGGCTCGTGCATTTTTGCCACTCAGCATTCATCTGAGCGACGGCCAATTGGAGAAATAGGCCGCGCTAGCGGGGCCCTTAAGGGGTCACCCGCTGGGATTTACATACCACAAAAGGTGCTCAAAATTAAAAGTAAATAATTAAAATCATTAAAAATTGAAAAATAAAATTGCATTAATTCGGATTTACGTTAGAATTAGAATTTACGTTAGAATTAGAATTTGCGGCCTGAAGGGTCTCGAGATCTAAAGTTAATTGCGTGGGTTCGCCAGTGTGCGCGTTTCTCGGTCTAGCGACTTTGAATTTCGAATCTAACACAGGAGCAGTATATGAGACTGAATCTCGAACAAGATGATTGGGATGGGATTCGGCGCGTTTGAAGAACGATTCTGAGAGTGTTTTGAGGTGCTGTTGCACTGTAGGTAGTTCTGGATCTCTGTGCAGGTCCGCGTTACGCACGTACCAACGTGCGTTTGTGGCCCTGTGGCAGCAGAGATTTTGAACTACCTGCAGTTTGTGCAGGACGGAGGGTTTAGCGTGGGCAAAGATTGGCGAGGCATATGTCGTGACGGGTCTAACGCAGGTCTTAAAGAGCGCACGTTTGTTTCTAAAGGACATTGTACTTTGTCTACCTAGCATACTATATAGGCGGCTTAAGTAAAAACGCGCGAGTTTCGTTACTCTATCGACGTGTGGCTTGAAAGAAAGCGTCTGATCTAAGGTGACGCCTAAGTATTTAATGCTGCGCTTCCAGGGGATGGGAATACCTAACATTCGAATGTGGGGATCGTTGTGGCGATTACGACGTTTGTGGTCGAATTGAATAGCAGAACTCTTTTCTGGGTTGACATCGATATGCCATTTTTGAAACCAAACACCGAGGGCGTTTACGGCCTTTTGGAGTCTGGTGATGTTATACGGGATCGCTTGACCTTTAGTGTAAAGGGCGGTATCGTCTGCAAAGAGGGCGAGTTCGACGCCTTTCGGCGGGATGGAGATGTCGTTAGTGTACACAGTGTACAGCAGAGGGGCGAGGACTGAGCCTTGCGGGACTCCAGCCTTTATGGGACGAGGCACGGAGAGCGTGCCTTCATGTTTGAATCGAAACGTACGGTCTTTAAGAAACGACGCGATTAATCTGACTAGGCGAACCGGTAAGCCTATTTTATAGAGTTTAAAGACGAGATCGCTGTGCCAGACTTTGTCGAAAGCCTTGGCTACGTCAAAGAGAACCACGATCGTTTTCTTTCGATTCGGATAGAATCCTTCGAGTATGTACTCAACGATTCGATGGACTTGCTGAGGGCAGAAGCGCTTAGCGCGAAAGCCGAACTGGTGGGGAATAATGAGAGGGTCGCCATCCGTTGGAAACAGATGGTTCCGCATTCGAGAGATTATGACTCTTTCGAGAAGTTTAGACATTGCCTTGAGGAGGCTGATGGGTCTGTGATTAGCCGGGACATTCAGAGGTTTACCCGGCTTGGGAATGCCTGTCGCTTCTTTCCAGGCTTTTGGAAAGTAGCTATGGTCGAAGCAGGCATTGAAGATAATAGCTAACAAGGTAAGCACCTGCTAGGGCAGGTGCTTAAGTGCGTGGTTGGAAATTCCATCCGCACCCGGAGCCTTTTTGGACTTTTAACTTCTAATGAGAAGCAAGATTTCATCATTAGAGACTGTGACGGGGTCGTCGGTGATGGGGAGAGATTCTCTGCGGAGAACTTCGTCCTCCACCGCCTGGATGTGGGAGGGATCCGCGGGTTGCGTGCTGGGCGAACATTGTGCCGCTATGCAGTCGGCGAAGCATTCGGTTTTCTCTTCGACTTCAAAGGCAATAGTGCCGTCGGGACGAGTGAGAGGAGGAACGTCAGAGGTGGTGTCTACGCGTAAGGCTCGGGCCATTCGATAATAAGCTTGGTGGGACGGGGATATATTCTCCATGAGATCGTTAAACTGAGCGTCTCGAGTTCCGCGAGGCGAGACCTAACTTTACGTTGAAGCTGATTCGCAGCTGTTCTGTATGCTGGCGTGGGATATTTCTTGGCTCTCCGGAGAGCCGCGTTCTTGGCTTTAATGAGATTGCTAACGGCTAGGGGAAGCGCAGGTTTGCTTTGCTTAGCAACCTTTTCGTTGTCGCTAATGGCTGAGTTAATAGCATCAGTTAGAGTGTTGACTAATGAATCTATTTTATCCGGGCTATCTAAAGGTCTTAGGAGATGTGACGTTATCGTTAGGCGTACCTAGCACGAGGGAGACGGGGCGATGGTCGGAGCCTAGGTCATCGAGCGGTTCGATAGACCTGAGATCAAGATTGATTCGCTTGATAATTGCAAAGTCGAGGATGTCAGGAGAGTAGGTCGGGTTGTTGGGGTAGTGAGTGGGAGTGATGGGGGATATGACGTCTAAGTCAAGTGAGTTAGTGATGTCGAGGAGAGCGATACCGCTGGTCTTGGTCGATAGGCACGTCCAGTCAGTATGTTTGGAGTTAGAGTCTCCGAACATAATGACTGAATGGCCGAGGGCGAGAATGGCCTCAAAGTCGCTGCGGGTTGGTCTGGAGCCACATGGTATGTAGACTGAAGCTATGATGATGGTCGGATGACCAGTCATAGCCAATCTACACACAGTGGCTTCCATGTTGAGGAGAGGAGGGGTAGGGAGAGGACAGCAATGGAAGCCTCTTTTGTAATATATAGCGGTGCCGCCGTAACCGTCGGAGTTGGGCCTATCGTTGCGAGTAAACGCGTACTTAGGAATAGCGTATCCCCTGGAGCGATTTGGAGTAAGCCATGTCTCCTGGAGAAGCAATAGGTCAGGTTCTTTGTTCTGAAGGAACAGTTTGAGCTCAGGAAGGTTGGTGCTAAGGCTACGAGCGTTAAAAGATACTAGGGATAAGCCCTTGGGTTTAATACGACCGGACGCGGGATTTGCGGGTCTAGACATTATAATTTACTTATTTACGAATTTATACAAAAATAAAATTTATAACGAACTTAGAAGCGAGTGATGCTCGGCTAACGCAAATAATCGCTCTTGAGGAGAGCGGGCGGCTCGCAGTTTGCGTGCGAGTACGGAAATTTCGTTAATATCGACGTTTTGAATAACGTCGAACACGGTCTTCATGTCCTCAGCCAACGACGACTGAGGTGAAGACGACGGAGCGGGACGCGGGCCTAAGGGAGCTACGGGAGCTGGGATAGGTCGGGAAGGTGCAGGCGGGACAGCCGGATGCTGCCTCCAAGACAGAGCCGGAGTAGGCGTCGGCTGAACGGGCTTTGCTTCCGGGGGACCCCGGTTGCGCAGCGGCGGGAAGTTAGCGGGAGTGAGCGGCGGCGCCGGTTTAGGCGCGACCCTCTTGGCGGTGGAGCGCGGAGCGCGCGGGCAACCCGTGTAGTTAGCTGTGTGGCCGGACTGGCCGCAAAGCACACAGGCAGGGGGGGAAGTGGATTCGGGAGTGCGAGTGCACTCCTTCGTTATATGGGGGTCCAGGCACTTAGCGCACCTGGGGGGAGCTGAGCAGTCAGCCGCTGCGTGGCCATAGAGCTGGCAGCGGTGGCACTGCCCAGGGTGACCGCGTCCTTAAACTGGCCATTACGCTGAATTTATACTTTAATCTGTAGTAGAACATATTTGCGCGGAAGCGTCGGTGAGAGGTAAAAGCCTTTAGCGGGTGTCAATTTGTATGAAAGTAAGACGTTTTGAAATCATTACTTGGAATCTTGAGTCCTTGAGTTTTTTTTTGCTTTTATTGTTACATAATTATTTAAGCAACTAATTCGAAATTAATAACATTGTTTGGGATAATTAAACACTAAGCGAACTGTTACTAATACAAAAAATTGATAACAGTATTATGCAGTCCGCTGAACGTCATGATATGTAAGGAAAATCTATTTATTAAAGATTTATTATATCCCTTCTCTGAACTCCGCTCTCCGAACAGCGAAGCAAAGGACACTACGCAAAATTTTAGCATGTGGATTAAGCCTACTGAGAACACAAAAAACGGGCTACTTAATCGTAAAAGGTGGTGTAGAAATTAGTGTTTTATCCAAAAGTGATTATAAAATTAGTGGTTACATAAATTGTTGGAAATATTCCCTATTTTCATTTTGTCTCAAATACCTAGTTTTATTATGAAATGAGTTGCAATGGAAATATTCTTAAAAAAGTGCTTTTAAGCGACATTTTCAAATATGGCGGATTGCGCGCTGTGGCAAAGTTGAAATTCGGAAAAAGCACATCGAAATCTATAAAAGAACCCATTTTCAAAACTCCTGGAAAACTTTCCAGGTATACCCTATTTTTAAACTCATGTGAATGGGCTATTTTTTGGACCACCAAATACACACATCAAAAAAATCTAAGCAACACATATTATTTCAAATTTATTAATCAATTATTACTATATCTTTTCTTACCAAGTAAGTAGTACTATAGTAAACTTTTTTGTTCTAAATGATATACCTACTGGCTGGTTGTAAAAAAACTTTCGACTCTCATTAGATTTTCCACAAAATTTAAAGCGAATGCATTTTTTCGAATTTTAATGCGGTTTCTTTGTGTGGCGTGGGTGTTGGAAATCATTTATTATTATAAATTTTTATTGATTAACTGAGAAAATTTTTCATTGTAAGACATTGTTTACGACATGGAGCGACGTCATTTGACCTCACACGAAATGCTAAGAGCCGTAAGGATGTTGGAAGCGGGAAGCAATCAATCTGATGCGTTATTTGCCGTCTTTATCAGCGTTACTCTAACACGGGAGATCCTACCGAGCAGCACCCGGCCGCAGAAGGAGTACAATCATTCGGCAAGACCGATACATTCAACTGACCGCAAGACGTCAGCCATCATTAACCGTCCGAGAGATACGTTTAAGGCTACAAAACACAAGTGGTGTTGTTGTTAGCACCCAAACCGTGCGAAATCGACTGTATGAGTACGGCCTACCTTCACGACGACCAATTAGGTGCCCACCTATACATCACAGGAATCGCGCTCTTCGAAATGAATGGTGTAGAGAACACATAACATGGACTCAGAAGCAAGAGATACAATTTTATTTTGCTTACTAAAAGGGTAAGAGTGTACCATCTTCCTGGAAATACTGCGAGACTGAGCTGCGTTCAAGAAGTTCATCCATACAACGGTTCAACAGTTATGGTATGGGCGCGTATTATGAAGAACAGACGAACTGAGCTCGTTTTTGTAAATGGAAACATGAACGCTGCAAATTACGTTAGGGATGTTCTAAGGCCTTATGTCCGTCCATTTGCACAAATCTTTGGCTTCGATTTTACGTTGATTCATGATAATTTGCGTTCGCATACAGTTTTGCACACCAGGGAGTACTTGGCAACGGAAAACATCCGGTAACTGCCTTGGCGTGCACAATCGCCAGACCTCAACCCCATCGTGCACGCATGGTTCATGCTCCAGAGACGTGCTTTAGAGGACTTGGACGGAGTGACATCATCCCAACCACTGATGGACTTACAAAAATTTCATTGGAAGCAATTGCCGCAGAATAACATAAACAGTCTCATCGATTCTATGAATAATCGGTGTCAGCAAATTCTCAACAACAGAGGCAGCAACTATTTGTATTAAGTTATCCAATTTCTGTAACAATAAATTAGTTTTGTTTAACAATTTCATTAAATTTATAAAAAGTTTAGTTGCTTAGGCATCTTAGTTTGTATTACGTATACAGTACTCGCAATAGTGTTAATTTATGTTATTAAAATCAAAATTACAAAATAACAATTGATTTTTTACTTTGAAAAGACACTAAAGAATAATATAAATAATAAAATACTAACGATTTAATGTGAAAATACATTGTAAAATTTCAATTTGTATATGTTGCTTAGACTTTTTTGATATGTGTATATTATGTAAGGCTGTACTTTTGTTCCAGGTAAAGTTATTGAGCTGTAAATTTCGCCAAAATAACTTTTCCAACACATGAGCTTCTATAACCCGCCCAAGTGTCAGTCGAAACACACACGAAGTGTTGTTTGCCATCTTGTAATGTAACCAGGAGAAAACCAAGTTTTTTTAAATTTATTTTTGTAGTAACGATTTAAAAAAAAAGAAACATATTTTGTTAGTAACGCCCACTTAGTTAACCTTAACAATAAATCAGGTACGCTATAATCTAAATAAGCTCCTATCAACAAGGTATGGACTATAGTAAAATGCATTTTCTCACTAAGTTCCGACTTTAAGGACCTAAGTAACTATTTAATTACTACAATATTCATGCGTTTGAATATATTGAGTAAGTTACAGACGGAATGCATAAACCAATGATCGATAAGTAGCGACTTAGCAACATAACTGATCTTTAATTTCATACTCACGATATAATATTAACAATACATAGAAGGTCCTTACGTTTCTTACACGGTCTCTTATATTATTTTAAGCCTTTTAGTCTTTTAAGTTTCACCCTAGCTTCGCACAATTACCACATAATATCCTTGTCTGCAGAAAATTTACTCCCAAATTGAAGTGAATATTTTAATAATTGTTCAGGAAAGCCTTTTCTGCTGAAGAGAAACAGCTAGAAAACTAGTAGTAATCGCTTATAATCTCGGCCTAGAACAAATTCGAAATGACAACATCGCCCAACGGTGGTTTTGAAAATGCTCTGGTGGTATTGAATTATCTTCATGCCTTCATAATTTAGTCATAAGTAGACAACGAACTAATTCAAAATAATTGTCCATAGAACTATCAAATAAAATTGTTCATAATAATAATCGATCTGTAGATAAACAATGGTTTTGCAGAAATTAATATTACAGCTAACACAGTTACGCAGTTTGGCACTTCTGTACGTTAACATTTTTTATTTACTATGTGATATTGCCCTACGCCTTTGGCTTTACTATTACTTTATATTTGAATAATTTTTTTTTGCTTGCATTTATACGTTTACTGTATACAGATTTACTTTGTTTATAATAAATAATTGGTTAACCTTAAAATCTAATGAAAACTAAACTTTATAGATTGTATTTATTCATAAATATCTAAATGATGTTTTATTTATGATTGAAATTTCAACATTGTGTCTATGCCCGGTCCTACTTGAATATTCTTTCGTTCAAGATAATAATTTCTTCTAAGCATGTCTGTCGTCTTAGCATGAATGAATAAAATGAAGATAAAGCATCTACTGAAAAAAACGTATTCTTAAGAAATACTTTTCATCCAAAGACAACAAACAACATTAAATTATTGCCATTTATAATAAATTATGTACAAAAATCATACCTTTTGTTTAGATTTCCATAACAACATAATGATTCTAATGTTTTTTTTTGGTTGCTTACATTTAATATCAATATCATTTAATATCAATACAATATAATTGTCTATTTAGTACTCAAAAATATAAAATAAAAATATAAAGTCAATAAAAATTTACTGATACAGAGACAGGACTTATGTCTTGGGGTCTCATGTCAAGAAAAGACGGGTCACGTGATCGTAGAAAAGCGTGCGTCATTTAGCTGCCAAATTGGCTATCTTTTTGCTATGTCTAGATTTTCATGTTAGACCTTACTGGTCATTGTAGGTTCATGCAATAAAGTTTTCATCCGAACACGAAAGATTAAAATTGTGGTTGGATTTGTCTGCGTTATCTGGCTTACAAACCGGTGTCTTTTTGTAATTTACGAACATTTTACGAATAAAATAGATTTATCACATACGAAGTTATTGAAAAAGAAGGAAGATCTCTTCACTTACTTCAAAAGGAGTGAGTTAGCTATGGTGGTATATAGCATACAGATCTTGGATCTTAATCGAGGCTTCTAAACTCTGACTGGACCAACCTGTGCTAAAACTCTGTACAGACAGACGGGCAAACATGAACAGCAGTGTATTTCAACATATATGCGGTAACATAACGAACTGCCCGATAATTATGAATGCATACATTATTTAAATAACTAAAATAAATTTATAGTCTATAATGTTTCGTATTAGCATTAGGTATGAAGGCAACTAGATACCTACTACGTATTTTTTTTCTTTAATTAAAGAGTGTTACTTCCGCATAGGATCAGGCCAAATAATATTCAATCAAATAAGTACACTTAAAAACTTTGTACTAATCGACAAGCAAGGAATATAATTATTTAGAGTTCCTTAGAAATGGCATATTATATCCTGTTAAATCTTCAAATAAAGACACAAAAAAGGAAGCAAAGAAAATGAACAATCTGCGGCAGAACCCACACTGACACAGTTTCTGTTGTTTAGATCTAGTTTGGGGCGGTACTAAAGTCCTTCCTATTTAACCGCCAAAATATCCACGTAAACGTTGTTTGTTACTTATAAAGAGAACCAAAAGCCAGTGCAAATATAGGAAAATAGCAAATCCAACTCCAAAAAAATCTTGGGTTGGAGATGCACCATTAACTATGACATAACCGTGTCAATGAATTTAATACCTACTATAACTAATGTCCATGATCCTGGGTGGCGCTTACCATCAGGTGGATTGCATGTTCCTTGGCCGAATATATGTATAAAATGTAAATACAAACATGTATTTACCTGGCGCCGAATTCAAGACATTTGGTGTACAAACCAGAATGCTTTGGAACTGTGAAAATCTCATCCTCTGTTCGAGTTGCTTTTATGGAGCATAAAATAATAAATTTGGCAAACATACTGACACCTACATCATCAACATATCTTCTTAGATATGTGAGTATTACAACTACTTGCACCTACGACTTTTTTCTTCAGAAGTTGATCAGAAAATATTGGGGTGTGAGACCAGGACACCCTAGCATAACGCCAGCGCCTTAGCCAAGCCACATGTAAAGTATTCTATCATACTGAATAATGAAACTATTTCACAAATGTTTTATTTAATTTGTATTAACCTATTGTGAGAACCCTACCAAAATAGGTTACAATTTTTCATGTTCTTAAGAAGCTTTGTCTCTGTTTCGTTTATCTACTCATGTGGCCAAGCGACTTGTATCAGCAACGAGACGTTTCGAATAACATCCCATGGATGAAATATAGTGTTTTATTCTTAGTTCACGTCCTACGATAGACCTGTGCTCTTCAAGTTCCTTGATACAGTTTTTTTATCGTCATATCATTAACGGCGAACAAGTATTATTAAGTCCAAAAACAATCAGGTATTTTGATTTAGTACAGTTAAGAATACAATGAAAGGTAAATTATTCTGAAAAAGTATTTATTTTCAATTTTGCTTTCCTTGAACTGATTTAGTTAATATGCATTTGTCTAGCGGTTATTAAAAGTGAACATACATTTAAATGTAAGGATACTAAAAATAATTAAGGCCGCTGATAAGATTTTACCTTCAAGGCAACTTGTAAGGTGAAAACGAGCTAAAAAATAAAAATTTTACGATCGCTAATAGTGTTGTTTTAAAGGTTTCAACAATTAAATAATGTATTAACACTTCGATGGGCATCCGGTGTATATTGTTTATAATACTCGTGGTTTTGTTCGCGGGACTTCAGAGAACAAGTCATCAAAGTTTTATCACAATCGGATGAATCGTTAAGCAACACATACAGGATACAGAACAACCATTTTTACACCTCGAAGCATAAAGAGGAGTTTTGCAAGTTTAACGCTTGTATTTGGTGCCTCTCTGGGATATGGTACCCCCATACGATAGGATATAAATTTGATGCTGTTTATTTTAAATCTGATTGAATCTAGAGTAATCTAAGCCATTTTTCAAGAAAATCGGTGCAGCCGTTCAAAACTTATGCATGTTTTTGCGTCATTTTCTTAATTGAATTTTTTTGTTTATAACATTTTATATAAAAGATTATCAACAGTTAATAAATGTTGCAGAAGTAATAGTATGTGTACAATCAATAGTTTTCTAGATACAGCGATGTGTTTGAGGAACTGCTGCGAGGCTCCGAAAAACGCTCCACACACTGTACCAAACTGATCACAACGTGTAAATCATACTAAAAATTATATGATAATGCGCATACATGCATACTGTCATAATAAACATTGTTATATATAATGTCAGTAAGCTAACCACACTAATAAAAAATTAACAAATTTTATAACAAGTTTAGTGCTTCTTTCTTAAATTTTCTTGTTATTTTTCGAAAAATTGTTTAATGATAAAATAACTTATATTTTCTAAATAAATGAAAAAACTTGCATTTTCAAATATTCTGAAATACCCAATTCATTCACTGTGGAAAGGAACCTGCGTGTAGTAATGCAATATCAATAAGGTCCAAACCATACGTACATAGTTGCTATTTAATTAGGTAAACGTACCTTATGGTTTTATCAGGTCATTACATATGAAATTGGCTTTTTGTAAGGAAGGAACATAAAGTCAATTAAAAAATATATAATAGATATATTTAATCAAAGTATGTACTATTGCTATCTGTGCGCACTTTTGCCATCTCATGCGTAGTTTATTGACCTTTAGTAAAACACCATTCGGACGGGAATCATTGAAATCTTTGAAGGCGCTTTGGATTGCCCCATCGGAGTAAAATTTTTTCCCTTGCAAGAAGTTATCCAAATTTCGAAAAAAATGGTAACCTGTTGGAGCCAGGTCCGGGGAGTACGGTGGATGTCTAAGACATTCTAATTGAAACTCCTCTAATTTGGTAGCCGTCTGTTGAGCAGTGTATGGTTAGCGTTGTCCTGAAGCAGCAGTGGCCAAGAGCAATTGACCAGTTTCGGTTAGACAATAGACATTTGCCGTAATCGACTGGCCAGATTTAAGGAAGCTCTAGTGAATGACACCGGCACTAGTCCACCAAACGCTCACAAGTAACTTTTCTTGAGTAAATTTTTGCTTGGGTAGAATTTGTCTGGTTCGCCAGAGTTCAACCATTGCAATCAGATTGTCGTACAGGATCCGCTTTTCATCACAGGTAATGATTCGATTTAAAATCCTTTCATTATTGTGCTGGTTGATTAATGTAACGCAGCAGTCGACGGTACCCACCTCTCAAGCTTTTTCACCTTTCCAATTTACTTCAAGTAGATTAAAACAGTTTTGTCACTAACACCGCAGCCTACAGCTAACTCGGAATTGGTTTGCGATGGATCCGCTTCCACAATAGCCTTCAATTCTTCATTAGCAATTTTGCTTCGGCTATCCACCAGGCTTGTTCTGCAGGTCGAAATTTCCAGAACGAAAACGTTGGAACCAAAAACGCACTGTGTTTTCTTTTGCGACACCGATTCTTTTTTTGTTCCCCGTTAGGGTAGGAGGCAAAAAATGCATTTTGCATACCTCTCGCGCGCGGTACAAGGCATCTGGGACTAGCTCCTAATGAGTGCTACCCACTAAAAACCCCCTAATTGACTCGTGCAAATTTTTGCCATTCAGTCTTCATCTGAGCGGCGACCAATCGGAGAAAGAGGCCGCGCTAACGGGGCTCAGAAGGGGTCACCCGCTAGGTTTACATAGCACTGAAGGTGCTCAAAATGAAAATAAAAATTGAATTTATTCGGATTAACATTAGAATTAGAAGTTGCGGTCTGAAGGGCATCGAGATCTAGTGTTAGTTGCGTGGCTACGTTTGCGTGCACGTTTCTCAGTCTAGCGACTTTGTTCTTCGAATCTATGACAGACTGAATCTCGAACTAGAGGATTGGGGTGGGTTTCGGAGCGTTTCAAGAACGCTTCAGAGAGTTTTTTTTTTATTGAAAAAGGATTAGACGTTTGTCTTCTATCTCACCTGATGGAAAGTGACGATGAAGACGAAGGTGTTACACGTTTATCCACGAGATACCTATTCACTCGACGCTTGAAAAAACTAGGACTATAGTTTTCTGGAAAAACAGACGCAGGCAGTGCATTCCACACCTTGGCGACACGCACCAAAAAGGAATTATCGAAGCGTTTGGTTCGACTTCTTGGGACATCCACCATAAAGGGATGGAAGGCCTGTCTGCGTCTAGTAGTCTGATGTAAGAAGGGTGTAGGTTCAACCTGATCAAAAAGATCATTCGCGCACTCTCCAAAATGTAATCTGTAGAAGACTGCTAAACTGGCAACTTTCCGACGATGGTCGAAGGCTTTGCAGGTTTTTGGTGGTGAGGTCAAAATATTAAATAATTTTTCAGGCTCTTCGGTCAACTGCGTCCATCGCTTCAAGTTGGTACTTTGCAGAACCATCCCAAAGGTGGCTACAGTACTCCATAAAAGATTGAACTTAGCTGTGTATAAATTAAGTAGCTGTTCAGGGCTGAAGTACCCTCGGACATTCGAGATGATTCCCAACTTCTTTGAAGCAGTTTGATCTATGGATACAATTTGTTGCCCGAAGTTTAGTTGGGACGATATAGTTACGCCCAGAAGCCCTAGGTGGTCGGTTAAGGGTACAGAAACATTTTGGAAAGTGGGCGTTAGGTCGAAACTGCCCTTTTTCGTGGAGAATGAACACGCCTGTGTTTTTGGCGGTTTAAATTTGACTCGCCCCAATCGAACACTTTCTTTAAGGCCAAATCCACCTGCTCAATCATGGACTCTCTCTGAGCCCGGAGTTCTTGAAGACTCACTCGCGCATTGGACATGTATCTCTCTACAACGCTGCTGTCATCAGCGTAACCAATAATGCCTGGGGTTAGCAGGTCATTAATGTGCAGCAAGAATAACGTTGCAGATCCCAGAGGTACCCTGGCATCAATTGCCATTAGGTCAGAAGAGCAGCCGTCTAAGACTACTCGAATTGATCGTTCCCTCATAAAATCAGATATCCAATCGCAGAGCCCTTTAGGTATTCCGTATGCTGAAAGCTTACTCAAGAGACCATCATGCCAGACCCTATCAAAAGCTTTGTAAATGTCTAAGAAAACAGCTATAGTTTTACCGAGACCTTCCAAGGCTTCGCTCCATAAGTGAGTGGCATACACAAGAAGATCTCCAGTCGAGCGTCCACTGCAAAACCATATTGGTTATCACTAAGGAGCTCGTTGGACTCAAGGAATGCCAGGAGAAGATTGTTCAATACACGCCCCATAGCTTTGCAAAATATGGAGGTGATTGCAATAGGTCGGTAGTTGATAGGATCTGCACGGCTACCCTATTTTGGTACTGGTTGCACGTTAGCCAGCTTCTAGTTAGGGACCTTTCCGGATTCCAAAGAGTGTCGATACATGCACGTTAGTACGGGAGACAACTCCGCTGCGCAGTGTTTTAACACAACTGCAGGTATGCCATCAGGGCCGCTGGCCTTATTCACGTCTTAATTCTGCAAGCATTAAAGAACCTCCTTTTGGCGAATGTGAACGGTACCCATTTTGGGTCCGAACTGAGGTAACTGGGGTGGTACTTTACCTTGACTATTGAGACGTGAACAGGCTGCAAAAAGATTAACAAAAAGGTCTGCTTTCTCTTTTGCGGTGTGGGCCAGTGAACCGTCAGGCTTCCTCAGAGGTGGCCGCCAAGGATAAGACGCGAAAAATGCCGCATCTCATCCCAATCTGCTGACTTGTATCGCCATAATCGCCTAGCGTCTTTTGGGCGGGTGTCAGGCGGCGAGTACTGCGACACAGATTTAACCACGCGGTGGTTGGATGTCCCTAAAGGTGTAGTTACGGACACCGAGCACCTGTCAGGATCAGTTGTTAGCAGAAGGTCTAAGCAATATGCAGTGTGGCCAGCAACGTCGGGGATGCGCGTGGGCTCGGTCACAAGCTGTGAGAGGCCTTGAGTCACGGAAAACTTAAAAGCCTCTCTTCCAGCGTGGTCAGTATCCTAATACGGGTATATCCATTGCCCGTGATGAGCGTTAAAATCCCCCAGGAACACCAACTGCGCTGCGGGAAAACGTTGCCGAACCTTATCTGCTTCACCGCTGAGATACTCCATGAGCCTCGTTGTCTCCCAATCTCCGCTATGTGACTGGCATATACTGCCGTAGACTAATTCATCAAGGCCGGTATCAATGTGAACCCATATGACTGAAAAGTCCAGATCTTCCAAGTAACGGAGACGCTGACAACAGATCTCGTCACTGGCATACATGCACACCCTGGCGTTCGGGCGGAAATTGGACTCCAGGATGTACCCTGGGTAATAAAGGTATGCCGAGTCTGACGGATTACAGATCTGCGTCTCCGTTAGGAAGAGTAGCTGAGGCCTCTCTGTCTCAAGATGGTGGTGGACATCGTTGATATTTGAGTGCATTCCTCTGATATTGCAGAAGTGCACTTTAAGAGAGAGGAAGTGCAACCGCTGTCGAACCTTACTCTTCTTATGACTTAATATTAGTTGTGTGAGTTACTAGGGAGGAGGACAGAAGTTGAGTGAAGCGCTGCAAATGGAACCAAGCAGCTCGCAATAAACAACGCACCGATGGGGAACTGGCTTGGAGACTGCGGGGACGCCCGAACCCCCGGGAGTTGTCATCGGGTTCTCTATAACCAGTCGCCAGCTGGCACGATGAAGCCTCCCGAGATTTGTCACGAGGTGGCGGGGCAGCCTTTCGCATGTGGCTAGCACACTAACATTCTTCGGATCCTGCTAACCTCCAAAACCAGTTACCCGGCGAGCCAATAAATTACGAGCTGAAGATAGTTCTCTGACGCAGCACGATAACTCAGACCTACCCTCCTCAATGGCTACACTAAACATCATGCCGGAACGCGACCATGTCACTTGGTGGCATGGTTTTGTTTAGTGGGTGGTGACAAGCCACGGCCGAAACCTACCACCAGAAGATTCTGCTCGTTTAGTACCACCCAGGGGCAAGGCATCGAGGGCTAATCCTTGCGTACTCGAGCAGTTCCAGTCCCCAAAGTCCGGTGTTTTGAGGTGCTGTTACACTGTAGGTAGTTCTAGATCTCTGTGCAGGTCCACGTTACGCATGTACCAAGGTGCGTTTGTGGTCCCGCGGCAGAAGAGATTTTGAACTACCTGCAGTTTATACAGGACGGAGGGTTAGGCGTGGGCAAAGACTGGCGAAGCATATGACATGACGGGTCTAACGCAGACCTTATAAAGCGTACGTTTATTTCTGAAGGACATTTTACTTTTTCTTCCTATCATACTATAAAGGCGGCTTGAGTAAAAATGCGCGAGTTTCGTTACTCTATCAACGTGTGGCTTGAAAGAAAGCGTCTGATCTAAGGTGACGCCTAAGTATTTAATACTGCGCTTCCAGGGGATGGGAATAACTAACATTCGAATGTGGGGGTCGCCAGTGGGACGACGGCATTTTGGGTCCAAGCGAATCGCAGAACTCTTTTCAGGGAACATCGATGCGCCATTTTTGAAACCATACACCGAGGGCGTTTACGGCCTTTTGGAGTCTGGTGACGAGACCCGGGACACTGACGCCTTTGGTGTAAAGGGCGGTGTCGTCGGCAAAGAAGGCCAGTTCGACGCCTTATGGCGAAATTGGAATGTCGTTTGTGTACACGGTGTACAAAAGAGGCGCGAGGACTGAGCCTTGAGGGACTCCAGCGTTTATGGGACGAGGCGTGGAAAGCGTGCTTTCATGTCTAAAACGACGTACGATCTTTGAGAAAGGAAGCTATTATTCTAATTAGGCGATCCGGTAAGCCTATTTTATAAAGTTTATAAACGAGACCGCTGTGCCAGACTTTATCGAAAGCCTTGGTTACGTCAAAGAAAACTGCGACCGTTTTCTTACGCCACCAATAAAAGCCGTAATGTATGTACTCGACTATTCGATGGACTTGCTGAGGGCAGGAGTGCTTAGCGCAAAAGCCGAACTGTTGGGGAATGATGAGGGGATCGCCATCTGTTTCCAAGAAGTTTAGACATGGTCTTGAGGAGGCTGATGGGTCTGTGATTAGCCGGGATATTCAGAGGTTTACCCGGCTTGGGAATGCTTATGACTGTGCATGGCGGTGGTGTCGCAAGACAGACCCGATCTGCGTCCGGACCCGTTCGGACGTATTGAAGATCGCCCCCGCCTGCCGAGTCACGATTGTTGTCTCACGACTTCTCTCGTATCAATACTCAAACGCCACTCCCAGATCAGTACTGCGTCCGACCCCGCTCAGAGGTGTTCGCGGTCGCACCAGCCGATGAGTCACGATTGTTCACGACGATAACTCGTAGCAATACTCATACTCTCTCGATTTTGGACTCTTGAGATGACGTCTAGGGCGAGTTGCTCAGTGATGTCGAGGAGAGCGATACCGCTGGTGTTGGTCGATAGGCAAGTCCAGTTTTGCATGTATGTTTATAGTTAAAGTCCAGCAAAAGTTAAGAGGCCAGCCACTGCGCCACCACAGCTCTGAATCATCATCATTACCAACCCATTTTCAACCCACTGCAGGGTGCGAGCCTTCTCGCAGCTCTGAATAATATGTGATATTAATAAAAAATAATAATAAGGTAACGTGCCTTTTTGCTTCTATAACCTTCATGATATTATTATTTTGGCCACCGCTTCGATTTTTCTCTTTTAATTAAGTATATACGACGACCGAGTCGTGTATAGGTAAGTAGCCTCGCCTCATACGATGAAGGTTTCAGGTTCGAGTCCTGGCTGGGGCATTCATTTGTGTGATGAACACAGATGTTTGTTCTCGGGTCATGGTTGTTTATATTTATATATGTATTTTTATCCTGGGTTCCCCCAGTTCGCTATAGGGTCATCCATAACACAAGCTCTGCTTACTTTGGAGGCCATACAGTTGGTGTGTTTGTCTGTTTGTGTTTATTTGGGAATTATTATTATTATTATAGTATATCGTTTCCTACCTTTATTACCCATTTTAAAAGTTGGTAGTAACTACACTCGTGCTTAAAATAAAATGTTGGTCTTGGTATAATAATATTATCTTTTTATTTTTTATATATAACTGTAATTTAATACATCTTACTCCAATGATGGAGCAAGTCAGAATGTCTTGATTTTTTTAATTCTTTAATGTGAAAAATATATTCAAATATATTTTCTTCTTAATTTATATCCACCTCTTTACTAAAACAACGTAGCATTCTGACGTGCTTCCTAAGTCTTAGCCGTGACGGTACAAGACATTACATACAAAGAAATTTGTAGATTCGTGCATTACATAATTATTAGTTAAATAATACTTGGAAAAATGCAGTTCTTCAATATTAAATTTATTATTTATAATAAAATAATTATTTATACCAAAAGTATCAAAATTGGCAAGCGTTCGATATTTACGACGGAGTACGATAGCACTGGGCGAAAGCGCGGGAAAAAAAGCGATACATCCACTCTCTGGAAGATCTTGGCCGGTACTAAATACAAGCAGCGCGTGCATGATCTTTTAGACGTATTTTTAAATGGACTTGAATAATATTTCCGTTTAATTTTATTTTATATTTAATTTTTTTAGTTACATCTTAGTTAGTAATAAGAAGCAAAAATTATTACTTTTGTAGCAATACAAGCAAAACTGCGACAAACTAGACTGAAATCCAACTTTTTCACGAATTGATTTTTATGTTTTAGCTTTAAAAAAAAAATATTTTGTACTATTTTCTCTACAGACTCTTTTGACGATAAAACGGAGACCATAGCTAATTATTCTTTTTCTGTTTGTATCCGTGACTTTTTTACTTATCGAACGGCAAAGTACGCATGTTTCATCGGATTACAAGAAAAGGCGCATGAACAATGAATTCATACTAAAAAGCTATCTAAAGAAATGAATATTTTCTAAATACATGTTTTAGACGATAAATTTTCAAATAATGTGAACTCATATTTCGGTGCATACGTGTGATATTTTGATCGAAAACGAACACTGAAAACTCCTGAAATTGCACGATTTTGTATAAACGCTCCAGATTAAGCAATCAATTTTATGAAAGACATGTTTTTATTATATAGATTATTTTTATTTACTCCATCCCCTATTATTATTTTGCAATAAGCGACTATAATACTAATTAAAACCAAAACTGTTCACTTGCAGTATCGCCCAATCTATACTAGCCACTTAAAAACTCGGACTCGGGTAATAAAGATAAATGCACAAATGGCGTTCAGAATTTTGGATATCGTTTAGAAAACGAAAAAGCCCTAAACTTAAATAAAATGATTTATCAATTGGAATAAGCTGCATATAGTGAAGCTATTACTAAAATATTTGTTTCAAATGATAGTGAAACAATACCGCCGATACTGTTTAAGGATGTATGTAAGGTCAAATCCACAGTACATCTATTTATTTTTTAAGGTTCATTTTCATGTGGGAATGTCAATGCCCAATCATTTCTGTTCACATTTTATAATTTGTCATGAAAAAATTATGTCATCTTGATTAATAATTTACGATTTTTAATAAAATTAATACGCACTTTGATATTTGTTTAAAATTTTTATTGTATTGAATTATGCATAAGTACTTCAATAAAAACGTGACTGCATCTATCATCAACGATAACGCATATTACGTCGTTATATACCTATATATATTGTCAAGTGCTGCGTTGCCGCATTCACGTTTCCAATATGGTGGAAGTACTGAGTTGAACAGCAGTTCACAGAACGCTACTGAAACGTCAAAAAGTAACCACGAATATCTCCATAACGACATCGGCAACAGTGGTTTTTTTTCCGTGAAAAAGTAAAAAAATGTATGAAGTTTCTGAAAATTATTTTTTTGGCCATGCATTGAATTACGATACATGTACTTTTTTATCATTTTAGTTCGATTTCGTCAACTTCCGGTACGAATAACACGGAGTTAAATGAGGCTTTCATTCTCAAATATTTCTTTCAAATCATTGGCTAAGTCCCTTTTTCTTTTTTCCAGTCGATGCAGCGTAATGAACTCTATTATATATTCCAAATTTATCGAAAGTTAGACAAGTAGATATATTTTACATACATCCTTAATGATCTTACACGAAGAATATGTTCTTGAAAAAAAATTGCAGCTGTTACTTTGATAGTTTTTGTTTGCCTTATTGTTCGAAAACCGTAAAAAATAAACAAAAATAAGTTTTTACAATAACGATTGAAACGGTAATCTAAGTTTTGAAATAATTAGAAACTTTGTGATTGGTACATTTTCGACACTTCAACCTTAAGAAGATTTTGAGGGTACTTTCATTGGGCTATTCAAGTTTGTATGCTCCGGTGCCGCCTCGACACGACATCCTTTCCATATGATATCTTTTAAGTGTATCTATTGAGTTAATTCATATGTAAGAACATACAGTTGTATAGAATCAAAGTTGTATAATCCACAGTGTCAGAATTTTCAGAAAATGATTAAAACGAATGGACTTTCTGCAAAATGGAACTCACTTACTCGGATTAAACCAAGTTTGTTTCTAAAGTCATTTTTAAATTCGAAATAGCAGCGGAGTTTACCAGAATTGGCATAGAATGATTTTTGTAGGTAAATATAGATTCTGTAGAGATTGTGTTGGCATATAAACCTCTTTTTGAAATTTTACCATATTTGTTTCAATACGCCTGCTAATCTTTCATGAAATATTTCTTTTGGATTAAGGTATAAGTATCTCGGTAATAACTGCAGATTTTGGATTACAGTCGTAATACCTGTATTTGTCTTAAATAAGAAATAAATCTCCAAAACTATGAGTGAATTAATTGTTTTTCTTTTCTCGAAGGTTCCTATTTTGTCTTTCTCGTAGAGATGTTGTTCTTATAGCTAGCTCACAAAGCAGGACTTCCCGTAGAAGGCTGATGTTGCCCTTTGTCGACTTGCAAGGGTTTGAAAGGGCTGATTGTCAAAGGTCATCCGGGCCGGGGTCAATACAGGGCCTGTATGAATTTCGCAATGAAACCGAGCCCTGAGCTATTAGTCGGTCACCACAGCCACGTCTATTGGCTCACAGGTGATCAGGTGTGGTGAAAATTCAAGAAGTATCCATGTTTCACTTCTCTATTAACCTTGTAGTTTTTTATATTTTAGAAACTTAGTCAAGAACTAGAACAGGAAAGAACTTTAGTCAGTGTTCCAAAAAATTTTTATACCTGACGTCAATAATGCGCCCTAACTGACCTTACCCAATTAGTATTGATTATCATATACTGCACTCGCGATACTCTATCTCGTTCACAAACCAAGCAGACATCGGCGTTGAATCGATTAATCAATGCTTGCGTTAAGACCAATGAACAATGACAGTTAATGACACAGAAATGACAGATAATATCGACCACTGACTTTACGGCACAATCTAACTGGATGTAAAGTGAGTTATTTTTTCTTGCTTTGGTAGTCTTTCTATTTACGTTTACGCGGTAGGGCTGAAGGAACACCCAGTGCTTGCTTACGCCGTAAGCTTACAGTCGGCAACACATCTTTAGTCTATATAATAATTTCAATCAGCAATAATAAAACATCTACGATTGATGGTGTACATGGGTACGGATGTCACTTACCATAAGGTGATCGTTTTCGAATCTATGAATCTATTAAATAAATATTTTAACGCAACACATTACGTGGTTCAATTAGTTTAAAAACAAATGTCTAAATATTTAGTACAATCTCATGACTATATATGTATAAATAATCCGGAGTCAAGATACCATCAAACACAACATGAATAACGCGAACGGTAGCCACGACTATGTAATTACATTATGTACTTAACCAGTTATATAATCAACTATTAAGATTCGATAAATATTTATAATTTAGTTTATATGATTAATTAATAACATGTATGTAGGTACAGTTCTAGACGCGTAGGTGGGTATAGTGGTTCAAGTCGTTTGTGCGCAAGGCCTAAGTATGCGTGTGCTAAATATGCAACTTAGTTTGATGTGACAGCCGTCATCTTGTCCAATCGTGCTCTCGTCGCTTTTTGTACGTGTACAATCACTACATTTTTGTTACGCACAAACATCTTAGCGCATTTTTAAGCATGGCCAAGCGCACAAGTGACTTGAACCATATATTACATGTTTCAGAAATCTTAAAATAACGTTTATTCCATACCTACATGACGTCACCTCCCAATCATCTCTCTCAAAGTATTATGTTGAAGCTTATAAAAAGTTCGCAAATTATTTTTTTTTTTAATTTTATAATAAAATCATTTTAATTAGTTGCTTTTGGAAGGCCGGCACTGCACTCTGTAGTGATAACATCATCTGATAAGAGCGATACGGGCGAAATAATGTTATGTTAAAGACGTGTAGATTACAGTGGAACGGGTGCGTACAGCCAGAGATCAGAAATCAAAAAAATTATAATAATAACGCCAGCAGAGTAAAAAAGCGGTAATAAGAGAAGGAGTTTACCAAAATCAAACAATGTTTCATATGTGCTGATGTACAAAAAAGAAGACCCTCTTCTCCAGCTCAAAGGAGTTCTCGTAGGATCTAAGGATAGGGCTATTGTACTTACACAGTTTCGATCATGTGTTAGGTTTTGCGTTAAATATGTAATATTTGAAAAAAATAAGTAGCACAAATACTAAAATGGCTGCTATGGAGAAAATACCTTTTTTTTCATAAGATTTCATAAGAGTTCCTTTTCTTCATCTTTATTATATAATTAGGTACAAGATAAAGGACCCAAAATAAGTAATTCTTAAGGGATAAAAGTTTCTTTTCGGTGGACTCATGGTGGCGTACATCGTGTATTATCTACTAGCTGAGCCCGCGACTTCGTTCGCGTGGAATAGTGACTTTGGGCAGCATTTTTGGATATAACTTTTGGTTAATATTGGATGATAAAGTATTAGTAGTAAAAGAAAAGCTTAGATATGTAGATAGGTAATCTATATTAAAACATTGGAATAATTGCCACGTACAATGTAATGTAAAATAAAATATATTAAAATATTAATATGGATCAAGTGTCCGAAATAAATTATTATTATTATTATATTATTATAAACACCGTGTTTTGGGTAGCTAAAAAAATCTGCTTTACAGTAATGCTTCTCTGTACACGATATTAGACGTATGGCCATCGGGGATGAAAGCATACAGGCTGCTAGGATTGCTAACACGTGACAGAGCCACAACTTTTAGCGTCTGACCTTGGGCTTTATTAATTGTCATTGCAAAACATAGGCTCACTGGAAACTGGACTCGTTTAAAACTAAATGGAAAATTGTTTGGAATAAGAGGAGTCCGAGGAATAAAAACACTTTCACCTATTCCGCACCCTGTTAAAATCTTTGCTTTTATCAGATTTCGTTGTAAATTGATCACTTTTAATCTGGTACCGTTGCAAAGTTTTGGCGGGCTTAAATTTCTAAGCAGCATCATGGGTACGCCGACTTTTAATTTTATTTTGTGAGCTGACCAAAGCTCGAAATTTCAGCGTTTATGGCTGCTGCTTGGTCGTTTCGTGGAGTCAAAATAGCTCTTTCGCAAAGCCAGGAATTTTCGCGAGTTGGTATTTGCGTTGCGTTGCCATACACAGATGGATACTGGGTGGATATCTTTCATAAATTGAAAAACTTAAAATACGCCAAACTGCCTCAGAGGAGCTAATATATCGGCCCGACTGAAACCTCGTAACTTCATCGTTATCATTATTAGTGAATCCCACAGTTGCTTGGTCAGAGCCCTTGTTCACATATTTGCAAATATATTTTATGGATTCGACACTGTTACATGCACTTACATGCCAGCGTTGAGTGGCAAAAAAGGGGCTTACCACATGCCCACATACTACTGTGGTTAAAAGAAAAACTTAGGCCTGATGCTATCGATACTGTTATAAGTGCTGAATTTCCTGTATCCATCCACCCAGTATCCATCTGTGTATGGCAACGCAACGCAAATACCAACTTGCGAAAAATCCTGGCTTTGCGAA
This sequence comes from Marasmarcha lunaedactyla, assembly GCA_923062675.1. NCBI lineage: Eukaryota > Metazoa > Arthropoda > Insecta > Lepidoptera > Pterophoridae > Marasmarcha > Marasmarcha lunaedactyla. The sequence continues at coordinate 13,924,588 of OV281339.1, read as the reverse complement.
AGAGCTATTTTGACTCCACGAAACGACCAATCAGCAGCAATAAACGCTGAAATTTCGAGCTTTGGTCAGCTCACAAAATAAAATTAAAAGTCGGCGTACCCATGATGCTGCTTAGAAATTTAAGCCCGCCAAAACTTTGCAACGGTACCAGATTAAAAGTGATCAATTTACAACGAAATCTGATAAAAGCAAAGATTTTAACAGGGTGCGGAATAGGTGAAAGTGTTTTTATTCCTCGGACTCCTCTTATTCCAAACAATTTTCCATTTAGTTTTAAACGAGTCCAGTTTCCAGTGAGCCTATGTTTTGCAATGACAATTAATAAAGCCCAAGGTCAGACGCTAAAAGTTGTGGCTCTGTCACGTGTTAGCAATCCTAGCAGCCTGTATGCTTTCATCCCCGATGGCCATACGTCTAATATCGTGTACAGAGAAGCATTACTGTAAAGCAGATTATTTTAGCTACCCAAAACACGGTGTTTATAATAATATAATAATTATTATTATTTATTAGGACACTTGATCCATATAAATAGTTAGTTATTAATGTACCTTATCCCAATTTGTTGTTTTTTTATTTTATTTTACATTACATTGTATGTGGCAATTATTCCAATGTTTTAATATAGATTACCTATCTACATATCTAAGCTTTTCTTTTACTACTAATACTTTATGATCCCATATTAACCAAAAGCTATATCCAAAAAATGCTGCCCAAAGTCACTATTCCACGCGATCGAAGTCGCGGGCACAGCTAGTAAAGATTAAAAATAAACAATTTACGTCGAATAAAGTTTTCTCCAGTTACCTAAACCCCGGTACCTAATAGGGTGAAATCTGAACCACGTCCCCGACTTCTACAAACTACATATAGTACCTACGTCCTGAACCCGTCTTACAAATTTTCTTGCTTTGCCCAGTGCCACATATGCTCAACTCAAAAACAATATGTATTTGCCATGCAAGTTAGTAGATGAAACCACATTTACAAAAACTCTCTAGTATTGGTTAAAGGAAATTTGAGTTGATTTATCATTCTTATTCATTAAGTAAATCATTCCAAGCATAAAAGTCTTAATTTGTTTTAAAAATAACACAAGTGGTAACTTGATTCGATTATGAATATTAGCCTGCTGCAACTATATTCACTGTATACCTGGGTAACCTAGTTAGAAAATCCCATTTGTAAATGATTGTCTTGAAGCGACATCTTTATGATACGTAATGAACATATTGATTTTGAAATGAAAGTTTCGGTCCGCAAATTGTACTTGATAATAAAGTCACCATACAAAGTTTACACTACAGTGAATTTATTCATCATCAATTTCATCTACAAATTGGAATGACTACAAAAAAAATATTCATTTTCATGTTTAGTTGTATAATATAATAAATTAAGAAAAAAACTTTTAACAATAAATCATGTTGAAACTATTTTTGGGCCCGACGCAAATATGTACGACGTAAAAATTTCACAATTTTAAGTTGTAAAGTAACTGGTATGTTTTCATAGATGTCGATAATAGCAACACTATATTATAGAAAGAGATAATTAATGATATGATAGATAGAGTAAGATGGATGGAATATTTTTATATAGCTTCAGTTTGGTTATTGCTTAGTAAATTTTGATTTAGAAAATTAAAAGTTTTGAAGCGCCATTTATATGGTACGTACCGAACATAATGATTTTAAATGAAGGTATCGTGCCGCAAATTGTACTTCACCATAGTCACCATACAAAGTTTACACTACAGTTAATTTATTCATCTTCAATTTTATCGACAAATCGGAATAACTACGAAAAAAAACATTTATTTTCATGTTTAGTCTTAAGAACCAGTTGTATAATATAATAAATGAAAAAAAAGCCATTAACAATACAACATGTTGAAACTATTTTTGGGCCCGACGCAAATATGTATGAAGTAAAAATTTCACAATTTTAAGTTGTAAAGTACTGGTATGTTTTCATAGATGTCGCTAATTGCAACACTTCATTATGGAAAGAGATAATCAATGTTATGATAGAGAAAGATGGATGGAATATTTTTATATCGCTTTAGTTTGGTTATTGCTTAGTAAATTTTGTATTAGAAAATTAAAAGTTTTGAAGCGCCATCTATATGGTACGTACCGAACATAATGATTTTAAATGAAGGTATCGTGCCGCAAATTGTACTTCACCATAGTCACCATACAAAGTTTACTCTACAGTTAATTTATTCATCTTCAATTTTATCGACAAATCGGAATAACTACGAAAAAAAACATTTATTTTCATGTTTAGTCTTAAGAACCAGTTGTATAATATAATAAATGAAAAAAAAGCCATTAACAATACAACATGTTGAAACTATTTTTGGGCCCGACGCAAATATGTATGAAGTAAAAATTTCACAATTTTAAGTTGTAAAGTAACTGGTATGTTTTCATAGATGTCGCTAATTGCAACACTTCATTATGGAAAGAGATAATCAATGTTATGATAGAGAAAGATGGATGGAATATTTTTATATCGCTTTAGTTTGGTTATTGCTTAGTAAATTTTGTATTAGAAAATTAAAAGTTTTGAAGCGCCATCTATATGGTACGTACCGAACATAATGATTTTAAATGAAGGTATCGTGCCGCAAATTTTTCTTCACCATAGTCACCATACAAAGTTTACATCTAGTATGGTTCAGCCAACGTTTGCAATGCAAGCGCAACAAAATGTGTTTATTTACGACATCACATTAGAAACCTGTAAGATTATCAATGTTCCTCTACTATATTATGCCTCTTGAATCACTCTATTTATAAATAAAAAAAACGCATCAAAATCCGTTGTGTAGTTTTAAAGATTTAATCATACATAGGACAGACATACAGTGGGAAGCGACTTTATTTTATACTATATAGTGATTAATTGTATCAAATTGCAAATAAATCAAGAAGGTAGGTTACTCATTTGAATTGCATTAGAATTGATAGACGCATCCGCGGGGTGAACGACCGTTTCTATCGCAGTGCGGGAGCGCTCAGCGTTTCCTGTTCCCCATTTTTGGTTGGTTCGTATTTCGAAAGCGTCCTTTGCTATTTATTTAAAGAAAAGAATGTAAAGAAAAAAAATCTGATTCTGATTCAAAACCAATAAAGTGTGGAGATATCAATTTTTATAATATATTTTGTTAGTAAACGCGCAGGTAAAAGTGATTAAAGCTTATTTTAACGAAATGCGTTAAATAATTTGAATCGTCATCCAGTAAGGACATTTGCTCACTTGTTTTTGGTCGAACTGCCATGTCAAATGCTTCATTTCAGTCCTGGCTTTCGGCTGCCCAGGTTAGGAATAAAATAATGTTATTGTTAAAATTAATAGTATTTTTTTCTTAATTAGGTAATCGTAGTGCAACAAATTAATAAAATACCTACAGATGCTATAATAAGCAATATTACCGGCCGAAGAACTGTGGGTTGCTGCGCAGACGACGGACTTTTCTCGTACGTAAACAAGTACGCTCGCTCGCGTACAAGCATTACCGCGAACTCAACGCACACGGTGTGCGAACATTTTTTGCCTGGAAATATAGAAATAAACGCGGACTAAAGTACACCATGTGCGTTGCTTCGCCTAGTCACAGGAGTACTAGTTTTTTCGGGGACTCCCTCGTACTTTTTCCGGTCCGCTCTCTGCATGTCCTCGGTTTTTCGGGGGACTTTTTGTACGCGGTACTTTTAATCCCTCGTTTGCGTTACTCGATACAGTTAAGCGATCTATTTTGGTGGACAAAAAAGTCCGCTGACTTAAGTCCGTCGCCTGCGCAGGCCATTAATAGAATTAAAATTCAAAAAGAACAGAATTAAAATAAAATAGTAAATTTTTTAATGCGACTTCTAAAAGATAACAATTTTGTGACGTAATAACGAATTTCTTAAAATTAATTTGAAATTCTTAATTTAAAATGTTTGTTTAAAAGTTTCAACTTTCCATAGTCAAATATTTACCTACCTAAATCTTAAGATTTAACCTGCCTAACTATAGGTACCGATCCGGTATATTACCGGATAAACCTACCTACGAATAGATGATAGATTCCATCCAGAGTATTTTTTTATTTAAACCCCAAACGATACTTATAAAATAAGAATGTTGTATCTCACAAAGAAATATAGAAAACTTTGTCGATGCTTTCAGATACACCTGACAAAAATCCTATACCAATAATATGAAAATGCATTTCCTATTCAGTCACAACCCCTTTACTATTTTACCTCACTGAGGATCCTGTTCTACATCCGCGTGTTGACTCACAGACAGCAATATCACAATATCACATATACTCGTAAACTTTGGCCGCATAGCTAAATCGGCTACCACCTTCTCTCTTATGGAGATTATTGGGTATAATTACTACTTACTTAACGACTATACGTGTACATTTTGAGTAGCGTTATATTCGTCTTTCAAATTAAAGTTCTTTAGAGCATCGGCACCACAAGTGTAAGACTCGTAAATAAAAATGTAATAAACATATATATTATAGATATATTATTTTAAATTGAGTACATTTATTATCTTTAATACTATCGGGGCGGCTGCCTACAATAGAATGCTTGAACGTTCTTTTTTGTTTTATCTCCGAGTCAAAATTCTATGTTGCCAGCAATGTTTCTTTGCGCAATAATGTCTACTATTATAAAAAGCGCACTCAAACGTTGCGGTACAACAGGATTCGATAAAAATATCGTTGATAAAAAATAAATATTGCCTAGGGCCTTAATGCTTGGTTACATTATCGGGCAGGTGGCACTGTAATGATTCTACGACGGTAAAATATCGCGGCATTCTGACGTGCTCGTAAGGCCCAGCTGTGACAGTACCTACTTTATTGGGATGAGACACTTTATAATAAGCATAGTAACACTCACAAGTAACTCGATATTCCTGTACTCATGAACCGAAATAAAATCATTTATAAAAGTTACACCACTCACTTTTAAATAGCAATTGCTGATATTCACTTTCAACGAGCTTGTCATATTTTTAAACAACTTATAATGTAATTGGTTTGAATGGACGTAATGGTCTATGCTACACAACAGAGGTTCCAGCAGCGCTAACATTAGAACTCTTAGTCCTCTCTTTTCTACAAGAGGTGCAAAAATTTCAAAGTAGAATAGATCTCTATCTTCCTAATATGAGACGCAAAGAATGAATTAATGAGTGAAAAGAAGAATTAGTTTCTCTAGAGAAAACTTATTCTTTATGAGGAAGGCTTTGCAACCTGAGAAAATAATAAGAGATTGACGTCATTCTTATAAAATTATGTGCAAAAATCATTAAGGTTGTTTACAATAGTAAAATTTTTGTTTTTTATTACCCAGACATCAAAAAATAACATGGAAAATAATTTATAAGTTACCTTAAATTTCCGTAATACAAAATGTCTCGAAGAAATGAAATCGATATTCACTTCTTTTGCCTCATGTTAAGGAAAGGAGACTTTTTTTCTGTCAATTCACTGAAGTTGAGAAAGGACTTATGTATCGAGGTCGCATCAACAACAGGAGGAACATTTTAGCACAGGCTGCGGTGCGAAGTCGCGAATTTGAAACAAAGTTAGATGAAACTTCAATTTCCACGTCCGCTTTATTTATTTAGGGTTTCTGAATTTCTGTGCACGTTATAATAAATTGTTGGATTCTTGTAGTTTTTTTTACAGTTTTAACTTTAACAGTTGCTTATGATTTATTAATTAAGGCATCTATGAGATAAGTTGCATTGTACATTTACGTTATCACTGCTATATTTCTGTTCATATTTATTTCTTGTGTATATACGATTATTTAAATGATGTATTTGAACAGTCAAAAATGTCGGAGGCTCCTAGAGCAGGAGTGATCCGCAGCATGCGAGCCTACCTGCGCGCCCTGGCTCCGCCCGCGCCGGCCACCCATGCTGACCTCCCTGATGATCCACAAGCTTCGACTGTGACCTTCACGCTGGCTGGAGGTGACCGTATCGTCACTAGTTCTGGTATCAGGTATGCAATTTGTTTTAAAGGACATATCTTGGCAAATTGTAGATCATTTAAAGATGTCAACTAGATAACATAATATGTTCATGCGGTAGCTCTCGGATCTATTAATATTAAATATGAAACTGAGATAACTCTTGTACAGCTTTTATTAAAGTAAGTTATGGTAACTTATATTATGTATTAAACAAGCACAGATATGCATAAGTGGTGTTCAGTGGTAGTAGGTTATTTTTTGTAAAGAGCTCACCTGGGGCGGAACTGCAGTCCTGCCTATTTTGACCGCCGCAATAACCACGTTTACGTGGTTCAGTTCCGTATAAAGGGAAGAAACAGCCAGTGCATTTACTGGAATAAAGGCGATGCCATCTGAAGCATATAAATAAAATAAATAAATAAAAATATAGTTATTTCAGTAAATCAATTACAAATAAGTTGCCGGGGCTTCCCAGAAAGTAATCAGAAGATACTTGTGTTGGGATAGCCTCGCTCTTCCTACGTATTATCAGAGACTAGTAAATAACTATAGACTGACCATCTCCATACAAAAATTCGTGACTCGGAAAAAGCTCAAAATCCAAGCTATTACTAGATGTCGCTCTCAAATAGCTTGGACCAACCTTGTCGTTTTAAATTTTTATATGAATTATTGACAAGAAACGTAATGCAAAATATTTGTACGGACTAAAACTGCTAGATGGCGTTGTTAAATAACCTGAAACCTTAGCAAGTAGGATTTATTCCTTTCTTGAAATTGGAAAATGTCATCATTTTATATCATTGATTTTGATAATTTTACTCAATAAGAATAGGTAGATAGTAATTTATTCTTACTTTATAAATGATAAAATAACAACTACAAAAGACCATAAACATACTGGTATAAGTTTATTTTGTTCAGAGACGCCTGGGCACTACCATACTCCTTATTTTAATTGCCATATTAACCTATTTTTAAAAGCTTTTATTATCACAGTTGTGATAAACGCACATGTTATACATATATAACATATATGTAGCAGCCAAAACGTAAACTTAATCAAGGTCTATAAAATTTGCACGAGTCACAGTAGGCGAGCAGAAATATTGTGAATTCAAAGAAATGCAGGGAAAAGTTCCAAAACAAACACACACCCATAGCAACAACAATGAACGACAAAGAATTCAAATTGTCAAACAAATCAAATATTGTCATAAAAAGAACAAAAAAAGTTGATGGATAAAGAACATTTTTTTATATAATAATCCAGCAAGAAAATATTTATTTAACTACTGCAAAATAGTTATGAGTTATATGCATTATAAATAAAAATTATGCACTTATTAAGACATAATTTTTATCGATATCAAGAAATAAAGTAAAATGTTATATACCTATTAATTAAATGCACTGAAGTTCGTTTTATTATGTTAAGGCAGATAAGAACAAACTGTGGAGATGAATGCTGTATTTTTGTGGCAAAAATTATATAATGTAATTATATAACACTACAAATAATATCCGGGGTGGTGTAAAGTTTTCTGTTACTGAATTATAAGAGCGGCAACATAACATCAAATAATATAATGCACTAGCTGGCAACGTCTGTTGTCGCCTGATACTTACGGATAGTACTTGCAATGAAATATCAAATGATTTTGTAAACAGCTCCATCTTAAGTTTTTTTACGCATTTTTTTGAGTAAATTTAAATAACTTTAAATCTAATACAACTAACGCCATCTCTCTATCTTAAAAACAACTATTTTTCAAGTCACAAAATTTTGTTAGACATGGTTAGTCTATAGTTATTTACTAGTCTCTGGTATTATTAACAATTTGGATTTACTTAATTAGTTAAGTTTAAATATTACAGTATAAGTTAAAGAAAACATAACAAGATATTAAATTATATTGAAGCAGTTTTAAGGAGAAAAAGTATTCCTAAGTGCTTATATGTGTGTGTGAGTGTGTGTGTATGTGTGTATGTATGTGTGTGAGTGTGTGTGAGAGTGTGTGTGTTTGTGCAGGTGTGTGTACGTTTGTTGTTGTGTGTACCTATGTGTATGTGTAATTATATGCTGTATAAACCGGTTTTTGAAATGTATCAAGTCATTCTTACCAGGATTTCTTCCACGTCAAGGTAGTTGAGGGAAGAAAGCCACTCAGTCAAAGTGATCTTACACTCATAGAATTGCATCGGGTAAATTTTAAGAATACGATTAATTTTATTGTAAGCATAAGGGGCTTGAGCTAAATATTGCCTAGTAGCAAAAACTGTTCGTGCAGGATATGTAGGAGCTACAACATCGCTCCGTCTTCTACTAAGTTTGGCATGATCTAGAGGTAGCCTTTTGTGATATCTTAGTAGCATGTGTAAAACGTATAGCTTTCTAACAGAGAGCAGTTTGGTACTGATGTATAGGGTTACGGTAGAAAACCTAAAGGGCTTACAGTGCATAACTTTGATTAGAGATCTTTGAGCCCGCTCTAGATCTAAGAAGTGAGATTTAGCTGCTCCTCCCCAAACTGAGATGCAATATATTATAACAGACTGGGCTAGCGCGATATATATTTTGTTCAGTAGCTCAGTGCTCATGACATGCCTCAGAGATTTGAAAACCCATATGAGCTTCCTAACCCTACCTATAGTCAATTCTAAGTGCGGATACCAACTTAATCTCTGATCCACAATCACTCCGAGATATTTGAGTTGACTGACTTTTTGGATTGTTGGGCAGTTACAGGTATTAAGGGTAGGTGAACAGCAGGTGTGAATTTTTACTAAAATAATAAAACTAAAATAATGTCCATGTTGTTGTTTGCTGGCTCTGAACATAGTAAATAGATACCTACACATATTTTACGAGCTTTACCCGCCGCTTTTGATCTTTCAGGAATCCTTTCATAAAATACAGCTTAAACACACAATACCTTTGAAACTGGACTGGTACGCTTATTTTTAATGCATTCGAATGAACAACTCACTAACTTTTGAAACTATATTACAAAATATTAGAAAACTTCAGGGGTGCCGTCAAAGGAGTATCGTCAAAGGGGTATCGTCAAAGGAGTATCGTCAAAGGGGTATCGTCAAAGGAGTATCGTCAAAGGAGTATCGTCAAAGGGGTATCGTCAAAGGAGTATCGTCAAAGGGGTATCGTCAAAGGAGTATCGTCAAAGGGGTATCGTCAAAGGAGTATCGTCAAAGGAGTATCGTCAAAGGGGTATCGTCAAAGGAGTATCGTCAAAGGGGTATCGTCAAAGGAGTATCGTCAAAGGGGTATCGTCAAAGGGGTATCGTCAAAGGAGTATCGTCAAAGGGGTATCGTCAAAGGAGTATCGTCAAAGGGGTATCGTCAAAAGGGTATCGTCAAAGGGGTACTGTCAAAGGGGTATCGTCAAAGGGGTATCGTCAAAGGAGTATTGTCAAAGGGGTATCGTCAAAGGAGTATCGTCAAAGGGGTATCGTCAAAGGAGTATCGTCAAAGGAGTATCGTCAAAGGGGTATCGTCAAAGGAGTATCGTCAAAGGGGTATCGTCAAAGGGGTATCGTCAAAGGAGTATCGTCAAAGGGGTATCGTCAAAGGAGTATCGTCAAAGGGGTATCGTCAAAGGGGTATCGTCAAAGGGGTACTGTCAAAGGGGTATCGTCAAAGGGGTATCGTCAAAGGGGTATCGTCAAAGGGGTATCGTCAAAGGGGTATCGTCAAAGGGGTATCGTCAAAGGGGTATCGTCAAAGGAGTATCGTCAAAGGGGTATCGTCAAAGGGGTATCGTCAAAGGGGTATCGTCAAAGGAGTATCGTCAAAGGGGTATCGTCAAAGGGGTATCGTCAAAGGGGTATCGTCAAAGGGGTATCGTCAAAGGGGTATCGTCAAAGGGGTATCGTCAAAGGGGGACTGAATGTTACTGAACGCAATACTCGTTACAGTATTCTGTTACGGGTATTATTCAAAAAGTTAATACTGCTGTAATTTGAGGCTGCTCAAAACAAAGTTTTTCGGTCGTGAGTCAGGGGCCAAATACTTTACCCCTCATATCCCCCTCGTAGCCATGTATCATCGTTTGGTGCATGTGAACATTCCTTCTAGCTATGTTTTTTAATACGTTTATATTAGGCACTTCTTTTGACATAATGTTACATAAATATCGGTATCTACCTATAATGGAATTCTTAATATTAAAGTAAATTACGCTGTTAGACTAAAACTTTTAACGCCTGTAGATTTTTTTGTGCCTAAGTAGGCCCCGTCCTCGGCGAGGTAGATGATCAATGCATCATGCATACCCCGCAGCAGGTCTGTAGTAATCTGATGCCATTTATATCGTATGAACTAAATCACTCATGTTTCATGTAGAATTTATAATATATAAAGAAATAAGTTGAAACATTTCCCGCGCTAGTCTTTAAAATTTAGAGGGAGCTAATATTTTACATAGTTGGTACTCACTGATAGCCAAACAATAATTGAGGAATTGACTATATTAATGAGAGTACAGTCAATAGTTATTATCATTGCTACTGATATGCTTTGTCAGTCTCTTAACTTGGTCAGGCCTTTCTTATTACCTTTTTATTATTATTATTAACTATTTGTAATTGATTTATCAAATGATGCTCAAGCATGCATAGGTTACTTAACTTGTATTTAGGTATATGTGTTTGTACGATATACGATTTGTTACGTAAGCTTAATTAGCTTGCACCACTAGGGAGTGAAATAACTAATAAAGTTCTCGAGTAAAAGTTGGGTGTTAGGTCTAAATAATAAACTATTTCCTGATTTCGAGTGTAATTATTATCATTTCCGTAGTATAGCGGTGATCACGTCTGCTTCACATGCACAAGGGCGGAAACAGCAATGTTTTCTTAATTTTAATTTCTTTACCACCATTCTTTATTATAATTTATATCAGTTCTAAGGTCCACTTGAGCTACTATAAGTTATATAGCAATCGGTTAAATATTGCTTTACGTCCCTGTTAGTTCAATATAAAAAACTGGTTAACCGGCTAGCTCAGATCTGCGCAAGTGGCCTGAGGGAGTTGATTGGTTTTAAGGTTGGTTTTAATACGATTTAGATTATAAAGTGTTTCTTTAAAATTAAAATTATTTCATTATGTAATTTATTTACGGTTGCCACTTAAAACATTTTCAGTTTATATTGTTCAATATACACTATACTGTTAAATACATTAATCGCTTTGATATGAAGTGAAATAGATCGTTAACTTTAAACAAATACACTGCAATTAAATTATGTAGACAAAGTTTCCAAACCTGATATGAAGTAGTCAAAACAACTTATTTGTTTCACGGCCGGTCGCTAAACTTCTTGACAAATTATATTTTATCATGTTAAATGTATTTTCATTTTTTATTTTATACTAGCCTTAGTGTAGGTATACATGGATGCGGTAGGGCTTCAAATGGGAAGGAGATAGCCTTTAAGGAATCTTTTAAGGATATCGCAATAAAATCTAATATTATTTTGTTAACTCAGAGAGTAGTTTTCATAATGACCTCGTACTAAGTAGTCTTTCGCTTTTTTGGAATATTAAGCCATTGTGTGCTCTTTAATTTTCGTACAAAGGGCAAAGTGGACAGAATCCTGGCAGTATTACCGCGTTGCTCTCGATTGCTGTGCCAAACTAAGTTCCAGTCTCAGGTTTACGAGTTTCGCTCAGCAATCGATTTGAAATTACAGAATAGTCGATGAGCACCTTGAGTCACGGGCCCCATAGTTTCAAGGCTAAAATTAATTTTTGCCAACGCTTATATACAGGGTGGAAATTAACAATGCCAACTAGAGGTACTCAAAAGACTGAAAATTTTTAATGTTGGGCACTCTCTTGAGTTTGTACTCATAAGAAAACAATCTGGATTTGCTAACTTCAACTATATTGCTTTCATACGAATTCAGTAATGTTTCATACATCGATATTACGGAGTTGAATTTTGCGATGCCACCTGGAGGGAAAGTAGCGTAAATACTGGAATAGCAAGTTTTACTCTAAGGAAACAATCTTTTATTTTCAAAACCTCCCAAAATCCGAGAATCGAGCTGGCTAAATGCCGAAAAAATATACCCTGTATTTTTAATGACAAATTAATATAATCAACTATAAGGATCAAATGTCTGTAACAAACATGATACATTAAATGAACGGAAAACCATGATACGTAAGATTATTTGAATTGATGGAAAAGTCAAATAGGAATCAAATAAACTAAATAAACTGTTTGCTGAGCTCTATTTCGTTGCATACACAAATTTATTCTTTTAAATAATTAATTTCGATAACTTTTAATTGCGAGTTATGGTATACCACATTAACAACTGTACTATTATTAACCTTAATTTTTAACTCATTAAGAAAAGATTTGTTAGTTTTATGTTGTTGTCAAATTGCACAACAACCTTTTTATGTATTTAACAATTTCGACAAAGGAGTGCAAAGAGCGATTTTTGCCGCTGGCTCTGTTTTTTTTTGGGCAACATTTAATACCTTTTAAGTATTTAAACTGTGCTGACGAAGATGGACATGAAGATGGGGTCAAACAAGTATTACCTCCCTTCGTCAAGCGTAAAAGTATGGCACCTGTGCTATGTTTCTGTAATTTAATGCTGTATTTTAACATTTTACTTTGTATATTTTTTTTGGAAAATAATTCTGAAAGACATATTTTCATTAAGGAATTGTTAAGGCTTCAGGTCTAATCTCGCTGGTGATCTCGCTGGTATTTCGATTGTGCCGTTTGTAAGTTCCAGGTATTGAAATGGTACATAACACAGGCTGTTAGGAATCTGCAGTTATCGGCCAGAGGACGACCTTTTGAAATGTGACTTTTCGTATCTAATACACTCATGTCTCACGCTGCAATTATTAGCTAAGCACTTTGTAGGTGTTTGTACATTCAATTTCAAACAACTTACGTGTTTAATAACCCTATACCAATATGTTTATCGTCCGTCCAATGTTTTGTTGTTGGGAGCCCCATATTCTATTATATCTTGAATCAAATATTTGTCATATCCGATAGCTATCGTTTTGCAAAGTTGTCGATATTCTAGAACCAAAACTATTTATTTGAGAAGCCGTTCGCGATCAGGGCTGCCCTCTACGAGTAAAAATTACGTGACCGACTTTGAAATTACCATTACCGAGTCTCTAGGCAATTGGTATTAATAATCTGGACATTATGGGAGAAAGTGTTTTTTAATTTTAATCACAGGATTTCAAGCATACGAAATGTAAGTTTTCTGTTTACACGCACATATAAAAGTGTATAAGACTATCATTATAAGTTTGACATTATAATGGTAACAAAAAGTGCGTCTATTACAATTACAAAAACAAGCTATAATTACAATTGAAATGTTCATTTATTATTTAGGACAATTAATATTACATATTACAATAGTTATGAAAGGTGGTAGTTCATGTGAGATTTTGGCCCATTATATCCTTATTTACACTGACATATTACTTAGTGTTCGCCTTGTATCTAAAATTTTAATTAACGAACACTTGCGTAATCCATTTGTTTTATAAGTTAGTAAATTTCTTTGTCGTTTCAATTAAACAAATAAAGCAAAAACCCCGCAAAAATATTGGTTTTATCAAAACCAATATTTTTATGGTATAAAACCATGAAAAGACTGAAAAATAGCAGCCCTACGTACTGATTCACTCAGTGTGGTATGCCTTTGTTCATCTGACGATCATAATTTGATCTGCTATGCCTTCGAATATTTGCCAGGAACAAACCTAATAACTATTGAATATGTGCATACGAAAGTGGTTTTCGATATAACTTTGGAGATAAAATTAAATGATAGGTTCGATATAACTTTGCCTTTTAGCTGACAATCCGACTACTCCACATGTGTCAAGAAGTGACAAGTCAACAATTTTTCTGTTTAATAAAGCTGACAGGCGACAAACTTGTCATGGTGGAAAATTGACAAATTGTCGCGACAATCCGACGATTTCTGTTTCATAAAACTTTTTGTGCGACAGGTGAAATGTGACAATTTGTTGTTAAAAACTTCTCGGATCTGCTTTTTTAAACAGAAAATTGTCATGACGTATTGACATATTTGTAGAATTGTCTGACAATTCCGACAGGAGTGTTGGCCTGTGTCGCGAAACACATTTTGAATTTTGATCCACGAATAAACTAGTTAAATTGAACTAAACCTTATCATGGTCCTTTTGTGCAAACATTTGCCATGAAGTATCACGAAGGTATTACCAGTATTTATTGAAAATAGCTAATGCTGTAAATTGTATAGCAATCTCCTTCTATTTATTTGTTTTTATTTCGTGGATCAATTGGTCACTTGGCACAAACTTTCCAAAAACTATATTTTTATTTTCATAAATAAGACTCAAAACTATAAATTTACACATTTTTCATTTTACACGCGATCAAACCAAAGAATCGAAGTTGCACTAGTAATTTATAAATTCTCTTACTGTGTTCATATTTGTTTAAACTTCATTAAACAAAAATTATTTATAATATATCAAAAGTCAACATAATTCACGACAATTCGACAATTTGACGACCGAGTAGCTTAGTGGTTAGTAGCCCTGTCTCATACGCCTGACGTCCCAGGTTCGACTCCTCTCCGGGGCATTTATTTGTGTGATGAACACAATTACATATTACACATATATACAGGTTATCCGCTCTCAAAAATGGCAAAGCAATTTTGAAACATTGCGATAGATAGCCGATACTAAATTATTGTTACAAACGTTTAACGCCCTCTGTCGGTCTGTAATTAGCTATGGGATATGTGCCTGGAGTGGCGCAGCTAAATCGTACTTGATCGACGCTGAAAGAGCTCAGCGTGTGGTCCTTAAGGTACTGCTTTTTCTGCCATTTAGAGAGCCTACCACATTGGTATATGAGAGAGCACAGGTTCTCAGTGTCCGTAAATTGTATATATATCAATGTCTTAGACGGTATCACAAAAACTCTGCTGCCTCTTTAGTAGAACGACAAATAATAAAAGGGAAGAATAAAATGGATCGGTACTTTATTCCTAAAACACATAGTGCTTTCGCCAGCAGACATAACATTTTGTGAAACAAAAAATAACGATAGCTACCAAATTAAAAGTAAAATATTACACTGGCTGAAAGGCTACGATTATGAAGCTACTGAGTCCTTTTTGAGTTATTGACCTACGTATAACTTCTATTTAAAAACTTATAGATACATTCGACTTAATTAGGCTATCCACACTCGCCCTTTCCACACATCATACACAACTACACATATGTATTCCGTAACACAACCACACATACACATCCAATAAGCACACATACCTAGTTTCAATTTACCTCATCTTTTAACTGAGTAGCAATATATATATACAGTTTTGATTACAAATTTGATTATTTTATTTTATTCTCCTATGTTTGTTTTTTTTTCTTTCTTTAATTGATTGTATCTCAACTCCAACAGTATTGTCAATGATAGGAAGGTACTGGCTTCTGTATCACAGGTTCTCTCATTTCAGAAGCCAGGTACATTTATCTTTGTATGTGGTGATTGTTACAATAAAGATATTCATACATATATATTTTTTTTAATTGCAAGGCAGTTGCCGACTATTTGACTCAGTCTTCTGCAACCCAGTGTCACGGCTAAACATCAAACAAAACTTATTCCCTATTCTGCGTTTTTAATACCGTACAATGCCTTCTTGTGTGTTTAGACAGTGTACTAATTGCACTGTTACTGTTAAAAAAAGAAATAAACGTTTCTTTTCATGCGTAAGAACTATTTTTTTATAACTATGTTATTTATTATTTTATTTTGCTTTTTAAAATGACGTTTTAAAATTGACATGGCTATACGAATCAACAAACTCGAAGAGCGAGATGTAATATATATTTTGTATGTGGGAGTAAGAGACAACGCTATAGAGTTTCAACAATTTACGTACTACGTCACGTACGCTCGCGACCAACTAGTGCGAAGCAACTTCACAAACTGCATAGGTATCTCTTTCTTACAACAAGTGAACCGTATTATTCTTTCCTTCTCCCACAAATTATATTACTGCATATATCGGGTAGGTATGTATAGTTGACGCCGTTTTTTTTGTGCGGTAATGTTTGGGTATGGCTTGTCTATATGTAATATGTCATTGGATGAACACAAATTCTGTTCTCGATCAACAACCATGATGTTGTTGATATTTATGTACTTATGTATGTTTCCCCCAGTCCGCTGTATGGTCATCCATAACACAAGCTGTAATGCTAAACCTATGTTTCTGCAATCTTTTTTTACTTTCTTTATTCATTATTTTGTTCCTTTATTTATGTTGTTTACTTTATTGACAAATCGTGTCAACTCAATTTTTTTTTATGACAGCAATAGAGGCTGCCAAACGTATTAAGCCTGTTACACAAAAATTATTACAAAAACTATAATGTGAAAATATATATGATTCCTGGCTAACAAGACTATTTTTGAAATCCGGCTTAGAGAGAGTCCATGATTGAGCGGGTGGATTTGGCCTTAAAGAAAGTGTCCGATTGGGGCGAGTCCAACTTGGTTTTTAACCCGTCGAAAACAAAGGTGTGTTTATTCTCCGCGAAAAAGAGCAGTTTCGACCTAACGCCCACTTTTCAAAATGTTTCTGTACCCTTAGCCGACCACCTAGGGCTTCTGGGCGTAACTATATCGTCCCAACTAAACTTCGGGCAACAAATTGTGTCCATGGCTCAAACTGCTTCAAAAAAGTTGGGAATCATCTCGAAGGTCCGACGGTACTACAGCCCTGAACAGCTACTTAATTTGTATACAGCTCAAGTTCGATCTTGTTTGGAGTACTGTAGCCACCTTTGGGTTGGTTCTGCAAAAAACCAACTGCAAAGCCTCGACCATCGTCGGAAAGTTGCCACTTTAGCAGTCTTCTACAGATTACATTTTGGAGAGTGCGCGAATCCTCTTTTTGATTAGGTTGAACCCACACCCTTCTTGCATCGGACTACTAGACGCAGACAGACCTTCCATCCCTTCATGGTAGATATCCCAAGAAGTCGAACCAAACGCTTCGATAGTTCCTTTTTGGTGCGGGACGCCAAGGTGTGGAATGAACTGCCTGCATCTGTTTTTCCAGAAAACTATAGTCCTAGTTCTTTCAAGCGTCGAGTGAATAGGTATCTCGTGGATAGACGTGTAACACCTTCGTCTTCATCATCACTTTACATCAGGTGAGATAGAAGACAATCGACAAATCATTTTACAAAAAAAAAAATTCAAGTTGCGGTTCCAATGGAAGGCGAGCCCGGCCATATAAGCCGGTTGCTGGCCTTAAAACGGATTTGCGCACCCACCTCCCTACCCGGGTGTCGCTCCGATGAAGGCTGACAGCATTCTCATGCTACAGCCGGCAAGGTGGTTTTTAGTGGGTAGCTGCCACTCTGGTGAGCCCCACATCATCCCGCAGAGGCCGGCATTTCCTGCGGCGGTATGCATGACGCATCTTCCACCTCCTTCCCGTGAGGGTGCTGCTTAGGTGGCTCAAAAAAAAAACTTAGAACGGCAGTCTATTTCAAGCCATCCTACCGATAACAGCTCCAGTCTATTACAAACCGAACCGCTGCAAACATCCTAGAGTCTTCAATACACCAGTCTACTCAAGTAACTCTGCAAGTCCTCCTCGAACTCATTCTCATACTGAAGCTACCGGACTCTGAAGCTGCCTCATGCTGAAGCTACCTGACAGACGCTGAAGCTACCTGACGCTGAAGCTGCCTCATGCTGAAGCTACCTGACAGACGCTGAAGCTACCTGACGCTGAAGCTGCCTCATGCTGAAGCTACCCGACTATGAAGCTGCCTCATGCAGAAGCTACCTGAAGCTGCCTCATGTTGAAAACCCTGACATTGGCGCCTAATCCTGCTCGTGCTGCTGACCTTGATGATCCTGCCTACCACCTCCTCCTGCCTGCTGATCCAACCTGCTCCTCCTGTTCTTGCTCTCACTGATCCTGCACGCCAGAGGGCCAGTCGGCGCCTGAGCGTCTACCACTGACGCTGGACGCACCTAAGCGCCCTTACCATGGAAGCCTTCGCGGGGACCCCTCCGACTATTTCATGTCCATGGCAGTATTTTTTTCAATAAAAGCTTTTTTTACGTGACAAAGCTCTTCTTACTTTGGGATCATGAAGTTAGTGTGTTTGTCTCAGGATTTTAAAAAAATTATCGTGACGTCATAGTTTAACTGGGTTTTTTGCAATATGTCGACTTTTTTTAAATTGACAAATTTGTCGGGATTTCACTTCTAGATTTGTGACATAATTGTCACCTTTATAAAACAGCGTCAGTGTGACAATTCTACAATTTTGTCAGTTTTTGACATATATTTCAAATTGTCAGCTTTATAAAATAGGGCCATGGTCTATTACATCTATAACGTATGGCCAACAAATGTTTCATGTTTGCCGCCCATAAGCCATCAATGTCAAAACTTCTGTAATATTTTGGTTTCAGCTGTTGGTTGACTACAGTGTTAGAACTAAATTCACAAAAACTCTTCACGTTCACGCATTCAACAGTAGATTTGTTTGTTAAATAACGAGTCCTCTCACCTGAAAAACTAAATACTATAAAAGTAATTTTTTACAGTATGTCCATTCAATAACTAGTGGTACTTAAGGTACCTATAAGATATTTTTTTGAAACATCAATACACCGAACATTTGGGTCCACCTCCTTTCCTCTCTCTCAAATAGTTATTTTGTTTTTGTTCTTGAAACATTCACTACTTGTGTAAAAAGAATTGCGTATTTCAGTAAGTTTTTGTCTCGCCAAGTAAGCCTATTTTAATAGAGACGAAGTGAGGTAGACCTTAACGGTCTGTGTATTTGTGTATAAATTAATTGTGGTATGGGTATCTAGAATATCACTAGTTGCTGACCAGACACAGTGTATACTCGTGTACTATCATCATCGTCCTTAACAAATACTATTTATATATAAATACCAAAAAATGTGCACAATTACCAATTATAATATAGGTAATGTATTTTTTTTTTATTAATAAATATTAATTTAAAAATGTATATTTGAAACGATTTTTCCACGACACCAATAAGTAAAATAATGGCAATCGTCCCGGTTAGAAAACACTTCAAAATGTCTACCTTTTAGTCGTCATCCTCTCATCATTTCATTGATTTTGTTTCAACACACTAGATCGTGCTCGCGATGGCTGCAGTTTCACTCTTCTGAATTTCATCTTTGTTTCATCTTGAGCTCTATAACTTTAGTGAATAGCTAAGTCTCTAAGCAGTTATTAAGTGGCCGATTTACGTCTTCTTTAGTTCTTTAAAGGCAACATTTTTCGTAATTTCGGCATTAACGCTGCATTAATGCTGATAATCTAAAATGCTCATGTTACGCGCTGTCAAATGGATGAGGATTTCGTGCACGAGTTGAGTTGCTTGGTTTATGAACACCACTAGAACAACAAATATAACCGGACTCCCGGATACTCGACACCAAGTAGGTCGGTAGGTATGGCGTGACCACCTCTGGCAAACTATAAGTGTCCGGTTACAATTTGAATGGATAACACAAAGTCATGTGCAGGCCATTTAAAGTATTGTACTGAAACTGTGTGGATAGTCCTACCATGTGCAGTTGATTCTTTTCAATGGGCTGATGGATTATCGGAATTGTTTTATTGAAGATTCATTCGTAAACACTCCTGCAGGAAGCTGAGATTAATTTGCCTACATGCTTTTCCCGCGGCTTCGATTGCGAGTTACATGAGGAGTTTTTTTGAGTCAGGAACTTCAAGGTTTTGTGTGGGGCTGTACTCATCATCATCAGTTTAGAAATGAACAGAGTATAAATTGTATATGATGTAAACATTTTATACAGATCAAGCTCTCAGAATTTTTTATCAGAAAGCTATCTTTTGTTATTGATTTCTATCTTTGTTTTGCCGAATTCGAATAAATGTTTCCACTACCAAATTCTGTCCAAAGTATGTAAATTTACAAAATCCTTACAGCTACTTGTTTTTTTTCTCAGTCCCATTATCCCCTTACGACTCAAATACGATGATCGATAAAAATCGTTACCTCTTAATTTTTTATCGACCTCAAAACAAAATAAGTCTAAAAATTTAAGTCGGCGAAATTTGTTTACCTGTGTTGGTAAAATTGCTTAGTGTCAAGTTGCAGAATTCATAATATTTGTTTTCTGATGGGTTTTCCTGGAATAATTATGTAGGTAATTCGATAGCAATCGTGTAGATATGTTATGATTGGACTAAACTTTTGTCGTTCGGCTAAACTGACCTAAGCTACCAAAGTTTTTCAACTGACAGGGATTTACGAGTAGGTTGCTGAATGTTTCTAAATGATTATAAATACCTGTTCAAAAACCAAAAGATCAGCTTATGTATGGAATAAAACATAGCATGTTTTGGACTAACTTTCATTTTAAATCACGGTAAATTTTAATACAATCGACCTTAGTTTCTAATTGAATTGAAGCTGATCTTATTTTATTTTATTTTCTTTTACTTCTTTGGTTAGAAAATCTATTTTTAATGAGTTTTATCATGTTTCTTGGTATGCAAGAATTAAGTTTCTTCAGCTGGAAAGTTTTGTTGCGTACTTTGAAGCAAGTCCTTACTTCTGAGGTGAGACTTAGACTATTTTTTGTATGATGACGGTCCTAACAAACGCAGCGTCTGTCTCACTGCATTAACCGCCTTCACGTAACAGCAGTTAATACAACATAATCATACCAATCATATCATTTCCGTACCACATAACCTCTGCCCACACCTTTTTATTGCATCAAAGTAAAACCCGCCTTAAGTTTCTTTAGCACCCATAAACATTAGTGTGACACGAAAAACATGATACAGACCAGTTTTCTTCATTAGATGTGGTTTAAGTTTGCCGTGATTGCTGGTCATCTATTTGTCTTAAAATTCGTGTATTTCTTTTCTATGTAAGGGTAAATTATTAACGTGAGATAATCCAATTTACATTATTGTATTATCTCGCGTTAAAATAACTTTTAACAATAAAATTAAACTTATTCACGTAATAAAAATGATTACCTGCAAAGTTTTCAAAGCATGATACTAACATCCAATTACAATCTTCAGAAGGAATAAAGGGGCAGGTATCAGATAGACAGATTTGTAGAGGCAGCCCCTTGCGTTTGGAACAGGAAACTGAGCGAACTGCCTGAAGATGTTCGCGATCGCACGGGTTGTGGGGGTTTTATTTCCACAAGCATGTTGAAATGGTTCTTTGTGCTTTTTGTGGAATTCAGCTTCTCAAATAGGAGAGGTCTCGCGCAGCGTCACCCACCTCTCACCTGATCCAGTAGGAATTTCCGTAACTAAACCTCCTAGTTACTTCTGGATATTGTATATTGCGCAGGGAAATAATTTTGAATATTGTATCTTTAGTTTCAGATATATGTATTAACATGCAAAGAAACAACTTAAAGTATTAAAAATGATAAATGTAACTTGACAACAAAAGCATTTGGCTTAATTTGATCTGCCTTTAAGCTTTTTGGTAGTGAAACCATCAACACAAATGGCTAGGTACTTGCCGCTAATGACCATTTTATAAACATAATTTTAAAACAGTGGGTAGTTTTTTCTGAATTATATGTTTTAAAACATTGCATACCTAAACGAAAACGCTCAATGAAAGGACCACAGCAGGAAACTGAAATGTCCACTGAAGTCTGTTCATGTTACAATGCTCGTAAAGGGTGATGATAACTACAACACAAATGATGACTACGTATCGTCATTACGGAACGAAGTTATTCGACCTGGGGTTACTTTATTTAGTTGTGTTATATTATTTTTGATAGATATATGCACGGACTTCTGTTAAATGTTTTAAGGAAGACCACTATTAGGTACTAATTATACGTATTGCTCTATTCTATTTTTGTGAAGCAGTCCAATACAAACTACGGAATTATTGTAATTCATCTCAATATATCGATTTTTTTAACAGACTTGGAATATTTTTTTATACATTTCCGATACCGAATTAATTTTATTTGAATCTATATTGGTCTTGCAACTTATGAATTAAACTTATATAAAAATAAATTCGAGTTTAGCAATCGACAAAATATATCTGAATAGATAAGTAAAAATGTAGTGTCATTAATCAACTTTTTAAGTGCATTTGCATGAGTAAACATCTTTACTTCTTAGCCAGTTAATAGTTTGATTTTGAGTAAAGTCGCCCTCAAGAATTAAAAATAAATGCTTTCGTAGTTATATGAGTACAAGCTATTAACTCGCAAACTTCGTGCGGGCGTTCGCGGGGTTTCGGGCTAAATCGAATCAACCCTCATCACAAGGTGTCGTAGAATGTTTTCCTAAGCCGAGGTGTATGCCCTCTCGGATGCCCTTAGGCGTATCGTATGTAGTAGTTTAAGTTCCTTCTAAGCGCCCTCAGTGCTTGGCCACTATGTCCGGTGAAATTTAAAAGGCTAATGGGGCCATAAATAAACTGTCTAATTCGAAAGGTGTCCTTGAATTATCTCAACCAAAAATCAGCACCTACTGTTTTTTTGACAATTCTCCTCAGCAACACAATCTTATAATGGTCGATGGAATACTGTACCGAAGCCTGGGTGACTTTAGATACTACAAAATTCTGAAATGGTTTAAGCTCGAAAAAATAAAAATTTGATAAAGGTCACTGCATTGGCAGCCTAAAATTTTTGTTATAAACTCTTAAAACATTAGTTATCGGCTGATTTTCTGTTTATCTATACTACATACTACACGAGTATTAAAGCAATTTTACAGAAAATCGTAAACGAAACACATCAACAAAGAAACACTAGAAAACAAGAATTCACATTATATTTAATTACGAAACTGTTATTATCCAAAGCTGAAAATCATACGGTTTATTGTAATAATCTTATTTGATAACAGTTATTTACTTGCAACAAAGTGATGGGTTAGGATGTTATATAAACTGACTAGATGACCTAAGTCAACGATTTTGATATCGTATTCATTAAACATCGTGATGCACAGGTACATATCTTGGTCAGAGTTCTTGTTTAGATAAACATTTCAATCAAAAGTTGTGATTTGTTTTGATAGCCTGTTGCTAGAATTTTCCATGATATAATGAGTAGGATTTGTATAAATATTTTATATGTCTTATATGTTATTTAGCATTTTATTCAACAGAAGTTAAATTCTTGGGTGTTTTCCGAAGTTTTAGTTTTAAGATTGTTGGCTTCACAATCTTAAGCTGTGCTCCTGTAGAGAGATATTTAAGCCTTTTGGCTTCTATAAGTGGATATTGAAACTGGTATCGTGATACAAAACAATGAGATAAAATCAGACGTATCATTACATTTCGGAGGCAGCAGATAGCTTTCAGTTTCCATTCTCAATAAATATATTTATATTAGCGCGACAACCGATTTGTGAAACTGATTTCAGTCGAGCTTTATTTCGACTCTAGTTTGCCCAGGACTTATCAAGTAATTTTCCGTTTTGTGTTTATGGATCTATTTCTGTTAACTTTAGTGTACTTGTCACGTAATGAGGGACCCTCCTTGAAGGATCCGTCACCACGATGACTCCAGTAACCGACCTGCGGGAGTGGAATAAAACAAGTGATTACCGGGAATATAAAGTTAGATTTAATATATCAGAGAAGTTAATTTACAAGGATATTTACAAAAAGATTATTTACATTAAATTTAAGAAATAAAATACTAAACTGGGTGACCCGAGGTGTATTCGGGTATCGTTGATGGAGAGGAGGCGTGAGCGCTTGAGGCAGGAGCGGTGACGTAAGGGTGAGCCAGCTGACACGTATAGCAGGATCGCCGAGGACAAGCTGGCTAGCACGCAAGATGCAATTGGTGAGGCTTGCAGACTGGTACGCAGGGCAGCAGTGGCGTCGGCGTGCGGACTGGCACGCAAAGTAGGCGCGGAGACGGCGTGCGGACTGGCACGCACGGCAGGAATGGAGAAGGCGCCGGAAGATCCCGGGCACACAGGGTTGAAGTACTAAGTAGTGAAGATTTGTGGTAGTAATGTTCATATCTCCGAAGCTCGAGATTGACTCCCCTTCTTCGATAAGTGTGGGCTTTTATAATAAAATCATGTTCTGTCGAAGCTATTGTTTGAAGTTTGAATCCGTCTTGCCGGCAAGGGATAATCGAACGAGTTCTTACTTGTGAGGACGCTACTGTAGTCATGTTCATTGGTGGGAATTCGTCCGAGTGGGTATTATCGCCGCCTTGAGTTAAATTTTTCGTAAAGTAAGCATGATGTTTGGTTGCCTTAAGGTATATAACACCATATATTGTAACAGTATATTATTTTACATTAGTCAAAAATTACATTCGACAAAGTCATCAACATGAACTAAATTGTTTAAGTGACATGACAAATATTATTATTTACAACGAAAAATCAAATCTCCACAATCGATCGTCTCTCGCTGATCCTGCGCCGGAGCGCCTTCACCGTGGAAGCCTTTGTGGCGACCCCTCCGACTAATTCATGTCCCTTAAGCATCACCAACCTTCTTTGACTACAATTTTCTTTTTCCTTCCCTTTTCCTCCTTACCTTATTGGTCCTTACTAAGGTCGAATAAGGTAACCTAAACCTAAAAGGCTTGCATAAGACACAAATTATTTTTTATATAACTTTATTTTGTAACGATCTACGTAATTTTGATATTTTTTTCTGCTGTCGTGATGACATCATGACCTTGGTTTTCTTTTGGCTTGTTTTATCCCCTTTCTTCAAACTTTTTATACTTTCTGAGCTCTTCAAGCTCACCTTGAATCTGCAAAAGAAAGGTCTTTTTACTAAAAAGGCTTTACTACTGTACAATACTTCTCTTGGAGTACTCTGTGGGTCTAATCTACATTAGCCCACTACTACCCTACACTCCTTCTCTTGGAGTACTCTGTGGGTCTAACCTACATTAGCCTACTACTCTACATTTCTCTCTTGGAGTGGCTGAGAACTCCTTAAATAAGCCTTAATGTCAGGAGCGGCTGACAAATCCTTAAAAAAGCCTTACTGTCAGGAGCGGTTGACGAATCCCTAAATAAGCCTTAGTGTCGCAATTTGGTCTTCGCTTGGAACGGCTGACAACTCCCTAAATAAGCCTCACCGAGTGCTGGAGTGGATGCCATTGAATGTAAGCTCTACCCCTCTGTATGCTAGATGAAGTATATTAGTATTATGTAAGCGATGTATGAAATTGTACTCGACTTTTCTAAAACCTCAAAATTCTTCATGTTTTTAAAGAAAAAAATTGCTCAGCAATTTTTTTTTAAGTCGTCTGGTTTCAGTACAAAGGATACTTAACGGTGACAACGAATTTGTACTGAGCCAGTCCTTTTTTATTTTATTTATTATTTCCTTCTACTATTATATTTTCTATTTATATTTTCTCTTCTATTTTCATATTTATTTTTATCATATTTGTGTCTTTTCGTGTACAATTGTCCTTTTTTTTCGGTAAAGGTTGACCCTAACGCGGTCAACTCTTTACCTTCCTTTACCTTAACCTACCCTTTTTTAGGTTTCTAGGTAGCGGCCTTTGGCGTACTACGGTTAGTTTCAAGTTATTCTCCCCAGCCTACCGCTGGTAGGGAGGTTAGCCGCTAGGGTTCGCTAGGTTTTTAGGAACTAGTGATCTTTTATATACTTATATATACATATAATTGTCCCAACGAAAAAGGGTTTACCCAGGCGCTTGCTGCGGCAGCCGTCTCCATTCCGAACGACATCCTAACGCAGGCCTTGCAGGCATCAATGGCGTCCCCGGCCCCTTAGGCCCTAACCCCAGCCCCTCATGCCACCAACGTCCAGACCCCTCAGGTCTATAGCTCTCCCGTGTCTTCCGTTCCGTCCGATTTGGCTTCGCGTCGGTCTCATCGTTTCAAACGTCGCGCCGTAAGCGTACCGCTCCCGGGAGCGACTCGGAATCCACGTCTGATGCGTCATCGGACGCAGCCACCGTAACCGGCTCTCCTGAGCCTCCATTTCAATTAGTTGCCAAACGCTCTAAAAAGCGCTCAAAGAAAGCCTCGGTGTCTTCAACACCTGAGCCCACACACGTGTCTTCAACACCCACCCCCGCGCCGTTAATGTCACTTCAAGTGACCGCGACTACGTCGGCTCCGCCGAAGCCAGCGGCGCGCTGCACTCCTGTCCCACCGAAGCCTCAGCTCCCTCCGCCCATCTTCCTCTGCGAAAAAGCACGCTGGACCGCGGTTTCTAACTTGTGCAAAGAGCACAAAATCAATTATCTTAAAGCCGCCAACGCAGGCGATACAATCAAAATTCAGGTCGCGACTATCGATGAATTCCGTGCGTTTACTCGCTTACTCTCGGTTAAACAAATCGCGTACCATACTTACGCCCTCCCGGAGGAGCGTAAGATCCGCGCAGTATTACGGGGCGTCCCGTTTGAGCTCGATAACGACGAAATCCTCGAGGACCTTAAGTCCCAGGGTTTCCCGGCTCAAGCAGTGCACAAGATGCACTCCAACCGCGGTAGGCGTTTTCCACTCGATTTAGTTATCCTTACCCACACTCCTAACTCGAGGGAGATTTTCAGAGTGGCTCGCACTCTCTGTGGACTCTCGAACATCTCCGTCGAGCGTCCCAATCCCCACGGTCACCCTGGGCAGTGCCACCGCTGCCAGCTCTACGGCCACGCAGCAGCTAACTGCTCAGCTCCCCCCAGGTGCGTTAAGTGCCTGGATCCCCACACTTCGAAGGAGTGCACTCGCACTGCTGACTCCTCTTCCCCCATGCATGTGTGCTGTGCGGCCAGTCCGGCCACACAGCAAACTACCGAGATTGCCCGCGCGCTCCACACTCCTCTACTAAGAGGGCTGCGCCTAAACCGGCGCCACCACTCACTCCTGCCAGCTTCCGACCACTGCGCAACCGGGGTCCCCCAGAAGCAAAGCCCGTGCAGCCGAAGCCTACTCCGGCTCTGTCCTGGAGACAACGTCCGGCCGCTCCACCTGCACCTTCCCGTCCTATCCCAGCTGCTGTAGCCCCCGTAGGCCCGCGTTTCGCACCGTCGTCTTCACCTCAGTCGTCGTTGGCTGAGGACATGAAGACCGTGTTCGACGACATTCAAAACGTCGACATTAAGGAAATTTCCGTACTCGCACGCAAACTGCGAGCCGCCCGCTCTCCTCAAGAGTGTATATTTGCGTTAGCCGAGCATCACTCGCTTCTAAGTTCGTTATAGATTTTATTTTTGTATAAATTCGTAAATAAGCAAATATAATGTCTAGACCCGCAAATCCCACGTCCGGTCGTATCAAACCCAAGGGCTTATCCCTAGTTTCTTTTAACGCTCGTAGTCTCAGTACTAACCTTCCTGAGCTCAAACTGTTCCTTCAGAACAACGAGCCAGACTTATTGTTTCTTTAAGAGACGTGGCTCACTCCAAACTGCACCAGGGGATTCGCTGTTCCCAATTACGTGTTCATTCGTAACGATATGCCTGACGGTTACGGTGGCACAGCTATTTATCACAAAAGAGGTTTCCGCTGCACTCCTCTCCCTACCCCTTCTCCCCTCAACATGGAGGCCATTGTGTGTAGATTGGCTATGACTGGTCATCCAACCATCATCATAGCTTCAGTCTACATACCTAGTGACATCCATCATACCAAACCTATCCTTAGCGACTTCGAGGCCATTATCGCCCTTGGCCATTCAGTCAATATGTTTGGAGATTTTAACTCCAAATATACTGACTGGAAGTGCCTATCGACCAACCAAAGCGGTAGAGAACTCCTTAAAATCACTCAGCAACTCGATTTAGACATCATCTCTCCCGTCACTCCCACTCACTATCCCGGCAACCCTAACTACTCTCCTGACATCCTCGATTTTGCGATCGTCAAACAAATCAACCTCGATCTCAGGTCTATCAAACCGCTCGATGACCTTGGCTCTGATCGCCGCCCCGTCTCCCTCGTGCTAGGACCGCCTAACAATCACGTCACTCCTCCTAAGACCTTTACCAACTGGAAAGGTTTTAAAAATACCTTAGCTTCAGCCTTAGAGGCCCCAAACTCTCCGCTCGCTATCTCGCCCGACCAATTAGATAGTACGGACAAAATAGATTCATTAGTCGACTCCCTCACTGATGCTATCAACTCAGCCATCAGTGTTAACGAAAAGGTTGCTAAGCGAAGTATACCCAATCTACCCTTAGCCGTTAGCAACCTTATTAAAGCTAAGAACGCGGCTCTCCGGAGAGCCAAGAAATATCCCACGCCTGCCTATAGATCAGCTGCGAACAAACTACAACGTAAAGTTAGATCTTGCCTCGCGGAACTCCGAGACTCTCAGTTTAACGATCTCATGGAGAATATCTCCCCGTCCCACCAAGCGTACTATAGTATGGCCCGAGCCATACGCGTAGACGCCGCCTCTCACGTTCCTACTCTCACTCGTCCCGAAGGCACTATTGCCTTTGAAGCCGAATGCTTCGCCGACAGCATAGCGGCACAAAGTTCGCCAAGCACGCAACTCGCGGATCCCTCCCACATCCAGGCGGTGGAGGACGAAGTTCTCCACAGAGAATCTCTCCCCATCACCGACGACCCCGTCACAGTCTCTTATGATAAAATCTTGCTTCTCATTAGAAGTCAAAAGTCCAAAAAGGCTCTGGTTGCGGTTGGTATTTCTAACCACGCACTCAAACACCTGCCTCAACAGGTTCCCATCATCTTTAATTGTTAGCCATCATCTTCAATGCCTGCTTCGACCACAGCTACTTTCCAGGTAAACTTTTCCGGGTAAACCTCTAAATATCCCGGTTAATCACAGACCCATCAGCCTCTTCATCAGCCCATCAAACTTCTCGAAAGAGTCGTACTCTCTCGAATGCGGAACCATCTGTTGCCAACGGATGGCGATCCCCTCATTACTTCCCACCAGCTCGGCTTCCGCGCTAAGCACTCCTGCTCTCAGCAACTCCATCGAATCGTCGAGTACATACTCGACGGCTTCTATCCGTAATGAAAAAAAACGATCGCAGTTTTCTTTGACGTAGCCAAGGTTTTCGACAAAGTCTGGCACAGCGGTCTCGTTTATAAGCTCTACAAAATAGGATAATCGCATCGTTTCTCAAAGACTGCACGTTTCATTTCAAACATGAAAGCACGCTTTCCGCGCCTCATCCCGTAAAGGCTGGAGTCCCTCAAGGCTCAGTCCTCGCCCCTCTGTTGTACACCGTGTACACTAACGACATTCCTAATCCGCCGAAAGACGTCAAACTCGCCCTCTTTGCCGACGACACAGCCCTTTAAACCAAAGGCGTCAGTGTCCCGGGTCTCACCACCAGACTCCAAAAGGCTGTAGACGCCCTCGGTGCATGGCTTCAAAAATGGCGTATCGATGTGAACCCAGACAAGAGTTCTGCGGTTTACTTCGACTGCAAACACCGTAGTGTTGCTGACAACCTGCACGTTCGAATGTTAGGTATTCCCATCCGCTGGAACTAACTACCAAATACTTAGGCGTCACCTTAGACCAGACGCTTTCCTTCAAGCCACACGTCGATAGAGTAACGAAACTCGCCCGTTTTTACTTAGGCCGCCTACATAGTATGTTAGGTAGAAAAAGTAAAATGTCGTTCAGAAACAAACGTACGCTTTATAAGGTCTGCGTAAGACCAGTCATGACACATGCCTTGCCAGTCTTTGCCCACGCTAAACCCTCCTTCCTGCACAAACTGCAGGTATTTCAAAATCTCTTCCTCCGCGTGCGTAACGCGGACCTGCACAGAGATCTTGAACTGCCTACAGTGCAACTGCACCTCAAAACACTCTCAGAATCGTTCTTCAAACGCGCCGAATCCCATCCCAATCCTCCTCCAAAGTTCGAGATTCAGTCTCATATACTGCTCCTGTCTTAGATTCGAAATTCAAAGTCGCTAGACCGAGAAACGTGCACACGAACGTAGCGACGCAGCTGACGCTAGATCTCTTAGCCCTTCAGACCCTTCAGGCAACTTCTAATTCTAACGTTAATTCGAATTAATTTAACTTCTTTAATATTTATTTTATGTAACTTTAAATTTTATTTTTCATTTTTAAGCACCTTCAGTGCCATGAATTCACCTTCAGTACTTTGAGTACCTTCAGTGCTATGTAAATCCCAGCGGGTGACCCCTTCAGGGCTAGCGCGGCCTCTTTCTCCAATTGGCCGTCACTCAGATGAAGGTTGAGTAGCAAAAAATTGCACGAGCCGACAGGGGGTTTATTAGTGGGTAGTGGTTCTGGTAGGCGTCGGAACGAGTCCAACATAACCTGGTTCGCGCGCGCCAGTGTATGCGTCAGAGCATTTTTTATCCTCCTGCCCTTCCCGTGGAGGGGAACAAAAAAAAAATAATTTGAAAGGCAGTCTATTTCAAGCCATCCTACCGATAACATCTCCAGTCTATTTCAAGCTGTCCTACCGATAACTTCTGCAGTCTATTTCAAGCCGTCCTGCCGATAACATCTCCAGTCAGATTTTTTTGATTAAAAACTTTTATTACGTGACATACTCTAATATATATGAAAGTTTATTGTTTATACATTATAAACATACTCCCTTAGGGGTTGAATTTAGTAACATGCATCTTTATTTATGTGTACACCATAAAGAGTAGCTTCAGTTAGATACATATATAAATATATAAAAGCATGCAGTGTTTCTCTCTCTCACACTAACACATAAACGCGGACACGCACACACACTTCTTCTACACAACAAAAATATCATTATTTTCCTAAGTAGGTATACACATAATAGTATGTTGATTCTCAAGTTGTAATCGTTTAGACTTAATTGATAATTTTTTTTTGTATTTTTTTATTATTTTTTTTTATTTTGTGTAAATCCGAAAAACCTATTGTTATGGAAAAAGGGAGTTTTCTGGCACAGGCATTGCATGCTTAAAAGAAGACTCCAGACTCTGATATTTATGTAATTGATATTTTGTAATAAGCTACTTACTACATGGTTACACATGGTTGGTGCACACATTATTTGGGCGAAATTATAAATGTTATGTTTATTTTAGATTTGGTGTACTTTATATAATATCCGTAACTCGTATCCGTAACGTATCCATGACTTAATCCATAACTCAAGATTGACTTAACTTTAAGCCAAACCGATTTTGTCTTAATTGGGGATTTTATTTTAATTTTAGTAATTTTTTTATATTTTAGACGGCCGAGTAGCGTAGTGATTATTAGACCTCTCTCATACGCCGGCCTCGAACCTGGGACCTCCAGGGCATTAGTTTGTGCGATGAACACAGATGTTTGTTCTCGGGTCATGGCTGTTGATATTTATATAAGTATATGTTTATTCTGGGTTCCCCAGTTCGCTGATGGTTATCCATAATACAAGCTCTGCTTACTTTGGAGCCATACAGTTGGTGTGTTTGTCTGGGTATTAATTATATTTTATTATTATTATGTAAGACGCCCAGGAACATTAAAGACTTACTCCTGACCACACGACCATTATGTATTTTTTTTAGCCGCCTAAGCAGCACCCGCCGCGGGATATAGGTGAAAGATGCGTCACGCATACCTCCGCAGGCACCAACTTCTGCGGGGTGATGTGGTGTGTGTGTTTAGTGGGTAAGTGCCACTCACCAGAGTGGCTGTGGCATGGGAATGCTAAGCAGCCTTCATTGGAGTGACACCCAGTTAGGTTAGGTTATATATGGTGGGGTGCGCAAGCGGGGACCGGCTAGTGGGGATCCGCTAGCGGTTCCTCCACTGAGATCAATTATCACATTAGATGCTAGTGACAGGTTGGGTGATGATTATTTGGCCTGAGCAGCCTGATCCAGATTCGCCAAGAGCTGATCGGGGGGATCCGAGAGTGCATTTCTCGGTCTACGGACTTTGTACCTCGACGGAGCAGTGTAAGTTACTGTCTCGCGAATGGGGGGATTCGGATGCTCTTCGGATTGCGTTCGAGAACGTCCTTAGCGTACTGTAGGTAAGTCGAGATCCATGTGCAGGTCTGCGTTATGCACGTACTACGGTGCATCCGTGGCCCTGCGGCAGAAGAGATGCTGGGCTACCTGCAGATTATACAAATATAAGAGGGTTTGACAAGGACAATATTTGGGGAGGCATACGTCATGACTGGTCTAACGCAAACTTAAAAAAGCTTTCGCTTGTTCCTAAGAGACATTTTGCTGCGCCTGCCTAACATACTGTTTAGGCGGGCCATGTATAGACGGGTGAGTTTGGTAACTCTGAGTATGTGAGGTCGGAATGAAAGCATACGATCAAGCGTTACGCTTAGGTACTTGCTGGTTCGTGCCCACGGGATAGGCGTACCTAGCATTCGGATATGGGGGGCAGGGGCGACGGCGTTTGTGATCAAAGCGTACCGCAGAGCTTTTCTCTGGACTCGCATCGACACGGCATTTTTTAAACCAGCCTCTGAGGTCGTTGACGGCCTTCTGTAGTTTGTTAATGAGCGTATCGACGTACACGCCCTTGACGTACAGGGCGGTATCATCGGCAAAGAGAGTTGAACACCTTTTGACGGGATGGGTATTTAATTTTTTTACTTTTATTTATTTCTCTTCCCCTGATATGATCAGGGACCTTTTTAATCTTTTTATATGTTTATATCTTTGTTTTTTATCTTTTTACAATTTTTTGAGAACCTCTGAGTGACTTACACAATTTTTTTCATGTCTGTACATACTTTATTACGTTTCTTTGCCAATTAAACATTTTTGCTAAGATTTTAGTTTTAACAACACACATTTCTCCTTATTAAATAATTAGTTCTATGGGATATTTTATATTTATTTAATATCTTTTACGTTATTTTACTCTACACATTTCTAGTTATTCAAATACATTACATTTTATCATAAATTTTTTTCTTTACTATATTTTACTATTACTATTAAATATAAACTTAATTTATATTTTCTAGTAATTTGTTTATTCATCTGTTTTTATTTCTATTGTTCACCAGTTTTCCCAGTTTAATAATATATTGATTACTTCCATTGACGTGTTTTTATTCATAATCAATTCGCCTATGCTCCCCATGGTGATATCACATTAAATTTTAGTTTGTGTTGTTTGTTGTTGTGGATATTAATCCCACGTACCCACCTAGGTGGTGGGTGGTGTATAATAGAGGGGCGAGTACCGAGACCTGACCACACGAGTCTCGGTCTGCGTGCGTTCTCGAGCGCACGTCGATCGCAGACGCCTTCCCGCTCTTTTGGCCCCCGCGCTAATTGAGCACCCAAATTTCACTGGTTGCTGTCGTAATATATAATTTCATAGTTGTATACCGTATTAAGTTTCTAACGCCGTTTTCACGGCGGTCAGTGGCTTGTTAACCGTACTTTTAATAAGTTTCTAACGCCGTTTTCACGGCGGACAGTGGGCTGTTAACCGTACTTCGTGGAACGTGAGCTTCTCCCCAACCCCTCCGCAATGGCTTCCCTAAGCTTTGACGAGTTTAGGAAGAAGTTACTTGAAAGTACTGAAGGCATGTCTATAAATGCTGATAAGTACCGTTTCTTAGATTCTCTTATCCCTCATCTCATGACGTTAATGTCCACAATGGCCCCTCAGGCCACCCCAGTTCCCCAGACCCCTCAGGTCTTAGGCCCTCCCGCGTCCCCTTCCTCCAGTGACATGGAGTGCGAAGTAGACGCCCCTCCGCGACGCAAGCGCGCACTTGCGACCGAGTCATCCTCGGACGCCACCCCAACTGGCCCTGAGTCTCCCTCTTTTACGCTTGTTAAGAAGCGCTCTAAGAAGCGGTCGAAACAAGACCCGGCGCCCTCGACGCCCGTCCCCACACCCCCTGCGGCGACTTCAACGCCAGCTGCCCCGGTGTCTTCAACACCCGCTCCGTCCCCAACTTCTGTTAAGGCCAAGGTCCCACCACCCGTTTTCCTTCGGGAAAAGGGTAAATGGACTGAGGTTTCGACATTGTGCAATGAGCACAAGATTCATTACATCCGAGCGGCCAACTCGGGTGAATCTATTAAAATCTTAGTCTCGTCGATAGACGACTTCCGTGCTTTAACAAAGCTCCTCACCGATAAGCAATATGCTTATCATACTTATGCTCTGTCAGAAGAGCGTAAGATCAGAGCGGTACTCAGGGGAGTCCCGTTCGAATTATCGAACGAGGCTATCCTAGAGGATCTGCAGTCCCAAGGCTTCCCGGCACTCGCGGTGCATAAAATGCACAGCAAGTACGGGAGGCAACACCCTCTCGCTTTGGTGGTTCTCGCCAACGTCCCCAAGTCCAGGGAGATCCTCAAAGGGGTTAGCACTATATGCGGCCTCTCTGGGATCTCGATCGAGGCGCCTCATCGCCGCGGTCATCCCGGCCAGTGCCATCGGTGCCAGTTGTACGGGCACGCGGCGGCCAACTGCCGCGCACCGCCCAGGTGCGTCAAGTGCCTGGTCCCTCATTTCACTAAGGAGTGCAATCGCACTCCTGAAACTCCCTCTCCTCCCGATTGCGTGCTTTGTGGCCAGTCCGGCCACACCGCAAATTACAGGGGCTGCCCTCGTGCACCCCGTTGTATGCGCTCCAATTCCAAGAGGGCGGCACCCAAACAGGCTCCGCGCCTTTCTCAAGAAATATTTCCGCCGCTGCGTAGCCGGGTTCCTCCGGCTGCTAAGCCTACACAGTCCAGGCCTGCCCCAGAAAACTGGAGGCAGCGCTCCGCATTGAATCCCATCCCCGCTCCTCGCCCATACAAACCCACTCCTCAATCCTCCGTAGCAGACGATATGCGTATCGTCTGCGACGCTATAAAAAATGTCGATGTTAGTGAAATCGCAGTCTTAGCCCGTAAACTTAGGGCTTCACGTACTCCGACAGAGCGTTTGCTAGCTCTGGCGGAGCATAGTTCCCTTCTCAATTCATTATAGGTTCATTTAAATGAATTGATCCCTAAATCATGCTTCGGGCGACCTCTGCCCAGCCCCGGCTTCACCGGAGGCTGCCCAGAACGGCCACCAACTCATGTCCCTTTGAGAACCTTCAGTGCAACTTTCACTACAGGCGGAAGACTAGCGGGTCTCCGCCAGCGCGCCCAACTTCCCGACGGGTGTCGCTTCCGATGAAGGCTAACGGTAATAACTACAGCCAACAGGTGGTTTTTAGTGGGTAGGTGCCATTCTGGTGAGTCCCACATAACCCCCCCGCAGAGGAATTTACCTGCGGGTGGGTATGCATGACGCATCTTTCACCTCCCTCCCGCGAGGGTGCCTCGGCAGCAAAAAAAAAAAAAAAACAAACTTGACCGGAGAAACTCCCACCCTGGGGGGGCGGGGATGGAGAGCGTAACTTCGTGTTTAAAACGAAAAATGCGATCTTTAAGATTGGGGCAGACTAGTTAGACTCACACACTTAACGCAACTGCGGGGGGGGCGGAGCAGTTGGCCGCCGCGTATCCGTAAAGTTGACCTCGTTGAGATTCGTGGCCTTGGTGTTGTTGTTTTTATGCTCTGAGCACAAACTAGAGACAAGAGGCCATTTGGCCCATTCCCGTAGGAATACGGGGTTAGGGGTCTTTGCTTTCGCGGGGACCGGGAAGCAGCGCGAGGCTGGCTTGGTGGCGGCTGAGCCGGCGGAAAGTGTCACGTTGAGTGACACGAGGGGGACAGGGACGGGCGACTATGTCGCCGGGCCGATGGTTGGTGTCGGAGACACCGGTCTGGGCGTGGGTGTTGGAGGTACCGGGGCTTTTGCTCCTCTTGGAGCGCCGCTTTACCAACGTAAAGCTGGCGGCGCAGGGCTCTGGGGAGCAAGTAAGGGTGTCCGCAACCGATGCGGACTCGGCGCTGCTGCTTGAAGCAGTGTGCTTGGAATAGTGGGAGGCGGAGGTCGTGGTCGATGCCGTCGAAGAATTGTCTGCAGTATTGCACTCCACTGCACTGGAGGTGGAGGAAGAGGGGGCCTGCGCAGGCAGGGGCAGAGCCTGAGGGGCCTACGGGGCCTTTACGCGAGTTGGGAGGTAAGAGTGCTAAGTATCTGGAACAAATACATTAGCATCTACGGGTACGCCTGAAGCGGCGAGGCCATCGGCTAAATGCCTTGCAAGTTCCGAGGATAGTTGCGGCGGGCGGGAGAGGGGGACTCGACAATATACGAATCATATAATACGTTTATAGGTTATGACCGACCTAACCAGTCAAAATCCTAACTAAGCCTCCCTACCAGTGGGGGGGGGGGAGAGGGTGTAGTTCATTTAATGACACAGTTTGTTCAGTGTTCAAAGTAGGATTGGGACTGGCGAAAGGTGCACACTTATGTTTCGTAACGGTAAAATTCATGTATATCTTTGTGGAATACGGTTATCCATGTCTAGGTAATGCAAATGTCACAGGCATAACATACACTGAGCCGATCTTATTAAACTAGGGCAAAATATTTTGAAAAATAATTTTTTAAGCAAATCGACTAGCCGTTGTATATGATGAAGCTATGTTATCAAAAACATATTCATAATTTCCGTACAAAGTTGTTGATGTCCGAGCGAACGAAGTGCGTGTGGAGTTGATGCACCCGTCGATGTAAATAGGAAATATATAAATCAGTATAACTGTTTATCGGGACAGCTGAGCATAATGTAATACTGCTAATTTCACGATTCTTAAGACAAATATAAAACCTTACATAATAAAGGAAATGGTGCTCAGTAGCTAGGTACATGCCGATTGGCTTTTGTCAATATATATAAAAACCTTATGGCTTAAAAATAAAACATTATGTTGCCACCTTCTTATTTTTCAATACTTATTTAACATTTATTTTATAATAACATATTTGGCTGCAATTTGGTGTACGTTTGATCACAGCCAGTTTTTCAGCATAGTTTTTCCCTGAAAATTACCCCCCGTGAAATTACATAATCTACAATTGGTTAGATTATTCTAAAATTTGACTACGGTTATGTTGTGTTTTAGGAATTTTACAGGGCTTTACCCGCGACGCGTTCAATTCCGTTGGACCTTCTGGATACAATTTTGCGAATGCTACTTTGGAGTAATGTAACTTTGTGATGGTGTCAACATTTCTGTAGAGGATCGGTTCGATCCTTAAATGAGAACCAATTGAATAAAATTAAACAACAAACAAACAAACTCTCTTTTAAGATAAGTATATTGACAGTACACAAGCGTGAAAATATAAAAACAAATAACACTTCACCTGTTTACTCTTATGTGATCGCGTTACAAAACCGTTCTTAGGTAGCAATTAATGTCAAGCATTTGATATAACATAAATTATCAGAACAGATTATTTAGGTGTCAAGCCAAATATTTCGTTCGCTATTACTGCGTACATGCTTGGCCTTACGTCAAACATCCATGCCTATGACGGCACAACGACGTAAAGAACAGTTTTATAATCTGATATTTATAAAGTGCACTTGTCAATAATAATAATTTCAGACCATGAAGATAATATGTGTCTGCTGTTGTTAAAAATGAATCAAGTGGATCGTATGCTGCTTACACACAGTAACTACTCTTCTGTGTCAATATTCAAAGGTCAGGTTTCTTTAATTATCGATACAAGATTAATGACAGAGCACAAACACTGCACCGGGGCGCCGAAAAATGCACGCCAGATATAAAAGCTTAGGAATGCAGTCCCAGTTTTTTTAGGGTCAAAATAATGAACATACATCATGTATGTCTTACTGAATTTCAACTTTTTGTACTCTAAATTATTAGTTAAGAATGCGTGGTGGTGAGATTCTTGGAAGGCTTTTTGTCCTGTAGTGGACATCTTTTGGGTGAAGATAGCATATACAAATAAATGAGATCCGTCAGCTTTAACAAAAAAAAATGATAGTAAATTTACTTTTTTTATAATCGCCTATAGTATGTATATATAATATAGAATATATATAATATATGTAATGACACACATATCTTTTTCCGGTATAAGATTATATTTAGACTCCTTGTTTATTTTTTTGATTTCGAGATAATGATTATAATTTAAAAATAAAATAGGACATGGCAACAGAAAATATAATAGGTCTTTACCTATGAAACTGCCGTTTTGCCGTACTGGCTATTTCAAATGAGAATATTTTTTTTTGACTGATATTTCTAATTTCAAATTAATTTTATTTGACAAACATGGAATTCTTTTTCTAAAATCGTCATTTGTTTAATAGTTAGTGTTTTGTTTTCAACGCATTCGAACATTTTTCGTCATCATGGATAAGTTAAAAATTCGAGTAATTATGGAGTATGAGTACCGTCGTGGCAGCAAAGCGGCACAAGCGGCACGCAACATCAACGACGTTTACGGAGCGAACACTACAAACGAACGCACCACCCGTTATTGGTTTACCCGCTTCCGTTCTGGAAATTTTGACCTGAAAAATGAACCCCGTGGTCGTCCGAAAACTTTGGTCGACAATGACGAATTAAAGGCAATTGTGGAAGCTGATGAAACTCAATCCACGGCTGAATTAGCAGCAGCTTTCGACGTTAGCATCAAAACAATATTGGTCCATTTGCGTCAAATTGGCAAGGTAAAAAAGCTTGACAAATAGGTACCACACGAACTCAATGACCGCCAGCGCGAAGTACGCGTGGAGACGTGCCTTGCACTGCTCAGCAGGCATACAAATGAAGGAATTCTGAACCGCATTGTTACTTGTGACGAGAAATGGATCCTGTTTGACAATCGTAAGCGCTCAGCAAGTTGGTTGGACCCTGGTTCAGCACCCAAACAATGCCCTAAACGAAAACTTACCCCTAGAAAAGTGATGGTCACTGTTTGGTGGTCTAACGCGGGTGTAATTCATCACAGCTTCTTGCCAAACGGGACAAGCATTACTGCAGATGTGTACTGTGAAGAACTGAACACAATGATGGAGAAGCTCGCACGTCTCCAACCAGCTTTGGTCAATCGTTCGGCTCCACTGCTCCTGCACGACAACGCGCGACCTCGTACTGCACAGCACACGGTCTCCAAGCTACAAGAGTTGGGGTTGGAAGTTCTCCGTCATCCGCCGTACTCACCAGACCTTGCGCCTACAGACTTCTACTTTTTCCAGAATTTGGATAACTTCTTGGCGGGAAAAAAATTCAATACCCGAGAGGCAGTACAAAATGCCTTTGAAGAATTTGTTGCCTCCCGTCCAGCTGATTTCTTCAAGAAAGGCATCAATAAGCTACCAATGCGTTGGCAAAGATGCATTGATTGCATGGGTGATTATTTTGATTAATAGAAATAAAAAATATATAAAAAAATTACGCTTCATTTATTTCGTGAAAAACGGCAATTTCATAGGTAAAGACCTAATAGTAACCGTCACTGTCATGAAAATACCTTTATGTTTAAATTTCTATATTCTGAACAAAACTGATTTTTACTACTGAAATTGTTACTAAATTGCTTTGTACGTAGCTTAAAACACTACGGCGAATAATGTACTTTATATTCTTGCTATTAGAATCTTCAATGGAGCATTGAGGTGGTGATACCATTTCTTTAAATAATTTATTTTGGAATAATTCAGTATTTAATTAAATGCGTCAAAATATAGGACTCTTGTGTGTAGAAACATGTCGTATAAATATTACAAAACTCATTTTATACTTTTTATTTTTTTATTAGGTCTGACGATCCTTCATGTCTGTGGGGCAAGACCTATGTAATAGAAGTTGGCATTTTAAGACATTAATATTATAAGCATTAATATTAAATCATTAATTACATTAGTAAAGTGTGGATTTATTTTTGTGTTCTCCTGAATCCATACCGGGATTGTGAAAACGAAGTTTTGATTCAGAAAATCTTTATATCCAAATTTTTTTTTAAATTTTAGAAGTTATTAAGTTAGTAAGATTTTCAACAATTGAGCATATTTCGGCAAGAACTTAGTAAATAAATAAATTATATAATTAGCTCTTCATAAGTTACTTCTTCTTTCCAAGGCTTTAGAAAGTAGCTATGGTCGAAGCAGGCGTTGAAAATGATAGCTAACAAGGTAAGCACCTGTTGAGGCAGGTGCTTAAGTGCATGGTTGGAGATTCCATACGCACCCAGAGCCTTTTTGGACTTTTTACTTCTAATGAGAACAGAGATTTTATCATTAGACACTGTGATGGGTTCGGCGGTGGTGGGGAGAGAGTCGCTGTGGAGGACTTCGTCCTCCCCCACCTGGATGTGGGAGGGATCCGTGGATTGAGTGCTGGGCGAGCATTTTGAGGCAATGATGTCAGCGAAGCATTCGGCTTTCTCTTCGTCTTCGAAGGCGGCAGTGCCGTACGGGAGCTACGGGATATGGCTGGGATAGGACGGGAAGGTAGAGCGGCCGGACACTGTCTCCAGTTTCTCCGGTTGCGCAGTGGCGGGAAGTTGGCTGGAGTGAGTGGCGGCGCCGGTTAAGGTGCGGCCCTCGTAGCGAAACAGCGCGCAGCGCGCGGACATCCCCTGTAGTTAGCTGTGTGGCCGGTCTGGCACACTTGCAGGGGGGAAGTGGAATCGGGAGTGCGAGAGCACTCCTTCGTGAAGTGCATAGAGCACTTAACGCACTTGGGGGGAGCTGAGCAATTAGTCACTGCGTGGCCGTAAAGCTGGCAAGGGTGGTATTACCCTGGGTGACCGCGACGGTTAGGAGGCTCGACGGAGATATTCGAGAGGCCGCAGATTGTGCGAGCCTCTCTGAAGATTTCCCTCGATTTGGGAGTATTCGAAAGGATGACTAGCGAGAGCGGGAAACGTCTGCCGCGGTTAGAGTGAATTTTATGCACGGCTTCAGCAGGGAAGCTCTGGGATTTAAGGTCCTCGAGTATGTCGTCGTTCGCGAGCTCGAACGGGACAAAACTGCGCGGATCTTACGTTCCTCCGGGAGGGCGTAGGTGTGGTATGCGATTTGTTTGACTGACAAAAGACTAGGGAATGCGTGGAAGTCGTCGATAGTCGCGACCTGAATTTTAATGGATTCTGCAATAGACGCCTTGACATAGTTGATTTTGTGCTCTTTGCACAAGTTAGAAATCGCCGTCCATCGCGCCTTTTCACGGAGGAATACGGGAGGAGGGAGCTGAGCCTTAGCCGGGACGGGAAAGCAGCGCGTTGCTGGTTTTGACGGAACCGACGGGGACGCAGTCAATTGAAGTGACACTAACGTTGTGGGGGCGGGTGTTGAAGACACCGCGGCTTTCTTCGAACGCTTCTTAGAGCGTTTAGCAACTAATTGTAATGGGGCCTCAGGAGGGCCGGCTAAAGTGGCAGCGACCGACGAAGCTTCGAAGTCTAAAACGCTCCCGGGAGCGGCACGCTTGCGGCGCGATGCGCGAGAGGATGTGTCCGATACACAGTCCATCTCGGATGGCACGACCAACGCGAGAGGAAAGCTAAATACCTGAGGGGTCATGGCATTGGTGGCCTGAGGGGCCAGGGTTGGAGTCTGAGGGGCCGGGGACGCGATCGTTGCCTGTAAGGCCTACGTTAACACGTCATCATTAATAGGGACACCGAGCGCGCTGGCGAACGCCTCAGCAAAAGACTTCGCAAAGTTTACTAGGCTTTGCGCATCCATGGGAGAGCTTGGTAAGAATATATAAATGAATTAAAGATGCGTAGAATTTCTAGTAAATCTAGCAACCCTAGCGGCTAACCTGCCTACCAGCGGTAGGGGGGCTGGGGAAAATAACTTAGAACTTACCTTAGTTCGCCGAAGGCCGCTAGAATCCTGAAAAGGATACGCAGGTAAAGAATTGACCGCGTTGGGGTCAACATTTACCGACAAAAAGGGCAAATATACACGAAAAAACACAAATATCATAGAGATAAATATGAAAACAGAAGAGGAAATAAATAAAATAGCAGAAAGGAGATAATATATAAAATAAAAGGACTAGATCAGTACAAATTAAATGTCAACGTTGGGTATTCTTTGTACTAAAACCAGAATACTTTACGCTGGGCACACATAGCACTCAGCACAACACAGCACAGCACTTTGAAAACTAAGAGACTCAGTCGCAAAGATAAAATCACTACAAATTGCTCTACGATTATGCACCTTAAGTAGGTCCCAAATTAAAGTTTGTCACTGTATTGTATAGTAATAAATAATAATTTTTTCACCTAATTTTATTTATTTTTATTAAGTAATCAATCTAATCTTATATTATAACTATCATAACAAACGTTAATAATAACATCAACAATATTAATAACATCAATCTCTTCGTTAAGCCCTTATTGTACCCCAATTGTATTTCGTCCCATATTATCCTAGCCAGGTATTTTAAATATCTTACTTTGCAAAACATAACTCAAGTAATAAATAACATAAATTTATATTTCTAAAAATCACAAGTAAAATATAATAACGTAAAATAAGTCAAACACATTTGAAAAAGTATAAAAACCTATGCGGACGCGCTACTTGACGGCTAGCGACTGTATCATACAGCACTGCAGATGAGTGCGTGTAACGGATACGTGTGCGTGTTGCAGTTTACCGATTTGGGAGAGCGTTGATTTGTATAAAGGCTCTTTAAATAAATCGATTAAATTTCATTCTCGCTCCGATCGCCGCCCAGTGCGGACGTGCAAGACCCCGTTCTCCGTTGTTTGGTCCCTTCCCGATATTCCGTGGCGCTCAGTCTACTGACGTCACAGTTTAGCGTGTTGGTTCCGTGCTACGGTTTTCAAGGTTTTTCTACTCCGTCTGAGTGCTTTCGAAGTGCGATTTTTCTTTGCGACTAAGCCCCTTAGTCTTCAAAGTGCTGTGCTAAGTTGTGTTGTGCTTGTGCTGAGTGCAGTGTTGTGCCCAGCGTAAGTAGTCTGGTTTCAGTGCAAAGGATACTTAACGGTGACAACGAATTTGTACTGAACCAGTCCTTTTTATTTTATTTCTCTTCTCTATTTTATTTATTTTTCTCCTATTTTCATATTTATTTTTATCATATCTGTGTGTTTTCGTGTGTATTTGTCCCTTCTGTCGGTAAAGGTTGACCCTAACGCGGTCAACTCTTTACCTGCGTACCCTTTTTTAGGTTTCTAGGTAGCGGCCTTCGGCGTACTACGGTTAGTTTTAAGTTATTCTCCCCAGCCCCCCTACTGCTGGTAGGGAGGTTTGCCGCTAGGATTTTGCTAGGTTTTTAGGAACTAGGCATCTTTTATTATACTTATAATTTTACATATTATTGTCCCAACCCTCCGTAATGGATCCGCTAATCATTATTAACGCGTTCACCCAGGCGCTTGCTGCGGCAGGCGTCTCCATCCCAAAAGACATCCTAACGCAGGCCTTGCAGGCATCAATCGCGTCCCCGGCCCCTCAGGCCCCAACCCCAGCCCCTCAGGCCTCCAACGCCCAGACCCCTCAGGTCTTTAGCTCTCCCGCGTCTCCCGTTCCATCCGATATGGACTGCGCGTCGGTCTCATCCTCGCGATCATCTCGTAGGAAGCGTACCGCTCCCGGGAGCGATTCAAACTCCGCCGCGTCCGAAGCTTCGTCGGTCGCCGCCACCTTAACCGGCGCTCCTGAGCCCGCCTTCCAATTAGTTACCAAACGCTCTAAGAAGCGTTCGAAAAAAGCCGCGGTGTCTTCAACACCCGAGCCAACCCCGGTGTCTTCTACACCCGCCCCCGCGCCGCTCATGTCACTCGAAGTGACCGCGTCTCCGTCGGTCCCATCGAAGCCAGCGACGCGCTGCGCTCCCGTCCCGCCGAAACCTCAGCTCCCCCCGCCCGTCTTCCTGCGGGAAAAAGCGCGCTGGACCGCGGTTTCTAACTTGTGAAAAGAGCACAAAATTAATTACTTAAAAGCCGCCAACGCTGGCGATACAATTAAAATTCAAGTCGCGACCGTCGACGACTTCCGCGCGTTCACCAGGTTACGTTCCTTAAAACAAATCGCGTATCACACCTACGCCCTCCCGGAGGAGCGTAAGATCCGCGCAGTACTACGGGGCGTCCCGTTCGAGCTCGCGAATGAAGAAATCCTCGAGGACCTTAAGTCCCAGGGTTTCCCGGCCGAAGCAGTGCATAAAATGCACTCCAACCGCGGTAGGCGTTTTCCTTTAGCTTTAGTAATCCTGTCAAATACTCCCAACTCGAGGGAGATCTTTAGAGAGGCTCGCACAATTTGCGGACTCTCAAATATCTCTGTCGAGCGTCCCAACCCCCGCGGTCACCCTGGGCAGTGCCACCGCTGCCAACTCTACGGCCACGCAGCGGCTAACTGCTCAGCTCCCCCCAGGTGCGTTAAGTGCCTGGATCCACATTTTACAAAGGAGTGCACTCGCACTCCCGAATCCACTTCCCCCCCTGCCTGTGTGCTGTGCGGCCAGTCCGGTCACACAGCTAACTACAGGGGTTGCCCCTCCGCGCTCCAC
This sequence comes from Marasmarcha lunaedactyla, assembly GCA_923062675.1. Taxonomy (NCBI): domain Eukaryota; kingdom Metazoa; phylum Arthropoda; class Insecta; order Lepidoptera; family Pterophoridae; genus Marasmarcha; species Marasmarcha lunaedactyla. The sequence goes on along the minus strand of OV281339.1, from coordinate 13,880,095 downwards.
CGCCAAGAGGGTCGCGCCTAAACCGGCGCCGCCGCTCACTCCCGCTAACTTCCCGCCGCTGCGCAACTGGGGTCCCCCGGAAGCAAAGCCCGTTCAGCCGACGCCTACTCCAGCTCTGTCTTGGAGGCAGCGTCCGGCTGTCCCACCTGCACCTTCCCGACCCATCGCAGCTCCCGTAGCTTCCGTAGGGCCGCGTCCTGCTTTGTCATCTTCACCTCAGTCGTCGCTGGCTGAGGACATGAAGACCGTGTTCGACGTCATTCAAAACGTCGACATTACGGAAATTTCTGTTCTCGCACGCAAACTGCGAGCCGCCCGCTCTCCTCAAGAGCGTTTATTCGCGTTAGCCGAGCATAACTCGCTCCTAAGTTCGTTGTAAATTTATTTTTTTTTTTTCTATAAAATCGTAAATAAGTAAATTATAATGTCTAGACCCGCGAATCCCGCGTCCAGTCGTATTAAACCCAAGGGCTTATCCCTAGTATCTTTTAACGCTCGTAGCCTTAACACCAACCTTCCCGAGATTAAACTGTTCCTTCAGAACAAAGAACCTGACTTATTCCTTCTCCAGGAGACATGGCTTACTCCAAACCGCTCCAGGGGATTCGCTATACCTAAGTACGCGTTTATTCGTAACGATAGGCCCAACTCCGACGGTTTCGGCGGCACCGCTATATATTACAAAAGAGGCTTCCACTGCTGTCCTCTCCCTACCCCTCCTCTCCTCAACATGGAAGCCACTGTGTGTAGATTGGCTATGACTGGTCATCCGACCATCATCAAAGCTTCAATCTACATACCTAGTGGTACCAGACCAATCCGCAGCGACTTTGAGGCCATTCTCGCCCTCGGCCATTCAGTCATTATGTTCGGAGACTTTAACTCCAAACATACTGACTGGACGTGCCTATCGACTAACACCAGCGGTATCGCTCTCCTCGACATCACTAACTCCCTTGACCTAGACGTCATATCCCCCATCACTCCCACTCACTATCCCAACAACCCGTCCTACTCTCCTGACATCCTCGACTTTGCAATTATTAAGCGAATCAATCTTGATCTAAGGTCTATCGAACCGCTCGATGACCTAGGCTCCGACCATCGCCCCGTTTCCCTCGTGCTAGGACCGCCGAACGATAACGTCTCATCTCCTAAGACCTTTACCAACTGGAAAGGTTTTAAAAATACGTTAGTTTCAGCCTTAGAGGCTCCGAACTCTCCACTCGCGATCTCTCCCGAACAATTAGATAGCCCGGATAAAATCGATTCATTAGTAAATTCTCTCACTGATGCTATCAACTCAGCCATCAGTGACAACGAAAAGGTTGCTAAGCAAGGCAAACCCACGCTTCCCTTAGCCGTTAGCAATCTTATTAAAGCAAAAAACGCGGCTCTCCGGAGAGCCAAGAAATATCCCACGCCCGCCTATAGAACAGCTGCGAATCAGCTTCAACGTAAAGTAAGGTCTTGCCTCGCGGAACTCCGAGACGCTCAGATGAACGATCTCATGGCGAATATCTCTCCGTCCCACCAAGCGTACTTAGCATGGCCCGAGCCTTACGCGTAGACATCGCCTCTCACGTCCCTCCTCTCACTCGTCCCGATGGCACTACTGCCTTTGAAGTCGAAGAGAAAGCCGAATGCTTCGCTGACAGCATTGCCACACAATGCTCGCCCAGCACGCAACCTGCTGATCCCTCACACATCCAGGCGGTGGAGGACGAAGTCCTTCGCAGAGACTCTCTCCCCATCACCGCCGACCCTGTCACAGTCTCTAATGACGAAATCTTGCTTCTCATTAGGAATCAAAAGTCCAAAAAGGCTCCGGGTGCGGATGGAATTTCCAACCACGCACTTAAGCACCTACCACAACAGATGCTTACCTTGTTAGCTATCATTTTCAATGCCTGCTTCGACCATAGCTACTTTCCAAAAGCTTGGAAAGAAGCGACAGTCATAGGCATTCCCAAGCCGGGCAAACCTCTGAACGTCCCGGCTAATCACAGACCCATCAGCCTCCTCAAGGCAATGTCATACTCTCTCGAATGCGGAACCATCTGTTTCCAACGGATGGCGATCCTCTCATTATTCCCCATCAGTTCAGCTTTCGCGCTAAACACTCCTGCCCTCAGCAAGTCCACCAAATCGTCGAGTATATACTTGACGGTTTCTATCCGCGTCGTTATAAAACAGTCTTTCGATACAGTCTGGCACAGCGGTCTCGTTTATAAACTCTACAAGATAGGCTTACCGGATCGCCTAGTCAGGTTAATAGCGTCGTTTCTCAAAGACCGTACGTTTCGATTTAAACACGAAGGCACGCTTTCTGCGCCTCGTCCCATAAAGTCCCATAGAGTCCCTCAAGGCTCAGTCCTCGCCCCTCTGCTGTACACCGTGTACACCAACGACATTCCCATCCCGCCGAAAGGCGTCGAACTCGCCCTCTTTGCTGACGACACCGCACTCTATACCATCGGCCACAGTGTTCGGCACCTTGTAACCAGACTCCAAAAGGCCGTAAACGCCCTTGGTGTATGGTTTCAAAAATGGCGCATCGATGTGAACCCTGAAAAGAGTTCTGCAATGCGCTTCGACCACAAACGCCGTCGTCCCGCTGGCGATCCCCACGTTCGAATGTTAGGCATTCCCATCCCCTGGAAGCGCAGTACTAAATACTTAGGCGTCACATTAGATCCGACGCTTTCTTTCAAGCCACACGTCGAAAGAGTTTCGAAACTCGCTCGTCACTACTTAGGCCGCCTAAATAGCATGTTAGGTAGAAAAAGTAAAATGTCTTTCAGAAACAAACGTACACTTTACAAGGTCTGCGTTAGACCCGTCATGACGTATGCCTCGCCAATCTTTGCCCACACCAAACCCTCCCTCCTGCACAAACTGCAGGTAGTTCAAAACCTCTTTTGCCGCCGGGCCACAAACGCACCGTGGTACGTGCGTAACGCGGACTTGCATAGAGATCTTGAACTGCCTACAGTACAACAACATCTCAAAACACTCTCTGAAGCGTTCTTCAAACGCTCCGAAACCCATCTCCCTGAGACATGAGTGCAACTTTCACTACAGGCGGAAGACCCGCTAGCGGGTCTCTGCCAGCGCGCCCAACTTCCCGACGGGTGTCGCTTCCGATGAAGGCTAACGGTAATAACTACAGCCAACAGGTGGTTTTTAGTGGGTAGGTGCCATTCTGGTGAGTCCCACATAACCCCCCGCAGAGGACTTTACCTGCGGGCGGTATGCATGACGCATCTTCCACCTCCCTCCCGCGAGGGTGCCTAAAAAAAATCGATTAAATTTAAAAATATTCAAAATTTATAGGTGTTGCGTTAACTTTTTAATGTGTGTAAATTGTTAATCTACTTTTGACATTGATGATGTTCAGCGACTTTTGGAATTAAAGCGTTTAGGAACTTTTGAAACAGTTGTGTTATGCTTATTATGAAAGTTTGTAAGTTAAGTTTATTTTGCGCCCTGATCACGACAAAAACTTATGGTTCGTGGGTGTTCAGTTGTTTTGCACTTTTGATTCTGTAAAGCGACTATTGCGGCCGACTGTACCTCTATCTATATTCTACACCCATTGGAGGACAGGAATGGACCTGGTAGAGCTGTATTGTAATATTACATATAGACAATTTTTCTTCTATGCGTAGGGAATACATAGCTTTGGTTGATTCGTAACTCTTCAGCTATAGAGAATAAGTATAAAAAAACCTATTCTAAATAAAATTATTAATATTCCCAGTAGAATTTAAATGGCAAAATCAAATTAGGCATGCTCCTAGGAGAAATTGTAGATAAACTACCTACAGGCACATTTCCTTAAATGTGAAGACTTGATAAGACAATTATAATAATCTACATAAAAAAAATAAAGTCTTGCCTGGCCAACTGTTTTATTCACTCAATAGGTCGGTCTTAATAACTAGATATATCCCTCAATATAAGAAGACTTTTAATTTTAGCTCTGCTTGAATTTGGAAAGCAGTTTTATATATCTTTCGCGTACTAAAATTATTAATGCGATAGTAACTCTTGATATGTCTTATCTACTACCTTTTTACACTGAAACCGCAGAACCTTATTAGTTTTAAGCGTGAAACTTATATTTCAAATTCTTTATCAAACATAAAAATACAGATTTCAGTGTTTTAGAAAATCCGCCCTAAAAGGGGTTAGATAGGATCGAACATTTGTATGGTTATTTTTTTGAGATCTCGGAAAGGAAATAAGATAAATTTTATACCGGAAATCATCCCCTAGGAGGACGAAAAAGGGATTGAATTTGTGAATAGGAGTTTTTTTGTTTTATAATCTAGAAAATATCAAAATAATAATTTATAAAATTTGGAAAAACTCCACCCTTAAAAAAATTAAATGGGGACGAAAAATTTATAAAAATTTTACATTAAAAATAAAATCCATGAAATTTTTTTTGAGACACACAAAATGTCTCAACACATAATTAAGGGAAAACTACTATTTAAGTACTGGTTTTACCTCTTTTGGTAATTTGGAATTATATGCTTCAAATGCCATAGCACGAATTAATCATTTTGAATTTCAATATATTTTATACATTGGTGATTATTTTCTCACATACGGGAGTAACATGTTGCTTTTGTTTTACTGTAGGTAGGTAAATTATAAACCTCCAACTCACAGAAAAAGTTAACAGCTGAGCATTATTATTTACATTATAGCAATCTCAATTTATTTAGCTTTCAATCAAGAAAGTTTTAAAAAGTCCATTGGTATGCGAGACCCAGACACCCAGATACACGAGGTAAACCTCTAACACTCCTGTTATTAAAACAAATAATAAAAAAGGTTTAAAAAATAACTGACCACTATTATTTTATGCGTGCGAGCTCCGGAACTGAAACTTTACAAAGATTTGTATACTTAATTTAAAAAATGTTAAGTGAGTCATTTTGATAAATTTTTTAAAACTACAGCTTATACTCACGCGTTATTGTCGGAAAGGTCCGACAATAACGCGTGAGTATAAGCTGTAGTTTTAAAAAAAATTATTTGTATACTTAGTAGTTGAAGCAAATACGTAGATAAATAATTGTCCTGGAATAATATATATGCTTATTTTATCCCGGTATTATGATTGGAACCGTAATTACACAAACGCAGTCGCGGGCTAAACTTAGTAGTAATAAAATTTCCAGGAAAACGAATTGCAAAAAAACATTTTTTTATCAACTCAATAGTTTAACCATAATTGTTTATGTCGTTCCTTTAAACCGAAAGCTTTACTTTTCACAAATATTACAACCTTATTTATCATGCTATACGTTTGTTTACGTTTCGGTTCTTGATTTATTCTTAAATCATCAGAGAAGACCGCTGTTGGTCCACCTTCAGTGAATACTAACAAAATAGCATCGGACCAAAACGTGACCGTATATAACGTCATTCATATAGATTTTACGTTACCAATCTCGTTGTCGAAAATAAAAAGATTGAATCCAACCTTTTCATCTTGCCCTGACTGGTACTAATAAATTGTAGGAAATATATACAAACAAATAGGGTGAAGGACGTAGCTATAATAATAAAAAGATTTGTTATAAGTTAAATACTTGATATTTATTCTTTCGTCTTATAAATTATTTATAGGCCTTGACCGGACACGGGGACGGTCTGTAAAACGACAGACATTGTTTTCTTTTAATGTAGGGAATGTGATATTAGGTCTTTACCTATGAAATTGCCGTTTTTCACGAAATAAATGAAGCGTAATTTTTTTATATATTTTTTATTTCTATTAATCAAAATAATCACCCATAAAATCAATGCATCTTTGCCAACGCATTGGTAGCTTATTGATGCCTTTCTTGAAGAAATCAGCTGGACGGGAGGCAACAAATTCTTCAAAGGCATTTTGTACTGCCTCTCGGGTATTGAATTTTTTCCCGCCAAGAAGTTATCCAAATTCTGGAAAAAGTAGAAGTCTGTAGGCGCAAGGTCTGGCGGATGACGGAGAACTTCCAACCCCAACTCTTGTAGCTTGGAGACCGTCTGCTGTGCAGTATGAGGTCGCGCGTTGTCGTGCAGGAGCAGTGGAGCCCAACGATTGACCAAAGCTGGTTGGAGACGTGCGAGCTTCTCCATCATTGTGTTCAGTTCTTCACAGTACACATCTGCAGTAATGCTTGTCCCGTTTGGCAAGAAGCTGTGATGAATTACACCCGCGTTAGACCACCAAACAGTGACCATCACTTTTCTAGAGGTAAGTTTTCGTTTAGGGCATTGTTTGGGTGCTGAACCAGGGTCCAACCAACTTGCTGAGCGCTTACGATTGTCAAACAGGATCCATTTCTCGTCACAAGTAACAATGCGGTTCAGAATTCCTTCATTTGTATGCCTGCTGAGCAGTGCAAGGCACGTCTCCACGCGTACTTCGCGCTGGCGGTCATTGAGTTCGTGAGGTACCCATTTGTCAAGCTTTTTTACCTTGCCAATTTGACGCAAATGGACCAATATTGTTTTGATGCTAACGTCGAAAGCTGCTGCTAATTCAGCCGTGGATTGAGTTTCATCAGCTTCCACAATTGCCTTTAATTCGTCATTGTCGATCAAAGTTTTCGGACGACCACGGGGTTCATTTTTCAGGTCAAAATTTCCAGAACGGAAGCGGGTAAACCAATAACGGGTGGTGCGTTCGTTTGTAGTGTTCGCTCCGTAAACGTCGTTGATGTTGCGTGCCGCTTGTGCCGCTTTGCTGCCACGACGGTACTCATACTCCATAATTACTCGAATTTTAACTTATCCATGATGACGAAAAATGTTCGAATGCGTTGAAAACAAAACACTAACTATTAAACAAATGACGATTTTAGAAAAAGAATTCCATGTTTGTCAAATAAAATTAATTTGAAATTAGAATTATCAGTCAAAAAAAATATTTTCATTTGAAATGGCCAGTACGGCAAAACGGCAGTTTCATAGGTAAAGACCTATTATTTATTTTATTGCAGTTCGAATCTTACTAAGGCGGCGGCGAAATAAAAAGGTCGGACGCCACAGTAACTTACAATTACCGCGACTTTTAATAGCATTTTATTCCTCACACAAATAAGTAGTAGTGTTATAATTTTTAAAGTGTGTATCTGTGTGTCTGTTGAAGCAGTTTTTTTTTCTGTTTGATAGATAGTGTTTTTAGCCATATTTGGTTTAGCCGTTTAAAGTTATGAATACTTTTTACTGTCATGCGGGGTTTTGAATTTATGCTTACAAATAAAATTTCAGAATTTTCCCTCAGTAGCATATGGAGTGATATCATTTCCAACCTGTTTAAAGCATATATGTGGAAAATAGATTATTGGGTAATGTACTGAACTCAGTGTGGTTAAATAACACGCAGTGAACTGCAGGTTAAATATGTATTGAAGAATTCGATTACAGCACTGTACCAAGGTAACGTCTTCGGAGCGTTAAACAATATTATTAGCAAAAAATGTTTCTGAAAATGCGTGAGCGCACGACTGCCTTGTGTAAGCAATGACAGCCGAACCCGTTGACAGCTGGCGGCGCTCGGTGACAGGTGACAGTTGCATCCCGACTCGGCACCTCGCAGTACTGTAGTGTTGCCATGTTGAGTATCGTCTCAACATACTCCCCCTGTTGAAGTGTCTTCAACATAAGTAACTGGTAGAGGGCAAATGTTGTTAAAGGATCGCCGAATTATGCCCTTGCGTGTGCGGATGTCGGCGACTCTAGCGATACCATCTCTGCCAGGTAAAATCTCGACGATGCGTCCCAAAAGCCACACCAAAGGAGATGAGCTCCTATCCTTGATGACGACGAGCGTCCCAGTTTTGAGTTCTCCTGAAGAACGGCACCATTTTGTCCTTTCCTGTAGCCATATGACGTATTCGTTAGAGAATCGAGTCCAAAAATGCTGCTTCAGATATTCAATACGGCGAAACCGCTGTAAGCTGCTGATGCTGTGGTTCTGGATCTGCGGATGTGGCGGCATGACCAGAGATCGTCCAATTAAAAAGTGAGATGGAGACAACGGAGTGAGATCTGAAGGATCGTTGGACAAAGGAGTAAGAGGTCTGGAATTTAGAATGGCTTCCACCTGTATTAAGCACGTCGCCATCTCTTCAAACGTTAAGTTAGTTAAACTTAAAACGCGCCTAAGGTGATGTTTCGTGGACTTGACTGCTGACTCCCACAATCCACCGAAATGCGGAGTATAAGCAGGTATGAATGAGAATTTAATACTAGGGTCGATGTCATGAAAATTGAAATCTTGTGAAAGGAGATTAGCCAATTCATTGAACGCACCAGGTAATGTGTATGAGAATAAAAATAAAGGAATTTTTAAATGTTTTCGTGGAATGGCTAATAATTCTATGGATTATTTATTGCTTGCAAAAAAATGATCTGGTCCGGTTTATTGTACAAGTAAGATTTCATATGACGGAGTCTTTTATTAGAATACTTCGGTGTTTTTTTTTTAAAGTGGATACTGAAAACTAGAAATACAGTAACCCACCGTCCATTAATAAGATTACTCAATGCTGAATATATATTCTATATATATATACATATAAAACCCGATTCCTGCTTATCTAGTTAAATTATGCACTATTGAAACTCAAAACTTATCTATTAAAACTATTTGCCACAATTTAATTCTACGGTTGGCCAATACTAATTTTTCAACTTTTTGAACATTTTCTTCAGTGAATCCCGTCACTGGGTGACCCGGGTGGAGGTCGTCTTCACAGCTCTCTGTTCCTTGTTGAAAAAGCCGAGCCCATTTTTTACCATGGTATACGAAGGTCCAAAATCTTGAAGAATCGATGAAATTTCTTCAAAAATGTCTTTCGGCGATTTTTCTTTTTTTACAAGGAATTTAATTACTGCGCGGTACTCAAAATAGCGAGAATTTTCAGTTTCGGTCGACATGGTGTTGTTACTTGTTCCATTAATGAAGTGTTAATGAACCAAATTATTTTTATTTTTATTTTTCATTTTTATTTTTATTTATTTTGTTAGGGCAGGATATAAAAAAAGCTCTTGCGGATCTCTTACGTGCGCGATCGAGGTATCTGGGACTCGCTCCGAGCCTACCAGATCCCTACCCACTAAAAAACCCCCTGAATGACCCGTGCCATTTTTTGCCTCACAGCCTTCATCTGAGCGACGACCAATCGGAGAAAGAGGCCGCGCTAGCGGGGCCCAGAAGGGGTCATCCGCTGGGAATTACATAGCACTGAAGGTGCTCAAAGCACTAAAGGTGAATTCATAGCACTGAAGGTGCTCAAAATGAAAAATAAAAATTGAATTAATTCGAATTTAGATTAGAATTAGAAGTTGCGGCCTGAAGGGCTTCGAGATCTAGTGTTAGTTGCGTGACTACGTTCGAGTGCGCGTTTCTCGGTCTAGCGACTTTGTACTTCAAATCTATGACAGGGGTAGTATACGAGACTGAATCTCGAACTAGAGGATTGGGGTGGGTTTCGGAGCGTTTGAGGAACGTTCAGGAAAAAGAGCGTTCAAGATCTCTGTGCAGGTCCGCGTAACGCACGTACCAGGGTGCGTTTGTGGCCCTGTGGCAGCAGAGATTTTGAACTACCTGCAGTTTGTGCAGGATGGAGGGTTTGACGTGGGCAAAGATTGGCGAGGCATATGTCGTGACGGGTCTAACGCAGGTCTTAAAGAGCGTACGTTTGTTTCTAATGGACATTGTACTTTTTTACCTAACATTCTGTTTAGGCGGCTTAAGTAAAGACGGGCGAGTTTCTACACCACACCACACACCGAGATACTCTATCGGTGTGTGGCTTGAAAGAAAGCGTCGGGTCTAGGGTGTCGCCTATGTGTTGTAGCGATTACAGTGTTTGTGGTCGAATCGAATAGCAGAACTCTTTTCCGGGTTGACATCGATACGCCATTTTTGAAACCAAACACCGAGGGCGTTTACGGCCTTTTGGAGTCTGGTGATGTTATACGGGATCGCTTGACCTTTAGTGTAAAGGGCGGTATCGTCTGCAAAGAGGCCGAATTCGACGCCTTTCGGCGGGATGGGGATGTCGTTAGTGTACACAGTGTACAGCAGAGGGGCGAGGAATGAGCCTTGCGGGATTCCAGCCTTTATGGGACGAGACGCGGAGAGCGTGCCTTCATGTTTGAATCGAAACGTACGGTCTTTAAGAAACGACGCGATTAATCTGACTAGGCGAACCGGTAAGCCTATTTTATAGAGTTTAAAAACGAGACCGCTGTGCCAGACTTTGTCGAAAGCCTTGGCTACGGCAAAGAGAACCGCGATTGTTTTTTTACGACGCGGATAGAATCCTATGAGTATGTACTCGACGATTCGATGGACTTGCTGAGGGCAGGAGTGCTTAGCGCGAAATCCGAACTGGTGGGGAATAATGAGAGGATCGCCATCCGTTGGAAACAGATGGTTCCGCATTCGAGAGAGTATGAATCTTTCGAGAAGTTTAGACATTGCCTTGAGGAGGCTGATGGGTCTGTGATTAGCCGGAACATTCAGAGCAGGTGCTTAAGTGCGTGGTTGGAAATTCCATCCGCACCCGGAGCCTTTTTGGACTTTTGACTTCTAATGAGAAGCAAGATTTCATCGTTAGAGACTGTGACGGGGTCGTCGGTGATGGGGAGAGATTCTCTGCGGAGAACTTCGTCCTCCACCGCCTGGATGTCCCACACAGGGTCCGCGGGTTGCGTGCTGGGCGAACATTGTGCCGCTATGCTGTCGGCGAAACATTCGGCTTTCTCTTCGACTTCAAAGGCAATAGGGAACCGAATTAAACAAAGGAGTGTTATTTATACTACCACTTAGTTGGGCAACTAGTGTTATCAGTATCCAGATAATTAGTCATCGCTAAGTACCTCAGGTCGCGAACTTATCAGCCGCCCTGGTAATTCTTATCAAGGTGGGTTTCCGTTGGACAGACAAAGAAGTTCGAACTGTAACTTTTACACTTTCGATTTGATGTTAATACAACCAACTGTAATTGTATTTATATATGTATGTTTATTCTGGGTTCCCCCCAGTTCGCTGTATGGTCATCAATAACACAAGCTCTGCTTACATTTGGGCCATACAGTTGGTGTATTTGTCTGGGGATTTATTTATTAATCGCTGTTTCTATCACTTATTCACTGATATAGTTAGAAGAATGCATAACAACAAGATTAGAATACCACTTATGCACATAATTTCCCGCCACAGTAGTCCACGCACGAAAAACGTTTCCCTCTTCCAGAAAACTCACATCTGACCCTCGTCCAAAATATCAACGCTCATCCAGGTCACGTATAGCATTTATCATCACTTCAATATATTTAAATAAGTCGAAATATATATTTTTCTATTTTTAATTATATGATATTTGCGGAGCTGATGCTGGCATGTCACTAGCGTCATCTACTTTTTGAAATATATGAAAAAAAGCTATGTATGTTAAAATATTAATCCGTTATCCAGTATCCATAACAAGTTCTTAATGATACTTATTTTGGGTTAGATAAAGAGGTGTGATTGTTAGAAATATTTATATTTGTTTAATATTTATCTATAGGTAATTGCTATTTCCCAATAAAATGTTTTCCGACAAACAATATATACTTACCTTAAGTTTGTTGTAAGATTGTAGAATTAGCTTTAAAACTTTTGTGAACCCTCTGCAACTGAGGTGGTAGTCTGTCAGACGACACAAAACAAATGCGGCGTTGCCAATTTGCAATATGGCGTGATACAGCTTTGTCTTGCTCAGTACCCTCCTAAAACGGTTCGCCGCAGCAGTTAGTGAGGTGCGAGCAGCTGCGCGATCTACACGTCTCGTCCTGCAAGATGCTGGTGTCTGTCAGACGTAAGTACAGCAATAACTTCTGATTCTATTAGACGTCACGTCATAAAGATCAATAAACTGCCATAGTGTCTCTCAATTATTATCACAGTAAAATGTATACTGTCATAGTATCTCTCAGGTATAACCTCAGTTTATTGTAAAACGTTTTTTTCGTCTACTTCCAATTTAACTTATTTCTATTTTCAGATGTTAAATCTGAAGAACATGAACCCCGGGCCTTCGAAACGAAGTTTCAAAGGAACACCAAAATATATTGATAATCAAATTGAATGAAAGACGCGTCGCTAGCCCATGGTAATATTTTATAGGCTATTGGATCTAGGTGGTGTCAATGCTTTGTCTTGTACCAAGGTTGTCCAGGTGCCAAATTGCGTAGAGGAGACTTTATGTTATCCTTGGCAAGACAGTTAGTTCTTCCTAGTTTGAAAGAGCGCGTTTTTAACCGGAGACTGCCAAGAGGGCTTTGATTGTCAATGTAACGAGTTTTAGGTAAGGATTTGCCGCCCCCTCCTCTACTTCCTCCTCAACCAAGACCATCACGAAGAAGGCTATGTAGCATATCCCCAGCAGACTGAAAAGGCAGACAAGATTCGCTTGCTTTGCATGTAAAAACGCTATTTGCCTTCAGTGTTCAGCTCGAATTTCCGAAGACTGTAAATTTTACGGTAAATAATTAAGGCAACTTAAAGACTGATTTGTGCCTAAACCTATCATACGATTTTGTTAATTTTTCTATAAAAGCTTTTTAGTATTATTTTACGTAATATTTAATGTTTAGTTTAAAAGTTTATAATAATTATTTTTGTAAATGTTTTTTTTTAAAATAATAAGTAATATGAGTTACCAAATGTAAAAGATTTTGATCTCAATCTGAAATCTCAACTGATTCTATAACTAATATTTTATTGTTCTAGTTGATAGTGTATAAAACAATTAAAAGAAATAAATAATACCCATATATAATTAAACTTAAAAATCTAAAATATTTACGCCATTATAATAACGCCTGATAGACTCCACCTCAGTTCACAGTAGTCTCGGTCTGCGTGCGTTCTCGAGCGCACGTCGATCGCAGACGCCTTCCCGCTCTTTTAGCCCCCGCGCTAATTGAGCACCCAAATTTCATAGTTGTTTACCGTATTAAGTTTCTAACGCCGTTTTCACGGCGGACAGTGGCTCGTTAACCGTACTTCTAATAAGTTTCTAACGCCGTTTTCACGGCGAATAGTGGCTTGTTAACCGTACCTCGTGGAACGTGAGCTTCGTCGACGGGAATTCGTTGTTCCAGGACTTCAAGTGCTGTGTTCGAGTAAGTTATCCGCGTCGTTCTCAACCGCCCTACTGCGTGTAGGGTGGTTTTAGGGAGTTAGTCATCGTTGTTAGGTTCATATATTGTCCCTCCCCAACCCCTCCGCAATGGCTTCCCTAAGCTCTGTTGAGATTAGGAAGAAGTTAGCTGATAGTATCGGTGCTGAAGGCATACATATAAATGCTGACAAGTTCCGTTTCCTAGATTCTCTCATCCCTCATTTCATGACGATAATGTCCACAATGGCCCCTCAGGCCACCCCAGTTCCCCAGACCCCTCAGGTCTTAGGCCCTCCCGCGTCCCCTTCCTCCAGTGACATGGAGTGCGAAGTAGACGCCCCTCCGCGACGCAAACGCGCACCCGCGACCGAGTCATCCTCGGACGCCACCCCAACTGGCCCTGAGTCTCCCTCTTTTACGCTTGTTAAGAAGCGCTCTAAGAAGCGTTCAAAACAAGACCCGGCGCCCTCGACGCCCGTCCCTATACTTCCTGCGGCGTCTTCAACGCCAGCTGCCCCGGTGTCTTCAACACCCGCTCCGGCCCCAACTTCTGTCAAGGCCAAGGTCCCACCACCCGTTTTCCTTCGGGAAAAGGGTAAATGGACCGAGGTCTCGACATTGTGCAATGAGCACAAAATCCATTACATCCGAGCAGCCAACTCGGGTGAATCTATTAAAATCTTAGTCTCGTCGATAGACGACTTTCGAGCTTTAACAAAGCTCCTCACCGATAAGCAATATGCTTATCACACTTATGCTCTGTCAGAAGAGCGTAAGATCAGAGCGGTACTCAGGGGAATCCCGTTCGAATTATCGAACGAGGCCATCCTGGAGGATCTGCAGTCCCAAGGCTTCCCGGCACTCGCGGTGCATAAAATGCACAGCAAGTACGGGAGGCAACACCCTCTCGCTTTGGTGATTCTCGCCAACGTCCCCAAGTCCAGAGAGATCCTGAAAGGGGTTAGCTCTATTTGCGGCCTCTCTGGGATCTCAATCGAGGCGCCTCATCGCCGCGGTCATCCCGGCCAGTGCCATCGGTGCCAGTTGTACGGGCACGCGGCAGCCAACTGCCGCGCACCGCCCAGGTGCGTCAAGTGCCTGGTCCCGCACTTCACTAAGGAGTGCAATCGCACTCCTGAAACTCCCTCTCCTCCCGATTGCGTGCTTTGTGGCCAGTCCGGCCACACCGCAAACTACAGGGGCTGCCCTCGTGCACCCCGTTGTATGCGCTCCAATTTCAAAAGGGCGGCTCCCAAACAGGCCCCGCGCCTTTCTCAAGAAAACTTTCCGCCGCTGCGTAGCCGGGTTCCTCCGGCTGCAAAGCCTACTCAGCCCAAGCCTGCTCCAGAAAACTGGAGGCAGCGTCCCGCATCGAATCCCATCCCGGCTCCTCGCCCATACAAACCCACTCCTCAATCCTCCGTAGCAGACGATATGCGTATCGTCTGCGACGCAATTAAAAATGTCGATGTTAGTGAAATCGCAGTCTTAGCCCGTAAACTTAGGGCTTCACGTACTCCGACAGAGCGTTTGCTAGCTCTGGCGGAGCATAGTTCCCTTCTCAATTCATTGTAGGTTCATTTAAATGAATTGATCCCTAAATCATGCTTCGGCCGACCTCTGCCCAGCCCCGGCTTCACCGGAGGCTGCCCAGAACGGCCACCAACTCATGTCCCTTTGAGCACCTTCAGTGCAACTTTCACTACAGGCGGAAGACCCGCTAGCGGGTCTCCGCCAGCGCGCCCAACTTCCCGACGGGTGTCGCTTCCGATGAAGGCTAAAGGTATACGCTTACCACAGCCAACAGGTGGTTTTTAGTGGGTAGGTGCCATTCTGGTGAGTCCCACATAACCCCCCCGCAGAGGAATTTACCTGCGGGCGGGTATGCATGACGCATCTTCCACCTCCCTCCCGTGAGGGTGCCTCGGCAGCAAAAAAAAAAAAAAAAAAAACCACCTCAGTTGAATTTTAATAATAAAATCACCTCACCTCAGCAGCAGAGGGTTAAAACAAGACAAAATTTAAATTTTTCTTGAAGTTTTTGTGCAAATTAGCTGGGGAAACACTATTTCTGTAATTTTTGTGTAATATTTTGTTGTTACATCTCTTGGGTTGTACTGTTTGTTTCTGGCTGATGATATAAAAAATTGAAATTTTAGATAAAACATAAAAACAAATTTCTGCAGCAACGTCAATGAGTCACTAACTACAAAATGGCAACAAGTTTTTGATAAAAATGATTTATTTATCATCGAAGTAGATTTAAATACACCATGAAAAATAATTATCTTCGTTTTGTATGTAAAATACGTAAATAATTTTCCTTACCTAACCTTACGAATAGGAGCTGGCCATTAAAAAAATTACCAAAGAGCAGTTTTGAAAGATCTAATTGTGGAAACCAATTGAAATTTTTGTAAAATAAATTTTAAAAAATGGTTAAAGGAAATCGAACCGATTTTCTATATTTTTAAATATCTAGTTATTAACAACCATTAAATAAAAAATTTTCATTTATTACCTAGGTTTTATAAACATTTGTAACGAAATTTACTCAAACCAATCGATACGACTTTCCAATAAAAAAATTTAAAATATGTTTTTTGCAGACGACACGGCCTTGGTATTTTCAGCTGTAACATGGGATAAAGTATTTTGCAACGCTCAGCAGGACTTCAATTTTGTCTCAAACTGTTTAAACATAAATCTTCTCAAATGTAGACAAAACCAAATACTTAACTCTCCAAGCGATTATATAATTACTGCTCATACCTTATCATGTCAGATCCACCCTTCTATAAATGCTGCTCTTTAGAAAGAACCAATCAGATAAAATATTTAGGAACAGTAATTGACTCAAACCACATATAAATCGAATAACAAATAGAATACGTAAACAAATTTTCATTTTAAAACGTCTCCATTATGTTGCTAATGCTTTCGTACTAAAACGAGTACATCAATCACTTTGCCAATATTTAATATCTTATGTTATTACCTCTTGGGGAGGTGGAGCTACACCAAAGACCTCTATTAGAGGTTGCTGATAAAAAGCAATATCTTTATCCTAACTTAATACAAAGAGTAGCCGCCTCTGTTGTTAAGAACTTGCTGACACCGATTATTCATAGAATCGATGAGACTGTTTATGTTATCTTGCGGCAATTGCTCCCAATGAAATTTTAGTAAGTCCGTTAGTTCTCGGGATGTTGTCACTCCGTCCAAGTCCTCTAAAACACGTATCTGGAGCATGACCCATGCGTGCTCGATGGGGTTGAGGTCTGGCGATTGTGCAGGCCAAGGCAATACCCGGATGTTTTCTCTTGCCGAGTACTCCCTGGTGTGAAAAGCTCTATGCGAACGCGCATTATCATGCATGAACGTAAAATTGAAGCCAAGGGTTTGTGCAAATGGACGGACATAAGGCCTCAGAACTTCCTCAACGTAATTTGCAGTGTTTATGTTTCCATTTACAAAAACGAGCTCAGTTCGCCTGTTCTTCATAATACCCGCCCATACCATAACTGTTGAACCGTTGTATGGATGAACTTCTTGAACGCACCTCAGTCTCTGAGTATTTCTAGAACGACAGTACACTCTTACCCTTCTAGTATCAGGCCTAAACCGAAATCGAGACTCATCGCAAAATAAAATTGTATCCCATTGCTTCTCAGTCCATGTTATGTGTTCTCTACACCATTTATTTCGACGAGCGCGATTCCTATGACGTATAGGTGGGCACCTAATTGGTCGTGCATGTAGGCCGTACTCATGCAGTCAATTTCGCACGGTTTGGGTGCTAATAACAACACCACACCTATCTCTCGGGCGGTTAATATTGGCTGACGTCTTGCGGTCAGTTAAATGTATGGGTCTTGCCGAATGGTCGTACTCCTTCCGTGGTCTGGGTGCTGCTTGGCAGGACCTCCCATGTTAGTGTAACGCTGATAAAGACGACAAATGACGCTTCTGTTGACACCAAAATATCGTAATATCTCAGGTTGATTGCTCCCCGCTTCCAACATCTCTACGGCTCTTAGCATTTCGAGTGAGGTCACATGACCTCGCTCCATGTCATAAAAAATGTTTTACAATAAAAATTTTTATCAATTAATCAATAAAAATTAAATGACTTCCAACACTCACGCCACACAAAGATTACGGATTAAAAAACATGCATTGGCCTTAAATTTTGTGAAGAAATGATAGTCGAAATTTTTTTACAACCAGCCAGTATGTTATCTAGACCAAAAATGTTTACCTTAGTACTACCTACTTGGTAAGAAATAAGTAAATAATAAATTTGAAATAATGTGTGTTGCTAAGACTTTTTTGATGTGTGTAGTTTCGAGAAAATGAAATATTTATGATAGTGATGTCGGAAATGTATGTTGTACCTAATCCATTTATGGGTAGGCACCTAAAGCGTACTTTATCGCCTCTAAACTTTGTTTGGGTTCAAAAAACATGGACTCTTTCATAGGTATGTTCAAATATTATTGTTTATTAAGACTATAATTTAAAAAGAAAATGTTTTAACACAATTTAAGTATTAAAACCGTAATGAATGGAGTAAATAGTTAACATTCCTTATTCTTTTTTGATAACAATATCTTCTGATTGCATGGTAGTTACATACTATGTATAACGTCTCGTAGGGCTTTTCCTATCAAGGCCTTCCAATAGGCAGTTTTCCTGTAGGTATTTTAATTTTAGTTTTTTCAGAATCAAGAATGGCGCTCGCGTGTGATTAGTTTTACCATAGATATTTATCTTTATAATCAACGGGATCTATGAATTTCCTTTTCAATTCGTTGCAGTAATATTCACTGTAATTCATAAAAAAAACGAACCTTTAATTAATAAGCCATCTATCTGGCAAAGGTTTTATTTTTCTACCTAAGTATTTGAAAACTGCCTATTAATTCAAATTGCTTTACTAACATGCCTTTTCTATTTTGTATTATCGGACGGACCACAGGAAATCCAGGAGATTCAAATAAAATTTCATGAAAATACTTTAATTTCCGTCAGATAAACACAATCTGTCATTTTACCCTTGTAGGAAAAGTAAAATATTAATAATACTTGCATAAACCACAAGCAAATAGCAAAATCATGTGTAACACATCTAATAATAATAAATACTACGGAAATTAGAAATATTAAAATATAAACAAGAATACTGCAACGTCTCATGTCGGAGCAAACCCGAATGGCCTTGTTGGTTTAGTAATAACAATGAAGTTTATAATTTACGATACGACACTTGTTCTACAATCAACTCAAATGAGTTGTTCTCCGTACACCAATATGTGCTAGGAATATTTATGTTTCGAACTGTCTAGGTATTTGCATTAAAAGTAGGATACATTGTTTTGTTTTATATGCATATTTTTTTAAAGATTGAAAGAAGGTATCTATATATATATAAATATAGCATAGGCAGTCGGGCACGGGGTTTAAGATTTGCAGTGTTTATAATGCAGCGGGCGGGGCAGCGCGGGGCGGGGTTGCGCGGGCGATGCGGCTGCACGCGTGCACGCTGCGCAGTTTCCCGCCGTCCTGCAAGTGAGGTGCACCATGGGTGACTGGTCGGTGTTTGAGGGTGAGTGGCAACCGCGTGGCCCCTGCGCCTACCCGCCCGCCTGCTGCTTTACCGGCGGCACGCCGCCGCCGCTGCAACGCCGCCGCACCTCGCCCGCACTCAGCTTCGTCCTGGACCCCGCCGGGCCTCCGCCGCCGCCGCCACCTCGCATGTAAGTAACCTGCCTGCGAAAAACTTGAATCAAACTTTCTAGAACTATCGAAATGACTTAATGGCGCAGTTGCTGCGGCGTATTTGCTGTTTGCTTCTTAAAATTCCTCATTTTAAAAGAAATAATCTATTTAATGCTGCACTAGTTAAAAATGTATTAGGATATTTTTGCGACCTGAAAATTTGTACGAGTATATAGTATAAGTTTGAGTGGGTGCAGTCTATGCAGGCGGCGGCATGCTTCTCGCCGCCGGCCTCTACCGGTTCATGCACCTAAACAACAATAATAAAGGCTCAGCTTATAGCGGTCATCGCTCGGTGTGTTCTAAGTAATTGTTTAACTTGCTCAAACTTCTTGATCACTACTTAACGGTGTGATAACTTAACTAAATGAACTTTTATAAAGATAATTTTATGCAAGCGTCCATATTTATGCTTATAACTTGTAGTTTTAGAACTCTAAAATATTTCTTTCTCTATTTGAACCATTGTTTTTCCATGTTCATCCTCGATATCACTTAGTTTAACTAGCTGAAAGCTTTAATGACTTCAGAATTCGAATTCAAATAACTCCTAGGCTCTAAATCATATGCATATAATTCGCACTGGCTGTAGCTATTTGTTAGTAAACTACTTGATACTTTAGACGACCGAGTAGTGTAGTGGTAAGTAGCCCTGCTACATACGGTGAAGGTCCCAGGTTCGAGTCCTGGCCGGGGCATTCATTTGTGTGATGAACACAGATGTTTGTTCTCGGGTCATGCTTTTTTGTATTACCAGTTCGTTGTATGGTCATCCATAACACAAGCTCTGCTTACTTTGGGGCCATACAGTTGGAGTGTTTGTCTGGGGATTTATTATTAATATTATTATCATACTTAATTCTAGAGGTCGTATGAAGGCGCTGCTTTACATTATTAAATACCAGGTCTTATCTTACCTGGTCTGGTTCTTAAAATTAAGGTAGTTTACGATGGTTTAAACTCTTAATAACATAATTTTTTTATTCTAATCAAATATTGTTAAAGGTAATTCGGCGAAAGCAAAAAAAAATATTTTTTTCTGAATTAAAGAAGTATTATATTTTGAAAAAGTTTTAAATATTTCTGATTTCTTCATAGTATTTAATTTTGAAAAAAGGAAGTTAGAAAATGATGCTACTTTATGACGTCATGTATACGTTGTCTGTAAGTCAAATTATTTTAAGCATTTTGTTTATATAAGCCTTAATCTTTGTACCTGCGAACTTTTACTAATAATATATATTCAATATTTGTGGAAGTTTTATGTATTCTTATGGTTCCGAGATATTACAAACGTACAAAACTGTACAACTTTTATCTATTAGTTTTTAATAACGTTATTATATATAAGTATAATCTGTCATAATGTTATAATTATGTATCAGTTTACTTTGAATTTATAATTTTATTTTATATTAACATTACAATTTATAATTATATTAATTTATCTATCACAAATACTTTTTTTCAAATACATAATGCTTTTTCTGGAATATTAAAAAAACTGTTCTAGATGGTCAACCGTTTAATATTCTATTAGAAAAAGAACTACATACACAGTTTGATACAAATGTGACAATTGGTACACAACAACCCATATTATTGGAAATAATACTCTGAAAACAGATACAATTGGCCGAATGCTACTAAATTCAACGGGATCCAAAATACTCATTTAGGCACTCATGTGTTAAGGACATTTTTCTAAGACTAAGCCCAATAGTATATAGATAAAGTTTTAAATTTCACATATATACTATTTTGAAAAAAAAAAAGCAGATGGAGTTGACGAAAAGTTTTTAAATCTTTAAGCAAAGATTTATCCAAAATAAAATGTTATGTGGTACTGCGGACCAAGTGTCGGCGCCTGGTTTAGGCGGTGGTAAATATACAGCCATAACTGTCCATAAATGGAGCTAATGCGCGGTTTACATGTATTGAGTTGTTAAGTTGGTAACTAAATTTTAAGTTACTGCACGTCACTTGTGTGTCCAAACAGATCAAGGGTTCATAAGTTCAATGAAGATGAGCAGTGATGAATCTCAAGGAATTCGTTCGGAAATTGTACTTAGATATATGGTAAATGTGATTTTGGACAAATTCAGAGAAGAATTTTATTCGGAAATTAAAATCTTTACAAGAATATGTTTTTTTCTTAATTTTTATTCTACAAGCATATCTATTTTATATATTCTTCAACAAATTTTAAAGTTGAAACTAAACTCCACTCCGATATTTAAAAAAAAAAAAGAGTAAATGCGAAATAAATACGAGCTCTTGCCGTCACCAGCTTTGTCAACTTATGCACTTAACTAAAAAAATCATGTCCAAACGTGTTAAGTGAGAAGCCCCGCCCACCCATTTATACGAAAAATAGAACGAATCCTAATCTATTTAATCACCTGCGTACTAAATTTTAAGTTACCACTTGTCACTTAACTGACTGTTCACACGCAACTTTTAACTTAAACTTTAGTTACCAACTTATCCACTTAACGAGTGTAAACCGGCTATAAGGGACTAGACAAGTAACATTCAACTCGAATGCGAAATGTTTATAGGGGCTGGAGGTGGATAGAAAAGATTAGCTTTAGACGGGGCTGGTTATGTTTAAGCTGTAATAGAAAATTAATATATACCACCAATAGAGTAAATCAATCAATATTATGATATCTCTTGAATACAATAAATATCTTTAATCTTGCTCATTGTTCGAATTAATTAAAGCCTACATCGGATATATCTTGTGGACGCATTGTCAGCTTATTATCGAATCAGACGGAATTAACTATGAATCAATCGCATAGTTAGACAAATTCTTTGTTTTATACCTTGTTTGAAAGCAGTTTACATGATAATAGCAAACAAATTATTACTTCGACCCCAACGGAAAATAAACATGACATTTTTATTGTAGTATTGTAACTGTTAAAATTAAATGAATGATTGTATGAACATAAGAAGATAATACGAAGGGCTTCTACCTACTACACACGGCCCTTGGCCCAGCCTAATACGCCGGAGGTCCCAGGTACGAGTCATCAGGGCATTCATTTGCGTGATGAACGCAATGGTTTATTTTCGGTCATATATACGTATATTAATTCCGCATTCCCCCGCTTTGTCTAATGTTTTATTATTATATTATGATTATTCAATAAAGATTAGGGCGTAGCTTTTTTAATTTGCATTATTGTTTCCCTTATTTTCATTCATTGTAGTTTTACCCATTTTTTTTTCAATTATTTGTAATTTACTTGTAAAAATTTATAAATATGTCTGAAAAGAATATAGAAATGGCAAGACTTCCTGGCTTAGTGACTCCCCGAGGAAAAAACCCAGGTTCAGCTCTTGGAGGGGTTAAATATTTTTTGTACCTATGTCTTTAATTCGTGCATGCTTTCGTATAATTGTTATATTTATCTGGTGGTTTAGTTGAATTTTTAATGACTTGAGAAACTAATGGCCAACGTTTATGCCGATGACAATTAGAGAAATAAGGGTTGAGTATAACGTTATGCAATGTAAATCAGTTGAAATTCTCCAAACAAGATCTAAGTTACTTATATAACCTAAATAGACGTAGTTACTTTTTGCGGGCTTTATTTGTATAAAAAGAGTACGTAAAATGAACAGCTAATTTCTCATATAAAATAAGTTTAAAACTATTTTTTGCTCGTGTTAAATATTACTATAAATATAATATAAAGTTCGAAAACAGGACAGTGCCTCAGAATTTTGAGCACCTACTTAGTTGCGTGTTTTTTAGATCAAATTAAAAGTATGTGTAGCCTTATTTATGTCTTCTTATTAGGGGCTTATTATTTGAAAACACCTATTTTTTTTTAAATATATTTTTCATTTCCAACTACCGTGCTTTTTACTTAAAGTTGCATCCTCTTCGTAATGAAATAGACTTAGGTAACTCGGGTCTGTTTCTTGAGGATAACTTTTTTTGCCAGAGCATGTTATTCTTATGTCTATTGTAAAACAGTTTCCTTAAAATATTGTACTTTCAACAAAAACTAAAGATTTAAATCTCTTGCTTTTCAGTAATTAAAGAAGATTCAAATTCAAAATGTTATTAGTTAATAGGGAAAATACACATAATAAGGTAACCACGTCAAATATGGATTTTCCATTTTTGATACCCTTACTTCTAGGTTGAGGTGGCAATTATCGCAGTTATTTTGAGGAAACTAAACTTACACGTCAATGCCTAAAGTATGATCACCTACCTGCTGCGTCCAAGGGTGCGATTCCATTGAATTAAACAGAGATCACTTCTTTGGAATTTTAAATACTGGTAGGAGTTTTACATAAAAATTTACATGCACACATTTTCTAATTGCTATAAATTCAGTTTTCGTAAAGACATTGGTAGTCTAATTTTCTCCGCGATGTTTTTATAGGTGCGCCTCGTAGATGTCGCTTATTATTTTCAAGCCACTACGCGAAAGCTGCCAAATAAATAGAAAGATTTTGCTGTGAATTTTTCTAATTAGAAACTGAATGCTTCGAGTTTGACGAAAATGTTTCCATTATTAAGTTATGCATGACTTTTTTCTGATAGTTGGAGGTTTTTAAATGATTTGTAATGACAATGATAAACTTGTTTAGTTAACATTAAACTTGAACTCTAAAAATAAAAACTGACAAAATTGTAGCTACACGTTCATACAAATTATTCGCAATTAATGGCTATTTTACATTCTGATTGTTGTCACTGTTTGCATTTGGTGTCAACGTTAGATTATAAATTGTGAAGACTACTAGCGTGTTGATGGAAAATAATTGTTGATGCCTGTACAAATGTTAGTTCGGTATCGTATAGTACAATACTGCATATACTGTCGCACGTGGGAGATGGAAACGTCGTCGCCCACTGACCGGTTGCGAAATATAAATGCGTAGATTCAGAAGTTAAAACGAATACCGGTACCAGACGTGTAGTGTTGCACTAAGATTCGTCAAAATACGTGGGTCATGTGGTTTTTCACAAAACTTTTTGTATTTTCAGTTGTATTTCTTATGATTACC
Source organism: Marasmarcha lunaedactyla (assembly GCA_923062675.1). Classification (NCBI taxonomy): domain Eukaryota; kingdom Metazoa; phylum Arthropoda; class Insecta; order Lepidoptera; family Pterophoridae; genus Marasmarcha; species Marasmarcha lunaedactyla. Next base: position 13,856,081 of record OV281339.1, on the reverse strand, counting down.
ATGTCCTCTATAATAGAGAGTTATTTCAGTGGCCCTGTGGTCAAACATGTGTATTTTAGTAATAAATGAGCTGTATATAAGATATTTTGTTAGTGAACGTTTTATTCATTTTTCTATTATATGTAATATTATATTTCTATTTTCTTACTAAACCTACACAAAATCTATTATCTAATTCAATCTATAGATAGTCTTGTCACATAGTGTATGTACGTATTTAAAACAAGATTAATAATAATAATAATCCTCAGACAACAATATATAAATTTTTTTTGACAGTTGCATGTAAACTTGATGTAAGTTTGTGAGTGGAATTCTGAATTCTATATTTTAACTGTACTGGATTCATCACGAAAGTGAAACATTATATTTAAGTCCTGACAATAAACCGGCATTTTGAATCGCACATTTAGAAGAGTTCTGTACAAAATTGTATAAAGTGCAGCGAATTACATAAGCGTATTACATGTCAGTTACAGTTCTTGATGAGCCAGTAAAAACAGATCCATTAGAATTGATTCTACAGGTGCAAATATGTTATTTAGTAATTTACGAAAGGGAATAGGTTTATAAAACATCCACACGCAACAGAAGCTATTCCCGTTCATTTAAACGGAATGGTAGAAGGTACTCACCAAAATGTTTGTACAAATACTATACTTATCTATCGCAGTAGCGTAGTAAAAATACTAATTCGACGACATTTACATCGAAGTAATAAGGTAGATAGTTGTGCCAAATTTTCTTAATAAGGCACGTATGGAATATTTTTTTCGTGCCATTTCTTTTCTTTTTAGGGCTTTCTATAGCATTGATTTATACACATAAAATCTCGAATCTAGTCTTCAAGGTATAAAAATAAAATATCAAATGGTAATTGTTTTTACAGGCGACAGTTTGCCCACGTTATTTTCTACTTTTGCGTGCTTGTAGAAATTAGGTGATCCACTGTAAAAAAAGTTATGTGCAGTTTCATAGTCACATCTATGCGCCGGAAATAAAAAAATCAGCTAAACAGGGTGACAAACTTTGTTGCAGTCACTCATTTTGCGTTGCAATAGACTAGAGATCCCTGCGAAGCACCTAAGGTCGCATCCTGCATTACTTCAGGATAATGTTTACAGAGTGTATCAATTACTTATAAACAAATTTCCCTTTTGTCCTAATTATGTAGTATAGATTGTCGTCATAAATATTGATCTCTCTGCGCGGTGCTAAGTAACTGTTGTTATTCAAATATATCAGCTACTCATGCGCACCTGTTTAATTTAAATATTATTATCATTACCTACTTATAAGAATTAACGTTTGCGAATTATAACATCAACCGGTATGCAAAAATTACGTTTCATTCCTAGATATGTGAGTTAAGTTCAAGTCTCAAAAATCTACACCGCCTCGCAAAAAGTATCATTTCAGTATATTATATATATTATATATATATAATATATATATATATTACTGTAGTTAAAGATCCGGCTAGCGCCGTCAGCGCTAGGCTACAAAGTCCGGTGATATTTAAAAGGGCCATAAATAAACAGTCCATTTGGAGAAAAAAACTGTCAACTTTAACACCGTTGAATGGAGAATGTCAGAATTTATTGAACTCTGTGCTTAAGTATACTCCACCAAAAAAAAACACGGTCTTATAGTTTCCGTGATATTTTAACTTAAAGCTGGAGCACGAAGCTGAGTAGTCCGTCGCTGCTTTTGTCATGACATCACGTCGAAATTGTCATTAGGTTCGGGCCTTATGCCCTGTGTGCTAATGTGTTGGAAAATGCAAAAAATATCGAGTTAAAAATACCGTGTTGTACCAAAGTGTTCAACACAACTAACTATGCACCCTGAACATAGTTCATTTTTATTTATTTTTTAACTCCAAAGAAATGCATGAAATTAAGTTTAAACATTTAGTTTTCCTATCAACAAATTAGATTTTTGAAATTGTATAATAAAATCTAATTACAATAATACTCTGACAAAGTTTTGTAATTTAAAATTAAGATATCATCGATTTTGTTCCTATTAAAAAGTATCTATTTTTTTAAGTGGTTATATGTATACAATAAAATATAATTTACCACTTTTAGGCCACATTTCCACTTAAGCGGAGTAGAGCGGAGCGGAGTGGAGTGGAAATCAGTGGAGCGGAGGTCAGCGGAGTGGTGTAAAGTCTTTTAAAACGGAGCAATTTGAAGAGCCGAACAGTTATACTCAATCTCTCAGAGAGACCTTACATCAATCAAATCAAAGAATAGAGACTTTTCATATCTTTATCTTCTTGACGGCTCATAGTATAACTAAACTCGATATAGTAATATCTTAAGTCATTGCGTATGAAATTGTCGTTTTGTGAGGGAGGAACAAAAAGTAATATTTTTTAAATATAATATATTTATTTAATCAAAGCATGTACCATTGCTACCTGTGAACTTTGGCCATCTCAAAGGTAGTTGATTGATCCTTTTACTAAAAATACCATTCGGTCGGGAATCAATAAAATCTTTGAAAGCGCTTTGGACTTTCCCAGCAGAGCGGAATTTTCCCCCTTGCAAGAAGTTTTCCTAATTTCGAAAAAAATGGTAATCTATTGAAGTAAGGTCCGGGGAGTACGGTGGATGTCTTAGACATTCCAATTGAAGCTCCTCTAATTTGGTAGCTGTCTGTTGTGCTGAACTAGCGTTGTCCTGAAGCAGCAGTGGCCTAGAGCCTCGATTGTTTAGCAGGTAGCTTTTCCATCATGGTTTGCAGTTGCTGATACATCTGCCGCAATCGTCTGGCCAGATTTAAGAAAGCTGTAGTGAACGACACCGGCACTAACCCATCAAACGCTCCCAAGTAACTTTTTTTTGAGTCAATTTTCGCTTGGTGCAGGATTTGGCTGGTGCGCCAGGGTTCAACCATTGCGATGAGAGTTTCCGATTGTCGTACAGGATCCACTTTTCATCACAGGTAATTTGATTTAAAATCCTTTCATTATTATGTCAGTCGAGTAATGTAACGCAGCAGTCGACGCGCGTTTGTCGGTTTGCTGCACTCTATTCATGAGGTACCCACTCTCTTTTCCTGAGAAACAGGAAGCTGTTTGTCAAACAGCTAACTCGGACGTGGTTTGCGATGGGGCCGCTTCCACAATAGCCTTCAGTTTTTCATTATCTAGTTTGTTCTCGGGCCGTCCACGGTACTTGTTCAGCAGGTCGAAATTTCCAGAACGAAAACGTTGGAATCAAAAACGCACGTTTTTTTTTGCGACGCCACCTCCATACACAGCATTAATACTTCGAGCCGTTTCTGCAGCACTGGTGCCACGGTAGAACTCGTACTCATTAATAACGCGATATTTCATGTTTCCCATTTTGTAAACTAAGTGACGCAAAGAAAAAGCCAAAAGAGGAAATGCAGGAAAAGCAAATGAATTACGGTTTGTGAAAAACAAATGCGTGAGCTAATACCTGTATAAATTTGAAATTAGAATCCTAACCCAATAGTTAGAAGATGCGGCCCCGCCAGCCCCTCAACTCCGCTCCGCACCGTACCGCCCCGCTGTCTTCTTTTTTTTTTTTTTTTGGTTCCCCTCCATGGGAAGGGCAGGAGGACATAAAAAATGCTCTGACGCATACTCCGCGCGCGCGATCGAAAATATGTGGGACTCGTCCCGACGCCTACCAGAACCATACCCACTAAAAAACCCCCTGTCGGCTCGTGCATTTTTGCCACTCAGCCTTCATCTGAGCGACGGCCAATTGGAGAGAGAGGCCGCGCTAGCGGGGGCCCCGCTAGGGGTCACCCGCTGGGATTTACATAGCACTGAAGGTGCTCAAAAATGAAAGGTAAAATAAAAAAACATTAAAAATGAAAAATAAAATTGCATTAATTCGGATTTACGTTAGAATTAGAATTTACGTTAGAGTTAGGATTTGCGGCCTGAAGGGCCTCGAGATCTAAAGTTAACTGCGTTGGTTTGCCAGTGTGCGCGTTTCTCGGTCTAGCGACTTTGAATTTCGAATCTAACACAGGAGCAGTATATGAGACTGAATCTCGAACAAGATGATTGGGATGGGATTCGGCGCGTTTGAAGAACGATTCTGAGAGAGTTTTGAGGTGCTGTTGCACTGTAGGTAGTTCAAGATCTCTGTGCAGGTCCGCGTTGCTCACGTAGAGGGCGGTATCATCTGCAAAGAGGGCGAGTTCGACGCCTTTCCGCGGGATGGGCATGTCGTTAGTGTACACGGTGTACAGCAGAGGGGCGAGGACTGAGCCTTGCGGGACTCCAGCCTTTATGGGACGAGGCGCGGAGAGCGTGCCACCGCTTTCATCCGCTCCGCACGTATTTTATATGAATCTGTACTGTTTCCATAGAAGCGGGGTGAAATTTTTGTTGCAGCAGCATTGTGATTGGCCAATTCGTGCGCCGCTAAGCTTCGCTTCGCTCATCTCCGCTTCAGTGGAAACGCGGCCTTATTTTGGGGCATTTTAATATAATAATCACATAGTTATTATAATATTGATAACATACACACACAAAGTGTCTATAAATCAAATATTTCTGAAATTGAGGTTTATATGCTGACTTTTTTGAATCAGTTTTGATTTTATTTACTGAATTACACTTTTAAAATTTACAAAATTGTTTTAATTTCGATATAAAAAGAAAATCAACTATCAGTAAGTATTTCTATAAAACTGAAGAATATCATTTTTACAAAATCATCTCAATTTCTGCATCGGAACTGTAAAATATTACTCTGATATGGACCGACCGAGATGGTGAGAGCCATCGGAAAGTTTAAAAAGTTACAATTACCCAAAAAACAAACGTTCACGTATTTGAAAAGGACACGAACGTAGTGTTTTTCTTTGTAACAAAATGTTTTAGTATCGTAGAAGTTAATATAAATATAAATCATTTTGAAATATCCACTGTCTAATTACCGAATTAATTACCGAAAGTCGCAAATACTCAGTATGCATTACAAACTGCCTATTTCATTGTCAACGCTAGCAACATTCGTGAAGCCAATGCTATGCAACTTTAGTCACCAAAGCTTGCAAGCAAGCAGAGAAGTTTTTTTTCCGCCGGCATTTTTCTCTCTCGCTCTACCTTTAATACTTTTTAAAAGTCGAAGTTAAGGTGTATTTACGCTATCACGATGAAGATGAAAGAAAAGGAGACATGCATCTCACTGCACACACAATTTACACATGATAAAATAAAATAAATTATTTGATTTGATTTGCTTATCTCGGCCTTTAATTTAGAATATATGTTTGCTTTATAAATAAAGTCAGCATACTTACCTACAATATATTGTCACGCAGGTGCAATTCGAGCAGCGAATACACAATGGTTATTTCGTGCTTCTCAGTAAATAAAGAACCTTGATTGATTATTGTGCCACTTCGTATGAAAAATATCAATGTGCTCTGTTTCATTAACTAGATCTTAGTTCAATTGATTGTGATGAATCGGTGTACGAAGGTCTGTTCACACTCACTGCTTTGTAAAGCAGAGAATATATAAAACAAAATTATAAAGAATTTCAGAGTTGGTTTATACAGTGTCCCAAGAGCAATTGGCGGTCCAAAGAAAGAACACCTTTTTGAGCTTATTTTGCCAATATACTAGTAGGTGATGAAAATGCATGCATTTTTCATTTTTTAGTTAGCTACAGATCGGGCTTTATCAAAACAAAGACTATATTACAGTTCATCAAACAACGTGAGCATAACAACAGAAAAAAGTAAGAAGTCCTGTCGCAAGTTTGGGCTGGGCGGACTTATCTAAGAATATTTACAAATGGTTTACTTTACATATATCGTACAGATCGTTGGTAATGTTTTCAAGTACTTATTAATGTTTTCAAGTACTTATTAATAATAAAAACAAAAGAAGTGCAAGTAGAAGTTTATTTTAAGAAATCCGTAATTTCATTATCAGTATTATTAAAAAACCAAAAGTATTTTTCACCTTCAAAGTTTATCGCATTTAATACATTGATTGCATTGCAAAAGCACTGAATAATAGAAAAGTAAATGTAAATTTAACATTAACTGAATTACTATATATCTAAAAATTGTTGATACGAATTTAGACAGTTAATTTAATAAATTGAGAAATTCAAGGACAAGCTTTCGAAGAAAGCTCAAGAAACTGAAACTAGTAAAAACTCTGTAAGGGCTGTATTGTGGATTCATTAGCACGTCCTACCAAAACTGTCTTAATATTTGCTGAGTAGCTAAAGTGGAGTGGTCTTGCTCATTATGATGAAAGACCACACCCTCTACTCTTGTCTTGCGTGAGCCTCAGTTTTTGGCAGTAAAGAACCCAATTGATTCTTTTGCCCGGCGGTAAAACTTCTGAGGTGCTTCATCGCTTTTGCCCTTGACCTTTTTCGCACGTTCTTGTCCTAGATGATAAAACTTTCAGAACCCGATAATTTTCTTTAAAAATGGTTAAGTACAGAATCGCAAATTAGCACAAAGTTCAATAAGTTTCTGTGAGTTCTTGCGGTACTTAAATATGAAATTTATTTGTGTAGCCATACATTTTCAATTAGGTTTGTAAAATGTTTGTATTGTGGTCATTTTTTTTAGGTTTTTTGGCTGAGCCGTAACTTATAATATGCTTGCTTTTTAAAAAATGGAGTCAATTTAATCGATGATGCTTGTGGCATCTTTGAAATCAACATTTCCAGATTCAAAATGCTTGCACCGTCTTTATGCTACTACTAATGACACATTACATTTTGTCCACAAATGTAACAAATTTTTCAGGGGCTTGTGTCGCATTTCCCTTTTTGACAAAATATTTCAGGCTGTTTAGAATTTCTTCTTAAGACTCGCTCATTTTATTGAAAAGAAAAATTATTTAAAAATCACGGAAAACAGTTACTGATTTGATTAACTTGATTTAAATGTAACTGTTTTCATAATATCAAAATAAACTAAAATCAAACAATTTAACCGAAGCTACAAAACATTGCCTATAAAATACAATGAGACTTTTTCCCGGATGTTTTTTAATCGAAATGGGCACAGGTTCCTTGTCTGCCAATATATTTATTTTAGATCACATGCTCCAATTATGAAGCTGATAACTCCACCTGAATAAATTAAATCAAAATAACTCCACAAATACCCCCGTAAAAATTTGTTTTGTAAAGCAATATCAAACTTTTTATTATGTTGCTGGTTTTACATCGCCTAAAGAGAATCCTTTGGGACGTCGCGCAGATCACACATACCCAGTAACAGACTTAACTACTAATTTGTATTTCGTTTTTTATTTACTGAGTTGAGTACTGAATGCAACAACGGTTGCAGTTGGATTTTGAAATTTCGGGAAACTCGGTTAGTGGGAATCGGAAGCCTCTCAAATCGGAATTGGATTTTCCTTGTACTGCTTAACAATCAAATTTAGATATTCTGAGATAATGTATAACACCCTTGACTTTTAGTTTCTCACTGCATTACGTTGAGTTCATTTTACAAACAAACTTTATATTATTTATTTGGAAAACATACAGTGTTCTTAAAGCTAGCTTAATACAAGAAAATCAATTAGTTATTCGTTTTCACATATCATAACTTTATAACCGGAGAAAGAGCTAGGTACATCTATAACACACACAAAATAAAATTAAAAAACCCAAAAACTTAAATATTACAATACAAAAAACAATTAAAAACTCAATCAAATGTATCCAGGAACGTTATCAAACCATTGATTAGTAATTATTAGCCTGACTCTTTCTAAGGAAGAATTAAAAATGCATTAACTATTAACAAATTTAAAGCCTATAAAAATATGAATTTTTCCGATAATTAGTACAGCTATGCGGAACATGCATAGTAATATGTTGTCGGGATGACCTTGTTGGGATCATCAGGCCCAATTGGGGAAGGAGGTAAGGAGAATCAATCTTGCAATTTTGCAATCTAGATAACCGTGACAATATCTGCGATTTGGCGTCTTACGTAGAGGGGTAAAATCTGATAACGCCTACACCTTGACTCATAGCACACATCTTGGAGTTTACTTTTGAATTGAAGATGTCTCATAAATTTACGTTGTATGGTTTCAAGCCAGCCGATATAAATGTCATACAATGGACTCCAAACTTGTGTTTTATATAATTTTTTATGCTATTAAATTGGGAACTTGAGGGTAAAATAAATCTCAGTAGCCCGCCCTATTAGCTCGATTAGCAATATCATCAATATGTCTATCATAAATTAATTTGCAATCGTGAACAATACCCAAGTCACGTATTTCATTAGATATTTTAACAACTTTGCCTTTAAGTAAATACTCGAAACGTAACGGGATTATCTTCCTAGTAAACGCGACCACATAAAACTTTGAAACATTAATATCAAGCCTCTTAATATTGCTGTATTGTTCAAACCTAATCAAATCTTCCTGCAACAAGATTTGATTAGTCCTGGCGCTCCGCAACACTTTTTAAAACGAGAAGCCTTTAGGCCTTAAAAGGAGAGTTAATATGTAATTGTAAATAAAAAATAATTCGCGCTATAAAGTTTTTGGTAAAACGTAGCGTAAATGCCCCAGATATAAACAACGTCCCTAATAATGGATACTTACTACTTATAACCCTGAAATTAATGTAAATGTTGACATCGGCAATATTGTAACATTTAACGCAGTCATCACTCTGTCATGTTTTGAAATTTTTTTGAATATCGGTAATTTTATTTGCAAATGAGACACATTTTAAATGTGGCGCTCGGATTACATACGTATAGATTACGGATACATTAGACTTTCAAAATTAAATTTTATTTTATCGTTTTGTAACTTAAATGTCAAGATATTGGACGTTGATGGATATTATTCAAATAAGCAAACTTTGTAGTTTTTAAAAGTGCTTTCATGCAATCATGGAGCTTCAGAATGTAAGTTGCTCCAGTTAAGGACAAAGGGTAAAAAGGCCGTTTTATTACTATTATTTTTTGTTAATAGCAATTATCGTTACTCACTGGACGATTTCATCGTTTTTTAACTGTTTATTTTTGATAATAACTAATGTTAAGTAAATTTTTAGATGTCGTAATGCTAGTGTGGATCTGTATTTATATCACAGTTTTATTCCAAATTCATTCTCGCTCCGATCGCCACGCGGTGCGGACGTGCAAGACCCAGCTCTCCGTTGATCGGTCCCTTCCCGCCATTCCGCGGCGCTCAGTTTACTGACGTCACAGTCTAGCGTGTTGGCTCCGTGCTACGGTTTCCTAAGTCTTTCTACTCCGTCTGAGTGCTTTCGAAGTGCGATTTTTCTTTGCGACTAAGCCTCTTAGTCTTCAAAGTGCTGTGCTAAGTTGTGTTGTGCTTGTGCTGAGTGCAGTGTTGTGCCCGGCGTAAGTAGTCTGGTTTCAGTGCAAAGGATACTTAACGGTGACAACGAATTTGTACTGAACCAGTCCTTTTTATTTTTATTTATTTCTCTTCTCTATTTTATTTATTTTTCTCCTATTTTCATATTTATTTCTATCATATTTGTGTGTTTTCGTGTGTATTTGTCCTTTCTGTCGGTAAAGGTTGACCCTAACGCGGTCAACTCTTTACCTGCGCACCCTTTTTTAGGTTTCTAGGTAGCGGCCTTCGGCGTACTATTGTTAGTTTTAATTTATTCTCCCCAGCCCCCCTACCGCTGGTAGGGAGGTTTGCCGCTAGGGTTCGCTAAATTTTTATTTAGGAATTCTAGGCATTTGTTATATAAATAGGCGCTAGGTTTGCTAGGGAACCTAGGCATACATTATATATTTATATATTTCATATTATCCCAAGCCCTCCAATGGACCTCGTTAACGCTCTTAGGTCATTCGCCCAGGTGCTCGCCGCGTCCGGCGTCAGCATACCCGATGACATACTAACGCAGGCCTTACAGGCATCTATCGCGTCCCCGGCCCCTCAGGCCTCAACCCCGGCCCCTCAGGCCTCCAACGTCGAGACCCCTCAGGTCTTAAGCTCTCCCGCGTCTCCCGCCTCGTCCGAGATGGACTGCGAATCGGTCGCATCCTCTCACGCGTCGCGTCGTAAGCGTACCGCTCCCGGGAGCGACTCCGAACCCGCGTCTGATACGTCGTCAGATGCCGTCACCTTAACCGGCTCTCCTGAGCCCGCGTTTCAACTCGTCGCCAAGCGCTCCAAGAAGCGCTCTAAGAAAGCTTCGGTATCTTCAATACCCGAGCCCTCCCCGGTGTCTTCAACACCAGCCCCCGCGCCGTTAAAATCGCTCGTAGTAACCGCGTCTCCGTCGGTCACATCGAAGCCAGCGACGCGCTGCGCTCCCGTCCCGCCGAAGCCTCAGCTCCCTCCGCCCGTCTTCCTGCGTGAAAAAGCGCGCTGGACCGCGGTTTCAAACTTGTGCAAAGTGCACAAAATTAATTATTTAAAAGCCGCCAACGCTGGCGATACAATCAAGATTCAAATAGCGACCGTCGACGACTTCCGCTCGTTTACCAGGTTACTCGGATTAAACCAAATCGCGTATCACACCTACGCCCTCCCGGAGGAGCGTAAGATCCGCGCAGTACTACGGGGCGTCCCGTTCGAACTCAGCAACGAAGACATCCTCGATGACCTTAAGTCTCAGGGTTTCCCGGTCACAGCAGTGCACAAGATGCACTCCAACCGCGGTAGGCGTTTTCCCTTAGCGTTGGTAATCCTGTCGAATACTCCCAACTCGAGGGAGATCTTTAGAGAGGCTCGCACAATTTGCGGACTCTCAAATATCTCCGTCGAGCGTCCCAACCCCCGTGGTCACCCTGGGCAGTGCCACCGCTGCCAGCTCTATGGCCACGCAGCGGCTAACTGTTCAGCTCCCCCCAGGTGCGTAAAGTGCCTGGATCCTCACTTCACTAAGGAGTGCACTCGCACTCCCGAATCCACTTCCCCCCCTGCCTGTGTGCTGTGCGGCCAGTCCGGCCACACAGCTAACTACAGGGGTTGCCCGCGCGCTCCGCGCTCCACCACCAAGAGGGTCGCGCCTAAACCGGCGCCGCCGCTCACTCCTGCCAACTTCCCGCCGCTGCGCAACCGGGGTCCCCCGGAAGCAAAGCCCGTTCAGCCGACACCTACTCCGGCTCTGTCTTGGAGGCAGCGTCCGGCCGTTCCGCCTGCACCTTCCCGACCTATCCCAGCTCCCGTAGCTCCCGTAGGGTCGCGTCCTTCTCCGTCTTCCGCACCTCAGTCGTCGTTGGCTGAGGACATGAAGACCGTATTCGACGTTATTCAAAACGTCGATATTAACGAAATTTCCATGCTCGCACGCAAACTGCGAGCCGCCCGCTCTCCTCAAGAGCGTTTATTTGCTTTAGCCGAGCATCACTCGCTCCTAAGTTCGTTGTAAATTCTTTTATAATTTATAAATTCGTAAATAATAAATTATAATGTCTAGACCCGCGAATCCCGCGTCCAGTCGTATTAAACCCAAGGGCTTATCCCTAGTATCTTTTAACGCTCGTAGCCTTAATACCAACCTTCCCGAGATTAAACTGTTCCTTCAGAACAAAGAACCTGACTTATTCCTTCTCCAGGAGACATGGCTTACTCCAAACCGCTCCAGGGGATTCGCTATACCTAAGTACGCGTTTATTCGTAACGATAGGCCCAACTCTGACGGTTTCGGCGGCACCGCTATATATTACAAAAGAGGCTTCCACTGCTGTCCTCTCCCTACCCCTCCTCTCCTCAACATGGAAGCCACTGTGTGTAGATTGGCTATGACTGGTCATCCGACCATCATCATAGCTTCAATCTACATACCTACTGGTACCAGACCAATCCGCAGCGACTTTGAGGCCATTCTCGCCCTCGGCCATTCAGTCATTATGTTCGGAGACTTTAACTCCAAACATACTGACTGGACGTGCCTATCGACTAACACCAGCGGTATCGCTCTCCTCGACATCACTAACTCCCTTGACCTAGATGTCATATCCCCCGTCACTCCCACTCACTATCCCAACAACCCGTCCTACTCTCCTGACATCCTCGACTTTGCAATTATCAAGCGTATCAATCTTGACCTAAGGTCTATCGAACCGCTCGATGACCTAGGCTCTGACCATCGCCCCGTTTCCCTCGTGCTAGGACCGCCGAACGATAACGTCTCATCTCCTAAGACCTTTACCAATTGGAAAGGTTTTAAAAATACGTTAGTTTCAGCCTTAGAGGCTCCGAACTCTCCACTCGCGATCTCTCCCGAACAATTAGATAGCCCGGATAAAATCGATTCATTAGTAAATTCTCTCACTGATGCTATCAACTCAGCCATCAGTGACAACGAAAAGGTTGCTAAGCACGGCAAACCCACGCTTCCCTTAGCCGTTAGCAATCTTATTAAAGCTAAAAACGCGGCTCTCCGGAGAGCCAAGAAATATCCCACGCCCGCCTATAGAACAGCTGCGAATCAGCTTCAACGTAAAGTTAAGTCTTGCCTCGCGGAACTCCGAGACGCTCAGATGAACGATCTCATGGCGAATATCTCTCCGTCCCACCAAGCGTACTATAGCATGGCCCGAGCCTTACGCGTAGACACCGTCTCTCACGTTCCTCCTCTCACTCGTCCCGATGGCACTACTGCCTTCGAAGTCGAAGAGAAAGCCGAATGTTTCGCCAACAGCATTGCCGCACAATGCTCGCCCAGCACGCAACCTGCTGATCCCTCGCACATCCAGGCGGTGGAGGACGAAGTCCTTCGCAGAGACTCTCTCCCCATCACCGCCGACCCTGTCACAGTCTCTAATGACGAAATCTTGCTTCTCATTAGAAATCAAAAGTCCAAAAAGGCTCCGGGTGCGGATGGAATTTCCAACCACGCACTTAAGCACCTACCGCAACAGATGCTTACCTTGTTAGCTATCATTTTCAATGCCTGCTTCGACCATAGCTACTTTCCTAAAGCTTGGAAAGAAGCGACAGTCATAGGCATTCCCAAGCCGGGCAAACCTCTTAACGTCCCGGCTAATCACAGACCCATCAGCCTCCTCAAGGCAATGTCTAAACTTCTCGAGAGAGTCATACTTTCTCGAATGCGGAACCATCTGTTTCCAACGGATGGCGATCCTCTCATTATTCCCCACCAGTTCGGATTTCGCGCTAAACACTCCTGCCCTCAGCAAGTCCACCGAATCGTCGAGTATATACTTGACGGTTTCTATCCGCGTCGTTATAAAACAGTCGCGGTTTTCTTTGACGTAGCCAAGGCTTTCGATAAAGTCTGGCACAGCGGTCTCGTTTATAAACTCTACAAGATAGGCTTACCGGATCGCCTAGTCAGGATAATAGCGTCGTTTCTCAAAGACCGTACGTTTCGATTTAAACACGAAGGCACGCTTTCTGCACCTCGTCCCATAAAGGCTGGAGTCCCTCAAGGCTCAGTCCTCGCCCCTCTGCTGTACACCGTGTACACCAACGACATTCCCATCCCGCCGAAAGGCGTCGAACTCGCCCTCTTCGCTGACGACACCGCACTCTATACCAAAGGCCACGGTGTTCGGCGCCTTGTAACCAGACTCCAAAAGGCCGTAAACGCCCTTGGTGCATGGTTTCAAGAATGGCGCATCGATGTGAACCCTGAAAAGAGTTCTGCGATGCGCTTCGACCACAAACGCCGTCGTCCCGATGGCGATCCCCACGTTCGAATGTTAGGCATTCCCATCCCCTGGAAGCGCAGTACTAAATACTTAGGCGTCACATTAGATCCGACGCTTTCTTTCAAGCCACACGTTGAAAGAGTTTCGAAACTCGCTCGTCACTATTTAGTCCGCCTAAATAGCATGTTAGGTAGAAAAAGTAAAATGTCCTTCAGAAACAAACGTACACTTTACAAGGTCTGCGTTAGACCCGTCATGACGTATGCCTCGCCAATCTTTGCCCACGCCAAACCCTCCCTCCTGCACAAACTGCAGGTAGTTCAAAACCTCTTTTGCCGCCGGGCCACAGGCGCACCGTGGTACGTGCGTAACGCGGACTTGCATAGAGATCTTGAACTGCCTACAGTACAACAATATCTCAAAACACTCTCTGAAGCGTTCTTCAAACGCTCCGAAACCCATCCCAATCCTCTAGTTCGTGATTCTGTCTCATATGCTACTCCTGTGTTAGACTCGAAGTTCAAAGTCGCTAGGCCTAGAAATGCGCAAGCGTACTCATCCACCAGACTGTCACGCGATCTCGAGGCCCTTCTGGCCGCAAATTCTAATTCTAACGTAAATTCTAATTCTAACGTAAATCCTAATACTAACGTAAATGCGAGTTAATTCAATTTTATTTTGCTATTTTTTTTAATTTTTGTTTTAATTATTGATTTTCATTTTGAGCACCTTCAGTGCTACGTATTCACCTTCAGTGCTTTGAGCACCTTCAGTGCTATGTAATCCCAGCGGGTGACCCCTTCTGGGCCCCGCTAGCGCGGCCTCTTTCTCCAATTGGCCGTCGCTCAGATGAAGGCTGAGTGGCAAAAATGCACGAGCCGACAGGGGGTTTTTAGTGGGTATGGTCCTGGTAGGCGTCGGGACGAGTCCCACATAACTTTGGAATCGCGCCAGAGTATGCGTCAGGGCATTTTTATCCTCCTGCCCTTCCCGCGGAGGGGAACAAAAAAAAAAAAAAAAACCAAATTCAAAGTCTATAAACCCAAAGGCATAAGCTGTATATGGTTCTAGGGACTAACAGTTGTGACCAGAAGCTAATACTTGTCCAATACTTACTTGTTTATATTCACAGTTTTTATTGGACAAAGTATACTTGTCTGCATTAAGTATACTAATTTCAAAAAATGTGAATAGTGAATATATGTTTCGAGTGATGAATTAAAAAATACGTATTTTTAGTTTTATGCCACAATAATCATGGCTAATCCTGTAAGAAGACTAAGGAGTATCCTTGATTTCTAATGTTCGAAAAGTCATGAATGGCTTGTGTGATAAAAGCTATTATAACGATGTCAGGTACGTATGCTTTTTGGAGCAAATTGTTTGACTTGTGTAAAAGTCCGCGAAAATTTATATACACCTATATATCATTTGCTATAATTTTTATATAGACTTTTCTTGGGACACTATATTACACAGAAAACAAATTATCGAGAAAAGTGTGACACTTTTAAATGATAAATTTAGTACATGACGGTGTAAAATCAATGCTGCCATAAGCATTTTTGCCTGGCGATAGCATTCAATATTTATCCAGCGTTACTTATGAATATGTCGAATAAGCTTAACTTGTCACAAAAATGACACCAATTTTTTCCGAAATAGTCATTTTGTTAGTACTTTTGAAAATAACTAGTTAAACGTATTTATGTCACAGCAATAAGCATCTATAAGCATTTAATTGCTCCCCAATAATATCGATTGTGCTACGGTTCGTTGACCTCACTGTAATAAAATAACTAAGAAACGATGTTCCTATAGTTCCCTGAGTCACTTGACGCGGTAAGACCTGTTACGCGGTCCTGAGTCCGTAAAGATTTCTTCATAGTACATTTCTACATGTTTGAGAGTAAGAAAAACCTAACGCTTATTTCAAGTTCACGTTTGAACTTGATCACAGTCAAGGGTGTCAGTGGCATCCGCACCCTTGAACATCATTAATCATAATTAATTTAATTAATTAAAGGTGTTTTATTTATTAAAATAAGAATGATCATGCGTTATATAAATATGTTGCGGACCGTAGGTCTCAGTTGAAATTGCCTTAGTAGCACTGGGTGTTTCTTTCCTGTAACTGGAATACAACCACGTAACCATGGTTATTACGGTCGTCAAAATAGAAAGGACTGTAGCACCGCCCCAGGCGAGATTTTAACAATAAACTGAGGCATCACTACATACACACTACACCACTTGTGCCTACAAACGGACAAAGTAAAAATTATTACTTTAGGAAAATCAATCATGATTTCTTGTCAAATCTCGAGAGTATCCCGTATAGCAGTGAACTGATTATCATTTGAATGCAGGTTATTTCCATTTTATCTCTCAACACTCAAGAGTAAACAGACGTAGCTTTTCCCAGATAGAGTTGGTTGTTTGGGCACATCGTTAGTAAACAAAGTATATGCTGACTGATTACGTGCGACTTGGCGGTCTGCTTCGCACTGATCGCTGGGTAACTCTATATATAATCTTGGCAAAGCGTTAAACCGCCGCTCAAGACAATGTAGAGACTGTGAATAGAATCTCTACATTGTGTTGATTTAGATATCTACTCAAAATAAGGGGATACAAGCACTAAGTCATGGTCAAAAAGAAATGCTTACGAAATGGTTTTAGATCTTCAGCAATATAACTGAAAAATGCCTAGAAGTTTTGCTATTTAAGCAAATGTGGAGGCACAGAGTGGAAGTTGTAAGGTTTAATGTACAATACAAAGACACATTCGTGAATATTTTCAGGTTATTCTGCACTTTTCCGTTCTCAATCAGTTTTTCGTTTCGCAGCTTCTTGCATAAAGAAATTGTTGGTCTATAGCTGACCTAAGGCTCACCATGTTTTGTTATCATTTGTTTGTTTAAAGGTTTTAACACCAAAAATTAGGCTTCTTATTTAATTTAAAAATTTAATACTGGAATAAAATAATACATTCAAATAAAAATGAATTTAACACCACAGCTAAATATTTTGATAATATCCGAGGATTGATTACTCTATATCGCAATAAAAGTCACGGGTACCAATTAGATTACAAATAAATCTATAGAATAATCAAATACTCTTAAATATAACATTGCACTTGAAATGTTCACGAACTTGAACTTTGGTTACAAGCCAAAACTAATTTAATTTAATTGCCATAAGCCACTAAACCGTCTGAAAGGAGTCGGCCTATAGCAAAACACTCACAGTAATAGTCGTATTATTGATTGCGCAGTTATAAATTACAGTTAATAAAATGAAAAGAAAATACAAAAAATATTCGTTGGTTGATTTTAAAACCATTTCATCAAAATTACTTTTAAAATCGTTTGTGGCCTAACTATCAACGCCACGCCAGAACGAACTAACAGAAAGTGGGGAACATTTATTTTAGACTGCAAATGTCGGTCTAAAACGGGTTTTTATAAGTTTCAATTTTGAAAAGAATGTCATTGGCATTTTTGTATGAATCTGGTTTTGTCTTTGGGGTTTGTTAAAATCATGAAAACAATCACTCTATAGTGAGTGCTATACATAAAGACACCATCCACTACTTTTTTGGCCTGCACGTCGTAATGTGTGACCATGGAACGTAAAAGTACTGCAGCGCTTATAGTGGATGACAGTCACACTGACATATGACATACTCATGATTTTAAATTAAAAAATAATGTCGTGATTCAGATTAAATCAGATTTAAAGTTAAAATTTTATGGAATGGTTTAACGTGGGTAAAACATTGTATGGAATTGTGTATTTTTGGATTTTGAGATGTTCACGCCTTTAGAGGGCAGAAATGATGTTTTGTGTCAAAGATCTTGTGAAATTGTAGAAAAGAACAAAGTTACATACGATTAGAAGACACAGAAATTATTTAAAATATTATAACGTTGTAATCTGTATAGGTGGTTTATTAATCATCAATGCAATAATGATTGATGATGATTTTTAATCATGGATATTCACCTCTTGATCCGCTAAAAAACTGCTAATGAGTCGTTAAGTACAATAACATGTAAACTAGTGCATGAAGGCTGGGTTACATTGATCCAGTAGCTGTATTAAGTTTGTCCAATTATACAGACAAAATAAATGCCTCTGTTACATAAAATTCCAAGAGTGCCGCAAGAAAAATACGCAGTCACGTCTGATATTCTGACACCACGTCTGTTATTCTGACACCACGTCTGATATTCTGACACCAAGTCTGATATTCTGACACCACGTCTGATATTCTGGAACATAACTATCGTTTTAATCAAATGTGTTATTCAATTTGAAAACATAATCAAAGTAGTTATAAAGTCTTATCTATGAGGTTAGGTTGGGCTATCGATTCTAGGTAATAAATCTTAAGTAGACTTTGTAATGTCAAACTCTTGGCTCGTACTAAGAATATTTATCTAACAAGATTTTGTTTGAAGCGCAATAGAATATTTTTATTGTTTGAACTCAAAAATTAAAAGACATGGTTTTGGTCGTAAGACAAATAATATAATGTTTTTTGTCCTTACCTAGATTAACCATTAATTCAATCGGTCTGCTTACGCTGGCGAAGTTATAGGGTTGTAGTTAAAAACCACAGATTAATATACTGAAACTGCTTTATTTTTATGTAATGTATATTTGGGTGTGCACTTGATGCGGCTGTCGTCTGCCATCCTCAATTAGTAATGATATTAAATAACATATTTAACTACATCTATTCAAAATTAAAAATTCCTTCAGTTTCACATGACTAGTACTTTAAAAATCTAGTCTAAAATACAAAGCTAGCAATTTGTATGGAAACTGTTACGATTTCTGGCCTTAATCCAAATCCCATTTATCGGGGGTTTTAGTGTTTAAGGTTTAAAGTGAATGTATTTAATCTTAAGACTAACTGTGGGAACACGAAACCACTAGAATATTACTGTTTACTTAGCCTTTGAGCGAATGTTTATCACAACACTCCTTGCCTCTGTTACTTTGTTGCATTGTACCCACTATACCTATACCTACCTAGGTATAGTTATATACATTATACCTGGTTCATACCAAAAAGTTTATAAGATTTTCGATTGCGCAAAGCGTTTTAAAATTCTTGTGATTTTCTGTGAGGTAATTACAGGACATATTAATGGATTTGTTTTCTTATAAAATACTGTTACACTAAGATTTTTTCAAGTTTGCAACGTTTGGAAGGACCGGACCTCAAACCTGATTTTTTCAAGAAAGGATTTTTTTAAATTTCTATGTATGAATCGATAAACTCTGAAACTGCTGGCTTTAAAATAATTTTACCTGTGAGTAAGAAAGTGAGTGAACCATTTTATAGTTCACTCACTTTCTTACTCACAGGCTTTATATTAATCCGTAATTTTCACAGAAATAGTCTTCTTCTTCTT
Source organism: Marasmarcha lunaedactyla (assembly GCA_923062675.1). NCBI lineage: Eukaryota > Metazoa > Arthropoda > Insecta > Lepidoptera > Pterophoridae > Marasmarcha > Marasmarcha lunaedactyla. The sequence goes on along the minus strand of OV281339.1, from coordinate 13,837,026 downwards.
CATGCAGTGCCTAGCTACTAATGGAGGTGACATCGCGTTGGACTTTTTATAATTTATGTATAAAAAATATACATGACCATGCGTTACTGTATTCTGCGAATTGAAACCGGAACAAACTGCAAACCAAACGTAAAGCTATTAGTCAAATTAACATTCCTGTTGGTTCCCTTGTAATTTTGTCTAGGAAATATATTGTACCCTGTGGTTGTACTTTTACTACATCCCATTTGCTAATCAGACTATCCCACCATAAAGCGATGTCTACCAGGACCAGGAAAATTAAAAATTCCTTGATCTTGTTTGTTACAAACCGACCTTGTATTGAAAACGGTTATTGACTAGATATTACAAATAACACAACAAGCGTGGATAAGTAGTAAAATAATGACAGTAAAATAATGTAATATCTACGTTGTTTGCGCGACGCGATTACGGTTTTTTTGTAATAAACCTTATCTGGCACTTAAACAGTAATATGTAAGGTTTTTCATGGTGTCTAGTTACTGAGTTTTCATAATAATACCTAAATTAACCTTTAAACTGCTAAGCTACTGCGAGAATTATAATGTATTCAAAATGTAAATAAGATTATATAGATTTATAAATTTATATTTTATTTGTAGTTTTAGATATCTATATAGATTATATAAATAAGATTTTCTAAATAAAAGCCTACTATACTTCACTGACTCACTTAATTTGTTAAACAATGTTGCCTTTAAAAATAAAAACCTTATTTATTATATTTTTACTTTAAATGGACCTCAAATGTAGCATGTGGATAACCGATTACCAGTAAATAGCTGTTTGAATTCATATTCTTAACATTTTTAGGTTTGCACTAGAAATTGCACCAAAAAACCTTAGTTGAGAATATTTAAATGAGAATTCAATTTGTAAAACACTTATTGTTTTTTTGTCCTCTGTAATTGTCCATGTTCGATTCCCTTGAGTGCTGGGATCAGATCAAGTTAAAGTAATGCAATTTTTATTGCTTATAGGATCTTTTAATGACCATGCTAGATCTTATATAACTCAAGCTTCGCTAACTTGTAGTACACAGGTTTTTGCCTCCTAATTATTCCATCCTTACAAATATAAATTTGAAAAATTGTCAGACAATGTTTATACCTGATTCTTAATATAAAAAAAACTTTACAGTCAGGCCATTTTAATTGGTAACATGTGACAATTCATCAAAATTCAACAACGTAGCCTTGTAACGGCGGGCATAAAACAATATATTTTTTCGTTTTGTTAGAACTGCACAATTGCGTAACTTTTTTCAATTACGATTACATATTTATTGTAATAATGACCGCTACCAGTAATTTCACGAATTGCTTTCACTAATAAACCATTCTAAACTTAATAAACAATTTCTGATATAAAGAACTGAACGTCGTTACAATGTTGTGTCAGGTAACCTTTTTTTTTAAACACTAGGGATGTTAATCAAGTAATCGAAAGCTAATAACTTGAATCGAATGCAATGATTACTTGTGAAAAAATATCACTATAAATTAATAACCACGGTGTGATTATAATAAAACATAATTATATTCATTATTCTTTTAACTAACTAGAAAAATACAAAAAATAACTAAAGAAAAATCATTGATGTTAGGTACAATTTAAGTGGGATGTTGCTGGCAACACCAGTGCCTTTCGATGACGCCATGTCATGTCGCCATTATATGACGCAGTCTTTTGGTGTGCTCTCTGTTATTTTCTTATGACCCGGATTTTTATTGGACTGATCTTACTGACTACGTTTACCTGGCTATAGATTGGACTCCGATTGCTTAACGATTAGTAAACAAGAACAACATTATATTCTTACCATGTCGAAACGGGGAAAACGCTAAACAGTCTATCTCGCGAACTAGTGGTGAAATTGTACAATTCAGTATTTTTTTGGTCGTTTGAAGAGCTTCCGAGAGTGTTTTGAGGTGCTGTTGCACTGTAGGTAGTTCAAGATCTCCATGCAGCTCCGCGTTACGCACGTTTCAAGGTGCGTTTGTGGCCCTGTGGCAGAAGAGATTTTGAACTACCTGCAGTTTGTGCAGGATGGAGGGTTTGGCGTGGGCAAATCTTGGCGAGGCATATGTCTGACGTGTCTAACGCAGGTCTTATAAAGCGTACGTTTGTTTCTGAAAGACATTTTACTTTTTCTACTATACAGGCGGCCTAAGTAAAAACGTGCGAGTTTCGTTACTCTATCGACGTGTGGCTTGAAAGAAAGCGTCTGGTCTAAGGTGATGCCTAAGTATTTGGTACTGCGCTTCCAGGGGATGGGAATATCTAACATTCTAACGTGGAGATTGTCGGCGATACGACGGTGTTTGCAGTCGAAGTAAACCGCAGAACTTTTGTCTGGGTTCACGTCGATACGCCATTTTTGAAACTATGCACCGAAGGCGTTTACGGCCTTTTGGAGTCTGGTGATGAGACCCGGGACAGTGAAGCCTTTGGTGTAAAGGGCGGTGCCGTCGGCAAAGAGGTCGAGTTCGATGCCTTTCAGCGGAATGGGAATGTCGTTTGTGTACAATAGAGGGGCGAGGACTGAGCCTTGAGGGACTCCAGCCTTTATGGGAAGTAGGGCTTGCAACCCGATTAACCGAATAACCGAAAAACCCGAATAACCGACAGAATTAAAACTCGGATTTTTTCTACAAAAACCGGGTATTTCGTATTTTTCGGGTTTTTGTATCATGCATGTCAAATCAAATCAAATCATGTATTTATTTGTACGAATATAGTGAAATACATAAGATGTTTTATAATGTTAACATAAATTGAGCTCGTGCCATATTCTACCACTGTGGCATGTACATAAGTTACTACCATTGTGGCATAACACAGTCATTTTTAGTATGTCGAGAAGCATGTCATTTTAAACAGATTCATTTTAACTTATTTATTTACATAGAGTTACTTTTACACACAGTAATTTAACAATTTATTTATTGGTCCAAACATGATAAATAGTCATAATACAATTGAATTGGTTTTTACCTACATTCTTTGTCATTGGTATAATCGAGTACAGTGTAATAACATTTATCTAGTAAAAACCATTTGAGTCTACTTTCAAAGTTATTATAATTATTAATTTTGGTAATTTATTATATATATTTGGAGCCATCTCGAAGAAACTTTCAGCAAACAATGCGGTACTCCGAGGTGGAGCACAAATAGTATCCTTGTGTCTTCTACTTTTAGTTTTTCAAACAAGTTGAGATTCTTTTTTATAAATAGGGCTGTTTCAAGTGTACAAAGGCATGGGAAAGTCAGAATTCTTAACGTTTTGAACACGTTTTGAAAACGGATTCTATGCTTTTAAGGTTATATATAGAACGAATACAACGCTTTTTGGCTTTAAAGATTTTTCCTATATCTGTCGAATACCCCCAAAATATTATTCCATATCGCAGCACCGATTCGACGTATGCATAATATGCCGATAGCATGGACGTCTCGCTGACTACTTTCGACAACTTACGTAGTGCGTATGAAAATGTATTTATTCTACTGCACGCAATCTCTATATGCACTTTTCATTTCAGATTAGAGTCAATGTTAATCCTACAAATTGTGTACATTTAATTTCTTTTATTTCTTGTCCGCAAAAGTCAATATTAAATGATGTTGAGTTATTATGTCTATTTGTGAAATTCATTATATGGGTTTTATTCAAATTAAGTGTTAGATTATGTGTCATTAGCCAGTTCATTACTGAAGTCAATGTATTTTGGATGTGATTTTTGACAAATTGTAGAAAATTAATGTACCTACTCTCATCTGCAAAAAATACCATGGGATGGGTAGTTATACTGGGGAAGTAATTTATATAAATAAGAAATGATAACGGAGCTAAAATACTACCTCGAGGAACGCCATGCTTGACTTCTCTGTATTTGGAGAAAAAGGTCAGTTTCTGTGAGGGGATATGGGCACATTCAGGTTATTTGGGTAGCTTGTATTCTATTATATATTTCACTTACGCAAAAAAAAAAACATTTTTGTACATTATTACAATATAATTAAATTAACAAACTGAAATATGAGTCGTGTAACACGTATACTCTAATCATTTTATAATTCTCAAAAGTAAATTTTTATTAATTTTTTTTTTCAATTTTTTATAACGAATATTTTTACATGTTGATCTCAATGATTATGATGGTTTTTAATGTAAATGTGTTTTACGTTTACGTAAAGAACGTTAAATGTAGTTCGTTAAGTTAATAATGAATAGTTCTTTAGTTGATCTCATTTTGAATTCAAAGTTTTTTTAGAAAATGTGTAGAAAGTGTGTTACTTTATTTTTTAAATTTATTAGAACGTTATAATGAGCATAAGCATTATTGAAAATATAAAAATAAAAAATATTGTCAATGTTTTTCCCTTTTTAAAAATATTAACCTTAAAAACCGAAAAGCCCGAAAAATCCGAATTCCCCGTTTTTTCAATATAAAAATAAAGGATTTGGTTTTCTGAAAAAGTCCGGTTTTTGCTATATATTGTTTTTTTATAGTGGCAAGCGTGCCTTCATGTCTAAAACGAAACGTACTATCTTTGAGAAAGGACGCTATTATTCTAACTAGGCGATATGGTAAGCCTATTTTATAAAGTTTATAAACGAGACCGCTGTGCCAGACGATATCAAAAGCCTTGGCTACGTCAAAGAAAACTGCGACCGTTTTCTTACGCCGCTGATAGAAGCCGTCGAATATGTACTCGACGATTCGATGGACTTGCTGAGGACAGGAGTGCTTAGCGCGAAGGCCGAACTGATGGGGAATAATGAGGGGATCGCCATCCGTTGGAAACAGATGGTTCCGCATTCGAGAGAGTATGACTTCCTTTTTTTTTGAGGAGGCTGATGGGTCTGTGATTAGCCGGGATATTCAGAGGTTTACCCGCCTTGGGAATGCCTATGACTGTCGCTTCTTTCCAAGCTTTTGGAAAGCTAAGGTCGAAGCAGGCATTGAAAATGATAGCTAACAAGGTAAGCACCTGTTGAGGCAGATGTTTAAGTGCGTGCTTGGGCATTCCATCCACACCCGAAGCCTTTTTGGACTTTTGACTTCTAATGAGAAGCGATATTTCCTCATTAGAAACTGTGACGGGGTCGGCGGTGATGGGGAGAGAGTCCCTGCGGAGGACTTCGTCCTCCATCGCCTGAATCCCCTAGAGTGGTTTGGATTGAGCCACGTCTCTTGGAGAAGCAATAAGTCTGGCTCGTTGTTCTGAAGGAACAGCTTGAGCTCAGGAAGATAAGTACTAAGGCTACGAATGTTAAATGAAACTAGGGATAAACCCTTGGGTTTGATACGACCGCACGCGGGATTTGCAGGTCTAGACATTATATTTACTATTTATTTAAAGAATTTATGTTAAATGTTTAATTTACAAGGAACTAAGTAGCAAGTGATGCTCCGCTAAAGCGAATAGATGCTCTTGAGGAGAGTGGGCGGCTCGCAGTTTGCGTGCGAGTACGGAGATTTCCCTAATGTCAACGTTTTGAATAACGCCGAACACGGACTTCATGTCCTCAGCCAACGACGACTGAAGTGCAGACGACGGAGTGGGACGCGGGCCTACGGTAGCTACGGGAGCTGGGATAGGACGGGAAGGTGGAGCGGCCGGGCGCGGTCTTCAGGAGAGAGCCGGAGTCGGCGTCGGTTCTTTGCTTCCGGGGGAGCCCGGTTACGATGCGGCGGAAAGTTGGCGGGAGTGAGCGGCGGTGCCAGTTTAGCCGCGACCCTCTTATTGGAGGAGCGCGAAGCGGGTTTGCCCCTATTGGACATGCACTGTACCTTCACCCTGGGAAGAAAGGCCCTGTACCGGGATCCGGTCTGCATGTTTCTCCAAAGCCTGAAGGGTCAACCGGGTCAACGCTTTCAGGCTTCGTTGGCACCGTTATACGTATCCACCTGATCAACGCGGTGATCTACTAAGCAGTGTGTTGTCAATGAATTGGCAACAAAAACCGGCCGTAGACCTGACGGCTTCGTGACGTGAACCAGTCGCGATGTTGGGTTGTACTGAAAGTGCGGAATTGAGTACGTTACGACCGGCCGAAGCCGGCCGCAGAGCGAGTCTCTAACTAACGTTACAAGCGCCCAGCGTCAAGTATGTAGCCAGAAAATCAGCCTGAGCCTTGCGACGTAAGTATGCTCAACCCTGTTGTTGCTGCTTCCCACCGAAGTGAGGAAACTCTTCGAGGTGTGCACGAAAGTGCGAGACTGTCTTTGTTACGACTGGTCGAAACCGGCCGCAGCGTAAGGCACAAAGAGCGTAACCTCAAGTCATCGGGGACGAAGCGAGATATTGATTCGATCTCAGCGTATGAGTATTGCTAAGAGTTGTCGTCGTGAGAAGACAATCGTGACTCAACGGCTGGTGTGACCGCGAACACGTCCGGACGAGGTCGGACGCAGAACGGGTCTGGGAATGGCGTTTGAGTACGAGAGAGGTCGTGAGACAACAATCGTGACTCGGCAGACGGGAGCTACCTTCAACACGTCCGAACGGGTCCGGACGCAGATCGGGTCTGCCTCATCAATTTCGTATCGCTTGCCGTGGATAAAATAGGGGCAAGATGGCCGACCGTATTAGGGCTTTGAGACACTGGGCGACTTTTTAGTTGTTAGTAAAAATAAATTTTAATGAAAGACAAATATTGTATATTGTAACCTTTATTTGGCATAACCTCTCAATTATTCTTAATTATGGCAATTACAAAATAATGAATAAATACCATTACAACAATGTAACAATGTGGAAACTTAATTGTTACATGTGTGTTTAATAATGTAATATGTTTTTATATTTGAATATGTATGTTGCCTTCGAATACTAGCTGTGCACGCGGCTTCGCTCGCAAAAAATGTCATGTTTGATACTCAAATTTTTTTTGAATCTATGTTTCATATTCCATCAAAATCAATTTGGTCATTTTAGCGTCTCTGAGTTCTAAACAAAAACTTACATTTAAAAAATCTATAAAAAAGAGCTTTGCTTGGTAGATAAAGCATTCTTCAGTTTTCTTTCCATTTTTAATTTCTGATATCTTCTAATATGTTCACATAATTTATACACCGGAAAGTATAATTTTCATGACATGCACAACGGAGTTATCGTTTTAATTAATACTTTTTCATTCAATATAACTTTGAAATAGCATTAATTTTTGTAATACTTAAAAGATAAAATGTTTTCGCGAACTTTATAGGTCTACATTTTTTTAAGATTCTCAATCCTCTGAATTGTCGCAAACAGGCACACACAGCTATTTTGTTGAATACTGCACCAATATGGGAACCATATTGCTCGGCTGCCGCTCTGGAGATATCCTGAAAAATAAATAAGCAATTGAATATAAACTATAATAAATGTATCATGAATATATAAAAAAGTACTTAAGGAAAACACCTTGTTTACCGTTAGCGATCATCGAAAACATGTAAAATTCATCTGTACCAAGCCCTTATTTTAGTACTTAACAAAATCTAAGGCGATACGGTTTTTGCAATAACAAGAGGAAATTTGATTCAAAATGCAATAAATCATTAAGAACCTTAATTATAAAATATGCCCACAAAAATGGAGTATTTGCATGTCCATTTTGTCACATGTAAAAATATCGTTATAAACTTGGGATACATAATATAGTTCGATAATTCGAAAGAATGAATCTGGATGTTTACTTAAACATATAACACTAATAAAATAACATAATAAATAAATAATTACTTACATTATAATCACAGGTTTCACAATTATTTATAAGTTTGAAACTAACGTCCTTAGAAAGTAATTTCATAAAATGTCGGCCTTCAAAATCTGTACTTCTTTACCAACAAGATGCGTAATTTAATAAAATTCTTTAGTAGAAGCTGTACGAAACTTTTCATTGATAGCAATGCGTTTAAAACGAAAAAAAAACTTTCTTTTTCTACTGGGCTGCTCTAGTAGCCCGGACAGTTGACGCATATAATTTTTAGGCTGCGCCTGGACAGTTCAGTAGATAGGGAAGAGGACAGTAACGCAAATTCTGAAAGAGAAATATTGACCATCAGGCTCAGAAGATAATACTTTACGTACACTGAAAAAAGAAAGAGGCACAAGAAAATTGTTGGCGTTGATAATTTTGATGCTGCTGCAATTCGCAACCACATTTATGGATATCGAGAAAAGAATATCCTACACGGGAAAAGGTAATGAGTTTGTTAATAAACGCAGGCTTATTTTTTGGCGGTAAATCGTCTGTATCAAAGGTTTTGAAATCGATTGGCTTTAGATTTTTAAAATCTGACAAGTGGAAAATCCTGCTAGAAAGCTACGATATTATTTTGAAGACAGTGACATTCTTACGTCAAGTAAACAAAATTACAGATTGGGACAATGTCTTGTTTATTGACAAAACATGGTTGGATACAAATCATACGGTTTCGCGGACATGGACCGATGATACAGCGGCCTCCACCTCAAAACTTCCGTCGGGAAAAGGAGCCCGACTTATAATATGTCACGCGGGATCAGCTTCTCAAGGTTTTATTTCAGACTGCCTCCTCGCATTCGCCTCTAAAACTACAAGTGATTACCATGAGAAAATGAACTTTGAGGTTTTGCTAATCACCTTAGAAAACGCATCGAATATTATAACGGACAATGCACCGTATCATTCTGTACAAGTTGATAAACCACCAACTCAAGCAAATAAAAAGCAAGAAATTGTCTCGTGGCTGGTAAGAAATGGTGTGGATGCAAGTCCAACTAATTAAAAGTTGAGTTGTTAAATCTGGTAAAAGCAACTAAGCCGTCCAAGCTCCGCTATGTAATCGATGAACTAGCCCTAGGACACGAAGTTATTTGATTGCATCCGTACCATTACCATTCTAACGCCATCGAGCTTATTTGGGCACAAATACAGTATCATGCAGCGCGGAACAATACTGAACCACCCTTCAGTACAGTCGTTCTAACAGAGGTAGAGAAAAAAAAATTTACAAGATTTAGAACGAGATGTGAGAATAGACAATATTATTGAAAATGAATTAATAACATCTCTGAGTGCTAACAGCAGTGATGAAGACAACTGTACTAATAACTGTTTTGATAGTTGATATGTTGATCTGATAGTTCTGATAGATGAAATGCAATTTTTTTTGTTATTTTATGTACTTGTCTTATTTTGCTCCTTAAATTTACGAAAGAAAAAATAAATATGGCGCAGGGATTCATCTGATGATTTTTAATATTCACATATGTTTCAAGTCCGTATCGATTCATATTATATAATATTATAATATTATATTACACTTTTATATTTATGCATCATGTTATTTAAAATGTGAGGGAAAACCTATATTTTTGCTACCACCATTATGTTTCCAGAATTGTGTAAATAAATAAATTTTAATTTCCACAAAGACCCAGGCACAGGAAACTTATCAAAGCTCAAGTATTCAGATCTGTTTATCTGCATATGTTACGACAATATGCTTTTGATTCCTCAAAAGTGTATTTTTATTGGAAATTCCCCACAGTAAGCTCCCATACAATGTAATATGTTTGAAAATGTTTCAATTGAGCTATTTTGTATCGTCGGATGTGTGTTAGTAAATTGACCGAATGGTTCGCATTTGCGGTATATTTTCAGTAAATATCCTTTTACTTATACACTTAATAATTATATTTTCTGGATGTTTAGTTGTGTTAAGTACCTAAAAGTTACAAATTGTATGTAAATGAGCAAAACCTTGTCGTTATGAAACAATGATATTTACTTATATGATAAACTTAGAGCTAATGAAGCATGTGACAAAAGGATGACAGGTTAAAATACATCTTAAACTACTGTAGGAAATTTTAGATTAAAAAAAACGAATTATTAAACGATCTTTGTATTCGTTTTGTACTGAATGGCTTTGAGAAAGTGTTAACACCAGTTTCAGAGTTGATGTAAACAGACAATGATTACATTAGTATCAGTCAGTCGCAAGACCTCACTACGCTCGTACGTCACCATCGCGCTCTGTCTGATCTACCAGTGATTCTCAATCTTTGTGTGACCAATTTTCCAACTTACCATGATGAAACAGTGCGCACACTGCAACAACGACGTCAATGACGGAGTCACCTGCAGTTGATGTAAACTGTTTTTCGACTTCTCTTGTTCCGGTACCACTGAGGCCGGTTTCAGAAAATTGGGTGATAAGAGAGCAACGTGTAGGGGAGCATCTTGCAAGACCAACAAAACCCCGAGCCCTGCCCGCAGTCCGAAACCAACGGACTTTGACAGCATCATGGTGGAACAAAAAAGGCTATCGCTACAAACAGATATGCTACCAACTTTGAGGGATGACAACAAGTGCATATAAGCAGAGTTAAAGAATATCAATCGAGAATTCGCATGCATCAATAGAAGCTCTGAATAACAGGATCGATTTACTCGAAACGAAAATTAAGTCTTTTGAAGATACCCGAAAGTCCAAAGACTTCAAGAGAAAATCGTTAAATTGGAGACAACTATCCAGGACAATGAGCAGGGATCAAGACTGAATAACGTCGAAATAAAAGATATACCTAACTCTAACAATGAAAACCTTTTCAAAATTGCTGCTGATATAGGAAAAGCCATAGGATGCAAAACAAGCAGCGAAGACATTAATTAAGTATATTGCAAGAGTGCCTACCCATAATGACAAAGATTCGAAGAATATCATCATCAGCTTCAGTGAAAGGTACCGTAAAGCAAAATTTGTCGCCGCCGCCAGAATAAAGAAGTGGTATTGGCCTAAAACGAGAATCCCGTATATTTATTACTGATCACCTAACAATCCAAAATAAGATTTTGCTAAATAAAACTAAAACGCTCGCACATGAAAAGGGTTTTCTATATGTTTGGATAAAAAACTGCAAAATACTAGTTCGGAAAAATTATACTTCTCCTATCCAAGTAATAAAATCCGACGCAGATATCCGCAAAGTATTTTCAAGCTAAAACCCTATATACCTATGTGTAATCCAGCTATGTTAAGTAACATAATTCACGACGAGTCTACATTCACAGCAAATTTTCTCTGTTCTCTTGTTTTGCTTCACATACCGCTACTTTGCACACTGCTTTCTCGCTCACTCCTGCTCGCGTTCTCTATCGCACTCATAGTTCAATGCGCTGCGCTGCTACGTCGTACTACAAGTTTACCGTTTGCTATGCACACTTTGAAGCCAAATTTTTGCGCTAATATTTTAATGGTTTGCAATTACCTACGAACCTTATATACCTTGCGTTGTCTTTAAACGCGCTTTATGATTTTAATATTTCCATTTAATATTTTTTTATTATATACCATTTATACAAAACTAGGTCCAATTATTTTTACTTATATTTTTATATATTATAATATCAATACAATTATAAGAAGTATTCAAGAAGTTAGCTGTTTTAATAATTATGCATGCCAAAATACCACAAACGAAGCCTGTTTTTTTAAATTTGATATTAAATAAATTTGGATTTAATTAGTATTCGATCTGTATTATTTCATTTAATTAAATTATTACAATATTGTAACAAAGGGTTCCTTAACAAATTATTTATACACTGTCCTCCTGAGATTTATTATATTTTTATAACCAAGCATTTTCTATGATATAAAATGTATAAAAATGATTAATATATTAGGTCTTTACCTATGAAATTGCCGTTTTTCACGAAATAAATGAAGCGTAATTTTTTTATATATTTTTTATTTCTATTAATCAAAATAATCACCCATGCAATCAATGCATCTTTGCCAACGCATTGGTAGCTTATTGATGCCTTTCTCGAAGAAATCAGCTGGACGGGAGGCAACAAATTCTTCAAAGGCATTTTGTACTGCCTCTCGGGTATTGAATTTTTTTCCCGCCAAGAAGTTATCCAAATTCTGGAAAAAGTAGAAGTCTGTAGGCGCAAGGTCTGGTGAGTACGGCGGATGACGGAGAACTTCCAACCCCAACTCTTGTAGCTTGGGGACCGTCTGCTGTGCAGTATGAGGTCGCGCGTTGTCGTGCAGGAGCAGTGGAGCCGAACGAATGACCAAAGCTGGTTGGAGACGTGTGAGCTTCTCCATCATTGTGTTCAGTTCTTCACAGTACACATCTGCAGTAATGCTTGTCCCGTTTGGGAAGAAGCTGTGATGAATTACACCCGCGTTAGACCACCAAACAGTGACCATCACTTTTCTAGGGGTAAGTTTTCGTTTAGGGCATTGTTTGGGTGCTGAACCAGGGTCCAACCAACTTGCTGAGCGCTTACGATTGTCAAACAGGATCCATTTCTCGTCACAAGTAGCAATGCGGTTCAGAATTCCTTCATTTGTATGCCTGCTGAGCAGTGCAAGGCACGTCTCCACGCGTACTTCGCGCTGGCGGTCATTGAGTTCGTGGGGTACCCATTTGTCAAGCTTTTTTACCTTGCCAATTTGACGCAAATGGACCAATATTGTTTTGATGCTAACGTCGAAAGCTGCTGCTAATTCAGCCGTGGATTGAGTTTCATCAGCTTCCACAATTGCCTTTAATTCGTCATTGTCGACCAAAGTTTTCGGACGACCACGGGGTTCATTTTTCAGGTCAAAATTTCCAGAACGGAAGCGGGTAAACCAATAACGGGTGGTGCGTTCGTTTGTAGTGTTCGCTCCGTAAACGTCGTTGATGTTGCGTGCCGCTTGTGCCGCTTTGCTGCCACGACGGTACTCATACTCCATAATTACTCGAATTTTTAACTTATCCATGATGACGAAAAATGTTCGAATGCGTTGAAAACAAAACACTAACTATTAAACAAATGACGATTTTAGAAAAAGAATTCCATGTTTGTCAAATAAAATTAATTTGAAATTAGAATTATCAGTCAAAAAAAAATAATATTTTCATTTGAAATGGCCAGTACGGCAAAACGGCAGTTTCATAGGTAAAGACCTATTATATACTATCAGAATGTTAGGGGACTTCGGACTGAGACGTCGGTATTTTTAAGGGCTGTATTGTTGAATAATTACGACATAATTTGCTTGACAGAGACATGGTTGTTAGACAGTATTAACGATAGTGAAATGTTTGACGATCGTAACGTGGTTTGGCGACGAGAAGGGACTACGTGCTCACGGGCCAGCAGCTCGGTGACGGAGTGCTAATAGCGGCGCGCCGCGAGCTGGCCGCGGGTTCACGGCCCGAGTGGTGCTCTTCTGCGGAGGATTTGTGGGTATCAGTTAAGTTACGTACAAATCGCACTGTTACGTGTAATATTCACATCGGCGTGGTTTACATATGCGATCAGCAGTGTGGGAATTTGCTGTGCACACAATTATTATAATTTTCTGATTCACTATTTGAAAATATTAGAGTGACCGATTTCTAGTTTTAGGAGACTTCAACTTACCTAATATTAATTGGAAAAAATCAACTGACTCAACGTTTCTCGTGCCGACCAATATTCAAGGTGACCAAACTAGTTAGCAACAATATAATTTTTTAATAAATGTCAAAAATTGTATTTTCGATCTTATACTATCGAATGACGACGTGTGTATTACCGAATGTTCCTGTCCCCTCGTACCCCCCGACCCTCACCACAAGCCGCTCATTGTGTGTGTTGGACTAGCAGAGCAACCAGAGCTTCGTAGTAACTCCCGTACTATTTAATTATATAATCAAGCCGATGACATTACTATTATGAATAAATTGGGTAAAATTGACTGGGCTAATACTTTTAGTTCACTAACAATAGAAGAATGTATTACATGTTTTTACGACATTTTGTATAATCTCCGCGACAGCTATGTTCCCCACAAAATGACATTGTCTAATTGTCTAATGATAAATACCCTCCTAATAAATACCCTAAAAATCATAAAAGAAAAATTTTTTTAAAGAAATATTATAATAATATGGAAATCTTTCAGTCTATCACAGTTTTTGTATTTTATGCAGTCGCGTCAAATTAGTAGAAGCTGAAATGTATGTGAATTATTTGGAGCACATTAAAAATGAAATAAATAGCGATTCATAAGAATTTTGGAGCTATGTCAAGCGGAAGAAAAGCTCAAACTCATTACCTTCCGTTATGAAATAGAAATACAAGTCTTCCGACTCGGGTACTGAAAATATGCGACATGTTTAACGATTATTTCTTTTCAACGTTCAAACAGCCCACATCCACGTCGACATCTGTGCCCGATGACTCCCAGGCGAGCTATTGCCAGGCAATATGTGACATAAATGACATCGAGATTACTAATGACCAAGTTTGTAAACTATTGAGCTCACTTGACATTAAAAAAACCGCAGGACCCGACCCACATACCGCCTATTTTTATAGTCAGGTGCGCGCGTCTCGCGTTACCTTTATATTTTATAAATAGTCGATCACTAGAAATGGGTTTTTTTTTCTTTTTTTTAAATATTAAATCCTCCGATATTAATTTTTCGGAGTCCTTGACGATTTTTATACCAATAACACGACATATATTGAAAAGAAAAAGAAATTTAAGGAAAGGACAATTTTTATATGTTAGTAATTAATACATTATTTTTCAGAGATACTTCATTTAACTCTTGTTAAACGAACTCTCTGAAGATATTGATTTCATTAATAATATTAAACCATTTAGTGCAAATTATATTCACATTAACTCAAATTAAATGATACTTTGTTGCAGACGATTCGATATTTAATTTAATAAATGCCGATCTACGCGACAAGAATAAATATTACAAATAAAAATAATAATAAATAATAATTAATGATAGTTAATAATAATTCATTATTTAGACCACATAAATATTTAAGAAAATTGGTTCAAGCTTAAGATCTAACAGACAATAAATAACGGCAATTTCTTACATTAATAATTTATGCTTTTTATTAACAGATAAAATTCATCTCATTTGGACCAAACAACATTTTGTGCTAACGCCAACACTATTCATATATAAACTATAATACTGACAAGACCAAATAAACAACAATAAAATAAAGACAGTTTCAATAATTCATTTATAGAGTTGTTAACAATTCAAATTTCATAAAATTCATTCAATACGGGAACGACAAATACTCCACATTTACTGAACCAACAATAAAATCATTTATAAAGTTGTAAAATTAACTATAATATAAATTCAGACAGTATTTAAATAAATGTAAAATTTTAATTAAAATAAATAAATAAATAATCTAACAATACATTCATAGAACAAACTATAAAATTAATATATTAATAAATTACATGGTTTCCAACAAAGGAGTGAATAACATGTTTGATGATAGACCTTACTGAATTAATCTTTATTGGACTTTGGCCCCATTCAGCCTTGCCACACCACGAATTACCTCATGGCAGTAAGTTGTAAAAAGAGATCTTTCAGAACTCCTGCCTGCCATCAGGGAGCTCCAAAGTGTAGTAGACAGTTTTTGTCCGATCTTTAACTCGAGCTTCAACCTTTGGTATTCGAATATTGGGCAACAGTTCAGGACGTGAGCCACCGTTTGATCGGCACCATCTGTACCACACTGACAGCTGGGATCACTCGAGAGCTTAAATCGGTGCAGGTAATGCGCAAATCCTCCATGGCCACTCCACAGCTGCGTTAACCAGTAATTTACGCCAGCTTTCTTAATAATCTGATACGCTTGGCGAATGTCAGGGAAGAATAATTTAGTTACATTCCCCTGACAAGAATTTTGGTATTCGTCCTGCCAAGCGTCAAGGGTCCGTTGGCGTATAACGCATTTGGCGTATGAAAGGGGGAACCTGTCATAGTCAGGTGCAGTTTTCTTCCGCAAAGCAGCGTCTTTCGCAAGCTCATCCGCGCGCTCATTGCCTGGAATGCCGACATGAGCACGTACCCACCACAACTTTACGCAAACTCCAGCATCATGCGCACTGTGAAGATCCCCCCTAATATCATAAACCAATGGGTTTGTGGAGCGTGGATTTATTAAAGCATCCAGGGAGGAGCGAGAATCGCTCAAAATGTCTACTTCGCTAAATCTCCCTTTTTGTTGCAGCGCTAGCCTTACTGCTTGTCGAAGTGCAAGGAGTTCCGACTGATATACGGTACAGAAGTCCTCGAGTCGGAACTTTTTGCTCAGCACTTCGACTCCATGTTGCCAGCAGGTTATTGCGCAGCCCACTTTACCGTCAATTTTACTGCCATCAGTGTAAATGCTGACGGGAGCAGACGGTCGCTCGCCGAGTGGGTCGTCGAGGCGATCGAGCACAGTATACCGCACCTCACCTCGTAGTGCTGGATGTGGAAGCATACAGAACGGCGTCTTTTCTTCTAGCCTACGTCCCCCAGCCTCAGGGAGGGGCTTACTGCGCTTTATTGTATATAGCTCAGCCACCTCACGCACTCTTTGCTCGATCGGTATCAGCCTCGCAATTACCACCGCAGATGTAAATGAAACGGTGCGGTAGGCTTTGCAGATCATAATTGCAAATAAACGCTGCATTGACCTCAGCTTGGCTACCATGCATCCAGCTGACATGCTGGGGGCCCAGGCACTGGCCGCATAAAGTATGATTGGCTCAATGGCTCCGATGTACATCTGTCTGACTATTTCGGGACATAAGCCCCACGAAGCTTTTGCGGTTTTAGCCAGACCTCTGTACACCAGAGTAGCCTTTCGACAGGTCTGCTCAACGTGGTGCCTGAAGGTCAGGCCACGGTCAATGGTCAATCCCAGGATCTTAACTTTGTCCGTAGATGGTAATACAACTCCATGCATTGTGAGATGGGGAACAGAATAATTTAGCTTCCGCGTCAGCAGCATGAAGTCGGTTTTTTGCGCAGAGAATTTTAGTTTATGTTCTGCTCCCCACTCCGCCACTTTGTTCAAAACTGGGTTAACCATCTGCTCAATCTGTTGAGCTGTGTTGGCAGAAGCCACGAGCACCACATCATCGGCAAAAGCCTGGACATGAGCTGGACCCCCTTCTAGCAGATCCAGAAGCGAATCAATGATAAGATTCCACATGAGGGGCCCACTAACGCTACCCTGCACGCATCCTCGCGTCGTCCTTTTTTTATTGTTATCCCGGAGAAATTCATTTCTATAAACCTGTCCTGCAGGTAGCTCCTCACAAGGCCATAGACATCTGAAGGGCAACCCTTGCGTCGCATTTGGTGTAATATAAACGGCCACCATGCGTGGTCAAAAGCGCCCTCTATATCTAATGAAATGAGAGCGACAAGTCTTCGCTTCTCATTTCGCTCCCGATAGATGGGTTATGTACAGCTTTGGAAAACTGCGTATATATAACACCTGTTGTCAAAAAAGGTGCCAAAATAGAAATAGCAAATTATCGGCCTATTTCAAAGCTATGTTTTTTCTAAAGTGTTGGAAAAAATTATTTATGTTCAGGTGTATACAGCGCTTAAACCATCCTTCATAAGTCAACAGCACGGTTTCCTAGGGGGCAGATCGACGGAATCGAATCTTTTGCTATGTACCGAATACCTAACTGAAGGAATGTCGAAGCCCTCACAGGTTGACGTCGTTTATACTGATTATTCTAAATGTTTTTATCGTATAGACCATGTTATCCTACTACGCAAGCTTACTCTGACTGCTATTAGGGGTAATTTATTCCGTAGGTTTGCCTCCTACTTTGTGGCATTAAACGGTTATACGTCGTCGCAATCAAAGGTGGTGCCCTCTGGAGTGCCACAGGGATCTTTAATATCTCCTTTATTATTCTCTATTTTTATAAATGATATACCTAAATATTTTATTCATTCAAAAATCATATTATATGCCGACGACATTAAAATTCTTTGTAACATAAATAACCTTAATGACACATGCAAACTGCAATACGACCTAAATAACTTTTATTTCTACTGCCAACAAAATAAATTGGACTTAAATATTAGGTCTTTACCTATGAAATTGCCGTTTTTCACGAAATAAATGAAGCGTAATTTTTTATATATTTTTTATTTCTATTAATCAAAATAATCATCCATGCAATCAATGCATCTTTGCCAACGCATTGGTAGCTTATTGATGGCTTTCTTGAAGAAATCAGCTGGACGGGAGGCAACAAATTCTTCAAAGGCATTTTGTACTGCCTCTCGGGTATTGAATTTTTTCCCGCCAAGAAGTTATCCAAATTCTGGAAAAAGTAGAAGTCTGTAGGCGCAAGGTCTGGTGAGTACGGCGGATGACGGAGAACTTCCAACCCCAACTCTTGTAGCCTGGAGACCGTCTGCTGTGCAGTATGAGGTCGCGCGTTGTCGTGCAGGAGCAGTGGAGCCGAACGATTGACCAAAGCTGGTTGGAGACGTGCGAGCTTCTCCATCATTGTGTTCAGTTCTTCACAGTACACATCTGCAGTAATGCTTGTCCCGTTGGGCAAGAAGCTGTGATGAATTACACCCGCGTTAGACCATCAAACAGTGACCATCACTTTTCTAGGGGTAAGTTTTCGTTTAGGGCATTGTTTGGGTGCTGAACCAGGGTCCAACCAACTTGCTGAGCGCTTACGATTGTCAAACAGGATCCATTTCTCGTCACAAGTAACAATGCGGTTCAGAATTCCTTCATTTGTATGCCTGCTGAGCAGTGCAAGGCACGTCTCCACGCGTACTTCGCGCTGGCGGTCATTGAGTTTGTGGGGTACCCATTTGTCAAGCTTTTTTACCTTGCCAATTTGACGCAAATGGACCAATATTGTTTTGATGCTAACGTCGAAAGCTGCTGCTAATTCAGCCGTGGATTGAGTTTCATCAGCTTCCACAATTGCCTTTAATTCGCCATTGTCGACCAAAGTTTTTGGACGACCACGGGGTTCATTTTTCAGGTCAAAATTTCCAGAACGGAAGCGGGTAAACCAATAACGGGTGGTGCGTTCGTTTGTAGTGTTCGCTCCGTAAACGTCGTTGATGTTGCGTGCCGCTTGTGCCGCTTTGCTGCCACGACGGTACTCATACTCCATAATTACTCGAATTTTTAACTTATCCATGATGACGAAAAATGTTCGAATGCGTTGAAAACAAAAACTAACTATTAAACAAATGACGATTTTAGAAAAAGAATTCCATGTTTGTCAAATAAAATTAATTTGAATTTAGAATTATCAGTCAAAAAAAAAATATTTTAAATATTGAAATGTTATGTACGTTCTCTTACTAGAAAGACAACCATCATTACTAATAACTACAAAATCAGTAATACTTCAATCGCAAGGGTTAACTCTGTGGTTGATCTGGGTGTTACTTTTGACACTAAGCTTACCTGTGATAAGCATATAGACAATGTGGTAAAATAGCTTCTTAAGCCTTGTTTTATATTAAGATTGTTATCCGATTTCAACAATATCAAACCCCTTAAATTCCTTTACTGCGCCTTTGTCCGAAGTCACCTTGAATATGCTTCGTCTGTTTGGAACCCTACATATGATATATACATTACACGTCTAGAAAAAATTCAGAAAAAATTCTTAAGATTTCTACAGTTCAAATGTAATACTTTTGATGAAGACTACTTATCTCGTTGTAGACGGCACCATACACTACCACTGAGCCTGCGGACAGAAATAGCAGATATCTGTAATGTCATGAAAATTATGAATAATAAGATCGTTGTTCCAGAGCTCCTGGCTTTGGTTGGTATTTGCGCGCACACCAAATCATACAGAAATCCTACCTTACCGCACGTCCCTACCGCAAGTACCACCTATAGACAGAACTCATTCATTACACGGTCTTGCAATCAGGTTAACAAAGCAAATCGCAAATTAAACAATTTTGATATATTTTGTACCAGTATTTCGAGTGTTATGCGGTGATGGCTAGATTGTTTTTGTAGACAAATAAATAAAAAAATTAAAAAAAAATCTTGCAACCACACATTCTTTCTGTGTTGATATCTTGTTATTATTATTTTTTTTTTTATTTCAGTGACTGTTTCTTTTCTTTTTATTTATATGATCGTGAAAATATCTATAAGTGAAAACTTTATTTGGCTATCGCAAATGCAAAAATGTATTCACAATAAATCCTAGCTGTAAGTTTTCCTGTGAAATAAAAATAAAATAAAATAGATACATAAAATAACTTTGCATCTAATATATTCAGTTGATTTATTGTCTGTCGGATCCAGCTTTAAATACTATAATTTAGATAAAATCATTACTAAACTAAGCTTTTGATTAATATAAGTTTAGCATTACTTACCGCGGAATAAAGTTTAAAAGATTTCATGTTATGTAAGTATTAATCTAGCATCTAAAAAGAACGGTATTTAGCCACCACGTATAGTATGTATATATAAGATGTATGTATATAGATAGATGTATGTATGTATAATATAAGATGTTTGGATATTTTCGGTTATAACTGAATGCATTAGCTTTAAGAAAAGCCTGTATTACTAGCCATTGTTGTATTAAGACAACCTTACAGCGTTTAGTTTACAGTGGCAGCTAGCCAAATACACCAGATCCCTAAATTGCCAACAATCATTGTATATAAGTTTAAATTAATATTTATTGCCTCAATAATACGCTCTGATTCCATTTTATATAATAAATAATTCATATAATATCTTTATTGTATATCCTGATCAAAACTATATTTATTAACATTTGTACTGTTGACCGACTTGAAAATCAAATCAAATTCTCAGGTTAGAACTCATCAAGGTTTTTTTATGTAAAGAATGAATTTACAAATTGGTCACTTGTGATATCTTTTCAGTTCCTACTAGGGAATGCATAATGAGATGAAGAATATCTTCTAAGAAGGGAATATCTTCTAAAATGGGTAACGTGGAAACGCTGGGTTTCTTTACATCTTAAATATTTTTCGATGTACTCATGATGTAGCTCACAAAGTCTGAGCGTTTTGAATACTTCTAAATTACTCGAATAAAATCATAGTCTATGATTTAATAATTTCCGTATTTATCGCAATAGGCACTGACGGGTACAGCGCGTTTTAAAGGCTAACATAATTTTTTTTTTGTACAAACAACGGTACTAATATTCTTATTGATCTATTATTGCTGAAGGGTGGATCTGTATATTATTAAACAATCTGCCCTGGTGCAAAAAGTGACTGATTTCTTCTTGACTAGTATGACATATGTCGCAGCCTGACATTCAACTGACAGCTAGCCGTTTGGTTTTCAGGCCAGCAGAAATGGAGAATAGTTAATCATAAAGCAAGGAAAATGCAATTATTGTCTGGCCTTACAAACTAGTTGAAAACTTTATACCATTTAATATCTTGCGATATGCGTGAGCCAAGTGGACAAAGTGAGCGTGGTACGAAATCCTAGAAGAATTTTAGTGACAATTTTCGCTACTCTGTCTACATTGTCGTTATATCTTAAATATTTAAGTAATATAGCTTCGGAGTTTTGGGATACTGTACATAAATATACATACGAAACTGAACAATTTATATACTCGTATATTTTTCGCTGGCACATGACGATGTTAAACCAGGGCTAAAAGCCTTTAAAATGGTAAAAAGTTAAAAAAAATTATAGTAGGATGAAACCCGTTGGAAAAGGAGAACAATATAATTAAAATGAAAGGAAAAATAAATTACGGGCGATCTGAGTTCGGGAAGTGGGAGAGGGTGAGTTTTAAGGGTAAAAAATGGTTTATCTCGATTTTCGGCATAACTACAAGTCCTTTTCCTTTTATTTTTATTATATTCTCCTCCTTTTCCAATGGGTTTAATGATACTGTTATTTTTGTTTGGTTCAAAAAATTATCGACCCTGGTCTAAAGAGTTTTTATATCTGACAGAATTCGGCTGCTTTGCAATAACAAGGATACATCCGTTTAAGAGGCTGTCATACAAACGCAATTTTAAACATAATAAAACATTTTTACCATTTTTATAAATTGCCTTTGTTTTTTAATCGGTGTTTTAATTATTACTTATTAGTAAGCTACAAACGACTTTATGCATGAATATGGTTAAAGCCCAAATAATAAATAGATAGATAAATATTATATATTTAATGAATATATGAAGTAATGATATACATGAGCATTTATCTATTAGTTACGATGAACCTTAATAAACATTACAAACCTACTTAGTATTTCAAACGAAGGTGTGAGCGACCTGCGCTACTCAAGACATTCTGCAAAGTAAAGAGTATTCCGCATTAAGTTGGCGTCTTCTTCGCAGAGATAACCCTCGCGAGCTGCGCAACAAGCTAGAGAAGCAACGACGGGACAAGCTGAACCAGTCGATAGCGGAGCTGGCGTCGATGGTGCCGCCGGTGGTGGCTGCCAACCGCAAGATCGACAAGACGGGCGTGCTTCGGCTTACTGCGCACTATCTTAGAGCTCATCAGTATGGTACGTGCTAATTACTCAAGACTTTTGGAACAACTGTGTATACGGAATATAAAACGCGCCATCCCGCTCCGTAGTAATATAAATCTAGCGTTAAACGAGATCGCTTGCTTTGCGATGTAACTTATTTATATGTATAATAAAATAAAATAAGCTTTATGTCATATTTTAGCTTTTTAATTTTATTTATTACATTACAAAATGTTTACGTCTAGGCCAGTATTTACGTTTATAGCCTATTTAAATTTTAAAAACTAGAACCTAAAATTTTTTTTTAAACACTAACTTTGGCGCAGAGTTTCTTCTTTGGAAAAAGAAAGCTGCTTAAAGTACGCTCGTACCAAAAGACAATTAATTTACTAGTATTAAAAATCCCTTAAACTTCGTCGAACAGATTACTAAGCAAAGTTTGATAACCAATGCAGCTTGTTTACACTTTTATGTAGCTTTGATATAACTTTCTTCTTTGCATATACCTACGCAATCAGGACTAGAGTAAATCTTGTGTTTTCGACGTATGTTTATACGTTTATATGTTTATACGACGTAATATTGGTTTCCATAAGATACTTTCTACATTAGTGGCCATAACATGTAAAAAAAGTTGGGAATATCTTCTCCTGGTGATAAGTGGCATCCGCACCCATGTACATCATTAGTCTTATTTATCTCGACTAATGATGGGTTGCCGGCCGTCCGCTTCAGTTTCTGTGTTCCAGTAAATGCACTTGCTGTTTCTTCCCGTTGACCAGAATACAACCACGTAAATTATTATGGCGGTCAAAATAAGAAGGACTATATTAGTCAAGTACTTTCTATGGTAAGCTTTATGAAAATTTTGGCACAACATCCGTTTTGGTTTTTATGATCCACGGGCTTGTTTCTCCGAGCATCAGCCGAAAACGAATACCTACGTAGGGTAAAAAAGTGCTTCAAAAGCGAAAAAAAAAATTTTGTTATCAACCCTTTTCAAATTTACCTTTATCTAGAAAGTTTAGTTAATACATTTTTTTTTAAGTTTAATTAACTTTTTAACCGCTCTGCTTTAGATATCTATTCTACGGCTTATTTAACGCCGCTAATGCTCTGGACGGGTGATCAAAAGATAGACGGTTGTGCTGTCTTGGAACCCAGATTAGCGAGCTGAATGCGCGGGCGCCTTGTCACGGTGTTGCTGTTGCCCACAGCAAAAACGGTTTCTGGCAATTATTTGCATAACTGGTACCACGTTAAAGCGAAAACTCCAGCAACCGAAATATTCCCTGCTTTTCTCAATTGCAATCAAATCAATGAACAATATTTAACATTGCATTGCTGCCTCCGGCTTTTGAATAAATGACACAATAAAGGACCGATGCAGAACCGCTGATTAAATAGTTGTTTACTTGATTATGTTTACTGGATTTAATTAGTTAGATAAACAAAATTAATGTTTTAATTGATAATAAAAAAATTATGACTCGTCATAGTAAAAATGCCTTATCTAGACTTGAAATCAGGGTTGGAGGTTTGACATAACTGACAGGCACCTTTTTAGATTGAGGAGTCTGCATTTAATTGTAGATTTTGAAGTTTCATGATACTGCAAATAGTTCAGGGTTATTTCTCGAGGGATTGCGATGCGATCTCGACTCACTTTACACAACGCCGATTGGATTGCGCTCTCTGTTCAGGTGCAAATTTACTAAAATAAACAAGTTGATTCGCTATCAGCGTTGCAATAAAGAAATTAACTTGTTAGATATGCATGTTTATTTTCTCGTATGACCTCTTTAATGGTTCTACAGAGTAAATGCTTAGATAATAATATTTCTAATAATATTTACAGTTTGAGAGAAATAATTGTAATTTTAACGCTATGACATTATGATCTCATCTTGAAATTTCAAATTTAAATTTTAGTTTAGTAATAGAACCTAGCACTGATATGTAAGTGGAATAAACAATTCACTGACGTTTAAATTTACAGAATTTAACTTTACATTTAATGTTTAAAAATATTTTAGACATTTTCGTTGAGAAATCCAATAACTTATAACACGAAACTCGCAAATAGGAAATATAACTTATAGAAGTCTGCGAGGCTCATTGAATTCTCATTTTAATTAAGAATGCGCACAATATTATCGTATGACTGTGTCCTGTTTATCTAATTTAATAAAATCAAAGTACCTCAACTATACAGGTCAGATTGTTCCGATTCCATATGCCCAAGTTTTCGCTGCTTATGGCGTAGTTCTAGCAGATCTAGTTCATACGTTTTAATTTTTTAACCATCTAGTATCACGACATTCCACCATATAATTGTTGTTCGAAGGAATGCGGGCAATTATTGTGGAGTTTACGCGACCAATTAAATAATGTGTTTGTCTGCCGTTGACAGGGACTTGAAAGAAGCGCACTACAACGTCTCTGGGTCGTTATGGCATGTGCTAGTGAATATCATTAAGCAATTTATATTCAGATGAAATAATTGAATTCATTCTAATACGTATATTTATTGTACAATTACGTAGTATTCAATCAACAATTATATATTATGCATTTGGGACTAGTTACTGACTCATTCGTAATGAATTCTTATATTGCAATGAGTGAAATATTTAGCATTGAAACTACTGTGATATTCCAATTTTTTTCTAAACAATAACTTTGTATCTAATGTTTGGGCATTAAATTTGGGCACTAATCTAATGGGCATTAAATTCATTCTTATTACCGCCAATCTTTTATATATAAAACAACTTACATTTAAAAGCCTTGAAATCCTAATGTCTCTTATATGCATAAATGAGATCAGAGCAATTAACGATTTATTGTGTTGATTATTTTTCAAACTAACTCAAAAAACACTTAAGCACATTTATTAAAAATTAACAAATTACAAAAACAATATTGTAATAATTCCGATTATAGAAACATGTTAGTAGTTATTGAAATGAATATTGACTAAGTTAAGCTAAAATACAAACAGTTGATTAATAAAGTGTCGTTTTGTAAGAAGGAGAAAGGTAATGTACGGTTTGCTAGCTCTTGGATTGTCCGGAAACGCACCAACGCTTTGGTAAACACGTCTTGATTACTAACTATAAGACTAGCTCTGATTGCTATTCCGAATGCTCCTTGTTTACACAATTAAGTTAAAGTCAAAAAAAATTCTGGGGATTTTATACATCCAACTACATTTTAACCCACAATTTTAATCTTTAAATGTAATTTTTAGCATTGGTGAGAAATATTATATAATATGTTTGTTTAATTATTACTTAAAATCATTTTTTTGCGTTATTTGTGATTCCCAAGGGGTCTCAAGAGTAGGAAAGTTAATGGTAAGTTGTCCTCCGGTCGGCTTCCAGAAACTAAAATTAGAACAAAATCTAACTATATAGTTAGTTGTGTCAGACGTCAAAACTGAAACCAACGAGGCGAACGATCTCGATCGTGAGGACTATTGTTTAAAATATTGCATAAAAATACACTCAGTACACAACGCAACAACACACAACGCAACATAACTCTAAAGAGAACATTTTCATTATTGAACTTCTCCGTACGAACGTATTTGGATCAGTAAAAGTAAATCGTGTAAGTTTGTGCCAGTTCCTATTTATCTACCAGAAACCTGAAGCAGTCTTATGGATACTTTCAAGTAAGTCTCGCATTTGCGCGACGTTCTTATTTAATTTAATAATACTTACAATAAACAGATATACGACACATTACGTAACTAACGTTTGTTCGAAAGGTTTATTTCTTGTCTTTTACACAGTTTACTTATTGATCGTAAAGATAGAGAATCGTCATAGTAGGTTTTAATAAATGAAATAAAGTAACTAAACTCTGTTAATCGATGGCATTGGTTTATCAAATTAGGCACCAAACCTGAAGGAATCAAATTTTTTTAAACTACTATTGAATTTGGGTCGAAAAAATTATGTCCATGGAAACATAATTGCTGAAAATACAAACAGGGAGTAATCTTTTCAGGATACCATGTTGTAAATCAAACTTTTTTGTATATAGGTACAAGGTTTTGTCCATACGAATTAAAGCAAATAATTTGGTGGTTGCCAATGAATATGTCTCAAATACAAACAAGGCCGCTGCTTTGCCGATCGATTTAAGACACAAAATAAAGTATAGTGTAACTTCTTCGAATGCCTACCTTAAAACAATTAGCTTTGCCAACTGCAAGTATCATATATAAAACAGAATTAAGTTATCAGGCAAATTTTGTACTCTTTATAGTATTACAAATTATATCGTGCAATGAAATGTGATCGTTCGCGTCACGTGTGTTGACACGACTGTCATAGTTAGGCCACGAACACATCAT
Organism: Marasmarcha lunaedactyla; assembly: GCA_923062675.1. Classification (NCBI taxonomy): domain Eukaryota; kingdom Metazoa; phylum Arthropoda; class Insecta; order Lepidoptera; family Pterophoridae; genus Marasmarcha; species Marasmarcha lunaedactyla. Next base: position 13,810,299 of record OV281339.1, on the reverse strand, counting down.
AATATTGCAAAATATTTTGTATAGCGAAGATTTTGGTCATGAAGTTGACAAGACGTAGGTGCTGACCACTTGGCGTACTTATCTTAGCCAGTCCTTATCTAGCCTAGACATTTACCAACCTCAAGCACTGGTCACCTGCTTGCACTCTTCTTACCATATTGCAAATTCTAATAAATATAAATTTCTAATAAAACCCTGCTGATACTAACTACTAATTTTATCGCTCATGATAATGGCTGACGTCAACAACCAATAATAATCAAATTAGTTAGGTTAATAAATAAAGTATAAGGTTATCTGTAAATAGCGTGAAATACAATCGTTCGTCTGATTATAAATATTTGGCTTTTAATAATCTTTAATTGGAGGTGTGCCAATTTAATTACAATGTATTGTATTGATTGGCTTACGAGAGATAAGAATGCATAAATTCTTTTTAGGGACACGGGCATCGACGTATCTTTTGCACAATATGTCATCTGTTACCGTAAAAAGATTTATTTAGCAATCTTCGTATTAATATTAGATCCTTACATAAGAAATTGGCGTTTTGTCGTACTGGCCGCTTTGATCTGTATTATCTCCTCTTTGGTTAAGAATTCCAATTTAAAATGTATACAGCTACTTACTCACGGTTTTGAAAACCGTAATTCAATTGCTTTTTCCTCTTTTGGTATATTTTCTATGCGTCACTTAGTTTTCAAAATGGAAAACTTGAAAAATCGCGTTATTTACGAGTACGAGGTCCACCGTGGCACCAGTGCTGCAAAAACGGCTCGAAGTACTAGCTGTGTATGGCGGCGGTGTCGCAAAAGAAAACACAGTGCGTTTTTGTTCTGGAAATTTCGACCTACAGAAAAAGCCCCGTGGACGGCCGGAAACCACAGTAGATTACGAAGAATTGAAGGCTATTGTGAAAGCGGATCACACCGGATCACCATCGCAAACCACGGCCGAGTTAGCTGTAGGCTGCGGTGTTAGTGACAAAACTGTTTTAATCCACTTGAAGCAAATTGGGAAGGTGAAAAAACTTGAGAGGTGGGTATCTCATGAATTGAGTGCAGCAAACCGACGAACACGCGTTGACTGCTGCGTTACATTACTCAACCGGCGCAATAATGAAAGGTTTTTAAATCGAATTGGTAATGGATCCTGTACGACACTCGGAAACTTTCATCGCAATGGTTGAGCCCTGGCGAACTATTAGTGGCTATTATTAGCAACTGCAAACCATTATGAAAAAGCTAGCTGCTAAACAACCGAGACTGGTCAATCACTCTAGGCCACTGTACCAAATTAGAGGAGCTTCAATCGGAATGTCTAAGCCGTCCACCGTACTCCCCGGCCCTTGCTAATGAAATGAAATGAAATAAAATGAAATATATATTTTTCAACATTGAAAATTACTTGTTCTTATTGATGTCAAATAAAACATGACTCTACCACCAGTTCGAAAAAACCTTCGTGAAGAAGAACTGGCAAGAAACTTCACGGGTATATTTTTTTCAAAATAAATTTACAGAGTCTCTTTATGCCTATACAAAGTTGTTCTTATCTGCATCCATTTGCTCGGCAAGTCTCCCTCCCCCCAAGTATCCAAACGACGAATACCCTCAAATGGCACCCGTACACGAGTTAACGCGGGATCCATCCATCCCCCTCCACAACCATGTTAGAGGGAAGTGAGCGACCCGCTAAATTGGAATTGGAACCTTAAACTAATACCGAATAGGGCAGTCCAAATCGCCTTCAAAAATATTATTGATTCCCGTGCGAATGGTTTTTTTTTAGTAAAGGGATCAATGAACTACCTATGAGATGGTAAAAGTGCGTAGATAGCAATGGGACATACTTTGAATAAATAAATATATTATATATTTTTTAAATTGACATGTGGGAGGAAGAGAATCCTTCCTTACAAAGCGCCAATTTTTTATATAATGACCATCCATTTATCATAATAATAATAATACTAATAAATGCCTATAAAAATTCAGCATCATATTTCCCTTTTGATATCATGTTATTTCTTTCGATATTTTATGGATACATTGTTATTTCAATACGATTGAGGTAAAATTTAATCGGTTTGCTAATATCTTATAGAATCCTAGAAGTGTCCGCGATTTCTACCACGTAGCTCTGCCGACCACGTAGGAAGTTCTGGATAAATATTTGACACATAACATCTCGTTTCGACGTGAAAGAAGGTCTAACAAACACACTGTCATATTTAAAATATAGGACTTTGATTTCACGAAGCGAATGTTGCTTTACTTGTAGTTGTTAGTGTCCAAACACGCTACGAATTAGTGTTACTCTACGTGAAGAGAAAGTCGCTTCGTGAAATAAAAGTGCTACATAGCCCCAGATTTTGTTTGGAAATTTCTCGAAAGAATAAAGAACATTAATATGTTACAGTTTTCGGCGACACTTTGGGCCACGAGAGCGAGTACCTAAGCCCTTCCACTGCAGAGTCTATCCTGAACCTGCTGAATGGGTTCCTGCTGACCACCACCTACCGCGGCATAGTCGTCGTCGTGTCGCAGAATGTGCACCAGTACCTTGGTTACAAGGAGGTAAATTTTTTAGAAATATTTGCGATCTTATTATTTTATTTGCAGGTATTATTTTTAATTACTTGATTTATTTTCTATTGTATTGTTTTTCATAACTATTAAAAACAACTTTATAAACGATATGATAATAAACCAAAATCAGCCAGGACAGTGAGCTACACCACGTAGTAGAAAAAGTGTTCGTTGCTCCAAAGTTAAAGGGCTAATGCCGATTATTTTTTCATGTATCTATATTATCCTCATACCGTGATATGAGCAAAAAATATGAATTTACTCAGATTATTTTTTATTCCAAATACCTACCTTGTAAGGGTCGCGTTTTGAGTTATTTAGTATGGCATAGGTATAGTTTCGTGTGAGATCACTAGTTATCGTCCATGTAACCCAACTCCAAGGAAGTATATTAATTTGCTCTTTCTTAAACATGATGTTTATCTGAGAATTTATTTATTTTATTTTCTCAACGGGTAACTTACAGCTAATACAGATAATGGTAATTATATAAATATTTAAGAATTTCACAGTTTTAACTTACAAATACTTGATTAATTGAGATGTAAGAATACATAAAGATTGCTAGACAATAAATATTTCTTTTTTAATTATATCAGCTAGACAGAATAAAGAAAAAAGAATTTATAATTGTCGCTCGCACACTAGGAATACCAGTATTGAAAATGTCTATTCTCGTTCGCGGGTGAGTCGGTTGTAGAAGCTGCTGTAATTACTAGGAGTGTCGGATTTCCATATGCTTTCGTATGAGTACATCTGCCTATTTTGCTCAGAAGCTCAGTACAGTCCAGTTCACCTTTTAATATTTTAAGCAGTCGTGATATGACAGTGATAATATCTCGACGAATGTTGAGAGTTAAAGTGTGATGCCTTTTACAGCGATTCAAGTAGTTGTCGTCATAAATATTAGTTTTGAATCGCAGAAGTCTCATGAACCGTTTTTGAATCTTTTAAATTCGATCGATGTGTAGGTATATTATAAACTGGATTCCACACAGCGGACGCATATTCCAGATGACTGCGAACATAAGTACAATACAATTCATTTTAGGTTTTGGCATTTTTAAAGTCGTAACCTAACCTTGTAACAAATATTAGAGTCCTAGAAGCTTTTTTGACGATAAAATCTATATGTTGGTCGAATAATAAGTTACTGTCAAAATCACTCTAAAACTCATGTTAGTTAAAATTTAAAATTCGACTAAATTACTTATTTTTATCCTTTAGTTGGACCTCTTGGGTCAAAATATCTTCAGCATCGTGCACCCAGATGACCACAAGGTGTTGCGTGAACAGATGACCCCCAAAGTGGAGCTATTGGGGCCCAACGGAGAGCTGCTGGTGCCAGAAGAACCAAGCGAGAAGGAGGCTGTCGAGGATGCCTTGACACATGACCAGAGACGCTTCGTCATCAGGTAACGTAAAAATTCCTTTTTTCAACTTATATTTATATGAATATGGAGCGGTCTTATTGCCTTCCAAATATACGTCTTTATATTCTATTTGTAGAAATAATGAAATGAAATATTTATTTCTCAACATTGACAATTACTTGTTCTTATTGATGTCAAATAAAACATGACTCTACCACCAGTTTGAAAAAGCCTTCGTGAAGAAGAACTGTCAAGAAACTTCACGGGTATATTTTTTTCAAAATAAATTTACAGAGTCTCTTTATGTCTATACAAAGTTATTCTTATCTGCATCTGTTAACTCGCCAAGTCTCCCTCCCCCCAAGGTTCACGAGTTAACGTGGGATTCAGCCATCGCCCTCCTTAACAATATTAAAGGGAACGAAGAACTCAACGAGCAAACAGACACATTACACATGTTTTGTTAAAAAACTTGTAAAATCCTGTTAATGAGGGGATTATACCCAAGAGCTTTTATCATCCAAATAATCGGATAGTTTATAATATGCTTTAGCACGAACCTTATTATAAATAGTACATTATGGTTTCTTTGAATTTGTCAATAGGAAGACCTTGGATATCCTTTAGATATCCCCCCCACCCCGTCCATGCTGCATTAGAATATTTGTACAGAATAATGACATCACATCTTGATGACTCCCTCCCTTCACCTAAGTATGCGACTTTGTTTAGGTTCCCCAATATCTGCTTCAATTATTTTTCATGTTTCCAGATTCAAGAAGCAAGGGCAGCGCGCCGAGCCCGTTCTGTACGTGACCTGCCACATCGAGGGTTCCTTCAGGAAGTCAGACCGCGCGTGTCGCAGGACCAATCGCTGTTGTCCTGGAGTGCGCCGTGCCCGAGCCCGCTCCGACAACCCGTGCTCCAGTGGCAATGATGTAGTAAGGAAATATTTCTGTTGTTAGTCATTTTGGCTGGTTAGTGGTTTAGTATTAGGTCGTTACATATGAAATTGGCGTTTTGTCGTACTGGCCACTTTGATATGTATTATCTCCTATTTGGTTAAGAACTCCAATTTAAAATTTATACAGCTACTTACTCACGCATGTGTGTTTTGAAAACCGTAATTCATTTGTTTTTTTTCTCTTTTGGTTTTTTCTTTGCGTCACTTAGTTTACAAAATGGAAAACTTGAAATATCGCGTTATTTACGAGTACGAGTTCTACCGTGGCACCATTGCTGCAGAAACGGCTCGAAGTATTAATGCTGTGTATGACGGCGGTGTCGCAAAAGATAACACAGTGCGTTTTTGGTTCCATCGTTTTCGTTCTGGAAGTTACCGACCTGCAGAACACACCCCGTGGGCGGCTGGAGATCAAAGTTGGTAATGAAGAGCTGAAGGCTATTGTGAAAGCGGATCCATCGCAAACCACGTCCGAGTTAGCTATAGGCTGTGGTGTTAACAAAACTGTTTTAATCCACATGAAGCAAATTGGGAAGGTGAGAAAGCTTGAGAGGTGGGTACCTCATGAATTGAGTGCAGCAAACTTACAAACGTGCGTCGACTGCTGCGTTACGTTATTTACCCGGCAAAATAATGAAAGGATATTAAATCAAAACATTGAACCCTGGCGAACCAGCCAAATCCTGCCTCAAGCGAAAATTGACTCAAAAAGAGTTACTTGTGAGCGTTTGCTGGAGTAGTGCCGGTGTCGTTCACTACAGCTTTCTTAAATCTGGCCAGACGATTACGGCAGCTGTATATTGTCAGCAACTGCAAACCATGATGGAAAAGCTAGCTGCTAAACAACCGAGGCTGGTCAATCCCTCTAAGTCACTGTTGCTTCAGGACAAGGCTAGACCACACACTGCACAACAGACGGCTACCAAATTATAGGAGCTTCAATTGGAATCTCTAAGACATCGTACTCCCCGGACCTTGCTTCAACAGATTACCATTTTTTTGAAATTTGGATAACTACGTGCAAGGGAAAACATTGCAAAGGGTAAAAGCGCCTTCCAAGATTTTATGGATTCCCGTAAAGACCCGAATGGGTCCGGAAAGGGATGGGATAAGTGCATAGGTAGCAATGGTAAATACCTTGATTAAATTAATATATATATATTTTTCTTTTTTCAATTGACTTTATGTTCCTCCCTTTGAAGACGCCAATTTCATATGTAATGACCTAATATGTTGAGAGTTGTGAGATGGTACTACTTATTTGCTCTGCTATAATAACCATGTTAACGAAATCTTTCTGTAAAGTATCTAACCACGGATTGACGCTGCGGTTCGCTATAGGCAGCCGCGTAACGTCTAAACAGATCTCGACAATGCTATCATATCAAAGGACACCGACGTTCCGAATTGGAATAGGACAACACGCTATTTGAATTGCCTAACCCAACGGTGGGCCAGACTGATGCTATGTACGTATTTTTACTCAGTTTATTTCTGGTTCTTTGGCAGTAGATGATCCTTCCGAAGCAGTTGTACCTGTAACATACTACGTCCTAAGCCCTCGGCTGCCTTAGAAGAATGGTATGTAGGAGTAGTTTAAGTTCCGTCTAGGTGCCCACAAAGTTAAGATCAGTGAAATTAAAAAATGCCATAAATTAATAGTCCATTTCGAAAAAGAAGGTATAGCTTAGTACGAGTCTGGTACTCGTATTACCACGATTACGATTACTCACGATTACCAATTCATTTTAATACTGTGTAACTTTTTCTTAAGTTAGTAACTAAAACACATGTTTCCTATTTATCTTAATTAGCAAAAAATAATGTAGGACCAATTAAAACCCTTTCAACAGATTTAATTGGATTATTTATTCTTATATCCGTCTAAGCAATTGTGATTTAAGCCCGATCGCGAACAACTAACGAGTAATCTTTATAAATAGACAACTAATTAGCTAGGTACAAAGTCTTTAATAAGATTAATCGTTATAGTTTAAAAAACGGGATTTTTTAAATAGGATTAAATAGTTTTCACTGTTTTGATTGTCTATTGTTTTTTTTTTTCAGGTGTTTATCGGAGTCGTGCGTCCGACTATGGAGACATTTTTGAGCGAAAGTCGTTTGGAATCGTTCAGGTTGGAGTATCGTACGCGTCACTCCATAGACGGGGAGATCATACAGTGCGAGCAGCGCATCTCGCTCGTGACTGGCTACATGACGAACGAAGTCAACGGAGTTAATGCAATGAATTTCATGCATAAAGACGACGTCCGCTGGGTCATAATCGCATTGCGTGAAAGTGAGTATGTTTTTACTTTCTGACTATGTTCTGAATGCGAATTTACTTGTTATGAGAATCTAATTAAGTTACCGCCTTTGTGAATTGTATAAAATTGAGCTGCTATGCGATTTATAATAGTCTTAATCAATATTTTGCGATGTTATTATGTGCACTTTGTCCACTTTTGGAATGAAATTTAGCTAAAAATATAAGACTGTGTTGCAGTTATAAACTGCATTTGGAAAGCTGTCTTTTTAATTTATTAGAACACAAAACAGATTACAGTCTTCTTTACAAAAATAATATTACATTTAGTTTTTAACCGAACTGTAACCCAAAACATGTGCAATAATAAAATGCCAAAAATATGTTGTAGCATTAGTGGTACTTTATTTATTTATTTATTTATTCAGGTAATCAACAGCGACTCTTAAAAATAATCATAAAATATTTTAGTAAATTACAATATGGCCAATTATAGACTACCACGTAATAGAAATACATTGTCTTAGTACTGTTTCTATAAATTTGTAGCATTTTTATACTTTTTAAATCTAAACGATAAATGGTAGTACAAATTCAACGGTAAAAAAGTGAAAAAAAAATTAAAAATTTATAGAGAAAAAAAAAGCTTACTTATAGCTTCCTTACTGGTTAGGTACTTAAAGCTTGATTTAGTCATACTAAATAACCAGAAATTACATACAAAGAAAAATATTACATTGATTTAAACTTGTATGTATTTGCACCTACGTTACTAAGGATATGGTTGCAAGATTCAATCACATTTTAAAATATTGTAGATTGATCTATTATATCTATTGAAATTACAGTCAAATAAATCTAAATCTAAAGCGGAACCTATAATATAATATAATATATCTATGAAGGACAACAATGACTAAGAATACCATGGAATGTACTATTTTCTAAAGAATAGTATAGTCACTGAGCCGCCGTCTGGTTTCTAATGAGAGCATATTAAAATAAGTCAATCTGTCTTTGTAAGACCTTAATTATCGATGGAGGTTGTATCTGAAACAAATGATTTTAAAACAATTTTTTTTGCAATCTCTCTATACAATTACAATGCACTTTTTAAAAGAGAAACCAAATAACCGCACAATACTCTAAAATTGAACCTACGAGCGTATTAAACAAATACGATTTTGAGAGCTTTTGTTATACGACTAATAAAACCAAGAGTTTTTGTACGTCTATTAGTGTTATAGCTGTAATGGTCATGAAAAGTCAATTTATCATTAAATAATACGCCTAAATCTTTTGCTATGATTCTACGCTCTAAACAATTATCACCTAAACGATAATTAAATTATACTTTGTTAACTTTTTGGTTAAAGAAATAACAAAACACTTTTGCACATTTAAAACTATACAGTTAGGTAATACGCCACTCCTGAATAGTATCCAGATCATGCTGTAAATAAATGGGTTCCTTGAAGGAGGTTATCAAATTGAACACTTTCAAATCATCGACCTATAATAATCTTTGACATTTGAGACGAATAACGAGGTCATTGATGAAAATTATGAAGAATAATGGTCTTAAATGAGACCCCTGAGGAACTCCAGAAGTAGTAAAACAGGAGACGACACTTCTCTTTTGAGAGTGACAAGTTGAGTTCGTCTATTCAAGTATGATTCTATCAACTTCAATAGTGAGTTATGAACCCAAAAGCATTAAATTTCTGACACAATATGTAATCGTCAACCCTGTCATTTGAGCTTTAGAGAAATCGGTGTAAACCCCTCTTGCAAAAACATACGTAAATAATTTTTATTGGTTTTGCAAAAACATACGTAAATAATTGATTGGTTACGGCGACCAAATTTTTGCATTATGGTAGCTTTTGTTTAGGTCAGGGTCACCATTGTTGATATTACTATTCTCCGAGTAAATAGAACCAAAATGTTTTGAAAATAGCTCGCAGATACCCGTGTGATCCGATGAACTAAGAGTTGCATAGTTCATGGTGGACGGATTGAATTTCTTGAGTTGTTTTTATTATTTACAAAAGACCAAAATGATTTTACGTTTGAGGTTAGTGTTTTTTCTATGCTAGATATATAGTTATTATAGCATTGATCTATAAGCAACTTACTTCGAGTACGCAGCACAGCAAAAGTGTCGTAATCGCGATGGTTTTTGTATTTTTATATAGTTTGTGATATTTCAACTTCTGCTATGCAACGTTTCAAGACCGGAGTGTACCAAACAGGAAAATGATATCAGCCCTTAGTACTCTTCAACGTGTTATCATGAATAAGTTTATTTAGTATCGACATACGGAGAAGATAACGAAGCAAGCCAATCTATTTCCTTTAATCCAACCTTAATTTTGTCATAGTTGCATTTATAAAAATTCAGGCGAACTTGCGATAATACCCAACTTTCAGAAATAGAAGTAATTGTATAAATTATGTGCAGGTTGCTGTCTGTCTAAACGACTGAGAGATGTAGCTTCATTAATTTCAATACCTTTAACAGAAAAAAACACAACGATTGTGAGTATCAATAACAAAATTGATCATATTTACAAAATGGGGTCCCCTTTCAAAAATACAAATATAGGTCATATAAGCTTAAAAGAATCCCATCTCTTGCAGTGGTAAAGAAATTATAGTGTTCATTGTTGCATTAACAGGTAAACGAACGTAGATAAAACCAAAGCGTATACAAAACATCACATAATACACTGGAAGTTACAGAATCGTCCGTTCAACCCATCGCGAAAGAATCGATTACAATCGTATGTACGATTATCAATACCTGGCCAGCACGCATGAAAATAAATGTAATTTATTTTTCCATAACACAAACTAAAGCAATATTTACACGATAAATTTTACATATAATCTAGATCAGTAGGTGTATTATGCTCGTACCAACGTATCTTTATGTGCTGGGCAGGTGTACCTACTTTTTCGTTAAAGTACTGCCATAAATGACATCTATGGAACTCACTTGAAAATTAAATAGGCGCGGTTTGTGTGTAATACTGTGAAACGAGGCAAATAGGAACAAAACTGAAACGTCAGAAATAAGCCCTTTTTCCTAACTCTTTTATTTACTTTTCTTCTCCGCAAAACTTAGTATTTTAATATAGTTTCTTTGTTTTATAAGAAGCAATTTATATGAGATTGTGTTTCTGAGAGCACACACATGGTTATTTTAAAATTTACAACTAATGCTCAATTTTTTGGCACAATAGAAACGTTATACAGTGTAAATATAAATGGAAAGGAGGTGAATAGAATGGAGAGGGGCGTAAACAGCGGAACTGGTAGTCAGGGCTTCAACAATGTGTAGTGTCTCTGTTTGTTCGTTGAGTTCATCGTCCCGATGAATATCTAAAGCGTCATTGTCACTAAAGTACGTCTTCTGTACGTCGTAGCGGTAGCGTCGGGTGACTGGTCGATCACTTCCCTCTAATATGGATGAGTAGGGCGATGGCTGGATCCCGCGTTAACTCGTGAACGGGAGCCGTTTGAGGACGTTCGTCGTTTGGATACTTGGGGGAGTCTCCCACTTGCTAGCGTGGCAGATGCAGATAAGAATAATTTTATATAGACATAAAGAGACTTTGTAAATTTATTTTTACAAAATATACCCGTGAAGTGTCTTGCCAGTTCTTCTTCACGAAGGTTTTTCTGAACTGGTGGTACAGAATATATTTCGATCTCATTTTGTGAAAATAGTATTAGACTTTTTACAACAAACAACTTTTTGTAGATGATGATGATGATGGTTAGGAAAACATTGCAAAACTGTTAGCACTGGAATTTTTTTCTATTTTTTCTATACATCGTTCCTTCTCACTCCATTTCCAGGGTGAAGAGGACCAACATATAAAATCTGACTTTGTTTTATATGGTTTAAGTTAAAAAAAGCATAGACTTAGGAAAACCAAAATTTAAGCGTTAAAATGTTCCTTCCATACCATTTTATGGTACCTATGTAGGTATGTACTGGGTAGTACTAATATGGTCAATCTTTGTCACAGACTAGCCACATGCTAATAAACCTAGTTGAAACTATCCACAAGAATTCTGCTTTGCAAAGAAACCTGCTTTAAACAAGAATTCGTCGCCATTTGCACAAAAGCTTAGTATATTTCATATAATATAAATATGTCGTCCTAAGCGATAGAATATTGTAAAATTAATGTTAAAGAATCATGTGGTAGATCATTTGATTATTATTTAAGTTAGTACTTGATTTGTTATTATATTTGGCCAACGAGAGTTGTTCAAAGCGAGTGCAGTGAAGGCCGAGGGGCGGCGCTGCGCTCGTACCTCATGGACGGGTTGAAACATGCCACAACTTTGCATTGCATTGCTTGACATTGAACCGGTCAGGTTCACTACGTTCGATTAGAGAAGAAGTGTTGAGTTTTCAAACTGAAATTGTTAACGTTAAAGTTCCAATTATTAAAAGTGTGTGATAATAGAAGATTAAACGAACTTCCAAGTGAAGTTCTATCGCTTTTATATGAGTCGCTTCATTCGAATATAGTATATTATTAAACAGGTAGTCCTTTTAAGGTACTTGGTAACTTCGCACAGTTTTAGAGTATGTCATTTGACTTATTCCAAAAACTTCCGTCTGTTTACTTGGTCAACCCCGGTCCCGACAAGTCTTCATTTTTTAGAGATCAAAACAAAACTTTTGTATGGGTTCCGGGAGGGACGGGTTCTTTATATATCTTCGAATGAAGCGACTCATATAATAGCGATAGAACTTCACTTGGAAGTTCGTTTAATCTTCTATTATATTTCGTCGCTTCATTCTTCAGATAATATTTAATTAACAAGGTAGATTTTTAGAGATTACGTTTTGTTTTCTTTTGTCTTTACAAATTATAATTTATTTAAATACGTTTATTCATTAAATTCCTTTCTTTAGTACATAATTTAAGAATACAGTAACCTTTAGGCATTTATTATACACTTGGTGATTGCCAAATTAATTAAATCAATAAACAGAATAATTTAATTTTAATTAATCTCTTTATCGGAAGATGAATAAGACAAGGGAAAATGGAGGAAATGGTTAAGAATACGTAGAGGCCCAATTAATCGTAAACGCATCGACTGCGACTGCATCCGGTTCAGGATACCTAGTTACAAATGCGTCACATTTGCAAACAAACATTAAAGCAAAAATGTGTCTAGTTAGAGTATTTAAATGTAGAAATTGAATACTACCCATCCTTTTGACGTAACTAATAGCGGTGGTATTATCAACTCGCAATAATATTGCAAAATTTCTTTCTTCCCCGGCTGAACTTTTGAAGCCTAAGGAAATTGTAGGTAATTGATATGGTATTCTTTTTCACTAGGTGTGTTTCCAAAAATTATAAAACTTTTTGTTTTGGAATACTGCGCCCCAGCCTGTACTGAATGCATCATCTTATAAATTTGTGAAGTAACTGAACAGGAAATGGTACATTTACTTATACTTTTCTACCAGATTAAATCTTGTAACAGTAATTAAGGGAGTTGAATTTTTGCCTCATAGTTGTACTTATTTTGTAGCTAGACAGGCTGCGACCAGTACACCTAAATGTTTGGCAGAATCTCGCATCGAACATATTTGAAGTTTCATAAATTTATTTATTATTATAACGCTTATCGTCAGGTACTGTTCGATGTTAAACATAAAGCCTAAAAATGTTACCGACTTTGTCGGTACTAGTCGATTATGTCTAAATTCACAATAAGTGACTCATAACCTCGCGCATAATTTTTGTAAATACCCCCGGAGCAACGGATAATCCATACGGTTTGGCCGTAAACTCGTACGTGATTGGCTCAAACATATCGTTTTCTTGAAATTTAAAACGTAGGAATTTTTTATAATTAAGAAATATAGGTACGAGTCGGTATGATCTTTCTTATCTATGTTAGCTAAGAAACCATTAATTAATTAACTATTAAGAAGGAGTTAATTTAGAAGCTTTTATAAGATTCCATTTTAAAGTGTACTTTTTCTACAAAATTTTATATTAGGTCTTTACCTATGAAATTGCCGTTTTTCACGAAATAAATGAAGCGTAATTTTTTTATATATTTTTTATTTCTAATAATCAAAATAATCACCCATGCAATCAATGCATCTTTGCCAACGCATTGGTAGCTTATTGATGCCTTTCTTGAAGAAATCAGCTGGACGGGAGGCAACAAATTCTTCAAAGGCATTTTGTACTGCCTCTCGGGTATTGAATTTTTTTCCCGCCAAGAAGTTATCCAAATTCTGGAAAAAGTAGAAGTCTGTAGGCGCAAGGTCTGGTGAGAACGGCGGATGACCGAGAACTTCCAACCCCAACTCTTGTAGCTTGGAGACCGTCTGCTGTGCAGTATGAGGTCGCGCGTTGTCGTGCAGGAGCAGTGGAGCCGAACGATTGACCAAAGCTGGTTGGATACGTGCGAGCTTCTCCATCATTGTGTTCAGTTCTTTACAGTACACATCTGCAGTAATGCTTGTCCCGTTTGGCAAGAAGCTGTGATGAATTACACCCGCGTTAGACCGCCAAACAGTGACCATCACTTTTCTAGGGGTAAGTTTTCGTTTAGGGCATTGTTTGGGTGCTGAACCAGGGTCCAACCAACTTGCTGAACGCTTACGATTGTCAAACAGGATCCATTTCTCGTCACAAGTAACAATGCGGTTCATAATTCCTTCATTTGTATGCCTGCTGAGCAGTGCAAGGCACGTCTCCACGCGTACTTCGCGCTGGCGGTCATTGAGTTCGTGGGGTACCCATTTGTCAAGCTTTTTTACCTTGCCAATTTGACGCAAATGGACCAATATTTTTTTGATACTAACGTCGAAAGCTGCTGCTAATTCAGCCGTGGATTGAGTTTCATCAGCTTCCACAATTGCCTTTAATTCGTCATTGTCGACCAAAGTTTTCGGACGACCACGGGGTTCATTTTTCAGGTCAAAATTTCCAGAACGGAAGCGGGTAAACCAATAACGGGTGGTGCGTTCGTTTGTAGTATTCGCTCCGTAAACGTCGTTGATGTTGCGTGCCGCTTGTGCCGCTTTGCTGCCACGACGGTACTCATACTCCATAATTACTCGAATTTTTAACTGATCCATGATGACGAAAAATGTTCGAATGCGTTGAAAACAAAACACTAACTATTAAACAAATGACGATTTTAGAAAAAGAATTCCATGTTTGTCAAATAAAATTAATTTGAAATTAGAATTATCAGTCAAAAAAAAAAAATATTTTCAATTGAAATGGCCAGTACGGCAAAACGGCAGTTTCATAGGTACAGACCTATTAATATTATTTTTTTTTTTTTGTACGTACCGTTTTTTGCCGTTCAGTATATTTGTTTGATATAAACTGGTCACTTGAGGTATTACGAGGTTTTATAGCCTCTAAGTGTAACAATTTATTTATTGGTATTATCATATTTCGTTTTTCACTATGCGACAAAATATGTTTGGGAGTAAATACGGTGTAATTTTATCATTAAATGGAATTAAATTTATCATCATTATTATTTATCCATTTTAAAATCGTTTCATTATTTGTTATTTTAGGCCAATAATCGTAAAAGTAATGGATTTAACCGGCGTGAACCTAAATTATGGTTGATTCTGTGCACGAGACCCGGACTGGTTGAATTTTGCGTTGAACACCGAATTCAAATGTGGACGCCGAAGTGAAGGCACTGGCACTTTCCATTGACGTCCCCCCCCCCCTGTTTGACGGGTAACGAGGAGGTTTCCGACTGGGTTGACCTGTCGATGTTTAGGGAGTACATAGATTGCTTCGGTGTACTTTTTTATTATAATTATTATTACTTTCTTTTTTTTTCTTTCAACCCCCTATTAATAGCGGTTATTCCACTAACTGGAGCACCTTAACCCCCGAGGTTAGAAAGAATCTCTGGGTCCATGTCGGAAATAATTCTCCCGACTGGCCCAGTTCATTCTCGGAGGTCGACGTTTCCAGATTAGGGAACGTCTACATAGAGGACTCCGGTATTGCGGCAACGGAAATGGCTAGCCAAAGATTCGTCCCACTGAGTTCATCATTATATTTAAATGATTTTAAAGACGACTTTCAGATTTGAAAAGAAATATAGAAACAATAGAATATTACATAAAACAGATATCGTGTTAAATCTCTTTCAGACTACACGCATTTTCTGTATTCGTATTAAAATTTTTAAACATTATTGAAAAAAAAGTCAAAAATAACAATACGAGTACTATACAGCAATAATCGGAATAGGAAACATCAGGTAGAAGACTACCAGTAATTCATGCGGATAACGTGATACCTATATCTATTATAGATAACACGTATTTGCTGTATCTTTTCGAGAAAGCGAAATTTTAGTTTATAATAATAAAGATCAGGTAGAAGACTACCAGGAATTTTTTGCAGATAGCGTGATATATCTATTATAGATAACACGTAACTTCTGCATCTTTTCGACCAAGCGAAATTATAGTTTATAATAATAAACATCAGGTAGAAGACTACCAGGAATTTTTGCAGTTAGCTTGATATATCTATTATGGATTACACGTATTTTCTGCATCTTTTCGACAAAGCAAAATTTTAGTTTATAAGAAAAAGCATCAGGTAGAAAACTACCAGGAATGCAAGCGGACAACGTGATGTATCTTTTATAGATAACACGTGTTTTCTGCATCTTTTCAACAAAGCGAAATTAGTTTATAGATACCCGCAATCACTTATGAAAAATCATAAAATGGCTTACCTCATCGGAAGAAATAACGAGTTGCTTTCGTTTATTCTGTATTTTTTGTTCTAATTTTCAAACTTTTAGTACACTTTTAGTACAACATTTACAACATATTGGTGCCGATTCTGTTTCCACAATATAAACTTAACTAGACTAAACTTGAACTAAATTAAGTTTATTCTTGTTTGCTATTCAGAAAACGAAGGACTAGACCAAAATTTAGTTTGGCAGGAGTATAATTATTTTAGCTGCACATTTGGCATTCTGTTGCGCCTATTTTACATCAAATTCTGACTAAAATTAGAGTTGTCAGACCAATTTAATCTACATGTCGAGAGGTGTTGAATAAACTGAACTATGTAAAAAAGTGTCGCGACGAACGTGTAATTTGTTGTAAAGATGGAAGAGTTTATAGTTTCGGCATTTATTAGCTTTAAACAGATAAGAGCAATATGTATTCTCATAGATATAATGCATAAATTAACTTTTATTTTTTAAACTCTGCGCATTCCACTGTAAAATTCTTAGCTGATCCATAAATATTAAATAAAGATAGAAAATGATGCTACTTAGATTTTATATTTTCTATGACAACATCTTTTATGAATTTGGAAGATATAATTTTTTCTTTAGATTTATTTAGGGTAATTAATTTTGTAATAGAATTTAAAATTATATTTAAAATATCTTCACTGTTTGATAAAGTTTTTAATGTCTCTGTTGGATTCCTTTTTTTTATTCAGGAAAAGATTATTTGTCAAGTATGTTAGCAAATGAACTTTTTTGATACTTAATCAGGATTTCTTTTATTTTTTGTTTTTTAACAGGGCATTGTCCAGAAATACTTATATGGTTTCCTTTGCAGTGGACACATACTGCATTTTCTGATGCTATTTTACATTCTTTGAAGTTATGATTTTCAGCACAAATGGAACATACAACAGAGTATTTACAGTATTAAGCTAAGTGGCCATATTTTAAGCAATTGTAACATTGTTTTACTGGGGGTATATACTGCCTCACCGCGTGGCGCCAGCCGTGAAGATCAATGTATTCCGGCAGCACGTTCGAAGCAAAATGATAATTACTGTGCGTGTTGACTGCTCCACGCTTCTTCAATTGTCTCCTACTCTCTTTGTGATGCGCTTTACGCAAATAATTTTTCTGTGGAAATCATACCAAAGATTTTGGAATTGAAAAATTTCGTATCAACATTATTAATGACGCCAGTTACTTATGTTCCTGCTGCTGGTATTGTTGCTTTCATCAGATATTCACTTAAAAATGTCGTATTATTTAAAAAAGCATTAGCTAGTTGGCTTTTCAAAATGTAAACCTATTTTATATTTATTTGATTTTTATTGTAAGTAAGATTGTAAGAATTTAATCCCTTTATTACATCTCTTTAAAACGGTAGACATGGAAATTAAATCCCGCGTGCCTATTGGTCTCTTTTCATCGCCTGATTCTACAATTACTACAAAATATGTAAGAGGAGAATCCTCAGGATATCTTCTGCTATAATCAGAAACATAGTAAGTAGGGTTTGTACTTCCTGAAATTGTCAGTATCTTCTTTCGTTCTGGTCGTTTCCTCGGTAGCTAGTACCGAGGAAACTCCTCATCATCTTTCAACTTCTTCTTTTTTCGTTTTCCCATTATGTACAGTTATTAAAACACGAAAAAGTAGTAAAAATAAGTAAAAAATATAATAATTTGGCAAATAAAATTTAAATTGCCGCGTCTCTCTTTCGAGGCTCCCGCGCTTTTTTCCAACGTCAACAGTAATTTTATTTTTAAATTTGGCAAAATTTAGGGACTTTACTGATCATTCGTTCATTTTTGTCTAATGAAAACACTTCTTTACGTGATTTTTGGAAAATGGTGGCAACGCCTGAGCATTTAATTTAGAAACGTCAAAATCAATTTAGTTCTGCCATTTCATAAACTAAATTTAGAGGAGGTTAAAAACCTGCGAAGTTACCTAGTACTTTAAAAGGACTACCTGGTTAATTAAATAATATCTTAAGAATGAAGCGACGAAATATAATTAATAATTAATTCGTTGCCTGAGCACCCGTACCATTCGAGCATCCGAAGACGAAATTAATATCGTTTCGCCCACGTTCGCGCCGACAAACACATTAATATACTATTCTAAAGATTCATAACAGAGCTTTAAAAAAATATTTTTTTATTTACATTAGAAAGTATGTAAATAGATCTGCAGTTTGTATTTTGTTTATATTTGCAGAAGCATATAACTTTTAATTTATTTGGTGATTTTTTACCTTATTATTACTAAGGTGAATACACTTTATTGTCAGCCTCTGACAGGCCAATATATAACTTCACAGAAAGATGGTTTCAAAATAGTGTAACCTGTTGTTTTATATTTTTAAAAACACAAAAATGTGGCTTCGAAACAAAAGGGTCAAAACATCATGAAACTTTTTTGAAATAAACACTTTTTCCAGTGTACGTAAAAAAGCGACTCTTCGGCGAATCCTGCTACCGGCTTATGACGAAGAACGGGCAATTCATCTACATGCGCACGCGAGGCTGCCTCGACGTCGATGAGCAGTCGCGCGCCGTCACCACCTTCGTCTGCACTAACACCGTGGTCCAGGAACAAGAGGGCAAGCACCTTATCCGCCTCATGAAGAAGAAGTTCATGCTTAGGTCTAATAACAATGAGAACGGATCCGATCAGTTACCTGATGATGATGACAAAGAGGTGAGTGATACTTTTTTCTCAGGTGAGGCTAGTCTTTTTATTTTAAAATGTCTACTATTGGATAAAGGCCTTAGTTTTTGCAGTTTGGATCCTCACGTTAATAAGTTTATGTCTGTGAGCCGCTTCAAAATTTTGAGTACTAGTTTATACCATTTCTTCTATTGCATTTACTTATTTTTATAATAGAAAGTTCCATCGATTAGTACTTAGGTAATTATATTTATATCTTCAGGATCCTAAAGATAGCGTTGGACTGCAGGTGACTGCACCCAGGCAACTTGAGAAGGAAATTTTACACCTCGTGACGGACCTGCCGTCACCCGCGTCAGCGAATAGTGGCTCCATTGACCCCGACGGCGGCCACGGGCTGGCACTCATCCCGCCGCGCAAGGAGCGCATACTAAGTGCTATCGAGAAAATATACACAGTCATCAAAACATTCCCCAAAGAAGACTTGCCAGAAAGGCTCTCCCAAAAAACAAATCTCGGCCTCATGAACCAGTACACCCAAACAGAAAAACCGATTCGAAACTCAAACCCGAGGCGATACCCTATCACCGATCAGACTTCTAAACAGCGTGTCAAGTTAACTACTTTCGAAGATGCCTTCATGCCTCGCGAAACTCACAGCTCCTTCAAGGGCCCTGATATAATCAATGTTGAAGAATACGACGAAGCTCGAGCTCTAAACAGAAGTATAGAACCGATGTCTTATTTTACTGCTAACGCAACTGTTTCTATGGTTCCTGACAGGAAATACCAGCCTGTGTCCAGGATCAAATATAACGGACCGAGAGCCATCGCACCTCCGCCGACAGTAACTGATGAGAGCATCGTGGACAGCTACAAGTACTGTGCGTTGAAACGCCCAATAGAGTCGAATGATTGTGACGGCACTCTAAAGAGAAAAAATGCCCTTGAAGCGGACAATAAAGAAGTAAATGCATCCCAATTCAGCCTTGACGAACTTTTGGATGAAGCTAGTAAGTTAATTTTAACTTAAATATGCAGGTTAGGTAAAATATAATTATTGAAATTTGCGTATATCGTAAAACGTTATTGACTTGTTGTTCTGTTATTTCAGTTTCAAATGCGGAGATTTCTTCCCTGGATCCAGCTTTGCAGACTCTTGAAGAAGATGTTGACGATGTGTTTCCCGAACTATTATTGGTGCGTGCAAAAAAGCCATAGGCTTATTTTACCTGAGTTTAATGTGATTGTCGCCTTAAGATTTTTTAACAATTTTCCTACTTACTATAAATTTACTTAAAAAATACATTTTTAGTAAGGTTTGAAAAAAGTTTGGAATAAGCTTACAAAATTAATTAATTTGTATCCAAAATACAAATTATTAATACAATTTTCTTGTTGACTGTTTTAGTCTAAAGAAGTTCAAGACATCCTGGGAACTATCGATAACGATCCAGTCGATACGTTTACTTCTGGAACTTAAGAAAATCAAAGCAAGAAAAGGTTATTTGAATTGACTTGAACTTTAAATACTTACAAACGCAAACACGGCACTACTGTGCCACGTTCGTTTCTTAAGGAGAGCCTGTTGAGGTTAAAAAGGAAAGTTGATTCTTTACTGAGCGAGTCGTGCTTGGCACAGTCAATTAAAATACAACTTAATACAGTGCTAACAAGATCGAAGTCGAATATAACTGAAAAAGTGTCAAACTCGACCTGCAAATAACTTACTGTACAAAATAAATGTTTATAAAAATATATCAGACGGTTAATTATAGATATGTTGCTTTTTAAGATTGATCGTGGTATCCTAAAGTTACTATACTAGTACTATTTACTAAGTATGCATAGTTTCTGAATAGAAAAAAAATTCACAATTAAAGGGCCACCCAAACTGATTTGTAAATACTGTAATTTCTTATTTTGGTATTTCATTAATTATTATTAATCTCATATAGTCGCAGTTTCTATATGTATCAGTTTAATGTCATGCAATTTTAAAAAATGCAAAAAATAATGGAAACCTTAGGGTAGCTTTTACCAAATATAAATAATTTTAATTGTTATTCTTCTTATTATTTGTGGCAGACATTTTAGATTTCATTTAAATGAACCATAAATATTTTTCAAATCCAATTTGAAGTATACTCTAACTGTATCTCGTAAAATAAGTTCAAAATTACGGATTTTCTAAAATAGTTAATACTTTTCAACAGTCAGCTAAACGAAAAGTTATTGAACATATGTAGATTAACTATATACATTTTATTGTTTTTTTTCTCTTGCTACTTTAAAAGTTAACTCACCAATGCAAATGGCATTCTGAGGATTAAGTTATAGCGCATATTCAACATATTATGCTAAGTGTTTTCAAATAAATATAAGAATGACTATAATAATTAAGGTAAGGTTCTTTTTTATCTATATCTTTTTTATCTAAAAAAAATCTGTAATTCAATATATTATATTGAATTATGTCGAGTCGAATTACTTCAAATATCAATATTTTAAATATTTTATGTTGAACCTAGTGGAAAGAGGTATAATGGCATTTTGTGTTATTTTCATATAATTGTTTCTTTTACTTAGAAAGAACTCAAATTAAATGTGTAACGTGTATTATGATATAACAGTATAATAATATATACGTACCTTTGAGTTAATACAAAATCACTTTCAGGTTCCATACGTACTTAGGTGGAATTCTTGTCTAAGGTTGCGTCCTGAGTTACGGCGTATCGCGCGTGCGGATTGTGGAGCGTAGGAATAAGCGCACGGCTGTCCTACGCTCCGAAATCCGCATGCGCGATGCACCGTAACTCAAGACGCAGCCTAAGGATTATACTTGCCTATTCTCTAAATCCTAGTCGTAAATTTTTATTTTGCCTTTCTATGTATCCTTTTTAAGAAAGAATACATTTCAAGCTATTTATAAATAAAATAATTCAAGTCAGATAGGTACGTACCCCATATCTTGTTAAATACATTTATAGTAAGTAGTATTAGTAAGTTTTAGAAATGCTTGTCTACGTGCATATTTTAAAACATAAGCTACGGTAAAATTTTATTTTGATATTTTAAAATCTTGTAAACTTATGTCCCTGTCTAAAATTAATCTATGTTTAAATGTTTTGACAAAACTTTAAGAAATGGACAATAAATATTCTTACTTCTTCTTATTGGGTTTACCTTGAGAACTGATTTTATGAGCGTAACATTTGAATATATTCAGAACTTTTCATGAAAGTCGTATAAATTATAAAGCTTTTTTGACAACCTTAGCGGTATTTATAGTTTAAGAGTGAACCGTGGAGTAGCTTATAAGTGCTTTATCAATGAAGTATCTATGTAAAATTTTTTATATCAATAATAAAGAGAAACAGCTATTTTCATACATGATGCGAAGTTATAGTCACATATTATTTTATTTATAATTTTCAGTAAAAAAGGCAAGCAAAAATATGTTCGTGTACCCGTCACCTAAATGTACCCGGTTGGTATCAAATCGGTATCATTTTTATCTGCTAATGGAAGATTGATTGACCAAGATGAAAGTTTATTTTAGAAAATTATAAAATATTTTTTTTTTTGGATTGATCTCGTCTAGGAGCTGAATACTTTAGATATTTAAATAAGTGTTAGGATTGCTAGGATGTAACAAACATATGGTGACTTGTTTGAAATTTTGATCTCGGATGCCATTTTAGAAATAAAATTCATTTTATTGGTCAAATTCATTTTAAGGCTTACAATTTTAAATGTATTTTTTTTTTCATTTAAAATGATACTAGAAAGCTTACTACGGATATGGATTCTGAGTCTCGCGCGAGCCCTTACTGCGAACGGACACGTTGAAGGCAATTATTTTTGTTTTTATTTTGATTTTGCAATTTATCCTCATAAGTACATAATCAATTGTTAATGGATAATAACCATAGAACTGAAGAATGTGATTCCAGTGGAAATGATTCCTGTATTATAAAGGAATGCGAGAGAGACTAACACGGTATGGAGCAAAGAACTATAGGTGTTAAAAAAACCGTGCCAACTGAAAGAAAAGAGCCAGACCAGGAGAAAATTTTTTAGCTGATAGTGAATTCTCGTGTAACTTTGTCACCTAATGGTTAAAAGTTTCAAAACTATAAACATTCTTCAATGGAATGCGCAAAGTCTTGTCTTGTCGTTAGTAGCATTTAGTGATTTATTGAATCAGAAAAATATGCATATAGGTATATTAAGTGAAAATTAGAGAATATAATATTTTTAGATAGGATAGGCCCGACTCCTACGGTGGTGTAACTTTTATATGTCATAAAACGATGAAAGCCCAAGCTAGTGCTTTAACTATCAAAAATTCAGGTATACAAATAATGCATGTTAATCTTTTAACGTAGAATAATAAAATGTAGTCTTAATTTACTGTTCGTCATCTGTTTACACTCAAATTTCTGATTGGAAAGATATTTTTCGGCTTTCTCGAGGAGGACATTGGTCGTTGGTGACTTTAATGGCCACCATGCTAGTTGGTCTACTAGAACAGACACTAGAGGTAGACATTTGCTGGATGCCTCGCTAGAATACGGGATTTTCACGCTTAGTGATAGTTCTCATACACACATAAAACTAGTTAATGGTGTGTTACAAAAGTTTTCACAAGATATTTCATTTGTTTCAAATGATATCGCTGTGAAATTTGATTGGAGAGTTCTTAATAAAAATATAGGAAGTGATCACTTCATAATAAAATTTAAATTTACAAATTTACCAAACATATAATTTTCTTTTTTGAAAAGTTAAATTTAAAAAATGCTGACTGGTTTAAATATAAGGAATATCTTGAAGAGGGATTTTCAAATTGGAAAGATAATGTTTTACAAATGTCCAAGATATGGATGATTTCTTCATAGGGAAAATAAAATTAGCTGCTGAAAATAGTATACCTAAAATTAAATATGTACTCACCCTACCAGGAAATTTATTTCTAGGGAATATTGGACTTCTTTTCTGTCGAGGTTGGTGGCTGAACGAAGACTAGCTCTACGAAATTTTAGTAAAAACCAACTCCACAAAATCTCGATAAATAGAACCAAAAGGTTAAAGAGAGTTGCGTTGAAATTAGACTTGATGAAATTAGAATGCATAAAGCTAAAGCAAATAACTGGCATAAATTCTGTTCTTCTATTGACGAGGAAACTTCTCCCACTGAAATGTGGAATCGTATGAGGTGGATAAAAGGTTGCAAACAGAGTAGAGTTTATCTCCCTAAAGATAAAGTGAATAGCCTTTTACGTGCTTTAGCTCCAGACTCTATACGGAATAGAACTCTAATATTTACGTCCACAAATGATCTTCTCGAATCGGATTTTAATTTGCTTGAACTAAATAATTGTCTAAAGAAAAAAGACACTTCACCTGGTCCGGATGGGATGAGTTATCAATCATCTTCAATCAATGATCTTCAATCTTCCAGAGGATGCCAAAAGATGTCTTCTCAAAATATTTAATTAAATATTTCATACACGATCTCTACCGTTTCAATGGCGAGATATTCAAATTGTTCCTAATCCAAAAAATAATAGTGAACAGAGCAGTAATATCAAACTTAGATGAATATCATTGATTTCTTGTCTGTGTAAATTATATCATTTAATGTTATCTAAAAAAATTGAATGGTTTATAGAAAAATAGAAGGTTTTATCGACATCTACGGTTGGATTCAGAAAAGCTCAGTCCTGTATTGATTGTCTTGCTCGTTTAATAACAACTATCCAGATTGGATATTCTCAAAGCATTCCTAATTTAGTTTGCTTCTTGGATATCGAAAATACCTATAACAATATATCAGTCCAAAAAGCCGTTGAAATATTTGATGAATTGCAAGTGGGCACTAAGATATGTCAATAACTTTGGGCATTTTTGAGTGATAGGTGTCTACATAATAAGCAAGAAAGCATGAATGTTGGATATGACCATTCGAGATGGACACATCAAGGATTGGCTCAGGGTGATCCGATTTCTCTTTTACTTTCTAATATTACAACATATAAGATATGCCAACTAATTGAAAATGTATATATCAGCCAGTATGCAGATGACTTTGTCTTGTAGGTACACCAATAACAGTAATTTAAATATTTGTGAAATAAATATGCAAGGGGCTTTAAACTCTCTCATATGTATGTTAGGGGAATTAGGTCTTACTCTATCTCATACTAAGTCACGATGTATCACCTTTAGTAGAGGCCGTAGAAAAGTTTTACTAGCCTTAAACATTGAAGATCAAACCCTAAATTCAACAGAATCTATACATTATTTGGGTATGTGGCTAGATGCAAAATTTTTGTGGTCTAAAAATATAAATGAAATGACTGAGAAATAATGTTCAAAGTATTTAAGCCTTTTAAAAATACTTAGTGGCTCTTCTTGGGGTGTACACCCTAAACACATTCGCCGTCTTTATATCTCTTTAATAAAAAGTAGGTTTGACTTTGGATGTTTTCTATACAATAATTGTGCGGACACACATCTCTCCAAACTAGACAAAGTCCAAAATCAAGCTCTGAGGATCGTAGGAAGCTTTATTAAAACTACCCCTGTTCATGTAATCGAAAGCGAGTTAAGCGTCCCTCCATTGAAAATAAGAAGACCATGTCTTGCATTTATACTGTGCTAAAGCCTTATCTTGGGCGAACAATAAAAATATTATGCTACTTTTGGAACTTAACTCGCTTTGCCAAAACAATTATTGGAGCAGGAAGAAAAAAACCACTTCTAATTATTATTTGTGATGACGTTAGAAATAAGCAAATTAGTGCTAATCCTATTCATCCTATGTTTGGTTTGGATATTTGGGTCTCTTCTGTTTACATAAATTCAGTTTCTTGTCCATCTTTACAATTGTAGCAAAGCAAGTTTTGAAAACAATACATTAAAATTAGAAGTGATACGGGAAATTGATATTAAATACTCTTATTGGCATCAATTATATGCCATCAGTATATTATTCTGAGATTGCAACAAGTTCCAGCGACATGACTGATAAACAATTATTGACTATACTGATGGCCGCTATACCATCCGCCGCTTTTTGTGACCCTTTTTTGGGTAGTTCCAAATTATATAAAGTCAATAATTGTTTATCAGTCATGTTCTTCGTTCGTTTATCAGTCGCTGGAACTTGTTGCAATCTCAGAAGCTTTGTCATATGCCTGCAACCAGGAATGGAATAAAATTGTTATACTTTCTGATAGTAAGAGTGCTATTCAGCATTTGGCGCGGTGTACCTCTGACATCAGAGGAACATCGATAGCCTACAAAATTATTTAAAAAATAACGAAGATGTGAGATTGTGATGGGTCCCAGCACATATTGGTTTAAGAGGAAATGAGGAGGCTGATAGATTGGCAAAAAAGCGTGTAAGGAGGGTGAAGAATTTTTACCAAGTTATTTCAATTACCTACCGGAATTCAAACGAACGAGCTACAACATCTGGAAAGAAACATTTTGATAAAAGATCCCTGGAGAAAGGAATCTGGTAAAAAACAATTCAATGTCAGCCTCTCCATTCTCCCTGGTTTGGCCACTGTAGATTTGTAAGGAGGTGCCTAAAGGTTATTTTAAGATTGCGCTCTGGCCACTATTCAATTAACAAGTTTGCTTATTTAATGAAAAAACAACTCCCCAAATTGTAATTCTTGTGATAAAGTAGAAGATGTGCAGCACTTGTCGGTTGAGTGTACCAATAATCTCGCAGAGAGACAGTCTCTATTGGTCACGATGAACATGACACAACTGAGCGTTGGCATATTTCATTCTCTTCTGTCAGAACCAAATCCAGGCGCTGCGAGGCTAGTGTGTGACATGGCCATCGCGTCGCATAGACAATAAATGAATTTGTATATTAATAAAATGTATTAGGTTAAGAAATTTAATGGGGTTGACATATCCGGATGGATAGAAATCCCTTAATAAATAACGATTGAAAAAAAAAGATTCACACGACTTTTTAGTTTTAATAAGTGAGACATTATTTCAGATAAAACTTTTTTTAAATCTACCTGCTCAGTTTTTTGTGCGAAGAAGATTTTGGACAAACATTAATTTTAAAAAATATATCATATAATAATTGTTATTAACCCTAGTTTATAAAAAATATGTGAATAATTCATAATCAAATGTTTCAGTGTATAGATGTGCGTTTGTTCATTGTACTTTGTGTCGTATCATGTCGATGTTTTATCAACTTCTGTAAACTTAAGTGTTTTTGGTAATATTAATTGGTACAATAGAGCTATCTTAAAAAGGTCATGTAGCTATTTTAATCCTTTTAAATTTTTCTTACATCTTCATAGATTGAGTGGTGTTTAAAAATTATAATATTCTTAATCGAATTGTCATTATTCAGAGCGCTTTTATTCTTAAATTTTTTTACTGAATTAATAATGATCTTTTTGAAATTATCATAAAAATTTCACGCTTTTGCCGAGCCAGAATTTTCAAAAATAAAGAAAATGTTTTAACTTTAAATCAATTTTGGAAGCGAATCTGACATATTTGACTTGTTCTACCATAAACACACATCGTTGCATACAACTTTTTATTTCTACATAGTTTTACAGAAAAATGGCTGTAGAGTTTTCATATATATTGCACAAGACAAAGCGTCAACATTTTTTAGTGAAAATTCTAATTACTGATCGCGTACTTATCTGTTTTAACTTATCTAACTGTTGTGTTGACCTCTGCTGTTCGAAGAGTTTGTTACTACTTTACAAATAATTTGTCTGCTTTTTACCTTCCTTAATTAAAAATAAAAGTACAATAGAATAGAACCATGTTGGCACTACTGTGCCAAATTAGTATGTTTTCAACGTTTGTAATTTTTTTAGTAGCCTAAGACTGAGCATTTGTACTGTTGGTAATTACTTAGTTATATACATTCTCGTGTAAGATTTAATTTTTACCTATTCAAGTGAATAAAAGTCTTCAGTGAACGATTATATACGTACGGTACCCATATTGAAATGCAATATTTTTTAATATTAATTATCATTAATCTACTTCAAGATTTTGTAAGTGTAACTAAACCGCGAGAGTGCAGTGATTATGTAATTGTTCATTAGCGTTTTGTTGAAAACGTTGTATAACACACACTTGATTACATTGCTTATTGTAATATTTAATTTGACAAAGTTTCAAATTGTTACAAAAATTGTACCCGAACTGATTTACAATTTTGTTTATTATTTTACGAATAGTGTCACCAGAAAAATAATAAAATCAGTACGACGTTTATTTTGAAGCGCTCGCAGTATCAAATAATTGGTCAAATATCAAGCTACCTAGCTCTAGTTTTTGAGACAAAGAGTTGACAGTTGAAAGTTAGAGGTCGATCCAAGTAAATACATGGAGTTCAAAAGTATCAAAATTGATATTTTGCAGCGCAGATCTTTATATTTCTGATCCGTCGTTGATAAATGCCTGAACAATTGTAAGCTATAATCTAAATTTAAAGTAAACTTATTGATACCTAAGAGTAATTACCAAAGAAAAAAAGGTCGAATAAAGTAATATTTTTATTGTATTCGAATAAAGACTTTCTAGTTGAATGAAGAAGTTTGTATGAAAGTTTGTACGTAGTCTTTGTTTTGGAAAAGTAAACATGACTACGAACGTCACATATAACAAATCGATTTGTAGCTATAAAACCACTCGGATTTTTATATAAATTACTTAGATCTCATACCTTAAAGGTCCGTAATATTTGTATCCCATTGTTTTAACTAAAACTATGGTTATTAATAATAACCACTTATATTTCATTGCAAACTTAGATTATCACTTAGTTTTAGAGGCTCTGAATACATTTTTCACGTTTTATTTACTGTACTGTGTTAATTTAAAATATTTTAAACTTTGTGTAGAACATAAGTTAGCATTATATATTCAAAAGAAAGGGAAGCGTCGCTACCTCATTATTTTACTGGTTGTTGCCATTGATCTGTACAAACATAACATATGTACACTTATTATTTACTTGGCTCCAATATTAAAGAATTTTTTAGTCACTACGCTCAATTAAACGTATTGATCGGGTTTACTGTTATTACAATTGGAAATAAATCAATGTTTATGTAATTGGATTAATGTTTTATTTCTCGCCTTCATAAATAAGATAACTTATAATTACATTTACAAACAATAGGTGTTACCTCTATCAAACATAATTAAGAAAAATTATGAGAAATGGTTTACCCCTTAGTAATTAGAAAAAACATGAAATAAACTGTTATTTTACTTATATCAACAAAGTATACATCAGAAACTTTACCTTATTAAAATAATTCATATGAAATAGGTACTAAAAAATACTTTATAATCCGAGAAATGTTTACACAGTACCTACATTAATTCCGTTATTAACCATAATCTTAAACATAAAACATACAACGAGTTTAAATAATTCTCTACTAATAAAGTACTTCGAAGGAATGCTGTTCGTTGACAAAAAAACATCGCCGTTATATATATTACTGGAAGCGAATAAGTATATCTTTTAATTTTCTGTTTTTAACCTATGAAGGTTGTAATTTTTCGTGTAAGTGGAGCTGCGAAGATTGTAAACTTAATTTAATCATTCATTTTAACACCAAAAAAGCGTAATAAAATGGCAAAATATCACTGCAGAGCTGACGGTACACGTTCGCAGCAATAACGTCATTCTAGATTCTACACAAAGGTAATATCATTATAATTATAGTATTAGTGTGATTCGCATATTTGTTGTGAATAGTTAAGACATTAATTAAGTATTCTAATACTGCAATTTAAACCTTAAAATAGTTCTTCAGGATCCATGGCCTTACACCGACCAGAAGAGCTCAAGATCCGTTGATCAAAACTGTAAAAAACAGCCTATCTGATAACCACAAAAGACATTGTTCTGCATCTCAGTCAAAATATATTTTACAAATGATTGAGATCTGAGATCTGTAAGTCTAATTATGATTACATTTACTTACTTATTATAATTAAATAAAGTTACAATTAACGTTTAAGAAAATATTGTCTATAGATATAATTTTTACCTATACGAGTAAATTGGGAGGCCTAAGTTTTTAAAATTAAAGCAATGCAAAGTGGATAGCAAAGAAATGGGCGTTAATCAAAAGCCAATTTCGTTGACTTGACCAAATTTACACTGAAAGTACTTAGTAATTATTTGGAATTTTCTCGTTGGTTTTTTAATCACATCGCCAATTTACATACAGCCTCGGAATTTTGGCCCCACATCCGACTCTTTTCGCCGTCGTTTTAACTCCCTCACCCTTTTACTGAAATCAGAAAAAAAGCAAATTAACAAACATTATAGATATACTGATACGTTAACGTCTACAGGAAGGCACTAGCGGAATTTGGTGCTCTATCATTTTAATTTGTCTTTTACTTGTGCATAATGTATTTAAAGGCTAGTAAAATAAATTTAAATAATCGAATTATCAAAATAAATTATAAGTCGCCAGCGTTCCATACATAAACATTTATTATTTTTCTGACCTTTCTGAGGCCTGGTAAGATATTTTAATTTGTTTGGTCTCTTCAAAATTC
This sequence comes from Marasmarcha lunaedactyla, assembly GCA_923062675.1. Lineage (NCBI taxonomy): Eukaryota > Metazoa > Arthropoda > Insecta > Lepidoptera > Pterophoridae > Marasmarcha > Marasmarcha lunaedactyla. Next base: position 13,780,017 of record OV281339.1, on the reverse strand, counting down.
TTTAAGTAGTGCAAGGTTGACGTTAAGAGAGTACAGTCAAAACTACGTATTCTAAAAATCTCTAAAGCAACGGCATTATGTCACTAAGTACAAGATGGCAACAAGTAATTGAATTGACATTTTTGAGTTGAATGTAGGAATACTATAAAAAATATTGTCTTTATTTTGTATGTAAAGTGTTATGATGTTGGGGGACGGCGCGGTTATTGAAAGACGACGATGGTTGAGGATGTCGACTTTATTATTTGTAGGAAGCACTAAGACGGACGACACGACAATTGATTACAAGAGTTTATACAAAGACAGTAGTGAGAGAATGAATGACAGACTTATCAATATGGAATACAGACTAGTTAACTTTATAATAGGTCTTTACCTATGAAACTACCGTTTTGCCGTACTGGCCATTTCAAATGAAAATTATTTTTTTTTGACTGATTATTCTAATTTCAAATTAATTTTATTTGACAAACATGGAATTCTTTTTCTAAAATCGTCATTTGTTTAATAGTTAGTGTTTTGTTTTCAACGCATTCGAACATTTTTCGTCATCATGGATAAGTTAAAAATTCGAATTATGGAGTATGAGTACCGTCGTGGCAGCAAAGCGGCACAAGCGGCACGCAACATCAACGACGTTTACGGAGCGAACACTACAAACGAACGCACCACCCGTTATTGTTTACCCGCTTCCGTTCTGGAAATTTTGACCTGAAAAATGAAACCCGTGGTCGTCCGAAAACTTTGGTAGACAATGACGAATTAAAGGCAATTGTGAAAGCTGATGAAACTCAATCCACGGCTGAATTAGCAGCAGCTTTCGACGTTAGCATCAAAACAATATTGGTCCATTTGTGTCAAGTTGGCAAGGTAAAAAAGCTTGACAACTGGGTACCCCACGAACTCAATGACCGCCAGAGCGAAGTACGCGTGGAGACGTGCCTTGCACTGCTCAGCAGGCATACAAATGAAGGAATTCTGAACCGCATTGTTACTTGTGACGAGAAATGGATCCTGTTTGACAATCGTAGGCGCTCAGCAAGTTGGTTGGACCCTGGTTCAGCACCCAAACAATGCCCTAAACGAAAACTTACCCCTAGAAAAGTGATGGTCACTGTTTGGTGGTCTAACGCGGGTGTAATTCATCACAGCTTCTTGCCAAACGGGACAAGCATTACTGCAGATGTGTACTGTGAAGAACTGAACACAATGATGGAGAAGCTCGCACGTCTCCAACCAGCTTTGTTCAATCGTTCGGCTCCACTGCTCCTGCACGACAACGCGCGACCTCATACTGCACAGCAGATGTTCTCCAAGCTACAAGAGTTGGGGTTGAAAGTTCTCCGTCATCCACGGTACTCACCAGACCTTGCGCCTACAGACTTCTACTTTTTCCATAATTTGGATAACTTCTTGGCCGGAAAAAAATTCAATACCCGAGAGGCAGTACAAAATGCCTTTGAAGAATTTGTTGCCTCCCGTCCAGCCGATTTCGTCAAGAAAGGCATCAATAAGCTACCAATGCGTTGGCAAAGATGCATTGATTGCATGGGTGATTATTTTGATTAATAGAAATAAATAATATTTAAAAAAATTACGCTTCATTTATTTCGTGGAAAACGGCAATTTCATAGGTAAAGACCTAATATAACGATTAAAGTTTTTTCTGAGCTCATATGCCCAAAGGCCTGACCCGCAGGCTAAAGTGATTCTGACGTTAACCTGCGGGTGAGCTTTCTTTGCCTAGGGTCTTACGACTTCTATGATTTTAATCTATCACCTTCAATTGTTATTTACTGTAGGTATACCTACTCGTACAAACCCATTTCACGGTCCGCCTTGAGCTTAAACTTAGTAATTAGGTACGATGAGAATAAAAAACGAAACTTACTTACAAGTACTAACCGACAAATTGCTAGCTTCGGTGCTGACTGTTTCATTTTTTAGATTAACAAGAGCAAAAATCATATCTGAAACAAGGGAAATAAATCTTAGATGTTGTATAAAATATTTAACTCAATACTAACTAAAGTTTTTCTAGCGTTTCACATGTCTTATTTCAATGACACTCATTTTAGGTATTTTTAGGCATGCATTTTTTACTACTTTCATAGCCGGCAAACGAGCACGCAATCCACCTAAAGATAAGGGCCGCATACGTCTAGGAGGATCGCGTGCTAGATTGAGCATGTGCTGCCACTGCAAATAGTAAAAAAGTGCATGGCTTAAAGAACAATGTCCATGTTTCATATATGAAATGACCTGTCAGCCTGTTTTTTATTGATCTAATGTATAAATATAAAAACGAAGCAGAAAAAATAGTGTTATGTTCCTAAACTTAAGGTAACAACTTAATGCAATTTAGCAATTCAGAAAAAAAGTTACGTTGAAAAATATATTTCGAGGTTATATGTCAAATTCAATCAATTTTCATAGCACATCTTGCCAATTTTTAACTTGGAAAAACGAAAGTGCAGCTCATTTCAGGATTTTGATTTCAGATTCTCACGGCTATGTTATTTTTCTTAAGCAAAAGAAGTAGAAAGCCTTTCAAAACCTCAAATTACTAAGTATTCTCAATAATTATGTTAAAATTCATGTATGAAACTCATATTTGGTTAAATGTAGACAAACCTTCTATCGCTGTAATGAAATGACATGATAGATGTCGATTTCAAATGAGTTCATTGATGTTTAGTAAGCCTCGGCATTGTAATGTAGGTAGTGAAACACCTGTTCATTTTATCCAGTTAAATTATAGATTTTTACACAAATAAGTAGGTATGTGTGGATTTTAAAATAAAAGTCCTCAGACAACATGGCCCCAAAGTAAGCTAAGGCTTGAGTTATGGGTTACAATGTAGCGAACTACGAGGATCCTAGAATATACATACAAAACCGATAACAAGGTGATGACGAACTGTGTTGCAAGTACCTACTAACACATATGTTACAGTTATTACACAGCATACGTTGCGCCATCTATAGTCTTTTAGATGTAGCCGACATTTTACGAAACAGGAACACGCTACGTAAATCCAATAGTTCAGCAAAATCCGAGATCCGTGTAAAACTAGCGCAAGTAATCGTTAAAGCAGAAGCCAGAATGCCAAGGTGATCAAAAGTTAGAAAAATCCAGAGTAGTATCGCACAGTGCACAATAACGCAAAAGCAAACGAAGGAATGCAAACGTTTAATTCAAATCTAAACTGACGGTGTAATTTTTGATATTGTCAATATGACAGTTAAGTTAGCTGTATTGTATATTTAAGAAAAATAATTGATTATTTCATTTTGATGTGCATTAATTTAAATAAATTAACAAACAGAATATCAATTTAATTTAAAAAGTCATATATTTTTATTACTTTATAAGCAAATTCAAAATATTGTAAAGTTCGAACTTTATTTGGAACGAAACGTGTCATAGACCATATATATACTGGGCGCGTTCGTGGCAAACCAAATGTCAATAAATGACTATGAAAAGAAAACCCAATACATTTTTTTGTGGATTGTAGTTTTTGACATGAATTAGGTTTTATGGTTCAGCTAAAAATTAGTAATTTTTCGTACTATATTACTTATCTATACATAATACGAGTTGTCAAAATGTTGACAGGTCAGGAATGGTCTTTCATCTTTTGGAATTTGGTATCTTGGGATCTGGTAAACTCTGCATTTGCACTACTTAACTTTAAAGCATAGATAAACGTGATTCTGAGATTTACTTGAACCCTCTTTCCGATTGGAGGGTGACGATTACGTAAAATCGAAGAAACTTGGTAATTGGACTACCAATTATACAAAAAACATTATTCTTATAGCAAGCCTAGTTTTCTCATAACCATGGTTAGGTAGGCCCAAAAACATGATCTACTACTGGTACTTTTGACAAAGCTTCTGTATGTTAACATAATAGCTGTAGGTTGGGTTAGTTCCGTTCCCCCCGGACCTCTGAGACGATCAGACGTGTTTTGAGCGAAAGGATTAGTTCATTCGAAAAATAAATTTAATCAATTTACGGTTAAAATAGTACTAGTACAAAAATACGAGTGCATAGCAGACGTGGAGATTAACCTTTTGAACGCCATAGTCACGTATAGAAAACAAGCACTTGCGGGCTCTATCCACCAACGGGTTTACTATTGTTTAACAAAAAACGTATGACAGAAGATCATTTTACAAACAATGTTTGAAAAACTAATCATTTGACAAGCTTTCATTTCGCAAACATATTACTTTAAAAAGAATCATTTGACATAACACAGGTTTCGGAAATGTTTTACTCAGGAAATATTTCAATTGTTAAAATATTAATTATAAAATACCACGTGTCGTGATGTTTGTTTATATCAAACTGAACCAAAGTCGCTTTTCGTGAAAAGCTCGAATTGGTACTTAATTTGGTCACTCTCAACCATAGCGCGGACCACGGTCGGGAGCGAGATGTCGGCACCCAATACAAAGCCGAGCACGCTGCGCTCCGCGTCCCACGCCAGTCATACCTCCAGCGTGTGCTGGGCCATGTCGTCGAGGCAATCATCGCAGTGGTGGCACCTGGCCGTCGGTTTGCGACCGATTCGAAACAGGTAACTCCCGAAACAACAATGTCCCGAGAGCACCTGAGTCAGACGGTAGGTCAGGAAACCGAATCGCCTACCCAACACTGCTGGAAGACCGGACGAATTGCCTCGACAGTCTAGAGTACGGCGCTCGAAAACGCCAGCCTGAACTCACACGCTTCGGTAGCCCGTTAGCGCAGCTCAGCTCTGTGCCCCTCCAGTTCCTGCAGTGCAGGCGGGTGACCCCTGGCCCGGAGTACCTCCACGCGGCACTCGTAGAGCGACGCGAGGGTTCTCGCTTCTAGGTCCCAGGGAATAGTACCCGCGAGCACCCAAGTTGCCTCACCCGAGATCGTGCGATAACCCCGAAACACCATGATCGCCATCACTGTAAGTACAACACAGTACTACAAGTAACTGAGCGTAATTTTAACTCTAAAAGAAAAGGGCGGATTTAAAAGTCACTATGAATTAAATAAAAGAACAGAACAGTCAGTTACAAGAATCAGTAAAGTTTACAGCGGCAAAGTACGAGTATGACGAAGTTATGGAACATGTGGGGAGGATAGACGAACATAGATCTGAAGACCGAAAATACATACGATTTTTGGAAGAGAAAGCAGATTAATCGGAGCGGCAAAGCCGTGCAACGAGCATTGAAATTCATAGTATAGTAAAGTGAATGATGAAAATATGGTTGTGGAACTGGGCAATGTCATTAATGTGCAGGTACACACGAGTCTGATATAAAAGTCATTTTTCGAGTAAACGCAAATAAATTACAATAAACCGATTATAATAGACTTCACAACAGTGCTGTTAAAGTTAAAACATTATAACAAAAAGCATATGGGAGAGAACTGTACACATGTCATATGAAGTTAAATATACCTATATAATAAATAAATATAAATATATCTTTTTACCTCCGAAAATCTCACTACCAAAACTAAAGCACTGTTTTTCCTAGCAAGAAAATTTGGAGCCCAGTACAACTATAAATATAGCTAAATATATCGTATGGTAAAGTGTTCCTGCGAAAAGAAGATGGAGGACCGCTTAGACGAGTCGAATCTAAGAGCGACGTCATGAACTTAAGGAATATGTTGCGACTAAGTTCACGGTGCACTGTCTTATACAAGTTATTTTTTATTATTTTTATGTCAAAAACTATTTTAGTTAAGATTCTGTGTCAAAATATGTATTTTATACCGTATCGCTACTCTTAGTATTATTAAACACATTCACACACTACATAAACACTACACGCATGCACACTAGTACACTAATAAAAACTTTCACATATACACATTTCAACACAGTCTACACAACTACAATTTACATTTATGGTCTTATACAAATAACGTTTTCCATTTTTAATAAAGCGTACATCTTTGGCCAACCCGTTCATTTCACATGAGCTGTGCACTATTTGCTTATTGATGATTAACATTCAATTTTTTAAGTGCAGATATCATAAACGATACTGACACTATCGGTGGTATCACGTTTGATATTGTAAATAATAAAACGGTTATTGCTAAAATAGACATCAATCATTCATTAAATATCTCATCAATAAAAATACGCAGCTTTCAACGTCATTTTGAACGATTATTATTATTCCCCTCTAAATTAACAATTTCATTGATGTAATAGCGTTCACAGAATGCTGGACTAACGATAACAATAATCCTATCAATGAACAATTACAATTATTTTTGCACAAACTATGGAGTTGTACTATACACTAATAGAAATATTTGTAATGTACAAGTTCACGAGCCCCAAATTAATGATGCCACCGGTGTAGTACTTTAAATTAAAAGCATCCTCTCATCCTCTGAATATTTAATTCTCACGGCGGGGCATGGGCTTCGACAAGCCGTTGATACACCAACTAGGAAGGATCGTTACCTAGATAGTTTAATGGTCAAATGTAGCAGTTCTGCACATACTTTTGTGTTTGAAGAGTTTACCGACCACTGTCCGATCCTCCTGCAACTTGAATACACAAATATGAAGAGAGCCATTTCAAAATGCAACAAAGGTTACTATAGATTTTGACAAACTTGACAAATCATTACAGTTAATCCATTAGTCGGACTACTACAATCTAACTACACCTGATGAAATCGCAAACTTCATAGTATTCAAGCTGCAGAGCAATATAGCCGACAGCAAGACAGGAAAAAGAGTCGCTAAGAAGAACATCCCTTTAAACCGAGGTTGAGGCAAGAGAGATAGATTACATAGAAATCTTAAGGATTCACAAGGTGATGACTCCCTTAGAGATAAGTACATTTCCTTTAGGATCATTTGTCATAATACATTATAAACTTTAAAGCGCAATTATTACTTATCGCTATTTTCTAAATCTGCTAGCAACCCTAAAAAACCTGGCAACTGATAAAATAAATTAGTAACCTTAATCACACTTAGCAAGTATCTTTAAAATTATTACACATAAAAAAAATCCTTGCTCATCACTAACTAGTGTTAATAATTACTTTCCGTCCATCGGCTCTCAATTAGAAAATGTTTATTTTTATTTTAAATTGACCCATCAGCGCGTAAAGCTACTGAGATTTGTGGTCCGTCTCAAACAATGTCATTTAATCCAGTTGACCCTTAAGAAATCCAGAGTATTATAAATAATCTGAAAAGCGGCAGTGCTTCAGGCTGGGATGGCACTCCTACCAAAGTTATAAAGCATTATTGAATTTTAGCAGAACCAAGAGCACATCTTTGTAATTCTAGTTTTGTAACGAGTACCTTCCCAGATATTTTTAAACAGGCAAAAGATCTCAATTCATAAATCATGCGTCAAAATCTTCATCATTCAATTATAGACTAATTTCACTCTTATCTGTTCTGTCTAAAATTCTGGAAAAGGTAGCTAATTAAAGACTTAAAATTTATTTAGAAACAAAGAAATAAATCTCAAAAAATCTGTTCGGATTTAGACCAAATAAATCAACAAAAGACTCCATTTGAAACCTAACGCAAAATATAACACATTTAACAGATAGGGGTAAAAATGTATTGGTGTTTTCATTGATTTACAGAAAGCTTTTGACACCGCTTCAATTCCAATACTGCTGAGTCGTTTACAGAATATCGGTATCCGAGGTACGGTTCTATCATTGTTCAAAAGTTACCTAACCAATAGGACTCAATGTGTTAGGTTTGATAAATATGTTAGTCAATACTTATCGTCCTCCTTTGGTGTTCCTCAGGACAGTACACTGGGTCCAACTTTATTTTTAACGTTATATTAACCAACTATGTGAACTAAACCTCTATGGAGCTTGCATCACCAGGTATGCCAATAATACAGCAATTCTGTTCCACGGAAAAACTTGGGATGAAACCAAGCCTCTAGCTGAAAAATGCCTGAGTAAGGTAGCAGAGTAGCTAGAAAGTAGTCTTCTATCACTTAAGGCCGATAAATTATTGTGATGAGAAATTACAGTGGGCTCCGCATATAATAATGTTGTCCAGTAGAATATGACAATTTATATACGTTTTTAAAACATTGCGACAGATAGCCGATACTGAATTATTGTTACAAACGTTTAATTCTATGGGATATGTGTCTGGGGTGGCGCAGGTAGTTCTTCCTGCTTGATCGATGCTGAAAGAGCTCGGCGTGTGGTCCTTAACACATTCAGTCCCATTGTGATTTTGATCATGACTTAAGCGATGCCGCCTCAAAATGAGGTGAACGCGCTAGGCGCGTTGCCGCCACTGCTAGAGGAAATAAACGAAAGCGCCGTGCGCGGTCGATGGCATTACTTGAAGCTATAAAGTTTGTTTCCTATTTTTTTTTTGTCATAAACAGTGTTTGAGTACTTGTAACATGCAAGGTGTGATTTTATTATTATTCAGTTACATTTTAATCTCAAAAACATGTCAAACAACTCAAGAAATAACATAAAAGTTGAGTTTGTTTCGTATATATGCAGAGATACTCAATCTTTTTTTAAATATAGATAAGTATACATAAGGTTTTGTACGTTAACTTTTCCGATAATTATTCCAGCCGGCACAACAAATATTTACTACCGAGTATAGTTACGATATTAATTAATAAATAACTTTGCACCTTACTACTATCAGAGACTAGTAAATAACTATAGACTAACAAAATTTTGTGACTTGAAAAAAAGTTGTTTTTAAGATAGAGAGATGGCGTTAGTTGTATTAGATTTACAAGTCATTTAAATTTAGATTTAAAAAAACTTAAGATGGCGCTGTTTACAAAATCATTTGATATTTCATTGCAAGTACTATCCGTAGGTATCAGGCGACAACAGACGTTGCCAGCTAGTGCATTATATTATTTGATGCTATGTTGCCGCTCTTATAATTCAGTAAAAGAAAACTTTACACCACCCCGGATATTATTTGTAGTGTTACTGGGTTACTGTATTGCCAGTATATAATTTTTCCCACAAAAATATAGCATTCATCTCCACAGTTTGTTCTTATCTGCCTTAACATAATAAAACGAATTTCAGTGCATTTAATTAACAGGTATATAATATTTTACTTTATTTCTTGATATCGATAAAAATTATGTCTTAATAAGTGTATAATTTTTATTTATAATGCATATAACTCATAACTATTTTGCAGTAGTGAAAAAAATTTTTTCTTGCTGGATTATTATTTAAAAAATGTTCTTTATCCATCAACTTTTTTTGAAATCAAAATTCTTTTTATCACAACATTTTATTTGTTTGACAATTTGAATTCTTTGTCGTTTATTGTTGTTGCTATGGGTGTGTGTTTGTTTCGGAACTTTTCCCTGCATTACTTTGAATTCACAATATTTCTGCTCGCCTACTGTGACTCGTGCAAGTTGTATGGACCTTGATTAAGTTTACGTTTTGGCTGCTACATGTATCGTATAACATGTGCGTTTATCACAACTGTGATAATAAAAGCTTTTAAAAATAGGTTATTATGGCAATTAAAATAAAGATGGTAGTGCCCAGGCGTCTCTGAACAAAATAAACTTATTCCAGTATGTTTATGGTCTTTTGTAGTTGTCATTTTATCATCTATAAAGTAAGAATAAATCACTATCTACCTATTCTTATGGAGTAAAATTATCAAAATCAATGATATAAAATGATGACATTTTCCAATTTCAGGAAAGGTTTAAATCCTACTTGCTAAGGTTTCAGGTTATTTGACAACGCCATCTAGCATTTGCATTACGTTTCTTGTCAATAATTCATATAAAAATTAAAGACGACAAGGTTGGTCCAAGCTATTTGAGAGCGCCATCTAGTAATAGCTTGGATTTTGAGCTTTTTCCGAGTCACGAATTTTTGTATAGAGATGGTCAGTCTATAGTTATTTACTAGTCTCTGCTACTATATAGGTAATTAAATAAACCGTACACTATTTACGTTATAGTTGAAGATGATCGGTTTCTAATGGAGATTTTGTAGCAGAATTAGATTAGAGTTCTAACTGTAAGTTGAAAAAATATGATGTTTTTTTGTAGAATACCCTAAAAAATAAGTAGTACTTTCATATTTTGTAAGTATATTATAACGTGATAGCGGCACCTACTTCTAACAATTGATTCATAACTTAGAAATTTAAGCATAAATAAATGCCTAAATATTAAGAAAAATACAAAATACCCAAAGAAAAGTGTCGAAAAAAGTAAATATAATATCAAAATGATACAAATTTATCAACAGTTTGTATGACTTATATCTATAAAAATATTAACGTAATTTTATGGATCTAACTGTGGACCCAGCCAGTTGGTACCTTACCTACAGTTTGAGAACCCATATCGCTGACCGCCCCAGCGCGCTCATGGCATCACATGAAGGACTTTTTTCACTACATTTAAAAATGGTCTGTACACGCTGGCCACCACAAAAATTATATGTTTGTGGTGTACTTGTTCAACTCTATGATTTTGAAGTCTCAATACTCATTGCATTTGATACTTTTACGAAAACATTAAAAACGCGCCGAGGGCGTTGCCGGCATCCTAAAGTATATATACGAAAATGCGCATGGCGCGTTGCCGGCGTTGAACGCGTTAAGGTACTGCTATTTTGGTCATTTAGAGAGCCTACCACATTGGTATATGAAAGGACACAGGTATTCAGTATCCGTAAATTGTTTATAGATCAATGTGTTAGACATTTTGCATTAAATGGTGGGCAAAAATCTAACATTTTATTTAAACAGAAGCAGAAATGGTTCAATTTTAAAGTGATATACAATAATACACATTACAGGAAAAATAGAAAAAGAGTTAGTATTTGTCACGGGACTTGAAAGATCATCACAGGTTATCCTAATTATTTTTTTGATAATTAAAATTTTAAAATAGCAAAACCAATTTTTTTCCTTATAGCTGTCTCGATATGGCCTATCATCCCGCTTGACGTTGATTTCTTCGACATCCTTAAATCAACACCCTGTCTATACTTTTAGTATAACATCAAGTTTTACACTCATAGCACGAGATTATGAATTGCTTTAGAAAAGTCCGACAAGAGCTGATCTTAACATGCCTGCTTAGATAGACTGTTGTCTGAATATACTTTCAAATAACTTGTTTTGCCACTAAAAGTTTAGATATAGGTACCTTCTAAAAAGCTTCAACGTAAAGATATAATATATAACGTTGTCTCATCAATCCAGACATTTCGTCTCCAAGAATCGTTGATACTTGTAAATGAAAAAATTTCATTGGTAAAATGCACGCAGAGCTTACAAACTGGATAATCAATAAAAACAGCATATTTACAAACCTATTTTTATTATTATTTACTAAAAGCATATTTTAAAGACTCAAATATAGAACTTATAGCTAAAAATTCGCTTGCGTAAATAAATTCGCTGTTAATTTCGCATTGGACTATTGATTGTGTAAGTAAATACAAATTTACAAAGCTCTTCACTATTTAAGATCCGTGATAAATATTTACATAGTGTACTATAAATGTAAAGTCTATTTCATTAATTCTGTGTAGACTGATGATGATGATTTTGACTATATTGTCACATGTTTTAAGAATATGTTTGCTACCTATGTAGCATACTACAGTAAAGTCGCTTTTTATCTGAACCTTTAGCTGAGGATAGTCTCAGATTACTCTGTGCGCCTTGTATATTTCAGCCTAAATTTATTATTTCTCAACATTGACAATTACTTGTCAATTGTTATTGATGTCAAATAAAACATGACTCTACCACCACTTCGGAAAAACTTCGTGAAGATGAACTGGCAAGAAACTTCCCGGGTATATTTTTTTTTTTAAATAAATTTTATAATTAGGGTCTAATAGAGATAAATTAGAGTCTCTTTATGTCTATACAAAGTTATTCTTATCTGCATCCGTTAGCTCGGCAAGGCTGTATAGTGAGTGCATCAAAAAATTAACCAAATTGATGAAAACCAATCCAGCAGCTATTCATTCAAAATTTAGGCATCAACATATGTTGGCAAATAATTATTTGAGTAAATAAGTAAGTCACGAAAAATACTTGCCTTACTTAGAAGGCAAAGTTAGTTTTATTCTGTTTTGTAGGTAAAATCCGTTACTATGCAAATTTATAGTTGGTATTTATTAATACAGAAATGTTAAACTTACGATCCAGCTCAAAATATCTTGCCTCATGGAACAGTAGGTCCATATATTTAAAATCTTTTGGAAGTAACAGCTTCTTATTTCTGAGGAAGTTAAGGATGTGGCGGAACATGCCCCCGTCTCTATCGATGAAGTAGTGTTGTTTCAACGTGTCCAGCACTATCGGGATGGTGCCGTTGAACATCTTTGCTAGACGCGACTCAGGAAAACTGAAAATGAGAAACATGGATATACTTAGCTTCGATTCGATAGTGAAGGCATCGGCATGTAAACTTTAGTATAATAATAAGTTTAAGATATTTCAGTACTACGTACGTATTAAATATATAAAATGGCCTACGATTATAAAGAACTATTACTAACATACAACTTAACACATTTTAGGTACTAGAGTGAAACTGAAAGTTCTTAGAACTGGCCACTTGTAAACAATATAATAAAACAATAATTTTAAATTTTGAAAATTGAAAATTGAACTTTTTGCCAGTCTTATTGAGTACGAATTTCATTCATTTGTCATTTATTTTACGATTTGACAGTAAATTGAAAATTGTGTCTCGTCAGCATGAATTGAACGCGAGAAAATTTCCGCGCCATGATTTTTTATGTCTTTCGATAGCATTTAAGTCAACATGAAAGTTATGATAGACTACGATTGGCACTTCACGACAAAATCCCCATGTCGTACCACTGTTTGCAACAGTTTTAATGAGATTAAACAAGGTCGCACTAATCTCAAAGACGATCTGCCTGAGGGACGGCCTTCTAAGGCGCCGACTGAAGATAACGTCTCTGTTGTGCGGCGTATGATAGAGACTAACTAAAGAGTGACTAACAGCAAATTCGGACAAGCTTAGGCATCGGTATGAGTCAAGTGCACAAAATCATCCGTGAACATTTAGCGCTCATAGCAGGATACGTCATAACTTGACCGAGGGCCAAAAACTCCGTTATGTTGATCATGCCGTAAAATGGTAAAATGGCCGTAAAGTGCCGTAAAATTCGAATGCTGTGTTCGACATACTTACTGGTGACGAAAGCTGGATTTACTGTTATGATCCCAAAACCAAAAGAGTCTGCTTAGTGGGCGTTTCCTTCCGACGAGCTGCCAACTAAAGTGAAGAGAGGTAGAAGCGTGGAAAAAAGATGGTGGCCTTGTTCTTCAGGAGGGCAGGTCATTTCGCGACAATTGTTTTAGAAGATCGAAAAACAGTTTCTGCGGAATGGTACACTAACAAGTTTGGGAGAAACGACCTCACAGAAGGATCCTCCTTCAACCACGACAACGCCTCCTCGCACACCGTCAGGCGAACGATCGACTATTTGGTGACGTCAAACATCGAATTACTAGGTCACCCGCCGTATAGCCCTGACCGCGCACTTTGGTATTTTTCGTTTATTCCCGAAAATAAAAGAAAAACTTCGAGAAAAACGTTTCATGGACGCCGCGGAAGCTCTGGCTGTGTCTTAAAAGGCCGTCGAAGAGACCCCTAAGGACGAGTGGGCAAAGTGCTTTGGACACTTTTTTAAAAAGATAACTAGCCAGCTTAATCAGTTTTTTATTTTCTAAGAACTTCAGTGTGACCCTCATATAAGAAGTATAATTCCTGAAAAGCTTAAACATTACATCTAAAGTTTACTCATTTCACACTCCAAAACATAAATTAATAAACTATAAACTATAAATTATAAACAAAAAATAACTCAACCTTTGTTGAAAAAATAAATTAGGTGAATAAGGAAATTAATTTCGATGAAAGCCATGAAAGCTATTTGATTTGAAGTCTACAATCGGTAAGGTAGTCGTATTTACTTTTGGGTTCGGAGCCAGTTAATTGCGCGCGCCTGCGAAGTCCCGCGAGTCCTACTCGCGCCTCGGGCGCCGCCGCCGGCTCCGCGGAGCACCCGAGATAAAACAGACTTATTTAATACATAACACGTTGTATATATCACCTCAATGTGTGTTTGTTCAAGCATATATTTGCTTAAAATAAATTGTGTTTGTATTGCATTCTCGCGGATTTGTCTGGTTTTTTCTTGTAATATGAGAGTTTTTTAGTTACAGCTTGTACATATTACAGTGAATTTGAATTCAATTTAAACTTCATTTAGGAACTTCCCATTGATCAACAACCGAAAGCAATTGATGGATACTGAGTTTTCAGAAACATACCTTTATCTGTACACTCATACCACAAACGAATTAGTGATGTTACGCATCAGACTACCGACTTCTTAACTACAACACTAGGAATCCTCTTTTTCAATTTGACAACTTTTTTAAAAATCTGATTGTCTTTCATTTCTTAATTTTAAAATGACGGCTTTGGATTGTTGGTGTAATGCCAATGTGCCCTTATGCCGAAAGCCTCTCTTCTATTCTACAAGGTATTTTCACCATCTAAAAGATAAAGAAGGTAAAATAAATAAAAGGCTAGTATATTTATATTCTTTTTTATTTCACAGCTTTGTTTTATATTTTTATATGCTTTGTATTGCATGGGAGGCAAATTTTTATTTTCTAGACGCGAGACATCAGTACCTTTTAATATTTTTTTAATTATGTAACACCAATTTAACATCGTTTTTCTTATTGAGTAACCCAAAAAACATTTATGCTCAAAATGTTTATGGCTCACAATTTACGAAGTTCTTCCACACTTAAACCTTGTAAGTTAACACTATTAGCACAAAGATATGGCAACCAATGTTAACTCCTCCAATGATAAGTCCTATCTCAAATTCTTGGAAGTGCTGGAAAATGACGTCCTTTCGTCTATTGTAGATTGTAACGCACCATAAACGCAAGTTATAGTATTTGGGAATACAGAGAATATGTTACGGAAATTGATCAACGCAAACTCTTCACTCGTCGAACATAGAAACCGTAATGGCAGATCGAGCTAATTGATTGAACATTCATTTCAATTTTGCGTTTTATGGCAATCAGCTCAACAGTAACTACTTACTACACAACAACTATTTCTGCCAATTTCAAGTATTCATACAATAAAAGTAGTTTTAATAAAATTTTAATATTGAAAGATGACCTAAAACCGTGCATCATTGATTGAACATAGTGTTATCATTCACATTGAAGTGACAATCGTACGCCTAAAGAGTAGCAAAGTATATACTTAATCAAAAAGTTTTAGCCATAGACATAAATCCTAGTTTTTTTTAAATGTATGAAGGCTACTTGCTATGACTCATACCTACACGTCGTATTAGATTCAGCACTACGAGTATATAATTCTAACTTCGATTATATAAAACCGTAACGAAACATATATCGTAGTGATCGGAAAAAACCTTCGATATCACCGATTTAGCTTAAATTTCGAGAAGATTATTTGTAATTTGAATAAATAACATTTAGGGCTAATTGTATATCTCTCAGATTACCGCTAAAAGTAGCCCAGACGAGGGACGAAATTCATGCGGAATTTAAAGTGTTGAAATAACTATCATACAAACTGAACAGTACTTTTATTAAGGATAAGCTGCATTTTCAGGGAAAAACACTTTTGTAATTGAATCGTTCTTTATTTAGAATAGTGTGGATTATTCCAATCTAATTTATTTAGAATAGTGTGGATTATTGCAATCTAATTTATTTAGAATAGTGTGGATTATTCCAATCTAATTTATTTAGAATAGTGTGGATTATTGCAATCTATTTTATTTAGAATAGTGTGGATTATTCCAATCTAATTTATTTAGAATAGTGTGGATTATTGCAATCTAATTTATTTATTGTACTTCGTGGAATGACTCTTACTCGTAAAAACTAGGTACTAAGCTCAGTTAAGCTAATTTTAGAAAAGGGGCGAGTCTTGAAGGAAAATATGAGGAATTTCCAATATTCTTATGTTTTTACTAAATTTTTTTATTTTATAAATATGCTGATAAAAATAATCTAAGAGTAATGAATGACCAATTCAATATGGAGGCGTCAATAATGTAACCAACTCGATGTCTCTGCCATTTAACTTCAAACTTCAGCAAGCGCCTGCCCCCAGGCTAATCGCTCGAACAACTACAAAGTCAAACTACAGAAAACTAGATTTCGATACCACCAGATGTTTTAGATGTTTAACTAGATGTTTCATAACTTACATATAAATAGTAATACCCGTTTTATCGGCACAAACAAGAAAAACGCAGTTTATTAAGAAACAAAGCGTAGTTTTGGCCAGGCTTAATGAACACTACGACTAGTTACTTTGTATTATGTACTGAGAGTAAACTCAATATGGATGGAATTGTTTATTTAAATCCATTTCAAAAGTAAAATATCTCATTTACCTCATTTTACACACTCTCCAGTCTTAAGACTGCTGTTCTTTTAGAAATAATCTGTACCTATGCACATTATTTGTTAACTTTATCATACCGGTATTTAATATTGTGTATAATAAAATTAATTATTAATAATGCATTAATAGGTTGCCTAATATACCCACGCAGTCAAAGTCTCCAAGGAAGACGTGTAAATGGTGCCACCAACGTCAATGTGGACGGGAGCATTGGCGGTGGTCGGCGGCGCCACTCGTGGGATGCCCACGCTGGGCTTCTGCTCCATAGGGCAGGCGTCGGGCTGCGGGCTGCCCGCTTTGATGGATATCATGGGCTGGTTGCTGCAACCACAGAAAAGCATTCAGTCTGTTTTAAGTTTTAATCACACTTATCGTGCACTATCTTGAAAGTGGAAAAGAGCAAAGCATTTATTTTCGTTGCTTGAGATGACACACAATATGTGTGAGGTTATTAAAAGGGAAAGATTTTTTCCAATCTGTATTTACTAAGCCACACACCAATTTGGTTAAGTCATAAAGAACACAGAAAAATGTAAACTAAGAATAATGAAATATTAGGTAATATAGCAAAGCTGAAAATAACATTATTTTGCCTTTTAAAGCAACAAATCAAAAAGCTTAAGTACCTATGAAACATGTCCAGAATTAACCATCATAGAAAAGGCCAGCTCTCCCTTATTGAACTCACACATGGAAAACCATGGGACACGAGGTGGCTTCCTAACTGTAGTAACCGTAACAAGATACCTATTTTGCATGACTCTGAATAAATGCTGATTTCCAAAGCTCATATACATATTTGCAAACTCGAGTTAGATGATCAAAATGATGCGAAACAATTTCAAGTTTTACAACACCCAGCAAGGCTAACTGTGCCAGTGCCATCTTATTCCCGCTTATTCGTACGTGTGATGGAAGTCATTGTATCCTGAATAAAACAATATTAAGTTTTTAATTGAAAAACATTTAATGATGCGGTAGGCCCGTAGTGCCCTAAGTACAACTTTATAAATGCTGTAAAGAAGATTTTGCATCGGTAAATATTGGAATCCGTCTGTTTCCACATGATTTGGCAAACCAAAGTGACTACAATATTGCTAGTCTTATTTCGCTATCGGAAAATTTTCATTATCGATGTTGAACTTAGCATTATAGGGTAAGTATATAGTTTAATCATATAAGGAGCACCCTGCCTTTTGTAGCATTTGTATCCTTTTGCAAAAAAACCACCAACCAGGGCTTTTATTGTCTAATTACTCGGCCAGTTTATTTTTTTATTTTTATTTATTTATTTTAGAAACAAACAAGATTTTTGAAAACTTAAGATTAAAATAAAAACCTTTAGTTTCCTTATTTTTACATACATAACTAGATTTGCACCACACAGTACTCCAAACAAAAAGCAATATTCAGTATAAAAATGAAATATATTATAAATATATATAAAGACACAGAGAATAAAAAAGACATTATTCGTTCATAAATTAAAATACTCAATTTATAACAAGCTTTAGCATTTTTGCTTTAAAGTTTCTTTGAATTGTCTGATGTTGTGGGACATTGTTCAGGTTGCGAATGGATTTTAGGAAATGTTTACTTTGTTATGTCTGGTCTAAAATAAAAAAACTGTAAACGAACTAAGGAGAAATCTATGTTTCCATTATATATCAAAAAACTTTATAACTCATGTTAATAAATAAATAATTCTAACAATAACACCACATTATCTAGCCCAAGTTAAGTAATTAGAAGTTATCTAATTAAGAACTTGTGTTATGGATACTAGATAATGGATAAATAAACTTAAGAAACATATTAACACACATAGATATATATATATATATATATATATATATATATATATATATATATATATATTAGAAATAAACTTAAATAAACGTAAATACACATCCATGACTAGAAAGCAAATATAATAATATATCTGCCCCTATCAGGATTCGAAGCTGGGACCTCTGGCATGGAAGGCAAGGCTACTTACCTCCACACCAAAGAGGCCGTCAAATGTTGTGTTTAAATCGATCTTCAAATGTGATGAAACGAAAAATAAATAATTTTCTCCTTTGATTTTATAAAGTTTTTGCACATTTTTGACTTTCCTAGTTAATGTCTTTATTCACACATATCACATCTCCTTGCAAAATTAATTATCCTGTTTCGACGTTCTATTATGTAATTCTAAACAGCCATTAGAATACATAACCGAAAGCCGTATTGATTTCTAGTTTAATAATAAATATCACGGTTATTACATTTACACTATGTAACGTATTTAAATATAATATTTATGTAAACGATTTTGTAAGACTAAAAATCGTTATTATTATCTGAGTACAAAATTAATAGTTATGGCCATCAAAATTAAGTCGCATACGAAGGGCCCATAAAAGAGTGACATTCTCGTTATTTGATACAAATGTGTGAAACCTTACACAAGGAAAAGTGCAAAAGGCACGCAATTTGTACTATACTATTTCCATTTCTTTATTTTCTCGATGACGGCTCCTGTGCGAAAAATGTGCGAGCGCTTTTCTTACATTATGTATGCATTATTTATTAAAAACATGACGTTTACACACGTACAAGGTTATATAATACCAGAATAAACTGATAGGGATGGAGCTATATCGATAAACGAGATAGATAGAACTGTCATCGAGAAAATAAAGAAATGGAAATAGTATAGTTACTTATAAATGAATCCAAACTCCAGTGGGTATAGAAGGTATCTAGTTGGGTATAGTAGTTGCGTGAAAATGATTGAGTTGCAAGTCCTCTTTTATTTGGGTTGTAGCGTATGTTGCGCGCGCGTGTAAACAGCCGGCGGCGTATTTATAATGGAAGCCGGTGTGTGAGCGAGCGGCGACATTTAGCCGAGATTCCCCGGACCTGCCGCCCGCGACTTTAGGCGCTAGGAGATTCTTATTTTAAATTTGAAAGCTTTTTCGGACTGTTAGGAAGGACCGTTTTGTTTAAGTCACAGTGCGTGGAAAAGAAAGTGTGTTGTATACGAGTGTTAAAGTTCTATCGTTTATATTCAATATTAAGAAAAAAATAAAGAGGTTTCGGAATAAATGTTACACTAGACACGAAGTCTTTTGGGTTCTCTCTCTCGCGAGCTGAAAATGGATACCTCAATTAATTTTACGATTGAACCTGTGGTAGCAAATCATAATACATTTATCAATTTACATATACCTAAATAAAATGTTACTCCACTATTGTAAGTAAATACAACAAACTTTGGCCATTAAAGATAACTTTTACAGACGTTATCAATATAACGTTCCAACCTCGAAGGAAAACTTTCACATAAGATATGCCAATTCGTCAGTACGACAATTCCTCATAATTTACCTCCTTTCAAATCACATATGAATTCTCTACGAATAAAGTGTAAGTCCCTTAAGTCTAGGTGAATGGGCCGGAGGTGTGAAACAGCGAGATAGGCCGACACAACGAGGCAGACCCGAGATGCATCCAAAGATAAAAAATAATTGAAGTTGGACGCGGTCCGGCGCGAAGCAACACGACGCCGGTGTACCTTAAGCTCTCAACCAGTCGCTTGCCACACCAATTGCGACTTTAAATTTCAAACTTCAAAGATTACTATTGCAAAACCCAACATGAACTGACATATTGTTTGCATGGGTGTGACTGAATGTCCAGCGAAATGAAAATGTAGATTTACCTGTCTTCTTTCTTTTTCTCGATAAAACTGTTTAAATTTTGGTGGGCTACGAAAGATGTTATTGTGTAATAACATTTTTGAAATGTGAAAAATGAATGGTCATTTACTAGTTATAACAGTATATGCAGAAAAAATGAAGTATTTTACGCCTAGAAATAGTCCAACTATTGTGAAACACACCATTAATAAAAAGAATATTCGACATCGATTTAGTTAAATAGGAAATAAGCAAGCTGATTTGTTGGTGTAAGAACCTCAAAGTCTATTTCTCTGTTGCGGTTGGTTAAAGTGGGTACATCAAGAGCATATTTGATTTGTTGACTTAAAAATAAAACAAAGAGGTCTCTGTAATAATATTTACTAAATATTCAAATTGAGCAATTATTAATAGAATAATGTTAATAAATGACTTGTTTCATTTTAGTATGGACGTCTGGCTAGCAGCTGTGCCATGGGAAATTGTTGGGGGTTAAAAACCTAAGTAGTTTTTGTGTACAAAATAAAAATTCAATCGTTTTGACATTTACCACAGGGAACTGACATAGCGTCAGTCAGACATAGCGTCAGCATCGTCAGTTTAGTGGCGCCAACATTCCTGTATTGTCTATTATAAATTCAATTCGGATTTTCAATTGAAAATCCGATATTGTTAAAAATATCAACAAGCCTATGTTATAATCGATGTTCTTTTTAAATTATTTTGTAGATTTTTGTAACTTTTAAAGTCTTAGCGTCGTTTTGTATGGTCCTATTTATTCAGTTCAGTTCAATAGATATCAGGCATTTATTTTATTGTTTCATCGATGAGTTGTAAAACCTGTTTAAATCAAAAACGTATATCAAAATATCATCGACAATGGACTAACGTACTGTCTTTCAATCGATGGACAGATCGAGTCCTACCCTAGTATCTATCAAGTCAAACTGCCTTACGAGTAGCCATTTTTGATTAACTGTGTGGATTTCTGGCAATAATTTCGGTTGTTTTTTTTTTGCACACAAAAATCGCTGATTTATTTTCAAGAGATATTTTTATTACATTCTGGAACATTTTCCACTATTTAATAGGTAAACCACAGGTGGTAGCCAGTTATGAAATGGGTTCTTTCGCTGTTTTAATCTTCACAGATGTTCTGTCAAGTCAACTGTTTGATCAATACAAACTTTGAAGGCGCAATATTGTCTTGACCGGTTGTGTATTTTGTCTTATAAACGTTTTCGTAATACTTTAGTATGATTACATAAAATGTTCATCATAAGTAAGCATGCATTCAGACAAAGCGAGCTTTATAGAACATGCTCCACCAGGGAGCAGACCATGCTCCCTTCGTTTCACTCGCGCACTCGACCACTCTCTGTTTGGTCAAGTGTGGTGTGTCGCTTCGCTGGGAAAGAATCCTTACTTTTGAATTGCACTCTTAGAGCGAACTAATCAGAAACACGACCAACTCGGGTTGGTCTAATTTGGATCGCAACAACAGTTTTTGGAGAAAATTTAAAATATTTTGTGTTCATGAAAAAGATCCAAAAAATATTGTTATTAATTTTTGTAATAAAAATTTTATTTCAACGTTTTATAAACTTTATTTTTATGCCTCCCTGTTTTCTTGTTAACTTTACGATGTACAAGTATATAAATAGGCACTTAATAGAATCAATTCAAACAATCACAAAAATCAACAATCTATCGGTCTAGATATATTTGAAGTAAGTTAAAAGAGGTATTATTCAATGCTACTTACATTTAAAGCTCATTATTAACTTACTTTATTATTTTCATGTTGATTGGTTAAAGTATACATATAATTTGTACATCTAAACATAAAACTACATCTAATACTTTTTAGCCACAAAAGTCTCGTGTTTAAAGGTCAACACGTTGAGTATGAAAATTTTTAAAATAAGCACAGAGGTATCACGTTTACGATGCAGCTATCGGCAAATGTAAATTGATCAATTTTGAAAATTCAGTTACAGGGAAAGATGCCGTGGGATCATTTGGAGGACACAGTTTCCAAGCCCTAGGCATGCCCTTCGGCCATCGACATATAAACAAGATTCTCTGACATAACTTAACCATGTATCGACAAGTTGTAGGGTAATTTTATGAAAATAATCGTTTTTAAAAATAATTCTTGAAATTCTCAATGAGTCTTGAAAAAATATTTTTAAACACGCACTTAATCAAAATAATGTCAACAGAATTTCCATGTGGAAATTCAACAATAACTATATCAAATTAGTCTGAAATGTTTTACAGTTATTACTAAGAAAGTAATAACGATCGATGCAATCAAATTACAGGGTGTAATTTTCACAGATTTTAGTCGGTTCAATTCCCGCGTGAAGCACACAAATTTTCGAAAATCTGTGAATGCGATTTTATTTCTTTTCAAAAATAAAGGAATGTTTCTTTGAAGTAAAATTTGCGATCTCTATTATTTAAATACTTTCCCTCCGAGTGGCATTAAAAAATTCCACCCTGTATATTCTGTTTTTGGGTCTAGTTAAATAATTAAATAACCTAATAGTCTAAGAGCCCGTAAACCCCTGACCTTCGTTATTTTATAAAAGCCGAAAGTTTGTCAGCGCATGCTCCCAACACAGGTAAGAACGATGGACCAATATGAATTTTGCGTTACCGTGGCTTTGGCAGATAAACGGAACTAAAGGTGTGTAAAATACCGATCTAAATTCATCAAATAATAAAGTGCTATTTTTTGGTATTACTTTCACAATATTATTAAAAACCAAGTTATTCAATGCCAGACACTTAACATCGTGGTAACCCCTCGCCAGACACCCGTAATGTTCATGATATTATAAATTTACTTACGTCATAGTATAAAAGCTGATTGTTGTATATAATACTGTTAAAATAATATTATATACTATCTTCAAGTATTATTAAATAACTAAATATAATGACATAATTCTTCCACGTGAATATACTGGGGGTGGCTATTACAGGGAATGTAACAAATCATTCACAGGGCTAATGAAAAATTATTTTACCTCAGAACCAAAAACTTCTGAAAATACCGTTGAAACAGAGTAAGAAAAAGAATCATTTAAAGACGTTTATACATCAACAGACGATTCAATACCAGGTTCATCTTATTTGGCTGAGTCAACTGTATCAAACCTACCTTCAGCTCCTCAATCAACAGAAACTCGACCTTCCCAGGTAGCTATAAAAAAAATAACACAAGTAAGAAACAAATAAGATCAAAAGTGCTTGCGCTCCATGAAGGTGATAAATAAATATCAATTAAGTCTCGTATAATGTCTAGCATCGAAAATCAAGAAGAGTACAATGAGTTGTTAAGTAAATTAGAAAGTAGGATTCAGTTTAATAATAAAATATCTTCGTCGGCGAAAATATCTGTTAAAACTGATTGACATCATCATCGAGAGTACCACCAAGAAGCTTTTAATGAAATTAGTAGCATCATAGAAAAAATATATATTATTAACAACGGACGCTGTCATTTGTTGATACATTTACATGAATTATATACTGATTTGTTGGAGAGAATTTATGCAGAGAATTCCAATGAAATGGATGCTACTTTTACTGCAAAACCTACCTAGAGGAAAAAATTGATAAGAAGTTTTCCCAAGATATTAAATTCTTTACAATGCGGAATAAAAAAAATAATAGCACCCAATTATATGAAGACGATTGACGAAACATTATTAGCCATTTTTAAAGCTAAAAGTATTTTACAAAAACCGACCTTAATCTTAAGAAAACTATTTTGACAATGGACAAGAAAAAATTACCATAATACTTGAAGATAGTATATAATATTATTTTAGCTGATGTAAGCATGTATTAAATACTAAACAATACGAGCGCATCTCGCACACACCCACTCATGTATATACTCTCGCGCTCGCTCCTACAGCTACCCTACACGCTTGTGTGGGTAGGGGTTGGAACCATCAAAAACACTCATTACTAATGAGGAAATATCATTTACTTATTACCCAAGTATTATATATAAAAATCAGCTTTTATACTATGACGTAATTAAAATTATAATATCATGAACATTAAGGGTGTCTGGCGAGGGGTTGCCTGGATGTTAAGTGTCTGGCAATGAATAACATGATTTTTAATAATATTCTGCAGGTAATACCAAAAAATCACACTTTATTATTTGATAAATTTAGATATTATACACACCTTGAGTACCGTTTGCCTGTCAAAGCCACGGTAACCCAAATTTCATATTGGTCCATCGTTCTTACCTGTGTTGGGAGCATGCGCTAACAAACTTTCAGCTTTTATAAAATAATGAATTTCTGCAGTTCATAGGTTCTTGCTCTATAAGCTGACATGCATGGGAATGTTATGTGGTTAAGAACTAGAAATAAAATTTGGAAGGGGCCAAATACAGTAGGAATTGTCATGCCGTTTACTAGGCTGTCGTAGGGATTGACAAAATCAACAACAAACATTAAACATTTATTACAGAAAAGGTTTGGTTATAAAATTAATTTTTGGAATTAAAACAATGTCAGTAACAAAAAAATCTAGATATGCACTTACTTCTGCGACTGCTAATTTAATACCTAATGGTTAGTTACCAAAAAAATATTGTTTAAAGCAAATTTTTTATTTTTCTAATTTACGTTTTCCTGAATAATCTATATTACACCGACAAAATATTTCCAAATAACCAAGTACTGTTCTTAACAATAAGGAACTCAATACCGTAGTTTTTTCACAAAAAAAAAAACTTAGAATTTTCGCTTTTTTTAAATTATTTTCGTGTTTCCAAACTAGAAAATCTTCCTCCGTGATCATCGATCGACTTGATTTCAACTCTTGCTTCACAGTCCGGTCAAATTAGACCAAAAAATAAGAGTGAAGCTACATACATTTACAATAAGCTGATAATCGGTAAAATCATTAAAATATAATTATGAATAAAATTTGTAAGTTCCCCATCTTTCCCCTCTATGGAAAAGTTTTTATTCAAGGTCAAAGTTTAAAAAAATTAGTGTTTCACGATTTTCAGTAAAACAGTAAGTTTTATCATAAAAAAAACCCCAGACAAAAATTGTAGATCATTTAATTCTCTATAAAAAATTTATCAATACTTTTTTTCCTAGGAGCCACCGTTTCTGAGATATAACGATTCAAAAACTTGTAAAAGTTATATTCGTCATGATATGCATGAGTACGCCACGTATATACATCTCCAGAGTTGCAATATATGTTTAAATATTGTTCTATCGGTCATTGTAACTTACACTTTAAATACGACATTTTACAGGAGGGGTAAAATATAAAATATCAGTTTTCAAAATGTTTGAAAAACAAGATTTATTTCAATGTGCTGAAGTTTTTAAAAACAA
This sequence comes from Marasmarcha lunaedactyla, assembly GCA_923062675.1. NCBI lineage: Eukaryota > Metazoa > Arthropoda > Insecta > Lepidoptera > Pterophoridae > Marasmarcha > Marasmarcha lunaedactyla. The sequence continues at coordinate 13,754,417 of OV281339.1, read as the reverse complement.
GTAATTAATTAAGTAATTCAACTCGACAAGAGGTTGTCACCAACGGGACTCGCTTTCTTCTTTCTATGTGCGGAGTTCCTAAAAAAAACTACCTGCTAAGATAAGTATCAATATGCATGTTTTGTTAAAAATAATAAAATTAAATAACAAGTTCAATTAGCTTGTTTTCCTCTAACCTCAGTTGCTGCTCATCAACATCTTTTTCGGGTAGGTATATTACCAAGTTCAAGTGTGGCTTGGTTATCAGCTAGACCCTACAGACTGGGGTTGGAAGTTGGTCAATAATACATTAGAACCAGTTCAAACTTTACGGTCACCTGCGCCGAAAAAACTGCTGAATACAATTTTTGCTACTGCAAAAAGGGCATCGTTGTGTGTGCTACCTAAATGTGGTTGCAAAAAAAAATCGGACGGCTTTGTTCTCTGGCATGTACAAATTGTCTAGGCCGGTCGCGCTCTAATGTTGAATCACCAACAGTGGAGGATTCGTATGATTTCAACGAGGTGACATGCGATACATCGCTATTGACGTAATTTACTTGCACCCAGAACGAAGACGAAGAAGAACAAGAACAAGAAGACGAATATAGAAAAGAAGATCAAGAAGAAGATCAAGAAGAAGATCAAGAAGAAGATCAAGAAGAAGATCAAGAAGAAGATCAAGAAGAAGATCAAAAAGAAGATCAAAAAGAAGATCAAGAAGAAGATAAGAAGAAGATCAAGAAGAAGATCAAGAAGAAGAACTTGAAGGCTACGAAACAAACGAATAATTTCGATACATTTTTTTAAATTTACATCGCCTTTTTCTTTTCAAGACTGCTAATTTCCGCGATTTAGCAATAGTTTCAAATTAAACAGGATCATAACTGACCCGTGGAACAGGCCTCCTGGGGAAACCACGTGAAAAAAATTACGCGCTAAATACATTACCTCATAGGTGGCGTGGAAGCTTTTCGATTACAACTTTTTGAATCGTTATAGGTATCTCGGCAACGGTGGCGCGTAGAAAAAACTAATTTGATACATTTTTTATAGATAATTTTATGATTATTCAATTTCTGTTCGAGGTATTTTATGACCGTTCTGATGAAAATCGCGAAAAACTAGTTTTTCTACCATTGACCCCAAACAAAATTTTTTCCATTCAGGGAAAAGATGGGGAACTTTCAAAGAACATTGGCAGATCGCCATACATGGTTTTAGTTACAGTTAAAGTGGAGCGCTTAGAAGTCAAAAATATCTAAAACGATAGGACGGATCGATCCGGATAAGACAACCCGGATAAGATCCGGATCCACTTAAAAAAATATTATGGAGTATGTCTAGGAACAGTAATAATTGCATTTTCAATAAGTACAATATTTTGAGGTTATGATTTCAAATTACCTACATTTACATAGGTAATTACTACTATCACCAACCAACCATGGTTATAATGACACGTAAATGTTAATCAATAACTTTAACTTAATCAACTAGTCCGAAGCTCACAGCAATAAGTCGTCGTAAGCGCAATCTATCAGAATCCTTAGGCGCAAAGGCTTATAAAGTCACGTTACATAAAATAACTAAAAGAATCGCAAATCGTCAGAACAAAACCAAAGCACTCCAACACACACAAGTGACAACTCCAAAAGTAACGAAACGGTTTCGTTTTCAAGTTATGTTTTTATCTCAAACTCGTCGGCTAAGGCAAAAGCTATACAGCCAAGGACAAGGACTTCAGTGAGTAATAAATCATTTACACTATGAGGAAATATAAAAAAGATATTCTTACATAAAAATGAGTCCTTACATTCTGAGGTGACTATAATTTGCTATATTTAAAAATTATATTACAAAATCAAATACTTCTGCTTGGTCACAATCAATCCTATGTATCGTAAAAAAAAAAAAAAAAGGACAGGAGCTTTATAAATCAACTATTTTTTGGAGAGTTCTTACATTCTAGCGAATTCTATACATGAAGCTAATATTATGGAAATCCACATTTAAAAAACAATTAACAAAAGTACAAGTTACTTTTCTAAACGCTCACTGTTTATTTAAATAAGGATTCGCCAATATTCTTTTATTTATAATTATATTTTGAACGATTTTACTGATTTTCAGATTGTTGTAAACTTATGTATCTTCAAATGTCTAGATTGACCGGACAAACACTGCTAATTACATTATACAACTATGCATATATAAAATATAAAATTATAATGCTTTATAAGCTTAGTAATGGTTTATTACGAAGTGCATTAGATAATGAATTATGGTATCAAGATCTTCATTTATTTTAATTAGAGTTGGTGCTGCACTTTTGCTATCAAATGAGTACTGCTCAAGGATATATGTTGCAGTAATTCGTTTTTAAGCTTAAACAGACTTAACTAAATTCATTGTTTCATAAATAGTTATGTAAGGTAACCAAATTTTTGCCTTAGATGTTTTATATAAGATTTTGTGAAGAAAATCAAGATTACAATGATCAACCTTATTCATAAGAAACTAATTAGGTGGGTCAGGGTAATTATTCTAAATTATGTCACTAAATTTCACGTGATATACAGGGTTACCATAATTGTTTTTTATCCATTTTCGGCTGTCAGCTTAGATATTTTGAAATGTGTAAGTCTTATTATTACTACTATTTTATTTTTACATTTAAAATAAGATGAACTTAATAACCAATAGTTTACGTAAAATCAATAAATAAGTCGTTGTAGACGATTAAACTTTTAATACCAATAAAACATTTTGAAAGTTTATTTTTCTTTAAATGATATCTAAAAAAAATGTTATCTCGCTGCTTTGCAGATGTATAAAAGAGGTATAAAAATTCAGGATTTTACCAAAAATTTGTAGAAAAAACTTAGTTTCATGGGCAATGGGGGGGGGGGGTAAAAAAAGCTAAATAAAACAATAGGTGAGTACAAGATAATAAATTTACTAAACTTTGAAGTTCCAACAAAACATCTTAAAGTCTAAATTTCACGTTCAACATGTCCGCCTCTGTTTTGCACAATTCTTAGCATTCTTTTACGAAGTCCACTTTTTACTAAACCAGTACTTCAAGTCCTTCTAATTTCATTCGCCGCATTCATGATTATATAAAACCATATTAGATAAGAAAATTGTTTACAGTTTTATTTTAAATTAGTCAATCGCGTTCATTGGATTTATTGCAGAAACCATGATACCTACCACTTTTTGTTAAAAGATTTTACGAAATAAACAGTTCTGCCGTTGGCATATCCCAGGGCATTCTTACGCAATTCTCGAAACGAAACATAATTACTGAGCTCGGTGAAATATTGGAGATCAGATGAACATCGAAAACTTAAGAAAAAACAAGCAGAGAAGAGTAAAAAAAATATTCTGAACAATGTATGATTAAGGAACACAGTAAGCTTGGACTCTGATATTCTTGTGTGAAGTTCTTGATTTTTTAGATTTTTTAATACAAATGATTTTCCTTCGCCCAAGTATTGTGATATGTTTATGTCATTGAATCCATACAGTGTTCTATATGCGGAACTGAAAAATGTATTAAGTTGCCTCGCAAGTAAAAGCTAACTACCTCGTAAGGTGTGGGGTTTGATTTACAAATGTGTTCTTGTTTATTTAAAAACCGCATCCATACTTGAACTTTCTCTACTTATCTATAAGTTTTAGTGGGCACGAACCAGCAAATAAAGAACAATTTCTTTAGATGCATAAAGCCGAACAACAGAACTTTTAAAACCAAAAATTTAATTCATTCTTACAATGAAAAGTCGATTGCGCACGCAATATCGTACAATAACCCAGACGAATTCGAACGTAGTGGGCTGTAGGTTCCGCCTCAGGCGCCACCTACCACTCTCCCTCGCAGCTTCATCGATAGTTCGTATTTTGGCCGAGGTTCTGCTGTGTCTCTGTTGTGCTTTATCAACGCCTTTTTGTAATAACATTTTAAAATTAATATTGTTGAGTAAAACTGTAATAAATTAAGTTCAAATTAATACAAGTAGTGCTAGAACGATAATTATACCAAACTTTGACTGTGTTACTGTGAACTACCATCAAATTCAAACTTAAATATTTATTTCTCAACATTAACAATTACCTACTTGTTCTTATTGACGTCAAATCAAATATGACTCTTCCACCTGTTCAGATAAACCTTCGTGAAGAAGATCTGGCAAGAAACTTTACGGGTATATATTTTTTTTAATAATAAATTTAGAGTGGTTCTTATTTCTATACAAACTGCATCGGTTAGCTCGGCAAGTCTACCTGCCCCAAGTATCCAAACGAACATGCTCAGACGGCACCCGTTCACGAGTTACCGCGAGATCCAGCCATCGCCCTCCTCAACCATATTAGATGGAAGTGAGCGACCCGTCACCCGACACTACCATAAGAAGACGTACTTTAGTGACAATCCTCATCATCTCCGATCCTCATCATAATTGAACCCCTTTTGACATCCCCAAAATATCAAACGTTGAATGTCTACCGAAGCATCTAGATTGTTCCCTAGCTTTTTCTCGAATTTTTCTCAAAAAATGAGAATTAAGTTTGTTCCATTTAAGTAAAACCCGCCCTTAATCTTTTCGTATCATTTTGTACATTTAAAATTAAATAGTTTTTTTTTTATTAACCCTACTCTAATTACAGATTGCCTTAAAACATAGGCTGAGCTTAGAGCGCTGTGTATGTGCTATGAAGCTGAGCTGTAGGTACGAGTGGACATAATACATGCTTGCCACGTTTTAACTACTAATTTAGTATTAAATGTAATTTAGTATTTATGTACTAAAACATCACTTCGCTCAGACGAGCTAAACGAAGCTAGAAAAATGAAGGACCCCTTATGAGACAACATTAGTTTCTTCCCGCTCACAACCCAGCTACTACCTACAGCTTTTTGTGTATGTAACCTAGTTGACCAAAAACACAGCTTGGAATATTCTTTATATACATATATGTATATATAATATACATATAGATATATATAGTTAGATATGTATAGTTATATATATATATATATGTGTAATCCATTATGCAATCCTTTGGCGCTTCTTGTGATGTCCATTAGCTAATTGCAGCGATACGATGTCAATGAGTTGTGGTTTAACTCTGATTGATTTTGTAACTTTGTAACTAGATTTCTAATGTCTTCGCTCATGTAAAATAAAAAGTGTAACATACAACAAACTTCATATATTTGTGTGTTTACATAAAGAATTAAATTACAGAAATAAATATGCAAATTCAAAAATAACTTTAATAAACTATACGTAGAACATAGTTTTGAATAAAGGACTTACGTAGAGCCACGCACCGAGTTTGGAAAAGCATATATTATTTTTATTGTTATACTCGTAGATATTTGTCAGTATGCAGTTTCCAAAATGAATTCTTTTGCCTTAATAACTGTGTAAATACGTAACAATTGATTTGATTATTATTGTATAATATCTGATTTCAGTATTATGGGAAAAAACGGTAGTTATATTTGTATAAAACATTTTAAATTCATAAACTGATAAAGGTATAAAAGCGTACATTAATTACTTATTGAGATAACATTTTAAATCATCTCTCAAAAACTGTATAAAGACAGTGTCTTTGTTGTGGTGAGCCTTGCGGTTAGGAGTGGCCCGGGGTGGCGCTATAGTCTTTCTTATTTTACCTGCCATACTAGCTTGATGCAGGCGGCTGACCCGAGTCTTGATATCAACAGATTTGAATAACCATTGAAGTTACTAGTCCACAGGGTATATAGTTACATATTGACATTGATAAGATTTGATGTTAGTTTTTTATTTCGCTGCATTTTAGTGAATATATGAATATGTGGATATATCTTTATGGTTTCCTCCTTTTAAATACATATGTTATAGATGTCATTTTTTAAATAGTAACTAGCCTTTAAAGTAGCACTAGTGATCTTCAGTCAATCCTGATACTATTCATTGTTTTCAATTACTGAACAAGTTAACTGTTAATATTTACGAATCAATAGTATTGTTTTATATTCATATTTGAAGTTAGATATTCTATTCAACGCATATAGCAAAATATCTTCCTTGCTTACAACCTTAGCTTAATCTTAGAAGACAAAAAATTATTGATATCATGAAAACTCATCTTTATATATTTATTAACTTCGTCATAGCCGGCAAACGACCACGCGGTCCAGCTGACGGTAATAGCATCCGCATCCATGGACATGTTTAATGGTGGGTGTTTTAATTAGTTATCATTTATATACTTGTTATTTATTGATTGATCGATGTATAACGCGTTGCCGACCGTAGGCTGAAGTTGGTATAGCCTTTGTTCCAGTAATTAAAATATTAAATATTTCCTAGTTTCAAATTTATTTGCAATGACCAGAGTTCTATGTTTATATATTATGTGTCGGTATCTATAAGCGAGTTTGAGTCTTTTACCCGTCTAAGAAAATAGGTAAAAGTTTATTTAAAAAATTACAGTTAAGTACCCATTTGGTTGAGAGGTACCCAAGGAATCTATTATCGTAGACCGCAAATAGGTACAATCGGGGAACTCGGCTCAGACTAAGGCGAGATTCGCTTGCTTGTGATTCGGTCTTTTGAAGGCTTTCACATACTAATGAAACGTGAACGCTGCAGGGGATTCGAGTGCGAATCTTAGTCCGACGAGTTTGTCGATAGTACCTACGTTTTTGAACTTAGTCGTACCTTGAGTACCGTCCGTAAGTAGGTGTCCGTATCCACAATCATACCGTTAAATAATACGAAATTAATATTGATATGTAAAATTACAATATGCACATGATTACGCAGTCCGTTTTCCAGTACCTACAAACGAATGTGCAAAATCTAAATGGAAAATGTCTATTGTTGGCAAACTAGCCGAAATTTCAATATTAAATGTAAAACATGTCGGATAAGTTTATACCGCAACTGTATAGTTTGACAGTATTTATTTATTTATCAGGTTTACCAACAAATTCACACAGGACATATTACAAATAGAGAATACTGGGAAATTCTTGGTAATGTATTTCATAATTACAGTGCAACTTTAATATAACGTACCTCAATAAAACGACTTCCTGGATTTACCATATTCTTCGTAAATTGTCCTTAAGAGTAAATGAAAAATATAACTTTACGTTGCGAACATTTTTTGCGAACAACCTCTTTATAACGAATTTTCAACTATCAAGAAAAAGTATGAATTCCTCTAATTAACGAATTTTGTCAACCCAAAACATTTATATATAAAGTTCCCACCAATGTACGACTCTTAATCTTATAGTATGTGATTCATGTCGCGACAGGTTTCGACATGTGTTATCATTTATTAGTAGAAGTTATTCGCTATAACAAGATGAGTACTTGTTGAAGTGAATAAAACTATTTTTTTTACCTCTTTATCACGAATTTTAGACCGACCTAACCTCAACATACAAACCACAGTTCAACGAATTACTTTTAACGAATATTTACTTTGTTATATCGAGGTTGCACTGTATATTCATTATATTATCTAAAAGAGTATTAATAGCGAGGCTACAGAAATGATATAGGAGCTTCAGCCAGTTACTAAATCGGTTTTAGTCGAAACCTAGAAAATTTGCATTACTATATCCTACAAAACCCACGTACCTTCTTTTGAAAGACAATCTTTCAAAGAATACCTACGTCACTTCTAAAATAAATCTGCTTAATACTGGTACGTTTTTACAGCACATGGTAGAGGCGGGCGGTTACAGAAGTGCCGCGGGCTCGAGCCGGAATGGCTCGGCCGGGTCGCCGCGGGCGCGTTCGAAATAATTTTCGAAATGATTGTTTCGTAGATGAATGCCTGGAGTACTGCCCGAGGTAGGCGAAGCAATGCTAGGTGTGCCTTTGTGTGCGGCCAGGGAAATTGAGGGACGTTGAGATAATGTTAATACTAAACGGCAAATAATTACGACGTCATCTGTATCACAGTTTTCAGATTGTGATATGAACATAGTTGTAATTCAGGTGATGTTGTGGAATTGAGAACTCTTTGTTATTTGATCTTTTCTTGAAAGTAACTAATTAATCGGTATTATGATGCGGTGCAAGATAATATAGGTATATAAAGAGGTACATAAAAAATAAAGTATATAAAGGAGTTTATATTTGTTCGCATAGGTATGGAGTTTGCAAAAAACGTTAAACTATTAGATTATGCAAGTTTTCCTATAAAGTGAGCTAAACAAATGTAAAATTCCTATGTCGCGAGTCTATTAGGCACAAAATTTCATTTCCAAGAATTCGTTTTTTTTTATATACAGGTAGAAGGAACCTTTGTGCAGAGTCTTAAGTCACCACAGTAAGCGTTGATCAGTTTATCCTTTAAATATAATTTTAAATGAAATCCACAAACAATGATCCTCATTTCTCGCGGCTGCAGTTTCCTTCTGAACGTGCGCGAAGGTCGCCAGCGGAGCTCCGGCCCGCTGCCCGGGGCGCAACGCGGCGCCGCCAAGGGCCCCGCGGCCGCTGCGTCGCCGCCAGCACCCCGATCCATTTACAACTATGCAAATGTAGTTACTTCTAATAACTTTGGTTCCTTCATATTGTATAAAAAGGGCACGTGAATTTCTGTTTCGTATTTTAATATTGGGTGATATAAACGTTGTGAATGTGTTAGCGTTAATGATGCTCTGTTTGGTAACTAGCAACTAACATTGTTTTAAACCTAAAGAAAAACACGCATCGAAAACGTGACAACTAATTATTTGTTTGAAACAAGTTGTATAAGTTTTACTTTGTGAACATGGTTGTTCGATAGTGGAAAATCAAATACTCAATAGTTAATTGAAACTGTCTCTTCTACAAGATGGCCGAGCATAACTGCACGTACGCACAGCACATACCCATTTAGTTCAACTCACAGGCTGAATATAAGTTACTTATACGACTTTTGGACAAATAGTACTTACTAAAATTTAAATTAATTACAAACTCTGTTGGGATCATTGCAATATAACGTTGATATTCCGCGTTGAATTAATACACGCCGTTATGTAAATACTAAAACCCGGCTGTATTCACATGAAGGTGGTTGAATATAATGTAAACATAGTGAAATGAAAGACTATTTTCGCGAAGATTCGCTACTGATCAATTAAATGTTTCAAATTAGAATTTTTTTCAGCATTAAACTAAAAACAGAATGCAATTTAATAAACATAATCTGTCTACATATAAAACATGACTTCTTTACTATATAACATTTAGTAAATCAAGTAATTTGGTTGCTCTATATGCTTAAATAGTACTCCAACGGTATAGCAAACGACATCACTATATTTTCAAGTTTTCGCTTACATTATTTTAAATGTATCGACCAAAGCGATAATTAGGAATGCAAATATATGTATATGCACTTGGATCTTAAACCGGGAATGACAGTAGCCCGCCGCATTTAATAAGACGACAAATTTTGCCTGAGGCGGAGTCTTTATTTTTTTTTAAATAACGGACCATTTGTTGATGTCATATATGTTTTACTTACAATGTTTAAGGACATAACTCTGCTGTTCCTAGCTATACCTACCTAAACGCATCAAAATGACAATTATAACAAATGCATCATAAGCCTTATTTACGAACTCTACAAAATATTTTCGATGAGAAAACGTTATAAAAGCATATGTTTGGTATGATAAACACGCTGTTTGTTCAATTTGTTAAATAGGTTAGTTAATAAAATCGATAGATCATTTCCAAGTTGTATTACCAAATTTTTTACGGTCTCATTTTTTTGTTGTCGTGTGTCTTCCCAAAAATAAAGTAGCATATAACATTAACATAAATTGTAATAATTACAGAAAACACTAAATTAAATACAATCCTTTGATAAAATTAAATAAAATTTCGCATATGAGGCCGTCGCATTCTTATGAAGTACGACAAAGAGTATAAGAGATTAGTTGTACGTAAATATTCCCTAGAAACCTCAAATAAAGTCACAAAAAATTGTATGTCAACAAAAAAATTACATTACTATTGAATTCAGTAACTTTAGAACTTACCCGTCAAACATTTTTCTGTCGTAAAGTTGTAAGCTTCCGGGTAGATCCGACACACGTCCAAACGCTCGGACAACGCGGCACACGATGATACGAACGATAATAAATCAACCGGCACAACCTCGCGAACGCAGTGAACGAGGAACGAGTGAACGGTGCGAGCATGGAGAATGGAGTGAGGAGAATGGGGAATGGGGATAATCCGACCAACTTATTTGTTCAGTACCCAAAGGGTGACGCCGCATTTTATGCGTAAATGAAAATAGACATTTGGTTGCTTATTATGACTATTATAATTCACAAGCTTTGTTTTATAGATTTTTTTCCGAAATAAGTATATGTTCATTTTAATAAAATGGCTAATTTTTAACGATACTAGCGACGCTTGACAGTCCATAGATAAGTTGGTAGGTGTATTCAAATTATTTGCCATCTATTAGTAAGTGGTAATATTATACTCAGAAACTCAGTTTGGAACGCGTCATTAACACGGTAAGTTTGTACTTATCTATTCATACGGCTTTTCCATCAGAAGTTCTTGTATTAAAGAGCGATGTAGTTGTATAAAGTGCTGGTTTCTTGAGGGTGCGGGAGGGGTTTCATTTCATTTCATAATGAGACACCTACAAAATTTTAATTATTTGAACCCTAAGTATCTCGACAACGTACGTTTATGGTTAAAGAACGATGGCGAGATTCGCCTTATAATTAAAAACAAAACGACAAAGCGTTCACACTCGACAATATAACAAAATTCAACAAAAAATAAATCCCCTACTTTTTCAAAATTCGTTACATTTTTAAAAGAACGGCATAAAAAGTAATCAATTTCATTTTTCGGATTAAAATTGTTGATTACGGAAACATTTTCTTTTTGTTGTTGTTTGTTCTATTTGCTCGTAAGAGCAGACAAGGAGCTAAGCCATACAGCCTTGTCATAAATAAATATGTCATTATTTGTTTTCATTTTTTTGACTTATAATACACGTAATTAATTGATCAATACAAGAACGTTGCAAGCGATCAAGTAAAAATAAAATAAGCTAAATTAAGATAATTTTTAATAATAAAATAAAAACTTCAATTATACGTCGTAACCAAGGAATAAATATGAATGAGGTAAACAATTAAAGAATCAAAAAAAAATAGTCGCAGAGCAATCTTAAGTTATTGTTATTATTGTAATTGTGCCGCTGGAAATAGGACTGTAGGATGTTGCTCCCATGTAATGAGTATATTATGGTATATGGGTTATGCAAGATATTTGGGATATCTTGAAGCACCAGCGGTATTTCTCGACTGTGTTATAATTGAATGAAGAAAAAATATAATTATCGTGTTTTTTTTTTATAATACCTACCCTTTTTAAATAACTGGTTTCTACAATCCACTAATCGTTATGTCCATGTGATCAACTGGTAAATGGCATATGCATTGATTAACATCTTACTGTTCTTATTCATAATCTTTTATAGCGGTGATTTAGTAAATCATATTTTATTTCTTTCTATCAACTACATTGTAATATGTATAAGTCAAAAAGAGACAGAACATATTTTAGTTAAAGTTATAGTTTTATAAAAGGATTATGAATAAAACGGTGTATACCTAGAGTACAGGCTTAAGGCCAGGTATTCCTGCTAAATTAGGCATTTAGCGCTGTCTCGGCCGCGCATTAAATACATCGCGCGGACGCAGTGGCAGCGGCGGCGGCAGTGCACTCGTATGACCCCGCCCCGCCGTCACATATAGACATACATACGTAGTAGGATAATTTTGACTCTTGACGTATAATTTTTTTATCGAACTTTTTTTAAAGTAGAGGTAAATAAGAGATGAATTAAGAATTAAATAATAAATAAATGTACAACGTATACATTAGTTATTAGCTTTCGAAACGAAAGCTTCTGAAACGACAACAGTATTGTTTGAATTAGTAATTAAATCGACTGCAATAGGTTTTATTGAACACCGCGCCGTTTTTGTACGTAATATGATTACAGTCGCACGAGAAAAACTAGGTAAAGCAAAAAGCTTGTAACTTGGTGAGTTTTTTATGATACCATTATATATTTTTTTAATAATCATTCTTTGAACGAAAATATTTGACCCATGTTTTATGTTTCGCATGTACCAAAATAATGTTGTGCCCCTCCGACAGTCAAGATGACTGAGAGAACCAAAGAAATAGACACACATACATAAGCAAAAAACATAAACCGCCTTAGTCGGGTAAATAACTGTACGAGTTTTAATTTGACTGGTTACTTATAAGGAAATAAAAATCTAATGAGTTTTAATTCGAATAGGAAATAGAAAATTGTATAATTTGAACATATAACAATAATAAAAGGCGGGTTTTAAATATAATATGCATAATCTCAAAATTCTTCGAAATTTATTTTTCGTGTGCTTGTACCCGGTTGCAAATCTGATTGTGGCTCAAGTGACAGTGAAGGTGGGGAGTCTAAAAAATTTACATTTTCCTTGCCATCCTGTAAGGACAATGTTCTTATTGGCATTCGCAATATGCGTGGGCAAACATAAATAACTTGCATATACACGAAATGGCACACGTGTTTGGTAGCCGGTTTACACTAACATTTGCAAAAACTGTGCAATTCTGACAAAATTACATACATACTACAGGTCGAATTGATAACCTCCTTTTTTAAGTTTTAATGTTTAAGTAAGGTTAAGGTGTAAGGTTGAAGGTTAAATGAATAAAAGCTGCAACAATAAATAACAACAATATCAGCGGACCCATCACTAAGAAGCGATCTCTTCCAGGCAACCTAGGCATGTGCAACAATTACTTATATTAGAGATTTCTGACGTGCAGTAAGTAATGTATGTTTGTATAAATACTGGTGGAGCCACGGACGGCGACTCCACCACGCGGTGGTTCTGACTCGAATAAAATATACGCGGTAGTTGAAAATCCAGGTTGATAAATCACTAGGCGTGCGCACGCGATCACAATGTTCACCAGCACATATCACCAAGAATCCACAAGAGCGGCAGCTGACTTCAACGAAGTTAAGGCAAACGTACGTCCAATGCGCGGTTTACATGTAATAAGTAGTTAAGTTAATAACTAAATTTTAACCAAATTTTAAGTTACTGCATGTCACTTGTGTGTCCAAACGGATTAAGTAGTTAAGTTCATAAGTTCAATGAAGATGAGCAGTGATGAATCTCAAGGAATTCGTCAATTCTGTACTTAGATATATGGTAAATGTGATTTTGGACAAATTCAGAGAAGAATTTTATTCGGAAATTAAAATCTTTACAAGAATATGTTTTTTTCTAAATGTTTATTCTACAAGCATATCTATTTTATATATTCTTCAACAAATTTTAAAGTCGAAACTAAACTCCACTCCGACATTTAAAAAAAAAGAGTAAATGCGAAGTAAATAGGAGCTCTTGCCGCCACCAGCTTTGTCAACTTATGCACTTAACTAAAAAATCACGTCCAAACGTGTTAACTGAGAAGCCCCGCCCACCCACTTATACGAAAAATAGAACGAATCCTAATCTACTTAATCACTTGCGTACTAAGTTTTAAGTTACCACTTGTCACTTAACTGACTGTTTACACGCAACTTTTAACTTAAAATTTAGTTAAAATTTAGTTACCAACTTAACCACTTAACGCGTGTAAACCGGCTATAATGCGCGGTTTACATGTATTAAGTAGTTAAGTTGGTAACTAAATTTTAACTAAATTTTAAGTTACTGCATGTCACTTGTGTGTCCAAACGGATTAAGTAGTTAAGTTCATAAGTGCAATGAAGATGAGCAGTGATGAATCTCAAGGAATTCGTCAATTCTGCACTTAGATATGTGGTAAATGTGATTTTGGACAAATTCAGAGAATAATTTTATTCGGAAATTAAAATCTTAACAAGAATATGTTTTTTTCTAAATTTTTATTCTACAAGCATATCTATTTTAAATATTCTTCAACAAATTTTAAAATTGAAACTAATCTCCACTCCGACAATTAAAAAAAAAAGAGTAAATGCGAAATATATACGAGCTTTTTGCCGCCACCAGCTTTGTCAACCTATGCACTTAACTAAAAAATCACGTCCAAACGTGTTAAGTGAGAAGCCCCGCCCACCCACTTATACGAAAAATAGAACGAATCCTAATCTACTTAATCACTTGCGTACTAAATTTTAAGTTACCACTTGTCACTTAACTGACTGTTTACACGCAACTTTTAACTTAAAATTTAGTTAAAATTTAGTTACCAACTTAACCACTTAACGCGTGTAAACCGGCTATAATGGCTGGTTTACATGTATTAAGTAGTTAAGTTGGTAACTAAATTTTAACTAAATTTTAAGTTACTGCATGTCACTTGTGTGTCCAAACGGATCAAGTAGTTAAGTTCATAAGTTCAATGAAGATGAGCAGTGATGAATCTCAAGGAATTCATCAATTCTGTACTTAGATATATGGTAAATGTGATTTTGGACAAATTCAGAGAAGAATTTTATTCGGAAATTAAAATCTTTACAAGTATTTTTTTTTTCTAAATGTTTATTCTACAAGCATATCTATTTTATATATTCTTCAACAAATTTTAAAGTCGAAACTAAACTGCACTCCGACATTTAAAAAAAACAGAGTAAATGCGAAATAAATAGGAGCTCTTGTCGCCACCAGCTTTGTCAACTTATGCAATTAACTAAAAAATCACGTCCAAACGTGTTAACTGAGAAGCCCCGCCCACCCACTTATACGAAAAATAGAACAAATCCTAATCTGCTTAATCACTTGCGTACTAAATTTTAAGTTACCACTTGTCACTTAACAGACTGTTTACACGCAACTTTTAACTTAAAATTTAGTTAAAATTTAGTTACCAACTTAACCACTTAACGCGTGTAAACCGGCTATAATGCGCGGTTTACATGTATTAAGTAGTTAAGTTGGTAACTAAATTTTAACTAAATTTTAAGTTACTGCATGTCACTTGTGTGTCCAAACGGATTAAGTAGTTAAGTTCATAAGTTCAATGAAGATGAGCAGTGATGAATCTCAAGGAATTCGTCAATTCTGCACTTAGATATGTGGTAAATGTGATTTTGGACAAATTCAGAGAAGAATTTTATTCGGAAATTAAAATCTTAACAAGAATATGTTTTTTTCTAAATTTTTATTCTACAAGCATATCTATTTTAAATATTCTTCAACAAATTTTAAAATTGAAACTAATCTCCACTCCGACAATTAAAAAAAAAAGAGTAAATGCGAAATATATACGAGCTTTTTGCCGCCACCAGCTTTGTCAACCTATGCACTTAACTAAAAAATCACGTCCAAACGTGTTAAGTGAGAAGCCCCGCCCACCCACTTATACGAAAAATAGAACAAATCCTAATCTGCTTAATCATTTGCGTACTAAATTTTAAGTTACCACTTGTCACTTAACGGACTGTTTACACGCAACTTTTAACTTAAAATTTAGTTAAAATTTAGTTACCAACTTAACCACTTAACGCGTGTAAACCGGCTATAATGCGCGGTTTACATGTATTAAGTAGTTAAGTTGGTAACTAAATATTAACTAAATTTTAAGTTACTGGATGTCACTTGTGTGTCCAAACGGATTAAGTAGTTAAGTTCATAAGTTCAATGAAGTTGAGCAGTGATGAATCTCGAGGAATTCGTCAATTCTGTACTTAGATATATTATGGTAAATGTGATTTTGGACAAAATCAGAGAAGAATTTTATTCGTAAATTAAAATCTTTACAAGAATATGTTTTTTTCTCAAATTTTTATTCTACAAGCATATCTATATATAAATATTCTTCAACAAATTTTAAAGTCGAAAATAAGCTCCTCTCCGACATTTAAAAAGAAAGAGTAAATGCGAAATAAATACGAGCTCTTGCCGCCACCAGGTTTGTCAACTTATGCACTTAACTAAAAAATCACGTCCAAACGTGTTAAGTGAGAAGCCCCGCCCACCCACTTATACGAAAAATAGAACGAATCCTAATCTACTTAATCACTTGCGTACT
The DNA here is from genome assembly GCA_923062675.1 of Marasmarcha lunaedactyla. Lineage (NCBI taxonomy): Eukaryota > Metazoa > Arthropoda > Insecta > Lepidoptera > Pterophoridae > Marasmarcha > Marasmarcha lunaedactyla. Next base: position 13,738,335 of record OV281339.1, on the reverse strand, counting down.
AAATTTTAAGTTACCACTTGTCACTTAATTGACTGTTTACACGCAACTTTTAACTTAAAATTTAGTTAAAATTTAATTACCAACTTAACCACTTAACTCGTGTAAACCGGCCATAAGCGCGGTAGCGGGCGTTGATTCACTGCTTCCAGTATGTTCTTCCTCGTTTGAGGTGCGTGCAGGGTAGTTTTCCTAACCGAGGCGCGAGAGTCAATATTTTAACGCGGGTAGAACGTAGAAATGTATATGGCGCGAACAAATACTAATTTACTTATGTAAACTATAATACATAAATTTTTTTTAAAACATCTAAATATAAATAGTATTAACTGTACAATTGAAAAAAAAGGATAATAATTTACCAAGTTCAATAAATCTACCTAAAATAATTTCAAGTTTTAATTATAACAGCTATTGATTCTTTATTGAGTGATTACTTACCTATTTTCAGTTGAATCCGTAGATAGCAAATTTATTTCTGCAGTGGAGCCCGTGTCAGATTTTTGAGGCTGCCCCATTGATCTGTAATAAAAAATAAATAAAGTACTTGCTTAGTAGTATTGATTTTGCGCTTGTAAATATATTATTTTATATATTATTTACTTCCCGATGGCAACTGGCTGGCAGTAGTACCGATGTAGACAAAATAAAAATTATAAAAACTCATAACGATATTCAGTATTGGTACATATAGTCATACTGGTATTCTTATGCTATGGCACAATAAACATTATTTAAGACATGATATTTTTAAAATCAAACACTGAAGTAAAATAAAATTGAACTTAAATTATTAAACAAACAAATTATATAAATATTTACTTACTTCTTCATATATCTTTGGAGTACATTTCTTTTATTTGTTATTTTTATGGATTTGCTTGACTTTTTTCGCGTGCGTTGTTTATTACCCATAATTAAAAGCTTGTAAAAATTAAATAGTTAAAACAATAATTTATTACACGAAATTGTTGCCAAAAAAAGTGTGACACGTCCGTCGTCCGTAAGCGCTAGCGCGTGACTGATCGTGCCTGCCGGGCCGCCAAGCTCACCCATTTTGTAGTTATTTTAACATAGTAATTAAGAAATTCAGTTTATGGAGTTATACCTTACGAACTTGTCTATAAATAATCAGTGGCTTTAGTATAATACAAAATTTTATTGTATAATATGAGTAGTTTAGTCATAATATTGAAAAAACTTTACATAAAGGGGCTACTTCGGATTTTTTTTCTATCGAGTGAAGTTTATTACATTATGTAACTGAATACGAGTTTTACTAGACTAGATTCTCAACTAATATATATTTTTTTCAAAATTTATATACACTATTTCGGATGTCTCAAATGGTTTTTAAAAACTCAAAAACGCGGCATTTGTAGGAACACCTGGCCTTAAGTCAAAATATTCACAGAAATAGAAAATAAAGCGGCTTGTAATTGTAAATAATTATAATCCTAATAGTGATTTGTTTACTAGTGTAGTGATAAAATTAGTGCCACACAGTTGAATAAGTGATATTCGTAAAAACCTAACCTAAAATTATTAGTGTTTTTTAAGTAAATTATCTTTTTTCTCCCATCTTTCAATGATATTATTGAAAAGATAATTTAATATATTTAATTCGCTGTATCAAAAGACACACGTTTCATTAATGCATGCCGTTTCTAAAGTTTTTTTTATGTAAGGCAGAATACTTATGTATTGAATTTGCCATCATTCTTTAGATTAAAGCCTAGTTTTCGTTTGCAGTAGGTATTATTAAGCATTCAATAAATTGACATACCTATTTGAAGCTCAAAACAATGATGCAAGATTACAAAGATATAACCAAACATCACATTTTTCTTAAAGGCTGAAGTATTTTGCGAAAACAGTTTGAATACATTTTGAAACAGTTTGAGCAGTTTCTGTGCAGTATTCAATTTTAAATAAATTTGTAAAGAAATTCGCATGACGACGTCACGGAGTAGTTATTTTTTTAGGTGCTTGATAAATATTTATTTAAAACATTGACATGACAGTTAGACCAAAAAGAAGTTACAAAATGATGCTACTTTATGACGTAATTCAAATCAAATTCTTTTAGCATTTTTGTTAAAATAAGCTTAAACGCTTTTAACTGCGAACTTTGTCGTATTGGCCACTTTAATCCGTATTATCTCCTCTTTGGTTAAGAATTACAATTTCAAATTTGTACAGATATTTACTCACGCATTTGTGTTTCGAAACCGAAACCGTAATTCATTCGTTTTTTCCTCTTTTGGTTTTCTCTTTGCGGCACTTAGTTTACAAAATGGAAAACTTGAAATATTGATTTTACCGCGTTATTTACGAGTACGAGTTTTACCGTGGCACCAGTGCTGCAGAAACGGCTTGAAGTATTAAAGCCGTGTATGGTAGCGGTGGTGTCGCAAAGCAAAACACAGTGCGTTTTTGGTTCCAGCATTTTCGTTCTGGAAATTTTGAACTGCAGAATAGGCCCCGAAGACGGCTGGAGACTAAAGTTGATAATAACGAATTGAAGGCTATTGTGGAAGCGGATCCATTGCAAACCTCGTCTGAGTTAGCTGCAGGGTGCGGTGTTAGTGACAAAACTGTTTTAATTCATTCACTCGAAGCAAATTGGGAAGGTGAAAAAGCTTGAGAAGTGGGTACCTCATAAAGTGAGTGCAGCAAACCGACAAACGCGCGTCGACTGCTGCGTTACAATACTCAACCGCACAATAATGAAAGGATTTTAAGTGGAATCATTACCTATGTTAAAAAGTGGATCCTGTACGACAATCAGAAACGCTCGTCGCAATGGTTGAACCCTGGCGAACCAGCCAAATCCTTCCCCAAGTGAAAATTGACTCAAAAAAAGTTAGTTGTGAACGTTTGGTGGACTAGCACCGGGGTCGTTCACTACAGATTTCTTAAATCTGGCCAGACGAGAACGGGACATGTCTTTTGTCAGCAACTGCAAACCATGATGGAAAAGCTAGCTGCTAAACAACCGAGGCTGGTCAATCGCTCTAGGCCACTGCTGCTTCAGGAAAACGCTAGACTACACACTGCACAACAGGCGGCTACCAATTTAGAGGAGCTTCAATTAGAATGTTGTAGACATCCACCGTACTCCCCGGACCTTGCCCCAACCCATTTTTTGCGAAATTTGGATAACTTCTTGCAAGGGAAAAATTTAAACACCGATGATGCAGTCCAAGGCGCCTTCAAAGATTTTATTGATTCCCGTCCGAATGGTTTTTTTAGTAAAGGGATCATTAAACTACCTATGAGATGGCAAAAGTGCAAAGATAGCAATGGTACATTCTTTGAATAAATATATATATTACATTTTTTTTACTTTATGTTCCTACCATACAAAAGGCCAATTTCATATGTAATGATCTCATATCTTGTAAGAAAAGTGATATCTCTAAGTGGTTTTTGAATTGCAATCAATTGTTTTTTTCTTTACATACCTAATTAGGTATTAGGTAGATGACAGCATTCGAATGTGTGAGATATTGATATTAATTTTTGAAAACACAACTTATTATCAATGAAAAATGCTTGAAAATAAAAAAGTAAGTATTAATTATATTTAAAGAGATAATGCTTAGGAAAAACAGACATAAAGCAAAAATTTATTGCAGACTTTAATAAAAACACGTCAGGAACATTACAATTAACAACTTTTTATATTATATATGGTAAACCTAAATAATTTTAGTTTTTGATAATTTGGTTTTGAATTCTGCGTATGCCGTCACATGCACGTCACACATATTGCAAAAGCTACCTGTACATATCAAGGTATCCTGTATAGTATTGTTCCTTGGGCAAACTTTTTGCATCATTATAATAATATACAAATTTAAAATAAAAAATGTCTAGTCACCAGTTTCTGATATCCAAGCTTAAACAAGTCAAAGGTCATAATCTGTATTTGCAGGTGGGTGGTGCTTCTCACGTGGCACGTTTGAATATCATTTTGTATTTGCTTTAGTTGACAAAGCGGTTGGTGGCAAAATTTCTTACCTATTTTGTATTTAATTTTTTTTTAATTTCTGAGTGGAGCTCTACTTCAAATCTGTTGAAGAATAATTAAAATAAGCCTGCTTGTAGAATATTCGAAGTAAAACTTAGTTTTCTCGAGATTTTTAATTTAAAACATATTCTTCTCGGATTTGTGCAAACTGCCGCATATCACAAATCTTAGTACAGAACCATAGACGATACACTATTACAGAACTGACGAATTCCTTAAGTTGCAACCGCCATCTTTATTGACGTTATGACCTTAACTGCTTAAGGCGTTCGGAAACACATTGTAAATATAGTAACTTAAAATTTAGTCACTACTTAATACTTATAAACCGCGCATTGCAATATGCAAAAAACATTACGGGTAGTAAATACTAGTCAGTAAATGTCAGAGCAAATTTTGCCAACCAAAGTTTATCAAGCTAGACAGGGTATGGCTTTAAGATAGGTTCCGCAAACGATTTTCATGTAGAATATTCAGAGAGTGGAGTAGAGTGGAAAAGACGCGACACGCTATAATCTCTGATTAGATAATACTAGCGACCCGTCCCGGCTTCGCACGGGTCTACGTCATTGCATTTTAAATATGTAATATCTTCGAAAATATTCATATAAATTACACGGTGTAAAGGGTAATATTGATCGTTATTACATGCAAAATGTATTTAAGGTACTTACTTATAGGATAAGGATTAATGCTGTATTGCTTAAAATCGATTCGTAAATAAGCCATTATTTCACGTACAAAGGATAAAAAATGGTTATTGTAAGAGATAGGGATTTTTGTAGACCTTTTTAAGTTGTACATCACATAAGAAACCTCTAAAACTATCAGTGTTTCTCTACTATATTATACATGTATTATAGATGATTAAACGAACTTCCAAGTGAAGTTCTATCGCTATTTTATTTCGTCGCTCTATTCTTCAGATAGTATATAATTAAACAGGTAGTCCTGTTAAGGTACTAGGTAACTTCGCACATATTTAAAGTCATTTGACTTATTCAAAAATCTTCCGTTTGTTCACTTGGTCAACCCCGGTCCCGGCACGTCTTCATTTATTAGAGATTAAAATAAAACTTTTGTATGGGTTCCGGACGGGACGCGTCCTTTATTATCTTCGAATGAAGCGACTCATAAAATAGCGATAGAACTTCACTTGGAAGTTCGTTTAATCATCTATTATATTTCGTCGCTTCATTCTTCAGATAGTATATAATTAAACAGGTAGATTTTTAGAGATAATTTATTTAAATACGTGTATTCATTAAATTCCTTACTTTAGTACATAATTTAAGAATCCTGTAACCTTTAGGCATTTATTATACACTCGGTGATTGCCAAATTGATTAGATAAACAGAGTAATTTAATTTTAATTAATCTCTTTATCGGAAGGTATTAAGTGGTTTGTACTTTTATTGAGTACGGACAAGGCAAAGTCGTTTAGTGGGTTTAATATAAGTTTATGGTAAAATTCTCTAAAGGCCTGAGAGTTTTCGGTCTACCCAGCCATTTCTTGGATAACCTGCACTGAGCACGTGCCGCGTGAATTGTCAAGGCCGCTCGTTTTTTTTGTTTTTTTTTTTTGCTGCCGAGGCACCCTCGCGGGAGGGAGGTGGAAGATGCGTCATGCATACCGCCCGCAGGTAAATTCCTCTGCGGGGGGTTATGTGGGACTCACCAGAATGGCACCTACCCACTAAAAACCACCTGTTGGCTGTAGTTATTACCGTTAGCCTTCATCGGAAGCGACACCCGTCGGGAAGTTGGGCGCGCTGTAGTGAAAGTTGCACTGAAGGTGCTCAAAGGGACATGAGTTGGTGGCCATTCTGGGCAGCCTCCGGTGAAGCCGGGGCTGGGCAGAGGTCGGCCGAAGCATGATTTAGGGATCAATTCATTTAAATGAACCTATTATGAATTGAGAAGGGAACTATGCTCCGCCAGAGCTAGCAAACGCTCTGTCGGAGTACGTGAAGCCCTAAGTTTACGGGCTAAGACTGCGATTTCACTAACATCGATATTTTTCATAGCGTCGCAGACGATACGCATATCGTCTGCTACGGAGGATTGAGGAGTGGGTTTGTATGGGCGAGGAGCCGGGATGGGATTCGATGCGGGGCGCTGCCTCCAGTTTTCTGGGGCAGGCCTAGACTGTGTAGGCTTTGCAGCCGGAGGAACCCGGCTACGCAGCGGTGGCAAGTTTTCTTGAGAAAGGCGCGGGGCCTGTTTGGGTGCTGCCCTTTTGAAATTGGAGCGCATACAATGGGGTGCACGAGGGCAGCCCCTGTAATTTGCGGTGTGGCCGGACTGGCCACAAAGCACGCAATCGGGAGGAGAGGGAGTTTCAGGAGTGTGATTGCACTCCTTAGTGAAGTACGGGACCAGGCACTTGACACACCTGGGCGGTGCGCGGCAGTTGGCCACCGCGTGCCCGTACAACTGGCACCGATGGCACTGGCCGGGATGACCGCGGCGATGAGGCGCCTCGATCGAGATCCCAGAAAGGCCGCATATAGTGCTAACCCCTTTGAGGATCTCCCTGGACTTGGGGACGTTGGCGAGAACCACCAAAGTGAGAGGGTGTTGTCTCCCGTACTTGCTGTGCATTTTATGCACCGCGAGTGCCGGGAAGCCTTGGGACTGCAGATCCTCCAGGATAGCCTCGTTCGATATTCGAACGGGACTCCCCTGAGTACCGCTCTGATCTTACGCTCTTCTGACAGAGCATAAGTGTGATAAGCATATTGCTTATCGGTGAGGAGCTTTGTTAAAGCACGAAAGTCGTCTATCGACGAGACTAAGATTTTAATAGATTCACCCGAGTTGGCTGCTCGGGTGTAATGGATTTTGTGCTCATTGCACAATGTCGAGACCTCAGTCCATTTACCCTTTTCCCGAAGGAAAACGGGTGGTGGGACCTTGGCCTTGACAGAAGTTGGGGCCGGAGCGGGTGTTGAAGACACCGGGGCAGCTGGCGTTGAAGACGCCGCAGGGGGTGTAGGGACGGGCGCCGAGGGCGCCGGGTCTTGTTTCGAGCGCTTCTTAGAGCGCTTCTTAACAAGGGTGAAAGAGGGAGGCTCATCAGGGCCAGTTGGGGTGGCATCCGAGGATGACTCGGTCGCGGGTGCGTGCTTGCGGCGCGGAGGGGCGTCTACTTCGCACTCCATGTCACTGGAGGAAGGGGACGCGGGAGGGCCTAAGACCTGAGGGGTCTGGGGGACTGGGGTGGCCTGAGGGGCCATTGAGGGAATTAACGCCATGATATGCGGGATGAGAGAGTCCAAGAAACGATACTTATCAGCATTTATAGACATGCCTTCAGCACCGGTACTATCAAGTAACTTCCTCATAAACTCATCAGAGCTTAGAGAAGCCATTGCGGAGGGGTTGGGGAGGGACAACAATATATAAATATATATACTATGAACCTATCAACGATGACTAACTTCCTAAAAACCACCCTACACGCAGTAGGGTGGTTACTACAGTACGGATAACTTACTCGAACACGAAGACTCGAGGCACCTGGAACGACGAAATTCCGTCGACGAAGCTCACGTTCCACAAAGTACGGTTGCCCACTGTCCGCCGTGAAAACGGCGTTAGAAACTTATTAGATGTACGGTTAAAACCCACTTTCCGCCGTGAAAACGGCGTTAGAAACTTATTAGAAGTACGGTTAACGAGCCACTGTCCGCCGTGAAAACGGCGTTAGAAACTTAATACGGTATACAACTATGAAATTATATATTACGACAACAACCAGTGAAATTTGGGTGCTCAATTAGCGCGGGGGCTAATAGAGCGAGAAGGCGTCTGCGATCGACGTGCGCTCGAGAACGCACGCAGACCGAGACTGATTTTGACGCCGCTCGTACCTAGCGTCTGCTTTATCCACCGACTTAGCGTCTGACTCGACGCGGCTCTGTAAGGGGGCCTTTCATGTTACAAACAAGAACTCCGAGTTCGAAGCTTTAATATTTTTCGTCACAAAAAATATAATCTTTTAGAGTTGATACAGGACATATCATTATGTTATTTTCAAAGATTGGCAAGGATAACATAGGTTGTTTACGATTTGGGGCTGTGGTTTTAATGATGTTTATTATGATTATGTGATCGGATGCAAAAACTATGTTTCCTAATTTAATGTCTGGACCCTATGTCCAGTTTTGGTAATTTTTTCTAAAGTTAAAGTTATATAATAATATCATAGAGAAAGCTGATTAAGAACTACATTTAGATCCCAAGAAAATGTGTACTTCGGTTTAGTTGGTTTCATTTTATAGGCTTCTTGTAAAATTTGCCTCATCATAGCCCATATGTTTGCCTAACAAAAGAGACAAGTCTGAATGGTGTGAATTTAATGAACTGAATGAACAACCCTTATTAAATTGCTCATTTAAACAACAAAGAACTAATAAAACAGGTTTTTGAACATATCAGGATTACGTAACGTACAAAACTCCAACCATAACCTCAACGTGACGTTGTATTTACAGTCATGGGTGCCAGAGAAGCGAGCATCAACGTCAGGGTCTCTGGCGGACAGTCGCGCCGCGCGTACGCCGCCCAAAACGTCTCGTGGCACCCAGCACTGCGACTGCGACTGCATCCGGTTCAGGATACCTAGTTACAAATGTGTCACATTTGCAAACAAATATTAAAGCAAAAATCCTCATAGTTCCTCGTCAAATGCCGTAGCCAAATGTGTCTAGTTAGAGTATTTAAATGTGGAAATTGAATACTACCCATCCTATTGACGGTGGCTAATAGCGGTGGTATTATCAATTCGTAATAATATCGCACAATTTCTTTCTTCTCCGGCTGGACTTTTGAAGCCTAAGGAAACGGCTAGTAATTCTAGGCAATTGATATGGTATTCTTTTTCAAAATAAAATTTATTGTTTTGGAATATTACGCCCCAGCCTGTTCTGAATGCATCTGTATATTTCTTATAAATTTGTGAAGGAATTGAACAGGAAATGGTATACTTACTTATACTTTTCTACCAAATTAAATCTTCTAACAGTGATTTAGGGAGTTTAATTTTTGCCTCATAGTTGTACTTATTTTGTAGCTAGACAGGCTGCGACCAGTACACCTATATGTTTGGCAAAATATCGTATCGAGCACATTTGAAGTTTCATAAATTTATTTATTATAATAACGCTTATCGACAGGTACTGTTCGATTTTAAACATAAAGCCCAAAAACGTTACCGACTTTATCGGTACTAGTCGATTTTTGTCCAAATTCACAACAAGTGACTCATTACTTCGCGCATAATTTTTGGAAATACTCCCGGAGCAACGGATAATCCATGTATGTGATTGGCTCAAACATATCGTTTTGAAATTCAAAACCTAGGTATTTTTTGTAATTAACAAATATAAGTACGAGTAGGTATGATCTTTCTTACCTATGTTAGCTAATAAACCATTATAGGGAATTAATTTAGAAGCTTTTTATAAGATTCCATTTTAAAGTGTACTTTTGCTACAAAATTGTATAATTTTATTTAATAATTTATTTTTTTGTTTTGTTTAGTACGAACCGTTTTTCGCCGTTGAGTTTCAGCACCAGAAATATTTATTTATTATATTTGTTTGATATAAACTAGTCACTTGAGTTATAACGAGGTTTTATAGCCTCTAAGTGTAACAATTTATTAATTGCTATTATCATATTTCGTTTTTCACTATGCGACAAAATATGTTTGGGAGTAAATACAGGTGTAATTTTGTCATGAAATGGAATAAAAATTATCATTATTTTTATTTATCCTTTTCAAAATCCTTTCATTATATGTTATTTTAGGCCAATAATCGTAAAAGTAATGGATTCGACCTGCGTATACCTGAATTATGGTTGATTCGGTGCGCGAGTCCCGGACTGGTTGAATTTTGTGTTGAACGCCGAATTCAAATGTGGACGCCAAAGTGGAGTCACTGGTACTTTCCATTGGCGTCACCCCCCCCCCCCCTGTTTGAAGGGTAACGAGGAGGTCCCATCCAGTTTCCCGACTGGGTTGACCGGTTGCCTGTCGATGTTTGGGGATTACTTAGATAGCTTCGGTGTACTTTTTTTATTATTTATACTATTATTACTTTTTTTTAACACTTTATTATCTCTTTTTTCAAGAAGTAAGTTCATCCCCCTATTTATAGCGGTTATTCCATAACTGGAGCCCCTTAAGCCCCGAGGTTAGAAAGAATCTCTGGATCCATGTCGGAAATAGTTCTCCCGACTGGCCCGGTTCATTCTCGGAGGTCGACGGTTCCAGATTAGAGAGCGTCTATATAGAGGACTCAGGTATTGCGGTAACCGAAATAGCTAGCCAGAGATTCGGCCACTGGGTTCATCATTATATTTAAATAATTTTAATGACGACTTTCAGTTAAATAATTTAATATTACGTAATATAGATATCGTGTTAAATCTCTTTAAGACTACACGCATTTTCTGTATCCGTATTAAAATATTTAAACATTATTGAAAAAAAAGTCAAAAATAACGATTCGAGTACTATACAGATTAATGAATCGGAATAGGAAACATCAGGTAGAAGACTACCAATAATTTATGCGGATAACGTGATATTTCTATTAAAGATAACACCTATTTTCTGCATCTTTTCGACTAAGCGAAATTATAGTTTATAATAATAAACATCAGGTAGAAGACTACAAGGAATGCATGCAGACAACGTGATATATCTATCATAGATAACACGTGATTTCTGCATCTTTTCAACAAAGCGAAATTATAGTTTATAGGTACCCGCGATCACTTATAAAAAAAACATTAAATGGCTTACCTCATCGGAAGAAATAACGAGAGTAAATAACTTTTAGTACAACTTTTACAACATATTTATTACATTTTACATACATTTTATTATTAATATTAAACTATTAAGTTACTGGGACGTGTGCTTGTTACCACGCACGAAAAAAGAATGAAGACTTGACGGGACCGGCGTTGATCAAGTAAACAGACGGAAGTTTTTTGAATAAGTCAAATGACATACTCTATAACTGTGCGAAGTTACCTAGTACCTTAAAAGGACTACCTGTTTAATTATATACTATCTGAAGAATGAAGCGACGAAATATAATACATATAAACCTTCCTCTTGAATCACTCTATCTATTTAAAACAGCTCATCAAAATTCGTTGCATAGTTATAAACATCTAAGCATACATAGGGACAGACAGACAGCGGTAACTAACTTTGTTTTATACTATGTAGTGATTTTGACTTTACTTTAGAAGAAACTAAGAAGCGAATTATGTTAGGTCACAATTAATAAGAAATCTTTTGTCAATAAATTATTGGATGATAATATATTTTTTGATAGATTACCCATAAATAATTAAATTTATCTGATCAAATACTGCTCGACGGGAAAATTTGACATACGATATAAGTTAAAGTATGTGAGTTAAAGCCTTATAAATTTCCACCAGGCGTAAAATAAAAATGTTTATACGATTTTGAATATACTTTTTATTTGAGATTCGTATCTACATTTTTTGCTTAAAAATACCTACATTCGAACTTAATTTATAATGAAAATCAAATAACTCGACGGAATTTGTGCATACATGGTCACTTGATTCTATTAAATTTTTTTGTAGACCTAGCTTATTTGACTACATTACATCTGAGTTGACAAGACTTTATTTCTACCATAACATAGTAAAAATAAATGTTAATCATTGATATACAAGCGTTGCAAGGTGCAAACTAGATTCAGCCAGAAAACTCGGAGCACCTTTATTTTACAATTTCAAACAAGAATTCTGTTATATTTTACAACAACAAGTAAGAAACTAAAAACAACAAGAAAATAAAATCTGCCTTGTTTTCAATCTTAGGAAACTGTTTTACGACCACTTTTACAGAAGACCACTATTAAATAAAAACTTACAAATAATTAAGTTTGGCTTGTACTTATAATAAGTTGTCACAGGTAAGATGACGCCTAGGACGTAGAATTATGCCAACTGCAACAAAGAAACAAAATCATAAATGCATTTTCTATAAATATCCTTTTCATCATAATAGTTGTTACTAAACAGGGTGCAATTTTGCATTGCCACCTGGAACGAAAGTACAGTAAATAATACAGAAAGCAAAAAAAACTACATTCAAAGATAGAAAAATTTAACCACTATGATGGATTTTATTGATTGACGCTATAAAAATACAGAGCGTAAATTTTTCGGATTTTAGTTAATTCGATTCCCGGGCGTGGCAAACCTATTTTCAAGTAATTTCCCTCTATGTGGCTTCGCAAAATTCCACCCTGTATATTCTATTAGTATTTAACTGTACGCAGGGATGCTATCGATCTGATGTAAGCAGATATTAATTTACTTAGCACGTAGGTTAGTATTATGAAGTGCAAAATTAAATAGTGTACTTACCTATATTTCACATCCGGATGATACTTAATTACGTAATTAGCCGTACAACTAATTGGGTAAATGATTAGGTAAATGGATTCGTTCAGCTGATCGGCTAGCCATTTTGTAGACTAGTTAATTATAAAGAAAGCAATCAGGGATTGCCTACAAACATATTGAGATCCTGCAATTTGCGTGTCGTTCACGAAGTGAGTGATTACCTATTTTTGAGACTCAAGTGGAATTCAATATATGTATAGGATCTCATGTTGTAGATGGAAGTAACACTTTGAATGGCAAGAGAGGTCCGGGTTTGAATTCGATAGATACTTGTGTGATAAATACAGCCAATCATTGAAACATTAATATTAGTAAGTTTGAGAATTATTGTTATTTACTGAAACGGTGCATCTTCGTAAAAAGACGCATTATACTCAGGGGTAGTTATTTAAAAAGGAAAAACGAAACACAGACGTAAGTTTTCAAATGGATGAGCTAGTTTAAGTTATATCCTGTAAGTTTTCCTACAAAGGTGCTTTTGTAATAGAACATTTTTCTTTGATTAGTTTTAGTATTTTGTTAACATTTGCACCATTTTAGAAAGCTATAGAGTATTAAGAAGAGCGTCCAAGAATCCATTAAAAAATTAGAGAAATCTTAAGAAAGATTAACATGACTCATTTATTTTTTTTATATTTTGCATACTAAAGTAGGTACTCTACGTCAATTCAACTGTTTTAATTAAATTTATTGTTATCTCGATGAAGTGCTGAAATGTGCTACATGATAATGCGCAAAAAAATTATTACACTTGAAAAATAAGATCGGGATTATTCAAAAAAAAAATTAAAGTTAAAATAAATGAGAAGCTAGCCAGTTCCGGACCACGGCATAACGTGGCTAAGGGCTGAGTGGTCAATGCTCAGGAAATGCATTTTTCAAAAGCTCAAAAAAATTGTTGTTAAACTTTGTAGTATAAGACACAATAAAAATTAATTCAATGTAACAAAACTCCGAGGTCAAACCCACCAGGCGCTGAACTGTAGAATGTGTAGTGTTGAATGTATAATATACATATAGAAAGACAAGACTTTTCACAGAAATGATGTCAAGTTTTAAAAGTCATTCAGATGATTAAAGTTCTCTGAGCATTGAACAAGCATCTCTTAATCTATCTCAAAAGGAATCCATCGAATTACAAGTAGGTAAGTTAAATTTAATATAAATTAAGCCTGGACAAAAGGACACAGATTTCAATCAATAATTTTATTAATAAATAACTTTATAATTAATAATAATATATTTTCACAAGAAGCACATCTTAACGTCACAAAATCACATGCCACTATAGAAAAGCATGCCGTGCAAACCCTCGATTAGTGACACATTCAAACCTATTTTTAATAATGTATCTTGATAGAATTGATGTTGTAAAGAATTGCTAGTTAGCCTGATAAGTAAATAATTGTGAATTGAAATACCATAACTCATATTATATGAATGATGTTCTGTTTATTTAGGTGTTATCTTCTTTGTGACTTAATTTCGGCTTAATTGATTGTATTATTAATGCAATGTTAAGTCAGGTTAATGATGCCTGAATTATTTCAACGACTACACATTTTAAGTGCCTTAAAAAACATTAACCTTTAAACACAATAAAAATAAATATTTACCAATATTTTTAATCGTCTTCAATATTCCTGAAAAAAGACAATGTACAAATATTAATTAATATAATTTAATCAATTGGGTTTCTTTTTTCTCAATGGACCCTTTTTAAATTTTACCGGGCTTTGGAGCTAACGGCGCATAGCCGGATCATAAACAACTCCTACATACGATACGTCTAAGGTGTTAGAAAACGGGAAAAAGATTAGGTTAATAATTAATAATTACGTAATAATTATTATAAGTTTTAATTCCCCAGTTCAGTTCAACGATATTATTTCTGCCATAAATTTTGAGTGTTCAAATTATTAACAATCATTTTTTTTCACGTCAAGAACGATTTGTTTTGCGTCTAAGCAGGCACTCTCCCCGGTAAGGAAGGTGGTAAATGCATCATGCAAACCCCGCAGCCCGTTAGCAGGGTTGTGTGAGACTAAGTTGAGTAGCACCTACCCACTAAAAACCATCATGTCGGCTGCGGCAAGGGATTGCTAAGCAGCCTTCATCGGAGCGACAACATTCAACGTAACAACGTGAAACTTATACAGGTAGATTTCTTTTGTGTATTTCAAAATTATCACAAATTCAAAGCAAACAATAAATTCCATAGCTAAATATAATACACGCAACAAAAAATACTAAATTGAAAAATAAATTATAGTACAAAAGACTATGGTCTTTAACAAGGAAAACTTATATTCCAGCGTACAGCTTATTTTTCTTTTCGTAGAACCAGATCGTAAGTAATAAAAACATTATTATTGTTGTTATTTTTAGATAGGTAGAAGCGTCTGCTTTAGTGACCTATCGACATAGATATTAGAAAATAGGAGAAAACATGGAAAGCCTCTACGAGTATTTTTTGAAAGACAAGGCCGGTCCGAAACACTTGCTACACATATTTGTTAGTGCCGATCTTCTGTTCTGCAGGTCAGCACGTTCGGCTCGTCTCGCCGAAAAGAGAACGGCATTAGCCGAGCGCGGCGGTAACTTTTTCGAACATTCATCTAGGTACATAACTTACTTGATTTTGCTGCCCGACTGTGCCGATTGGTATCGCCCCGAATATGTAAGTATCACTAAGTAGCGTAAATCTACGATATAACGACAATATCGCTGAACCTTTTTATTACTCTGTTTGTATTTATATTAGTAAGAAGATTACTTATTAACGCAATGTAAATATTGAAATCGGATACCTATAATATATGCTATTTTTATAATTACGCAATTATTGTTGCTATGTTGTTGTTAAGGTCGTTTTCTGAAACTCACTGGAGTATTTTTCAGTATGTTTTGTGAAATTTTGCAAAATTTTTATTAATCTGCACATTCCAAGTTATATATAAAAATATCAAAACCTAGAGATGACAATTTTGGAGCCAATTTAGGTATGTTTTTTTTTACAAAACTACATCCGCAAATGCCATATTTTGTCAATACCCGTCTATCTTAACACAAATCTGTAAAGTTTATTTTATTTTATCAAATTGTAAAACATTGTAAACATTAAATTTCATTAAGGCTGTCATGGATTTAGAGATTTAATAATTTATCCTCAGACTGCGCTCGGGAACCGTCGGTAAAGGTTATAATAACAAAGGATCAAGGTGGACTGATGATTTTTTTATGAGATTTTAGTAGATAGTATATGTTTTACCTTCTAGTAAACGTAAAATTAGAAATTAATACCTTCCTATTCGTTTGAGATTGCGTCCCTTATATGAGAGATAAAATGCAGTTCACCAATGAATTTTACTTTTATAGCACAATTTGACGCACGATTTTCCATGACGTAAGTTGCCTATTTCTGCACGGTGCGTAAATGAATTGACCTTAGTAGCCAAACGCTCTAAGAAGCTTTCGAAGAAAGCAACGGTGTCTTCAACACCCGAGCCTACCCCGGTGTTTAAGCTCTTGTGTAAGCTCTTTATAAATTCCATTTTTTTTATAAAATTAATAAATAATTATAATGTCTAGATTCGCAAATCCCGCGTCCTGTCGTATCAAACCCAAGGGCTTATCCCTAGTTTCCTTTAACGTTCGTAGCCTTAATTTATTTTATTTTTTATTTTTACTAACCTACCTGAGCTCAAACTGTTCCTTCAGAACAACGAGCCAGACTTATTGCTTCTTCAAGAGACGTGGCTAACTTTTGGAGTTACCGCTCCAGGGGTTCGCTATTCCCAAGTACGCGTTTATTCGTAACGACAGGCCCAACTCCGACGGTTTCGGCGGCACTGCTATTTATTACAAAAGAGGATTCCATTGCTGTCCTCTCCCTACCCCTCCTCTCCTCAACATGGAAGCCACTGTGAAGTGCAACCGCACTCCGGAGTGGACCACCCTCTTGTGTGCTGTGTGGCCAGTCCGGCCACACCGGCCACACCACAAACTAATATTCGACACCACCAAGAGTGTCGATATGAACCAGATAGGCCAATGTGCACGCAAAGTGCGCGCAGCCTGCGACTCCCATGATAGACTTATGGTATTGGTCGAGTACCAGTCTCTTATTACTCATTATAGATCAATCTATAATGAGCGCTCCAACTAGCGCCCTGACTGGTCGTACCAAACCCAGAGGTTTATTCCTGATCTCGTTTAACATCCGAGGTCTAATCAACCAACTTCCGGAGCTCAAACTGTTCATTAAGAACATCGAGCCCGAGTTAATCCTTGTTCAAGAGACATTTTTAAAACCCCATCACACCAGGGGTCTCTCTATTCCTAAATACTCTCTTATGCGTGATGACAGGCCTGTACTCGTCCAACGAAGCGGCACTACCATATACTACAAGAAGAGTATTCACTGTTCACCGATTCCCACGCCTCCACTCACCAACGTGGCGACCACTGTGTGAAGGCTGGCTATGACAGGTCATAGGACCATAATCATGGCCTCAGTTTACCTAGTTTGGGGGCGCCCCTTCGTTGTGACTTCGAGGCCTTACTCGAACTGAGGCAGTCCATCATTATGTTCGGTGATTTCAATTGCAAACATACTGACTGGACGTGCTTGTCGACCAACACCTGTGGTGTAAAACTACTAGGCATCACGAAGTCACTCCATCTTCACGTCATTTCTTCCGTCACACCCATTGACTACCCGGATAACCCGCTTCATTCCCCTGATATCCTTGAAAGGTATCAATCTCGATCCAAGGACCATACAGCCGCTAGACGACTTAGGTTCTGACCACCGCCGGTGTCCCTAATACTAGGACCCCAAAACGACCCTCCTGCTTCGAAAACCTATACCAACTGGAAAGGTTTCAAGGCCTTGGAAGCCCCAGATAACCCCCTCGCGATTTCATCCGACTGTCTCGATAGCACGGATAAAATCGACTCGATAGTCGATTCGCTCACTGCTGCCATCAGTGAGAATGAAAAGCTTGCTAAGCATGGCAAACCCAAGCTTTCCTTGGACATTAGCAACCTAATCAAAGCTTAAAACGCCGCTCTCCGAATAGCCACGCGTTACCCCAATACCATCTACAGACTAGCCGCATAGCGGCTACGACGTTCAAAGGGACGATCTCATGATTAATATCTTCCCGTCCCACTTGGCGTACTAAAGGATGGCGAAAGCTCTCCGACTAGACGCCAGAACTTACACCCCTCCGTTATCTCGTCCCGATGGCACTATCGCCTTCGAGGACGACGAGAAAGGCCGAGAGAGACCCTTCGCACATCCAGGCGGTGGAAGACGAAGTCCTCCTCAAGGACACCCATCCAATCACCACCGACCCCATTACAGTGTCTAACGATAAGATTTTTTTCCTCATCAGAAGACAGAAATCCAAGAAGGCCCCGGGTGCGGATGGAATTTGCAACCATGCACTTAAGCAGCTGCCTCGGCAGGCACCTTGCTTGCGATTATCTTCAATGCTTGCTTCGACCTTAGCTACTTTCCAGAAGCTTGCAAAGAAGCTATAGTCATAGGCATTCTCAAGCCGGGTAAACCTTTGAACAACCTGGCAAATCACAGACCCATCAGCTTCCTCAAGGCAATAGGCAAGCTTCTCGAGAGAATCATACTCGCTCGAATGAAGGACCGCCTGTTCCCAGCGGACATTGATCCCCTTATTATCCCCCACCAATACGGGTTTCGTGCCAAGCACTCTTGGCCTCAGCAAGTCCACCAAATCGTCGAGTACATACTCGCCGGCTTCTACCACAAGCAGCTGAAAACAGTCGCGGTATTATTTGATGTAGCCAAGGCTTTCGACAAAGTCTAACGCGGGTCTCAT
Source organism: Marasmarcha lunaedactyla (assembly GCA_923062675.1). Classification (NCBI taxonomy): domain Eukaryota; kingdom Metazoa; phylum Arthropoda; class Insecta; order Lepidoptera; family Pterophoridae; genus Marasmarcha; species Marasmarcha lunaedactyla. The sequence goes on along the minus strand of OV281339.1, from coordinate 13,719,965 downwards.
TTATAAGCTGTACAACACAGGCATACCCGACCAACTAGTCAAACTAGTCGGCCCCTATCTTAAAGATCGCACGTTTCATTTTAAACACGAAGGGACGCTCTCCACCCCCCGCCCCCTCAGGGCGGGAGTCTCTCAGGGCTCGCTACTCGCCCCTCTATTATACACCACCCACACCAATGACATACCTATCCCTCAAAAGGTGTTCAATTCTCCCTCTTTGCCGATGATACCGCCCTGTTAGTCAAGGGCGTTAAAGTCGACACACTCATCACTAAACTCCAGAAGGCGGTTAACGACCTCGGAGCCTGGTTTAAAAAATGGCATATCGATGTTAATCCAGAGAAAAATTCTGCGATTCGCTTCGATCACAAACGCCGTCCCCCGACCCCCGTATCCGAATGCTAGGTACGCCCATCCCGTGGGCACGAACCACCAAGTACCTAGGCGTAACGCTCGATCGTACGCTTTCATTCCGACCTCACATACTTAGAGTTACCAAACTCACCCGTCTAAACAGTATGTTAGGCAGGCACAGCAAAATGTCTCTTAGGAACAAGCGAACGCTTTTCAAGGTTTGCGTCAGACCGGTCACGACGTATGCCGCCCCAATCTTTGCCCATGCCAAACCCTCCGTTCGGTATAATCTGCAGAATCTCTTCTGCCGCAGGGCCACGGATGCTCCGTGGTCAGTGCGTAACGCAGACCTGCACAGGGATCTCGACTTACCTACTATACAAGAACACCTTAGGACGCTCTCCACCGCTTTGTTCAAGCAATCCGAAGATCCCTTTATTCGCGAGACAGTAAATTACACTGCTCCGTCCATGCCGTCGAGGTACAAAGTCCGTAGACCGAGAAATGCACTCTCGGATCCCCCCGATCAGCTCTCGGCAAATCTGGACCAGCTTAAGGCTGCCCATTAATCATCACCCAAACTGTCACTTGCACCTTATGTGGTTATTTGTTCTCAGCGGGTGACCCACTAGCGGATCCCCGCTTGCGCACCTACCTTCCAACCGGGTGTCGCTCCGATGAAGGCTGCTCAGCATTCCCATGCCACAGCCAGCAAGGTGGTTTTTAGTGGGTAGGTGCCACTCTGGTGATCCCACATCACTGACTTGACCTGGACTTGAACCTGGTACGTCCGGCGTATGAGGCAGGGCTACTACCTACTACCCCAGTCGTCAAATGAACATGACATGCATTTTTTAACTTTGGGATGTGCAAAATACTGTATTATGTGTTATAATGTGTTGTAATTTGGCAACTTTTTTCTTTTTGTACTATGTCCCACCCATACGCGATACTGGCAGAAAAAGCCTGTCGCACCAGGTCGACAGCTGATTGCCATTTTTCAATACTAATTTTTTTAACACCTGCATAATATTTGTAGCTGCATAATATGTGTAGTTCTCGGTCTAAGGTCTGGGATTTAACCATGATTACACCCAAATGTACCAACGAGTTTTTACAAATTAGGTACCCACATACCAAGAAAGTACCTCTAAAGTTATGAGTGAGTCTGGCAACATTTATTACTACAATTGTAATTTGCTGGAATCCGTTCCCTCACCCTGGCAAGGTTAATGTCAATGCAATAGCATTATAAAGGCTGATCTGTAACTTACATAGCAACACTCTACACCCAGATGGCTCTGCAAAGGACAAAGTCCGTTGACATGGGCGCGCCGGCTGTCGGGACAGTCATCTGCCAGCTTGCAGATGCCCCCTTGCGCCACACAAGACTCCTCCAACTCGACGATGTTTACCACTATGGAAAGTAATATTGTGAGAGGTTTAAATTCAAATAATAGAAATATATCAAGCCTGCTGTCAACAAGGCAATCGATTAATCGATACTACAATATACCCGTCAATTAAATAATAAGTTAATAAAATGGCAAGTGAAAATAAAGATGAAATGAGAAATCGTTGAGTCTTTTAACGAAACCCTGCTGCCAAATTAAACATTGAACGATATTGGAGCACATATAATTTAAAAACCCACTAGCTTTTTAGGCTAGTAGAATTGTTTTAGCTTGAGGGTCCTTAAAAACTTTGCCCAGCCTTGGGGCGAATGCAGCGCCGCCGCCGAGTCGTTTCGCGCCGCACCGCGCTGTCCTCGCTGCGAGCGATTTATCCTGAATACACGATGTGCCTTGCGGTTGTTTGTAGGTTGAGCGATGCTCTCATGGAACTGTTAAAGTTTTTTCATATATTCTCTTAAGAGCGTAGCGTAGTGTATCTAACAAGTATAGGGTAACTTCTTTCAAGGAATAATCGGCGAGTTGTCTTCGAAACAGCTAAGCCAACGAACAAGCTAACGAACATTTTATTTTTTCTTGTTAGTTTGGCGAATGTAATGTATTGTATTGTATATATGTAATTTAGATCATAATTTATTTCTTGCAACCCATAAATATGCATGAAATCATTAAGAATGCTCACATTATTTAGATCCAAAGTAAGTATGAAGAATAGATCGCACTTTGACCCCAACTACAAAAGATTCAACCCTCCGGGATCAGAATGTAATATTATCCTAATTTTAAAACTGTAGGTACCCCTTGATAATTTCTTGCCGATAACAAAACAACTCACGTGACTACTGAGCATATGAATTCATTGGCGTATCCAGTATGACCCACGATGGAACTTTGTGGAATTATACTATTTTGAACCATATTATTGCAAAGCAAGGTTTAATATACAAAATTATCTAGCAATTCCTGTCCCATTTCAAAGAGACTTCATTTAGAGCTTTATTCCTACAGCACGAAGGAGCAAGTTTTGCTACATACCGAAGTTGACAGCAATGTAACTTTGTAGAGCAGCTGGCTTATCAATGAAATTGTTTACTGCGGAATCCATGTTTGTTCTCAAATTATTTTTTATTAATTGATAGAGCTGGTAATCGACCACGTGGGTGACGGCATGCGGACACTTCGACGTATTGCATAACGAGGGCGCAAATATCCAAGATTGTTCTAGACTAAAAAGCCGAGACGCATCTCAAGTATTGTTTATATATACCTACGGAAGTAGCAGTTTTACTCCCGTATGTTAGCAAGTTAGCAACGCTTATACTTCTTATCTAGATTATAGAGATCTAGTTTGACAGGACTGAGTAAAAATAGATTTATCCAAAAATTATTGATTGGCTACTTGTACGTACAAAAGGGCTTACGTGTAGCACATGTAGCAATTTTTACATGGTGCTTCAATAAAAGACTGGAAGATTCTCATGTTAGAACTGCAGGCGGTTGTAACAAGTAACCTATATTATGTATTTTTTTATTGTATTACTATTTAACACCAACATAAAATGTAAGAATAACATTGAGAAGAAGAGCTAGTACTAAAGTTCCTTCTTTAGACCTGTACTGATAATTGAGTGTATCAGTTCGGTACACATGTCACAAGTTCTAAAATCTTTTCAAGTTACGTAAAGTTGAAGTAAAGCTTTTTTCCATGGCTCTACCCAGTTTTTATTATCCTTTAAACAGGATCAAATTTGATTGATGATTGTATGAGTACTTATGTATCTTAAGCTTTTTTACTATATGATTTCTGACATAATTGAAACGCTTATTTATCAATCATGGCGAGATCGGATCCAACTAATCCTTATAAGAATTTTTTTAACCATTTAGAATACAACAAGGTTTTAAAAAACTTGGATTAATATAATCAATATTGGGAACCTATTAAAAAATATATTAAAATATGTGTAGCAATATAGCGATTGGCCAATTTCCCTTTTTTTTTGCAGACCAATAAAAAGTACTGTCGAATGTCAATAAAAAAAGAATATACATTTTTCTTTCAAATATTCTTGTTTTTCTTTCTTACTGGATTGAAGTTTGGTTTCTTTTTCTTTGTGAATTTTGAAATATTTCGGCAGTGAGATTTTCCTATATTATACCTGTCTTAATTACGGAAATGTAAAGTCAACAAATGAAAACACTGTGACTAATAATAATAGGGCGTCCAATAAAATAAATTTCAGTTAGGTTTTGCAAGTAGTAAAAGATAAAATAAATTTAACCATATGTTACGAGGTATAATAATATAATAAACATGATTTAAAATGCGCAATTTTGCAAAAATGTTTTACGTATTAAGTTATAACAAACAAATAACGAGGTACATATAACGCTGAACAACTTTTAGTTCCATTCCAAAATTATGCCTTCCACGCGATAGAAGCAAGCAGATTTGTAACATACAATGATTTCGCACAAGAAACAACGAACAATATACAATATTTATACCTTAATACATAGTAGAAATAAAGAGCGTATTTCTTGATTTTGTAAAAGATAAAATATTTTACAAATTCAAGAAATATTCCTATTGTGTGATAACTTTGTTTAATAATTGATAATCCGTAAATTAGTTACAAGTTGTAAGTTAGTAAATATCAGCATATCAGGACTAGAAAAAGCGCAGCTTGTTTAAAACGAAAAAGTATATGAATATTCCAAGCATTCGTCATGATATCGCATAAAAATCAGGTACAGTCTATTCAATTTTAAATAAAAGGTGGGACCAAAAAAAGCTGTTGTAGAACACATCCTTCTTTAAATTTTCTTCAGAAAACTGACACCGAATGTACACATGTAATAAATACATATTTGAACCACATTCTAGAATAAGGACTTACCTTCTAAGGGCGTTGATGATACTTTTTTCGCAGGGCTGGCTGCAACCATCGCCACCATCAAAGCCATCAGGAAAACGACGGGCCTAAGTAACATAATTAATTTGTGCTCCGCTGTACCTCTTACTAGTCACTCTTAGTTATGTCTTTAATAGTGTGTCGGAATGCCGTCCTCTCTCCCATTTATATACACGATGATAAACAATCAACAGTAAATGAAGTAGTGTGCGTATTACTCAGAACATACGTTACGCTAACACACACTTATGGAGCCCGTTAAAAACAAAATATTTCTGTACTTGCTAACATATGACGTGTTGTTTAGGAATAGTCCGGAAATATTCGTAAGTAATACGCAAATTAGTGAAACCTAAGTCGTTTGGTAAATTTTAATACAAATGGCTAGTTGTTCCAAGCCTGGATACCTGCAGGTATCTGCGACTATACTTTCGCATAGGACAAAAGGCAGAATGCATCACTGATTGCATGACTGCAGACTGGCCATAATCTGTTGGGCTATTAGGACCCACGGTGTATATGTTGTAGCTATATCTTACAATTATTATGCTCACATAATGAAATATTCGATCATTTAATAAAATATTTGACCACACCATGATGTGGCTTGGCCAGATCAATGATAAGAAATCGTTTGCCCATATGGCCAACCAAGGCGTAGCTACTTCATGAAATGGACAAGTTTATTTGATAATATCGTAAAATGGTTCCTTTAACTACCGAAAGAGGCGCTGGAAACACTTTGTTTATGTGTCAATGTCGCACGTGGATGGTATAATTAGCTGATTTATGAAACAAGTCATTTCATGAATTGAGCAGTTTTATGATTTGGCCACACCATATTTATTCCTATAAGCGGTCTAGGTGTCCTGAAATACCGATACTAGATCTAGTTTAGGCCCAAAATTCACAATTTTATACAAATTAAACGAATAATGTTAGACATATTTCAAAAATACATACACCTATGTTACAACAATTTTAAATATTGATTACGAAGAAAATAAACTAAATTTATTACGATAATCATAAAAATACAAGCGTAATTATAATAAATAGGTACAAAAACAGTCTGGACAACCCTTTTGATATGTTGAAAAAACACCTGCTGCCAGGCAGAAAAAGAAACAATCAAGTTAGACGGTTCCCTACGTTAATATATATATAGATCAAAACATCAGTGACGTAATAACTATGCCGACATATTTACATATGCTTCATCTATTATTTGTTCCCTGACCTTGCTTCGAATTGTCTTGCTGACCCAAAGACCTCCGACTATGCGCCGTATTATCAAGCTAAAGAATATACACAGTACGAAATGAAACTATATATTATTTTAATGAAGGAATATTTAATTTGTTTTAGAATGAAATGCTGACGATTCCTAGCCATTGAAATTTGTTTATTTGTGGTTTTCTATGTAACAGAATATAGTATTCTAATAATTATTAGTAATTCAGTAATTCACAGAACTGCCTGATCTAACATATAGCGCAACATGAAGTTAGGGATTTTGCGAATGCTATGCCGAACAAAGTAATATGGTTAGGTATTATGGCTTCCATTTCAAAGCAATGATGATGTAAAGGAGAAACTACTGCTTATTATAAGAAGGAGGTGTATTTTTGTTAGTTTGCTTGTATTACTCCGTAAACTATGAAACCGTGAATCTGAACGGATTTAAAAAACTCTCCCCATTATAAAGCTACATTATCTAGGAGTCAATTGGGCTATATAATAACTAGAAACTCGCACGGGATCGGGAGAGACACGCGCCGAACTTCTATTCAAGTGATAATTATTTACCTAGAAGAAAAGCGAAAGGTCACTTTTACCACTAACACTTTTATCGAAAATCATGTCAAATATTAATATTACGTTGAAAAAAAAACCTTTCCTAAAATAAACTACTTAGGTATGATAAAATGCATATTAAGGAAATATTTGATAGTATCTAGCTAAAGGTGTTAAATGAATGTTTCATACTGAAAAAAATAGCAGACTAAGGTACATTTAAATATTTTTAATAACTAACTACAAGCCTACGAGATTAATAATATCCAGAACAAAATCTGCTTCTTCGTTAGTAGTCATAGTTCCTTATAAGAATGGCGAGCGCGGGCTGTGTGCTCCTATTTCTTGAGTACTGTTTGATTGAGACAATTGACTTGACCGCGAAGTGGCCAATATCTTGCGTTTTGTTTTGTTTACAACGCGAAACGTTTACCTACTATGTAATACGATTACATTTTATTTGTGCAAGGTTAAAACTCATTTTTCATATCTGGCAACACCTAAGTACAACTCGCGCATTTGTTAATTGTATACATAGTAATGAGCGATCACAGACCACAAAAGTCTGGACCTTTTGTAAGTGATGACCACGAAAATAATTTTTTTTAAGAAATAAAAATTTCGGTGTTACGAAATCTTTAATACTTAGATACATCTGGAAATCTACATTTTTGAAAGCAAACTGTGCAGGTACTTCAAATAGAAAGATTAGTTACTATAAGTAATATTTATTATTCACTCCAAATAATTCAGAAGGTCATATTGAAACCGCTTATCACAACAACCTAATTTATTGAAGGTCTTCTCATTATAACATAAAAATAAAATTACTTCCTATTTTATCCTCTTTAAAAAAATATATTGCTAAGTCTTTAGAAAATGTACCTTTTTGTGTTTGTTTTTATTGACGACATATTTATTTTAAATAATTGTATAAAGTACTTAATTATAAATCCACAAGACGAAGAAATTTTAACACTTGACGTTGCACTTAGGTACTGTTTTTTTATATGTCAAAGTCTTGAGTGCAAAGATTAGATAGGTATTAATATTAGATCTTTACCTATGAAATTGCCGTTCTTCACGAAATAAATGAAGCGTAATTTTTTTATATATTTTTTATTTCTATTAATCAAAATAATCACCCATGCAATCAATGCATCTTTGCCAACGCATTGGTAGCTTATTGATGCCTTTCTTGAAGAAATCAGCTGGACGGGAGGCAACAAATTCTTCAAAGGCATTTTGTACTGCCTCTCGGGTATTGAATTTTTTTCCCGCCAAGAAGTTATCCAAATTATGGAAAAAGTAGAAGTCTGTAGGCGCAAGGTCTGGTGAGTACGGCGGATGACGGAGAACTTCCAACCCCAACTCTTGTAGCTTGGAGACCGTCTGCTGTGCAGTATGAGGTCGCGCGTTGTCGTGCAGGAGCAGTGGAGCCGAACGATTGACCAAAGCTGGTTGGAGACGTGCGAGCTTCTCCATCATTGTGTTCAGTTCTTCACAGTACACATCTGCAGTAATGCTTGTCCCGTTTGGCAAGAAGCTGTGATGAATTACACCCGCGTTAGACCACCAAACAGTGACCATCACTTTTCTAGGGGTAAGTTTTCGTTTAGGGCATTGTTTGGGTGCTGAACCAGGTTCCAACCAACTTGCTGAGCACTTACGATTGTCAAACAGGATCCATTTCTCGTCACAAGTAACAATGCGGTTCAGAATTCCTTCATTTGTATGCCTGCTGAGCAGTGCAAGGCCCGTCTCCACGCGTACTTCGCGCTGGCGGTCATTGAGTTCGTGGGGTACCCATTTGTCAAGCTTTTTTACCTTGCCAATTTGACGCAAATGGACCAATATTGTTTTGATGCTAACGTCGAAAGCTGCTGCTAATTCAGCCGTGGATTGAGTTTCATCAGCTTCCACAATTGCGTTTAATTCGTCATTGTCGACCAAAGTTTTCGGACGATTACGGGGTTCATTTTTCAGGTCAAAATTTCCAGAACGGAAGCGGGTAAACAATAACGGGTGGTGCGTTCGTTTGTAGTGTTCGCTCCGTAAACGTCGTTGATGTTGCGTGCCACTTGTGCCGCTTTGCTGCCACGACGGTACTCATACTCCATAATTACTCGAATTTTTTACTTATCCATGATGACGAAAAATGTTCGAATGCGTTGAAAACAAAACACTAACTATTAAACAAATGACGATTTTAGAAAAAGAATTCCATGTTTGTCAAATAAAATTAATTTGAAATTAGAATTATCAGTCAACGAAAAAAATATTTTCATTTGAAATGGCCAGTACGGCAAAACGGCAGTTTCATAGGTAAAGACCTATTATTTTTTTACTGCATCCATAGCCGGCAAAAGAGCACGCAAACCAACTGATGGTTAGTGGCATCCCCGTCCATGGACATCATTAATCATAGACATTTTATTTTATTAATAGTGTTATGATTATTGTATCGACTAATGATGAGTGGCCGGTCGACCATCGGTGTCAGTTAAGATTGTTTTTTTATTCAATAAATGTAATAATTGCATACATCATTAATAGAGTTAATATAATTCTAGGTTCTACAATATACCACAAAAGCCTTATTAATCCCACTGAATTGACATGAGCTTCTCCCAACCACGTGGGTAGTTTTGGTACAGACTGTAACAGATAATTCACCACCAAATAATGGGACGTCTATCAACAAATAACGGTGTCTTTCAACTTAGCCTACAAAACCAATAACCTACCAATATTACATTGAGGTGTACTTAAGTGTTACAGTTACTTTATGTAAGCGGAGACAAAGTTTTTGTTCAAACCATTCAAAAAGAGGAACATGTGCGATGTATCGGTGCTACAGCAAGGGTCATCCAGAGAATTAGCATCCGAAAAATGCGAGTTTTACACTCTCCGGTACCGAAGTCAGAAATATTTGCATACTTTTATACTAATTTTTTTTTTATATTCAGCTTTTTTGACTATTGCCAGTGTCGTTTCGAATCTATGACAGGGGTAGTATACGAGACTGATTCTCGAACTAGAGGATTGGGGTGGGTTTCGGAGCGTTTGAATAACGCTTCAGAGAGTTTTTTGAGGTGCTTTTGCACTGTAGGTAGTTCAAGATCTCTGTGCAGGTCCGCGTTACGCACGTACCAAGGTGCGTTTGTGGCCCCGCGGCAGAAGAGATTTTAAAATTTGTGCAGGACGCAGGGTTTGGCGTGGGCAAATATTGGCGAGGCATTTGTCATGACGGGTCTAACGCAAGTTTTATAAAGCGTACGTTTGTTTCGGAAAGACATTTTACTTTTTCTACCTAATATACTATTCAGGCGGCCTAAGTAAAAACGGGCGAGTTTCGTTACCTTGTTAGCTATCATCTTCAATGCCTGCTTCGACCACAGCTACTTTACACTACTACTACTACTACTACAAAAGCCTGGAAAGAAGCGACAGTCATAGGCATGCCCAAGCCGGGTAAACCTCTGAATATCCCGGCTAATCACAGACCCATCAGCCTCCTCAAGGCCATGTCTAAACTTCTCGAGAGAGTCATACTCTCTCGAATGCGGAACCATCTGTTTCCAACGGATGGCGATCCCCTCGTCATTCCCCACCAGTTCGACTTTCGCGCTAAGCACTCCTGCCCTCAGCAAGTCCATCGAATCGAGTACATACTCGACGGCTTTTATCCGCGGCGTAAGAAAACGGTCGCAGTTTTCTTTGATGTAGCAAAGGCTTTCGATAAAGTCTGGCACAGCGGTCTCGTTTATAAACTTTAAAAAATAGGCTTACCGGATCGCCTATTTAGAATAATATCGTCCTTTATATAGCGTTTTAGACATGAAGGCACGCTTTCCGCGCCACGTCTCATAAAGGCTGGAGTCCCTCAAGGCTCAGTCCTCGTGCCTCTATTGTTCACCGTGTACACAAACGACATTCCCATTCCGGCGAAAGTCAAACTCGCCCTCTTTGCCGACGACACCGCCCTTTATACAAAAGGCCTCAGTGTCCCAGGTCTCGTCATCAGACTCCAAAAGGCCGTAAACGCCCTCGGTGCATGGTTTCAAAAATGGCGCATCGATGTGAACCCAGACAAGAGTACTGCGGTTTACTTCGACTGCAAACACCGTCCTGTCGCCGACAATCTCCACGTTCGAATTTAGGTATACATCGAAGCGCACTACCAAATACTTAGGCGTCACCTTAGACTAGACGCTTTCTTTCGAGCCACACGTCGATAGAGTAACGAAACTCGCCCGTTTTTACTTAGGCCGCCTGTATAGTATGTTAGGTAGAAAAGTAAAATGTCTTTCAGAAACAAACGTACGCTTTATAAAACTTGCGTTAGACCCGTCAAGACACATGCCTCGCCAATATTTGCCCACGCCAAACTCTGCGTCCTGCACAAATTTCAAAATCTCTTCTGCCGCGGGGTCACAAACGCACCTTGGTACGTGCGTAACGCGGACCTGCACAGAGATCTTGAACTACCTACAGTGCAACAGCACCTCAAAAAACTCTCTGAAGCGTTATTCAAACGCTCCGAAACCCACCCCAATCCTCTAGTTCGAGATTCAGTCTCGTATACTACCCCTGTCATAGATCCGAAGTACAAAGTCGCTAGACCGAGAAACGCGCACACGAACGTAGCCACGCAACTAACACTAGATCTCGAAGCCCTTCAGGCCGCAACTTCTAATTCTAATGTAAATTCGAATTAATTCCAATTTTTATTTTCATTTTGAGCACCTTCAGTGCTATGTATTCACCTGCAGTGCTGTGAGCACCTTCAGTGCTATGTAATCCCAGCGGGTGACCTCTTCTGGGTCCTGCTAGCGCAGCCTCTTTCTCCAATTGGTCGTCGCTCAGATGGAGGCTGTGTGGCAAAAATTTGCAAGAGTCATTCAGGGGTTTTTTAGTGGGTTATGCTCATTAGGATCTAGTCCCAGATGCCTTGTAACGCGCGCGAGAGGTATGCGGAAATTCATTTTTTGCTTCCTGCCCAAACGGGGAACAAAAATAAAAATAAAAACTTATCTCAGTTCTCTCTAAACTCTGAAGAACAAGTGACGTATTTGTTTCAAATGTGATTCGTGACGCGACACAAAAAGTAAGAAACTCTATATGTCTTCATTTATCCCATGATCGAAAATAAGCAAAGCAAAACTATCAATAATAAGTCTTTGCCAATTATCATTGTCACCCTAGTCAGCAGAAATATTCATTTGCATGTAACTATCCTCCATGACTCGGGCCGAAACAAAAATGATTGTCAACATTTCTTAAATTCTTCGTCTCTAACGATTAATCCAAGTTCTTAGTTCCTAGGACCATCCGGTGCCAAGATACAGAGAAGCCCTAGGTCTCTAATTATGAACCTAGGGCTTCTCTGTATCTCGACGATGGCTCGTGTTACGAAGGGAGAGTGCATCTTGTGCACTGCTTCAGCCGGGAAGCCCTGGTACTTAAGGTCCTCCAAGATATATTCGTTCGCGAGTTCAAACGGCCCATAATACGGGACGCTCCGTAATACCGCGCGGATCTTACGCTCCTGCGGGGGAGGGCGTAAGTATGATACGCGATTTGTTTGACCGATAGGAGCCCAGTAAAAGACCGGAAGTCGTCGATGGTCGCGACGTGTATTTTGATTGTATCGCCTGCGTTGCGCCTGCGCTCTTTGCACAAGTTAGAAACCGCGGTCCATCGCGCTTTTTCGCGGATGAAGACGGGAGACGGGTGGGCCTTAGCCGGGACGGTAGCGCAGCGCGTAACTGGCTTCGACGGAGCCGACGGGGTCGCAGTGTAGAAGACACCGGGGTGGGATCGGGTGTGGAAGACACCGCGATTTTCTTAGAACGCTTCTTGGAGCATTTAGCGAGTCTGAATCGCTCCCGGGAGCGGTACGCTGGCGGCGCGACGTGCGAAAGGATGTGTCACACAGTCCATCTCGGAGGGCACGGGAGACGTGGGAGGAGAGCTATAGACCTGAGGGGTCTGGGAGTTGGTGGCCTGAGGGGCCGGGGATGCGTTAAAAGCAATTAAGGCCTGCGTGATGACCTCATCTTTGACGGGGACACTCGATGCGGTGAGTGCCTGGGCGAAGGCCTTCGCAAAGTTTAGCAAACTTTCCGAATCCATTAGGGAGGGTCGGGACTAATTATAAGATATATAAATATATAAAGGACGCCTAGGATCCGTAATAGCCTAGCGAACCTTAGCGGCTAACCTCCCTACCAGCGGTAGGGGGGCTGGGGAAAATAACTTAAAACTGACAGTGGTACGCCGATGGCCGCTTCCTAGAAACCTAAAAAAAGGGTACACAGGTAAAGAGTTGACACAAAAAGGACAAATGTACACGTAAAAATAAAAATATGATGAAAATAAATATGAAAGTAGGAAAGTAAATAAAAAAAATAGTGGAAGAAAATAATATATAAATAAAAGGGACTGGGTCAGTACAAATTCAGTTGTCACCGTTAGGTATCCTTTGTAATAAAACCACAGAATACTTTACGCTGGGCACACACAGCACTTTGAAGACTAAGGGGCTTAGTCGCAAAGAAAAAGAAATCACTACGATAGCACTCGGAGGGAGTAAGAAAACCCAGAAGACGACGTCTAACTGAGCGCCACGGAATATCAGAATATCGATCAATCGGAGTGGTCTTGTAACGTCCGTACCGGGCGGCGATCGCAGCGAGAATCGTGAACTGAGATAAGCTTAGCAAACAAGAATTATTTTTGGGTGCAAACTCGGACATAAAGTCAGAGCAAGACAGGGATTATTGCCATCTCCCTCCCACTTGAGTGCAGGATACAACTCGCTATACCTGGCCTATTGATGGGTCGTGGGAACATGAAGTTAAAAGGTCCCGACACATAACATTTCTAAGGATTTTAAGACTGCCGACAAATTACTAAACAAAACAATAGAACAAAACAAATAGATGCCGAAAGGCAGTGTCTGCGACGATGTGTTCGACGCACGGGAGGAGACGTGCGGGAGGAACGTGACGTCACAGCGGCGTCAACGCGTGGAACGACGACAGCGCTGCGCGAGAGCAGTCGCCATACACACCTAGCTACGCTCGGACCCCTACGCTGAGACGCCACCGACTGCAACCGCGATCCTTTGTTCATTGCGAATAAACCAGCATTATATTTACAGTCCGCTTTTAATTTTATATCGTAAGGACCCCAACAGCAGTGACATATAACCATAACAGGTAAGGTATTCTCAAGGTCACATTTACGTGTCATATGCATCCTAATGCAATTTTATATGAAAATTCCAGTTCAAATTATCTCTTTACTGCTAGAAGTTAGTAAATTTTTCAAATGACAATTACGAAGTCAAAATGATTGTCAATTTTGCGTAATTTCTTCGTCACTAATGTTTAATTCAAATTTGGAGCTCCTAGGACCATCCGTTGCCAAGATACAGAAAAGCCCTAGGTCTATAATTATGAACCTAGGGCTTCTCTGTATCTCGAGAATGGCTCGTGTTACGAAATTCACACCTGCGTCATTAATTAGTGACGCCAATGTGACGCTATCGTGACGACTTGCATCAAACCGAAATTCAGTAATTTACGAGTAATTTGATGAAAACTGGTAAGCCCTAGGTTCACACGGAAAAATAGTCCACTGCTGCATACCTACTTGATAAATGGCACGATGGTTATAAGGCTAGTCGCATTAGAGATCTGGGTATACTTCTTGATTCAAAATTGCTTTTCAATGAACACATTACAGACATCGTAACAAGGTCGTATTAAAATCTAGGTTTTGTACTAAGGACAACCGCACCATTCTCGGATACCTCATGTATAAAACTACTTTACTACTCTTTTGTTCGGAGCATACTAGAATACTGCAGCCCAATCTGGAGTAGACAAATGTTCTATATAAACATCAAATTGAAACTATCCAACAAAAATTTTTAAAACATCTTAATTTTAGACAAAATTTACCCCACATGCAGTATCCAGACGCCTGTTTACACCATGATAGGCTATTAACTTTAGAAAATCGACGCTGCCTCCTAGATATGCTCCTCCTGTATAATATATGTAACGGTGCTATAGATTGCTCAGACCTAACGCATGTGACTATTACCTTACAGACTCCATCCACAAGAACGCGACATACGCGTCTATTTCACATAAAACGATCCAAGACGAACTATACCCAAAACTCAGTCATAAATAGACTGAAAAACACATATAATAAGAATTTCTTACAATACTGTGACATCTTTAATGACAGCAAGCCGAAATTCAGAAATAAAATCATAAGTATTTTAACAAATGGACACACACAAACACACACACACACATACACACACACACACACACAAACTCATAAGCATTTGTAGCTGGAAGCAGTTTTATTACTAATATATTTTTAATTATCTCTTAATATTCCTCATATCTGTATTATTATTATTATTTTGCTTTTACTCTTAATGTATAAGTCTGCATCAAAGTTAATTCTGTATAATGTAACTCTATAATTGGCCTTCAGTCATATTTTAAATAATTCATTTGTATTTAGTGTAAGGGCTGTGGATTTTGTGATAAATAAATAAATAAAAAATAATAATCAGTTCCATTCAACCACTAATATCTCCGAAACGTAAGCGTCACAAATTTCAAGTAAGGCCGCAATGAGCGTCACATTTCAAGTACTAGAAGATGAGATATCTTTGAAGTCAGTCACAAATGAGGCCCTAGGTTCTGATGTCAACCCTTGCTCAAACAGATTACCATTTTTTTCGATATTTGGATAACTTCTTGCAAGGAAAAACATTCAACACCGATGGGGCTTTCCCGTTCGAGAGGTTTTTTTAGTGAAGGTATCAATGAAGTACCTATTTTTTTTATTCACACACAACAACCGTATGGCCCCAAAGTAAGCAGAGCTTGTGTAATGGATGACCATAACATCACACAAATGAATGCCATGACTCGAACCTGGGACATTCGGCGTATCAGGCAAGGCTACTTACCATTACACCACTCGGTCGTCAAAGATGGCACCTATGAGAGGGCAAAAGTGCATAGATAGCAATTGTACATACTTTTATAAAAAAGTGTATCATATTTTTACAAAATTGACGTTATTATGGTTCTCCTTTACAAAACGCCAATTTCATACGTAATGACCTAATATTTCTTTCATTTCACCGAGGGCCAAAAACTCCATTACGTTGATTCATGCCATAAAATGGTTGAAATATTTAACGGAGGTGATTCGAATGCTGTGTTCGACATACTTACGGGTGACGAAACCTGGTACAGGTGTTGCAGGTGAACGGTGAGAAATGATACCACAGTGACTGAGCTGATTGAATATATTCTCAGTTTTTAACAGTTTACAGTTCGGAGCGCAAGCGTTTTAGAGGATCGAAAAGCAGTTTCTGCGGAGTGGTACACTAACAATTGTGTGCCACTTGCCTTGGAAAAAGTTCAGGAGAAACGACCTCGCAGTAGGAGCCTCCTTCACCACAACAACGCCTAGTTGCACACCGCCAGGCGACTATTTGGTAACGTCAAACGTGGAATTACTAGGTCATCCGTCGTATAGCCACAATGTTTTCTTTTTATTCCAAAAAAAAAGAAAAACTGCGCGGAAAACGTTTTATGGACGCGGCGGAACTGTGTCTGCGTTTCAAAAGGCCGTCGAAGAGACCCCTGAGGACGAGTTTGCAATGTGCTTTTCACAGTTGTTCCATCAAGTATAATTATTTTATAAATGCTCCCCATTTATGTTTGCCATATAAAATATATTTCAAATTATTTTTCTTAAGACTTGCAAGTTTGATTAGACGGCAACTCAATTTGAATTGAATGAAAAAAATATATATTCGCAATAACACACAGTGTTGGTCCTTGTGTCTAACTCTTGTATTGGCGACATTTCTTCACTCAACCTCAGCTACGGAAGTTTTAAAGAATTTCTTAAATCTCTCTCGAAATCGTTTTTCTCAGTCGTTAACTCAAGTGACATCATTTCTATTTTAAGGTTGGCGGCATTTTATGTTGTATGTTGTATTTGCCTAAGGACAGGTTTATATGTCAATTAAATAGTTTGGCCGTAATCCAATAATAATAATAACAATAAATATATCCAGTTCCAACATACGTAACAAAACTCAATGTTTGGTCTGCAAACCAACTTTGACAAGAATTGGACAATCACCTAGGGAACCTCGCGAGTTCACCTCATAAGGAATCTCAACTTGAGGTTTGGTTCTAGATTTTCTCGACTGTTGAGAGGTTGACGAGGATGAGAAGGAAATCTCAAGTAAACATCTAAGAATACGTGTGTGAGTCGTAAGATTGTTTTTGATACAATATAATATGTTGGCGTTTATGACAATTTGTTTTGATTTTCATCAATGAAGTTGTAGACAATTGTAAAATAATTTTATATATAGTGGAAATACATTATTCGTGGAAATCTCAAATTGCATTGCCATTACCTTTTTACTGTTCTGTGGGTAGAGCTAAACTATTAACGAATGTTAAAATTGAAAAGGACAGCAACTTCTGTGTAACTTTAAATGTATATTTTATATAATTACAATAAAAATTTAAAAAATCTATGACAAAACTTAGTACATCTATCAGATTTTACACTTACATATGCATATTTGAGAATCAATCATTAATTTAAGTTAAAAGTAAAATTCGTTGGACAAGGATGATTTTGATAAGGAATCGGCTAGGTTATTGAAATCATCGACACATTCTAGTTAAAAATATTGTCAAGAGTGAATCCTTAAATCTATCACAAATTACTGCTAGGGATATACTAATGCACTTGTGGGAGGCCAAGTGTGAATTTTCAGTGTAAATTAGAATTACTCACGAAATAAGATGACAAAATGATGACTCAGTCGTCGCAGTGTGATAAGCTCGATCTCGCAAGCCCAAATGTTAATTATTGTAAACATTTTTATTATTTGAAATTAAGTAAATTAGGACATGGTGTTTGCGTTGCAACAGTGGTCAAAAACTTTAATAACGTAAGGTTTAAAGATTCTCATTTAAACTGAAAACGTTACTAAATTGTATTTTCTTAAGTTTTCAATATGAAGGCAGATTACAGAAAAACGTCATACAGCCGGAAAAAAAAATTAGTGTTTACCACATCAAAATAACATTGTTACAAATAAATCAAATCGATTCGAACGATTTGCGATACCGAACAAAATTCACAACGAGTTACTAAAAAACAAGAACAATATTCTGAAAAAAATATCATTATGTAACTTTTCAATCAAACAAAATCACTTTTTTGAGAAGAGTGTAGATTTATTGTCAATGTTATGGTATGTTAAGGAGGCGTCGCTACAAAACGTCCCTAAATTGATCTCCGAAACAAATTTAGGAACGACACGTTATTATTTGTAATAACATAGTAACTTAAAAAATAAATAAACAGACTCGAGTTTTTATTTTCCATCGACAAGTTACATAATCATTACTTTAAACTTCACAAATCTGCACATAGAAAAAATACAACTGCTATTATTACGATAACCTGAGTTGAAACTTATACAAATCTACTGGCTTGAGAACATTTTGAAAGTTACGTTTAAAAAATATTATCATTCTTATGGAGTAAATGAAATTAGTAATTCGCTTCTGCACGCGGAAATAAGGAAATATTTATTCCTTAGTTTATAAAATTATGTACGGAAGTACAGATTACTTTACATTACATACTACAATAATACTCGTCAACGTGCGACACATTATATCTCCTTATTGAAGATAGCAGAAGCGTTTCATTTAACTCTATAGAAATGACCAAAATACATTAAATTTCACTAGCTATAGCAGTTAGTTTTTACTTTTTGATATACTTAAGAGTGCTTTGGGTGGATTGTTTTAACACCTACATAAAACCAAACGCGAAAATAATAAATCTCATTTTTAAATTTTAATATCGTAACCTTGATTAATGTTTAAAACAATACAAATAATCGTAAAAATCCTAAATAATATATTTTAAAACTAAGACCAATGAAATGAAATACATGTCTTCAGATACTGTAATACAGTAAAAATAAAATAAAAATATCTGCTGACGTTTTCTTTCTGTACACAGAAATCGAATTACAAGGACTGTTTTACAGTAAATAGGGCTTCCAAAAATTGCAAATGTTAGATATGTCGATTGTATGCCTACGGTATTTTCGAAATTTTTTTAAACGCTATACAGCTATTATGAAATATTTTTTACACTTGTTTGACATTTCTATATCGTATTTGTACAGACCTAAGTTCACATCTTTAACTCCAGTTAACGAACTCGGGGTCAAATATTACTATGCCTCTGTCAATGTAATCAAAATTGACATTCTAATTTACTAAACAACAAACGCTGGGTAACGCTTTGTATCTGGGTCTGTGCAAATGGGCCTTAGCCAAACAAGTGTGAAACATACACTACTCGTTGATAATGACTACATCAGACAGTTAAGGAAGTACAATTCTTATTTAGGGCTATATCATAAGAAAGTGCAAGGCAATCACTAGTAGCCTAAATCGTAACATCAAGGCATATTTGCGATGGATCGACTTATAAGTAACTGCAAAATTAAACTGATAAATACACTAGCAAGTTATACTATGTGGACTTGCCGCGTGAAAATAAAAATAAACAATGTTCAGAAGTATGATTTAACAAAGTTATGATTATATCCAAAAACAGTGAAAACATTTTAATCCAGATTGTTTAATTATTTAAAATACATTTCAGATGCAATGTTAAATACATATTAAAAATATTTATGCATTAAAAACTTATAAAATTGCCAAAAATTGGTGTATGGTCACACGCTACAATGTACAGACCAACAAAGGAGTGGGGCGCGACTTCGTGGGAGACACTTACCATAAAGCCTATACAAATATCTAGGGCGAACGGTATTTTTAAAATTTCAATTAGAATACAAAGCCTCATTTTTAATGTGGCTTAGAAATGATCTCTATAAAATGGTGACCAAATGCAATGAACAAATATTTTTACACAACAATACTTATTCAAGCAGAAACATGATATTTTAATATAAATTCATTATTTCACCACTTGTAAGCAGAGGTTAGCCCTAAATATACAATCTCTACAACACTATTGGCATTGCAGTTGAGTCCAGCTCTGTTTCTAAAGAATATGACCAAAACTTGAAACTAACTCCACAATACTAATGATATAAGGCCAGCTTTTAGAATCTCCGTAGTCTAGGCAAAGCTTACAAATACAGCGCTAAAAATTACACATAATTGACACAGCTATATAATTATTTTCTACAACAAAGCAACTAAGCTTTACAGCATGTAATTTATTAAGTAACAGTTCTTACATTATGGAATAAATGGACTATGGTATAAAGGAATAACTTAATCATATTAAAGCATCTAAGCAGACATTAAACAGTATGAAATAAACATATATAAATAAACTTTAATTTATGTTTGGACATTCACTAGGAACATTGCAATATTAAATATTACATACTTAATTCATTAATTTGCAGAATCACAATTAATAAATATTTATAAATTTAAGACAGACATTAAGTGCACTATAATAATAAAAAAACGCCACCATTTGTCGATTAATTATTTGGAAATATAGATTTTAAAATAGAAATGTAATTTTACAAAATTGATTAAAGTGTATATACAACTTCGGACGCTATCAATAAAATTAATTTTGACAAATACCTGTCATCAAGCAAAGAAAACATTTATTACCTAAAAAAAATAACCAACTTAAATCTTATAAATATCTTTGGCTCGGTTCGCCAAGTAAAAGGCCAATTCAAAAATGAAGTACAATGCATCTATGCGAGTTATGTAGATATAAGACCTTATGCTTTTGTTTGTATTTCAATAGTCCGGCGAAATGAAATTTTCATTTCATTTCAATCTGAAAATTCATGATGGGGCACTAAGAAAAGGAACAATATATAAACTGATAAAACATAACGTAGGTTCTTTTTTCATCTTAGTGGTCACCCTTACAAGTTGAAAAAATTTGGTATGTACAGTCATAACACTTAGGACATAGTTACAACAACGTTGCCAGACGTACCAATTTTTACATCAAAATCCCACGCGGACAAACTCTGTACCACGTACCGAAACGGTACCGCGGAGGCGCGAGTAGCTCAGGCAAGTGTGACCCTATTCACCCATCGGGAAGTAAAGGAAATGAAAATCATTTTTTTTTTGTTGTTTAGTTGGAAGGTGCTTGCCGCACGGGTCTTGTTAACTTATGTCAATAAATAAACTGAACTTTAGTTTCGTTCCATGGCTTTTTTTAAAATATGTAGTTATTCATTAAAGATTTAAAGATTCAAGTGCTTGGTCTAATTCATTAAGAATTGAACGAATGGTTTTAGAATCTTTTAACGATTAATAAAAAGCCTGTGTTTCTTATGGTTTGGATTAGAAAATTGAATTGGTACTGGAGTAAAACCCGCCACCAGAACTTCATTTTCTTTATTTAAAAAAGACAAAAATAAATGAAATAAAACTGTTAATACGCAGCGTAAAAGGAATTAAAACTTTCGAAAACTGAAGTAAATATCATTTTTTTTGTTACTAATTTACATAAGGTCCTTTGATTTCAAAATTTGCTAAAAAATTTAATAATGTTATTTATTTACGATTCCTAGGGTTTATAGTGCACAAAGGAAATAAACAAAAACGCATTAATAAGCCTCCACTGACCGCACGTCCATCTGCGTGTCCGCGTGCTGTACAGTTAGTAACACCTTAACGTACGGTTCTTTCCTTCGAAGTTAAGCATCTAGAATAGAGAGTGAGGATTTTAAATTCCGTGGTTAAAGTTACATGGTGCATGACTCTTCATAGCGTACTCGCGAAATATTGCATCTTCAAAGTTTTTCGTGATGGAGCAGACCTAGCGCAGGTATCACTCTGCAGCAACAGGGTTCGTCACATTACGCTCAACTGCAGCACAACGTGAATAGCAGGCTCTCACAGCAGCCACTACTCCTAGAACCATGGTTATTTTACAACAAAGCTTTGAGCAATCCTCTCGTCTTTACAATTATTGAGCCACCCTAATATGACGCTCACAATGCCATATATGCTTTATTGATATGCTTTACCTGTAACACATATGTACAAGCTTTTATTGATTGGTTTTACCGAGGAATTTCCAGCAGTCCTAGTTAAGAAGAACAGAAACAAAATGCATAAGTCACTCATAACTTTCTCTTTGGATACCTTCACGAAGCGTGGACCTCATGCAAGGGACGGGGCGCCCCAGACGTACCCGAATACAACAAATTTTATGCTGCATACAACAAGTACCTCGGGGGGCTCGTTCGATCAAAGCAAAATTTTTCACCGGTTAAGTGATAGAGGTTAAGTACAACTTCGACGCCACAAGGTCAATTATCAATCGACAAGGATCAATTGGGGCAGGCTAGCACCGGTGCTCGGTGATCGTTAGCATCGGTGATGCCACCAGGTGATAGAAACTACGTCAGCGTGCCAAAGATACTGTGCATAGCAGAGCGAATCCACCTGAACGAGTGCAAGGCGAGCAACCGCGACACCTACTTCAGTGGCAAGAAACCGAACGAAATAAACGCTTCGGAAAGCAACTAGTGCCTGGCTAAACACTCGCATCATTTCTGTTTGGCGCACGTCAGCTCGTGGGTAATCGATTACCTGGTACCAGCGAGCAGCTGTTAAAATAATCGAAAGAACTGCTCCACGAAGTCATTGCCTAGGAACACCGGGTTAATTCACGCATCCTCGAATATACTTTATCGGGCGACGGCACAGGTACAGATGTTTCACTCGAGTGCACTCGCAATATTGGTAACTCCGGATCTACCGATCCGGAGATCTCGATTCGGATCGAGTTTAAGTGTGGACTTTGAAGTGCGTCGAGCTGTGACGTAAGTAGGTAAACTAATAAAAATAATGTGTCAAACGTGTGTCGTATGTTATTTGTTTGTACTTTTATCGCTGTAGAGATACGCAGACACCTCTGTGCTGTAAAAATACTAAAACTGTGCCCCCAACGGTGATTCAAGTTGAAAGCTCTAGGTGGAAACTATGTTTGCTAAGATTGAATCAAGCTCGAACGTCGTTAGATGAGCAAATTTTTTGGTTTTCTCTGATCAAACCCCATATGGGACAGTAACATTCAAATAGGCGATGAAGCATATGTTACCACTACGATAATAATAATATTTAGAAAATCGGGATGTAAGCGAAATATTTTATTTAGCAACCGTCCGCAATTTTGGCAGCGCGATGATAACGTAAAGACATTTGGCAATCAAATTTATAAGGAAAGTCATCAAGTAACATATTTTTATTATCCCAATTGTGTATCATTGTGTAAATATACATTGCACTTAACTGGCAAGGTAAATTAATTTATTTAGTCTCAATCTAAAGACCGCCAAAAATTAAAAAACAAGACAAAATTTCAAATTTTTTGATACAATTGCGTAATTTATTAGGAAACTTGCCAAGTATGTAATTGCCTACGAAAATTTATTGTCTGAATATGGATTCATAAAATGCATTAAGGACGTAACTACAAAAGAAATGTTGATGGGTAGAACAGTCGAATCGTGTCTTGATCACATTTATATAAGAATAAACAACGGCCCATCTATCGAATCGGCAGTTATAAAACACAAAATTTCTGACCATTACTTTGTTTCAGCCGCAGTACAATGGAGATGAATTAAGCTAGATCCACGACAACGCTTGCCTTGCTCGTCTATATCTAATGCATCCACAAATAAACGTTTTTTAGACAATAATGTGGTACGTAATAAATTATTAGGTATCGATTTTAACAAAATGTTATCAATAGATTGGCCAATGGAGTAGTATAATACCTTAAGTCAAACTTTTGTTTCAATTTACAATGAATGCTATACAACCAAAAAAGTAAACATATCCAATAGAAACAATAAAATTTGGATCAATAGTGGCTTAAAAACATGATTATAGAAAGGGATAGGTTGTTTGAAGCTTGGAGCAACGATCCTAAGGACATTCTAAAGTGTCTTTCCTACACTAGGTTCAGAAATAAATGCCACAAGGCTATAAATAACAGTAAAAATATTTATGACAAGGAAAGTAAATTAAAATGTAAAAATAATATAAAAAGTTTATTGGAAAAAATTAACTCGATGCTCGGTAGAATTAAACAATCTTCAGATACTTCAATTTTGTCCCATAGAAAGTTTAAATAAAGAAAGAAATTATGAAATGAATTAATGAAAGAAACATATGTGATAAATTTGTTAATAACTTTTCAAATGAAATAATTGATACTTAACATGAATGTGATATAAAATTGTTCAATAGGGGTTCATATGTGAAACCAGTAGACGTAAGCATGAGCATGATGAAGGCCGGTAACTAGCTTTGATATAAAAAAGATCATTAATAATATGGATGCAAAAAAGTCTCCCGGCTGCGATTTGACAATCATGTCCGATGTAAAAATAATAGTATATAGTGTTAGTCCTGTTTTGGCAAAATTAATTAATTTATCTGTTAAACAATGTACATTTCCAAACAAACTCAAAGAAGCAATTATTCGACCCATGTTTAAGAAAGGAGATCGTAAAAAAATATCTAAAGTGAATCAACAATAGTTTAGATTTATGTACATTGTGTATTATACCTTTATCTTGTGACCACTTTATGATCGCGTCTATGTCTTGCTGTACTAATTGACAAGTGTCTACGATGTCGGTACCGGCGCGTAATATGCATTGATCATCGGCAAACATAAGTGCTGAGCAGTGCTGTATCACATTGCGCAGGCTGTTAACTTGCATTAGGTAGGCGACAGACGAGCACCCCGATCCCTGCGGTACCCCGCACCGTACGTCAATCCTTTCACTGAACGTGTCGCGCAATAGGAGCTGACGTTAGTAAGCAATACCTACAAAACCCGATCAATGGCCACGGGAAGATACCTAGTACCTAAAATATCAAACTGTTATGGTGGCAGAACATTAAAAAACGCTTGCCTTACTTGTTAAATACTCTCCCAGAGGCCATTAGACAGGAAATACATAAAACAAAATTTAAAAACAAACTTAAAGTTCATTACCTAAATTATTGTTAGCATACCTGAACTAAGAGTTCTAGCATTATGTTAAGAAAATATTTATATATTGTTTTTGTATTAAAGCTATGACGTTGTAAAATTTTAGTTGTTAAATTAATGTTTAAAAATGTTGAATACCTTAATGTTGACCTAAGTATATGTTGATTATACGGAGACTCCATCCCACAGTCAAACCAATTCCATGGTTTTGTGGGGCACAGTTTTAGATGTAAGATAAAAAGTTGTTAAAGTTTAATAAATAATAAATAAAATAATAAGTAAGCGTGTCGAGTATACTTGAGTTGTGTGGACAGTTAAGCACGTGCCCATCCTTTTGCGGAACGAAGAATATAAAAGGAAAACTCGAAACGATGTTCACACCAGAAAAATACCGTTTTTACTCGTGTTCCCTTTTGATGAAGACTCAGACGTGAAGACAATCGAAGCTACGTTTTTACAACGGGAAGAAGCCACCATGTAACCATCATGTACATTTTGTACATGATGGTATTACATACAGTATTCGCATGAACGTCAACAGCGTGTTACCCGTGTTCGGAGAAATCGTCCTTCCCGGAATACTTCAATTCACTGTGATATACTAACTCTTCGACTTCATCACAACTTTACATTTAGATGAGTCTGGCAAGTGCGGTGAGTATCCCTCCTGCGCCTGTCGGTACCGAATCCCGGAAGATAAAGAGGAGGCACGGACCGCCGTTGCAGGGAAGATCATTTCCATCATTATTGTTCGTCTCACACCAAATTGTGGTTCCAGTACTACTTGGAACGTGCGATTATGCTACAAGAGTCCAAGAAGCATTATGATGAACATATGACCTTTGTGCACTGAGAAGTAGATGGGTACTATTATTCAGCGGGCGAAAGGGCGACTTCGGGATATTGACTAGAGTAAGCGCGTGTCGGTAATTTTTGGGGCCTTTAAGTAAAAAAAACCAGTTGACCACACAAATGACTCTCCCGTTTTATTAATCCTTCACTCTTCCATTATAGCCAGTACGCTTTCGAGTCACCAACTGTATCATAAACCATGCATAACACTTTAAAACTTTAAATTAAGGTCTAGCACTCTTCCTCTGCTGGTCCAATATCTTATTTTGTTCCCCATTTCGATAAAAATGTAAGGACATTTTTTACAAATTTCAAATCTCGAATTTTCCAAAATAGTCTGGCAACGTTGACGTACAGTAATAATTCATAAAACAATATTAAAATTTTAATAACAAAATTATCTCAAGACCGTAGCACTAGTTTGTCCAAATACTTAAATATTTCTTTAAATTGCCAGCACCATTTCATTAAATACATTTCTACGGGTTAATAATACCAGATATGTCAACAAACTTAAAACATTACATTTGCAGTATTTATATTTGAAATATTTTGGTATTTCGAAACGAAGTTCAAACAAGATATGTGCTCACAAACCAGTTTTACATCGAAATAGGGTAAGGGAAGCTATCAAAATATCGTAAAAGAATTGAAATATCGATTATTACGATCAAGATAAATTTCATCATGACACTATAATTTAGATAACCCTGAATTTGTTCTAATTAGTCGATTATTGATATCTGCGCAAAACCTATTAATGCTTTATCGTCGTACTGTTCATTAGGCCCACACGAATTCTGAAATTAAACACAAAATATGTTGAAAAGGGTATTTCTTTTCATTAGAAATTATTTTAATTCTAATTCTGATTTATATTGGGATAAAGACTTCAATGGATATTTGATAATGATAATCAAAATTATGTTGAATTTTAAACTGCCAATTTCCACTTCTAAGCAAAATAAATTCATCATAAAATTAAAACTAGTTTACGGTGCTTTGTCTGAATAAAATATTTGTAACAAGACAGGACTTTTTACCCCAAGGATCAAAATAAGTTCATTATGAATACCAATCTCACCAACCCCCAATCCCTTTTTTACGTGTACTGCCGTGTTCTATTTTCATTGGAATATATTATTTATCATGGAAACTTTACTGTGATCTGTATAACTTTAATGTTTAAAATTTAAGGACATATAATGACACATGAATCACAGCTAATTAATTGTTGGTAATAAAAAATAGTTTTAGAGTGCGATAAGATGGACTGACATCTTGGTAGTCTAAAAGCGATGGATGCGGGCAGAATGAGCAAGAAGCGTGGAAACACTTGGCATTATCATTTAGTGTCCAAACCACGAGTATACTGCTTTCAAAAGAAACCAGATTAAATTACAATAACTATGCTATTGTATCAATTTAACCAGTTCAGGTACTTTCAGTTCATTTACATCTATTCTTACCAAATTAAAAGTGATTGCTTTCGCCGCTCCAGGTACAGACTGGGCATCGAGCAGCTTTTCTAAATTTACGGAAATGGGCACAGAATCAAGTCGGTCGACTAAACCAGCGCCGACCAGCTCTAAAGCAATTCCTTCAGCGGTATCCTTGCCCATGATAAACTCGAAACGAATGTCGTTTAATTCACGACGCGAATTTCTGTGGAATAATAAAATATCGAATAATTATCTTTTGTTCACATTTCGGTATGTTTTTTATTCCAATTTTAAGCATATTTTATTCACTGCAACATAATCAAGTCAAGTATACCAGAACTGTCCTGAAAACTAACTAGCCATGTTAAACTACTATGGATTCTCTTGATCATATTTCGATTCCGAGAATCCTCAATAAAAAGTCCGCACTATTTCAACATACAAAACAGCCTAAAATACGGATACGGTCTCCATCCGATCCGCGCCTCAGCAGTCTAGTACGAGGATCAAACTGAAAGTTCTTAGAACTTGTAACTTAGAACTTGTTTAAACGAGGTCACACTAATCTCACCGATGATATGCCTGAGGGACAGCCTTCTATGGCAACGACTGAAGATAAAGTCTATGTTGTGCGGCGTTTGATAGAGTCTGACAAAAGCAGATTCGGCAACTTAAGCATCGGTATGAGTCAAGTGCACAAAATCTTCCATGAACATTTAGCAGTCAGGAAGCTTTGTGCCCGGTGGATACCTCATAATTTGACCGAGGGCCAAAAACTCCGTCGTATTGATTGGTACCGTGAAATAGTTGAAAGGTTTAATGGAGGTGGCTCAAAAGCTGTGCTCGACATACTTACAGGTGACGAAAGCTGGATTTTCTGTTATGATCCCGAAACCAAAAGATAGTCTGCTCAGTGGGCGTTTCCTTTCAAGGAGTTGCCAACTACAGCGAAGAGAGGTCGAAACGTGGATAAAAAGCTGGTGGCCTCGTTTTTCGGAGGGGCAGGTAATTTCGCGACAATTGTTTTAGAGGATCGAAAAACAGTTTCTGACAATACGCTACGCTAACAATTGCCTGCCACTTCTCTTGGAAAAAGTTCGGGAGGAACGACTTTGCAGTAGGATCCTCCTTCACAACGAAAACGCCTCGTGGTACACCGCCAGGCGAACGATCAACTATTTGGTGACGTCAAACGTGGAATTACTAGGTCTTTGCTGTGGCAGAGTTTTAAAAGGCCGTCGAAGAGGCCCTTAAGGACGAGAGGGCTAAGTGCTTTCTCAGTTGTTTCATCGGATGCACCGATATATTGATGACTTTTTGAAAAGATGAAACTAATAACTAGCTAGTTCAATAAGTTTTTGATTTTCTAAGAACTTTCAGTTTGACCCTCGTAGTACTAAGCGGGGC
Source organism: Marasmarcha lunaedactyla (assembly GCA_923062675.1). Classification (NCBI taxonomy): domain Eukaryota; kingdom Metazoa; phylum Arthropoda; class Insecta; order Lepidoptera; family Pterophoridae; genus Marasmarcha; species Marasmarcha lunaedactyla. Next base: position 13,691,639 of record OV281339.1, on the reverse strand, counting down.
ACTTAAGCATGTCATTAGAAAGAATTAATTATAAGCACTATTTTATGAAATTGAGGAGGTTTGTTTTTATCTGTAGTTGATTAATGGAAAAAGGGAAATATGTTACCTTAATCTTAAGACTAAATTGATAACTGGAGTCTCTCTTTCGCCTTTCGGCTCCCCTCGAGGTTGCTGTGGAGTTTCTTGTACACCCTGTAGCAAAAATTAAAATACTTTTAAACAGAAAAATGTAACCCTTTATTAGATTAAGATTTACTTATTTTCATATTATATATAGGTTGCCACATCGAAACAACACAATCATATTTGCTTTATTTGCATCTAAATATAGTAGGTTTCTTCTTACTTGAGCTATACAAATTTTAATGAAAATGACTTGTTAATAAAGTTAGTACTGTTTAATAATGTTACGAAATATTGAGTTATTAATTTATACAGTGAATAAATTGAATGAGGGTAGCATGTAGATTAGGTTAATTATATTAAAACAGAAAAATAATTTACCACCATATTATTGTTCACATCTACGAAGTCAAATTCCTGTACTCTAAACGTACGATTTTCAATCATATTTTAGTCAAAATATTACAGATATCACTATTAATCTTCGATTATATTTGTACCAATTTCCGGCCGTCGGTAGCAGAGTCTAAAACCGCTAAACAAATAACCGTTCTATCATATGGATTCGGTAGTGTCAGTTTACTAAACTGGCACTAATATTTTAATAAAAGTCGCCACAAATTTGTTTACACAAATTATTGCTGTTCGGCAAAAAAATATACTTGCTCTATACATTTAATGCAATTTTCATGAAATTGTGATGACATCAATGGAGCGATTCTTTCAAAATAACATGATTTGCGAACGAGTTAGATTTGTTTCTATTTTAGCTGAATTGCGTAATAATAGACTATACTAATTAAAATAATAATATTAGTAATAGAACATGAGTATCTTGTTATTTCGACACATACAGTTTAATATTGCTACAATTACACTAAATATAAAAATAAAAATTGCAATACTTGCTATATCCAACTTCTAAACTAACACCAATTTTTTAATTAAATTTTATTTTATGTGCTGCTAATACAAATTACTTCAGCAATTTAATTGACGGAACAGGTTGGCTTTTACTATGTGTAAACCTCAACAAATCGGGTCTTAACCGAAAGCTTGTCAAAACCTACTTAACATATAACATTTAAACTCATTCTATTGATTTCGGGGCTAATCCAAAATTGTTGTAACATTAAAATAGCTTCCGGACCAAGTCACCATACTTGCCATCACCGATTCCACATTTAATCAACTCATTATACGAGACCCAATGAAATAGAGTTCGTCAATGAAGTTTATTGTCAATTAAAAAAGAAGTACTTTCAATTCGGATAACATTGGAAATTTTTTACAGTATTTCAGATAATATGTCTGATTTATATTTATTACACCTTAATTTTATTGAATGAACATTGTCCTTTTGAATTGGTTTATTTTTATAACATGATGAATTTACGGAAAAACCAATAGAATTACCCACAATTTTCCCCAAAAGTAAAATTCAAAGTTACCATGAGTTTTGGGTAACTTTGAATATTTTTTTATAAGGTGTAAAAACCTTTAATATTGGAATATTGTAAGGTTTGGGTATAACTAAATGATGTCTTTTTTTACTAAGAAAAATCTAATGAAAATCTACTAATCTATGAAAATTACATATATCAAAGTAGACTAATTTAATGGAAAAATATCGTTATGAGAACTGAGCAACGTTATGCACATACTTAAAGTTACGCAACATAGTATTTTTAGGATACAGGTAACTTTGAACCATTCAATATTATCCAAATAACTTCGATTTTGAACGTACTCAAAACTTCATCAGTTTCATACAATATTTAACATCAAAAACGGATAACGATTTCACAATGATAATAAATAAACTATATTTTACAGAAAAAAAACAAAACATACCTTTTTGCAGTAAGTTTTCACCACGGAAGGGTGGGTATTTTACAAAATTATGACATTATGAGAGTTTATTTATTTACTTCGCATTTGCTACAAAACGTTTTGAACGTTCGATTTACGCAGTCCCGATATTGAAACATAAAAACGTTTCCATGTATAAAAATGTTTAAATCTCTTTCACAACTTTGCTCAAAGTTATACCTACCTCAATTCAAAATTACCCAACATATACGTACTTGACAAAATATTTCCCTATTTTAATAATATAATAAACCTGTTTTATAAAAATGTAGTTAAGTAACGAAGAAAACAGGCAACCTTTGCAATATAGCTCTTATTGGCTGGGGCTGGTATATATAATGGATTGCTTAAAACAATGTCCCCTATCTATCTATCTAAACTATCTTACCTCATCCTCTTCACCACTAGATTCAGCCTTGGGCAATTCATTCATGGGTCTTTTATCTTCAGCAATGGAATCATCATCCGAGTCCTTGGGCTCAGATATTTGCTCATCCTCATCTTCACTCCACACCCATTCACCGGTGACTGTCCTGTGGAGACGGCCTGAAGTACCTGGTTGTCTTTTACTAGCCTACAACGTAATATACATACATCTATTAGAAATTATATCATCCTTTCCCAACTACTATAAGTACGCCAATAACTTAGGCGCAGCGCAAATGTGGAAATGTTTGTGTTGTATTTAGTGTATAAAAATCGTACTAAATATTAAAAGACGTTATTACTCAGGTAATTTCAGAGAGAGGGAGGAGCCTCTTTGATGCTAGACTTGCCTATTGGTTTAAGACGCAAAATGTTCTTTCAATATGATGGCTGCCCAACTACACTACTACTTTTTTTTGTCGAAATGTCCAGTTTATTTATGGCCCTATGGGCCTTTTAAATTTCACCCGACTTTGTAGCTTAGCGCTGACGGCGCCTATACTTCTACATATGATACGCCTAAAACTACGAAGAAGTGTTCGAGCACGGTTTAACGAGAGATAGCAAAACCAATGGATTGAAAGAGGCTGTTCCATAGCATGGCCGGCAAGGAGCCCCGATCTAACGCCGATGGATTTTTATGTGAGGGGTCTCTAATATTTGGTCAATGTTTTGCCTATTAAACAGCAAGCAAAGTTAAGAGACGTAGAAGTTTTTAAAATTACTGCAGATAAGTTTTTTTTTTTTTAGATTTTTTTTTAGAAAAGCGCTTTGAAGTAAAAAACACTTAGTATAAATTCTTAAATTCTAACCGTTGTCGTCTTCTCTTCTTTTTAAGCTGTTAGTAGTAAGTTCAGTTTTTGCTAATCATTTTTATTAATTGATATGTCTTCTAACTAGATTCATAAAAAACGGACCCTAGGAGCTCCAATCTTAAGAAAATCGATAAAATCCAAAAACGAAAGATTTTTTCAAAATAACTTTTAAATTAAATATCTCCATAACGGTTAAATTTCGTACACCATATTACAGAGTGACCAGAGTGATCCACAGAAATGACCTGAATAATAATGTACTTGAATATTCAGTACCACTTTCCCTGTGACCCTCTACGCGGTAAAACGGGGTGGCATTGATAAATTTTGGAAAGTAAACCATTGCCATACGTTATTTCTTAGTGTTACAAATTTAAAAAAAAATGCTAGTATGGTGTACTTAAGAAATACTTTGACATTTAATTTTTTTTAAAATTGGAAATGCTGATTTTAATACAAAAAATAAAATAAAAAGGTTTCAATCAATTTAATATTGAATTTGGGGCTACTTTGATACCACCTGTTTTTTTCATCGAATTTGAAAGACAGCCCAATAAGGAACACAAAGCAATAAAAAAATAGAAATTGAGATTATAGTTCAAAAATGTTTAATTTTATGTTTTTTTGGGGTTACTTTGTTCTAGGGGTGAAATTGATCGGTGTATTATTTGAGTTTAAAGATAACTTTATAAAGGGTTCACATTACAAACACGCAAATTATTTTAAAAGAGTTTTTATTTGATCACCAAACTATAAATCTTAATACTTAGAATATAAAACATTCTAAAAAAATTTAACCTAATTATTCGTTATAATAATCAGTCTCAATAATCATATAGGTAATCAGAGATCAAAATGTACCTAAATAGTAAGTAACATATCAAAATACAATAGATCCCATAGTATTATTATTAGTGTAAACCTTGTACTTGTTATATAATGTACCGAACGGGATGTGATACTGAATTGAGGCAGCGTTTATCGTGAGCTCATCGTTTGTTATCTTCTCCAGACGGTCTCGTTTGAGTAATTATTATAGTTGTTAGTTCGAATACGTGCGAACCATTTCGATTCTACAAACAAAAATTATACCTGGGGTTAGATTGATACGTAATACGAAGTCTTAGATCCTTCCATTGCTGTAGTAACAGGGGCGAGATTAATAACTATCAATGTCGCCTCATACAGCTAATCAATTACGTATTACAAATGAAGATATAGAAAACAAAATGGCGATCACAAGTGGAAGGTTAAAAGTTGTTTTTATTCACCAAGAAACTTACAATTACATATCTTATTCCCAAAATACCAAGCAAATACACCTATTTGCATTGGAATTTTCCGGTATTAAAAAGCTTTTACTTTTTACGTAATAACTTAACATAATAAATTACTTACAGTAACGTTCTCACGTCGACGCTTTCGGAAAATATGGCTAATGAGTCAGTCTTGCCAACACAAGAAGAAAAAAAAACGTTTCTTTTATTTACAAGCAGAAAATTAAGCAAATACATAAATCTTTAGTAATCATCAAAGTCGCCCTGGATCTCAACCATACCAATGAATAATTCATTTGAACAATGACATATTACATATAGACAGGTTAACCGCTTTCAAAATGGCAGCGCAAATGCAAGGCAATTGCCGGATATTTGACTCAGTCTTGTGCAACCCTGTATCACGGCTAAACATCAAACAAAACTTATTCCCTATTCTGTGTTTTTAATACCGTACAATGCCTTCTTGTGTGTTTAGACAGTGTACTAATTACACTGTTACTGTTAAAGAAAGCATAAACGTTTCTTTTCATGCGTCAGTACTTTTTTTATAACTATTATTCACTATTTTATTTTTCTATTTAAAATGACGTTTTAAAATAAACATGGCTATTCGTTTCAACAAACTCAAAGAGCAAGATGTAATATGATTTTGTATGTAGGAGTAAAAGAGACAACGCTATAGAGTTTCGAATGCAAAGCCACGAAGTACTTAGGTATCTCCTTCTTACAACAAGTGAACCGTATTATTCTTGCCTTCTCCCACAAATTATATAACTCTATATATCGGGTAGGTATCTATAGTTACGTTGACGCCGTTTTTTTGTGCGGTAATGTTTGGGTATGACTTGGCTATATGTAATATGTCATTGATTTAAAGTACTTTAATTATTTTCCATCAAATATACTGCGCCAACCTCGTTATCCATGTTGACTACAAATAAGCTACTCATCTATCAAGCATCCTATAAAACTAGCCTAGTCAGTTTGTTAAACACTTAGTTCCAAAATTTTTTACAAACTCAGTGTTTCTAAATTGTAAAATATAAACTTATTTATGCTGCAAATAGTTATAGAAAGCATAGCAAGTTTACTACGTCATTCAACATACAAAGTCAAATTAGACTATTTTTAATGCTTACTCTTCAGAAACGTCATTCTGTTATTTATGGGATTAATACCTACAATTACAATTTTATGATAAAATATGCCAATTTAATTCTAGAGCCAATGGATACGCTGATTCTATCTCATACTACTGATGTTATTGGATATGCATGTAACTAATCATAAGGCAGTTTTAAAAACAGGACTAAATATGCAAGTAATATGTGTTTAGGAAGGTGTATGTGCCATGAGATTATTTTTTATTTTTTTATTACTTAACCTAAGCTTTGTGCTGTAAGTATTAATGTAGCAGCCAGTTGGTAAGGTTTTTAAATTATTCATGTATGTTTATTCTGGGCCCGCACCATGCGATACTTTCCAATATTTCCACGGGATCACAAGTCACGCGGGCGAAACCACCCCTGGACTTCTACACTAAGCAAGCAAATGATTTCAAAACAAGTTTCTGTAGAGTAACGAACATTACTATCACAAAAACAGTAGTAATTTATTTACCAGTTCTGGTTATCACATTATATTTGTCAATCTCATACTAATTTATTATTGCAATAATTTAAAACTTTTTTTTAACATTGTAACTCCAAATACAGTGGGTCCCAGGGAGAAGTGACAGATATTATAAAATATAATATGATAAAATAAAATAAATAAAATAAAATAAAATAAAATATGATCTTTTTATTAGTTACTGGGTTATTAATATTGCATTAACATAAGAAGAATTACCTTGTGCACTCTTGTTTCCATACTTGGGCCTATAGCAACCAGGGTCTGCGTTAAATACCTTTTATCCTTGGCTTTTTTGAAAAATGGGTGTTTTAACAATTCTGTAGCTGTTGGCCTTTTAGCTGGATCTTTTTGTAAGCAGTCAATAATCATTTTCCTAAATGTTTTCCCATAAGCTTTGTACTGATCTTTTTCCTCAGCCCCTGCAAAAGAACTTAAGTTATAACTTAAAGTTCTGTGAAGTTTCTTGTAAGTTCTTCTGCACAAACATTTTCTGATTTTTACAAATAGCCATCCCATAATTAAATAGTGATTTCTTCCACTCAATTGTTCTAATTTTAAGTTAAATTTAAACTAAACATGTTTGGCTACGAGGGTCAAACTGAAAGTTCTTAGAACTGGCCACTTGTAACAAAAATAAATTTAAATTTTGAAAATATTATCGAGTTTGCATTCGTCATTTATTTTACGATTTGGCGACAAATTGAAAATTCAAAAGTCTCGTCACCATGAACATTTAACGCGAAAAATTTTTCGTGCAATTATTCTTTATGACTTTCGATGTCACTTAAGTCAACAAGAAAATTACGATAGACTACGATTGGCATTTCACGATAAAGCCCCAGCTCGCGCCACTGTTTACAACTGGTTTAATGAGTTTAAACGAGGTCGCACTAATCTCACCGATGATCTGAAGGTAACGTGTGTTGTGCGGTGAGATTGACAAAAGAGTAACCTATCAGCAGATTCGGACAAGCTTAGGCATCCCTATGAATCAAATGCACAAAATCCTCCATGAACATTTGGCGGTCAGAAAGCTGCGTGCCCGATGGATACCGCATAATTTGGCCGAGGGCCAAAAACTTCGTCGTGTTTATTGGTGCCGTGAAATTGTTCAAAGGTTTAACTGAGGTGACTCAAATGTGTGGCCAGACGGAAGCTGGATTTACTGTTATGAACCCGAAACCAAAAGATAGTCTGCTCAGTGGGCATTTCCTTCCGAGGAGATGCCAAGTAAAGTAAAGACAGGTCGAAAAGTGGGCAAAAAGCTGGTGGGCTCGTTTTTCGGAAGGGCAGGTCATTTCGCGACAACTGTCTTAGAAGATCGAAAAACAGTTTCTGTGGAGTGGTACTCTAACAATTGTGTATCGTACAAATCGGGAATCGGTAAACCGCGATACAAACTCACCAAGTTGATAATGATTACTCACTCCTTATAGCTTATTAACCAGTAATTATGTACTGACCTTCAGTATTTCACGTAGGTATTTTCTCTAAGTACATAAGTTTTATTCCGTCAGTAAATGTAAGAGCGAGGGGGCTCCCTTTCAAGGACAAAAATTTTACTATTGTAAGTACAATTAAGAGAATAGAAAATATGGTCCAGTTACACCTACATTATAGTTATACACCTAGCTTCCAGAAGCAAATTCAAAACGCAGTTGTCTTCAACTTCGTATAAGCGCACCTATAACTCGCGTTTAAAACACTTTAGATAATTAAAACTGTATGATATAATAAAAATGCATCCTACCACGCAGCGATCCAAACTTTTTCTCTTACTGAACTATTAAAACATTATGTCATGGAAATTCCCCACGGCAGCGAAGCAGGCGACGGCCCGGCCGTTTCAACATTTTGCGACCAGTGCGGGTAGGTCCTAACATTTTCGTCTTCAAAGTGATCGTTTATTCAATACTGATTCAATTTTACAAAAGACCGTGGCTAATTTCTCGAATGTTAAAATTGTTTCACCTATGATACGACGGAGATGCATCTTAGCCACCTTCACAGCCGCTTCAAATATACCTCCCCACGAGGGATAAGCGGGTGGACTAAATTGTCATTTAATACCCCGACGACTAAGAGAAGTGTTAATGGAAAGTTGGTTTTAGAAACTTATAAACATCTGACAGATAACGATCGCTTCCCTTGTAGTTTGTCCCGCAGTCGGACCGAATTAAGGACGGTAACCCACGACAACTGACTAATCTAGACAAACAAGCAATAAAGGCTTCAGTGCTAAGAGAAGAAACTACTTCCAAATGTACGGCCCTTGTGACTAGGTAAACAAAAACGCACAAGTAGGGCTTAACAACCTTAGCATTCCGCGACGATGAGACCTTAATGGAAAATGGACCTGCAAAATTCGTACCAACACCTGAAAAGGGCCGCAAAGTTGTAATTCTGTCTGGTGGCAGGTCTCCCATCTGTGGCTGAATCATCACAGCCCTCAACCAATAACAAGGAATACAACGAAATATTACGTTCTGTATAGCTCCCCTAGCGGATAAAATCCAAAACTACCGAGACAGGACTGCTTGAAGAGTGTCTCGTAAGACAAATTACCATGATGTAGCCATCCCCCCACTCGAATCAAGCCTGCTTCATCAATGAAAGGATTCAGGCGACCAACAGCTTCTGTCAACTTACGGTGTCCACCTTTTAGACTATTAAGGACCGTTTCCAGGTGCTTGGCCTGTACATACCGTACCCAAAATAATAAAGATTCCTGCCTTTCCTCTGGACACAACACCAAAGATAATTTTTTATTAGACGGATGCCTAACATTGTGAACAAATCTTCTAATCCATCCTTTGACACCTAACAACTTATCGAGAGAACTGAATTTATTTAACAAGAAACCTAAATCTTTCATGGGATCCTTAATACAACAAGCAACAACCTTTAGCCCTGGCTAAACCTCAATTAGTTCAACTGTCGATTGCGGCCACCTATCTTCTGGAAGGAACAGCCAACCAGGACCCCACCACAACGAATGATCTAACAGATCTGGAGCCTCGCAGCCTCGTGAAGCACAATCCGCAGGATTCAGCTCTCCAAAATCCTCCAATCCAAAATTGCAGCTGACTGCTGAATTTGACACACTCTATTAGCTACAAACACTAAGAGAGAACAATCTGACTATCAGTCCAAGCGTACATCTTACCGAGATTAACTTTGTGGCCAAAATTCGATAATAAATGGTTAAGAAGGCGAGGCAAGAGAGCAGCTCCTGATAATCTATTTTAACTAATTCTATATTAGGAAGGGACGACACACACCTAACCCAAACACTTAATAAATTACCAATTATTGGGGCATCCCACGTCAGACCTTGTAACCAAAGCTTCTGCAAAAGGCATTTTGCCCCAAATACCTGTGTTAACCACCCGTTGGGGTCGAATATCCTTGCTACGGTCGAAAGTACGCGATCGCTTACGCGACGCGAAAACGCTTAGTCCAAGTTTTCAAGGCATCTAGATCCTGCACTCGACACGTGAAGACATCCGCAATGGGTTGGTACTGAACGCCTAACACTGCCACAGCATCAGGATTTTCCACATTCCGGAGAATGTAAGGATACTGTTGGTGATCCTCTGGTAGACCGGCATGAACAGCTTACGAGTTAGACAACCACTTCCTCAATTCGTAGCCACCAGCCTAAAGGATTCCTATTAACTCATAACGCAGTACCAAAGCTTCTGCTTCATTCGCCGCACCTGTGTAGATATAATCGACGAATACATCGCTAGATAAAATCTCAGATGCTCTAGGAAACCTAAATCGTTCGCGCTCTGCCAACTCTAATAAAGAACGAATTGCAATAAAAGAACTAGACCTAAGTCCATATATAAGTCTAGTCCTAAGTTCAATTCAAAGACAGTAACAGGACTTGATTCATTTTCCCGCCAAAGGATTAGCTGAAATCTACGATCATCGGGATGTCTAAACATCATTTTAATATCCGCAACGAAAACGACCTGGTGTCGGCGGAAGTTAGTCAAGATTTCACCGATATCTCTGTGTAATTTAGGTCCAGAATGTAAGCACTGGTTTAAGGAAACACCGTTAGAAGTTGGCGCGGATCCATCAAAAACAACTCAAAATTTCCCTGCCTTGAATACCACGTCATGTGAGATATAATAATGTTCCTGCAAACTCCTATCAAAATTAGAAACAGGCATAAATTCAATGTACTTAAGACAAAATGTTGCATCTCGGTTCATACGTCGCTCCATAAAAGCTAGCCTTTTTTTAGCTAGCATCCTAAAAAGACCAAGGGAGGGGCGAGAAGGTAAGAAAGGTAACCTAGTGACGAACCTACCTGAACAGAGACGACCTGTATTATTCTGAAAGAATAACTCACATTCACTCTCTGAAAACTCTTTCATAAACTATTTCTGAGATTGGGCATGTTTTGCACTATTTTTTTGGAACCTAAACCAAGTCGATAGACCTTACCGTTTGCTTGCACGAGAGGTGAGGATTACAGCTTGACGTTCAAGCCATAATCTTCACTAACCTATAGCTATAACGCCGAAACTATAATACAACTATTTTTTTTATGTTGTATGACTATCTATCACTATTTCATGACTATTTTTTAGCATTGTCAAAATTCGTTTTCATTGAGATTTCAAATATGAGGATTACAGCTTGAAGGACACACCGTTTCACAGGTGATGCATTTTTCTCGATCTGACTGGCAACCATTGTTTGTAAGTCTGCGTCTTCTTTTAGCGCTACCAGAAGCTGACATAAATTAGCGTTTTTCGGCACAGTCATGTTAAGTTTAAAACAAGAAAACATTTTAGCGTTCGTTGGCACGGCTCTTTACTGTGATTGGACGCTTCGGATTTGAAAACTTTAGCAAAAAAATTTGGCAAGTAATTGAATTAAGTTGCTCGCAAAAATGCCCGAATGAAGTGAATTTGTTAAGATTCAGGATTGCAATACAATCATAATATTAAAAAGCAAATTAAACTATTCCTGTGACTGTACCAAAAGTTATGTTTTGGTATTCGTTGGGAATAGATTAAGTACTTCATTGAAATATTTAAAATTTGGTATTTGTTCGTAATAGAAAATTAATTACGATAATAAACAAACACCATTGGTATTAGTTTTTGGTATTAGATAGAAACAGCTCCAAGAAGCACGCCGCTTACGTAACGAAGCACGCTGAATCAAACAAAATTCCTTTAAAGTAACGTTCACCCTAAGTTCGGTTATCTAAACAAATAGAATTTAACTAATAAGTTTTGAGTAAATTTACACACACAAGTTAAATTAACTAGCTATTTAAACCGAGATAAAAATGAACAGCAGTACAATCATCGACCAATTAGCCCAAGAAGGGCGACCATTACCAACCTTACTTTACCGATATTTATCTTCAACGGAAAAAACTGAAAAATTAAACCATGCTCTGCTACAGAATTTTGTATCGTACAAGTCGGGAATCGGTAAACTGCGACACAAACCCACCAAGTTGATAATGATTACTCACTCCTTATAGCTAATTAACCAATAATTATGTAATGACCTTCTGTATTTCACGTAGGTATTTCCTCTAAGTACATAGGTGTTAGTCCGTCAGTTAATGTAAGGGCGTGGGGGCTCCCCTTGGAAGACAAAAATCTTACGACTGTAAGTACAATTAAGAGATTAGAAAATATGGTCTACGTTACGCCTAGCTTCCAGAAGCTTCTCAGACACAAATTCAAAACACAGTTGTCTATCAACTTCGTATAAGCGCAACTATAACTCGCGTTTAAAATACTTAAACCAGCGCGGGCGCTATAGATAATCAAAACTGTATGAAATAATAAAAATGCATCCTACCACGCGGCGATCCAAACTCTATCTCTTACTGAACTATTTAAACATTATTTTATGGATATTCCCCACGGCAGCGAAGCAGGCGACGGCCCGGTCGTTCCAACATTTCGCAACAAGTGCGGGTAGGTCCTAACATTTTCGACTTCAATTTATAAATTACCTACATGAAACCTATGGATGCGTTCTATTCCGAACAAATTGCTTGCCACTTCTCCTGGAAAAAGTTCGGGAGAAACGACCTCGCAGTTGGATCCTCCTTCACCAAAACGCCTCGTCGCACACCGCCAGGCGGACGTTCGACTATATAGTGACGTCAAACCTGCAATTAATTGGTCACCCGCCGTATAGCCCCGAACTCGCGAGTTTTATCTATTCCCGAAAATAAAAGAAAAATTTCGAGGAAAACGTTTTATGGATGCCGCGGAACTGAGGCTGCGTTTCAAAAGACCGTCGAGAGATCCCTAAGCAAGTAAGCAAAATGCTTTTCTCAGTGGTTCCATAGGATGCAGCGATGTATTGACGTGAATAAACACATAGCTAGTTTTTGATTATCTAAGAACTTTCAGTTTGACCCTCGTACCTTAGTTTGTGATCCAAAGAGAGCAAGTTTCATTAATATTCAATATGCAATCCTAGTTTATTTTCACACCACTTGATCAAGAAGCAAGAAGGAGAAGAATATCTCGTGTGTAGCAGCAAACAAAAATAAGATATTTTAATCAACTTAGGTACTTATGATTGTACTGATTTAAGTACTGATTTGTTTCAGTATTTAGGACTCAATTTAGTACTGTCAACCTGGGTTTAGGTTTCAAATTTGATCCCGGCAATCGGATATACCTACACACATCAAAAATAGTTTCAGATCACTAGACAAAGATGATATTTTTTTTAATTTTCCTTTTTAATGAATGTTGCTTACGTAACATATTTTTATACAAGAGGTACTATTTTTAAAATAAAAAAATAAATTATTTTTTATTAACAAAAATTGAATTTAAAGTCCTAATGCAATTTCAACTAATAAATAATTGGAAGAAAAAGAGAATTTAACTAAATATTATCAACGTTTATGATGGAATTCTTTTTGTTTAGTACAAGATAACTCCTCCCCTGGCTCGTACACATGCGGCAATCCTTCTGGGCATGCTGAGAGCATTGTTTGCGGTATCCTGTCTCATTCTTGAATAACGGTTTCCCTGATCTCTGGCACTGTCTGGGGAGGTAGCTGACAGTTCCAAACAGCTCGCTTAACAGCATCCCACGCGTGCTCTACCGGGTTAAAGTCAGGCGAGCCGGCAGGCCAGTCTAACCTGGTAACGTCGTACTTATTAACACAGAAAAGCGTTGATTCGTTGAGGTCGATGTGCGGGTGCATTATCGTCAACCAATACGAATCGAGGGTCATGGTTTATTCTAAATGACCTGACAATTCCATCAATATCAATGATTTGGCACAAAGCTGCAGTAATCCAGCCACGATACGAGATCAACAGCGTTCTAGCACCAATCATTATACCGCCCCAAAAGGATACCTTTTCCCGCCTTGTTGAACGGTACCGGTGGCAATTCTTGGTCTTTCAGCATTCCCACGTCTTCTCCAGCAGTAATAAAATGAAATATTTATTTCTCAACATTGACAATTACTTGTTCTTATTGAAGTCAAATCAAACATGACTCTACCACCAGTTCGAAAAAACCTTCGTGAAGAAGAACTGGCAAGAAACTTCATGGGTATATTTTTTTCAAAATAAACAGACAGAGTCTCTTTATGTTTATACAAAGTTATTCTTATCTGCATCTGTAATCTCAGCAAGTCTCCCTCCCCCCCAAGTATCCAAACGACGAACACCCTCAAACGGCACCCGTTCACGAGTTATACGGGATCCAGCCATCGCCCTCCTCAACCATATTAGAGGGAAGTGAGCGACCCGTGACCCGACGCTACCATAAGAAGACGTACTTTTATGACAATGACGCTTTAGATATTCATCGGGACGATGAACTAAACGAGCAAACAGACACATTACACATGTTTAATTACAAAGTATTGGGCGTAATTAATTTCTTTTGTAATATAATAACTAATTCAATGAAAAGTAATTAAATTACGTTAATTCAAATTACTTGTAATCGAAATTACTGTAATTCATTTACATAAGTCACAAGTAATTCGAATTACATTAGTTTGTAATTTAAATTATACTCAATTACTTTTCATACTTTTATACACAGTTAAGAGTAACAAAAACCACTTAAACGTTTTTGATATGACATTTTCCAAGAATTTGTGAGTGTGTGAGTGCGCGGCTTGTTGTCTGCGCACAAGTACCCCTTTCCTCGCCGGAAATAAATCCCCAGACAAATACACCAACTGTGTGGCGAACAGCGAACTGGGCGGCGAACCCAGTAAACACACTTATACAAATATCAATAACCATGACCCAAGAACAAACATCTGTGTTCATCACACAAATGAATGCCCCAGCAAGGACACGAACCTGGGACCTTCGGCGTATGAGACACGGCTACTTATCACAACGCTACTCGGCCGTTTTAATTTTTTTAAGTAAAACAATAAATGATTAATAAATACTACCTCACTTTAATATTATAAGTAATTGAGTAATTGCAATTAACAGTTATAATTAGCACCTGTAATTGTTAATTGAATTACTTTTTAATAATTTCGAGTAATTTGTAATTTAAGTTGCCAATTACATTTTGTAATTGTAATTGTTAATAAACGGTGTAGTTAATAACATTTTGCCTTAGTTAATAACACTGTCTCCAGACACGGAGACGTCGGTTGTCCGGATGAGTGCTAATTCTGGACTCGTCAACGAAGAGACAATGCCGCCAAATGTTTTCCTCGTCAATTTCTTCATTTTGGCGTAGTCTAGCCCACTTAAATCTGCGTCGCTGTCGTTGCTGTGAGTTCAGGGGTGCTCGCCAGGATCTTCTCGCTCATAATCCAACTTGGTGTAAGCAATTCCTGATGGTCTGAGTGCTGATTTCTAGTCCAGTAGCAGCCCGCAACTCAGCTTTTATTTTAGTGGCATTGATTGTTGGGTCTCAGGCAGTCAGCAATCTGATGTATGTAACGCTTGTGAGCAGTAAGAACAGTCGGCGGACCACTGTGAGGTCGATCAGCAAAGTCATCCACGCCGCGATACCTCCGTAACGTGTTCACGACATAGGATTGGGATACAGCGTTTCTGCGTGCTATTTCTCTCGTAGAATGTCTTTCTTCCCCCAAAGTAAAAATGTTTGCTCTAATAACTTCTGATAATCTCCTCGGCATCTTTTTGAATGAACTTTTTCTTCGAAAAGTCAGAAAAAACGCGTGAATCAAGTTGGTCAGATGAGAGTAAACAAGAATTTAATCTCTTTATACAGAAAAACAATTGATATTTTAAAATCTTGTGTTAGAAGAAAAAGAAAAACACATTTTATTCTACTGTAGCAAAAAAGATTTCGTATTTTCAAAGTGATCAAACTTTTTTTGATGTGTTTGTTATACCTATAGTTGACATTCTTACAGTACATACCTGAAAAACGGCTCTGGTACTACCACAGATACATTTACTCACGCAAACTCATTTATATTGCTCCCCAGCATTTCAGAGACAAAATGCAAGAAAGATGCCAAACTTGGGTTTGCAAGGAAAGCAAAATATTTCGTGTTTGCATAATTTTGTTTGTATTTTATTTGTTGTTGGGTCAGTTTACAAGATAGATCAGGCAACAGGGAGCAAGGTATTTCACATCAGTCCCTCAGGAGCTTGTCACTTATCTCATGCTATTTTACTTTTAGCAAAGTATTTAGCAAAATGGTAAGTAAAGTAAAATATTTAAATAAAATCCATATTTCCTACATATTAACAAAATCTTACTTTAAAAAAAAACTAGCCAGCCCCTTATTCAATTCTTGAATGGAAATTGTAATTATATATTTTATCATACAATGTACCTGTATCTAAATTAGGTGGATCATTTTGTAATGTCAGCATAAGGACTTTCATAGGAGGATATTTGTGGTATGGTGCTGTGCCTGTTGCCATTTCAATGGCTGTAATGCCAAATGACCAGATATCTACTTTAAAGTCATAACCATGGTCCTGAAAACAGAACAATTAACATTATATCCACACTTAACTGCAGTTAAACATACACCAAAAGAATGTAACTAATATTTCAAAACCAATGAAATATTTATTTACTGATGAACAAGTAAGTTTCTGCCAATATAGATTTTCATAATAATTATTTTTACAATTACAAACCTGTTCCATAACCTCCGGTGCCATCCAGCAAGGAGTTCCAACAAATGTGTGTCGTACTTTTTGCCTTGAAACATCTTTATCTGTGGCCAACCAAGCTGACACCCCAAAATCAGCTATTTGAACTGTCCCATCCTCTCCCAGCAAGATATTTCCAGCCTTTATATCCCTTTTAATTCAAATAATATACATAATGTTAATATAAATTAGAAAAAATTCTTTAGATAAAGGCTTAGATAAAACTGTGTATGCTTTAAATAAATTGAAAGAAAATGTCTGGTGTGAGAAAAAGTTGATATACTAGTTTTATAAAGGTAAAGAAACTGCCATTTCGCAAGAAGCAAAATCTATGGAAAATTTTTATTCGCTTACAGCATTTGCACATGAATTTTTAGGAAACAAAACCAAGGAATCCACAGTAGAGCAATATAATGATCACAAAATTTTGCAAAGCCTTTAAATGTGATTTACTAACAAACACACTAACTTTTACATATAAATAATACACAGTATTTTACAGCATAATTGGATCAATGATACTAAATTATTCAGTGTATATCTTACAAAAATAAGAGACTCGGCAAGCTTCAATTACATATTGTTCAACTAGAATCTCTTCAGTGGGAAATTTATTCACAGAAAACCTTTTTAGATTTTTTACTATCACAGATTTTTCAATGGTAATAAGGGACATAAAGGCTACATTTGACATAGCTAAATCAAGACATAAAGTTTATACAAATGCAGCAGCGCAAGCATATTAGGAATTTTAGATCTATTATTCACTCAGAATCAAAAACTTAATAGTAAGTAGTGGACTGAAAGCTAGAGTATTGTAAGTCAATACTTAATAGTTTTTAGTATTTAATATGGTTGATAACAATCAACAAAAATTTTATGATGTAAATGTTTCACTATTTGGAATACAGCAGGGAAAAATTACAGGTGTTAGAGATTTTGCTTAGATCAGAATACTTTTTGTTTTCTGTAGTCCAGATACACAAATGTTATTTAAGATTTGAAGGATGTACTTAGTTCGAATTTGTTTTTTTATAAATACATTATCATAAAATACTGAAATACAAAAATAATTTTCAAGGGGGTGGTAATTTACCTATTAACTTTCATTAGAAATTCTTTCTGTATTAAGAATGACTTTAAATATAACAAGTTCAAAAGTCACAAATTTTATAAAAATACTGAGTTATAGTTTGTAAAGACCAGCAACTAAATTATTTAAAAGGTAGCTTACAAATAAAATAATAGAAAGCCATTTACAGATGCTAGCAAATTACTAAACAAATAAGTATGATATACCTGTGTATTTGGCCATTGCTGTGGAAATATTCCAAACCCTTTAGAACTTCTTTTAAAACTGTAGCTATAGTTGCCTCATCAAACACACCATGTTTACAATTGCTAACTTTCATCTTATGTTTGATAACATCCAGCAAACTTCCTCCTGCAAAACATTACATACTACATGATCCTACTGTAACAAAATCCAATTAGCTAGAAGCACTGAAATTGGATTTAAGAGTACAACACCATAAATTAGTTAATAGACATGCAATCTCATTAAAACAATTTTGATGATTAGGTTTTAAGCTTACATTTACTTTTGCATGAAAATTTACTTAGGTCTGTAATAGTCAAATTGCATTAGCTATCTAAACACATATGTATCTTTTTCTATATTTGATAATTAATGTAAAAATACAGTACCTTCTAATAATCTTAGAACCAACCATAGTTCATCTTGCACAACAAAACTTGTGTAGTATGTTACTACATTTTCATGGTTGCAACTTGACATTGCCTAAAATAAAGAAAATTTGCTTTAAAAATGAAATGTTATTCTTATGAATAAACAGTTTCAAAATGAAATAAAAACATTAATAATGAGGCTTTATCTTTACCTGTATTTCTTTGAGGAGTTCATCCATAGAGGTATTCCATTTTTCTAAATTTATAATCTTGATGGCACATTTCTCATCTCGAGGCTTACATAGGGCACTATACACTACTGCTGTAGCTCCTACACCTATTAAACACGAATAATTCTCAAATAAATACATCACAGTAAATTCTAGTTAGGTATAGGTAGACACTGTGTAAACAGGTCACTTTGAGGTTAAATTTTAGAGACATCTTTCCAAAACAGAAATATCGCGATAACATCAAAAAAATATTGATTTGCACCGGTATCATTTTTATTTAGATAAAATTTATCATTTTGATCTTTGGTAAGAATACGGAATTTTGACAAATTGACAGCAGCGTGTGTGGTTCATTTAGGAAAACATGTATATGTAACTATGCATACCGATTATATCCCGCAAATCATAATCTTCCTGGCTATTTGGCCACGGGGCAGAAGGATTTAGACTGGTCGCCATTTTGCGGCAAAATAATTTTTTTACGGAGCCTACCGCAGACACACCACTGACAGATAACCGTGAGCTGTGGGCGGCACTGACAACCGATGTTGCCAAACTTCTATTTCGAATCTGAAAAAACATGCCAAAATAGAAAACTTTTCCTTGAAATTAATATAATTTTCGTAAACGAAAGTATCTTCATATTTGCTAGTGTTTTGTGAATAGCGTAAAAGGTTATTTTCAAACAGGTAAATTGTTTTGCCTTAAACTGAATAAACACCGACCGAAAGAAGTGTTTTCTAAAATCTATAAAGTCAACTAAACTCGATAGATACCATTAGTACTAAGAAAACTTATAAGATATATTGGAAAGATATTCTATAATACATTTCGGGTTAATAAAAGCCAATAAATAAGCAACTTAACATTAATAATAACAGCTCACCGTGAGCGATTGATGACTGAGGGTGAGGACGTTACTGTTCTTACCAAAACTAGTAATGTTGTATCGGCACTTTATAAAAGTCTTTTGTGTACCTTTCTGTGTGTTAAATGCGGAAACTTAAAAATATGCCAAAGATAATTAAATTGTGATCAATATTGTAAAAGTTCTTTTGTAAATTACGCTCGTTAACTTAACTGAAGAATTCAAAACTTTTCTTTTTAAGTTTCGTTCTAATCTGAAGTCAAAAAATGAAAATAAAAAATTATGGAAGACTTAACCAGCTCCAATAACTCTAATTCTTTTACAGTATATTCTAAAAATGGTACTAAGCTAAATAACTAAGCTAGTATGAGAAGTCCCAGATTTCTTCATTACAATCTATTCTAACACTACTTAAATGAAAGAAGGTACATCATAGTTTAAAAGAACTAAAATAATGGTTGCCTAAACCACAACTAATTATGAGTAATAGAAAAATAAGTTACATATACAGGGTGTCCCGAAACTTAACATCAAGTGGGAACTGGGTGAAGTACCAGGCTATACCAGCTCCAATAAAAATAAGAAAAAAATCTACAACTCTTGGGTAAGGAACAACTGTCATATTTCTGAAATTGACGAAATTTGACACCCTATGCTAAATGTTTCGGTACTATCGTCACAATTTTCAGTAATTTGACGGTATTTTTTTTCTACGCAATGCTTAATAACCACGCTATTATAGCAATTACAATTCACACAAAAAAATGCTTAGTTTAGTTTTAAAAAAATCAATTGAATAAAGGCAAAGCTTAAAAAAATGGTTGACTAACTTTGAGAAATCATTAAAAAAAATGTATCACACTACCCAAAGTCAAATAGTTTTAAAAGATGGCCTATTTAGTCCAGATTTAAAAGTAGTACAACACTTGCCACTTTCAAGCCAATAAAAATATTTTCATTGTTTTTTTTTTGACGAACGGTCGTTAATTTTATAATGATTTCGATAAATACTAGATCTAATGTGAGAAAGATAATAATATGAGATAATAAGAGAAAAAACCCGACAAATTTGATACTGAAAATTGTGGTGAAAGTACCGAAACATTTGACGTAAATTTCGTCAATTTCAGAAATATGACAGTTGTCTCTTAACCAAGAGTTGTACATTTTTTTCTCGTGTTTTATTGGAGCTGGTATAGCCTGGTACTTCAACCAGTTCCCACCTGACGTTGAGTTTCGGGACACCCTGTATGTGAAAAAACTTTTTAGCAAACAAAATATCATTGTTAAATCTAAAAAGCGATTAAAAATGGCTCACCGAACCACTCTTCATCGTCCAACAAAAAATTTGTTTTTTCATGTACGCAATCATATGCACTAACATTGTCTTACTACTATCGCTGCGTCACAAAGGTTTTGATTATTAATAACGATTATAGCGATTTATTTCACCTATAACCGATACTCCAGATTGGATTTGCCGTACCACGTTTGAACACAAGATTGGCACATGTTCATCCTTTTGCCACTTTTATAGCTAGAACTAACGTTGGTTTTCATAGCACCATTCCACGCCTATGCCGCGAACATAATAGACTTTTTAAAATTACTGGAATTGACATTCTGTCTGGTACCCTAATGTCCTACAAAAAGGCATTGCAGAGTGCCTTGCCCAGCGGTTCTTCAAGTTGAATTTGTCGTTATTTTTAATTATTATAGACCAGTATTGGAATTTTTAATTTTATTTTTATTCTTAAATTTCTATGTTGTATTATGAATGTTGGAACGTCACGTGTTTTCTTATATTTTTGTATGTAAACTTCTTATTCTTTTATTTTTAATTTTTTTAACTTGTAAAATTTTTTTTTTTGTATTTTTTTTTATCTTATTTGTAAAATAGCTGTTAAATGTCAGTTGTCGGATTTTTATAAATAAGTTGTAGCTGCCTTTAATTGGATGGCACACATTTTAAGTTCTTTTATATGTCTAATTTAGTTACGTAAGGTGTCTCATCTGTTGGCAACTTAATAATAATAAATAAATACTAGAGCCGGTACTAAACAAACAGACATCGACCTCACGTTGGCTTGTCCCTGAATCGGTGCCGGTACTTTTTAGGTTCAGCGTCGGTGTTTGTCTGAAACCAGAGTAGTTACAATAATGGCAGGAACCACAAAAAACCATTTCACAGCCCTGTACCCTCAATATCACAAACCCAATGATAATTAAGAAAATAATTACTTGAATGTACATTTTTAATCAAACAAATCAAATATTAATTTTTTCTTTCAGAATTAAATACTACAAAGTAAAATAAGTAAAGTACAAATATTTTCTCTTTTTGTCATAGTATCGTGTAAAGGTATTATCTAAAGCTTTCAATGTAATTCCTTAAGTTAAATTAAAATTTTTACTTAATTTATTGAAAATCGTAGGTAATCTTGGTAGTACCTAGATACTTATGTTACCGTCAAATAGTGCACATGGGTGCACATTGATTAGTTAGCCATGCCAAACAACGCAAATAACGCATTATTGTAATTGAATGCTTTGCTGTCAAGTGTTGTTAGTAAGTATTTGGTTTTGATTTATTTGCTATGATGCATGTACTTGGTTAGAATTGATTGTTTAAATTTAAGCATGACTCGGATGGGACTATATAAATATGTAGAAATTATAATAAATTGAATAGATTTAATAAATATGAATAAAATATGTATTTTCAAATGAATAATATTTAGGATAATTTGAAATTGATTAAAAATAATAAATTTAAACAAATAAATAATTGCTTCTTAAATATAAATACTTAAATAAAATATTAAAATTTATAAATACGTAAATAACTATGTATAAATTAACATTAAATAATAATTATGTATAAGTAAATAAAGGCATCGGTTGAAAACCAGCGTCGTGACTTTGTCGCGGCACTAAGCTGAGCGGAGGCCTTTTTGATATTAGGTTTCTGTTAAATATTAAGTTAACTCTTGAATAATGTATTGATCTTAATATCAAATAAACGTTTTCTTTCTGTCTTTCTTTCAAAGGTGATTTTCCAACAAATAATTGTCAATATTTTTTTATAGGAATTACAGACCAGACCAGAGCATCAACTGTACGAAGTCGAACATACTTTTTTGTTACACATGAATTAATATTTTAAGTTGACAATGCAAAGAAAGAAATGCTTGCCTATTTCTGGGCCATGCGTCCGAGGAGCTCTACCTCTGGACCGTCTTTCCTGGGACCGACGGTATGCTCAGTTACTTTTAAGGTACCTTCACAGTACTCACAAATAAATGATTTTAATTCAAAATGCAATCACTTTAAAATAGGTATACTAGTTTTTTTATAAGGTTAGATGTACTAGGATTGTCTTTTACTTGTTAAAAAAATAAAGATAGCCTAGTAGCCATTCAAGATTTCCATGTCTAGCTCCTTTTTTCAGCACCAGCCCTTTATCATCAAATGTTGTGTTAGACTTATCAAGGTAAACCACATCTTTCCTGTAACCCAAATGCTATGGCTTAAAAAAGACGTCACGCCGCGCGTGTATTCACGGACACTACACAAGTGTAATTTGCTGTCGTAAAAATCCTTTTATAGGTAGGTTTACTTACTTGTCCCAGTTCATCAAGCATTGGTTTAAATATCCCAGCGGGTCCTGGCGGTGCCATATCTCGGGTCGGCTTACTGAAAAGAAACACGGTGTTAAATTCTTGAAAAAATGTATTCTACATGTATAGTGACGAATGTGGTAATTTCGGTGATACCAGCGCTGCTGGCGCATTGATCGTAAGAGATCGAGGAGACGTACTATTTTGTAGTACCTACCTATTGCAGCATTACCAAAACTGAAATCACACTTCAAAGTTATTTTCAGAGTCGAATTTAAAGAAGCTTTAAATTTGAATTAAATAAAATTGCTTTGGTTACAATAAGAGTCAATTAATCGTTTTTTTACAGTTTTACTTATCACGGTATAAAATAGATAACTGGATTTCATGAGGCTCCGATTTATTCGTACCTACTCAGAGGGGCGATCACCTGTGCCCTCTTTTAGAAAATAATAACGTTTTAGGCTAATTTTTCACTAAAATCTAAAACCATTCTTATTGTTCGAAACCGATGGCTCTAGTAAGAGATAATATATATAAGTATTAATTTTTACTCACATTAACGAGTATATTTCCCGCCTATAGTGTGTGAAGTAAGAGAGTGACGATCTATATCTAAATCAATAATTTGAAACATGTTTAAATTTTATATATTCATTAAGTAAGAAAAAGCATGTGTCAACATATTACTTATCGAGAAGTTTGCGTTTTATGGAGCTCAAGTTTCTGGATACAAGGTCTGATTCATATTTCATTCGAGTAATGCGGAAAAATTATGTACCTGATAACAATAACAATTCAATTTCAATGTTAATAAAAATACATTTAAACTTTTGACATTCGTCCGCATAATCTTGAATATGCAAAATCAAATATATCTCTGAGCACGCAATTATTTATTATATTAAGTATAATTTATACTTAAGCAAGACTTGTTTGTTTGTCTTTGAAAACTTTGAAACTTTAAAATCAATTTTAATAATTAATTCACAATTAGAATTCTACGTTGACCAGAAGCCATATAGTAAGAATGCAAAGGTTTTGTTGTGAAACTCAAACACAATATTTGAATCAAAGTTTTGTCTCTTGTACCAGTCATCTTCAGGAACTAACATTTTGTGACCAGCATATGTATTTGACTATTAGGAGCATTGCTTTATTTGAAATGATCTATGAAGTAGGATTGATGAAAAATTTAATAGTAAATAGGGTTTAAGGTTCATGAGATACAGCCCGCTGATAGGTAGACGAATGGAAAATGGCAGCAGAAACTTAGTAAGCAATAGATTTGGCTGTATAAGCAAACTCAAAAACCGTTAATATTCAGCAGTTTTTTTTATTACGTACTCAGTTTTAGTTTCAAATTATGTTATATCACGACAGCTCTAATAGTCCAAAATTGCAAGGACATCCGTTCCGCCCAACTAACTACATGATTTAGGCACTACATCTAGAGTCCACTACGCTTGCCTACAACTGAGTTATATAGTAATAATAATAATAAATTTCATTTATTGGGGCAACTTGGCCCTCTTGTTAGTAATACAACTTAAACAGGTAACTATGTTAGTAAGACATTGCTGTAAAGTAGTAAGATTAAAACAGACATAAAATGCTTCCATATTGGAAGCTCCAGCTTATCAGCAAACACCCTCAGCAGATCATTATATAGCCATTGCAAACTCTGAAGATTTTAGTTCCTTCAAAGATTCCTCTTCAAAAATTCACAACACCACACACTTTGGAAACTATTTTGGAACTTTAGTGAGTCCAAGTATGAGCAATCAGCTACCTAAATAATATTCAATGAATAAAACGTTTGCACTTATAAGACAGAGCATCATATTAGTTGTTTTGAAAACAATTCTAGTGTAAAAATACCAATGCCATTTTAGTAAAGCGCAAGAGTAACTTCTCTCTTTGCGGATCGACTTTCGTTACGGCTTAAAGTTAATTAGATGATACATATCCTCTAATGTTGTAATATAAATGTTCTTGTCTATCTTTTCAGGTTTGAAAATTAGTCAATCTACACCTTTATCAATGACACTATAACAGTTAAGATAGCACTCGCAGGCCCCAAAGAATTTGATCTTTATTTCTTAAATAATTAATCATGTTATTAGAAAAGTACATAGTATATAAGCCCAACTTGGAACTGAAAGTTTTTTGATCTGTGAAATTTCTAAAAAAAATCTAATAAAATTAAAAAAAAAATTGTATGAGCCATTTGATTTTGGAAACATTAGCTGATTGGACAAAGAAATTAATATTTTTATTAATGGTAATCCTAAAAAGGTCACAGTGATTGTTTTTTTTTATTTCAGTAAAGGATTTAAAGTAAGGTCAATCGTTTGACTCGTGGTATTATTTAGAAGTATAATCAAGGAGAGTACGACAGATTTGATATCAGATTGTTAATCTGGCTGTTGTTAAAAATGGTGATTAATTTTGTAAATTGATTTGTTTCGTATGAAATCTGGTTATGGATAGGTTTTGTATTTCATATTTATTTGTATCTCGGAAAGTTGATCAGGCATGGTTTACAATGTGGTTGACGCCAACTGTTTTCAAATTACAATATTTGTTTTTTTAAATATCATTAAACTATTAAATAAACAAACTGCAGGGACATCAGCACCATCTTATAAGGGATGGTATAAGAAAATGTATAGCTTACCACTCATGCCTTCTATGAGTTGGCATAATATGCACATACCTTCGTAACAATTTCTAATCTACTAATACGAAATCCCTAGACTATCTTGGAGATGGTCATATCAAATTATGCATGTAATTTTTTTTATTCGAGCGATAAAATATTGTGTGATTTAAGTGACTATACTTTTGTAAATCCTAAACAATGGGTAGATAAAATTAGTTTTGTGTTTTGATAAAGCATTGTTTTAAACGGCAAAAAAAATATTGTTAAGTGCAATAGCGGTGGCTTCAAAGGTGTTATTTGCTCCGTGAAAACCACCGTTTGTCGGTGGAATGCTGATTTTAAACGCGGTCGTCCAAATGAAGCAGTGGCTTATAAATCTCAGTGAAATTATCAAGCAAGTCCTGAAAATCGTGGAGGAACATTGGAAGGTGGTGCACGAAATAATAATAATATAATAATCCCCAGACAAACACACCAACTGTATGACCCCAAAGTAAGCAGAGCTTGTGTTATGGATGACCATACAGTGAACTGGGGGGAACCCAGAATAAACATACATATATAAATATCAACAACCATGACCCGAGAACAAACATCTGTGTTCATCACACAAACGAATGCCCCGGCCAGGACTTAAACCTGGGACTTGAAACTTAACCTTAATCAATTTGGCAGTTACCGGGGTTGAACTCCGGAACCTTAAGATTGAGACTCCAGCGCCTTAACCACTGTGCCACCAAAGCAATTAAAGATTGGAATTAGTTTAAATTTTAGATTTTTTAATAATTTGTGCTGTAAATTTATGTTGGACACTGAATGGCTTGTCCATACTATGTAATCCAGAAGGATTAGCTTCGTTTTTTTCAACGATCCCCACCACTATAGCTATGGCGTTAATTTTCGATATAAAACCAAGATATTGAGAAAACTTTATTCATAAAATATTTTCTCTTTCATTTTCTATATTGTCTTATTGTCTAAATTTGTGGTCTACCATGTTGTTCTTCAATTTATTCTTGAAGGTAAGAAAGCTGAGCATACATAAGTGTATTATGCTTAATTATTGAAGCATTCGTTGGTATACGTTTTAACATAAAAGAAATAAAGTTCGTACTCATATTCAAAATAATTATCTAATTAGCATTTGGCGTGTATTAAGAGAGCCATAGTTATATTACTTCTTTTTAACTTTTTAAAAGCAAGCAAACGAATTATTGAATAAGAAAATATAAAATTTTCAACATTATATTGAAATAGTTATGTATAAAAGAGAGCGTTTTCTTGTTAATTTATACTAAAATACTGTAATTTTATATTTAAATACACTTAATTCAATATTTTAGTAATAATGAACATACAAAAATATTAAAGGTTCATTACATGGACAAGTAACAAGTACCTACTTATAGTAAATGAAGGAATTGTAGTAGCTATCTAAGCCAAAAAAGTAGGTAGCATCATCTAGGTAGGTTGCACAAATTTAGTCGATGGTATTTTTCTAATTGATAGAAAATGTGGTTATGTGTAGAACAGAATCGTTCTCATTTATCATTTAATTCTTCGTTCTATATTTGAAGTTGACCGCGTGAAGGAACAGAAATTCACCTCCAGGAATCTCGAGGCCCAATTGAAAATGAAATAAGTATCGGTCTAGTTAATATGACCTTAACTGACATGTTAACATGACTACTTAACCTGGGGCCCTAGCCAAGTTTCGCTCTATGGTCGCGAAAGCTATAGAAAACGCGTTAACTGTATGGGGCATCACCTGATATAACGACAGTCACGTGAAATGCTCCATAAAAATTACACTTTTAAAATTTTTTGATAGCTCTAGCGATCATAGTTTGCAACTTGGCTAGGGCCGCAGGTCAAGAAGTCATGTTAAGATGTCAATTAAGGTTATATTAACTAGACCGATACTTATTTCATTTTCAATTGGCCTTCGAGGTTCCTCGCACAGCGTTGGTGTCTATGTAGCTTTAATCTCAACAGTAGTGATTGCGCTCTTACTTACCTACCCACTTAGCAAGCCACAGTAAACTCAGGAGAAGGGAAGTTATTTAAATTTTTAAATTGACTAGGTTTTAATTTACTTTGTTTAAATTTTTTCCTCTGCACAGTGTTTAATAATAGGCTATTTGATACCTTATTTTTTAACATTTTGGCTATTCGTTCGATAGAACAAACAACCCAACATTTACCTAAATTTTGCTCTTTTTAGTGATAATTTTTCCAATAGGTAAATTTTGGGCTTTGAATAAATGTTTCTCTCTTGCTTTAAGTACTTTAACTTATAACAAGTTCTCTAATCATACAAAAAAACCTAAGAACCCTTTACCTTCGAATAGATAATTGAATATACAAATACCCGCCTAAATTAAAATATAAATATCCGCATGAGCGATCCCTTAAAATGGTCCCTAAGAAAGATGAAAACCATCACTCATTTGGTCAACACGCTACTTATGGTCAGTTATTTAAAGGACAATAATTTTCCACAAAAGGGGGAGATCATATTAATGTCAGTTATTTTTATATTTAGATCTTGTGGGCCTCATCTGGTAAAACAGGCTTACTTCTTTGTATTTTAATAATTTAACAAAATATGAGAATAAAAATAAATTGATTAGTTCCTTAGTTACATTTTTAACGCTTCTAGACCAAACCAGATATCAGTCCGTATTGTGACCATAGATTACCGATTTATTGCAAAAATATACAAAAAGGGGTTTTCAATAAAAATTTATGAATGATTAACAGTGTGCGCTGTACTATAGTAAACTAATAAGTCAATGTCATGTGAAAGACAACTGTCACTCACTAAACCCTCAGTTTTTTCAATAAGAAGCAAGAGTTTTTTAAATTATATTTTCGTAGATTCATAATTTATTTATTACAAGTATTTTCTTGAAATAGGTAAAGGTTTAGTTCCACAATCCACATTATTCCTGGCGTTCATTGACATTGATATATTGACAGAGCCATCTATTGTTATAGGTAAGTACTATTAATTGACATTCTGAAAACCTCTCCTTATTAACACTACACACAGTTTGAGCAGCTTAGCTCCTGAACCCATGGTAATTAGCCATAAGATACAGCCTGTTATTTATGGAGAACGTAGCTTTCACGAGGTGTTTCTTTATTAAGATCGTTTCAGTAGTTCGCAAACAAGAGAAATATTTTCTTTTCATAGTATTAGTGTAAATAAAATAAAAGTTCTAACAACAAAACAATTTGGTATGTAAAATAATTTAGAAGTATCTTTTAATAAGAATACTTTTTTTCGAAAGAATGAGGTATTTTGAGAGAACGTTTTCACCATTGCTGATTTCTGTGTAGTAGGTATTTAAATTTTAATTATTACTATTAAAATTTATTGAAATTTAAATTATTTTTATACAATTTCGTATGATGATATGACAGGCTTTTAAAATCGCATTACAACGTTTACTGTGATACCTGGAATGTACAATTTCACAATTGTATATGAATATTTGTGACAGGTATGTATTGTATACTGTATATTGCCATGACAGTTTAAGCAAAGATTAGTTAGCAGTTGATGCTTCTTGATAACGTCATATAGAGGTTGAACGAAAGTCAATTTAATCTGCAGGTAACACCATCGTTAAAATAGGCTCGATCCCATACATGTTGTTACTAATAAAACTAAACAAAATCCAAATAATGTTTGAATTATTATCTCAAATTCCAAATTCCAAATTCCAAGGGGTAAAGTTCAATTTTCCAGTAGTTTTATTTGATATTTTGAATGATCGAGTATTAGTACAACATACGAGTATTTCAACCAATGTACACGAAATAAAAATGAATACTATAATATAATATAATAATCAGTAATTTATTTGAGAGACTGTGCGTAAGTACAATAAGGTCTTTAATATAATTTTATGTCCAATTCACACTCTGTCTGAACTATATATCGCATTTATTAACTATATTTATGTCACTACACAAAATAAAAAATAAATATACAATAACATTCTAAAACCAAAAAATAATAATATAAAAATAGTCTTTATTTAACAAAATATCAATTAAACATTAAATGAAATACAAAAATGTCAAACGGAAAGATAAATTAAATAGAAGTTGAAAGTACAAAATTAATTAAGTTGCTACTGCCATTTAGTCCTTGTCTTTCAGATTACCGTTAATTTTAGCCTGAATACCTTATGTTTAAAATTCGCAAAGCTAATTTTTTTTTGCAGTCAATAAGATGGTTACAAATAGCGATTGCCATTCAATGTAAATTTCTAGTAAAATTCTGTAGACGTCGTTGTGGCACGTATAATATTGTGTTAGCAAACTTTATTTTATTTCTGCTTCTGTAAATGTAGAACTCTTTCTGTAATTTAAACTTAAATATTATTTAACGAATGTTAATACTTCGAGTATGTAGAGACTGGGCCAGGGAAGTATTTTGTTTGCTCTAAATAATGGTACACAACTATCCGTAAAATCTGCTCCACATATTGCCCGGATACATTTTTTTGAGCTATAAAAGCCCTGTGGTCATCTACGGAGTTGCCCCATAGTACCAGACCATGTCTTAGCAAAGACGACACATAGCCATTGTAGGCTAATTTCGCTGTATGTTTATTTGTATTTTGTGCAAGTCGTCGTAAAACATATTTAAAACTATCAATTTTTCTACATATTATTGTAATATGAGGTTTCCAGTCACATTGTTCGTCAATTATAAAACCAAGAAATTGTGTATCTACAGTGTTGTAAAGTTTTAAATTATCATAATTTACGTCTTAGTCACCCTTTTTACATAAGCTACATTTAAAAAAATATTAATTTGGTCTTGGTTATATTGATTTTTAAATTATTCCCCTGAAGCCACAAAATTGCTGACTGCAATGCTCTATTTGCTTCAGACTCAAGGGTGGTAGTATCGTCACTTACTACAACGAGAGTTACAACAAAGTTCAAGAATAGCCGTTTGTCGGCAAAGAGAAATGTATCATGTTTAGGGACCGTTAGATCGTTTATAAGTACAATGAATAAAAGCGGCCCAAGCGTGTATTCACATAAGCTTTCCTCTGAAAGTGCAGGTGCAAAAAACTGGTGAATTCCACATGAAATAAAATCTGTTCGGTAGTTTATTGCGTTCAGAGAGACAGACACACGTGGCGCTGTCGCCACCGAGGACACTTTGTTTTAGAATTCATAATGAAGAGAAACAGTGGAATATGGGTGACGCTGTATGTAAATGCGCGAGCTATGTTAAATATATAGGTCCCGAATATTGATATGAAATAACTAATGTTACAAGAAATTTAAATTGTTCTAACAGTATTCTATAAGTTTTGAAAGATAAAATTGATAGCTATATAGACATTGGAACAATTGTCATATTTTGTAAAATGAAAAATAAAATAAAAATTAAATTTTGCTTACTAATATTGATAATAAGTTTAAATTGTATACTAACTAAATTTTTATTTATATTATTATAAGTAAAAAGGAGACCAACCTAATCCGTAGATATAATGAACCAATGTGCGAGCGAGTCCGTCTGTAACATACCTAGTATCAGACAGAATCAATAAATTAAGGGGTTAGTTTATGTGTCTGAACAAGGCGATGGCAGATCATCAAATACAACCAGGTCAGGCGCGTCAATTCTCTGTAAAAAATATTGCATTTTACTTAAAAGCCACTTTTCAAAAGTGATAACTGATCATTTAAGTCTTTTGGGGACCATCACGGGCAAACTCACGATTGATCAACAGAATGTATTCAATTAAATTGCTTTGATAATGCTGGGGATCATATGAAAGGTCCGTCAAGTACTTCAGCTCTGAAAGTTAACCTTTGGGAAATTCTGTTGATTGTTTATGACGGCAAAATCACAGTCTTGAACACCGTCAGAAAATAGCTATATAATCCGTGTTTTAGAAAAAACGTTTTTGAGAGTGTGCGAATGCACTTTGTGAAATGTGAATGCAGTTTATGGTCAGTCTACCGAAAATTTAATAGTTCTTTTTTGGTTCGTTTCGCTAAAGCGTGCCACTTGCAATATAAAAAATATGTGTACCTACATACCTACCTACATAAATATTAGAGGTACTGTTTCATTAGCTTAAAATTATTTCGTTTTATTCCCTATGCCAAAACCAGATATTCGTTTTTGGCAGAAAATTGGCACAGAAGATTAATTTGTTTTGTTATGGAAAGACGGAATAAAACAGTAACAAAGCCAGGAAAAGATTCGCTTTAGAAAGATGTTCTGTGAAAACTGGTGCGATGGCTGCTTAGACCCTTAGGTATTACTTCTTTAAAAGTAGCTTAAAACAAATTAATAATAGTTATTATAATTAATTGTTATAAATACAGTATCAAGTTACTTACTGTTTCTTTGGATTGCTAGTCTGTAAAACACGGTTTTCTATCTTAAAAGTTGTTCGCTGCATTGCTCTAGCTTCCATACCTATTTGGCTAAAAGTCAATAAAAACATCAATCAAATTAATAAATAAATTGACAAACGCGTGAATATTTCTGTTCATTATAATAGTTCCTTTAGAAAATTTAAAATATTTACATTTAATGGAAGAAAGAGATTACATACCTAAGCAGAACATGCAAATTATTAGCACTACAAAATTATGAACTAAACAAAATAAATTGCTAAAATTGACTACTGTACCTACTTAAAAATACTTCATGTCTCGTTGAAATCTCCGATACAAAAATAGATCGTTAATAATTTACACTTATTTACCTGTAGAAAATCACGGATACACACATCTTTACGTGAATTTTTACTTCGTCGCAAACGAACTACGCATTACAAAGTTTAAAATCACTGATGAAATCATTTCTGCTCGAATAACAATGTATTTACACATCTTGCGCTCGCGCACGGATGTATAGATCGGGACCTAGGGGCCAAAGTTGTGACGAATGGTCCTGAGGTCTATCTTGTTAACGCCAATTGCTTGGGGCCCCTATTCGGAAGTTTCGATAATGATATTTTATGTTACAAAGGACACTCGAAAAGTTTAAATAAAAATTAAAAATGTTCTATAGGTAATGTTTTTTTATAAAATTTCTCCACCAGCGTCTATTCAAAGTTTCATGCGTGTAAAACCATTTTCAAGATAAATTTTGCAGTCTGCAACAGTTTCTTTTTCAACGTTCTCCTCGAACGCAGTGAGTGCATCTTCTATCGATAACAACTTCGGCGCACCAGAAGACGTCACACGGCCAAATCAGGGTCGTAAGGCGGATGACCTAAAAGTTTTACCGGTGTAGTCTTTAGGAGGGACTCGTCTTGATCGTAGAATGCGCCAGCGCTTTGTCGTGGCGAAGCAAAAGGCCTCGGAGTCCCTTGTTCGGTCGGTTGTTGCTCGCAGCAGCAAAAACTTCTGGGTAGCATTTGGTAATGTATCACTCTGCGTTGATTCTACTTTGGTTTGGTGTTAACTGATACTAAATACCCAGTCAAAAATCCAAGAATCCTCACCTGTTATGATATCGTAAACAAGGCGGAAAAAACCTGTTTTTAATTTATCAATCATATCACAGCACCATTCCACGCGATTCATTAGCTTTCAAGCAGTGCTCAAAGTTGTAAAATATCATTGCATAAAAATGTTCCCGACGCACGTCCACTTTTTTATGAAACACAATAGTTTCATAACGCAGGGAAAAAAAATTCAGAAGGTATTTTAAATTTAGATCAAATATATATATATTTATTTTTATATAATCTAATTTTCAACATAAATCATAAGTCGCCAGCATTTCACGTATATTTTTTCGCATAACTTTCTAAGTGACCAGTAATTAATTAAATGAAAATTTTTAAATTATATAGTTCAAAATTTATGGTAATAATTATATTCAAGTACTTCTAATTATATTGAACTATTTTTTGGCCACAACTTCGGGATAAAATATATGCAAAATTGCAATAACAATACTAATTGAATTCTGAAATATCTATTGAACCATCTACTTACATTACTTTCTGGGCTTTTCATCACCCGAAAGGACTCCGCCTTTGATTTTATTTCCTAATTAAATTAATACTTGACATTTATTGCTTAAACTGACCTATCTATTTGCTACATTACCCTTTCTTACTTCTCTTTTTCTAAGACTTATGCAACTGGACACGGAATTTGCGCGCCATTTTGTCTTTGTCCCTACTCGTACATAGTCTCTCGGCAACTATTACCATATCGTCAGTATATCTTTTGGGGATACTGACGCAATTATTGAATCAATAACACATAAAACAAATTGTTCGTAATTCGCTAATATATCGTATCGAAATATTGAGAATAAGGCCCTTAGAGATTTGCTCTCTTACTTACAATTAGAGCTGTATCCGTGAACAAGCTCGGAAATTTTTTATAATTTAGTTGAAGTCCGTGGAGATTGAATATCTGATTTGCAATTGGCAAATTCAAATATTTCTATCGCTTATTGTCATCCAAAACGTTGTTGATGAAATTCACCAGATTTAATTCATAACACGTATTAATAAACTTATAATTTAATTACCTAAGGTCAATTTTAATTTTCAAGATTAATTTTTAAATTAATTGCTTTTGGTGTTGTAATATTGCTATCATTGTTCTATTTGGTTATTTTAATTCACTGCAATTAAGTTATTGGTGTCAAGACAAGTTCAGATATAATTTGTACGATCGGTACAAACCTGTGGTATAATAGATAGTTAAACACATCTTTGCAAATTAGACGTTGCGTAGGTACAAAGATCGAGAACAATAATATTCCCTGGGATTTATTAAAATAATACTGTTTTGCATTGTTTCACTATAGCCACTAAGGCTATGATAAGATTTCTACTCCCTGTAATAGATAAACATTCGGCTTATCGCCGACCGTTGTTGAATGCAGAACCCCCTAATAACCGATGTGAATATATTAAATAAAATATAATAAATTTTTAATCAAAGTTTTTCCTTTTTATACGTTTGTTCTATACATTTAAGTGAAAGGGATGTTTGCCAAGGTCGATTATTGACACTCAACTTACTAGGTAGTTAATACTGTTTTTCAAAGTTCTAGGCTTTCGAAGATGAGCACAAAAATAAATATATGTATCTTGATTTTTCTAGGTGTAGTCAGGTAATTGTATCAAAATGTTAGTCAATCAAACTAGTTTTTTTTTGTTCTTGCAGGGAGTTTTCAGTTTCACTACACAAATTGGTAACTTTGGAATTCGCCAATCATTATAACAAAATATGTTTTGAGTCATTGAAATGGTAATTTGAGTCGGCCATGTTCCATTGCTTAGAGCTTCCTGCAGAAGGTACTTTCCAGGAACGTTTCAATCGGAACTACACAAAGTATTGTTTAGTAACTTCTGATGCTAATTTAATAACGTTTTCAAACTAGCGATAAAGTAATTTCTCTCGCTAACATGTAACACGTCAACTACATAATAACCTGCAAACCATCCTCTAAATACCCTTCTCAATAAAGAGATCATATAAAGCAATAAACAGATTCGCAAAATCGCCGGTCCAAATCGAGCACTACCGTAGCCAACATAATAACATGTTTGTTGGTTTTTGTTTTTCTAAAATTTTCAAAATGTTTACATATTTTGGATAAGTTAAGATTCTAGTTTTGTTTAAGTACTTGAAAGGAAGTAAAGACGATTTTCATAAACGTTTGGAGGGAATCGAATAAGAAACAAAAGAATAAAGAAAAGCCTATCGCCTGGTATTTCTGCAACAAAAGAATAAAGAAAAGCCTATCGCCTGGTATTTCTGCAACAAAATAATAAAGAAAAGCCTATCGCCTGGTATTTCTGCAACAAAAGAATAAAGAAAAGCCTATCGCCTGGTATTTCTGCAACAAAATAATAAAGAAAAGCCTATCGCCTGGTATTTCTGCAACAAAAGAATAAAGTAAAGCCTATCGCCTGGTATTTCTGCAACAAAATAATAAAGAAAAGCCTATCGCCTGCTATTTCTGCAACAAAAGAATAAAGTAAAGGAGATCGGCTGGGTCACAGTACTATTAAAGCAGTACTGAATCTAGTCCTTTTTGAAATAAAAAGAAACGCTCTGTTTAAATATAAGGCTGTCCTTTAAATTTTTGTCAAAAACTTTTCCATGTTTTAGTATGGTTTGAGTTCGTTTACGTCAGGTAGTTAAGCTGTATAAGGGTTGACATTCTTAATTTCAGTAATTCCATATCATCACCTATAATTCGATGTCCTATCGCTGTCGTCGACATAAGCTTCATCCGCTCCACGTGAGCTAATACGCATAATGCTCAAATGCTAATGCTCATGCATTCAAACTTCCCTCCCCAACGAGATTCGAACCCGTGAGTTTTGGATTAGCAAAAAGGTCACTTAGGTAATAATCGAAGCGTGCTGTTTTTAAATTATAAATTTATTGGTGCTGACCAAAACTTGATATGATTACTTGAGTGAATAATGCAAAAAATAATTCGCAAAACAAACTAAGAAATCGTAATTTAACAGAAGAAACATTCAAGGAACCTTATTCTTTTTGTTTATTTATTTTTTAAGTAGCTGTAAGTTTTCCGAAAATGTAAAAATAAAATAAAACCTAGCTAAATTTTCAATCAATTTGCTTGATTTCTAAGGAAAAAGGACATAAATGAGACCTTAACGGTAACATTCTGAATAAAAATAAGTAAGCTTCTCTGAGGTTTAAATTACATAATGCGGTCGTCATGTTTTGCACGCTCAACTCAAGTTTGTTTTGTTTACTTATTTTAACATCAAAATAAAAAAGTTCAAAAATGTTTTAAAGTTAAAGAAGTTTTGTCGACTTTTAATTCCGTATTTTTGGTTATATTGTTTGTTTCTGGTTGATTTTATATAATGACATAGGCTACATTGTTTCCCATTAGTTGATTTTCTGTTCGATAAGATGAACGAGACCAAAGAGTAGACTTTCTGAGTTTTATTTCAAATAATAGACAAATGTGACAGAGACGCTTAAAAATATTAAAATCTGTTACATCGCTGTTATTTTACAGTTGAAATTTGGCAAAATTATGTCATAGACCGTGTAGGTATTTCCCTATTAAAATGGATTAAAGTTGATGACAGAAAATATGTAGGGTACTCTGGGGGGTCGGTACCCGGGATGGACCTAATCTAACCTAGGGAGGTCTTCCTAATCAACAAAGGAAAGATAACACACTTTTAACTTTAAGTTACTTTTATTTAAGATGAATCTATTTTATAGGAAAATACAATGATAATTATTAGACTATTTTGGGGACAAAGCCCGCAATAGAATTCCGTAAAGGAATTCCGTCAAGGAATCCCATCCAGGGATGCCATGGAACAATCTTCCATATTCTATATATTTTACATTTTACAAATAAAATCAAATAATGACAGACTTATAAGTTGCCAGTCATAAATGTCGGCAAGTTTGTTTGTGCAATAACCTCTTTTATTAAATACGGCACAAGCAAACGTTGCAATCGCCCCTCTTGTTTAATTTATTTAATCCGTGAAGCTGATATCTATAAATTAATAAATTAATATTTCACAACGCAATGCAGAGAACTTTTTCAAAATGCACCGAAATACACCTGACAAAATTCTATACCAATACCGTTTAAAATACATTACCTATTCCATCACAACCCTTTTATTATTTAACCCCACTGAGGATCCTATTCTACATCCGCGTGTTGACCCACAGACATCAGTATCACAATATTATATATACTCGTAAACTTTGGCCGCATAGCTAAATCGGCTATCACCTTCTCTGTTATGGAGATTATTAGGCGTGGCTCAAATTAAACGTGCACATTATCTATAGTGTTATTTTAGTCTTTGAAAATTGACTTCTTTAGAGCATTGGCACCACACGTATATTTATGATTCGTAAATAAAATGTAACGCGGTAAATACGTGCCGCGTGTACCTGCCCCTTAGAGGTTTCTCTTCGGGTATCTAAAATTAATTTTTTAAATCATTAAATAAAATATATATATATGTATATAGAGAGACCCTCTTATCTCAATATATAAAAACCTTTTCCTTATTTTCTTTTATCTGCATCGTCCATCCATTGCATCTCCTTTTTGGTGATGCTGTTTGGATCGGCTTTGCAGAATATATCATCTCGGAACATTGCGTTGCGAAGTGTACATAGAATTTGAGAAAACAAAATATTAGTTTCTTATATTATTCTAAAACCCCAACGAAATTCTAACCGTTGCATATCTACAAATGAACGATACACATATTTGTACACCTAAATGTGTACTTTTACTCTATTAATTCTAAGAATAAAGAAATTATAATATTATTGTAATATTTCAAGAAATAAATGTATATACAAAAACCCCATTTTACATATATAAATACAGACACAATTTCATCATTAATTCTATTCTATCGAACATTATATGGTTCCAATCTATTCACATGCACAATCAATTCTTGGTTATTTTGTATTTTTTTTACAAGATAATTGTCACATCCTATATATCGCAATACTCGAAATAAACCTTCATATGGTCGACCAAGTTTTCGACTTCCACCCAATATTCTTTCTGGACAATGTAACGAAACCGATTGTCCTACACGATTTAAATCCAAATGATAATACGTTAAACTCGTATAATCCAGACGGTGTGATGATTGCCGTTTCGTGTCTATCCTTCTCCGCTATCGATAATTACCAATAGGCACAGTTTAAATCCAAATCAGCGCAGAATTTCGCCCCATTCAGCTGCACTATCATACCTTCGATGATAAGCAAATGATACAAATCTTTAATTACCTTCTTATTTATCTCCAAGTAACATTGTCTTGATCAATCGGCATCAACAATGTCCCAAGCTGTCTTACTGACGCCGGTTGAAGTTTGGGAAATTCCTTCCTCGCCCGTTGGATGAATCACCTTCTAGAGTCTTTCCTTTACTCTTGGTATTTCAGATGGCTCTTGCCTTCTAAAATTTTCCTTCCGCCATACTCAGTGGCGTATATAGCTGAAATGATCTGAAAAAAAAAACAAAACACTACAACTGTACGCGGCGCCTCCACCATCTGGGGGGTCGGTACCCGGGATGGACCTAATCTAACCTAGGGAGGGCTTCCTAATCAACAAAGGAAAGATAACACACTTTTAACTTTAAGTTACTTTTATTTAAGATGAATCTATTTTATAGGAAAATACAATGATAATTATTAGACTATTTTGGGGACGAAGCCCGCCATAGAATTCCGTAAAGGAATTCCGTCAAGGAATCCCATCCAGGGATGCCATGGAACAATCTTCCATATTCTATATATTTTACATTTTACAAATAAAATCAAATAATGACAGACTTATAAGTTGCCAGTCATAAATGTCGGCAAGTTTGTTTGTGCAATAACCTCTTTTATTAAATACGGCACAAGCAAACGTTGCAGTACCTTTAAATTAAAAAAGTGCCATTCCTGTGGCACGCAGTGAAGCCGCTGACATAAACGAATTATAACAACAA
This sequence comes from Marasmarcha lunaedactyla, assembly GCA_923062675.1. Classification (NCBI taxonomy): domain Eukaryota; kingdom Metazoa; phylum Arthropoda; class Insecta; order Lepidoptera; family Pterophoridae; genus Marasmarcha; species Marasmarcha lunaedactyla. The sequence goes on along the minus strand of OV281339.1, from coordinate 13,652,755 downwards.
TTCTTTCTTAATTAAATTTCCAGGCGTCCTGTCTCACACTGTGCTTAGCTTCTTCATTCAACAAGGAGCTGGCTCGAGACTTCATCGAACATGCGCTGCGCATCCCCAACCCCGACAAGGTGCTCAACTCTGTCTTCGGAAGACTCGAGAGGAAAGAGGGCTTGTTGGCTCGTCAGGTCTTTAACGAAGAGGTGGGTAACATTACGAACATATTATAATAGAGTACTCCCTACTTCTTGCTAAAAGTTCACACGTGCAAAACATTTTAACCAATCACACCATTTTAACACGTGCACCGTTATGGGACCTACGCTTGGCTCGCGCTACCTGCTCGCATACCATTTCTATTTCTCTCTATAAGAAGTTCAGTGGTAGATAAACACATTCAATTCTTAGTGATACTCTAGTGAAACAAAACCGACCTCGTCCGCATCGTTCTATCTCTGTTATGCCGTGGACCAACATAATTTAGTTTGTTATAGTGAATTTAGATGTGGTACTTCCAGAGCCACTTTTCCACGTATGCTTGTAAGAACATCACCTATCTTTCGCAATTTTGCTTTAAACTAAGACAAACGCCAAACCTATGTGAAATGTAAACTATTACAGGTTGAGTAACTGTAGCTGGTCACGTTCTTGCTGTTCTTGGTGTCGCTGCAAAACTTCTACCCCATGTCATGTCAAACCTGTGTTAAAAAACAACAAATTGCAAATTTTTATTTCACAAGCAATGTTTGGCAAAAGTTCATAAGTTCATCTTTGTACGAACTAATGGCTCTGTAAATAATTCATTTGACAAAACAATTATTACGCGACAAAGCTTTTTTCTTCAAAACATCACTTAACAGACTATTTACTTATTATATAGATACGTTAATAGGTAAAACAACGCGACACAAAAACCTTTGAGAAAATCCATTGTTTAGTAAGTACTTAATTTACCCAAAAATGTGAAATCGTTTGTACATACATAAATAATTTAAGCAGAAGTTTTTCATTACACACAGTAAGTAGGTACTTTAAATTCGTTTATGTTTCTAATAACTGTAGTATAATTTCAACAACCAGAGTTATAGTGGATCCCCTTGATTCACCGACAAACTTTTCAACGAATTTCAAATCATCGAAAACGATACATCGAACAATTAGTTCAAGTATTTTCAATTACTGCATGACATGGTTCATTAAAGTGAGGAACTGAAAATGGCGGTGCTTATCATGTTCTCTAGCTGGCACATTAGTGCCGTGTATACTCACTCTCACGCGTACGGTAAAAAAAAACAAAAATATTAGTCTTGATTTAAATAATATTCGTGTATTATTTGACCAACATCATGATAAGGATTCTCCTGAAATTTTGTTATTTACTTTTCCACGTGTACAGAAACGGACATAGGGTCCTTCATCCCGCGGAAAAAGCACTGTTTCCGATGAAAACAACAACAACGATGTAACGATAATGGTTGGTGCCACGTGTCTTTCTACTTTCACGCTAGTTTACAAGCTAGTTTGAAAACCCAGTTTTGTTTTTATTATTTTTGAATAGAAAAAATCTTTTGAAAATTTGTATGCTAACTGTACTATCTGTTAATGCAAGTACAAGCCGCCATTTATGATTCCTTTCTTTAATGTACCGGCTTACATTTTCATTTCATCGACAACTCATTTCAAGTTTTTTAATTCGTTGTAATACGGTTCATGTAAAATTGTTTCATCGATTCATCACTTCATGGATATTTTAAATCATAGAACTTAATGTAAGTCCGAAATAAGGTGCGACGACGAGCGTAGCGAGGACGAGCAGTTAGGTTGTATGTAGGCCACACGTGCGCGAGCCAAGCGAGTGAAGCGAGCGTGGTGCTGCAGCACCCGGCGAAGCGCCATAAGCGAAATTAATTGACTTTATTAAAGGTTGTATGTAGGCCACACGTGCGCGAGCCAAGCGAGTGAAGCGAGCGTGGTGCTGCAGCACCCGGCGAAGCGCCATAAGCGAAATTAATTGACTTTATTAAAGGTTGTATGTAGGCCACACGTGCGCGAGCCAAGCGAGTGAAGCGAGCGTGGTGCTGCAGCACCCGGCGAAGCGCCATAAGCGAAATTAATTGACTTTATTAAAGGTTGTATGTAGGTCACACGTGCGCGAGCCAAGCGAGTGAAGCGAGCGTGGTGCTGCAGCACCCGGCGAAGCGCCATAAGCGAAATTAATTGAATTTATTAAAAACTGAGGTATTAAAATAAATCACATGAAATAATAATCTATGAAACGTACTTCAGCAATATAATCATTAATATTTGTTCATTATAGTTTGTTAACAGTAATAATTATAAAATACCCATTTATTAACCAACATTTTGTCAGATTGCGACCTTGAAAAACGAATACTTTGGTAATTAAAAAAATTGATAACTGGCAGTTTTACAATTGGAACATTTGCAATGTTATGTTAAATAAGTATTTAAAAAATGTATTTTTGTTAATGTTAAATGATCATTCGAGGTGGATAAGGCACAGGTATATATTTTTAGTTGATCTATGAAAATTACATTTTCGGTACATTTTGAAACCATTGACATCAAAAACAACGATTGTGCATTTGATATGTTAAGGTGCTTATGTAAGTAGGTAATTAAAATAATCTATGCTTGAAAGTAAGTTTAATGTTATGATACTACGTGGTAGCACGTACGACCAAAATTATTCTATTACTTTATTAGAGACATGTATGTACTTTGAAAACAAATGTCAGAATGCTTTTCACCTTTAAACAGAACTCACTACAGTCTCTGGCCCATATTTTTCAGGATTTCCTTCTATTCTCCTTCTTTTGCTTAAACATGCAACAAACAAAATAAATAGTATAAGAATTGTTGGCCATTCATTGCAAAAAAGTAACAAGTTAACGAGTAAAACAAAAAGTTTAGCCTCAATTGTTTTACTCTATTACCATCATCTACCAAGTAAATAATGATTTTTGGTACTCAGGATACCACTCATAAATTAAATAAATAAATTGGATCATTTACATCCCCGCCAAGAGGCGGGAGCCTGCTCTAACCGATATGTTAGATACAAGGGCATGTGTGGTACACATGGATACCACATGCTACTATCATTCATCATTTTGTAGGTCCATTTCTCTACTTACTATAGATCTTGATAGAAGTTGGATAGGTTTACATTTGCCGAAGTTTCAACATATTGCAATCTGCAATAAAATATAAACGTATAGGTACATGTATTAAGACAATATTTCAGCATGAAATCGTAGTACGTAAGGAAAAGGGTAGATTCTACTGATAAAGATCGCAAACTCCATGCCAAATGAAAATCAATACGTTTTACAACTGTTTAATGTAAATAATGACCCATTTTACCCCAACACACCCTCAAGGACTATGATTTCATTATAAATGATCACGTTTAACTTATTCTCTCAAAACTTCGTCCGAAGAAGCTTCTTTAGAGCTTTTCTGCATATTCCTTTTAAGACCGGAAATGGATATCTAATGTAATATGGTAATAAAGTCATTGTTTTTTTTATCTTATGAAAATTTTCGAAAGGAACTAGGCAGCTTAACTACCTACGTGATAATATTATTTGTTACACCTTATTCTCGTCTCTTATTCCTCAAAAAACATAAGTGAATAGCCAAATATTGTAAAATGATTTTAAAAACAAAACGCAAAACTTAAATAAACAATTAGAACAATTATATTTATTATAATTATAATTAGAACAAGTTCAAACAATAAGTGTATTTTTTAGACTATATAAATATAGAATACTCAAAGGGCTTAAATAATAATTCAAAATCGTTAACGCTATTTTCGTCATTAGCATCTTAAGGAAACCTAATTTTACATTAAAGATCTATAGGCTGCTTATTTTCAAACCCAGAATTCACCATCAGAAATTTCAAAATTAAGCTAGGAAATTTTACATTTTGTGGTAGGTTAATGAGCTGTTAGCTGTATTTAGTTGTTTCGTAGGCAATTTGTTGGGCTGTTGGTTTTCTAGTTAACGTAAAACATACATGCTATTCTTATTTCACTAAGAGACAATTGTGCATTAATATTAGTCTTTTCATATTTGAATTTGTTTATCTGGCCAATTTATTTCTGGATGTGAAACCCTTGTAATGTGAAGGATAATTTTTGGAAAACAGATTATAAGGTTTTTAGATTATTAGTTCGCAGGCTTGATGCAATTAGGTTGTAAAAAAACAAAATCATTATTTTCAACAGTGTTTATATAATTTAAAATCTTAATGAGTGATATTATGACGGTCTACGCCGCAGTACGAGTAATACAGCATTACGACTTGGACAAACATGTTAGCTAATATTTTTATTATAGCAAATTTGTTAATTACTTCGAGCAGGTTCTGCAATGCAATGTACAAATACACAAATAATGTTTAGTTAGAGAATACATTATATTTAAATATAATGCTGTGTCCAGATATGTAACACCTACACTTGAAATAGTTGTATTTTAAACATAAAGTACACGTAAAATAAATAATTCCAATTTTAAATCAGAACACAATTTCAAGCTTCTCTATGAAAACGCTTATTTATGTTTAATTAAGAAAAGTAACATGAATAATAGTTTTACGTATCGTAAACCTCATCATTCGATTATGTAATAAATTATAGTCAATAGAATTTAATATAGGATTTCATAGGGCTTGCTTTGTCTTTCTTATCATTAAGAAATGTGATAATATGATTGTTTACGCTCAACAACTAATTTTTTCCAGATCATTCCTGAGTATGCGGAATCTGTACAGATGTCTCAAGAACGAAGCACCAATCCTTCGGGAGCACAGGTATTCATTACTTCGTTCATTAACTTTATCAACTAACAAAATTATTTTTAGACGGCGCTCATGGCTGAAATGCTTTCGCTATCGATTGACGATTGTGAATGTAATGTAACTTTCGGTGAGTCAGACCTAGGATGTTCTGAAGTACTTGAGCATTTCCCGACTTTGGAAGGCACGTAAGGCCGTTGGGCCCGGCTGTTATCGCAAGATTACAATCATGAAGCTACATAAGAGGCCTAAAGTGTTTCCAGAGGCGACTTGATCAACTGTGACACCAAAAGTTGCTGCTACCACTCACGATAAGTAGTAACTGGGATAATCCAAATTACAGAACAAACAAGTTCGTGAAAATGGCATCGTGCTACTTGGCGTGCCTATAAACATATTTATTAATAAAGTTTAACTGAAAAAAAGGAGAGGAGAATGAAAATACCTTCAAATTCGCCTCTCTTTTTTTGGATTCGAGCCCACTAGCTGTTATGTTGACAATATTATATAAGATCCAGACGGAATAAGCCAATCTACAGTAGGTACATGCCTAGTTTTTCCTAAGAAACACGTCGTGGTCTGTTTGACGCGTTCTTAAATCTGTCTATTTTATGATCATTTACAGAGGCACTATCCCATCTGCCACATGGAGCGTAAGATCCGTCGCCTAAACACCAACGAGTACGAACATAGGCCGGCTTACTACGAGGAGGTGCGCTGCGCTCCTGCCAACCATGGTGAGGCGGGAGAGAACAACGAGGTACGTTGAACGGTAGTTTTGTAGGGAAAATTATAATATTATGTATTAGGTCTTTACCTATGAAATTGCCGTTTCTCACGAAATAAATGAAGCGTAATTTTTTTATATATTTTTTATTTCTATTAATCAAAATAATCACCCATGCAATCAATGCATCTTTGCCAAAGCATTGGTAGCTTATTGATGCCTTTCTTGAAGAAATCAGCTGGACGGGAGGCAACAAATTCTTCAATGGCATTTTGTACTGCCTCTCGGGTATTGAATTTTTTTCCCGCCAAGAAGTTATCCAAATTCTGGAAAAAGTAGAAGTCTGTAGGCGCAAGGTCTGGTGAGTACGGCGGATGACGGAGAACTTCCAACCCCAACTCTTGTAGCTTGGAGACCTCTGCTGTGCAGTATGAGGTCGCGCGTTGTCGTGCAGGAGCAGTGGAGCCGAACGATTGACCAAAGCTGGTTGGAGACGTGCGAGCTTCTCCATCATTGTGTTCAGTTCTTCACAGTACACATCTGCAGTAATGCTTGTCCCGTTTGGCAAGAAGCTGTGATGAATTACACCCGCGTTAGACCACCAAACCGTGACCATCACTTTTCTAGGGGTAAGTTTTCGTTTAGGGCATTGTTTGGGTGCTGAACCAGGGTCCAACCAACTTGCTGAGCGCTTACGATTGTCAAACAGGATCCATTTCTCGTCACAAGTAACAATGCGGTTCAGAATTCCTTCATTTGTATGCCTGCCACGCGTACTTCGCGCTGGCGGTCATTGAGTTCGTGGGGTACCCATTTGTCAAGCTTTTTTACCTTGCCAATTTGACGCAAATGGACCAATATTGTTTTGATGCTAACGTCGAAAGCTGCTGCTAATTCAGCCGTGGATTGAGTTTCATCAGCTTCCACAATTGCCTTTAATTCGTCATTGTCGACCAAAGTTTTCGGACGACCACGGGGTTCATTTTTCAGGTCAAAATTTCCAGAACGGAAGCGGGTAAACCAATAACGGGTGGTGCGTTCGTTTGTAGTGTTCGCTCCGTAAACGTCGTTGATGTTGCGTGCCGCTTGTGCCGCTTTGCTGCCACGACGGTACTCATACTCCATAATTACTCGAATTTTTAACTTATCCATGATGACGAAAAATGTTCGAATGCGTTGAAAACAAAACACTAACTGTTAAACAAATGACGATTTTAGAAAAAGAATTCCATGTTTGTCAAATAAAATTAATTTGAAATTAGAATTATCAGTCAAAAAAAAAATATTTTCATTTGAAATGGCCAGTACGGCAAAACGGCAGTTTCATAGGTAAAGACCTATTATTAAATATATGGATTACTTAGCAAAATGAGCCATTAAGGCATACTAGAGACAGGTACAATAATATCATTTTTATTTATGATCGTAAAAGATGTAAGAGTGATCGTAAGAGAACGTTAAACGTTTCATTGCTTAGAGGTTAATATAATAATCTATAAAATAAACTCCAAGCTGCTCTACATTCAGTCCGCTGAAATCCTGAAATTTTGCATGTAGTATATTTTCATGGCCTTCTGAAAAGTAAGGAAAAATGTTTTGCAATTAAATATTTAAATGTTAAATGTAAGAAATGGAGTAGTATATCTGTGTACGTACATGGGACACACAGAAGTTTTTGAAAAAAAAAATATTATTTAAAAAAATATTTTCAAAACATTTTTTATATATTCATCTCTAGCAGCGTCTATACAAAGTTTCATGCGTCTGAACAATTGCAATTTTCAAATCACATTTTGAAACACAGAGGTTGGTACTTCCTCAATAATTTCTTCTCGAACGCAGTGAGTTCATCTTCTGGCGATAGGAACTGTCATCCGTTGAGCTAGCTTTTAGTTTTAGGAAAGAAGAAGAACATGGTGCCAAATTAGGGTTGTTAGGTATATGATCCAAAAGTTTTACTAGTATGGTGTTTAGGAAGTCCCTCGCCTTGATCGCGGAATGCGCGGGCGCGTTGTCGTGGTCGAGCAAAAGCCCTCGGAATCCCATATTCGGTCGCTTGTTGCTTGCAGCATCAAAAACTTTTGGCTAGCATTTGGTAGTGAACGTGTCCATTGATGCTAATTTAATTTCTGAAGGGAATTGATAATAAATACGCCGTTAAGGAGCAAAATTAATGTTATGATATCGTAATCTTGCTTGGAATGTATCAATCATATGATGGCACCAATCCACGCCCGCCTGCTTTTGACCATCGGTGTAGTTGTGGGGTACCCAGCGTCATAATACTCTGACCAAAGGTGATTTTGCAGATTGTCATGAACACTTCCTGATCCAATCTGCAGATTGTGATAAATTTCTTCGTATGTATTTTCTGGTTTTGTTACGTGTATAATATAGTATAACAATAACAGTAATTTTATTTGATAGCCAAAAAAAAGTATGTTACATTTTTTTAATTAATTACGCAGAGTTTCTTTCAATTACGCACATACTTGTTCTTTAACTAGATACGAGGGTGTAATTATAGCAACAATATTTGTGCCAATAATTGTGCCCTAATTCTCAAGCTAGGTATCACTGGCCAAATTCAAAGCTACATAAGTACTTTAATACAGTTTACATTAAATAACTTATTTTTATTTTATTATTCTTTTTAAAATATTAAGCGCAGATGTTTATTTGTGCTAAAGTGCCGTAATGAGTCCATATGAGTATGAAATGGATGTGTGTATGCGTGGGTGAGTAAATGTTGTGTGTAACAGTAAAATGTGTGAAACAGAGTACAAGATAAGTATACTTAAAAGTAATTTACATAGTTACGTCTTTTTCGTTTTGTTTTGTTCATGTATATTAGGTTAAAATGGATTCAGAGACTTCATAATTTAGAGAAAAAAGCCATATTTTTATTTTGCCTTTAGATTGGAGTTTAGTTAAAGCTCGAAGGGTACGCAGATTATGGATTAGGTTATATATTCAGCACTTCAGGGGTGGAATTGTTTTCTTTGCACAGGTGGTGTGTGCTGATATTTGTGGTCTCGGTCGCCTGCGGAGAATACTCTTACTTGGGATGGGTACATTTGTGTGCGATCGGTGTAGAACGTAAAATATACAGTTGGCTTACTGTCAAGACTGAAAGCTCGCCGTACAGATGTTTAGTTGGGTATCTAAAAGGTTTACGGAAAATGACCTTGAGCAATGCTCTTTGTGATCTTTCCAGGTTGATGAAAGCACGAATTGTTATATCAGAAGGATGGTCACATGGTCTTATGGCAAGAGTGAGATATTTGGTTTAAACAATATTAAGCATCAGGAGGTTATTAGAGAGCCACCCCATGACTAATGCAAGAGCAGACTGTGCGTTCGTTCGTTCCAACTGTCACCACTCACAAGAATAGCTGTATCATGGGCATATATGAGAAAATACTACTTTTGATGGATGTACGGACGACGGCTTGTTTGGTGTGGAGGTAAGTACACTTGCCTTCCATGCCTGAGGTCCCGGGTTCGAATCTGGTAGAGGCAGATATTTTGGATGTGTATGCATGTTTATTTAAGTTTATTTCTAATATTTATATATGTGAATTTATGTGAAAAAATATATAAATATATATATGAAAAAAAATATCTATGTGTATATTTCTTAAGTTTATTTAAACGTTATCTAGTATCCATAACACAAGTTCTTAATGATACTTAATTTGGGCTAGATAAAGTGGTGTGATTGTTAGAAAAATTTATTTATTTATTTTTATAATGTTGCATTAACATATATCAGGAAGAGGGTTGGCCCCAAGATACTTCCTTGTGGATTGCCATAATTCAGCGAAAGTTCCTCACTGGAGTGAAAATCAATCTGCACAAATTACGTCCTTTCCAATAAGTAGTCTATGTTGAATCAACATTTTCACTTGTAGCACTTTTTCTTCCGTAGCAGCTGTCAAAGGACTACCCAATCTATCTTCATCCTTCCAATTAAGCGACCGCAACTAAATTAGTTATACCAGCAGTACACAGTTGCTTTAGAAGGCGCTTTGTTCTTAAAAGCTAATAATTGAAGTGGATTAAATGATTCATCAGATGTCAAGTTGGACTTAAAGTATCTAAAATCATTGCATGACAATGTTCCACATTTTCTATGACACACAATAGTTTCATAAGGCATATATGTTTGCTTTCAAATAATCAAATTTCTAAATAAATTATCTAGCCAGTTATAAGTATTAAAAAAATTAGACGAGGTAGTTTATTAATCAAACCTCAAGAGGGTGAAATAGACGCTATCTTTATAATTCAGGACCGATCACAGTACCATAAGGAATTCAGGGAACTCCTCAAATCGTAAGGGCGTTTTACAAAATTATTATATTTATTAAATTATATTATATATATAAATTTACAAAAAGCCATTTTGATGCCAATTTTAAGCCAAAATATAACTTTTCAACACTTAACAAAATCAATGTAACAAAATTCAAAGCTTGAACAATACAAGAAGATTAAATAATTTTCATCTCTATTCCAGATCTGTTCCAGCCTTGGGTTTGCTTGCGTACAGTGGAATAAAACGATCCACTTGACCAGGAGGAGATATTCCAGGTAGGATTCATAAATAATATCTACCTAAGGAGTATATCCCCAGACTCTTTTTTTTGCCAATTATTTGCCACAGACACTTATGATATGGCCTTAAAGGGTGCTTCATCTCAGATTTCAGGATAAAAGTGAAAATATTTTTAAATAAGTTCAGAAGTTTAGGAGTTTATCGATACCAAACAAATGAATAGACAGAAAAGTATAGACAAAGAAATATTACATACGTAGATACATTAATAGAAATACGCATAACTTGTTAAAACGATTATGTTTATCTTAAATTCAAATTTCACTCAAAACAAGAATTCGAATTTTGGAATAGTAATATTTAGTTACCTTCAAATTCAAATTAAAAGATTTAATTAAAAGATTTATTTCTCGACATTGACGATTACTTGTTTTTATTGACGTCAAATGAATCATGAAACTACCACCTTCGGAAAAACCTTCCTGAAGAATAACTGCCAAAAACTTCACGGGTATAATTTTATCAAAATAAATGTATGTTCAAAACATTGTCTATGTATAGAAATAATGTCTATACAGAATTATTTCTTATCTATCTTTTATATCTTTCTAATCTGTTACCTCGGCAAATCTCCCTCCCCCCAACAATCCAAATGACGTAGAATAATAGATATTGTTTATTACTGGCAATAGATGAACAACACCTTAGTCTATCGTGACCACGGCAACTGCAAAGATGCCGAAACGTCGAAATAATTTTAAAATTAACTAAAATATACGCGATAATATCCGGTAAAAAGTGTTTTATTTAAAGATATTGTCTACTTGTTTGAGTTTTCTGTTTTATTTATTTTATTTTAAGTTCACTTTTTATCAACCCAAACATTAACTCATCTTAGTTATGGTCTGTTTCCTTTTAGATGATTAGGATATGTGAACTCAGGTCCTGCTCCTACTTCAATTTCTTAAAGCAAACAGCTTACATAATATTTTAGATAAGTATATTTATTCACGACATTAAATATGTGAAACGAAATGAAATGAAATATTAATTTCTCAACATTGACAATTACTTGTTCTTATTGACGTCAAATAAAACATGATTCTACCACCAGTTCGAAAAAACCTTCGTGAAGAAGAACTGGCAAGAAACTGCACGGGTATATTTTTTTCAAAATAAATTTACAGAGTCTCTTTATGTCTATACAAAATTATTCTTTTCTGCATCTGTTAGCTCGGCAAGTCTCCCTCCCCCCAAGTATCCAAACGACGAACACCCTCAAACGGCACCCGTTCACGAGTTAACGCGGGATCCAGCCATCGCCCTCCTCAACCATATTAGAGGAAAGTGAGCGACCCGTTACCCGACGCTACCATAAGAAGACGTACTTTAGTGACAATGACGCTTTAGATATTCATCGGGACGAAGAACTCATCGAACATACAGACACATTACACATGCTTTGTTACAAATACTAGTACAATCCTGTTAATGAGGGGATTATACCCAAGGACTTTTATCATCCAAATAATCGGATAGTTTATAATATGCTTTAGCACACAACTTCTCCTTTATAGTTTCTTTGAATTTGTCAATAGGAAGACCTTGGATATCCTCAGGAACCTTATTATAAAAGCGTATACATTGACCCATGAATGAGTTAGTGACTTTATGAAGCCTACTATTATGAGCTGCCAGCATATTTCTTCCTCTTGTGTTAGCATTGTGCAGATCTTTTTTTCTTTTGAACAAGGTTATGTTCTTTTTTAACATACATAAAATTTTCTAAAATATATTATGAATGGAAGGTAAGAATATTTATTTCCTTAAATTTACTTCTATTAAGGGTGTCACCTTGGACCGAGCTGATAGATTGCGCGAACAGCCCTTTTCTGCAGAATAAATATAGTATCGATGTCGGTAGCACTCCCCCACAACAGAATACCATATGTCATGAGGCTGTGTCGTAAAGACATCTTTACAAAAAACAATGGCTTTCTTCTTTTTACAACAATATTAATTTGGGTAGGTACAGGTGAATTATTATTTCAGATGTGTGAAGAATAAATCCACCAATATGAAATACCAACACTCTTGTTCTGAACTTCGTGATAAAATAAGGACTATAATAATAATTATAATTTAAATCCTACAAAAATCAATCATCCTAATCACATATAAAATAGACTGGAATTGTTAAAAAACTGACAAATTTACACCCAGCCTCATTCCTACTCTGAAAACCCTGAAGAAAAATGAACAGAATCATAATTTATGATTTAAGATCATAATTTATCATTTTCGAGTAAATCTTAAGATTACCTATATCATAATTTTTGAATATTGTTAAATAATTATATTAAATTAATAAATTCTTAGATTCACATAAACTGTATGAATATTCACAAACTCTGTTTATACATTTTGATTTCAGTGATTGTTGGGAGACCGAAACCATGGTGATACCAGCTGGCTGCGAGTGCATGTGGCCAGTCCACGGTCTTGGAGACATGATACCCCACGTCTAATGAATACCTGGCACTCATCGACCGTCTGTTCTATACCATTCGACATATGTAGCCTTTTACGAGTAATACTTCTAATTTTAGTTAACAATATTTGTTTAAAACGATACTTTAATATAATGGCACTGACTCTGGACAGTATTTATGCAAATAAAATTTGATATCTGCTGGATTTTTTGGAAACGTTCAAGATAGAAAGAAATGTTAAGTTACGAAACGAAAAGATAAGTTGGGGTTACGTTTCTTTGGGCGTACGTCCATTAGCATAAGTAAACGCTGTATCGCCAAGCTTAGATAAGCATGCAGAGTCAAAATATAAGTGTAATAGACAGTATATGGCGATTGCTGGTTTTGCAATGCTTATGATGCTGATAAATATGCTATTCAGCATAGTTGCAATAAGGCTCGTTTAAATGGCTGCACTAGACAAGTCATACCCAAACATTACCGCACAAAAAAACGGCGTCAACTTAACTATATATACCTACCCGATATATATATATATATATACAGTAATATAATTTGTGGAAGAAGGAAATAATAATACGGTTTACTTGTTGTCAGAAAGAGATATCTATGCACTTCGTGACGTTGCTTTGCAGTAATTGGTCGCGAGCGTACGTGACTATAGCGTTGTCTCTTTTACTCCCACATACAAAAGCATATTACATCTCGGTCTTCGAGTTTGTTGAAACGAATAGCCATGTCAATTTTAAAACGTCATTTTAAACAGCAAAATAAAATAATAAATAAAATAGTTATAAAAAAATAGTACTTACGCATGAAAAGAAACGTTTATTCTATCTTTAACAGTAACAGTGTAATTAGTACACTGTCTAAACACACAAAAAGGCATTGTATGGTATTAAAAACACAGAATAGGGATAAATCTGTAAGTTTTGTTTGACGTTTAGCCGTAACACTGGGTTGCTTGGTTGGTTTTTTACCCAATATCAAAAGTGCCACTGCCCGCTATGATCGGATTGTAGTTTATTAATTACTGACTTTGTATATGGCACTAAATTTGTAAAATGTTATCAAGGCAATGTTATCATGGCATGGCTTAAGTCGCTGTGATTCGGGTAGGCTTTAAAAATAGATTTTTTAGGTTGTAACAATTAAAAATATTCAAGAATCGATTACTTTGTGATGTCTCTGCTAATAAATCTATATTAAAATCGCCACAAATAATATTTCTTTGTTTTTGTAATTTACTCTATTTAATGTACACACTTATTATAACAATATTCCCTATCTCAACACAGGCTATTTCAACAGATCGCTCAACAGACAGACTTACAATATTAGAGCGTTCTTCAAATGCAAGGCTCTTATGAGTGATGATCATTGAGCCACCACAAGTTGTTTGTTCTCTGCTATATGAACTAGCAATTACATGATTTTTATATGAAGACATACTTTGACACTGTCTGAGCCAGTGTTCTGTAATACATAGTACCTACATGAATATTTTCACAGTTTATAAATAGCTCAATCTGTAATTCCTTACCATCAATGCCCTGCATATTTTGATGAACTATGTTCATAATATTATCTTTTACATTTTTATTGCTTAAATTACTACTTAGAATACTGGTGCTAGATGTATTATCTGTTGTCACTAACTTATGTTTAAATTATTCTTAATACTATATTTTGGAATATTGCATTCCAGTGGGGCAAAAGTATAAAGTGACTGCTCACTGCTACTCTGTCTAGTCCCGGATCGGTAACTGTTTTTAGGTTTTCCAATCTCTAGGTGCAAAAACAATAGCTGTATCGTCTGCATACGAAAATATGCTGCCACCATCTATTTGCGTGTGACACAGACTATTGATATAAACGAGGAACAAAGTAGGACCCAGCGCACTTCCCTGAGGTATCGCGTAAATTACAAAACATTCAGAACTCAATGATGATCCAACTCCAACAGGCGACCTCCGGTATGTTAAGTAACCTCGTCAGAGTTTAAGTGGATTACTTCTTATTCCTACATTTGTCGACTGCGTAGGAGCATTGGAACGGCCACCGTACCGAGAGCCATTTTTGAGTCAAGGAATACCGCCATAAAGGAGAATGGGCAAAAATGTATGGAAGCTGGTATACCTTGCAATAACAATGAGTCATGTATGAATAGAAGGGTACCTTTATGTATTTTCATATTTACTAGGTTGCATGTTTCTAAGAGTTGTCGGATCTGAGTTCTACCGTTTTGAATCTGACAGAATTTTTTGTAAAGAGGCGAGCTTACGTCTTCTTAAAAGGCCGGCAACGCACCTGTGTTGCGGGTGTACATGAGCGGCGACGATCACTTACCATCAGGGTGAACCGCATGCTAGTTTGCATCCCTCTTAGATAAAAAAATACGGTATAACGAATTTGAATAAGTACATGTTGCGTTTAATAATGTTTAACTACATTATTTAAAGTAACATGTTTTGATTATACCTAGTGCCATGTAGGAAATAATGTAGGTACAATAAACAAAAACACAAAATATAAGGATATTTTATTATGTATATTAAATAACATGATCACCATCAACATCAAATATACGAGTAACATCATTAAGGGTTATTGCAGGTGCATCAAAGCCTTCATGACGGGCACACCCTAAGTACCATATTATTGACAGTACATGGGCACAAGTACCTATGGTTCGTCTTCCTGTTAAACAAGTACAATAATATTGGGAGATATTGTTATTAACATTATTGATTATAATATAGCAATAATATTTCCTAACTCGAACATGACGAGACTGTATGCGCCCACGCAAGAGCCTAGCTTCCTCGTCTATACCATGTTGTTCTAAATCTTCTAGCACATTATCCCTAACCGTCTCTATTATGTAGAGGCCATTATGTAAGTGCTCACTACAATATGATCTAGCGAGCTTCAGCTGGTAAGTTCCCAAGGCAAAAAGTATGACTTGTTCCTCGTTGAGCCTTGGGAAGTTTTCTATTTCATTTGCTTTCAGGGCAGATTTCTTGCGAATCGAGCAAGAAATCTGCCCTTCTAATAGAAGGGAAGACTAATCTTTTTGCCTCCACATAATTGCATAACGAGTTAGGTATGTTTATTTTTGCCCTTATTGCATTTAAAAAGGCTTCTGTATGTGCACTGTCCTCAATGGGAGCGTGGAAGAGGTTTAGAATGGCTGCAGCTATTTTAAAATCTGCAAACATTTGTGACAGAGTTTTATTAAAATATTTTTGCCGTAATAGTTTAAAATCACGTTTAAACCTCCCATTCACCACTTCCACCACCCATCGGCACATGGTTTCAAGACGAGATTGATTAGCTTGCTCTGTGGTAAGCTGTTTTTCTCTTCTGTCCTTAGTTGGTGGCACGTGATGTTCGTAACCACAAGCTTCTAATCTCCCAAGCTGTCTCTGAATCCTCGATCTAGGATGAATACATCATTTGTTTCGAGTAACCATGCTTTGGTTACTCGAAACAAATGATGTAGACGTGGCTCTTCTTCTTTTTTCATTTTGTCGCTCATTATGTTGGCATCTGTCTTAGTAGCGACATATGGCCCTTTGACGTCTAATATATAGCCGTGCGTGGTTACCATCATAAACGGCTTTAACAAGTTTTGATATTTATGTAGGCTGTATGAACGCCGTTCGAATAAAAAGTTGGGACTTTTGTTAATATATACATACGTACCATCACATATAAAATAAAGTTCTTGGAATAGTAAGGTTTCTTTGGAGAATATTATTTCTGGTAATGTGGTCCACTCCTAGATGAAGCGCAACGTAATCATTGGTCAGACACTCTCTAACCATAGGCAAAAAACGTTCGAGTTTTCGACGAGATATGTTGAATAATGTTGCCAGTCTCTCGTCTGAGTCTCCAGTTCTTAGTTTTGTTAGATAAATACCTAATGCAGTTTTAGGCTGGTTACAACTTTCTCTTAATGAAGGACTTTGCAATAATATTGCTTCGAACTGTTCGTATGTGCGCCCAGTCCATAGGTGCACTTCACCATTTGACATCGCGCCTCTGTTTTCAAAATCAATTCTGGGCTCGTTTTTTGCAGCCATTCTCATCAAGTCACAGAGCGATGTAAACTGAACGTCATTAAAATCATGTGTCACATTACATAATTGCGGCAGGTTGTTCCATTCATTGTTTTCTAGGTGTTCTGTACACACCCTAGCGCCGTCAGGAATAAAAAGCTTGCTCTCACAAAATACATTTACTCTAATCGCATTTGGTATGCGATGACGGGTAACATTAGCACAATTGTTAAAAATACAATGTACTGGTGTATTTGGCGCCCTCATGTAATCTTGAGAGTGCACTGTTCCTGGTACTCGTGCTGGTTCCGCTTGCTGTGCAGGTCTATGGTCACGCTCAGCGCTCTGCCAACATCGGTGACACAAGCTTCGAGTATTGTCGAAAACCACCTAAAAATAATTAAAATTATAATTAAGACTTGTGAACAAATCAAACTATATTTTGTTCACAACATATTGTAGATGACACCATAAAGTTACTTTTGTATGGAATGACAGATATTTGTTCTACTCCATTTAGCTTCATTTGTGCTGAATATAAAAAGAGCAAAAAATGTGTTTAAAAACTTAACACACAGATTAAGATCAACAACGACAGCATTGTATCACTATTACATTCAAAAGGCTCTCTCTTTCTTTGTCACAAACGGTCATTATTGGAGGTTTATTATTATTGTATTTTGTGTGCGGTTATTCTTTTATCTTTTAGCTGTAGCTATACCTGTCACCTAAACGCAGGTACCTGCCCGAAACAAAATGTTATCAACAACGCTGGCATGTTCTAGCTGGTTCAGAGACTAACCTTAAGGTTGATATTAACATACGGAAAGATGTACCATACTACTATTTTTGTCAAAAATATTAGTTTTATAGCACCAAGACCGTTTTGGTGCAATGCAGCTACTGATCGGATGTATGTAGATCGAATCTAGACCCACACTTATGATCTAACTCCAATTGGTAGCTGAATAATAGCACCTCTACACGTGTTTTAAGCATTTCATAACTAAAGCAAACATTTTAAGGGCTTTGTGTGATTTTAACTAAAATGTTAGTTAGTAAAACTAAAATAATTTGTAATAATAATAACTAACCTCTAACACAGCATTTTGTTCTATATAAGCCGCGAATTCTGGTCGTTCTCTTGGCATGTTATCAGCTAGGACATGTTGTTGGTACCGTCCACAGTAAATTCCTTTACGGCACATCACACAGTTTTGGAAACCTTCCATTATCGATAGGCATTTCAATAGTCCACAAAAATCAAGCCGATGTCACGTGAGGAATAGGTTACAAAGTCCAGGAGAAGGCCAAGGTCAATACTAGGAGTTAATCACAAAGTCCAGAAGCAAGCCGAGGTCAGTAAAAACAGGGAACGAGGAATCCGATAACAGCGAAATCGTAACGACTTACTCATGTTTGGATCGCTGTATCTCCGAACGGACAACGGTTTGGGGAAACTTCCAATAGAAAATATTGACGTACTAAGTAATTCCAATCTAAACATAAACTACTCATTCCTATTGCACTGTATACCAGAATGCCCGTTCTCCTGTATTACCCACATCAACATTTTGAAAAATAGTAGAAGTCAAAACTATGATAGCATCTTCAGTAGATAAGTTCTTGCGAAAACCGTATTGAGATAGTGAAAGTATTTTATATTTAGCGAAAAAATTTACCAAACGTATGATTATATGCTTTTCTAACATTTTTGCCACCAGTAGATACATACGACACAAAAAAATCTATAGAATCATAGTTTTTAAAATACTAGCTCAATATAATATGAATAAAAAGCTATATCGTTGAAAATTATAAAATTTGTTTGATTACCTACAACAGTCAGCATTTATTTGATAGTCTTGTGTCGGTTGCGAATTATGGAGTAATTTCATCCAGGTGTTAGTTATAGATGAAGTGAGTCCCTCATTCCTTATAGAACACGCGGAGAAAGAAAAGCTGCATTCGGGTTCCTACTTCGCATTCCTGGTAAATACAGTTGTAATCTACAACTGATTGAAAGGAGGATCACAGTAGGTACAATTAAACGTAGACTTTCATGGTATACCTACAAATGACTAGATTCTATAAAGAGAATCCAACTTTTTAGTGTGCTTTGCATACCAAAACTTGTTAACACCCGCGGTTACATGTATTTATTTACATCAGGGTATTTAGAAACAGGTAGAATCTTCTGATAATAATGACGGCCGCGTGGCGTAGTAGTCCTGCCTTATGCGCCGGATATCCCAGGTTACGGTCCTGGTCGGGGGATTCATTTGCGTGATGAACGCAGATGTTTGTTCTCGGGTCATGGTTGTTTATATTTATATATGTGTTTTTCTTGTAGGTCCCCCCCCCCATATTTCGTTAATTATGGCACTAAAAAACAATTCAGATAGTATGGTTCAAGTTGGGTAATAATTATTATTATTATGTCATGCGTATTTGTATTTAGTGAAACAATGATGCTGATTCCGTCAGAGAATGGATTAAACTAAACTGCAACTAAAACATTTCCAATTTAGTTCAATTCGGTCAAATTGCTAGTCTGTTTTTAGCTTTGAACTAAATTTAGTTTATGAAATGGCAGAAATAAATTGATTTGATGTTTCTAAATTAAATATTCAGATGTTGTTGAAGTGTGTACATTAGACAAAAATGAATGATTGATCATATGATCATAATTAGTTTGTGTTGATCACTAAAGTCCATAAATTTTGCCAAAATTAAAAAAAAATTTCATTTGACGTTGACAATTTGGGTGCGTTCCGAATGCCGCTATCAGCGTTAAAACTGCTCATAACCGTTCCGATTCCTTTTGGCGTGCTAAAAGTGATTTTTTTTTGCTGTTTCAATCGTAAAGATATATCTACAATTCCTACCTACCAATCGCCTACCATCAAGACACTCCAAATGCCAACCTCACCTGCCCGTGGTGCACCCTGCCGGACAGCGGTCGAGGCTCTGGCGACCGATGAATGGCGGGATAACCATTCTGAAGGTGGTAGGTTTCGACCGCGGCTTGCAACCACCCTCTAGACAAAGCCATGCCACCAAGTGACCTAGTCACGTTCCGGCATGATGTCTTGAGAAGCCATTGGAGGAGCATAGGTCCGAGTAATTGCGCAACGTATGACAGCCGTTTGAACTCGAAGGGTTATGATGCACCGGGTGGCTTATTCTGGAGGGCAGCGGGATCCAAAGAAACGGTGCGCCGCTGGCCGACCGCAGGTTGTAGGGTGCCCAACTAGCGTTCTCGCCATTCGTGAAAGGCTGCCCCACCGCCTGTGTAAAATCCATCGTGCCGGTTGGCGACCGGATGGAGAGGGCCCAATGGCGATCCCCGGGGGGTTTAGGGCGTCCCCGCGGTCTCCATGTGAGTCCCCCACCAGTGGGTCTGACCACTCGAGTTACTTGGTTCCAAACGTTGTACTTTACTCAACTTCTATTCCTCTCCCCTATTCACCCTACCAACAACGTAATGGAAAAGTCCAAAAAGAAAAATAAGCGCCGACAGTGGATGCACTCCCTCTCCCTAAAAGTACACTTCTCTAACACCCGAGGAGTGCACTCAAATCTCCACGATGTCCACCACCACCTTGAGACAGAGAGG
Organism: Marasmarcha lunaedactyla; assembly: GCA_923062675.1. Classification (NCBI taxonomy): domain Eukaryota; kingdom Metazoa; phylum Arthropoda; class Insecta; order Lepidoptera; family Pterophoridae; genus Marasmarcha; species Marasmarcha lunaedactyla. The sequence continues at coordinate 13,632,474 of OV281339.1, read as the reverse complement.
CCGCACTTATTCTTTCTGACAGAGACGCAGATCTGTGATCGTTCGGATCTGGCATTAGCCAGGGTATAATATCCTGGAGACCAAATTTCACCCCAATACGGGCGTGTGCGTGTATGTCAGAGACGAGATCTGTTGTCGGCGTCTGCTATACTTGGAAGTTCCGGATTTTTCTGTTTTATGGGTCTATGTAGATACTGGCCTGCACCGAATCGTATACGCTAGTATTAGGTCTTTACCTATGAAATTGCCGTTTTTCACCAAATAAATGAAGCGTAATTTTTTTATATATTTTTTATTTCTATTAATCAAAATAATCACCCATGCAATCAATGCATCTTTGCCAACGCATTGGTAGCTTATTTATGCCTTTCTTGAAGAAATTAGCTGGACGGGAGGCAACAAATTCTTCAAAGGCATTTTGTACTGCCTCTCGGGTATTGAATTTTTTTCCCGCCAAGAAGTTATCCAAATTCTGGAAAAAGTAGAAGTCTGTAGGCGCAAGGTCTGGTGAGTACGGCGGATGACGGAGAACTTCCAACCCCAACTCTTGTAGCTTGGAGACCGTCTGCTGTGCAGTATGAGGTCGCGCGTTGTCGTGCAGGAGCAGTGGGCCGAAAGATTGACCAAAGCTGGTTGGAGACGTGCGAGCTTCTCCATCATTGTGTTCAGTTCTTCACAGTACACATCTGCAGTAATGCTTGTCCCGTTTGGCAAGAAGCTGTGATGAATTACACCCGCGTTAGACCACCAAACAGTGACCATCACTTTTAGGGGTAAGTTTTCGTTTAGGGCATTGTTTGGGTGCTGAACCAGGGTCCAACCAACTTGCTGAGCGCTTACGATTGTCAAACAGGAGCATTTCTCGTCTCAAGTAACAATGCGGTTCAGAATTCCTTCATTTGTATGCCTGCTGAGCAGTGCAAGGCACGTCTCCACGCGTACTTCGCACTGGCGGTCATTGAGTTCGTGGGGTACCCATTTGTCAAGCTTTTTTACCTTGCCAATTTGACGCAAATGGACCAATATTGTTTTGATGCTAACGTCGAAAGCTGCTGCTAATTCAGCCGTGGATTGAGTTTTATCAGCTTCCACAATTGCCTTTAATTCGTCATTGTCGACCAAAGTTTTCGGACGACCACGGGGTTCATTTTTCAGGTCAAAATTTCCAGAACGGAAGCGGGTAAACCAATAACGGGTGGTGCGTTCGTTTGTAGTGTTCGCTCCGTAAACGTCGTTGATGTTGCGTGCCGTTTGTGCCGCTTTGCTGCCACGACGGTACTCATACTCCATAATTACTCGAATTTTTAACTTATCCATGCTGACGAAAAATGTTCGAATGCGTTGAAAACAAAACACTAACTATTAAACAAATGACGATTTTAGAAAAAGAATTCCATGTTTGTCAAATAAAATTAATTTGAAATTAGAATTATCAGTCAAAAAAAAAATATTTTCATTTGAAATGGCCAGTACGGCAAAACGGCAGTTTCATAGGTAAAGACCTATTATTTACCGATCACACACGGGAGCTCAGGAGACAACTCGACTTATTGAATATCTTAGTGATACTGCAGATAAGTTTCAACGACGCTATCCCTCTGCGCAGTTGGTGTTCCTTGGGACTTTAATGCCCACCATGGAGTGTGGCTGTACCCGTTCAAGGACACCGACCACGCTGGCAGAGAAACCTATCGTTTCGCAGTAACTCATGGTCTCTCCCAGCTCGTCCACGAACCTACGCGCATTCCTGACGTTGTTGACCATACTCCGTATTGCTTGGACCTTCTGCTGACAGCCGATCCAGACAGATACTCGGTGTCCGTATCTCGGCCATTAGGGACATCCGACCACTGTCTGGTGAAATCTGTGTCGCAATACTCGCCAACCGATACCAAAAGGCAATAGGCGAGTATGGCGGTTCAAGTCAGCAGATTGGGATGAGATGCGTCACTTTTTCGCCTCTTATCCTTGGCGGGAAGCTTGCTTTACTTCTGATGATCCATCATGCTGTGCTGATGCTGTCTCCAGTGTGATAAGTCAAGGTATGGAGTACTTCATACCGTTCTCTGATGTATCCCTGGAGTCCAAAGCCCACCCATGGTTTAATGCTGATTGCCTCCTAGCTGAAAAGCGTGAAACCTCCTGCGTAAGCATGCAGCATACCAAGCCTGGGCTAGCGCTCGCAGTAGCAAAGCTATGGGTCTTCCAGCTAAGAAGCAGGCGTACAATGCTGCTGCCAAGTCCTGCAAAAAGGTGATCAGACGCGCTCGTTTCGACCACATTGGCCGTATCGGGGACAAGTTAGCATTCTATCCCACGGGGAGTAAAGCTTTTTGGTCCCTTGCCAAGTCGGTTGAGATGAACTCCTGTCGCCCATCACTACTACCACTGCAAAGGCCTGACGGGTTTTGGTCCTCAGCGCAAAAGAGAAGGCAGACTTGTTCGCAAATCTCTTCGCGGAATGTTCACGTCTAGGTTCCAAAGGTAAAAGCCCACCCACGTTACCCCTATTCGGCTCCAAGATGGAGGCCGTCCAAATTCACCAGAAAGAGGTACTCAAATGCTTACTAAATCTTGACGTGAATAAAGCCAGTGGTTCTAAAGCACTGTGCAGCCGAGTTGTCTCCTGTTTTGACACGCCTATATCGACTCTCTCTAAGGACTGGAAAAGTTCCAAAATCATGGAAGTTTGCAGCCCGTACCAAAAAAGGGCAGTCGAGCCAACCCAGTCAACTATAGACCTATTGCAATCACTTTCATAATTTGCAAAATTATGGAACGTGTATTGAACCATCGTCTCCTGACGTACCTAGAGACCAATGAGCTCCTCAGTGACAACCAATATGGTTTCCGCGGAGGACGCTCAACAGGAGACCTTCTAGTGTACGTCACGCATCTATGGTGCATGGCCTTGGAAGGGCACGGAGAGGCAATAGCCGTATCCTTAGATATCTCCAAGACCTTTGACCGGGTATGGCACGAAGCCCTCTTGAGCAAGCTTCCTACGTATAGCATACCATCTGGACTCTGCGACTGGATTTCTGATTTCCTGAGGGAACGGTCAACTCGAGTTGTCGTCGATGGCTTCTCATCGGACCTAATGGCGATCAACACTGGCGTACCTCAGGGATCTGTTCTCTCTGCAACATTATTCCTGCTGTTCATTAATGACCTTCTTTTATCGGAAGGCATTATTGGTTACGCCGATGACAGCACTGTTGTAGAGAGATATGTGTCCAATGCGCGAGCGAGTCCAAACCAGATCCAATTCCAGAGAGAGTCGATGATAGAACGGGTTGATTTGACACTATGTAGGGTTTCCGATTGGGGTGAAGCCAACCTTGTCAAGTTCAACCCTTCCAAAACCCAGGCGTGTCTCTTCTCCGGTAAAAAGAGCACATTCAACTTAACGCCCACTTTCCAAGGTGTATCTGTACCGATCACAAACCATCTTGGGCTTCTAGGCAGGACCATCACGTCGAAACTTAATGTCGGTCAACAGATTGAAACCATGGTACAGTCAGCTTCCAAAAAATTGGGAGTCATCGCAAAGGTCCGGCGGTACTTCAACTCCGAACAGTTGCTCAACCTGTACACAGCCCAGGTTCGATCCTGTATGGAGTACTGTAGCCATCTTTGGCATGATTCCGCTAAGTACCATCTTGAAGCGTTGAATTCTGTCGATCGAAGGGCCCGTAGACTCATAAGTGACGACAAACTTACTTCTTCGAGACTGCAAAGTCTCAAACATCGTCGAAAAGTTGCTAGTCTATCGGTTTTTTACAGATTGCACTTTGGAGAGTGTGCGAATGCTCTTTTTCAGCTGATCGAACCTTCCCCCTTCCTCCACCGGTCAACCAGACGCAGACAGAAGTTTCACCCGTTTGTGGTTAGCGTGCCGAAGAGCCGAACTAAACGGTTCGATAGCTCATTTTTGGTTCGTGTTACGAAAGAGTGGAACGATTTGCCTGCGTCTGTTTTTCTAGACAAGTTTAACAATGGAGCTTTCAAGTGTAGAGTGAATAGGTACCTCTTGGACAGGCGTGTATGATCCTCGTCTTCATCGTCACTTTCCATCAGGTGAGATGGAAGACAAACGCCTGCTAATTATTAATAAAATAAAAATGAAAAAAAGATCCTGATTGTCTACTGCACTTGTATATGTTGCCACATTAAAAATGTTGAACGTTAATTTCTTTAGGACTATGGCGTTAGGACTGTCTAAAGCTTGATACAAAAATACCAGAGATACAAATATGGACCATTTTTTTTTAAATTTGACAACCGGTATCTCCATCAATTTCGATGTACCCCGGATTTCCAAAAATGTGTCCATGCGTATAATAATTCCAAAATGAGAACCCTGGTGGCTGCGATAGTGCTACGCAGTGCCATTTTACTATAGATGTTGCAGTGACCTTTTGTAGAAACTAATAAATGCCGAAACCATAAATTCTACCATCTTTACTAATAAATTACACGTTCGTCGCGAAATTTTACCACATAATTAGTAGTTTCTTATTATCATATCATAATTAGTTTATTCCACACCTCTCGAAATATAGATTAAAATTGGTTAGACAATTCTAATTTAAGTCAGAATTTGATGTAAAACAGATTATCAAATGTACAGCCTAACTAAGTCGAGTAACTAAAATAATCAAAGTCCTGTCAAACTAAATGTTGGTCTAGGTCTTCGTTTTCTATTAGAATAAACTTAATTTAGTTAAGTTTATTTTGTAGAAACAGAATTGCCATCAATGTTTAATAAAATCATGTAAAAATAAAACTCGACAACATGCAAAAGGAATACCATGTGAAAAAAATCAACTTAAAAGGAAAAGAGTACTTTATATTTTATGTACTTTAAAAGTTATCACTTACGAAATTTTTGTCAAGAATAGAACATTGATTTCATAGATGTACGCCAAAAAGTAATATTTTTGGTACTTGCATGTTCAGGTATGCCAAAGAGGTTCGAAGGCCTTTTTAAATGGTTTTTTTGTAAGCATGGATGTAGAGCGTAGTTTATATAAGTAACGAATTAAAATACAAAAATAAAATTAAAATATGGGATTCTGGCTGGGACTAAATACCTAAATAAAGAAGAGAGATGCATGGGCTATAGTTAAGCCAGCCTGTACGAACTGATTCCACAACTTTTGCGTGCCGGTCGTTACTGTGCCTCAAGTTCCAAACACGTATAAACCAAGATCTTTTTATATTCAATTTGAAAATTCTAACTCATTTAGAACAATTTGATTTTTATAAGTAATAATTTATATAAAGACAACGCAAAAATTGAATAGGTACATACGTCAATGACATCGTTTGAATGCAGTTTAGTACAGTGATTGGACGTTGTCCTTGCAGTTGGTATTGACCTGATAAACCCGTTTACTGCTCACTTACGTAGTTCCAGACTAGACTTTATAGTTATTCAGTTTTTACTTTATATTTGAATTTGTATCTAACGCAGTTAGTTAAGTTATTTAGTTAAATATCCAAAATATTACTTAATTTGCCTATAATTTTTATGCAGTAACTAAATACTCTGCCGATAATTATTCGACGGCCGAGCAGCGAAGCAGTAGTAGTACTGTAGGTATCATACGCCTGAGGTCCCAGGTTCGAGTCCTGGCCGGGGCATTCATTTGTGTGTTTCTTTTTTAGATGTTTGTTCTCGGGTCATGGCTATTGATATTTATATGTGTATGTTTAGTTTATGTTCCCCGCTAGTTCGCTGTATGGTCATCCATATAATTTTATCGATTAAAATAAACATACTTTGAGTCTCTAAAGTTTGTACAGTCGTTGTCTGGACATACAGAATTACATCACTATTGAACAAGCAATATCCCTGCAGTATTGGTAAATAAATACAAAACGGATACATTATTAAAGTAGATGCGTCGTCGTCTTCACGATTCTCGCTGCGATCGCCGCGAGGTTTTTTTCTACCTCCTCCGGGAGGGATGTGGGTAAAAATACTCTTACGCATGTGACGCAGCCGGCTGCGTGCCACTACCCACTAAAGCCATCCCATAAACCCATCTGCGCAGGCTTTTTTTTTCCCCAGACAAACACACCAACTGTATGGCCCCAAAGTAAGCAGAGCTTGTGTTATGGATGACCATACAGCGAACTGGGGGGAACCCAGAACAAACATACATATCTAAATACAAACAACCATGACCCGAGAACAAACATCTGTGTTCATCACACAAATGAATGCCCCGGCCAGGACTCGAAACCTGGGACCTTCGGCGTATGAGGAAGGGCTACTTACCACTACACCACTCGGTCGTCAAGTCTTTAGTTATGTTTTAAACCTATAGTTAGCCCTAATCTAAAGTTAAAATCACTGTTAAATTATAATTTTAATTTTATTTAACCCAGATAATTTAATCTAAATTATTTGCAAAAGTCGAAGATGTTCCTTTATCTAACAAGATATCTCTCTCTTTTTTCTTCAACATACCTACGTATTTTGAATAATTTTAAACTCTCCTGAGCTGTAATTTGCCACCTTGCACAGCTCAAAGGCTTAATACTGAGCTTACATTGTTCTGTAGGCATGCAAGTACAATATATTTAAATAATCTTTTATTTACAATATATTTAAATTTCTTTACATTTACAGCTCCACATTTATACAGCTCTAGAACGATTGTAATAATATTAAAACCCCCATTTTTTACAAATGTGACAGAGTCAAAAATGTCCATCCAAAAATTCATGCAGTATTAGCAGATACGATGCACCATCAGACCAATCACTTTGATGAGTCATTAGTCAAATTTACCATTTACTAGAAGCTTTTGAAGAGTTCCAGTACCCACCCCTGGATCTAAATGGAAATATTGTAAATGCATTTTTATTATTTCTTTGATTTTAGTTTTATTTAAACGTCATCAATTCGACCTACTGCAGTGCATTCTTGATTTTTGATAGTAAACTGACATCAATTTTAAATTATTTAATATCATTGGAAAGCTAAGTTTCAAATGATGTAACACAAGCTGTAGTTTATTGCATTTAAATGGTAATTCATTGTCTTGAGCAACACGCGATGAAGTGATTCCAATTTAAAGCTCGCAAGTTTATGTAAATATGTTTATACATATATTTGTGCTATAGAAATATTCAAAATATAAATGTCAGGATTTGTTTGCCTGTTAGGATCATACCAAGCTCAAACAAGCGTTTAAATAAAAAGTCTAGCCAGTTTCTTCAGTAATATCAAGTTATTTTATCCACTTAGTTGTTTTCGAAAAAAGTGGCAATTTAAATAAAATAAAGGTCCAAAATTATCTACTAGATGTTAACTAGAAATAAAAGATTGTCTAATAGAATCCCTACTAGTACAGATATTGTTTTAGGAAAGCGTGCATTAATTTATTACAAAGATTATTTATTTAAAAAATAGTATGTACCATGGCGGCTTAGCCTTTCGAGCGCATCGGAATGTTACGGCTTTTTCTATAAAAAAGGTTTGTTAGACTTTAAAAAGGAATAAATAATTTCTAATTTCATACAAAAATAGAACATGTCACTAAAACAAATTTGTAATGTTTTGACCAGCTCCGCGCTCAAAGCCGAATGAACTAAAGAATATTCAAGAATCCTCTTTTATTGGCCCCACTCTCTTGTTCTTTTAGTACACACTTGAGTAGGAAAATTCATGCAGCTTCTTCTTCATAGTGCTTTATATTGACGGGAAACCGAGAATACCGTCAGTACGCATGCGCGGTTGCCACAAGCAAGGTGTATCGAAACGCGGCCGGAAGTTCCAAGTTTAAAATCACATTAAGCGTGGGTAAGTCGAGAGTGATTTGGTTTCTTGTTTCTTTTTTTAATGGCTTTCGAAAAAAAAAGCTGGCTTGAAAAAGAGAAATATTAGTGTTTCATTTATTTTAATGAGTAATTATTTATTAAAGTTCTAAATCTAAATAAATAGATAGTACATAGTGGATTGCATTAAGCGAAAACAAGATTATCTTGTTTTAGATCGAGATTTATATTTAGATTCATGTTAATAAACCATTTCGGAACAAATTATAGGTCACTTAATATATGTAACGGTTTCCAAATTTAAAACTTGTAATTGTAATTTTTTATTTGTAGTAAAAATAGTAGCTCCACAAGCACATCGCTGTATCTAGCAAACTGTTGATTGTAAACATACTGTTACTGCTGCAATATTTATTTACTCTTGATAAACTATTTACAAATGTAATAAAAATTCTCAAATACCTACTTCAGCTTTGCTTTTGCCAAAAATATATGTTTTTGAAAGTTACACATACTTATTTTTATATTTATTGTGTAATATACCTAAGTTTTGGGAGACTTTCAGATTTTAGGATTTATCATTTATACTCGTACTTATCAGTCCAGTACGCGAAATCTAGAATTATAGTTGAAATGCGAAGTGTTGTATGATACTAGAATAATAATACAAAGATGTTAATTTGTGATCTATAAACTAAAATTTGTAAAGTGATAAAGAATAAAAATAAAATGCCTCATAATTCAGAATCAGAAGCTGCGTTCAAATGTAGATATATGAATGAAATTTGGGTAGCTAGCAGAAAAAATAGTGAGAATAGAACAAATAGTATGGCAGTAAACTGTTAACTTATTGAACTTATTTATTATATTCTGCTATTAATAAGCTATTAGCTGTTTTTTTGTTTACAATTGTTTACAATGTTTTACGTCTTAGCGGTGAGTTCTGAACCGGAAAATAAACTTAAATAATGCAAGTCAATACTTGCTATATATTATCGAAAATAACTAATGACATATATTAATGACATACATCTGAATTCCGTAAACGCACGACCATCATTAGAAATGGGTATTAAGACAATAAAATATCACTCGAATAAGCAATGTGCATTCACATAATGAGTGAAAATAGCCTAGACTACCGTATACTTACTTATTTTTGATACGGCACTTTGTGACAAGTTTTTATACTTCATCTTCTCTAAACCCAAGGAAATCACAAAGAACCAGAAAGAGTTTTAAGATAAATAAAACATATTTAAAAATTATATGAAGAAAAAGTACTTAGAGACATGAAATGGTTACTGAGGGTGCGATTTTGTATACCGTGTTTATACTTCGCTATATCTATACCTAATCTAAGTCTAGTTTTGCTAATCATAAGCATATTCTATGCTAAGCATAGACTCTGAATGCGGCAGTTAATCTCACAAAAAAGTGTGAAACCAAAGCTTCATCCTTGTGCCGAAGGAAGGCATAGTTTTGTCCTATGTACGTGCTTTACAACATGGGAAGTGAGGTGATAGTATGTGATATTACATTTTGGACAGTGTGATGAGATATCACATTACTTGTACACTATTTGATATTTCTCACAACAGTAGTTTGGACCCCCCAATCGTTCCTAACGCAACGGTGAGTGGTAACATAATAGCTGCCACTTATGAATGAAGAGTCTCTTAAAGCTTTCGACTCTATCAATATTATATCACTGGTCAAGGTTTGAACATGAGTTGCTATTAAGCTCGTTTTCAAGTGTAAATTTAACAAATATTTGTGATCATCTTGAAGTACCTAATGTCCAATGACTGTAGCGCCATCTATTTTTAATTGGTTTTCTTTCTTTGTTTTTCTTGTTCCCATTGTTAGTTTGTAAATGTTCTTGTTCTTATAGTGGCAGCTATTAAAAGATCAACAGGTGTATTCATATTAATACAAGCTAAACTGAAACCTTGAACTTTAGCCCAAACCATCGATACCAAACATAAAATGTAGTAAGAACATAATAATTTAAATTTTGTTAATTTACCCTACACAAATAATGTCATTTCTTAAGAACGCCACACAGAGTAAGTATGATATTGCAATGTACCCTACACCAACAATTATAACTGTTTGTACTAATACTGTTTGGAATTTTTCGTCTATATTGTTGTTTTTCTTTTTCAATTTGTTTTTTGTTTTTGTACGCGCATTTATTAGGTAAATTTTGTATATCCAAAAGGAGGAGTCGTCACCCCTAAAACAGGTCTACGTACCTCCTAATAAGAGTGACGTTCAACGTTGTAATTGATGATTTACTTAATAAAGAAATTTTGTATTTGTATTTGTATAATAATAATTTATAACTAAGAATGTTGTAGGGTTAATTAAACAAGTTTAAATATAAAGTTTAATAATAAATAAATAAATAATAAATCTTTATTGCAACAAACAGTTTCTGAAATAGGAAGACCTGTGGTACAGAAGCTAGTTTCTAAATTTACATGACACGACTAGGGATTTGGTGAATGTTACAAATAGGACTACAAACTAATACAGTTCAGTAACACGAGATGAAAGATTAAAAGAAATTTACATGGAAATATATAAATTTGATAATTTTAGGTTAATATAATTATTATATTTAGGTCTGCGAAAGAAAATATGTCTCACTGCGTATGTATGTATGTGTGTGTGTGTGTGTAAGTGTATGTTGCTTGAAGAAACAGGTTATTAAAAGTTTATATACTTATTAAGACCGCTTCCACTAACTTTTGGGTATGATTAAACTGCATATTCTCATTATAGTCCGGTCAAATTAGACCAAAAAATAAGAGTAAAGTTACCTAAATTCCCACCAAGCTGAAAATCGGTAAGATTGTTTGGAATATCATTAAAAACAAAATTTGAAAGTTCCCCATCTTTCCCCTGCAAGGAAAAAATTTTATTCAAGGTCAAAGGTAAAAAAAATGAGTTTTTCGCGATTTTCAGCAAAACGGTAAGTTTTATCATAAAAATATTTCAGACAAAAATTGTAGATCATAAAATTATCTACAAATAATTAATTAATACTTTTTTTCTACGAGCCACCGTTTTTGAGATATATCGATTCAAAAAGTTGTAAAAGTTGTAATCGTCATAACATGCATGAGTACGCCACGTATATATACATCTCTATAGTTGTAATATATGTTAAAATATTTTTCTATCGGTTATTGTAACTTACACTACTAATATAAAATATACATAAGTTATAACTATAAGAATATCAGGTCAAATGAAGCCTAGTTCCTTAATTTATACGCGATTGAAACCTTGAGAAAACATCTGTCCACTGTTCAATTGTGTGCGTGGCTAGGGTCTTATACCTGCTATAATAAATGAAATACTGTTAGTCTTGAACGCCAGTTAGTAGTGAAAACACTTGTTTATCCTAGCCTATATTGTGCTGTTTTGAGTTTTATAACAAAAATGTCAGATTATTGTTTTATTTGCGCTAAACTTTTAACTGAAAGTGAAATTGTTACTGTTGAACGTGGTATGAAGACATTAATTAATGCAAGTATCGAAAGAGCAGATGAATTTTCGGAGTATCTAAAAAATCAAAAATCTGTGACAATACATGAAAGTTGTCGTAAAAATTATACTCGAAAGTCTTCTATTGCTGCAGCTAATACAAGACAACGTGAAGAACAAGAAGCCAGTACATCCACAGAATGTCCTCCTCGTACTAGATTACGTTCGAGTGAATCAGCTTTTTGTTCTAAAAAACAATGTCTATTTTGTGGCCAGGAATTAAATGAAGAGTATGAGAAAAGAACCCTCAGATATTCGCCGTCGAATCAGTCAAGTAAGTACACTTCAATTTAAAGATTCAATTCTGGAAATAGCTCAGACCCGTAACGATACTACAGCAAAAGCTGTTCTTGCTCGACTCGAATTTGAAAATGATTTAGTTGCTGCAGAAGCTAAATATCATCACGATTGCTATGTTTCTTTCATGAAACCTTCCACTGGACTTAAAATCGGTCGTCCTAAAGACGAAGCTACGAATCAGGCAATGGAGGAAATATTTACTTACATGCAAAATAGCGATGACTGTCAGTTTACTTTAAACGAATTAAAGAATATTTGCAAAACTACGACTTTAGATAACAGAACGATTAAGCTACGACTAAAACTGAAGTATGGTGATAAACTTTTTATCACTGAGAAATCGGGAGCATCAACATTCATATGCTTAGTAGATAATCATCATGATATTTTGAATCAAGCCTGGAACGAAAAAAAAAATGAATAAAAAAGAAGAACGATTCAGAGTCCTAGAGGCAGCTGCAGATATCATTCGCGAAGATATTCAAACCGCAGTGTTTGATAATTCCAACTACCCTCCACCAGGTCGCATGTTTGAAGATTTAAATAATGAAATCCCAGAATCGTTGACATATTTTGTAGAACGAGTGATTTTAAAGAATAAACGATCAAATTTAGATCATTTAAAATTAGTATGCACAAATATTTGCCATAGTATCATGGCTGCTGTTCGACCAAGGTCTTTTAAGTCGAAACTACAATTAGGCCTCGCAGTTTTTTTTCATCGAAGGTTCGGTTCAAAACGTCTTATACAAATCTTTTCGTCATTTGGTTTATGTGCATCCTATAATGAAACAATAATGTATGAGGCAACAGCAGTTTTTCATCGTCCTCCTCATGTCCTTTTTATCTTAAATTATATCGTAAATTGCTTTTATCTTTTCAATCTCTGCTAATATCCATTACAAAAAAAAAACAAAAAAAAACAAAAAAAGAATGCGCTAAGTACACTACCTCATAGGTGGCGAGGAAACGTGTGCATATTATGACGATTACAACTTTTACAACTTTTTGAATCGTTATGTCTCAAAAACGGTGGCTCGTAGTAAAAAAAGTATAAATTAATTTTTTGTAGATAATTTTATGATCTACAATTTTTGTCTGAGATATTTTTATGACAAAACTTACCGTTTTGCTGAAAATCGCGAAAAACTAATTTTTTTTACCTTTGACCTTGAATAAAATTTTTTCCTTACAGGGGAAAGATGGGGAACTTTCAAATTTTGTTTTTAATGATATTTCAAACAATCTTACCGATTTTCAGCTTGGTGGGAATTTAGGTAACTTCGAATGTCTAATTTGACCGGACTATTACGAAAAAGTACTTCTTAATTTTTTTAACGCCAAAAATTTTGTAATTTCAAAAAAATTAATTCCATTTTTTTAGCTTTACATATGTAAGAACAAACGGATTATCAGCAAATTTTAATTAAATACACAGCATTTTTACAAAAAAAACCCTGCAATGTATTGCTAAAAGTATTTACAATCATTGTGGTTGCAGTTGCTAAGCAACGCGAGCCCGCGCAAATGCTCTGGGCCTCGCTTGTAGCTCCCAGTGTCAAAATCTTAGTAGGTAGGTAAGTGCCCACCTAGAAATCTATGTCAAAGCACTTATTCTCCCATCCTAATACGTACATACAACTTTATTAGTTTATAAGAACACCTACAACTGGACGATTTTTGTTTCGTAGCAGTTTAATGACAAAACATTTACCTACTACTCATTTAATTAATTACTCATTGATCTGTTATCAATCAGCTGATATAAAATAAATAAAGCAACACTATCTTTCTCAACCTTATAATGTGTTGATGTTCAAACTTTATGTATATTATGTAGAATATTAATATAAATCATTCGTTTATAAATGTATGTATGTATATAAATATTAGAATTTTATGTATGGGTTTAAGTTAATTTATATGTTTATTTTATGATTATTTATTGTATTCTATTTTATTTTATATTATTTGAATATAGTTGTACACACTAACATAAATTTGTTCTGTACTACTTTGTCCAGTAATAGGTCTGCTGGTAGAAATTTCTATTAGAAATAAGCTGTACCTTTGTACTTTATTAGTCTATAAGTCATTTTTATAATTGTGTTTTTCTGTGTGTACATAAATTATTAAATAAATAAAAAAATAAACGGCGAAAATAATTCCTGCAAATCATCTTTACGTGGGTATAACATTTTACGTACCTAATAACTAACTATATACTATATGCTATTTATTTTGCTAACAGAGCTTCAGCGTGGTTCTAGTCAAGGGGTTTCTGCCAGTGAATTATTTTGGATTTAATTTGTTGATTGGTATACATTTTACTTTTGAAGATTCTATTGAACTGATTATATAATATGGGTGCTATGTGGTAATAGTGTCTTTTCGCAAAAACGCTATTTATTTATTTAAAAGACTAAATATTTATCAATATTGTTCCTTCTCGCGCTATTTGTAGTAACAAGTTGGTTTGTTGGTGAACATTTATGAAAGCGTCTTAAGCATTGGTATATGAATAATTTTCTCACGCTGAGTGTCTGTGATTTTTCATAAACCTGTAATGTAGGATGTCGATAAGGTAGGCTAAGTAAAACTTTCAGCACTGCACGCTGTGTTCTTTCTGCATCTATTAAATGAGTTTTACTCGCACTACCCCACGAACATATCCCATCGGTAATGACAGGTTGACACAGAGAGTTAAATGGTAATCAGTTTGAAGTCTTTACATCCCAACCGACTAAAGCTGTTTAGTACGCTTTCAATTTCTGTTATAGGGAAACCAGCAGAGAATCCACCAGAACGGAACCAGACGAGACTCAAACCTGTCTACAAAATGTTTCCTAAAAAAGGCATTTTTTAACTTGTATAACTTGCCTGTTTATTATTAAAAAAATTAAATAGTCCGGTACAGAGAGATACTAAAGAGTATAAAATAAATGATAGTGGAAAGAACAAAACTGTTACCGGAGATCCGATTTACAATCCTGATTATTCTCGTTTTACTTGGAACTTAAACGTTTCTTTCTGTAAGGTCCCGAAACGAATATAAATAAAAATAGTTAAAAAGTCAAGTACAAAAAAATTATGTGATGATTTGTAAATAGGTGTTTACTATTTATTATGGTATTTGAAACTATATAAAAAGTGCTCGTATCGTGGAAGAACGCAGAAGAAAGTAGAGGGGGTGTGTTTGCGCATGGGTACACTCGCGCACGAAAGTACTAGGCTATTTGCTTGCGGCTTCGTATATTGGTTGGCACATTAAAAATATATTAGATAGAATATCATTAAATATTCAATGTATACTTGTTAAAAAAAAGTAAAAATAAGCAACAAAAAGTATTTAAAAAATATTAAACTCATTCGACGTGACGTGAAAACCAGATGAGGATGCGGTGTTGGTCCTAGAGGTGTTTTAAATTATCGACTAAGTTATAATATTATCAGCCTCTCTCTCCATAAAACAATAAACGTCAAAAATCATTTTTCTGACTTTTCTATGTAAAACCATAATTCCAAAATCGTAATTAGAAACTTAGTGCCCAATGGCATTTTGAGAACGAAAGTAGCGTGGACTCAACGCGGGGAGCAGAGATTAATTGACGAACCAATAGCGCACCTGCAAGCATGTGGCCCACCCGACCACGTCTCCCTCGTGCTAGGACCGCCAAACGATACCGTCTCATCTCCTAAGACCTTTACGAACTGGAAAGGCTTTAAAAATACGTTAGTTTCAGCCTTAGAGGCTCCGAACTCTCCACTCGCGATCTCTCCCGAACAATTAGATAGCCCGGATAAAATTGATTCATTAGTAAATTCTCTCACTGATGCTATCAACTCAGCCATCAGTGACAACGAAAAGGTTGCTAAGCAAGGCAAACCCACGCTTCCCTTAGCCGTTAGCAATCTTATTAAAGCTAAGAACGCGGCTCTCCGGAGAGCCAAGAAGTATCCCACGCCCGCCTATAGAACAGCTGCGAATCAGCTTCAACGTAAAGTTAGGTCTTGCCTCGCGGAACTCCGAGACGCTCAGATGAACGATCTCATGGCGAATATCTCTCCGTCCCACCAAGCGTACTATAGCATGGCCCGAGCCTTACGCGTAGACACCGCCTCTCACGTTCCTCCTCTCACTCGTCCCGACGGCACTACTGCCTTTGAAGTCGAAGAGAAAGCCGATTGCTTCGCCGACAGCATTGCCGCACAATGCTCGCCCAGCACGCAACCTGCTGATCCCTTACACATCCAGGCGGTGGAGGACGAAGTCCTTCGCAGAGACTCTCTCCCCATCACCGCCGACCCTGTCACAGTCTCTAATGACGAAATCTTGCTTCTCATTAGAAATCAAAAGTCCAAAAAGGCTCCGGCTGCGGATGGAATTTCCAACCACGCACTTAAGCACCTACCTCACCAGATGCTTACCTTGTTAGCTATCATTTTCAATGCCTGCTTCGACCATAGCTACTTTCCAAAAGCTTGGAAAGAAGCGACAGTCATAGGCATTCCCAAACCGGGCAAACCTCTGAACGTCCCGGCTAATCACAGACCCATCAGCCTCCTCAAGGCAATGTCTAAACTTCTCGAGAGAGTCATACTCTCTCGAATGCGGAACCATCTGTTTCCAACGAATGGCGATCCTCTCATCATTCCCCATCAGTTCGGCTTTCGCGCTAAACACTCCTGCCCTCAGCAAGTCCATCGAATCGTCGAGTATATACTTGACGGTTTCTATCCGCGTCGTTATAAAACAGTCGCGGTTTTCTTTGACGTAGCCAAGGCTTTCGATAAAGTCTGGCACAGCGGTCTCGTCTATAAACTTTACAAGATAGGCTTACCGGATCGCCTAGTCAGGTTAATAGCGTCGTTTCTCAAAGACCGTACGTTTCGATTTAAACACGAAGGCACGCTTTCTGCGCCTCGTCCCATAAAGGCTGGAGTCCCTCAAGGCTCAGTCCTCGCCCCTCTGCTGTACACCGTGTACATCAACGACATTCCCATCCCACCGAAAGGCGTCGAACTCGCCCTCTTTGCCGACGATACCGCACTCTATACCAAAGGCCACAGTGTTCGGCACCTTGTAACCAGACTCCAAAAGGCCGTAAACGCCCTTGGTGTATGGTTTCAAAAATGGCGCATCGATGTGAACCCTGAAAAGAGTTCTGCGATGCGCTTCGACCACAAACGCCGTCGTCCCGATGGCGATCCCCACGTTCGAATGTTAGGCATTCCCATCCCCTGGAAGTGCAGTACTAAATACTTAGGCGTCACATTAGATCCGACGCTTTCTTTCAAGCCACACGTCGAAAGAGCTTCGAAACTCGCTCGTCACTATTTAGGCCGCCTAAATAGCATGTTAGGTAGAAAAAGTAAAATGTCTTTCAGAAACAAACGTACACTTTACAAGGTCTGCGTTAGACCCGTCATGACGTATGCCTCGCCAATCTTTGCCCACGCCAAACCCTCCCTCCTGCACAAACTGCAGGTAGTTCAAAACCTCTTTTGCCGCCGGGCCACAAACGCACCGTGGTACGTGCGTAACACGGACTTGCATAGAGATCTTGAACTGCCTACAGCACAACAACATCTCAAAACACTCTCTGAAGCGTTCTTCAAACGCTCCGAAACCCATCCCAATCCTCTAGTTCGTGATTCAGTCTCATATACTACTCCTGTCTTAGATTCGAAGTTCAAAGTCGCTAGGCCTAGGAATGCGCAAGCGTACTCATCACCAGACTGTCCGCCGATCTCGCAGCCCTTCTGGCCGCAAATTCTAATTCTAACGTAAATCCTAATTCTAACGTAAATGCGAATTAATTCAATTTTATTTTGCAATTTTTAATTTTTGTTTTAATTATTGATTTTCATTTTGAGCACCTTCAGTGCTATGTATTAACCTTCAGTGCTTTGAGCACCTTCAGTGCTATGTAATCCCAGCGGGTGTCCCCTTCTGGGCCCCGCTAGCGCGGCCTCTTTCTCCAATTGGCCGTCGCTCAGATGAAGGCTCAGTGGTAAAAATGCACGAGCCGACAGGGGGTTTTTAGTGGGTATGGTCCTGGTAGGCGTCGGGACGAGTCCCACATAACTTTGGAATCGCGCCAGAGTATGCGTCAGGGCATTTTTATCCTCCTGCCCTTCCCGCGGAGGGGAACAAAAAAAAAACAAAGTATACACACCTGAATCTACTAAAAGTTTATCACACTTAAGTAAGTATTTTAAATTGTACTGATTGAAATTAAACCAATATATATTTAGATTATTTTCACACTAGCTTTCTGCAGTTACTATGGGAGTGTGGAAAATCAGAGTCAAAGGAGTAATGTTTTACACACCAACCAGTACTCGATAACGCACATCTTCCATGCATCTTCCATGTATTTAACATATATATAAACATACATAAACATATAAGTAAATTGACAACGCGTGTGAACTTGTGATAGTGCATTCTGTTCAATAATTGATCGAAGACACTGAATCCATTTTCAACTTCTGCGTATAAGCTTCTGCGGATAAGCTTCTGCGGATAAGCAGGAGATATATTTTCCTTATGTTTAACACATAAAAATAAAATACCTAAGTACACCTTCCTTTATTGATATGGTACAATATAAAATATAAAAACGGATATATCTTAACTTGTGCTGCCACAAATTACCCAATGCTTTAATTTGGTAGGGTTACCTACCGAGTTGTTAAAATTGTTAACAAATAATTTACCTTATGTTTCGTAAGGGCAACGTATCGTGACTATCTTGTTGTTTGTGCTACCTTCAAAGACTTCACGACCGCTTTAATTATGTTTCTTACTTTCTATTCTTTCTAATTATCATAATTTACCGTCAAAATCGTACCTCAACATTAGTCACCTATTAAAAGACCTGGATATATTTTAATCAATACTAATAAATACCCGTAAATAATATTTTCTCTGAGTTTGGCCTAAATATCTTTTAAGTTTATTTTCAAGTATTACAAATATTTAAAGAGATCGTTCGATATAAAAGAAATATTTTGATTCTGTATTGTATTAATGCTTTATTTCTGTTGCAAATTACAATAAAGGCAAGAAATAGATTAATGTAGAATTAAGTAAGCTGTTACGCGATAATTTGTATTTTTTAATCTGTTCGCTGTATGGTCATTCATACACAAGCTCTGCTTACAGTGCGCCCATACAGTTGGTGTGTTTATCTGGGGATTTATTATTATTATTAATTAATCGACATTATTGTTAACCTTGTTTTCAACAAATTAAATGTTTCCACATATTGTGTTAACGCGGCTGACGAGTCCACCTTGAACTTATAACAAGTTACAATTATAAATAATTTTCTAGTTCTTCTAGCGGATCGGGACTAGGATCAGAAAGGAATTAGAATTTCCTTATTAGTTACACGTAAACTTCTTTTGTGAACTATTGCGTCTTGGGACCGACCAAACGAATTTCTTACAAAAACTTTTCGTGCTCTGCTCTTAAAATAAAAATTATATAACATTCAATGTGCATATGGCGTATCTACATTATTCGGGTAGTGATAATCTTTATTAGGGTCGTATTGCATATACAGGGTGTCCCTAATAGTCAAAAAATGACCACAGTGTGTGTGTCGCAGGTGGATGATTGAATTAGGATTTTAACTAAACCCTTTTTATCATTTTATGCTTTATTTGTAGCCTTTAATTTTCATGCGCTAACTTTGTTCGCTCTGTTTGCCCAAATCTTAGAATATCTTATTAATAAACTACTTAACATAACGCTTGCTGGCTGTTTAGTTGACTATCCAATACAACCAGTCGCCTGATCCACCCACAGTAATTAAGTAATTTTCATTGTAAATGTTATACCTAACATATACTTGCTATGTAAAACTTATAATTTTCCTTAATTCCAAGGAAATATAGAAATAAGTTTTTTCGTATTAAAATTCTACTTATATGTAAAGTTAACATTTGAATGTCGAATATTTTTGATTTGAGCTTTTAAATTTTTTTATATAAGTTAATAATTCTGAATAACCAAGTCGTAAAAGCCCAAAGTACTTTATTGCCTGGCGAATCATTGTTCGAACGAATAGCGAATTAATATTTTGCATTAGAATTGGTAAAAGTTTTTAGATTTTATAGAAGAATTTGCGAAGAAAAGAAACGAAAAATGTAGAATTAGTACGAGTACATTTTACGTTTAAATCTAATTTAATGATCATATGCCTGTGCGAACATGTTCAACTAAAACCTTGTACTAACAGGAAATTCTGCCCAAATTTCTAACTTTGAAACAAACCAACAATATTCTAGATGTCATTTATTTTATTTTATATGTTTCAAGATTTTCCTTAACAAGTCACCAAACTCACCAATATGTCCCCTAGAATAACCATTGATTTTTCTTATGTGCGTCAATAAGGTACGACAGATTTTTTTTTTGTATATCTTCCGTCTGATATTGTATTCAAATTAGGTGTTTTCTTGAATCCTAACTCTCGAAATAGCCACATTTAGACGCAATTGATTTCGAATTCCATTATTTTAATTCCGTAATTTATTTTCTTTGCACATTACATATTAAAGAGGAAGTCATATAAGCGTAAATTTTTATATGTTTAAAAAGTTCTTAGTTTAGTAAAAACCAGTTGCACAAAGCAATAGCAAATTTGTGATAGCACAAATTGCTCAACGTGTGAATATCGTTTTAAAGGAATGTGTAATTTTTTTTTGAGAAACAGAAATAGGTATAACTTGTGGCACCGTAGTTGTAAAATAATGTTACAAACAATTTAACTTAACAACGATTTCATTATTTTGAAATTATCATGCCTACTTATATTCGAAGTAAGATTTAATCTTACTTCTTAAATAGTCAATGGCATTTCACAATCGAAAAGGTCATAAGTCGAAAGGAACTTGCTCTGAGAATCTTCCTGTTTGTTCGCATTCCGATAGAGAGCTTCGAAATGTTCCTTAGAGCCCGTTCAGACAGACTTCGACCGCCAAGGCAGGTTTTTGACGTTAGTGGAGAACTGACGCTTGTACAAGCGGAGCCCGATTCCGTTTCTGGTTACGTCACAGATATTTGTTTCGTATTTTTTTATTTTTCTATTTCGATATCTACATGACTTTACTGAATGGACAACCATGATATGTCATGTTTCAAAAGTTATGTTTTCAGTGAAACATTTCAGTAATTCAACATTTTATAGTTTATCCTTTTTTATTTTTACCTGGATTTGTGACACGGAGCAAGTAAAAGATATCTATTAAGTATATTACAGTTCAAATACTACCAACTTTCTAAAACGAGGCTCCTAATGTTACGACACTATTCCAAGGTCACTCGATGAAATCTTTCTCGTGATTTCTCCTTGTTAATAAGAAAAGCCTAATTATACATATTTTTGGTAAACCTCCTCTCCCAAATTCCAGGTCTAAGTGGGACTGTTGATTAGTACTAATAATACGTATAAAAGTCGTAATTCGTGAAGATATTGATTATAGCTTATTGCTTATTATCAAAAAAATAAGATATCTACAAGAACGGACAAACACGACAAACATTGTTTCGAAAAAATAAACATAGTAACTATATCTGCTTGTTTATAACTCTAATACTTGTTAAGTTTCGCATTACCTACATACAGAATAGTACATAGGTGTGGTCTGACATGACCAAATTAATCAAAAATAGGTACATATGCACTTTAAAAATATTTTTAAAACCATAAATTTAAGTAAAAACAAAGCTTTGTGTAAATCATGAAAACATAAGTCACTATCAAGATACGAACCTGGACATCTGTACGTTGAGGCAGTGTCGTTCCAGCTAGTTTACTGTACTAGTAAAACGAGGGCGGGCCTACAGTTCTTCCTATTTGACACATTTACGCGGTTGCGTGCCGGTCAAAATAAAATAATACCCAGTGAAATTATAACAACAATAGCAATGACAACTAAACCCTATCGCTAACAATGCCTTTTTTCAATGTAATCAATAAAACCTATGATTAATAACGCCTACAGGCACGAATTACCACCTACTGTCCACCACTACAAGCCAGCAACTATCAGAAAGATCAAGTGCTTTTTTACTAATTGCAAAAAAGAAGTTCAGATTTAATCCAGAACCGTAGTACGAAACATAGTACTACCTAATAATTCTTGCAAACGAAATAGGATAACTATAACAAAAAGTTATTCATTCCTCTCTGCAGTCGACAGAAATAGACCAAACAAACTTGTCCTTAGACTTTGAACAGCCTTTGGCGATATGTGCTCACATACACTTCCATTTATTTGGTGGTCATTTAAATATGTTGATATATGTATCGCAATATAGAACGCATTGGGGCTCTGCGAATTCCGCCAACATTCGGAGTAGGTACTAGTCTAAAAGGAAATCCGTATCCGATATTTCACTTTATACTAAAAGAAATCAAAGTAAAGGAAGTGATTCAAGTCCTGCAGGTCTAACATGAAGCCCTAGACATAGCAAAGGCTTAGCCAATTTGACAACCAAATGAAGACATCTTACAACAATCAACAGTAAATTGATGTACCAACAAACATTCAAACTAATTAGTGATGCTACGCTTCAGACGATCGACTTCTTAACTACACCACTTTCACTTTCAAAAAAGACAACTTTTTTCTTTTTAATTAGAATATCCTTCGTTACTTAATTTTAAAATGACGGCGTTGGATTTTTGGCGTAATACCATTGTGGCAGCGCGAAAGCCCCTGTTCTATTCTACAAGATAATATAAAAATTTAAAAGGTAATAAAGATAGTAAAATAAATAAAAGACTAGTATATTTATGATAATTTTTTATTTCTTACGAACAATTTACGAATTCTACCATTCAAGGTTTAACCCTTCTAATTGAACACTATTAGCACAAAGACACGGTAGGTAATCAATGTCAGTCCTATCTCAGTTCTTGGAAAATGATGGAAAATGTCGTCCTTTCACCTACTTTCTATTCACTACACAGCACTTGTTGTACATTGTGAAGCACCATTAACGCAAATTAATAATATTTGAGAATTAAGGAAATTGATCAACATCAATGACACAAACACATATAGACAAGTCATACCCAAACATGACCGCACAAAAAAACTGCGTCAATCAACTATAGATAGCTACCCGATATAGACAGTAATATAATTTGTGGGAGAAGGAAAAAATAATACGGTTTACTTATTGTAAGAAAGAGATATCTATGTACTTCGAGACGTTGCTTCGCACTAGTTGGTCGCGAGCGTTCGTGACGTAGTACGTACCTAAATTGGCGCAGTATATAGCGTTGTGTCTTTTACTCCCACATACAAAATCATATTACACGTCGCTCTTAGAGTTTGTTGAAATGTATATTGTTGTGTTAATTTTAAAAAGCAAAATTAAATAAAATAAATACGATACCTAGTTATAAGTAAATAGTAATTACGCATTAAAAGAAACGTTTATTCTTTCTTTAACTGTAAGAGTGTAATTTGTACACTGTCTAAACACACAAGAAGGTATTGTTTGGTATTAAAAACACAGAATGGGGAATTATTTGTTTGACGTTTAGCTGTGACTGGGTTGCACAAGACTAAGTGAAATAGCGGGCAATTGCCTTGCATTTACGTTGCTATTGCTAGGTTCGAGTCCTGGCCGGGGCATTCATTTGTGTGATGAACACAAATGTTTGTTCTCGGGTCATGGTTGTTTGTATTTATATATGTATGTTTATTCTGGGTTCCCCCCCAGTTCGCTGTATGGTCATCCATAACACAAGCTCTGCTTACTTTGGGGCCATACAGTTGGTGTCGTTGTCTGGGGATTATTATTATTATTATTATTATTATTATTATTATTATTATTATTATTATTATTATTATTATTATTATTATTATTATTACTGAGAGCGGACAACTTGTCTATATGTAATATGTTATTGATCAACACAAACGTTTCACTCATCAAACATTAAAACCCAGCGAGGTGATAAATACATGGAATAGTCGTAATGTCCTATACAAAAATAAAATAAATAAATAATAAATAAATAAGTAGTTCTGTATATCGAATCATAAAAGAGGAAGAACTTGGGTGTCTCTCTCTACTTATACAAAACTTCACCGGATTTAAAAACTGCGACAGATCGTACTTTTCTCATTACTGAGGAGCACTTAAGAAATATTGTGTATGATGAACTGCATAAAACCATAAAACAACATGTGACGGCTGAACTTAAAAGCATCACGGAGCAGTTTAGTGGTGTTAAGGTATGGGCTTCTTTAATACACAGTTTGAAGACATGAAGAATAAATTGGATGAAAAGAATGCCATAATAAATGACCTGCAGGAAGACAATAATAAATTAAAAAGTACAGTACAAGAATTATCAAATCGTCTTAACCGGGTCGAGCAAAACTTAAGAGAGACAAACATTGAGATCAACGGTATTACAGAACATAAAGAAGAAAACTTAAATAACACTATTTCCCTGTTGGTGAAAGTAATTGGAGAACCGATAGCTCCTGAAGATATAGTTCACGTGACACGAGTAGCGAAACTTGTCAAGGATTATAATAGACCACGCACCGTAGTGGCTAAACTGCGAACATCGCGCCATCGTGATGCTGTTCTCGCGGCCATCGCAAAATTTAACAAGAGCAATCAGCAAGATAAACTTAACATTAAGCATCTCGGTCTGGGTGGAGCTCGTAATCCCATGTTTGTGGCTGAACATTTGTCCCCTACGAATAAAGCTCTGCATGCGGCGACACGTTTGAAGGTGAAGGAGTGAAAATATAAATTTATTTGGATTCGCAACGGTCGCATCTTTGTACGCAAAGATGAATTCAATGAGTCCAAATTAATTAGAAATATGGACAGTTTGAGTTTACTCATTTAAGTTTTCGTTTAATCAGAAATGATGTGGCTTATTATACCTAAAAATTCGATTTTATGTACTATCAAAACGTCCGTGGTATTCGTAGCAAAACACAAGATGTCCTTAAAAATATTCTTTGCAATGATTATAAATTAATAGTTTTTACAGAGACTTGGTTAAACGATATTATTTTGGACAGCGAATTTATTGATACGCGTTATTTAGTTTATCGTTGAGATCGATGTTGTACCAAGGAAACTAAGGTTGATGGCGGTGGTGTGATGATAGCTGTGTCTCGTGATATACCTTCTAGTCGTGCTAGAAATGGGAAAGTTTCTGTGAAGGCATTTGGGTAAACGTTAAACTTAAGGTAAATGGGAAAAGTCAAACTATTTCAATATGTGCTGTTTACTTGCCGCCACCAGCTAAACTAGAGCATCAACAGAAGTTTCTAGATAATGTTGATATAATTTTAAACCAAAGTGATAATGTCATAATACTAGGTGATTTTAATTTAAGCTTTATTGATTGGAATCGCAGTGACACACATCTATTGGCAACTAACTATAACAAAAGTCTCGGCTATCCACTTATTGATTTTATGTGAGATTAACAGTATTACTAATTTTAACAATAAGATTTTAGATCTTGTCATCTCTAATATTAGCGGCACATCTGTATCTACATGCTTAAATTCGATTAGTAAATAAGACCATTACCATCCTAGTATACTTGTATCAATACCGACAAATAATAATGCAGCACCAAATTATGGTTCAGTAAATAGCCGCAGTGATTATAATTTTTATAAAGCTGATTATAAAAGTATTAACTTGTACCTGAAAAACATTAATTGGACTGATTTGTTACATAATTGTAGTGATGTTAACTGTATGGTATCGTCTTTTTATAGTGTCCTTAACAAGTGATTAGCGAATTGGTTCCTAAACGCAGGGCTGAATTACAGAAATATCCAGTCTGGTTCACCAAAAACTTGATTAAGCTGATTAAAGAAAAATATAAGCTTCGTAAACGGTTCAATTAAAAATAACAAAATCCACGTGACAAGTTTGAATACGACTTACTACGAGAACGATGCCATAAACTATATGATACATGTTATAGCACATACACTCAATCAATAGAAACCAATATCCAAAGGAATCCTAAATTGTTTTGGAGCTACATTAAAACTAAGCGAAAGAATTTAGCTTCTATTCCTGATTCTATGAAAATGAACGACGAAGTTGTTTCAAATAAGTCACAAATCGCGGATCTTTTCGCTAAACAGTTTTTTGCGGTTTATTCCTCTACCAGTATAACAAATATCAATACCTCCCATCACTTACCTGATCAATCTCACAGTATAACTACTTCAGTAAACTTTTTAGAATCTGATATTCATAAGCAGATAAAAAGACTAGACGCACAAAAAGGATCCGATCCTGATAATATAACTCCACTTTTTATTAAACATTGTAGATCTGCTCTTACGTTACCCTTAAAGATAATTTACAATTACTCATTAAAAACAGGTCAATTTCCGGATGAGTGGAAGAAAGCGAGAATTATACCAATTTACAAGAAGGGTGATGTATGCGACGTGGCCAATTATAGACCAATATCTATCTTATCGTGCTTTGCTAAACTATTCGAGTCACTTATCTACCCTATTGTTTACGTCAAGTTAATATTTCCTTGTCTGATTTCCAACATGGCTTTAGAAGTGGTCGATCTGTGGATAGTAATCTGATTTCCTTTGTATCTGAAATAGCTACAAAGCTTGACGCAGGAGCACAGGTCGATGCAATTTATACTGATATGTCTAGTGCATTCGACAAAGTCAATCATGTCATTTTGCTTTCTAAGCAAAAGGCATATGGTATTCGGGATATCTTATTACAATGGTTCAGTTCATATCTTATCAATAGACCGCAATCAGTTGTCATCAATGGATCTCAATCACAAGTTTATTATGCTAAATCAGGTGTTCCGCAAGACTCCCATTTAGGGCCTATATTATTTTTAATTTTTATCAATGACATAGTTACCCACATAAAGCACAGTAAAATCCTTCTTTTCACCGATGATTTTAAGATATATAAATGCATAAACAGTTCCGAAGACGTTTTAGCTCTCCAAAAAGATTTAAAAAGTATGGCAGAATGGTGCTTACATAATAGTATGGTCCTCAATCCAAAAAATGTTTCCAAATATCATTTACAAAAAAAATTAATCCCATAGTTTATTCATACCAAATAGATGGAGAACCACTGACTACAATCCATGAAATCCGTGATTTGGGAGTAATAATCGACAGCAAACTTAAATTCACAGTTCTCGTCTTGAATTTGCATCAGTTGCTTGGAGTCCAGTGTACAATAAGCCATCGCAGCGGTTGGAAAGCGTACAGCTTGCATTCACAAGACACCTTGCCTTTGTCTCACCCGGCATTTCTTATAGATGTCCCTACAATCACAAACTTAAATATTTCAAAATAATCACTTTACGAAATCGCCGTACTATAGCTGACCTATCTTTTCTGCATAAATTACTGAGTGGAAACATTTCTTGTCCATCTGTACTCGACCTAATAAGTCTTTTCGTCACATAAAATTATCCTAGGCATCGCATCACCAAACTGTTTAGCATTTCTCCGTGTCGCACTAATCTAGGTTTCCACTATCCTATTGATAGGATGTCATCTTACTATAACTCTATGTGCGTTAATGAACCAAATCTGGATATATTCAATGATTCTAGAAATTTCTTTTAGAAATAAACTTCGGAGACTGTTATATCAGGACTTACGAAAATTACCTGTATAGTTCTTTATTTTTTATATTGAAAGAAGTATAATGAAAGTAAATAACCCATAAACTATTATTATTTCATTTACGTCAATCTCTTACAAAAGTTCATTAAATTTTCAATATTATATTTCAAGTTCAATATTTAGTTCTAAAATATTGATAGTAGATTCGATACTCGTTGTGCAACCCTAAGAATAGACGCCATTTTATGTGTTTTTTTCATGTTTAGGTATGCAAGTTTTTTTCATGCTTGTGCATTGGTTGAGGTCAATGTATAAACCGTAATAGCAGATAAAGCTGATTGACTGAACATTAAATTCAATTATGCGTTTTATGGCAATCAGCTAATGTTACTACACAATAACTATTTCCGCCAATTTCAAAAATGTATATAATAAAAGTAGTTTTAATAAAATTAAAACATTGAAAGATTACCTAAAACCGTACATCATTGAGTGAACATAGTGTTATCATCATTCACATTGAAGTGTCATATGACACGATTTAATTGATAGAATCAGTTAAATATTTCTGTTTTGAATGTTTATCTTCTGTAGTAGTTTCTCCAGTTCTATCTATAATAAACTTTTTTGGCTCTTTAGTTGTATTTTCTTCAAATAGTGTACGCCCGAAAAGTAGCAACGGAGCTGTCATAATCAAAAAGTTTTAGCCATAGACATAATTCCTACTTTTTTTTTGTATGAAGACTACCTGCTATGAACCAACTAGAGCGACGGCGTGTATTACGGATAGAGACTACGTTGCTATCATTATTTATTTCGGTTTTAATACTTGCATTTGTTTACCTACCTGACCAAATTGCCAATGTTTTAGGTATTTTTATTTCGAAACGCTTCTTTTGTTAAGTGTAGTTTGCTTGGTCGTTTAGCTCTATGGATGAAATATATAAATATATGTAGTATATTTAAATGAAGTATTTCCTCGTGTTATGAATGTTTACATATGTTGGTATGTTTACGTGTATTTATATCTTTTGAGTACAGTGTACCTTATTTAACCAACTCAGTAACTTTTTATAGGTTCACCTTCATATCGCGAATTCTCTAAAACTAAAATAGTTTAAAAATTCTACGCAGTTTCTTTATGCAGTGGATTTACTCAGTTCTGCCAGTACTTAATGTTATTTAACTCATTTTCAAAATGCATAATACATAGGTACATACTTAATGCGCTTCAAAAGTGCATAACAATAATTTTATCATAATAGTTGAGGAAAATCTTAAGGTAAGTAGGTATTAAACGACTATCAGACTTGTGCTGTACATAAGCGTAACACATTTATCTGGCGTGAAGTTAAATAGACGTTGCGAATTTTCACACAACAATAACATTCAATAGTGTTGTTAGTTTTTAGATCCATGGATAAAAGATTTAAGCGATTACATTGTGCAGATAAAAATGTTAATGTTTTAAATGGTTATATTATTCATTATAATCTTATGGATATGCATAATTCGATCAAGGTACCTATGCCAGATATAACTTGATTTATACATCGATATATTATGTTACGTAACTACCCTTGAGTGTGGTTATACCACAAGCGTTTCATTTATTTTAAGCAGCGATGTGAGCAGTTAAGTTGATTATTTGCATAAATATAATTTTGAATAATACGAGATAAAATACGGGCAAACGTTGGATCGACGAACATTTCACCTACTAGCAACTGAGATAAAGTTTAAAATCTTTGTAAAACAAAGCAATGAGTATTTTAACGTTAAGTAAACATCATTAATTCATTATATACCATTCATAAAACGTATAAACTTCTAAAAAGTTTACAAAAATGACATCTTGAGTACCACTCTTTAGCGAAAATATAAAAACATTTTTATAGGTACCTACTTTAATCTGTTTAATCTGTGTTGTTTCAATCTTTTGTTTTGTTATTTCTTATATTATATAAATATGTTATGAATTTTGGGAAGACACAGCGTCACAATTCGTAATATATTTGTAGTAATACAGTACCTACAGTGTAATACAGTTGTAGTACTAGCACGAGCTACGGAGTTTCGTAAACAATATTTTTAGGAGCAATGAAGTTTTTATAATTATAATTTATTATGAATTAATAATTTAACTCACTAAATCATCTCACTAAATAATGAAGCACAAGAAGTTATTCCTGAGGATCTAGACTAAATTTGTTATAAATATATTTTAAGGTTCGTTAATATTCGCTTATAAGGTTACTGCCTTTCTCACTGAACGCTGCCTTATTGTGTAACTACCATTTCAATAATACTTGCAGTCCAAAGTTCAACTTTTAAAACGGGTATTACTCACTCAGTTTATACTCGCTAGAAAATTGGGATAATCTGCTTTTAAGTTCAAACTCAAGTGTTGTATCTCTGTTAAAGTTGTGAGTGAATACCCATTCCTGTATAGATTTCGGGATGTAAATGTTATTCCACTCTTGCTATACATTGAAATTCATCCAGATTGATTAGGTACGTACTCGAATTAAAGATGTTTCTAGGCTATGTTTCTTTTTAGAATTGATTGCGTGCCAACAAAGTAATGTTTTCAATTTAAAATATGGGTGTATTGGTTAATATGGAAAAGTAAGCAATATTTTATTTAAAGTCACTATTTAAATTTTTTTACAGTTTTTATTTCAGAGTTCATGGGTCCACATCCGGCCACAAATGACCATAAAAACCGACTGTGAACTTCATATTTTATTGTTTTATAAATTTTTCTAGGAATTCAGATATATTTCGAGTCCCGGCTGAGGCATTCATTTGTGTGGTGACCATAAATGTTGTTCTTGGGTCATGTTTGTTGATATTTGTATATGTATGTTTATTCTGGGTTCCCTCCAGTTCGCTGTATGGACATCCATAACATAAGCTCTGCTTACTTTGGGGCCATTCAGTTTGTGTCATTGTCTGGGGATTTATTTATTTATAAAAGTTTCTTTAATTGGCAGTAACCTATTATTTCAGTATTACCTATTACTGTCACTGCCCAAATTCATAACGTAGGTAGATAGAGATACTAAAACATTCTGCGTACAGCTTAAGAGCTTACCTAAACGAGGTCGAGCCAACATTTTCGAGCGGGTACAATATATGTAAATGTAATTAAATGTTTAAAATAATGGTTATTTCAAATCTAGAGTTTTATTTCTTCCATGGTGTTCTTGCGTTAATGCCTACAATTTCATAATCGCCATTCATCGAGTGTTATGTTGTAGTTTTATTAGGCAGGTACGCTATATGGGAACGTCGTACTAGTTTAACAAGGTTTTTTTCGTCTCAATGACCCCGGTTCACGTTATAAACTACATCTTGATAAAACTATACTGAGATTTTGTTTTGAAAGCGTTGTTTTACTTAAATTTAATGGATGCAGAATTTTTCATAGGCCCTTATGTACTTAATGATCTTTATTTTTTATTTTAGAAAATGTCTTCCATCAGAGAATTCTACGCTGGAAGAAATGTCTTGATAACTGGCGGGACAGGCTTTATGGGAAAAGTCCTGATTGAAAAACTTCTTTATTCCATCCCAAATATTGGAAATGTTTATATCCTTATGAGACCTAAAAAAGGAAAATCAGTAAACCAAAGACTAGACGATATGCAACGCTCACCAGTAAGTGTTTTTTTATTTATTTTTTTTAGATCAAGATTGAAGACTCAAGACGTATGCCTGATTGGCAAATTTTATTATCCTGATCTTTTATTTTATTTAACTTTTCTAGCTGGATTTTGGCTAGCCAATGCCTCACAAAACGTAGGGACCATATACTCTCTACTCATATTAAACAGGTACCTTGTATTAGTCCATGAAATACCTTAAACAAAATGAAGAGTAGTAAGTAATTAACAAGTAAGTGATATGGTGCCTTAAATTAAACCTGTAGGAAAATTCAAGATTTCAAGAGACGAATGCTGCTTAATCATAAAAAGTACATAATAACAAGTAGCAAGATACAATTTTTTGCGGTTTATCTTCAATATAAATAAATGCCGGATTCAAATTACATTTTCAGTGCTTCGATCGTCTAAAGAATGAGCGTCCATCTGCTCTTAAGAAATTGAAAGTTTTACAAGGAGACGTGTTATTCGAAAATTTTGGACTCTCAAATTCGGATATTGAAGATTTGTCAAAAGAAATTTCTATGATCTTCCATCTGGCTGCGACTCTGAGACTGGAAGCGCCACTGAAGGACAGCGTGAATATGAATACAACGGGAACATTGCGTTCACTCAATGTTGCCAAGCGATTGAAAAACTTAGTTATCTACGTGCATCTATCTACAGCGTTCTGTTATCCAGATTATGAAGTTTTAGAGGAGAAGGTACAGTAAAATTTTACAGACAATTTCTTCCAAGTTACGTTAGCGAGTTATGCCAATATGCCTCTGATTTTCGATTTCAGCTGCACGCACCACCCTCAAAACCAGAAGACGTGATGCGGATTGTGGAGTGGTTGGATGACAAGCAGTTGAGGCTCATCACACCTTCACTGCTCGGACCACATCCAAATAGCTACACCTTTTCCAAGAGATTAGCTGAAAGCGTGGTAGAACAAGCCCACAATGACTTGCCAACAGTTATCGCAAGGCCTAGCATAGGTAATAATAAAAATAAAAAATAGTCATTTATTAAATATCTAACATGATAATAATTTTTAAAAACTTATATTTTCCACGCAGGACGTCTGTTATATTTTATTGGAATATATATTTTCGTTTGCGTTAAGAATTCAGTGACGTATCGTATGAGCATTAGGTTTTAGCTAATAGCATTACAGACAATAAGAAAAGTTTTACTGATACGGTGTTCTTTTTGGCTAGTATATGTAGTTGGATCAAAGGTTCACTGTTCTCTTAACGCGGATAGACTAATAGTTCCGAATTCATCACTTTTTTTTAAAAGCGGCATAAACTTCCACAATTTTTGAAGGCAGTAAGCTTAAGCTTACTTCCTTAATGGAATCCAACAGGAATTGTCCTTAAATTTATAACAATTTACAATTTATCAAACTTAGAAATCCCAAATATGTACGAACTTATGTAATTTATTAGTTACTATAGTTACCTCCGCTACACTTGACATTTTTGAATGTAAACCCAGTCACAAACAACTTAAAATCATTAATATATTTTTCGAAAATTCCAGTGTGCCCAGCCTTAACAGAACCACTGCCAGGTTGGGTGGACAGTCTGAATGGTCCCGTTGGAGTGATGCTGGGAGCTGGCAAAGGAGTCATAAGAACCATGCTGTGTGACGGCTCCCTGACTGCGCAAGTCATTCCTGTAGATGTAGCCATTAATGCTCTAATTGCTATTGCTATGTTAGAAGGGACGAAGAAAGAAAAGTAAGCTGCGTTGATAAAATACCTACTTAAAAAATTTGGCTTTGATTCGAAAGATAGCAATTAAGTAAGAACACGCAGAATGGCTCATTCAGTATGAATTAATAAAAAGTATGATAAGTGATAATTCATGCATTACCAACTTAACGTATTATCTTTCCGTAACATCATATTTGAAGATTTCGAAGATATGTGTGATAAACGCAACCAGAAAACTGTATTATGTTAGTCAAAACAATTGCATGTAAAACTTAGGATTGAGTACACCACGCAATCCAGATTTTATACAAGAATAATTACCTACTTGGTATAAATAAACAAATCCCCAGACAAACACTCCAATTGTATGGCCCCAAAGTAAGCTGTTGTGTAATGGATGACCATATAATGAACGGGAGGGTCCCAGAATAAAAATACATGAACAAATAACAAACAACCATGACCCGAGAACAAACATCTGTTGATCGAATCTGCGGGACCTCCAGCTTGTGAGTTAGGGCTAGTATCCACTACGCCACTGAGCCGTCGAATATTATAGTACATACCTAATTATAAAATTATATTCTCGAGCATTCAAACTTGCAGACCTGAATTGACTCCAGTGTATAACGTGAACATCGGACATCAAAAGCCAACGACCTGGGGAGAAGTTCTCAATATCGCAAAAGAATACGGGAGGCAAAGGCCTTTGGCATGGCCCTTGTGGTATCCCAACGGTGACATCACGAAAAACCAAACCGTACATGAAGTAAGGCGTATTTTCTACCATCTGGTTCCAGCTTATATTATTGATTTCTTGCTTTTGATTCTTGGACAGAAGACTTTGTAAGTTTTTTCTTGTTTTTGTTACTTCTAATCCTACACATTACAGTAAGTTATCAGTCTTACGTTTTCCTCACAAATGTTACATTAAGATAACAGTGCTTCTGTCCTGTTGGGCTAAGTACGCCAAGGTATCATGTATCTAGAATCACATGACTATGCGTTGATTATATTGAATTATTGATAAGTTTCAAAATTTAAAATTTATTGAGTTAAATATTTTAAAAGATTCCTGATCATAGATAATAGTGTCAATATTGTCATATACCTGCCCCTATGTGACTCGTTCATCATTTATTATTAAATGATGTTATTTTGTTATGTATCTAAGTTAATTTATTTAACGATCCCTAAATATTTTTTTTCTTTTGCAGATTGTTGCGAATCCAAGACCGGATCAGCCAAGGCTTGGAAGTTCTTCAATACTTTACCATGCGGAACTGGGTATTCCCCTGCCCTAACTATGATGCTATCCAGTCCAAGTTAGTTGGGGAAGAGCAAGAAATATTTAGAACTGATATCACAACTGCCGATAGAGAGGAGTACATGAAGAAATGTGTGGAAGGAGGCAGAATCTTCTGTTTAAAGGAGGATCCTACAAAAATCCCTTTGAACAGGCAATATCACAATTTGTAAGTTATTTTCTTCGGAAATAATCAATCATCGTGATTATGACTTCCAGATTATGAATGACTTGAGAATCAACTATCCAGGAAGCTATTGAAACCAGTGGCTTTAGTTTATCGATATACCTAGATATCGAATTTGATGCTGTCATTTATCCTACATTTAAAATATTTTTTTATGATTATCCACTTAATAAATAATAAAGCCACTATAGTAGATAATCATAACTGCGTTAATTGCCAGACATTAAATTACCTACTAACGTATTAAATAGTCTACTTAAAGGAAATTAGTTTACACTTTAAGTCAAGGCCGTCTTGTGTGGACCAGAGTAAAAATTTTAGCTAACGAGGGTTAAAATATTGCTGTATGTCTCAATAGAAGTTAGCAGATGAGTTACGGCTAACAGCATAAGTTGACCTAAGTATTTATTTGAAAATTGTCAAAAAAATTAAAATTACTGATTCACCGGGACCACGAAGTAGGTTTTTAAATATATATATGTTCTGTTCCCTTGTTCCTTCTTCTGAATGCACTACTGTGACTAGACGGCTTAGGTACATTCTATTTATGAATTAATTTATAATTATATATCTGAATAGTAATAAAATGTAAGACTCAATAAGGCAGCCCATAAAACAATCCACTGTTTTACTCTAGAGATACTAAGATAGCCTACAAGCTGCTTCCAATATCAAAATAACTAAGAAAATAAAACTTTGTTCCAGCTTATACTTCTTGGACTGGATAGTAAAGATCTTGTTCTGGCTGGTGTTCCTATCATTCGTAGCCGCTTGGGTATCTCCCGTGAAAACCGCACTGTCTTACGGAGGCCCCTTCATCCGAAGTCTGCCCTTCGTGGGATCCGCAGTTTTCGACAAGAATGAACAGATTTAAATAGTACCTGCCCTGCATAGTTCAAACTTTCACCTTCCCCAAATTAGACCACAAGAATTTTATAATTACCTATTTTTTATAAGTTTATAAGTTTCTTTTTAAGCCATACAATGAAAAAACGAAGTGGTCATTCACACTGTGTTGATCCTCTGAAAGTTTACAAACAGAGAGTGAACCTTAATCTGCAAAGTTATTTATTGGTGGCACTTTATCCATAAATACGGTAAAGCAATAGAATGATTACGTCGAGGTTTTTCCAATTTACACGTATTAAGTAGATCAGTAGCTAAATAAATTTTAAGTGTGTGTCTAAACACACTTAAGTCGATAATCTCTTAGTTCATTATAGATGGATGGTCAAAAACGGAAGGCAAGTACGTAGGTACTTAGATTTGTGATTAGCGAGATTTTGGAACAGGTCAGAGAAGATTCGGTTCGGAAATGAAAATCTCTATAAGACTATGTTTATTTCTGTAGTTGTGTTTACATAAGAAATCTCTTTTTAAATATTCTTCAATAAATGTTAAATCCACTTTTTTGAAAAAAACCTCAACAGCTCCTGACGCCGGAAACTTTGTCACTTTGCACTTTACCAGAAAAATTTGTGTTCAAACGTGTCAAGAGAAAAGCCTCGCCCACCAACTTACCCGAAATATAGAAGATATCCTAATCTACTTAATCACTAGCGTACTGTCACTAAATTGTGAGTTTTTTAACAAAAAAATCAAGATAAAATTAAGTTTCCTACTTATCTACTAAATACGTGTAAACCAGGCATAAGTCATTCTTTAAGCAAATGAAACACTGCGGCATAGATAGGTTAGATAAAACTTATATATTTACCCAAAGCTGGTATCGCTATTTTGGGTCTTATCTGACCCACTTCAAAAAAATATCAATAATTGACACATTTCGGTAAGTGTGTACATATTTTAAAAACGTAAAAGTAATAATAACGTTAAAAGAAATAACAGAAAAAACAATTAGTGTTACGTCTTATACCTGTCTTCTAAACTTCTATAGAACAAACTTACAACACTTTTCTTAGAACCGACAAGATCACATGTTTCAGTGGTTATATTTTTGTACAACCAGAACATAAGATTTTGAATGGAATGTGAGTTACATATAAAATTTAAACACTTTTAACATTTGAGGGTTCTTTATCTAATCGCATAGGTGGTCCCTTGCCCTCTTTTGATTTGGATTATATGGAACGGTAGAGGAGGATGCAACTGGCTCCTCACTGCTGTGACTGATTTTCTGATAGTCCATGTATTTACGCCTAGTTGATATCAGTTTCTTTGTTCCAATCGGTGGAAAAAAATAACATAATAATTCTATGAATTGTGTTACCGGTGGTGTATTGAACGTTTTTACAACTTTAGAGTATTTAGAGTTTAACGCTTTTCAAATTACAAATCCAACCAATACTAGAGATGAAACGGATAGTGGTTTGGCCGGATAACGGATACCGAATATCTGGCAAGCTACGAGGCCGGAGCGCCGGATATCCGGCTACCGGATACTTGGCCCTTTATCACATTACATGGCGCGACCATTTTTATGTGAATATAAGTGGTTGTCGCGATCAAGAAAAACAAAATTCAATTGCGATCGAGATTGACTTTTTCTTAAAGACGTCTTGAATAGATCGCAATCACGACCCATACATTTGGTGGTCAGTTAATTCTATTCAGTATCCTCAGTTGTCTAAGTTTGCCACAATTTATCTTTCAGCACCAGTGCTGGTCTGGTATACGAAGCCGTTTGGAGCCGCCTCTTACCAACAAATGCCGAAAAGATGATGGTCAAAGCCAATATGGGATTTTAACCAGCTAATGGTCAGTATTACTCATGAAAGATTAACTCATGAGTAACATTTTCCCTTTAAACTTCCCTAATTTTAAATCTAAAAATCTTGTAAAAAAATAATAAGTAATTTGCGAAAAATCAATCATAAGCTACCATATTGTTTTCTTTTGAATGTATCAATGTCAAAGTCAAAAAAAGTAACAAAACGATGTCGAATGAACCCACAAGGAATGGACCTTATTGGCGGATTAGTTTTGACAGTCAATCAACAATCTGTCAGTTTGTTGATTGCTGTCATTGCCTAGAGTGAATCCTAAAAAAATCGGGGAAAAGATATATATAAAAAAATATCTTACAATGGTATATATTCAAACTAATGAATGTATGATAATCTATATTTATTGCCCTTTAATTTGATATAATGACTATTAGTAGGTCATCTTTTGTACTACCTGCTTTTGTATTCATTCACCTCAATTTGCAACTCGTTAATTTTGAGTACTAAATTAATTAATGAAACAAAAAAATTCTGCGATTATTTTAATAAACGGTGTCCATAACCTATTGCAGTATGATTTTCCTTGTGTAAAATAATGATAGTTTTTTTTATTTTGCTATGCGGTATCCGACCGGATAGTGCGCTACTATTCGGTATCCGACCGGATAGTGAAAACAAGGCCGGATACCGGAAAGTTACCGGATATCCGTTTCACCTCTACTCAATATTGCAAAAAAAATTCACGAGGCCATGTCTTGGTCATTCTGGCTACCGATTAATTTCCAGATTTCTGATCTAACGAAACCTCCACATTTATTAAAATTATAGAACTGTTGTATCGTTCCACGGCTCTTCGATTTATTTATCGTTTGAAACATTTGAAAAGAAACGTTAAGTAAAAAAAGGATAAGTAAAAAAAGGATAAGTAAAAAATTGTTGCAGTAAAAAAATTTACTTTAGGTATTCTGCACTTTTCGGCGCAGCATGCGTCGCACGGAGAATATATGAAAACCCGTAATTTAGCTTAAACGCTTAAAAAAATAAAAACTGAAAATATTAGCTCCAGGGTTAGGGTTAATAAGGAAATTTTAAGTATTGGAAGAACACTGGTGGTGGAATCAAACTTATTTAGTATACCTACTTTTAGGTGATTAATTATGTATAGAACTAAGAAATCTTAGTATTTTAGATGGTTTTTTTGTTTGTTATTAACTTTTTTATTGTTATTACTTTACATATGTTAGGTATTATATTATAAATTAGGCAGCTATATTGTAAATACTTGTTTGTTGCAAATTTAATAATCAAAGATAATATTATGTACCGAAACCAAAAAGTCCTTTGCTATATTCAACCAGAACATAAAAACTGAGAGGAACTGAAGGCCTACCACCAACTTTTAGTTTGCCATTCAATTCCGATGCAATCCAGTTTAGGTACCTAAACTGAATCGCTAAGATTCGTACCATGAAGTGCCTTAGCTAGCTGGCGTTTGAATCGCTCACGGAGGAATGAAAGATCGAAATTTGTCTGTGGTCCGCGTGTGAGAAAGAGATGACGCTATACACTCGTTGCATAAGTCTGTCTCTTTTACTCGAACCATATGCATTGCGTTTCGAAATCTAGTTGATATGATTTTAGCGGTGTTTTTTGTGTAAAAATAACAACAAATATATTTTAAAATTGCGCTTTTTAGTGTCAAATTATATTCCATAAGCCCGTTTTAGTACTCATTAAATAATAGAAATTTATATAATTCTTTAAATTACAAATAATTAAAGGTTTCCATAATGTTGTTGTAAAAATAAATTGATTATGACGAGTTTAGAACGCACCCTTTGACTTCTACCTTTGTCTCTACTGATAAATCAGTTGATTTTGTTGGATTTTTCAACAATGGGCTCAGCTCATCACACATTTCTAATACCAATCGTTAAGACAACCGATATCCTTTTTGTATATTCTTCATTTTCCAAATAATAACATAAACAAATAAAAGGGGTCCGATTGTTTCCGTGTTGTGTTTATTTCATTATCATTTTCCAAGAAAATAAAAAAGACTAATTCGTCAGACATCTACAATAAAAAATAGCTCTAGAACTCACTTTTTCACATTAACACATAAGAAACACTAAATATCCAACTGAAATACCTTAAAATACCTATATTTTCATCAATTTTTTTAAAGATAAACCGAAACGATTCATTTCACGCCAAGAAAGTAGCAACTTTTTTTGAATCGCTTACTTTGACATTTAAGTCATCCAATATAGGTTGAAATATCACCTCATGGTACGAAAAATGAACGAACTAAAACAGTTTGCGATCCAATTGCCGACTTGATTTGGCGTCAACCTAAACTGGATCGCTTTAATTACGTCGTGGTATGAAATAGCAAAGCAGTTTATTTTAGGTCGTCAATGGAATCGCAATAATAGTTCATAGTAGGCCTTCTGATCAAGGAAATAATGAAATCAAGTTACCTAGTCACGATAACATTTAGCTCACATTTGGAGTCGTTTAGTTAATCTGCGACATGATAAATTTAGCAATCTTTAATTACGCAGGATATCAACAAGTTGGTAAGAAAATAAAAAACAAATAACTCATTCCTAGATTTATAATTAACGATTAAACATAACAGGTAACTGCGGCCTAATTGTGTAACTTCAACACCTATCAGGATCCCTTTGAATTTGACAGTTGAAGCATATAAACTTCCTTCACGCTACAGATATTTCACACATGATGGCGAAAGCGAAAAAGACGCTTTTTGAATGAATGATTTCATATTTTTGACATAAAATTGGAATTGTGTATCTTATATGATGGTCTGAAATTCTTTTGAACGTTATTGGCAAATAATTTCTACAATCTATCAGCAATTACGAGTTTATTTTTCAATTTTTTCTTTAAAATAAAGAACATACGTATATGTTCGACACGTCAAAGAGTCGTCTATTTAAATATGTGCATCATGTTTGATTATTTTACCTCCAACATGGCAATAGCTATTTTGCAGCCCTTCCAATGTTTTTTGAGGAGTATTATTCATATACAACCTATTTGAAGAAAAATAAAGATTTAATGTGAACGACGAAAGTTTATAGAATACAAATTAGCGGAGAAAGACCTTGAAAAGCCCGACACAAGCAAGCTTGGGTCCATATAATTAGACTTCTCTATTAATCAAGAAATCATGTGCCCTAAGAACAATCTCGTTTGGAACAGCTATAAACTGCAATTCAGAACAGAGAACATCAATATTAACACTATTTAAAGCTCCAGCAACATCAAAGTAAACGGACATTAAAAAGTTCTCTATGTTTGAAGTGTTTTTAATATCCATCTGTAATTGGCAAATACTATTACGAGCCGACATTTCCTTACGAAACCTAAATTGATAAGCAGGTAAAATATTATTTTACTCTTCTTATAATTCCAATTGTTGCTTTAACAACTGTTCAGACTTTTCCAACGCAGGATGTAAGATGTGGAATATCATTGTTCAGCCATAGATTGTACTTTCCAAAAATCAAACACTCCTTTTTCAGAGTTTTTCAACAAAATGTAAGGAATACCAAAGCATTGTTCTTGCTTTAATATAAAACTAACAATGATTATCATAATGCTGATTTTGTTCACTAACAGGAGAATTAGGATAATTGTTAATAGTCTGGAGTATTTTTTTTGTGTGAATGTGTACAATTGCCATACATGGTCTGGCTTAAAGGTGCCCAACATCTTTCACAAAATTTTTTATATGGTCTAGGTAAAACAAGGTACTGGAATTATGATATTAAGAATTATTTGAAATGAAATGAAATCTCTAATCTTAAAAATAAATAAAAGACATAGTTTTATGCATTTATTCTTATTCATATATGAGAAGTACATTATCTAATGACTGGGCAGGTGTTACAACATTATTTTCATACCTTGCCCAACCAAGGTACCAAATGATTGTGGCAATGTGTGCTCAGCAACCCAATGTCTTCCGGCCTACCTTGCAGTTACATTAATATTGCTTTATTGCATCTGTATTTTATTAATTTGTTGCACTATGATTATCTAATCATCAAATTAAGAAACAATCCTATTAATTTCAACAATAACATTATTTTATTCCTAACTTGGGCAGCTGAAATCCAGGACAGAAATTCAAGATATCTTTCCCGGAAGGATTATTTTTAAAATTAAATTATGCAGTTTAGAGTTCTGAATAGCTTCTGAGCATTTGTCATTCCACCGTAGAAGTGAAGTTTTTTTGGACTTTCTATGACAAGAACTATTGAGACAAGTATCACAAGCAAGCAAGAAGTTCTTTAAACCTAGATTACAAGCCTTCTAATGAAGAATCCTGATACCGAATACTAAGCCATTCTGAATGTACATTTTTAACCTATATTTTCCAATTTAAATATACACTAATGTATGCTATTTATCATATGCTTAACTTACTTAACTTAAGTGGATCATCATAGACAGACCATCCAAAAGAAAGATTTGTTTGAAGTCAGTTGGAGGGACCATTGAGACACCACAAGAGAGAAACAACTTAATGCACCATACCATTATTAAAAAGGACCAATTCACTATTATCTATTTCCTATTAGCTATATATATAGCTCTACTCTAGAATTAGTAGTATTGCTTCCCCAAGATGTATAATGAGCATTAAAATCACATTAACTTAGGTATTGACTTGATAAGAGCATCAAAGTTATGTTTATCAAAGAACAGACAGCAGTTAATGTGGCAGTAGAAACTTATGATGCTAATTTCTGACACTAAATTAGCACATTTTTTTGTAAACAGCTGTAATAATCTTATTATGAATTAAAATAGCAACACCATACTGTATATTGCTAATATCTTTTCTTTCAATATTGTAACCTTTTTATTAAAATTATATATATTATAAAATTTTTATTTATATTTAATTTTTTATCAGGCTGTATCCATATTTTGGATATAATTGCAATATGAATGTTATTGTTGTAGGAATTGTGTAACATGAAACTCTTATTGCTATTTCTGAATGTATATTGTATTCCTTGATTGAAGTTGAATTATGGGCTGAAAAATAAACAATGTATATGTATACTTAATAAGATAAAATGTCCTACTATCCCATGGCACTACATGTATAACAAATGTGTATTGGCTATTAGATAAAAGTAAAGGTAAGATTTGAATAATAAATAAAACTACCTTTTAGATACTGTTATTTATTTATTCAACACCATCTCTTAGTAATATTTCATCTACCAACCATCTGGGGAGCGTTATTAGTTTGATGCTGAGCCCAACCAAAGTACCAAACTAGTGTCATCACATGAGCACAAGTCCCAACTGTACTGTCAAAACTGACTGACTGTCCCTATCAAACAATTACAATAATAAGCAATTAATTTTTCCATAATTTGTCATCAAGCAATGTCTTACAATTGTTACATAATTTCTGAACAACATAAGTGCTAATATTAAAAACGCTGGATATTTTATTTTATTTTACAAATGTTTGGGAAGCTTACAGCTAAAAAAACACTATATATATAACACAATATATGAAACATAGTTCTTAATTTTACTACTAAGAGTCCTAAAACAAGTTTTTTCTTTTTGCAATGATTTAAATCATTTTCAATCATATTAAATACACTTAAAAAGTTTTGTACTGAAAGTCCTGTTGAGTACTTATAAAGTGTTATTCATTTCTTTAGTGTTTTCAAAATCCAATTCACACTCTTACTGCTCAAAAGAATCAACATCTCCTACAATTGTGTTGAATTAAATTCATTTAAATAATTCATAATATTCAATTATTGCCAGTTACAGAAAGAACAATGTTCCTAACACAGACATAAATTTTTTGTCACACACAATTTATAATTCACTAAAATGTGATTTTTAAATATTGAGGAACACATAGTCTCAATATTTGTGTTACCTTACACTTTACACAAAGTAATGATTTGGGGTGTCAGGTGTATGACTGAACTGAGAAAGATTTATAAGCACACTTGCATCAACACCTTGAAGATCACCCGGGTCTGGAACTACAGCTTCTTCAACTTCCTTAAATAATTCTGGAGCTTCTTGAATGATATTTCTTTCTTGAGAATTTAACTCACTAGCGTGAGCTCTGCTCCAGCAAGCATTGCTAGCTTGGGCCTTCCTAGGAATCTGTAAAAATTATAAATAAATCAGAAATAATCATAATCTATTTAGTTATATGCAATGTTTATTAGATTGGATACAATTATACCTGACTAGGGTAAATAGCAGCACCTATAACCGCGCTATTTCGGTCGATCAGGAGTTCGCACAACAAAACAACGCACAGGAAATCGGAGGAAGATCGTCTGTAGCCCGGTTCTTGTTGAAACTAATAGAGTATTACTAAGAATACCAATTATTTTAACAAATAATCCTAAGTTCTTTGCTTTTCTGTATACTTTGTTAATCAAATATCGCAAAACATGTTGATGTTTTATGAAACGTTATGTCAGTGACAATCATTATTATTATCTTGCGTTTTGCTATTTAAATTACAGTGATGATTGATACCTTCAGTCATCTAAAAACAATGTTATTTTAACATAAATCTAGAAATATTTCACATTTTGATATTGTTTTTTAAACATATATCGTAATTATAATGATTTAATACAAGTAAAACAGTGGTTTGAATTTATTGAAAATAAACCAACAATTTGGAAAAAACCAAAGCAACAAAACGCAGCTAGCGCAAAATAACTTGACCGGTGTGAAGTGAGCTTCTCCGGGTGTGTGCGCACGTACAAGCAATTCCAAAATAGTTTCGTGCAACTTTTATTTTGGATAAATTTTCGACTTTTTCGGGCCCGACGATGCGACGCCGGGTGATGCTTCAGCATGATTAATCCGAACAATAAGAAAAATCTTTAAATTATAACAACAACGAAACTTGACAATGAAATCAACAACTAAACAATGCAATAACAATTTTCCAACCGTAAGTACGAGCAAGAGAGATAGCGACAAGAACAAAAGAGAAGCACTAATGAGTACTGAATCAATCACTCATTCACTCAGTGTTGTCACATCTAATATTTCCCATGTCTGTAGTCTGGGTAGTGTTTATAAAACCTTTTGCTTTATTTTGACTCAATTTTCAACGAAATAAAACATTTTGCAGTGTTTTATTACAAAAAAAGGATTTCTAAAATGTTACCATAAACGAAAAGCATAGAATTCACAGTTAAAATATTTTTTAGCTAAATATTACGGGTAATTCTTACCCAACATTTCGGGTAATCCGATAAAGTAGCAACATTCTGGTAAATTCATTCCCTTCCCCCTGCTCTTCATACCACCAATGAGATCTAAAATATGACTACTGCGACGGTTCCCACGCTAACTTCACACCGCTCTATGGCATTCAGTATCATTCAATACACCATAAATCCAACAGCGATTGCGATCGTAGAAATTAGACAATTCCGTTGATCACTATCGCAACCACTTTACCTTCGAAAGGGATCATGATAGGTGTTGAAGTTAGACAATTAGGCCGCTGGTTAGCTAAATATAGCAGGTAGTCTTCATACAAAAAAAAACTAGGAATTATGTCTATGGTTAGAACTTTTTGATTATGACAGCTCCGGTGCTACTTTTCAAGCGAACAATTGTCATATGTCACGTCAATGT
Organism: Marasmarcha lunaedactyla; assembly: GCA_923062675.1. Taxonomy (NCBI): domain Eukaryota; kingdom Metazoa; phylum Arthropoda; class Insecta; order Lepidoptera; family Pterophoridae; genus Marasmarcha; species Marasmarcha lunaedactyla. The sequence continues at coordinate 13,587,920 of OV281339.1, read as the reverse complement.
GAATGATGAATGATAACACTATGTTCAATGAATGATGTACGGTTTTAGGTTATGTTTCAATGTTTTAACTATGTTAAAACTACTTTTATTATATTAATACTTGAAATTGGCAGAAATAAATATTGTGTAGTCACTACAGATGAGTTTGCATCATTGACCTCAACCAATGGCAAGCCCTATCATCCATTCGAAGCACGTGTTACTGGATGAACAGTTCGGCTTTAGGTCCCACCACTCCTGCGTCCAACAGGTGCACCGCATCACGGAGCACATCTTGGAGCAATGGAACGTAGGTTGAAAACCGATAGGCACGGGTGCGCTTTTCTTTGACGTGGCTAAAGCCTTCGACAAGGTCTTGCACAACGGCTTATTATATAAGCTCTTTGAACTAGGCATGCCAGACAGCCTCTTGCACATCATACGAGACTTTCTCCACTGTCGAACCTTTCGCTACAGATTGGAAGGTGCAGTCTCCAATCCCCGTCCTGTATTAGCCGGTGTCCCACAAGGCTCGGTGCTTTCTCCAACTTTGTTTTCACTATACACTAGTGACATACCAAGGACGGAGAAAGTAGACCTAGCGCTCTTTGCGGACAACACCCCGCTATACACATCTGATAGGAATCTACGTAGGTTAACTAGAATACTTCAATCCGCAGCCAACGCATTAGGCGCTTGGTTTGGGAAATGGAGAATAGAAGTCAACCCAGAAAAAAGTGCAGCAGTTTACTTCTCTCTCTCAACCCGCTCTAGGACAACCTCTAGGAAACCCTCCAAAAATTAGGTCAGATCACCCTGTTTGGTACTCCGATCGATAGGGCTAAAAAGTCAAATATTTAGGAGTCACTTTAGACAGTGGAGAAACATTCGCGGATCACATAAAACGTGTCCTTCAAGCTGTAATCCTCATATTTGAAAACTCAATGAAAACGAATTTTGAGAATGCAAAAAAATAGTCATGAAATAGTCATAAATAGTCATGCATGTAAAAAAATAGTCGTATTATAGTTTCGCCGTTATAGCTATAGGTTGGTGAGGATTATGGCTTGAACATCAAGCTGTAATCCTCATCTCTCGTGCTAGCAAACGGTAAGGTCTATCGACTTGGTTTAGGTTCCAAAAATAGTCATGAAATAGTCGTAACGACATACCAAATCTCAGAAATAGTCGATGAAAGATTCCAGAGATATAAAGGTTCCCTGGTGAGGATTATGGCTTGAACATTTGAAAACTTCAAATTTCTCCGGAACGCCTACGACTTTCAGTTTAAAGTTTGTGCCAAAAAATAGTCATGAAATAGTCGTATGAAACGAAAATAATTTTGAGCTGATTTCATTTGAAAATAAAAACTTCTTGTGTTCCCTACATTTATATGGATGTACAAAAGGGCATTTGTTGTAGGTACGCGACAACGATTTGGACTTTTAGAACGGGTTTCCGTGCCCAGAAGGCCTACCATCAACTTTTAGTTTGCCATTCAATTCCGATGCAATCCAGTTTAGGTACCTAAACTGAATCGCTAAGATTCGTACCATGAAGTGCCTTTAGCTAACTGGCGTTTGAATCGCTCACGGAGGAATGAAAGATCGAAATTTGTCTGTGGTCCACGTGTGAGAAAGAGATGACACTGTACACTCGTTGCATAAGTCTGTCTCTTTTACTCGAACCATACGCATTGCGTTTCGAAATCTAGTTGATATGATTTTAGCGGTGTTTTTTGTGTAAAAATAACAACAAATATATTTTAAAATTGCGCTTTTTAGTGTCAAATTATATACCATAAGCCCGTTTTAGTACTCATTAAATAATAGAAATTTATGTAATTCTTTAAATTACAAATAATTAAAGGTTTCCTTAGTGTTGTCGTAAAAATAAATATATTATGACGAGTTTAGAACGCACCCAATTTGACTTCTACCTTTGTCTCTACTGATAAATCAGTTGATTTTGTTGGATTTTTCAACAATGGGCTCAACTCATCACACATTTCTAATACCAATCGTTTAGACAACCGATGTCCTTTTTGTATATTCTTCATCTTCCAAATAAAAGGGGTCCGATTGTTTCCGTGTTGTGTTTATTTCATTATCATTTTCCAAAAAAATAAAAAAGACTAATTCGTCAGACATCTACAATAAAAAATAGCTCTAGAAATCACTTTTTCACATTAACACATAAGAAACAAGAAATATCCAACTGAAATACCTTAAATTACCTATATTTTCAACCATTTTTTTAAAGATGAACCGAAACGATTCACTTCACGCCAAGAAAGTAGCAACTTTTTTTGAATCGCTTACTTTGACATTTAAGTCATCCAATATAGGTTGAAATATCACCTCATGGTACGAAAAATGAACGAACTAAAACAGTTTGCGATCCAATTGCCGACTTGATTTGGCGTCAACCTAAACTGGATCGCTTTAATGACGTCGTGGTATGAAATAGCAAAGCAGTGTATTTTAGGTCGTCAATTGAATCGCAATAATAGTTCATAGTAGGCCTTCTGGTTGTAAGTATGAATAAGTACTTGCAATGAAATATCAAATGATTTTGTAAACAGCGCCATCTTTAGTTTTTTACGTATTACTTTTACTAAATTTAAATGACTTGTAAATCTAATACAACTAACGCCATCTCTCTATCTTAAAAACAACTTTTTTTCAAGTCACAAAATTTTGTTAGACATGGTTAGTCTATAGTTATTTACTAGTCTCTGTTTAAATTTAGTAAAAATAATACGTAAAAAAACTAAAGATGGCGCTGTTTACAAAATCATTTGATATTTCATTGCAAGTACTATCCGTAGGTATCAGGCGACAACAGACGTTGCCAGCTAGTGCATTATATTATTTGATGCTATGTTGCCGCTCTTATAATTCAGTAACAGAAAACTTTACACCACCCCGGATATTATTTGTAGTAGTCTTGGCTAATATAACGATCATCCAATAAATTTACCGATAAAAAAAATTACCACTTTTAACTGATAAATTAAATTATCGTTATCGAATAAGCGAATAAATACCGTAGGTATACCTAGTAAAAAAATTTTGGTTGGCGATTGGCGATTTTAGGTGAATGCATTCACTCACTCAACGAACGCGCGAGAGCGACCGGTGTGTGACAGTCTAAGTTGGAGTGCAGTCAAATTAAAGCTTTATGACAAAACTGGTAAGATTTATTTTTGACTTAGGTACATTTTGATCGATATTTTACTCTCAATATATCAATCTATTCTATACTCTAATTCTCTTGTAATAAGGTATTAGTAATTAGCAGGAGTATTTTTGATAAATATATTGAATCGATATTTTTACCGTAAGATGAAATGAAACGTTATTGGTTGACTTTGTGAAACATTCGTTCGTTGGTTATTGGCATAAAATCGTTCGGTCCGTACTTGTGCTCTAAGTTTTACGTTATTAAACCTTTTTTTATTTAAAACCTTTAAGAGTTCTAATTTAGATTGTAGGTAATTGTAGTGAGTGAATATAAAATGCCAAGACGGAATGCAGAAATATGGGAGCATTTTGAGAAATGTGTGGGAGCCGAAAAGCTCGCATCTTGCAATTATTGTAAGAAGATTTTATCGTATAAAGGTACTACCAATAATTTGAAAACTCATTTAAAATTGAAGCACCTTAGTGTGTATTCAAATTTGACCCGAGCTAGTCATGAGATTAGTTGTTCTAGAAATGTTGAATCTGATGAAGGGGTTCATGGTGGTGGTGATGGCGGTCGTGGTGGTGATGGCGGTTGTGGTGGTGGCAGTGTTGACAGTAGTAGTAATTTTGGTGGTGGTTCTAGAGCCGTCCATCCTGTCGATGGAAGCCGAACTACACCGTTTCAAACTCAAAATGTTGAACCCTCTGTTCCCATGATGGCTGCAACATCTTCTTCATCTCAAGAACAACCTTATAAAATTCAACGCATGATGTCCTCCTACTTGCCTAAGAAGCTTCGCCCAGCTGATAAAAAAATTATAGACAAATGCCTCATAAAGCTTATAGCATATGATTGTCAGCCCTTTTCTATAGTAGAGGATATTGGCTTCAGAGAGTTTGTTTGTGCTTTAAATTCATCTTACGAGTTGCCCAGCAGAAAGACCATTTCGTCTTCTTTACTACCTGCCTTTTATGAAGAGCGTAAACAATACTTTTTAAATTATATTAAGGAGAAAGCAGAAAGCGTCTGCATTACAGTTGACTGCTGGTCCTCAAGAACCATGGACCAATATATGGGTGTCACAGCTCATTTCTTTTCACTCAATTTGCAGCTTAAGTCGGTGTTGCTGCAATGCAATCATTTCGACGGTAGTCATACTGGTGTCAGAATTGCACAAGAATTACGTGATATAACAGACGCTTGGGGTATATCACAAAAAATAAATTTTCTTGTGTCGGATAATGCCGCAAATATGTTAAGAGCAAGTGCAATTTTAAATTGGAACCACTTTGGGTGCTTTGAGCACAAATTACATTTAATAGTACAGGATTCCTTAAATACAAATAAAGATACCATAGACAAAGTCAATAAAACAATATCATTTTTCAAAAAAAGCTCAGTCGGCAAAGAAAAGCTAATGAAATATCAAATTAATAATCAAAATATTCCACAACCAAGAACTCTTATTAAAGCTATTCCCACCCGGTGGCACCCACTTTTTTAATGCTAGAAAGATTTTATGCTTTAAAAGAAGCAATCCAAGCCACTGTTGCCACAATGAATATTTCTTTACCGACAATACCGATCGAAGAATGGGAGTATATTGCGCAAATATGCGTCGTTCTAAAACCTTTTTATGAAGTCAGTGAAGTTATGAGTGGAGAAAACTATTTGACTGCAAGTACGGCTATGGTCCTGACAACAAGTTTGTTGTCTGTTTGCGACAGTCTATCATCAAGAAACTTTTACGCGCCTGTGACAGACCTGATAGGCAAATTGAAGAGAGGTCTGTCAGAAAGACTGGGGGATATAAAAAATAACCTAAACATTACGGTATGCACACTTTTAGACCCTCGGTATAAAGACATAGCGTTTCCTGACCCTCAGTCAGAAAACGAAACAAAATCATACGTTCTGTCATTGATGGAAACATTTCATTATGAGTCGAGTGATGGTGATTGTGCGGCGGCGGAATCACAACAAAATAGTAGCGACAATTTCAGTATCTGGGGAGAGTTGGACTCAAAAATAAGATCGTCACATGCTCCTAAAACAGTGGAGACGAAGGCAAAAGAAGAATTGGATATGTTTTTAAAAGAAACAGTCATTCCAAGAAATGCCTGTCCATTAAGTTGGTGGAAGACGCACAAATGCATATATCCGATCTTGTATATAATTTTTAAATCGAAATGTAACATTATGGTCACTTCCGTTGCATGTGAACGGGCATTTTCTAAGGCAGGGTATATTGTTAATGACCGTAGAACCCGTCTTACAACATCCAAAGTGTCACAAATTATGTTTCTAAACTGCAACAAACTGTAAATAATATAATTACGTTGTAAGCAAAGATGATATACTTACAAGTAAAACTGCTAACTCCTTATTTATATTTATTTAGTTAAATCAATGAAAGTTCATAAACTACATTGATGGCGCAACTAAGCGCACATGACCATTCCTAAATTATATATTTTTAACATGAAATGATAAATCCGTGAATGTATCTAATTGTTTTATTTTATCTTAATTATATTTTATTCATCAAATATTTTAATAATACTACTACCAGTACATTAGATTTGAAATGGATGGACCTAAATCTAACACTTAAATCTGATAGATGGCAGCACAACTTATAAAATATTTCATTATAGGTTTCCACGGAGTTAGCAATCTTACTTGTGTACATATCAACTTAGTTGTGATATAAAAAAAGTATGTGTATAACAATAGAACTGTACATATTATGTTGTAAATAATAAAGAAATGTTAATAACAAAAAAAAAAAATTAAACAAAAAACATATGGCCAGTATTAGTACTGTATATAAATAAACAACAATAAAATGTTTTAGGTATATCACAAAAAAAATGTACATAATAGAAAATACGAAAAATAACAATGAATATAAAAAATGTATATTAAGTCATCGAATGTCGATTATATGTATAATAAAATCACTTACTTTAAATACGCCTATTTATGTTACCAACCTACCTAGATATTACGCTAGGCAGTTCTAAGCCTGCGAACCGAAAATATGAGTTAAAGTTCATTGATCAAAAATCAACCATTCGTGATTATCATTATCGAAATTTATATTTCAACGAAAATATCAACTAATATTTTAAACCAATAAAAATATCGATAAAAAAAATATCGTTTACCAGTTAACAGTTGAAAAAATTCAACCAATAACGCCATATTTAATTTGTAGTGTTACTGGGTTACTGTATTGCCAGTATATAATTTTTCCCACAAAAATATAGCATTCATCTCCACAGTTTGTTCTTATCTGCCTTAACATTATAAAACGAATTTCAGTGCATTTAATTAACAGGTATATAATATTTTACTTTATTTCTTGATATCGATAAAAATTATGTCTTAATAAGTGCATAATTTTTATTTATAATGCATATAACTCATAACTATTTTGCAGTAGTGAAAAAAATTTTTTCTTGCTGGATTATTATTAAAAAAATGTTCTTTATCCATCAACTTTTTTGTTCTTTTTATCACAACATTTTATTTGTTTGACAATTTGAATTCTTTGTCGTTTGTCGTTGTTGGTATGGGTGAGTGGAACTTTTCCCTGCATTTCTTTGAATTCACAATATTTCTGCTCGCCTACTGTGACTCGTGCAAATTGTATGGACCTTGAGTAAGTTTACATTTTGGCTGCTACATATCGTATAACATGTGCGTTTATCACAACTGTGATAATAAAAGCTTTTAAAAATAGGTTATTATGGCAATTAAAATAAAGAGGATGGTAGTGCCCAGGCGTCTCTGAACAAAATAAACTTATACCAGTATGTTTATGGTCTTTTGTAGTTGTTATTTTATCATCTATAAAGTAAGAATAAATTACTATCTACCTATTCTTATTGAGTAAAATTATCAAAATCAATGATATAAAACGATGACATTTAACAATTTCAGGAAAGGAATAAATCCTACTTGCTAAGGTTTCAGGTTATTTGACAACTCCATCTAGCATTTGCATTGCGTTTCTTGTCAATAATTCATATAAAAATTAAAGACGACAAGGTTGGTCCAAGCTATTTGAGAGTGACATCTAGTAATAGCTTGGATTTTGAGCTTTTTCCGAGTCACGAATTTTCTACTAGTCTCTGCTAATACTTAGACACCAATGTAGTTTGTTTTATGATTTACAAGAAATTCTTGAAATATTTTTTCAAACACACAAACTGTAGGGCCCCAAACTAAGCATAGCTTGGATGTTTTGGGTGCCTGTAAAAAGCTAGGTCAGCTTGGTGCTTTACCAGATTAAAAATAAATTTATGAACAGAAAACATCATGTAAAAATTATAGCTATTAGTAAAGTGCATACAAACCAGAATTAAAACAGTGGTACACAGGCAAACCCACAAACTACAAAAGACAATTTGGGACGAACACAGAACACAGTTATCAAGTTTAAATTTTATTATTTAGAGTGAAATTTACACAATAAAAAAATCACATGATAGACTTGAAAAACGAAATTTTTTAGCCCTTGCAGCACATTGGCCAAGTGCAGAGGTATAAATAAAAGTCTTTACTAATAGTGTATATATTTTTATTTCTATGCTTCATAGGATAAATATTTTGGTGTGATCTCATTGCTTGATCTAGTTGTGTAACATGTATACTTAAACTTTTGATTATAATATAAAAACATGCAGCAAAGATAAAAAATATACAGCCTTAACAGAAAAATAATATTAACTTTATATGATTTCAAATTCCTTAAATTACCCTCAAACTCAACTGCTAAATTACAATTGTAACTCTTTTAGACTTAAAAAGTCTCAAATTATTAACATGTCTTTAACAATTATTTCATTTTACAATGTACACTTAATATAAATGCGTACATCATATTGAACCTACCTACACAATGACTTAGCATAGATGTGAATGGGTGTAGGACAATTATTGGGTAGCATTAACAATATCAACAAACTCCGGCTTGAGACTGGCTCCCCCAACCAGGAAGCCATCAATGTCAGGGCAAGCAGCAAGCTCCTTCGCTGTAGATCCAGTCACAGACCCTCCATACTGAATTCTTATGGACTGAGCAACTTCAGCATTCACATTTGTAGCCAGCCAGTTGCGTAGAGATGCATGAACATCTTGAGCCTGAATAAAAAATTATGTTATTTATATTTTATATTAATCCCCATTACTTAGTTTTACGAATAATTATTTGATATAAATAAGTTTTTATTTAACCCTAGAATCCTACACTATCTGACACACTCAGTGTTCCTATATTACTATTAAATAACACTATGAGATCACAAATCAGCCTTTTAGTTTAAAATTAAATATTAATTACAGCACTTTTGGCATACTTTTATTTGGTGTTCCAAAAAAATCAGTATTTTGCATTGGGTGCATCTGGTTTTGCTCTACGGTCCTTATTTCTTGGACAGAAACCACATCGCCCCTGTGGGTGATTGACAGACACAGAAGGAACAGCTGGCATAGGTTATCCCTCCTCAAAGTTAACCTTTGTAGACATTCTTCCAAATGTTCGTGTATAAGATTTAGTCCTAATTCTTTTAAAAAAGTGCGACAAAACTTGATTTGAGCCTTATTATTTGCTGTGGAACATTTGAATAGGAAACAGCAAAAACACAGTCACACTGACAAACAGGTACACTGAAAGAATTACGGAAAATGAAATTATCCTATAAGATTTATTTTTCATTTTGTAGAGAAATTGAATAGAAATTGTAGACATGAATCAATTCGCGTTTGCAGTTTGAGTCTTGTTACACATTATAACCTCAATAATAAACTATTTGAATAATGCATATACATACATAAATAGTCAAAATAAACTAAATAAATAACAATCAGAATAAAGAAAAATACTAACGTTATTCCTACACTGGGGTACTACAGCACCCCATAATACCTGCACACGCATCTACAACGTAAAGCTTATGCCTGTCCCTGTAGTGCGAGGCCACACGCTAAAATACATGGGAGATCAAATCTGTGAATTGTACACTCGCAAAACAAATTCAAAAACAAAACCCTGTGTGGCTGAAGCACCCCGCAAAGGGTTCCAGGGTTAATAGTCCTTGCGCAAAAAAACCTCTCACACCATTATTAATTCCAATCATAAAACAAATTCAAGTGAAACAAATATTAAATGTTTGTATGCAAAACAATGATGATAAAATACTAAAATTAACATAGATAATTTAAGCTACCTGTTGTGGAGTTGCTGTTTTGCCGGTTCCAATGGCCCAAACAGGTTCATAAGCCAGAACAACATTGACCCAGTTGTTCCCAATAGCTGGTATTAAAGCTTTGGTCTGCCTGAAAACAACTTCTTCAGTCTTTCCAGCCTCTCTCTCTTCTAGTGTCTCCCCAATGCAAGCAATAACTTTCAAACCTGATTCCAAAGCATGTGCTACCTAAATTGAAATAAAATTGTGGATAAATCCAAGCAATTATTTTGTAACAATTGTACTTACTAACAATTTATTGGATAAAATTAGAAAATATTGAATAAAGTAAGCAAGAAATTAAGATTTCTTATGATGAATTAAAGATAAATGTACCTTTTCAGCAACTAAATCATCCTGTTCTCCAAAAATAGTTCTCCTTTCAGAATGACCAAGAATAACCCAGTCAGCACCAACATCTTTAATCATGGCAGGAGAGATCTCACCTAAAGATACAGCAAATTACAGCATAAAATGTGTAGACAACCATGTTACTTAAAATTTCTTAGTTATAAAAAAATACCTGTGAAAGCACCCTTTGGTACTTTCCAGCAGTTCTGGGCAGCAACTCCAATAGTATTAGGAATAACACTCTTTACATAAGCTAAGTAGATAGCGGGCACACCTACTATGACCTGAAATTTATAAAGTTTTTCTTGTAGGTACTGATAATAATTTAAGTCATAAAATCTCTCAGAGTTCATTCAGTCGAATTAACTCACGTCTACGTTGGGATCCAAAGGTCCCATTTTCAAATTATTAATGATTTCATTTATCTGGTTTTTGTCACCATTCATCTTCCAGTTACCACCAACTACGAATTTGCGACCCATTTTCTTGGCTAAGAAAAATAACAACGGATTGATGAATATGCAAGAAAAGATGTTATTGCTCTAAAAATATTAAAGGCTTCATAATTTTTGCAAAGTATATAATCAATATCAAAATATAATTTTACCTACCTTTCCTACAACAACTTAGTTAAATAGTATAGGTACCAATCTTATATATCAACAGAAACCACCTCAAACGACCGGAACGACCTTTCTTGACATTGATAACTAAGTAGCATTCACACTTACCCCCATTACTTTAATTCGCGTTCATGCATAAAATATTCCGGGGCTGCCTGAGTAAAAAAAGGAAAAATAGTTATTGATAAAATACAATACCGTAATAACTTTGTACATAGGACAAAGTGGCCAAAAGCCTGGCAGAAATACCGCGTTGGATCGCTCTCGATAAACAAAGTAAGAGCAAAATAGGTCCAGCTTCAAGGACATTGCTTTTACTCATCACTCGTTTTTATAATCGGTAAGCCTCAAAAAAATAGATAAATTACCAACATATTTGTATTTTGTATGTTTGATAACTTTTCGGGAGCTAAGCTAACTCCCTCATCGTAGGATGATCATCCTACTGTAATGCTTACCTATGTTTTTGGAATCCTTTTTATTTATTTATTATTTTCCATTTTCCTGTACCTATTATTATTATTATTATTTTGTTTTATGGCAATCAGCTGTTGTTACGACACAATAACTATTTCTGCCAATTTCAAGTATTAGTATACACACGTACTACACGAGGTTAATAATTTTGTAGCGATCAGTTGAGTAGAACTTGCAGTATCTCGAGCATTGAGTTACCTTGAACAATACAAAAACAGAGGGATGAAATAAGTTTTTACAGATATTTTTAACATAGAAGAGTATAATTTATAAAGGCGTCTGGCCATTGTTAAGAAGAAGATTAGCAATAGGGGATAACTTTTTAGCAACGGAGGACGGTAGTGGGATGTCTTCAAATTTTGAAAGAATGTTCAAAACTAGGGAAATCAGGAGTTCTAAAAAATTGTCATTAGGGGAGCAGGAAGAAGTAGAGGGGAAGGCATTATCAGATTTAGTAGATGGAGGGTTAGCAATAATAGCGTTATGGGCAATTTTGTCATAGCCTGGAGATAAAGACAGACTGGGTTTTGATGGTTTGTATATTGTTTTTTTGTAAGAAAGATTCAGTGAAGGAGAACTTTTAGAAGCATCTGCGTACGATTTTTTAACTGAAGGGAAGAGGGATGATGCTTCCTTGAATGATATGTTCTTTTGGGACATGGTGATTTTAATATTCTTTTGCCGGGAATGTTCCGGGCAAGATTTGTCAGTTGCTAAATGAGGGTCTGAGCATTGCAGGCAGGAAACTTCAGAGGATGCAGGACAAGAGTCACGTGAGTGAGTTTGTGCACATCTGAAGCAACGAGCACTGGATCGGCATTGGGCTTTCACATGGCCAAATCTACAACAGTTTAAGCATTGTATGGAAGGCAAAATGTATGGATCAACGGTTAATGATGAGTTAAAAATAAACACTTTATCAGGTAAGCATTGTCCAGAGAAAGTGATCACTACAGATCCTGTGGGGGTCCAAGTGGAACCAGACTCCATGGACACTTTTCTGTTTAAGCGACGCGCCTGCAAAATTGTTATATCACCTTGGCTTGTGGAGATTGTTGATACAACTTCCTCCATAGACCATGAAGTTGGGATCCCGCGGATCAGCCCCATTCTTGTTATATTATATGTAGGAATTAAAGCTATATAGTTATGAGATTTAAGACTCGGGTTTCTGAGAAACTCGTTTGCTGCACATGCAGATGAGAATTCCACAGAGACCCGATTTCTGCCAACACTCTTTATACCATCATTTTTAATATTTTTAATGTTTGATGTAAATAAAAATTTTCCAAAATTTAAATGATTAAATGTACTGCCTGACTTAGGGTGAGTTTCTGACCTGGACACATGAACAATGAAAGGACCTTTGTCAGAAGGATGGTAAGATTTTTCTTCTAAAAGACTTGGATGAGTGTAAATAAGGTTATTGGTTTGAGATGGAAGAGCATTCGAAACAGATTTTTTAGGAGTAGGGAACGAATCCCGATTTATGTTTGGACGTTTTCTTGTTTGCACATGTTGAGAGAAAGGGTCAGGGGAGTTGTTGACATCAGAAAACGGGATTGGGTCTGGGGGCTTAGGAGGGATTGGAACACAATCCATGCTCATTAAGAGCTAGATAATTCGTACAACCACTTACCAGGCGAGGAAGAGAAAAACAGAAACACTTAAAATAACTCAATGATGATAACAAAATCACCAAAATAACCGACAAATAACGAAAACCGTGTGTACACCGCAAACGAAAAATTGACAGTCTCTTCCTGTTCCTATTTATGTAGTTTACTTTTTGACACATCGTGTCAACTCAATTTTTTATGAAAGCAATGGAGGCTGCCAAGCAAACTAAGCCTGTTACACACGGATTCTTACAAACTATTGTAAGAAAATATACTTGATTCCTGGCTAATAAGATTAAATTCAACATTTCAAATAGCGGTTCCAAAGCAATGCAATCCCGGCCATATAAGCCGATTGCTGGCCTTAGAACGGCAGTCTATTTCAAGCCATCCTTCCGATAACATCTTCAGTGTTTTTTTTAACGTTGGGATACCCGGTCACTTAGGCAACCGGGTTATGTCGGACTCTAACCGACTAAAACCCAACGGTGTCACCATCAGTGCTTCACTAGTGACCCCGGGACCTCTATTGATACACCGGGACCACTCTGCACTATGCCATTTAAAGCACGACACTGTAGTCCAAGACTGCTGTCCTTCTGAGGATCGCCCGTGGCTAGGAGTCACCGCCTACAACGCTCAATGGACTCAGCGCGTTCTCCGAGTGAAATTGGCGCTCTCCCTCTCCCGCTCGGCCACCTCTTTCCGCAACATTACGTCCTCACAGAACCTGGTCACGGCTTGCCACGAGTCCTCCCCCTGCAGCATAGATCTAACGAATGCTGCTGGGGAAAGATCCTCCCCGACCTGGCTGACCAGGTCCTGACGCATGGAGGCCCAAGCTGGACACTCCTCGAGTGTATGTTGCACCGAGTCCAGACCACCACTGCAATGATGACACCGGCTTGTTTCTGTGGGCCCGATGCGGTGAAGATAGTCACCGAAGCTGCCATGCCCGGTAATAACCTGCGTCAACTGAAACGTTACACGTCCAAAGCTACGCTTCATCCATGCCCAAACGTTGGTTCAGTAAGCCCTGTACCACGCGCTGTCGAGCACTTTAAGGCTCACGGAGTTAAACCACGCTAACAGCGCAGCATGGCGTTCCCGCTGCCTCAACCTTTCCATCGCTACCAAGAAGCGTTCCCTGCATTGGGAATGACTTCGAACAAAAACCCTCGCATCCATATCTGCCAGAATGTCCAGTGGCGGGAAACGCCCCAGGAGCGTAGCCGCTTGAAAGGAAATCGTCCGATATCCGCGAGCAATCCGTATTGCCATCAGACGCTGCACAACATAATACATAGTCCTACAACGCCGGATACCCAGCCTTGCAGCCCACACTGGTGCATAGAGCGCCACTGAACGCACCACCGTCGCATATAACCGACGAACCTCTTCCCTTGGGCTTCCAAGATTGGGTAGGAGCCGATGCAAAGCACCCGCTACCCTCTGGATACAAACGACCTGGCGACTGAAGTGCTCTTCAAACCTCCAACGACTGTCGAGAATGAGCCCGGGGTACTAGGTGGCTCGCGGCTTCGAGGAAGGCCAAGAAACCACATAGCCTCTGTCTTCTGAGGTGCAACTGGTAATCCCAGGCCATGAATCTCATTAGACTAAACGCCTTCACCATGGAAGCCTTCGCGGCGACCTCTCCGACTAATTCATGTCCGTAACAGTTTTTGGAATAAAAACTTTTATTACTAGACACCACCTTATATTCCATGGAACCAGATTCATACCATCAGGTCTCAAAAACAGTAATATACGACTCAGCCAACTAGACGACTGTCGATCGTGACAGCCTTTATTGCGGATATGGAGATACATGTCTGTTTTATTTCAATGTAACTAAACAAAGTTATTACTTTTGTTCTTTATTTTGTTTCAGAATCAAGATACTTTTACATTTAAAAGCTACTACTTTCCTGATACTGCAGACGAAGACGAAGAGATCACCCTACCGCCGCGCCGCTCAAGATAAAAACCTAAAACGCCGGTTACAAAAAGTGGCATACAACATCGAAAAGATTTTTGAAAAACCGAAAAGGAACAACAAGTCATCGTGGGTTGGGCATTGTAGTGAGGGTGGTGTAAGCTACATATTAACCAATGACGATGATGGCTCAACTCCGAGTCATCTTGTGAAAATCGAAATATATGACTTGAACAAAATTCGCAACGTTTCCAATACGGAGCTTTGGAAACATACAGACGTGCGTGTGAAATATTACGGTCAAAGCGGAGACGACCAACACTATCAAAGGACTCGAGATATCATCTACGAAATAACAAAGAAAATAGCAACAAAAGAAGATTGTGCTAAGTTCTTTGTGGAGACTAATGCGCAGTCTATATGTATTAAGTAGTTAAGTTGGTAACTAAATTTTAAGTTACTATATGTCACTTCTGTGTCCAAACGGATTAAGTATTAATCTCAGATCAATGAAGATGAACAGTAATTAATGTCAAGGAATTCGTCAATTCTGTAGCTAGATATGTGGTAAACGAGATTTTCAGAAAGAGAAATTCAGAAAAGAATTTGTTTCGGAAATTGAAATCTCTAAGTATTCTCTTCTATTGTTTATTTTTTTCTAATTTTTTTAACTCGTTTAATACACAAGCATTCCTATTTTAAATATTCTTCAACAAATATTAAAGCTGAAACTAAACTCTACTCAGACATTTTGAAAAACATAGTTAATGCGAAATCTTTTGCCGCCACCAGCTTTGTCAACTTATGCACTTAACAAAAAAATCACGTCCAAACGTGTTAAGTGAGAAGCCCCGCCCACGTACTTATACGAAAACGAATCCTTATCTACTTAATCACTACGCGTACTTGCGTACTAAATTTTAAGTTACAACTTGTCACTAATGCGCGGTTTACATGTATTAAGTAGTTAAGTTGGTAACTAAATTTTAACTAAATTTTAAGTTACTGCATGTCACTTGTGTGTCCAAACGGATTAAGTAGTTAAGTTCATAAGTTCAATGAAGCTGAGCAGTGATGAATCTCGAGGAATTCGTCAATTCTGTAGATATACGGTAAATGTGATTTTGGACAAATTCAGAGAAGAATTTTATTCGTAAAGTAAAATCTTTACAAGAATATGTTTTTTTCTAAATTTTTATTCTACAAGCATATCTATTTTAAATATTCTTCAACAAATTTTAAAGTTGAAAATAAGCTCCTCTCCAACATTTAAAAAGAAAGAGTAAATGCGAAATAAATACGAGCTCTTGCCGCCACCAGGTTTGTCAACTTATGCACTTAACTAAAAAATCACGTCCAAACGTGTTAAGTGAGAAGCCCCGCCCACCCACTTATACGAAAAATAGAACGAATCCTAATCTACTTAATCACTTGCGTACTAAATTTTAAGTTACCACTTGTCACTTAACTGACTGTTTACACGCAACTTTTAACTTAAAATTTAGTTACCAACTTAACCACTTAACTCGTGTAAACCGGCCATTATGGCTAACAGTCAATTTAGTGACAAGTGGTAACTTAAAATTTAGTACGCAAGTGATTAAGTAGATTAGGATTCGTTCTATTTTTCGTACAAGTAGGTGGGCGGGGCTTCTCACTTAACACGTTTGGACGTGATTTTTTAGTTAAGTGCATAAGTTGACAAAGCGGGTGGCGGCAAGAGCTCATATTTATGTCGCATTTTCTCTTTTTTTTAAATGATGGAGTAGAGTTTGGTTTCTACTTTAAAATTTGTGGAAGAATATTTAAAGGTGTTACCACACCAATCGATCGACCGTCGACCGGTCGACGACACCACCCCTGAGTTGGTAAGTCTGCCACCCGCAGTTGGCGTGATGGCCTACAATTGTCTCACGCCAACCCTGAGTTGGTGCGTCTGCCAAGCCGCAGTTGGCGTGATAGCCTACAATTGTCTGACACCAACCCTGAGTTGATAAGTCTTCCAACCAGTAGTTGGCGTGATGGCCTACAATTGCCTGACACCAACCCTGAGTTGGTAAGCCTGCCAACCCGCAGTTGGCGTGATGGCCTACAATTGTCTGACACCAACCCTGAGTTGGTAAGCCTGCCAACCCGCAGTTGGCGTGATGGCCTACAATTGTCTGACACCACCCCTGAGTTGGTAAGTCTACCAACCCGCAGTAGGCGTGATGGCCTACAATTGTCGGACGCCACCCCTGAGTTGGGAGAGGCTGATATCCCTCCAGTGATTATTAAGGGTACCTAATTAGTTAAGGTACTACACCAACCGATCGGCCGTCGATCGACGTCGACCCGTCGACGTAAAAAATTTAGAAAAATACATAATCTTGCAAAGATTTTAATTTCCGAATCAAATTCTTCTCTGAATTTGTCCAAAATCACGTTTACAACATATCTAAGTACAGAATTGACGAATTCCTTGACATTCATCTCTGCTCATCTTCATTGAACTTATGAACTTAACTACTTAATCCGTTTGGACACACAAGTGACTTGTAGTAACTTAAAATTTAGTTAAAATTTAGTTACCAACTTAACCACTTAACAATTGTAAACCAGCCATGAATCACATCACACCTTTAAGAGTTGTCTCACTGCTTTTAGTCCTTATGGCCGGTTTACACGCGTTAAGTTGGTAACTAAATTTTAAGTTAAAAATCACATTAGTGACTATAACAATAAAACCTACTACCTTTAACAATAAAACCAAGTGAGAAACACTTATAGCTGTGAGTGCACGCAACTACCCGCTCAGCGTCACTGAAACAAAATAAAAAGATATACAATGCTTACAGAACAAATAATTGAAAAAATGGGTAAAACTATTATTTTACGAGACTTTAAAAGATACATTCGATTGTGGTACCTTCAGAATAAATAACCACAACGGATGATGGAGGATGCGGACATTATCCCATTCTTTACACCCTGTCAGGGGCATAAAGTACCTTATATTTACAATGAAATAGAGGAATGTAGTGAAATCGACTAAGTGCTTCATGACAACATGCACCCAAAAAGTAGGTAAATCATCCCTTCCTTTGACAAAATCCTTATATAACTATGTCTTAAAGATCAATATTATAACAAATGGACAATTTTCACTGCAACACGTTTGACGAAAATTTATTTAAACTCTGTGAGGTGTAAGAGTTAGTGCTGCTATGTGAAGAAGTGGAGCGGTGGTTGGTGGGGTACTCGAGTCTAGAACCTTCCTTAATTATAGATTGGTCTTACTCCATCAATCCATTAAAAACTGATTGGAGCGAGCAGGAGTTGGAGGAGGAGTACGAAGCATGAAAGCATGTAAAGCGTTTACGGTCTCATTGTCTACACAAGTGTACTCACCTAGTTATTAAGTTCAAATGTTAGGTTGTCTTAGCATTTTAATAAATAAATTTAATCTTTACCTTTTCTTTGTTATTTAATTTACTAAGGATATTTCATTTTTCGAATGCTCTTTCCCAGACATTTTAAATACAAATCTACCACAATGGTATATGTAAATGAGTTTTCAGAATATTTTTCGTAAAATGAAATATCTTTATCAAATTTCTTTTAAATGAAAGACCCAAGTTTGTTACAGAAATTTATTTTAATATGAAAATATAGACTTGAATAGATTTCTTCAAATTTGATCTTAATTTAGAAAATTAGAGAATTAGTTAAATCTAAAGTGTACAAACAAAAAGACTATACATTCCACAGACCGAAGTCCGGTAGTTTTGTAGAACTGATCCATTATAAAGTGTTGTTTAGAGTTTCTCTTCAAAAAGTTTTCAACATTAATGTAGGCTTTACACCAAACGAATCAAAATATTCCCCAATACCATTAGCATTACTGAAAATTACTACCCAGTGAGAACCAGATCTTGTATCGGGACCTAAATTGCTTATTAAATAGACTGGCAATGTAACTTTGACAGGTAAACGACTAGCAGCAAAAACGTTCAATGTTAAGTCGAGGTGGATTTTTCGCAAACATTTTTGTATTCCGAGGGTGTTCATCTTAAACAAATTGATTTAGCTATTGTAATCTAAAGTAATTTCACGGTTTTGATTATTTTTAATATGTTGTCAAACTCAGCATACACTACACAATTGATTGTGTCTTCAAGCGGAGATTCGAAACCTACTTCCAGTCGAACACATCCACGTTCTACGGGACACAAATGTGAACTAGAGTTCGCAGACAAGTCAGGAGTCATATCAAATGCTAAAAGACAACCTCCACGTAAAAAATCATATTTTTATTGCACTACTGTCATTTGAAAAGTGAATACCAGTTCCTGAGAAAAGAGTGTGATAGGCACTTGTAATAACGTTTCAGAAAACGAAGGTTGCAAAGTTTTGTAGAGTGTTTGTTTACCATCCACATATAAACTAAATGATATCAGACCAAAGTTATCAAAGTTATAGGGGTAACCGGTAAACTACCATTAAAAACAGATTTTTTTACAAAACCGACTATACACCTGTTATGTATCTGACCAAGGAACACATTATCCAATCCAATGTGTCCAATGTACCTTTCCTTTTAGACGCTTCCGAGGAACTGAGCGCCTTTTTACTGGTTCTTTTGATTTTATACCCTTATCCTAAAACTAAAGAGTCCATTTTTTCATCTGTTTTTAGATTCAAATTGCTACTGACAACCTTCAAACGAGTTTTCACACTTTCGCTTAACGGTCGAATACTAATACAATTCATAGTTGAGAAAAGTAGTGATCTTTTACTTTTTTCTTAAAGATAGATATAGATTTAGATTCACAAGTAATGTGAGAAAGTGAATTCCACAATCTGACTGCATGAACAGAGAAAGAGTAAGAAAAATAATCAGTTTTATGAAAAGATGTAGATACGTTGATATAAAGATGTGTGTACGCAAATGTGTGTTTCACGCAAGTAGAGAGGAGTGAGTGGGTTAAATAGGATATTGAATAGGAGGCAAAGGATTCTAGTATTTCTACGGTAGCGTATTGGAAGCCATCGAAGTTGCTTGCGGTACTCAAAAACGTGATCAAACTTTTTGAGATTAAATATAAAGGGAAAGCAAAGATTTTTGCGAGCGTTCCAATTTGTTTAATAGTTCCTCCGTGGCATCCAAATAACAAGCATCGGCATAATCCAGGAAAGGCCAAAGCAGCGACTGGGCGAGGTAAATTTTGGTCTTAAAAGGTAAAAATCTTTGTAAGGCCTTAAGTGAGTGAAGAGTGAAGTGGATCTTCCGACTGATATCACTGACATTCGCGTTCCATGTTACGATAGATTCGAATCTATGATGACTCCCAAGTACTTAGCTGTGTCAGCGAAAGCAATCGGAATATTGTCCATGGAGACACAAGATAAAGTCGTAAAGTCAAGGCAACTGCGCATATAGTGACTATCTATCACCATGGCCTGTGACTTCTTCGGGTTCACAAGAAAACCAAATGCCCTCGCCCAGTCGCCTATTCGACCCAAATCTCAATTTATTGCTGTAAGAGCTGCCTCAGCATCGCATACCGCAAAATGGCAGTACCTGTGCAAGTCATCTGCGTAGAGGTGGAATTTATGAAGAAAAAACTTTGGTGAAGGAGTTGATGAAAATGGAGAGTAGAAAGGGAGATAAGACACCACCTTGGGGGACCCGCAACTAGATCACACCAATGAGATTGTTTCTCATCAAGGCGGATCTGCTGCGATCTGCCCTGAAGATACTGAAGAAACTGAAGATATAACCATGACAGAGCTACAGGGGAGATCTTTATAGGTTTGAGGATGCCTAGAAGGATGTCAAAATCAACAGCGTTGAAGGCGTTGCTAAAACCGAGAAGGATAAGCAAGGTGAGGAATTTAGTTTCCATGGCCAAGCGAATGCAATTACGTGAACTAATGCTGAAACAGTGCTATGGCCAGAGCTGAAACCCTGTGAACTGCGCCCTGTCACACCGCGACCTTTTAGATATATTGTTGAGTCCACCTGTTTACAGCTCGCCGCTTACTCCGATTGAGTCCTCGAAGCGAACCATCTTCCTAACGGCAATGTATCCGATCTCTCTTGTGTCCAGTTCTTGTTTGTCCAAGTGTATTGATCGCTTCTGTACCAGTGCGACACAATGACATAGTATATGAAGGGGCGTTTCTTCTTCCGTGTTACAGAATCTGCAGCACGTAGAGTCCGCTGCGCTCAGATTGTACATGTGTTTATTCAGCTTGCAGTGACCTGTCAGTGCGCGCACTAATGTTCTAAGCTGGGTCCTGTTGCGATATAGTAGTTCCCTTGTGTACGGTTTTGAGTAACCCTCTATTAGCGCCCTGGAGTGTTTCATGCCCTCTGCTTCGGTCCAGAGGGGTTTGCTTTCTGTTAGACACAGGCTTGTTAGTATTTGTCGTGTTAGGCTCCTAGGGATTCCGCAGAAAGGTTCTGGACCTGTCTGTTACTGCATTGCACCTTTTCTCGCCAATTCATCACTCTTGTCATTTCCAGTAATGTTTGAGTGTCCCATTTTAGGCGTACCGTGTTTTGTTCCCCAAGCTAATTTAGAGTCTCTTGGCATTGCATTACCGATTTGGAGTAAATTTTGTATGAGTTTAGTTCCATTAGTGCTGCTTTGCTGTCTGAAATAATATAGATTATTTGGTAGAGTTTTTCGAATTTTAGCTCTGGTAGCATATAATCTGTGGGCATGTTTATAATTGGGTATTTTTGGATGAGTTTCTCCAGGTAGCCCGTATTTTTTGAAAGCCATGCTATTCCTTTTTGGGATTTGGCGCTAATCATGCCCCCCAGCCTCTTTTAAGGCTGTGAGACGCAGGGGCTGGATAATTGTGTGTGTGTATTTAAGTATTTGTCGTGTTAGGCTGCATTTAATGCCAGGTTTTGCGATGTGGTCATGGCGCCAGTGGCCAGAATGCATGCTGTTCTTTGTATCTTCCCTAGTTCGTTAGTGGTTGTTGTTTGTGTGAGCTTCTTGTGCCACACTACGCAGCCGTATATCACGATCGGTCTGACGATGGCGTCTAGAATCCACATGACCATTTTGGGTTTTAGTCCCCATCTTGAACCAACCATTCTGCTACACACATAGAGGGAGATTTATGCTTTCTGTGTGGCGTTTTTTAAATGTTTATTGTAGGTAAGTTTATCATCTAGGATGATACCTAGATATTTTACCTCTTTAGAGAATGCTATAGTGGTTCCATCAATAGTAGGAGGTTTGAGCTTGTCAAGTTTCCTTTTTTTGGTGAATGGCACTATAACACTTTTGGTGGCGTTGATACTTAATTCGTTATCTATGCACCATTTTGTTGTGATGTTCAGCGCTCCTTGAATGCGGTATGATAGGACTTCCTGACATGATCCTCTAATGATTATAGAGATGTCGTCAACGTATCCTATCACATCGTAGCCTTTAAGGCTTAGTTTCTCCAGCAGTGATCCCACTTCCTTGCCCTTTTCCTAAAGTTAGTCAGCTTTTCATTCCACCATGGTGTTTTCCTGTTTGAGTTCTGAGTGGTATGCTTGCGTAATGCTTTCTACTACAGTTACTGCCGCTAGGTTCATTATCACATTTGATTTTATGGCTTTTGCCTTTATTCTTAATCTTATTAGCTAGTTTTGCCCTGTAGGTTTCCTAGTTGGTTCTTGGGTTTCGGAAAGTGGTCTCCACTGCCTCTTGGGTAGTATCTATATTAAACCGAATTAGCTTGTGGTTCGACATTGAAATTATATCACTGACGTGCCAGTTTAGCACCTTACCTGTTAGTCCCTTTGACGCAATTGTGATGTCTAGGACTTCCTTTCGCGCTTTGGTTTCAAAGGTGAGCTTGTGGCCTATATCACATATATTTAGATTGTTAGTTGTGAGAAAATCTAAAAGGAACACACCCATTTTGTTGATACCTGTGCTTCCCCAGCAGGTGTGATGGGCATTTGCATCGCATCCTATGAGAAGCTCTGCGCGTATCTTCCTGGCATATTGTGCCACGCGCGCCAGCTCTTCTGACGGGTCCTTTTTTTTGCCTACGAGGTACGCTGAGCATACAACTGCTCTTTGTCCCTCCAGGTTTATTATGGCTACTGTTAGGTTATCGGTGCACAGATCTGTAACTGGTAAAAAAATTAAGGCTTTTCCTGAAGGGGATACAAGCTCTGGGCCTATTTCCATTGATGTTATAAAAAATTATTACCTGATGTATCCAGGCCCAGGATTGTACGGTTGTTTAACCACGGCTCCTGGATGAGTGCAAGGTCGAGGCCAACAGATTTGAACGTCTGTTCCATCACTGCCGTAGCAGCAGTGGCGTGTTGGAGGTTGACCACCACGACCTTCACTTGGCACCGTGACAGCGCTATTAAGCCGTTTACATGTATCCGGCCCTTGGGGGCCTGCGATCCTTCCCCCTGCCAGGTCGTCCTCGGGGTCTTCCCGGCTGGGGTCCAGTTACAGGCCCACGTGGAGCCGGTCTGAATTTTACTCCCCTTGAGTTGTTCGGCGTCAAACCTCTCCTCGTTCCTTTGCCTGTAGGTGCTGGTGGCTGACGGCCACCGCTAGTAAGCCGGTTTGCAGCAAGCGCCGATCCGATCGGAGCCGGCTTGATTGTCTTAACGGCTGCCGAGCAGCTCAGGGGGGTAAACCTGATTTAATCGAGGGCTCGTTTGGGTGGCTGTCACTGTCCGACCCAGTTAGGTCAACACAGGAAATAGACTCTGAGTCGATGTTCCTGTCAGTGTCCCCTATGGCCAGCATTGGGTCGTAGCTGAACTCCGTAACCTGTATGGGCTTGGGGATCAGTCCAGTGCCGACACCTGAGGGGCCAGGCCTTGGTTTTGGGGTCGGCGGGGTCTCCTCTCCACAGTCTCCGTCTGTTCCTGCCTGGTCGCCCTTGGAGCATGTTACTCTTCAGGCGTTTAGGCTGGAGCAGGTTCGGACTGCTTTGAGGACCTTACCAGTTCCATTTCCGCAGCCTTGGTCCCCTTTTGTTTGGGTTCCGACTGGAGCCACGTCATTACCCTAGAGAGAGCCATGAACGGGTTGAAGTTGCACGCCCGCAAAGCCTCCACGGCTTCCTCGTCGACGGCGAAGGTCAGTAGTTGACCCCGCTCGACCGGCTTGGAACCGAGAACCTTCCAGACGTCCGCCGACAGACCCTCATTTTAACTCTTTAGCAGTAGAACCGTGTTCTCCACAGATATGAACATCTGCTTGGGGATGAAGGCGGAGATGATAATGGGCTTTAGAAGGTCAGCTTCGTCGATGACGGTAAGATTAGCTACCTTCCAAGGCTTGAGCTTACCAATCTCCCTCTTCATCCAGTCCCTACTCCTTACATTCTTACAAAGCACCAACAGCCAGCCTGCTTTGGTGTAGACACCTCCGTTCTGAAGGTGTTCGCCGCTAACCGGCCCTACAGGTCGCGTCACATAAAAAGAACGCTGGCTGTCAAGCTGCGCAGTAGGCGATTTATCGGTCTATTTGGTGGAATGAGGTACGGCGCGGGGCGGGCGGGTCACGGGTCACGGGACACCTGCTTGCAGGTGAGCTATGGTTCGTCAGTTGATCTCTACTTCCCGCGTTGAATCCACGCTACGTTCGTTCTCAAAATACCATTGCGCACAAAAGTTTTTGATTACGATTATGGAATTGATATGGTAAACGGTTTTATATGGAAAACGGTTTTACATATTATAAAAGTTGTGAAAATTATTTTTGACGTTTATAGTTTTATGAAGAGAGAGGCTGATAATAACTTAGTCGATAATTTAATGTCACCTACGATGACTTAATGGAAGGAGTTTCCCCATTACTTTAATATTATTATTTTTTGTTACTTATTTTTACTTTTTTTTTACCAATATGCATTAAATATTCTACACTGAATCCAACATGTTTTTATTTCAATTTAATGGTATTCTATCTAATATATTTTTAATGTGCCAACCAATATACGAAACCGCAAGCAAAAAGCCTATTACTTTCGTGCGCGATTGTACGCATGCGCAAACACACCCTATCTATATATAATCTACTTTCTTCAGCGTTCTTTTTACATGATGCGACCTGTACCTTAGGTATCTCCACCTGCAAAGTGTGGCACCCACCGACATCTGCTCCTGCTGTTAGGGGGGGTTTTCCCCTATAAAAGGTTTGCGTGGGGTTTAGACCACGGCCAAATCAAACGAAAGTGAAATGTTGACACCGGTCGTTTATTGTACACAAAAGTATTGTATTGTAATATAAAAGGTATTAAAATTAAATTAGGGAACCTTGCGGTCGCTTGGCTGATCCTTAGTTTAGTCTATAGAATTACTTTATATTTAAATTATTTGTAATACTCCGTCCGCGAACCGAAGTTTTCTGAAGGGGCAATCGTTTCCCACATCCACAGTAAAGAACTAAAATCTTCCCTTAAACAAAGGGGTACTCTGAAGGAGCTTTCCTTTAAAATAATTCATATTAAATGACAAAAAACAAGGGCGGTCCATTTTATGGCCCCATAAAAAATTGGATATTTCTTGGTAAGTAAGGAGATCGGGGTTCGACGCTTCAGCCAAACCTCCGCATCGCTGGCGTCCAAAAACACGGTGCAACACAAAAAAAGCAGCCGATGAGGCTGGTAGTATGAAAACAGCCTCCTTTCTGAAAACCACATTAAACAATAATTAGCATTATGTCTTCAGAGAACACGCTTGGGTCCCTAAAGGCTCACAATAAAAACCTCTGTAAATACTTGTTCAAACTCAGCCTGTACAACTAGGGCTCGCAAAACAAATCACTGAGTTTAAATGAAAGCTGAAGGCTTAGTTAGAATCTAAGAATTCAAAACGTTACATTACTTGGTAACTCTCTGCTTTAGGAGAACCACTTAAAGTCTTATAAGATTTACTTTTTACAACACCAGAATAACTACAAAGAACTGAGCAATAATGCCCATAATTTAACACCTCTGGGTGGTTAAAATAACTTTAAATAAGTAAGCGGCACAGTCAAACAAAGAATTACAAATATTTGTACCATGTGGACTGCCACATGGTAATATTTTACACTGTGCAACATCTCTCTGTGATTAGGATTACTTTAAGCAAGCAAAACAACACAATTATCATAGTATTTCACCCAGATGAGCATAGTTTTATCAATACATTACTTAGTACAAGGTTAAGTTTCAAGACAAAGTATGAAAAGATTCATTTTAAACAAAAATACACAATAATAGGATACAGTAAGACACTTTCCTGTCCTTAAATTGTATTTTAGGAGTTAAGCTCCCTAGCAGCAACATACAATAAGGGGGTGGCCCGCCAACAGTACAAATCCCGCCACGAGGCCCACACCTAAGAAAACATATTATCTCAACATATTTAAATCGGATTATCACCGGAATGCAAACGCGAGCAAGAGCTAACCTATTTTTAACAAGAAAACACTGAACTTATTTATTGGTTTCACGGGACTATGTGGTCACATAAACTGCGCCCTGTCACACTGCGACCTAGCAGATCTATTGTGTGAGTCCACCTTTCTAGAGCTCGCCGCTTACTCCAATCGAGTCCAGGAAGCGAATCACCTTCCTGACGGCAATGTATCCAATCTCCCTTGTGTCCAGTTCATGTTTGTCCAAGTGTAATGATCGCTTCTGTACTAGTGTGGCACACTGACACAGTAAATGAAGGGGCGTTTCTTCTTCCGTGCTACAGAATCTGCAGCACGTAGAGACCGCTGCGCCAAGATTGTGCATGTGCTTATTCAGCTTGCAGTGACCTGTCAGTGCGCGCACTACTGTTCTAAGTTGGGTCCTATTGAGAGATAATAGTTCCCTTGTGTAGGGTTTTGAGTATCCCTCTATTAGCGCCTTGGAGTGTTTCATGCCTTCTGCTTCGGTCCAGAGGCGTTTGCTTTCTTTTAGGCACAGGCTTTTTAGTATTTGTCGTGCTAGGCTCCTTGGGATACCGCAGAAGGGTTCTGGACCTATCAGTTCCTGCTTTGCGCCTTTTCTCGCCAGTTCATCAGCCTTGTCATTTCCTTCGATGTTTGAGTGTCCTGGGACCCATTTTAGGTGTACTGTGTTTTGTTCCCCAAGTTTATTTAGAGTCTTTTGGCAATGCATTACTAATTTGGAGTCAACTCTGGATGAGTTTAGTGCCATTAGTGCTGCTTTGCTGTCTGAGAATATATGAATAGTCTGGCCTTTGTAGGTTTTGCTGATGTTGATTTCCGCACATCTCAGGATTGCATAAATTTCAGCTTGGAATATTGAGGCATAGGCTCCTAGGCTTGAGCATTCGCTAAACCTAGGTTTTACGCCGTGTACCCCATATCCTACCTTATTGTCCATTTTAGAGCCGTCAGTGAACCAGATAAGGCTATGTCCTTCCCAGTGAATGTTGCCCTTAGTCCATTCTTCTCTGTTTGGAAATTCTATCTGGTAGAGTTTTTTGAATTGTAGCTCTGGTGTCATGTAATCCGTGGGCATGTTTATAATTGGGTATTTGTGGATGAGTTTCTCCAGGTAGCCCGTATTTTTTGAAAGCCACGCATTTCCTCTTTGGGCTTTGGCTCTGATCATGCTCCCTCCAGCCTCTTTTAAGGCTGTGAGATGCAGGGGCGGGAGCCCTAAGAGTGCATTTAATGCCAGGTTTGGCGTAGTTGTCATGGCGCCAGTGGCCAGAATGCATGCTGTTCTTTGTATCTTCCCTAGTTCAGTAATGGTAGTTCCTTGCGTGAGCTTCTTGTGCCATACTACACAGCCGTATGTCACGATCGGTCTGACGATGGCGTCAAGAATCCACATGACCATTTTGGGCTTTAGTCCCCATCTTGATCCAACCATTCTGCTACACAGATAGAGGGAGATTTTTGCTTTCTGTGTAGCGTTTTCTACGTGTTTTTTGTAGGTAAGTTTATCGTCTAGGGTGATGCCTAGATATTTTACCTCTTTAGAGAATGCTATAGTGGTTCCATCAATCTTAGGAGGTTTGAGCTTATCAAGTTTCCTTTTTTTGGTGAATGGCACTATAACAGTTTTGGTGGCGTTGATAGTCAATTCATTATCTTTGCACCATTTTGTTGTAATATTCAGCGCTCCTTGAATAAGGTATGATAGGACCTCCTGACATGATTCTCTAACGATTATAGAGATGTCGTCCGCGTATCCAATCACGTCATAGCCTTTAAGGCTTAGTTTCTCCAGGAGTGAATCCACCGTCAGTGTCCACAGTAGGGGGGAGAGTACTCCTCCTTGTGGACACCCTCGTGTGGTAAGAACTGTGCGGTATGTCCCATTAAGTTCTAGTTTTGCTGTTCGCGATCTGAGCATTGATTCGATCCATCTTTTCGTGGTGAGGTCTACAGACTTGTGTTCCAGTCCACGTAAGATGGATTCCGTGGGAGTGTTATCAAATGCCCCCTCAATGTCCATGAATACGCATAAGGCAATCTGTTTTTCCTCCAACGCCTTTTCCACTTTGTCGGTCAGGTCTAGTAGAGCCGTTTCTGTGGATCTGCCCTTTCGGTAGGCGTGTTGCGATGGTTGTAGCGGTTTTTGTATCAGGATTTCATTCCTGATCCAAAGGTCAACTACTTTTTCCATCGCTTTTAGGAGGAAAGATGATAGACTGATGGGTCTAAATGATTTTGGTAATGAAGGATCCTTTTTTCCCGCCTTTGGGATGAAGATAACCTTTACTTTTTTCCATGAGTCCGGTATGCTGCCTAAGGCATAACTTGCTCTATATATTTTTATAAGATGTGTAAGGAGAATCTGGAGACCTTCTTGTAGCAGAGCAGGGAAGATACCATCCTCCCCTCCACTTTTGTAACGTGAAAAACTCCTTATAGCCCATTCAACCTTCCCCGGTCTGAAAACATTGGCGGCCTGTCGCCAGTCTTCACTGTGTGGTCGCCGTGTTTGTCCGTATATCGGGTCAGATGCGGCGTTTTCTGGTACAAGCACTGAGCCTGGGAAGTGTGTGCGTGCTAGGAGTTCTAGGGTTTCTTCTTCATTTGTGGTGAAGTTACCCTCTTGATCTTTAAGTAGGCCTAGGTTTTTGGTTGGGGTTTTTGCTAGGAGCTTTTGAACCCTGGCAACTTGTGGTGTCGAATCCAATTCGTCACAGAATTTGCGCCACGAGTTGCGTTTGGCCTTTCTTATTTCCTTATTATATTCTGTGAGGGCGCTTCTGTATTTGTTCCATGTATGTTCTGTTTTCGCGTTTTTGGCGTTGTTGAATAGCTTCCGTGCCATTTTTCTTAGGTTATTCAGCTTTTCATTCCACCATGGTATTTTCCTGTTTGAGTTCTGTGTTTTGGGTGGGCAGCTTTCATGGTATGCTTGCGTAATGCTTTCTACCACATTTGCTGCCGCCATGTTCATTATCTCATTTGATTTTATGGCTTTAGGCATAGCCTTGAGCTTGTCAGCTAGTACTTCCCTGTAGGTTTCCCAGTTGGTGCATCTTGGGTTCCGGAAAGTGTTCTCCGCTGCCTTTTGGGTTGTTTCTAATTTGAAACGAATATGCTTATGGTCCGACATTGAGATTGTATCACTGACGTGCCATCTTAGCACCTTACCTATAAGTCCCTTTGACGCTATTGTGATGTCCAGGACTTCCTTTCGCGCTTTGGTTTCAAAGGTGGGTTTGTGGCCTATATTACATATGTTAAGATTGTTAGTAGTGAGAAAGTCTAGAAGTAACTCACCCCTTTTGTTGATACCTGTGCTTCCCCAGCAGGTGTGATGGGCATTTGCGTCGCATCCTATAAGGAGCTCTGCGCGTATCTTCCTGGCATATTCTGCCACACGCGCCAGCTCTTCCGACGGATCCTTTTTGTCGCCTGCGAGGTACGCTGAGCATACAACTGCTCTTTGTTTCTGCTCTCTCTGCTGTCCTCCAGGTTTATTATGGCTGCTGCTAGGTCATCGGTGCACAGATCTGTAACTGGTAGAAAGTTTAGACTTTTCCTGAAAAGGATACAAGCTCTGGGCCTATTTCCATTGATGTTATATGAGATATTACCTGATGTATCCAGGCCCAGGATTGTTCGGCTGTTTATCCACGGCTCTTGGATGAGTGCAAGGTCGAGGCCATCGGATTTAAAAATCTGCTCCATCACTGCCGTAGCAGCAGTGGCGTGTTGGAGGTTGGCCTGCACGACCTTCACTTGGCACCGTGACAGCGCCATTTGCCGGTTACATGTATCCGGCCCTTGGGGGCCCGCGATCCTTCCCCCTGCCAGGTCGACCTCGGGGTCTTCTCGGCTGGGGTCCAGTTGCAGGCCCACGTGGAGCCGGTTTGAATGACACTCCCCTTGCGCTGTGCGGCGCCGAACCTTTGCCTGCTCCTCGGCCTTTAGGTGCTAGTGTCTGACGGACACCGCAAGTAGGCCGGTTTGCAGCAAGCCCCGATCCGATCGGAGCCGGCTTGAGTGTTTTAGTGGCTGCCGGGCAGCTCAAGGGGGGTTGATGGCTCTCCCTCCGCTCACTCTTTTCGGTGGGCTCATTTAGGTGGCCTTTACTGTCCGGCCCTGTGAGGTCAACGCAGGAAGTCGACCCTGTGTCGATATTCCTGCCGGAGTTCGCCACGGCCAATTCAGGGTCGTAGCTGAACTCCGTGGCCTGTATGGGCTTGGGGATCAGTCCAGTGCCGACGCCTGAGGGGCCAGGTCTTGGTTCTGGGGTTGGTGGAGGTCTCCTCTCCACAGTCCTGGGTTGTTCCTGCCTGGTCGCCTTTGGAGCAGGTTGCTCTTCAGGCGTTTGGGCTGGAGCAGGTTCGGACTGTTTTGAGGACCTTGCCAGTTCCATTTCCGCGGCCTTGTTCCCCTTTTGTTTGGGTTCCGACTGGAGCCAAACCTTCACCCTGGAAAGAGCCATGAACGGGTTGAAATTGCACGCCCGCAAGGCCTCCACGGCTTCCTCGTCGACGGCGAAGGTCAATAGTTGACCCCGCTCGACCGGCTTGGAGCCCAGAACCTTCCAGACGTCCGCCTTCAGACCCTCATTCTGGCTCTTTAGTAGGAGAACGGTGTTCTCCACAGATATGAACATCTGTTTGGGGATGAAGGCGGAGACTATAATGGGCTTTGGAAGGTCAGCCTCGTCGACGACGGTGAGATTAGCTTCCCTCCAAGGCTTGAACTTACCAATCTCCGCCTTCATCCAGTTCCTACTCCTATCGTTCTTGCATAACACCAACAGCCAGCCTGCTTTGGTGTAGACACCTCCGTATTTAAGGTGTTCGCCGCTAACCGGCGGTACCTTTGGTATCTCCACCTGCAAAGTGTGGCACACCAGTGACATCTGCTCCTGCGTCATAGGCACACTGTTGAGTATGCCTATTTTGCAGTAGCTGGTTGCTTCGCTGTAAGTCAGCCGCACTGCATCCTCCTCCGTCGGTACGGCGTTCTCAGAGCTTTGCCCCCGTTGTGACTGGTGTGTCACATTGGCCGATTTAGGCGTTTCAGACACTCTGGCCGCCTTTTTTCGGTGTAGATGCGGAGACTCGTCTTCAATGCGCTGGCGTTTTGCACCGCCCAGCCGCATGTCATTAGCCAAGTCCCGCATCGGTTTTTTGGCCAGCTCAAAGGACTCCTTTCTAGGAATCCCTCTTGCCTCCAAAATTCGCTGTCTTATCCTGCCAGCTCCGGAGAGCCGCTTGGTTTTGCGAACCCTTACCTTCTGGTGGCCTTTGGGGGCCACTTTCTGGCAAGGGTCCGACACCAGTGCAGGATCCTTTTCTTGAGGCTCAGGCGTTTGTGCGTCCATGGACGAATCCGCCTCTGTCCTAAGAAGGACCGCCTCTTCCTCCGCTGTCAGGTCCAGAGCGGAAAACCGCTCCAGCTCCTCCATCTCTTCGTCTAGTGTTTTTTTTGTTGTTTTTGATTCCTCCATAACAGTTCCCACGAGTAGCTAGGGAAATAATAAGTCCACCCCTGCAGTGCCCCGCTTGCAGGGGTAAGGCTAATTACTGGCAAGATTTCGCCCGTTTTCTTGCAGGCACCGTTTGCGACCAACCTTTTACCCCGTTGGCCTCGCAACCCATAGGCACGGTACGCATGACGCCGTAGGTTCGGGTATATAAATATCTTCACTATATATATACGTTATATTGTGTAAACATACATACTAATATAAATACTATACATAGTTCCATTATAATATATATAATCCATAGACATGAACCAATACATATATATTTTTTTTTTTTTTTTTTTTTTTTTTAATGGGTCAAATAATATTAATTCAGGACCGATAGGGAGTTTAAGGATAAGGAGGGAAGAGTTATAATAGATATTGCTTATGTTATATATATGATGGGACCAGGAACACCGGAATTTGGGTTTGGGATATATCTCTATTGTTTGACTTCAGTAGAGACAGCTCTCCTGTTCGGGACTGCGCAAAGGCAGCTTTCCCCTCCGACTGCATGCAGGCGCCCAAGCAAAGCTCAAAAGCGCTCGCATGCATCCGGGGGGGTGGGCTATCCACAACCTGCCCACCCGCTCGGTTGCATGAGAGTTGCCCCCTAGTGCGATTAGGTCGCATTTGCAAGCAAGCAAGCCTACCTAGCAACTACAACCCACCTCACAGGCCGAGTAACACTGAACTTACCTCAAGGAGGCTGTAACAACTTAGGCTCCGGAGGCCGCCACGTAGCCCACGGGCCGGACCTCAGTCCTGCACGCCCACACACGCCCGCACACCCCAACAAGTTTCCTCACGCCGTCACTCGATATCAGTCGTCAAAAATCTCCATTCAATGTAAAAAACTCAAAGGTGTCGACTGCAAAATTTCTTCTCGCCGAATCTCTTGAAACTCCCACTGTCAGCCAGCTCAACATTCACTTTTTTTTTTATCCCTAAATTTCCACAATATTGGGAAAAAAGCTATACAGCCCTGCACTAAGCTTCGAACGAATGAAAAAAGATATAAAGACGGTTTAAAGGATTTGACTAACAAAAAAAGGTGTAACACTGCGTCATAGGCACACTGTTAAGTATGCCTATTTTGCAGTAGCTGGTTGCTTCGCTGTAAGTCAGCCACACCGCATCCTCCTCCGTCGGTACGGCGTTCTCAGAGCTGTGCCCCCGTTGTGACTGGTGTGTCACATTGGCCAATTTAGGCGTTCCAGATAATCTGGCCGCCTTTTTTCGGTGTAGCTGGCGTTTTGCACCGCTCAACCACGTATCATTAGCCAAGCCCCGCATCGGTTTTTTGGCCAGCTCAAAGGATTCCTTTCTAGGAATACCTCTTGCCTCCAGAATACGTTGCCGTATCCTGCCACTTCCTGAGAGCTGCTTGGCTTTGCGAGCCCTTGCCTTCTGGTGACCTTTGGGGGCCACTTTCTGGCACGGGTCCGACGCCAGTGCAGGATCGTTGTCTTGAGGCGCAGGCGTTTCCACGTCCATGGACGAGTCCACCTCTGTCCCAAGAATGACCGCCTCTTCCTCTGCTGTCAGGTCGAGAGCGGGGAACCGCTCTAACTCTTCCATCTCTTCCTCAAATTTTTTGTTTTTTTTTTCTGTTTTTCCTCCATAACTGTTCCCATGATAAGCAAGGGAAATAATAGGTCCACCGAAAGTAGCTAAGGTCGAAGCAGGCATTAAAAATGATAGCGAATAAGGTAAGCACCTGTTGAGGCAGGTGCTCAAGTGCATGGTTGGAAATTCCATCAGCACCCTGAGCCATTTTGGACCTTTGACTTCTAATGAGTCATCATTAGACACTGTGATGGGGTCCGCGGTGACGGGGAGAGAGTCCCTGCGGAGGACTTCGTCCTCCATCGCCTGGATATGGGAGGGATCAGCAGGTTGCGTGCTGGGCGAGCATTGTGAGGCAATGTTGTTAGCGAAGCATTCGGGTTTCTCTTCGTCTTCGAAGGCGGTAGTGCCGTCGGGACGAGTGAGAGGCGGCGTCTACGCGTAAGACTCGCGCCATTCTATAATAAGCTTGGTAGGACGGGGAGATATTCTACATGAGATCGTTCGTATGAGCGTCTCGGAGATCCACGAGGCAAGACCTAACTTTATGTTGTAGCTGATTCGCTGCTAATCTATATGCGGGCGTGGGATAGACCTTGGTTCTCCGGAGAGCCGCGTTCTTAGCTTTAATAAGATTGCTAACTGCTAAGGGAAGCGTGAGTTTGCCTTGCTTAGCAATCTTTTCGTTATCACTGATGGCTGAGTTGATAGCAACGAGTTATAGTTACGAGTAAACGAGTATTTAGGAATAGCGAATCTCCTGGAGCGAGATGGAGTGAGCCACGTCTCTTGGAGGAGCAGTAAATCTGGCTCATTGTTCTAAAGGAACAGTTCGAGCCCAGGAAAGTTAGAATTAAGGCTACGAGCGTTAAATGAAACTAGGGATCAGCCCATGGGTATGATACGACCGGATGCGGGATTTGCAGGTCTAGACAATATAATTTGTAATTTAAAGAATTTAAACTATTTATGATAATTTACAATGAACTAAAAAGCGAGTGATGCTCGGCTAACGCGAAGAGACGCTCTTGAGGAAAGCGGGCGGCTCGCAGTTTGCGTGCGAATACGGCGATTTCCCTAGTGTCGACGTTTTGAATAACGTCGAATACGGTTTTCAAGTCCTCAGCCAACGACCACTGAGGTGAAGACGACGGAGCGGGACGCGGGCCTACGGGAGCTGGGATAGGACGGGAAGGTGGAGCTGCCGGACGCTGTCTCCAGGAGAGAGCCGGAGTCAGCATCGGCTGCTCGGGTTTTGCTTCCGGGAGAGCCGGGTTGCACAGCGGTGGGAAGTTGGCGGGAGTGAGCGGCGGCGCAGGTTTAGGCACAGCCCTCTTAGCGGAAGAGCGCGGAGCGCGCGGACTATCCCTGTAGTTAGCTGTATGGCCAGACTGGCCGCACACACACATGCAGGGGGTAAGTGGAATCGGGAGTGCGAGTGCACTCCTTCGTAATGTGAGGGTCCAGGCTTTTAACGAACCTGGGAAGAGCTGAACAGTTAGAAGTTGCGTGGCCGTAAAGCTGGCATTGCCCTGGGTTACCACGATTCTAGAGGCCGCAAATTGTGCGAGCATCTTTGAAGATCTCCCTCGATCTGGGAGTGTAAAAGAGGATGACTAACGCGAGTGGGAAACGCCTACCGCAATTTGAGTGCATCTTGTGCATGGCTTCAGCCGAGCAGCCCTGGGACTTAAGGTCCTTTAGGATTTCTTCGCGAGCTCGAACGGGACGCCCCGTAACACTGCGCGGATCTTACGCTCCTCCAGGAGGGCGTAAGTGTGGTACGGGAATTTGCCTAACTGTCAGAAGCCTGGTGAACGCGCGGAAGTCGTCGATGGTGACGACTTGAATTTTAATCGGTTCGCCTGCATTAGACGCCTGGGCTTGGTTAATTTTGTGCTTTTTGCACAAATTAGAAACCGCGGTATATCGCGCTTTTTCGCGGAGGACGACGGGAGGAGGAAGCTGAGGCTTAGCCAAACGGGAGCGCAGCGCGTTGCTGGCTTTGGCGAAATCGACGGGGTCGCGGTCACTTGCTGTGATATTAACGGCGCGAGGGCGGGCATTGCAGACACCGGGGCTTGCTATGTGCGCTTCTTAGAGCGCTTGGAATCAAGAGTGAACGCGGGCTCAGGAGAGCCGGTGAGCGTAGCGGCGACCGACGAAGCTACGGACGCGGAGTCTGAATCGCTCCCGGGAGCGATACGTTTCCTACGCGATGAGCGCGAGGTCGTGTCTGACACACAGTCTATGTCGGATGGATCGGGGGCCGCAGGAGAGTTAAAGACTAGAGGGGTCTGGGCGTTGGTGGCCTGGCCTCTAAACAGGCTTGCGTGAAGACCTCGTCAGAGATTAAGATGCCAGACGCGGTGAGCGCCTGTGCGAACTCCTTCGCAAAGTTTACATGCATACTGTCATAGTAAAAATTGTTAAATTTAATGTCAGTAAGCTAATGATATTTAAAAATTTTAAATATACTATAATAAGTTTTTGCTTCTTTTTTCAAGTTTTCAAATCTATATAATTTCGATATTAAATTCATAACTATATTTTACAAAACATTATATTATACCTGTCAAAATAACTAATATTTTATAAATAAATTATAAAAACTTGCATTTTTAAATGGTGTCATCTACCCAATTATAGGCCATCACGCTTACGGCGACGTCGACTGGTCGTCATCGACTGTTCTATTCTGCCATCGATCGAAGTCGACCAATCTTGATCAATCTCCAGATTGGTGTGGTAACACCCTTAATTTGACCGCAGTCACCTTGTTGGTCTTCTAGCAACTTTGTTTTGATCACAAATATGTGCGGAAGACTTGTTAGTTTAATTGCCTACTTACTAATCTAGATAAGTTTTTAATGTAACAATAGTGAGCAGAACTCCCTCTTGCAAGGTACAGAACGTTAATGTGAACAGTTGTATGAGATTTTGTGTGATACACAGGACCTATAATTTGATTGAGTTTACTTTTCGTATCGTATTCTGATCTAAAAACGTTGATACTAATATTGTTAAGTTTTTCAAACTTATGTATATCCTTAATTTTAATGGGAAATCGAATGATTTCACACTTCTATTTATTGATATGGTTTACGTATGAAGTCACCCTATGTGAACTACTATCGGTAGGAAATAATGATGGTCAGTGGATGGAGCTATGAGTCGCTCTGTAGGCGAACGTAAAGCCTTAAGTTTGCGAGCCAAAACTGAAATTTCCCTAACATCGACATGTTTAATCGCTTCGCAAACGGTACGCATATCGTTGGGTTATCGCGAGGGTTGGGATGTGGTATAGAAAGGGCGAGGAGCCGCGGTGGGATTCAGGCGTACAGCGGGGCGCTGTCTCCAGTTTTCTGGAGCAGGCTTGAGCTGTGTAGGCTTTGCAGCTGGAGGTACCCGGCTACGAAGCGGCGGAAAGTTAGCCTGAGAAAGGGGCGGGGGCTGTAATTTGCGGTGTTACCGAACTGGCCGCAAAGCACGCATTCGGGAGGGGAGGGAGTTTCAGTAGTGCGATTGCATTCCTTAGTGAAGTGCGGCACCAGGCACTTTACGCACATGGGCGGGGCGGCGCAGTTACAAATATAAATACAAAATTTCTTTATTCAAGTAAATAAATCAATTACAACGTTGAACGTCACCCTTATAAGATATGTAGACCTGTATTAGGGGTGACCACTCCTTCTTTTGGATTAACATAATTTACCTAATAAATGCGCGTAGGTACAAAAGCAAAAAACAAATTGAAAAAGAAAACTAACAATAAAGATGAAAGCTTCCAAACAGTATGTTTTTTTCTATTTTATTTATTTATTGCAACAAAAAATAATACAATGAGAGTACAATCCCTGACAGATGAACAAGCGTAAGCTGTTTGTCGGCAGTCAGTTACTTCACAAAACAAGATTAACTTATTAACTTATCAATAATACATTATTTTACAATTAAATATGATTCAACAATTAGCGCACTTGTGTGTAAGAATGCGTGTGTATTTGTAAAAAGAATATAAAAAAGGTATGTGTGGCGGATTTATAGTATGTATATAACAACTTGTATTAGAACAAAGAGGTTATAACTTTTGGTGTAGGGTACATTGCAATATCATACTTACTCTTAAGAAATAACATTTTTTGTGTAGGGTAAATTAACAAAATTTATAATACATTAAATCTAATTCATTGGCTTACAGCCATTAATATTGTAACATTTGATTTAAAAGTACATTTTAGTTGGTGAATTCTTTTGGCCGTTGCCGCATGCCCCGCATAACTGGGAGCGGTGGCACTGGTCGCAGTGACCGCGGCGGTCGATCGAGGTTCCAGAGAGGCCGCATATAGTGCTGACCTCTCTGAAGATCTCCCTGGACTTGGGCACGTTGGTAAGAACCACCAAAGCGAGACGGTGACGCCTTCCGTACCTGCTGTGCATTTTATGCGTGCCGGGAAGCCTTGGGACTGCAGGTCCTCGAGTATGACCTTGTTCGTTAACTCCCCAACTAGCACATTAGTGATAATTGCAGCTAACTTTATGACTCAAAGTTCTATATCGGTGCTATTTGGGTAAAAATTACAACATCTTACTGTATAGGAGTGATAAATAAAAATAAAGTCTATAAAATTTACTATGGGATCAAAATTTTCAATTAATACCACCTAAAGGGTTAAAGTAGAACACCTTGCCACTGTTGTACCACTCTAGGCTACAGTGTGAGTCTGAATTGCTACTTTAAGTGGTAATTTATACCTGTAGTGCGTCTTATAGCTACAAAAGAGAAGCAATAATCACCCTTACGCCCAACATTTCCAAAATGAAGCAAAATCAACTCTTAAACCACTGGAATATCTAGAAGGATGATAAAATGAGCCTTAATGGCATCATTGGTTCTTATTATTTTCTTCTCAAGTTTTAGAGGAGGGTTCCGTAGAAAGTTCCATATTTGTTATTGTGGAATTTACCCGAGGTTTAACTTGTGAAGGTTTACGATGTCTTAATTAGCTACCTTTGTTATAAAAACAAAAGATATTACTACGGGATACATTAATATCAAATTACTTTAATTATTCTAAATTCATTTTCATCTGATAATCAACATTTAGAACACAGTTGGCTTTTTTTTAATTTGCTTTGCGTGTACCCTAATGA
Source organism: Marasmarcha lunaedactyla (assembly GCA_923062675.1). NCBI lineage: Eukaryota > Metazoa > Arthropoda > Insecta > Lepidoptera > Pterophoridae > Marasmarcha > Marasmarcha lunaedactyla. Next base: position 13,549,834 of record OV281339.1, on the reverse strand, counting down.
CACGTTAGCCAAAATCAATATTTTACAATGCGTATTCAACTTTTGGGATCAATATGAAAATAAAACTAATCAGAACTCAGAATAATTAGATTCATAGAAATTGTGTTCTTATTGTTGACTGACAAAGGGAAATAAAATTCATTTTTAACAGCTATCTGACTTTGATTTAAAATTTAATAATTAGGTTATTACTGTTACAAGGAAACAACTATATTTGTATAATGTGGATCTAAAATAATATTTCTCTTATAAAATTCCTATAAGAAAAGTACTTCTGTAGTTTTTATGCCTTTTGGATTTTAACGAATTATTATATAATTACGGTGCTTGGCTCTGTAGTAGTGTTTGGTTTTCATGGCAAAGTATTGTATGCTGCATCTGAAGTTCCATTCAATAGCTGAAATGAAAATATAATTGTATTAAAATAATTAAATACTTAACCAATATTGAGTGTATTACATTATCATTATCCAAAAAAAGGTTTTTGTATTGTCAATTTATCCCTAAACTATTTTCCCTACTAAAACAAAAGAATCATAAACAAAGTAAATAAAATTCACTCCTAGGGCCCTTCTCTGGATCATTTAGTGATAAGAAAGGTGATTTTTAGCACTCAGAACAGCAAAATTTTAAGTTAGCGGGTGAAAATTATTACCTGTAGTAACAAAACGATTCGCCATCTTTAATGGAATGTTTTTATGAAAATCTAACCTCTAATTTACATTATTTTTACTAAACATGTTTTTGTTATAACAAAAGAAGTGATTTTACAACTATAATACGTAAATTCACTATAAATACTTGTTATACCAATTATATTCTTGGTCAGTTTTATTAAAACTACTATAAACATATTTTATTTACACTGTTTTTTGTTGAAATTCTCATAAAATTTATATGGCGTGTAAATTTACTTAATAAACATATGCGCATTTTGCAGTAAAGTTAAGATCCCACTTGATTTTGCAGTACGGATATAGCAAATAGAATAAAAGGATTTGGTACTTCTTTAGTAAGTAAGGCATGTGAGCAACGGTTTATTGAGCGACTGTTTTTTTAAGTAACTGGGGTGTGTGTGCGTATATATTTGTAAATTCATGTAATTTGATGATTGATGAGCGCATATAGTGCTTTCATTAAGCACTTCCAAATGAGTACGATATTGACAGGTTATTTGAATTGTAATATAATATTTTGATTTAATAGACACTTTTATCTAGTGGATAAGATTGTTTTACATTGTATAGCTTGATTCTATTTGTGGAGACTTGTAAATGATTATAACAACGCTATTGCATTTATATTATTGTAATTAAGCCAATCGATAGTCTTCCTCAATATGTAAAAAATAAAAAAATAAAATGTGAGGGTAGTCATTCAAGAAACAAGCAAATTTTGTGTGCTCATAGTTTTTAATTAATTTTAGATATAATTATTTCTGTTTATTACAAAGTAATGTTATAATTTACTACTTGACTCACCAGTAGTCACTTTCAAACTTAGTTTCCTCACTTCACTCACTGTGGCACTCAACTCTATACACATAACACAACATGGAAGCACTAGCTAAAATGTTTGAAGCACGCTTCAGTGAGTATGAAGGTAAACTGGAGAAAATTGCCAGCAATGCAGCTGTTCATCCAGACCTCACGGTGTTGTCCCAGGATTTCCAGTCATTCAAGACATTGGTTTGGCAGATGTTCAAGCAGCTGAAGCATGAGATAGAATCCATCAAAGATGCACAAGACAGAATAGAGACAGCTGCACGAAGAAAAATTCTCCTCTTCCATGGAATTCCTGAAAAGCAAAATGAAAAGCTACATGAGGAAATTTACCACATATTAACCGACAAAATGAAGATGAAAAGTATCAATCGAGACCACTTACATGTTTGTCATCGCTTAGGAGGTTCTCTGCAAGGTAAAACAAGACCAGTTCTGGTAAGATTTGGTGACCTGGAGACTCATCATCTTGTCTGGGATTCAAAAACAAGTCTGAAGGGCACTGGTATTACAATATCAGAATTTCTTACGAAGATAAGACAACAGATATTTGTCACTGCACGTCAGCGTTTTGGTATGAAAAACTGCTGGTCAGCCAGGGGCAAAATTGTAATCAATCTCCCTGACAAATCTCGCCGACGAATCGAAACCCTGAGTGAACTTGATGAAGTGATATCCCAATTTCCGAACAACAGTATCACTACGGAAGCCGCTACACGAGCTACGTCTTCTCAACAAGCTGAAAAATCGCCTAGAAAAACTCGCAGGCGGCATTGACATCATCTTCTGAACGTGTAACTCAACAACAATCATTATTACAACTCTTTTGAAATAGTTCGGTTTATATATTGCTTTTATTTTCAATAAGTGCTTCTATAGACGGTACTTTTATTTTGAAGTTAGTGCAACTTTGACATTTGACAACTCTGTGTAATTTTGACAGTTCCATAGATATGATGCTGCGTTCAATATTGTGTGTTTTATATTGACGTTATATTCACTAGTTTGCTGTACATAATAGTGGACAATTTCTCCAACTCCTTGTGAATGGTGAGTTGAGTATGTAAATCATATTTAGTTTTTTTAAATTTTTATTGATTATATATTTATTTTATTTTATTGTTATTATTTTTATATTATTATATATAGGTATAGATTAATTATAACATATTTATTTTAATTTATTTATTTAAATCTTAGCTTTTATTGTCTCATATTATTATTTTATGATGAACAATTTAACCGATGATGTGGATGAGAGCTTTTTATCTTGCTCCTCATCTTCTTGCAGTTTTACGAGCGCTGTCAGTGCATCTTCTCCACAGTTAAGCTTACATGATCAACTTGCTATCTCATATAATTCCTCATTACTAAATATTGCCCATATTAACTCACAGAGTGTCCCGAGCCACTATTCTGACCTCTTGGCCTCCTTTAGTAATAGCAATATAGATGCATTACTGATATCGGAGTCCTTTCTCAAACCCTCTTTACCTTCTTCTCGAGTTGTTTTGCCTGGATTCACATTAATACGCAACGACAGAACAGGGAAAGGTGGGGGCGGAGTAGCAATATATTTACGTGATGATTTACCTTATAAAGTTATAGAAGCTTCTCCGTCTCAATATTCTGAATCAGCAGAGTACTTAGCTGTGGAAGTAACTGTACATTATGTTAAAATACTACTTTTGGTTTTCTATTGCCCAAATCTAACAATCGATTATTTCAACTCTTTAGATTCTCTGCTTCAAAACGTCTGCCCATGCTATGACCATGTGATATTGATGGGAGATTTTAATACATGTCTCATTAAAAATAATGCACGCTCAAGCAGACTGGAATCCTTACTGACCTCCTTTAATCTTCATTGTTTACCTTTATCTCCTACTCATCATTTCCCAAATTGTGTACCATCCCTTCTAGATCTTATTATTGTCTCATCTCCTAACAATGTTGTAACTCATGGACAACTCACAGCGACTTTTTCTTACCATGATTTGATCTTTTTGTCATATCGTATTCGCCCTCCTAAACGTAAGCCCCGCACTGTACTGCTTCGTAATTATAAAGACATAGATATGGTGGCCTTACAAAAAGATGCTAAGAATATTGATTGGTCGACAGTTATTGATAGCACTGATGTTGACACTAAAGTCAATCACTTTAATTCGATTATATTAGATCTGTATAACTGCCATGCCCCCCTTAGAAATGTCAAACTTAAATATAACCCTGCACCTTGGCTTACAGATTCCATAAAAGAAGCCATGGCTGAAAGAGATAAAGCCAAAAGACGTTATAAACGTTTTCCATCAGATTTAAATCTTACTTTTTATAAAAAATTACGCAATCGCTGCAATCGTTTATGTCGAGACAGTAAGAAACGCTATTTTAATGAATCTCTTAGCAATCGTAGTTCTGCAGATGTGTGGAAATTTCTTAAATCTGTTGGCATTGGCAAATCTCCATCCGCTTGTTCCGCCGATTTTGATATTAACGCACTAAATAATCATTTTTCAGTACCACCTGTCGTCTTAAACCCTAGCGTCAAATCTGATACTTTGCGTCACCTACCTCAACTGCCTGTAACACATTCTCCTTTCTACTTAGAAAACTTAACTGAAGAAGATGTAAAGAAGTCGTTAATCTCAATTTCCTCCGCGGCAATTGGTAATGACAACGTATGTTCCAGAATGATCACACCGATTCTTCCCACGGTCCTACCCGTCTTAACTCATATTTTTAATTGTTCCTTATTAAGTGCTTCCTTCCCATCAGCTTGGAAATTTGCACATATTATCCCTATTCCCAAAATCTCTAACCCTTCTTTATTTTCTGACTTTCGCCCTATATCCATACTTCCATTCCTTGCTAAAGTCCTAGAACACATAGTACACAAACAGTTAACAGCGTTCTTATGCTCTAATGATGTTCTAAGTCAATATCAGTCTGGGTTTCGCCCTGGACACAGTACCGTATCAGCTTTGCTCAATGTTACAGACGATATTCGCTGGGCCATGGAGAATGGGAAGCTTACTGTGCTGATCCTGCTTGACTTCAGCAATGCGTTTAACTCTGTGGATTTCGACGTACTACTCGGAGTGCTGAAGTCAATTAACGTGTCTCCTTCTGCACTAGGCTGGTTTGACTCTTACCTCCGTGGCCGCTCGCAGCGAATTCGTGTCGATCAGACTTATTCGGAATGGTGTAAGCTAACTGCAGGTGTTCCTCAAGGTGGGGTATTGTCACCTTTGCTATTTTCGATTTTTATAAACTCTATAACAAAAATAATTTCGTCTAATTATCACTTATACGCAGATGATCTGCAAATATACCAACATTTTTCAGTTCAAGATGCTAATTCTGCTGTAATTTCTATTAATGAAGATCTCTCACATATCAGTGACTGGGCCAAATCTTTCGGTCTGCTTATCAATCCCAATAAATCACAGGCTATGATAATTGGTAGTCGCCGTATTCGAAGTTGCCTTGATTTCTCGACATTGCCGTTAGTTTGCCTTGATGGAATACCAGTTGATTGGTCCGATAAAGCGAAGAATTTGGGAGTGATCATTGATTGTAACCTTAACTGGAATGACTATGTCAATGAAATTAGCCGCAAAGTAAATTTCACATTTCACTCCATTAAAACTCTTAAAAATTTTTTGCCATTACCTACAAAAATATCTCTCGCTCAAACATTAATTCAACCTATAATTGATTATGCTGATTCCTGCTGTTTGGATGCCACCGAAGAGCTTTTGAACAAACTTGAGCGCCTACAAAACTTATCCATTCGCTTTATTTTCGGACTGAGAAAGTATGATCATGTTTCCCACTTCCGCAAGAAACTCATGTGGCTGCCCATACGTTTCCGTAGGAATACTCGTATCTTGTATCTTTTGTTTAATGTGCTTAGCAACCCTCTCTCTCCACCATATTTACGTAACCGTTTTACCTACACCCACACAGGTGATGAGATCTGCAGACCACTTAAAAGAAACTTACTAGTGACTCCTCGCCACAAAACTGACTTCTTTTCTTTTTCGTTCACCGTCCATGCGGCCAGGCTGTGGAACAAGCTGCCTCACCAGATACGCGACGCTAAAACGCTGTCTATTTTTAAGAGAAGAGTAAGAGAGCACTATTTATCACTTTGCTAAAGAGTTCATCGTTGTAATCTATGTATGTAATACTATACGTATGAATTGTTTTATGTATATGTATGTATATATGTATTTTTATATAAGTAAATATGTATAAATTGTACTTATGTAATGTTTTGTATTTATAATACATAATGGCACACTTATTTGCTTTATACGAAACTCTCCAGTCACAGGTCTGCTGGAAGAAATTTCCTAGGAAATAAGCAGTACCTTTGTACATATAATTCTACTTTTTTTTTCTTCTTTCTTTTATTCTTACTTATATGTGTGCATAAATTGTTAAATAAATAAATAAATAAATAAAATAAAATAATTATATTATTTTTTGTAGTTGTCACTTAAAATCTGTCACATTCAACACTGCAACTACAGAAACGAAACGTACGTATGAATAAACAAAATCTAATCGTTCACTCAACCGTTCAATAAAAGTGGCAAATCAGGGGCACAGGCGCTGCTATTTGCACCTTTAGGCACAATATGATACGCTCTAGACCTGCTATGCGATGTGCCCACTTAGGGCTATATCTGTTGCATAAGGGGTCTAGAGCAGGACATAGACCTTATCGTTAGCACCTTGAGTTGCAATTATGATACGCTCTAAAATGCTAGTTGGGTCGAACGGGACCCCTCTGAGTACCGCTCTTCTAGGAGAGCGTAAGTGTGGTAAGCAATTTGCTTACCGTCGAGGAGCTTTGTTAGGGCTCGGAAATCGTCTAAAGACAGAACACTGACCCTAATGGCTTCACCTGAGTTGGAAGCTCGAGTATATTGAATCTTGTGCTCTTTGCACAAGTTCGAAACCTCAGACCAACGGCCCTTTTCCCGAAGGAAGACAGGCGGTGGAACTTGGTTTCACTGACTTGGAGGGAGGGGTCACTTGGCGTGACATCAGTGGAGTAGGGACAGGTGTTGAAGACACCGGGACGGGGGCGGCCTTTGAAGTCACCGCGGAGGGTGTTGAAGACGCCGGAGCTTGTTTCGAGCGCTTCTTAACAAGGGTGAAAGTGGGAGGCTCAGAGCCAGTTGGGGTGGCGTCCGAGGATGACTCGGTTGCGGGTGTACTCTTGGGAGCGGTGCGCTTGCGGCGCGAAGGGTCTTCCGATTCACACTCCTTATTACTCCTAGATCCGGTGTAATTACCATATCACGCAATTCAACACTGAGCATTGCTTTGATTAGAGACAAAAACGTCCGCTAACTTAGCGAGCATCGCGGTTTGATTCGACCCCCGCGGCCTTGTCAAATTAATTCGCGTTTGGTAGCCATACCTAATAGGTGAGCCAGAACCCGTCAATCCCTACTAATGATATTCATCGGGGAACTACTGAAACTACTGTCAGAGATGGAGCTCGGTGTTCAAAAGCCTACGCAATTGTTACGGCGAATGCGTGACCTCGCTTAGTCAATGTTCAACCCCTAAACGTTGCCTACGTTCTACCCCCGAACGGCTGAATATGGACTTTTTTTACGTATTTTTAAATCCACGTTCAACCTTCAGTGGACAAGAAAACACAAGTTTTTTCTCCGATCTACCCTCAGATTATTTCTGCTATCCTTAATTTTTACGTCTGTCTACCCTCTATTTGTACTATATTTCCACTATTATTTGGCAATCGAAATGATTGTATGTAACCTGTAGTTCTACGGTTGTTGCAAGGGGGTCAGCTTTAATGCCTGATTGAAAACTACCTAGAAGGGCAAATTTTTAAGCTCATAAAATTATATTAGAAAATGAAAATAAGCTGATTCAAAAATGTACAAAATTCATGAACCACAATTGTAAATAATTAAACATTACCAATAAAAAATTCTAAGTTTCCAATCATTATATTGTAAAGCTGTTATGTCCTTCCTACCATCTAAAACCGTCTTCAAGCGGTCTTAAAGAAAAGTCATTGTCATTTCCCGGCTTGCTAGTATGCCTGGGTAGATTCTAGGTAGCGCTAATTTAGTTGCTGAATGATGTACGATTTCTTAAATCTAGCCAGACGATTACGGCAGATGTCTATTGTGAGCAACTGCAAATCATGATAGAAAAGCTAGCTGCTAAATAACCGAGGCTGGCCAATCGCTCTGGGCCACTGCTGCTTCAGGACAACACAAGACCAACACTGCACGACAGACGGCTACCAAATTAGAGGTGCTTCAATAGGAATGACTAAGACATCCACCGTACTCCCCGGACCTTGCTGCAACAGACTACCATTTTTTTCGAAATTTGGATAACTTCTTGCGAGGGAAAAATTCAACTCCGATGGGGCAGTCCAAAGCGTCTTCAAAGATTTTATTGATTCCCTTCCGAGTGGTTTTTTTAGTAAAGGAAACAATGAACTACCTATGAAATGGCAAAAGTGCATAGATAGCAATGGTACATACTTTGATTAAATAAACATACCATATCTTTTTTTAATTGACTTTATGTTCCTCCCTTACAAAACGCCAATTTCATATGACCTAATATTAATTGATAAGAAAATAAATACCTTCTCTTCTGTTCTCGCAAATACTTTTATTTCATTTAGATACCTAACCTCTTGGGGTTGAATATGGACAACGAAAAAATTACGAATGCATTGAAATCCACGTTCTACCCCTGGGGGTTGAACGAAGACAACGTTAGGGGTTCAACGTGACCAGGGGTAGAGATTGAGGGGGTTGAACATGGACTAAAAGGAAGCGACTCCCAGACGCCATGCTCCGTCAATAAAATTATGGACGCAAAGTTGCCGCCTCACATCCGCTCCGTATTCGCTGTTAACGAGTCGTTTAGCAAGCAAACTGCTTTAGGGTGTACCGTCCTGCGGTAGAAACCGTCGATCGACGTCGACTGTTCTTTTCTGCCATTGATCGACGTCGACGGGTGGCCGACTACACATACCTTCATATAAATGTATAGGTGCATGGGATTATTTTGCTACTAAATTATGAACTCAGGGGTGGCGTCAGACAATTATAGGCCATCACTCCTACTGCGGGTTGGCAGACTACACATACCTTCCTATAAATGTATAGGTGCATTATATTGATTATTTTAGGATTATGGGATTCAAAATAGTTATTTTTATTATTTATTTTTATAAAGTGCGTATACTTATAATAAAAACGGCACGCTCTTATGAGTATGGGGGTTTGAATAGATGCTTTGGCTCTTCATGCCTGAAATATAAAAAAACACACCTTGTTTATTTGTAATTCTATAAGTATTATAAACCAAAATATGCACTTTTCTAACTGTACACACTATTATTCTTCTCACTAGATTATCAGACTTAGATAATTAAGTTGTTGTTATGTAATGTAAAAGTTGGTTTTCATTTTATAAATCAACCAATTTAACACAATTATTCACTAATTAACAATTGTACATCATTGTTCGTTCTTATTTGTCTGACAATATTAAAATCTTGGTCATGGAATGTAAAAATAAAAAATTCTACATATTTATTTACTAATAATCAACAAAATTTGTTTTTTGTATATAAATATAATGTACATAATTTTCGCACAAGGTAATCAGTCTTGTAATATTTTAATCTCCACCATAGAATCTAAAAATCAGTATTAATTTATTTTTGCGTGTTTACTTATTAATAATTAAAATCCATAAATGATTAATAGACTATAGAGATAGCAGAGGGGCGAGGACTGAGCCTTGCGGGACTCCAGCCTTTATGGGACGAGGCGCGGAGAGCGTGCCTTCATGTTTGAATCGAAACGTACGGTCTTTAAGAAACGACGCGATTAATCTGACTAGGCGAACCGGTAAGCCTATTTTATAGAGTTTAAAAACGAGACCACTGTGCCAGACTTTGTCGAAAGCCTTGGCTACGTCAAAGAGAACCGCGATTGATTTTTTACGATGCGGATAGAATCCTTCGAGAATGTACTCGACGATTCGATGGACTTGCTGAGGGCAGGAGTGCTTAGCGCGAAAGCCGAACTGGTGGGGAATAATGAGAGGGTCGCCATCCGTTGGAAACAGATGGTTCCGCATTCGAGAGAGTATGACTCTTTCGAGAAGTTTAGACATTGCCTTGAGGAGGCTGATGGGTCTGTGATTAGCCGGGATGTTCAGAGGTTTACCCGGCTTGGGAATGCCTATGACTGTCGCTTCTTTCCAGGCTTTTGGAAAGTAGCTATGGTCGAAGCAGGCATTGAAGATGATAGCTAACAAGGTAAGCACCTGCTGTGGCAGGTGCTTGAGTGCGTGGTTGGAAATTCCATCCGCACCCGGAGCCTTTTTGGACTTTATAAGTACTTATTATATTTACAGTTAAACAAAACGTACCTTATAATATTTACACCAAACGGAAAATTTGCGAGAACGTAAATAAAGTTGAATTATTAAAATCTTAAGATACTTACCCCTAAATTTTCTTCAAACAATGATTAAAATTCTGAAAAATCTTCATCATTGACGCTTTCTAAAATACGAAGTTGTTCCGATACTTCGCTCATGTTGCTCTTCACTATTGTTTCTGCATTCGCTTATGACTCATCAAGTTGTCTTCTATCCTAGACCACGGCGCACTGAGAACTTATTATCGGTGACGAATAAGTGATGCGCTAAAGTTGACATAATAGATTATAGATATTCAAATAGAAATGATGGATTCATAGATAATGTAACAGATTTTTGAATTTTTAATAGTTTTCAAGAAATCTACGCCTTTTACGTTACGTCACTAGCGGTCTATTATAAAAGACTTTGGCGTGCTAGACAGTTTTTGGTTACATAAACATAGATGTTTTTTATTTCAATCTTTTTCAGTCCTATTGGCCCTAAAAGACTCGCTTTTTACAATCGCATGTTACTGGAATATTATTTTTTGAGGAATGCCGAAGTAAAACGCCAGTAATAATTTTTGATATTTTAAATACAATTTTTGTAGGTCGGGTTTTTTGTCTTCTATATTTACGTCGTTGGCGCAAAGAGCCCGCAAGTGCTTGTCTTCTATACGAGACTGTGGCGATCAAAAGGTTAATCCAATGCTCCAATCATTTAAATTACGTACGGTTACAGAGAGTGAGGTAGCCAATTATATCATATCGCTCAAATCAAATGCTTGCGGCAGCGACGGTATTAGTCGAGATATGATACTACTTACATTGCCACATACACTGACAATAATTACAGCGATGGTTAATAAATCTATAACCACCGGGGTGGTACCGTTGCAGTGGAAGATGGAGTTGATAATTCCATTGGCCAAAGTTGATTGTCCAAGCGAAGTGAAAGATATCCGGCCCATCAGCGTTCTGCCAGATTTGTCAAAAATTATGGAAAGAGCGATGTAGGAAAATGCAGGAGTTCTATATATGCGGAGTTTATCTGCTCTCCCATTCAAAAACATATTCTTAAAGAATTTATTAGTTACTACTAGCTTATATACTAATTTGATTTTAGATTTTGCTGCACATAATGGGCTATTGCAATACAATTGTATTCCAAACAACAAGAATAAGCAACTGGACTTGATATTTAGCACTATACATATTGATAATTTATTAGAATGTCTATCGCCTATTCCAGTCATTCATCCATAACACCCGCCCCTTCAGTTTTCACTACATAAGGACTCTCACTTGACTATATCAGCCCATGAAGGTGTTGTGCCTTGTTTTCACAATGCTGATTACGCTAAGCTGTTAGAACACTTACAAAATAAAAATTGGAAAACTGAGTTCTCTATGTGCACCACAGTGAATGAAATGGCAACAAAATTTTATGAGCACATCAACTACGTAATATCGCGATTCGTTCCAAAATCCAAACCACGCTCTAATAAATTTTCCATTTGGTTCTCAAAAGCACAATAATAATCCACGTGAGAGGCTATATTTTGCATTGGCTAAAAAGAGGTGCTCAAAACTCATGGCGCTTTGCTACCAATCCTACATCATTACCTTGGAAGAAAATCTGCCATCTATTCCATAACTTTTTTGGTCTTACGTCAAAAATAAGAAAAAGGGCAACAGTAACTTTCCTTCGCAAATGCCTCTTGATGACAAAACTGCCTCTTCTGGTGAAAAGGTCTCCGATCTTTTTGCTGAAAGCTTTACCTCTGCATATTGTCAAAAGAGATATGAGCCTTCTATTCCATTGAATTCCAGCAATAGTACTGAACAGTTTAATAATTAATTGACTTTTATTAAATTCAGGGAAGACCAGATTTATAAGTCTTTAAAAAGACTTGACCATTTTAAGTGTGCGGAAGTGGATGGAATTCCGTCTGTCTTTGCAGCGAAATGCGCATTAGCGTTGGCACATCCGCTCTGCTTAGTTTTCAATAAGTCACTAGCGACTGGTTCATGCCCTAAAATCTGGCAAAAAAGTTCTTATCGTGCCTTTACACAAAAACGGAGACAGACATCTAATATTAAATTATCGGCCAATATCTATATTGCCTATATTTGCCAAAGTTTTTGAGAAAACTCTTTACCCAATACTCTCCTGGCACTTCAAATGTCTTTTGACTTCCAATCAGCATGGATTTATGAATGGTTGATCAACTACTACTAATCTGGTTTCCTTTGTTACGGACAATTCTTGATCGACGTTCTTCTGCTAGTGCAATCTATACAGATTTTAGCAAAGCTTTTGACAAGGTAAACCATTCCATCCTCATTCAAAAACTTGCTTTGCACGGCATTGCCGAACCATTTCTAAGTTGGTGCAAGGATTATCTCAGTGACCGAGAATCGTCAGTGGCGGTAAATTGTTGTAAGTCCGCGTTTGTCTCAGTTTCTTCGGGTGTGCCATAGGGCTCGCATCTTGGTCCGCTGTTCTTTAACGTTTTTATAAATGATATCGGCCAATGATTTAACAACAGCAATCACTTTCTATTTGAAGACGATCTGAAATTTTACGGGCCTGTCGAAACGAGCCAAGATATTTTACTCTTATAGGACGATCTAAACAGACTGGGTGCATGGTGTTCAAACAATGACATGAACCTCAATGTAAATAATGTAAAGCAATTTTTTTACAGGCAAAAAGAACTTAATAATAATAATAAACCCGGTCTACAATATCAAAGGCAGTACTTTAGAGAATGTTAGTACTATACGTGACCTTGGAGTAACTTTGGACACAAAACTCTGTTTTAACAGCCATATCGATTCCGTAGTGTCTAAAGCAATTAAGAATCTTGGGTTTCTTCTATTTATAAATATATAAATATTATTGTATAACGCTTTAGTGCGTTCCGGTTTAGAGTATGGAAATGTACATAACTTGGGAGTCCTTTCTATGAAGTACCTACAAAAAAACTTATTGAACGTGTGCAGAAGCGATTCTTGTGGCACCTTGCATACTTTTACCATTTAGCAAAAAAATTAGATAACTACGAGAAAAAATTAAGTCACCTTAAAATAAGTTCCCTTACAATATCATGTTTATTTATAAATTATTGAACAATATTATCGACTCGCCTAATCTGTTGAGTTCGCTACCTTTTTCTACTAGATTACCCCGAGGAGCTAGATTCAACCTTGTACATTATATAGGCTCGAAGTCCAATTTAGGTTATAATGCTCCCCATACCAGGGCAGTAAGGTACTGCAACGCGCATTCTAAGTCGATTTTTTAATACAGACTGTCGTCGGAATGCGGTGCTGGAAAGCGAGCGCGCCGAGCACGAGTCCGTCGCTGCTACGGTATCGCAAAACGTTGCGGCGGCATCTCGCCGGACTAGCGACCACAAGGTGGGTGCGGCGCCGCACCGCATCGTGTGGCATGGCTCTAAGATTAATTTAAGTGCGATTTGACAGTTGCTCTTTCTATTCTATTCTTGTAATATATGGCAATCAGCAGTCGTTACGATTCGACAGACTATTACTGCCAGTGTCAGGTATTGGAAAAGCCACGGTTATTGAATGACGATGACTGTCAATTTTTCGTTCGCGGTGTACACACGGTTTTCGTTATTTGTCGGTTATTTTGGTGATTTTGTTATCATCATTGAGTTATTTTAAGTGTTTCTGTTTTTCTCTTCCTCGCCTGGTAAGTGGTTGTACGAATTATCTAGCTCTTAATGAGCGATTGTGTTCCAATCCCTCCTAAGCCCCCAGACCCAATCCCGTTTTCTGATGTCAACAACTCCCCTGACCCTTTCTCTCAACATGTGCAAACAAGAAAACGTCCAAGTATAACACGGGATTCGTCCCCTACTCCTAAAAAATCTGTTTCGAATGCTCTTCCATCTCAACCCAATAACCTTATTTACACTCATCCAAGTCTTTAAGAAGAAAAATCTTACCATCCTTCTGACAAAGGTCCTTTCATTGTTCATGTGTCCAGGTCAGAAACTCACCCTAAGTCAGGCAGTACATTTAATCATTTAAATTTTGGAAAATTTTTATTTACATCAAACATAAAAAAATATTAAAAATGATGGTATAAAGAGTGTTGGCAGAAATCGGGTCTCTGTGGAATTCTCATTTGCATGTGCAGCAAACGAGTTTCTCAGAAACCCGAGTCTTAAATCTCATAACTATATAGCTTTAATTCCTACATATAATATAACAAGAATGGGGCTGATCCGCGGGATCCCAACTTCATGGTCTATGGAGGAAGTTGTATCAACAATCTCCACAAGCCAAGGTGATATAACAATTTTGAAGGCGCGTCGCTTAAACAGAAAAGTGTCCATGGAGTCTGGTTCCACTTGGACGCCCACAGGATCTGTAGTGATCACTTTCTCTGGACAATGCTTACCTGATAAAGTGTTTATTTTTAACTCATCATTAACCGTTGATCCATACATTTTGCCTTCCATACAATGCTTAAACTGTTGTAGATTTGGCCATGTGAAAGCCCAATGCCGATCCAGTGCTCGTTGCTTCAGATGTGCACAAACTCACTCAGGTGACTCTTGTCCTGCATCCTCTGAAGTTTCCTGCCTGCAATGCTCAGGCCCTCATTTAGCAACTGACAAATCTTGCCCGGAACATTCCCGGCAAAAGAATATTAAAATCACCATGTCCCAAAAGAACATATCATTCAAGGAAGCATCATCCCTCTTCCCTTCAGTTAAAAAATCGTACGCAGATGCTTCTAAAAGTTCTCCTTCACTGAATCTTTCTTACAAAAAAACAATATACCAACCATCAAAACCCAGTTCGTCTTTATCTCCAGGCTATGACAAAATTGCCCATAATGCTATTATTGCTAACCCTCCATCTACTAAATCTGATAATGCCTTCCCCCCTACTTCTTCCTGCTTCCCTAATGACAATTTTTTAGAACTCCTGATTTCCCTAGTTTTGAACATTCTTTCAAAATTTGAAGACATCCCACTACCGTCCTCCGTTGCTAAAAAGTTATCCCCTATTGCTAATCTTCTTCTTAACAATGGCCAGACGCCTTTATAAATTATACTCTTCTATGTTAAAAATATCTGTAAAAACTTATTTCATCCCCCTGTTTTTGTATTGTTCAAGGTAACTCAATGCTCGAGATACTGCAAGTTCTACTCAACTGATCGCTACAAAATTATTAACCTCGTGTAGTACGTGTGTATACTAATACTTGAAATTGGCAGAAATAGTTATTGTGTCGTAACAACAGCTGATTGCCATAAAACAAAATAATAATAATTGAATGACGATGGGTTCCTCAGAGCAGGACACACCAGACTCACTAAAACAAAAACCAAAACCTGTTAGTTCATTTAAAAACTATTAATCAAAGGACTTATGGTTAGTGGAAACTACAACATGTACTAATTTACTGTGTTTACAAATATATTTCATACTTGAGGATATAATTAGTAAGGATTTAAAAATTTGGGGGTTGAGAGTAGATACTAATGTTTTTACATTAGTAGGCCTGGGAATATGTGGTGGAAGGATATGTTTTGTAAAAAATTTTGCAAATTTACGTTACTTTCTATGGTCAGCTGTCAAATCGCACTTCTCATTAATCTCACTGTATGTATGTATTCAATTAGCATTTTAATTTATTTATAATTTTTCTTATTTGTTTTCTTTTTGTGCTCAAATGTTAGTCCTGACCCCTGATATAATTGTTTTGATTGCATATAGTGGGAGTTTGAACTGTACGTATAGTCCAGTCAGTCAAGACAATTAATTCATTATAATTCCAAAAGTTTTCAAATTTTGATGTAAGGTCGGGAGTGGTATTAAAACAAACTATAAAATTTTGCAACCTGCTCTGCGGTCCGGAACATTGTTAAAAATGCAATAAATGATAATTTGCTCAGTTCTTGAGACCAAAATTCCAAAAGTTCTGCAAAGTTGGAGTGGTGTTAAATATATTATTTTACATCACGTGTCAAATTTGCAACCAATTTAAGTGTACGGAACATTTTTTGTTATTAAAAATTAATGTTTTTCTTTATTAAACTGAAGGAAAACGTTCCAAAAGTTCTGCAAATTTGACAGATATATCGGAAAAATATACCGAACGATTGTATAAATTTGCAACCTTTTACGTTGACCGGAACATGTTTATTTATAATTCTTTTTAATTTGTGGTCATTTTTTATACAACCGTTCGGTATATTTTTCCGATATATGTGTCAAGTTTGCAGAACTTTTGGAACGTTTTCATTCAGTTTAATAAAAAAAAACATTAATTTTCAATAACAAAAAATGTTCCGTACACTTAGGTTGGTTGCAAATTTTATACGTGATATGAAATATTATATCGAAAACTTCCCCAAGTTTGCAGAACTTTTGGAATTTTTTTCACGACCATACAGCAAAAATTAATTTAATTGCAATTTTAACAATGTTCCGGACTGCGGACAAAGTTGCAAAATGAGATTTATTGTCGTCCCAATGTACCATTCACTTGACCGAAGTTTGAAAACTTTTGGAATTATTATCAAATTTTCGATTTCGAATGTCTATAATGACTGGACTAGTACTCATTATTGGCTTTTGTGTTGTTTGTTTTTACACGTCACGTACCTAGGTACTATATTATGTTGACAAAAATTTATACTTTCCTCAAGGTGGTGACTGAAAATCAGTGACATGCATATCAATGCAAATAGTACATACCTACACTGAGGCAACACTTTTTTACATTTTACACAATTTTGTTAGTTGTTTTTTATTGTTTCCTATAAATATATTTTTCCTCTTTTTCTTTTAATTTTTATCATTATGTTGCTTTTTATGTTGCTTTTATGTGTATTATGTTAAAAAAATTTCTGTACCTATTGTATTGTGTGAAGTGTAAATAAATTAATGCCTATGTCTGCACATGGTCACCACGCCGCGTAGTCCTGAGTGAACAACGCCTTTGGACTTTTACCAATTATGGGGTGAAATCAAGAGAAAGGTTTGTTAATGTACATGTCACTTTAATTATATAATAGGTCTTTACCTATGAAACTGCCGTTTTGCCGTACTGGCCATTTCAAATGAAAATATTTTTATTTTTGACTGATAATTCTAATTTATAATTAATTTTATTTGACAAACATGGAATTCTTTTTCTAAAATCGTCATTGGTTTAATAGTTAGTGTTTTGTTTTCAACGCATTCGAACATTTTTCGTCATCATGGATAAGTTAAAAATTCGAGTAATTATGGAGTATGAGTACCGTCGTGGCAGCAAAGCGGCACAAGCGGCACGCAACATCAACGACGTTTACGGTGCGAACACTACAAACGAACGCACCGCCCGTTATTGGTTTACCCGCTTCCGTTCTGGAAATTTTGACCTGAAAAATAAACCCCGTGGTCGTCCGAAAACTTTGGTCGACAATGGCGAATTAAAGGCAATTGTGGAAGCTGATGAAACTCAATCCACGGCGGAATTAGCAGCAGCTTTCGACGTTAGCATCAAAACAATATTGGTCCATTTGCGTCAAATTGGCAAGGTAAAAAAACTTGACAAATGGGTACCCCACGAACTCAATGACCGCCAGCGCAAAGTACGCGTTGAGACGTGCCTTGCACTGCTCAGCAGGCATACAAATGAAGGAATTCTGAACCGCATTGTTACTTGTGACGAGAAATAGATCCTGTTTGACAATCGTAAGCGCTCAGCAAGTTTGGTTGGACCCTGGTTCAGCACCCAAACAATGCCCTAAACGAAAACTTACCCCTAGAAAAGTGATGGTCACTGTTTGGTGGTCTAACGCGGGTGTAATTCATCACAGCTTCTTGCCAAACGGGACAAGCATTACTGCAGATGTGTACTGTGAAGAACTGAACACAATGATGGAGAAGCTCGCACGTCTCCAACCAGCTTTGGTCAATCGTTCGGCTCCACTGCTCCTGCACGACAACGCGCGACCTCATACTGCACAGCAGACGGTCTCCAAGCTACAAGAGTTGGGGTTGGAAGTTCTCCGTCATCCGCCGTACTCACTAGACCTTGCGCCTACAGACTTCTACTTTTTCCAGAATTTGGATAACTTCTTGGCGGGAAAAAAATTCAATACCCGAGAGGCAGTACAAAATGCCTTTGAAGAATTTGTTGCCTCCCGTCCAGCTGATTTCTTCAAGAAAGGCATCAATAAGCTACCAATGCGTTGGCAAAGATGCATTGATTGCATGGGTGATTGTTTGATTAATAGAAATAAAAAATATATAAAAAAATTACGCTTCATTTATTTCGTGAAAAACGGCAATTTCATAGGTAAAGACCTAATCTAAGAGTCTAGTAGGTATTACGAAGCTCACTAAGTTCTATCAGAAGGATTTAAAAAGTCTTTAACTAGTCTAGTGTCAACTCTTGAGAGGCCTAACTGACATTTGTACAAATAATTGTTTAGGTATGTGAAATCAATTTTATGTTAATAATGTATTTGTATTCGTCAAGAGTAGTCTAATTTAATGTTGTCACCACATAGTATGTAACTTTCGTATACAAGGTTTACATTCACAAATACAAATTAAAACATGTGTATAACAAGTTACAACTGCTATATGTGAGCAATTATGTACACAATGTGTTTAAGTGTACAATATATTAAAAAAAGGAATTATAAATGGCGGCTTGAGCTTGCTTTGGCAGATAGTACAGTTAGCGTTAAAAATATTCTTTTCAATTCAAAAATAATAAAAAGAAAACCGGGTTTTTAAAACTAGCTTCTGAGAGCGGCTTCGTCGGCGTGAAAGTTGAAAGACACTTATTGTTGTTTTCATCGGAAACAGTGCTTTTTTTCGGGATGAAAGGACACTATGTCCGTTTCTGTACGTCTGACAAAGTAAATAACAAAATTTCAGGAGAATTCTGTTAAAAAAAACACGAATATAATTTTTAACTCATTTATTAATACTATCTTTTTTATCTTCTTGGGTATATGTATCTTTACCAATGTTAGCTCGGCGATCTTGCCTTCAATGTAATGGTATTCATTATAAATAAGAAATGGTATAATATGCGATAAGGAACTCCGATCCAAAACAACAAATATTTCGGTTTTCATTATACTAATTAGCGATTATCTCGTAAATACGAGAACCGATTTACATAATTTAAACGAATAGAATGGTAGTAGACTTGAGTGGTTCATTTGACACCAAAATCGTTAAGATACC
Organism: Marasmarcha lunaedactyla; assembly: GCA_923062675.1. Taxonomy (NCBI): domain Eukaryota; kingdom Metazoa; phylum Arthropoda; class Insecta; order Lepidoptera; family Pterophoridae; genus Marasmarcha; species Marasmarcha lunaedactyla. The sequence goes on along the minus strand of OV281339.1, from coordinate 13,530,633 downwards.
TCAACAAACAAAAAATCACATTTTCAAGTTCCTCTCGTAATTAAATTGTACGACATATTGCATGAACTCGTAACAGAACTTTAAAAATTATCTTTATCAAACATTAAATGTTATACAATATCATAAAAAGAACGTAAAATTGTAAAAACATGAGTACTGTAACATATTTATTTCTACCACAAAATAGACTGTACTTAAAGTTATATTTAAATTTCACATGAATAGAAATATTTATTTACCATTTTTTGTACCTTTTATAAATAATTTCTTATAATAACAAAGCATTTTAATCTTACACTTCACATTAACTTATAATAAATAATATACTGGTTACAAATTATTCAATATGTAAAATGTAGCAACACATTGAAAACAGTCTTATAGGCAGTAATTGCTTCTTCCTCTTTACTTTAAAATCAACAGGATTTTATTCATCTCCACCATCTGAGCCTATGCCAGTATCATCAGCAGCATTATCAGTCAGTTCCTAAAATGAAATATCAGATCAAATAGACATTTAGGTAATTAGGTAAATAGATATTTAGGTAAAACGCAAAATACATTATTTCCATAATATAAGCATAAGATCATAAAACGCACACACAAACATTTTTCAAGACACTTACATATATTTTTTTAAATGTCATAGCCAACAATTGTATGTACTCCACCGGATAGTAGGCATCAGCCTTGTTCATTCCAGCAATAAAAATTGGAAGGACTGTAGACCAGCACATACAATATCTTAATGAAAGAATCCCTTCTACCACTAAAGTAATACTTAGCAAGATATTGGTATACTAAATAAGTACACTTTACTTTCTTACTGCTAATTTTGCAATACATATTGCAATAAAACTTGCTAGAATACAAACCAAGGCTTATAATTTAACAAAGAAATATCAACAGGGAAATGTCAGATCTAGTATGATATTAGAACACTAAATAATTATTAAATTAATGATGCATATATGTAAATAAATGCCAAGATTTGTGAATGGCATATGCTTATTTACTGGTTCACTATGACAGTGTTATTAAGCTGCAAATCTACCATAAAAAAATTGCTGAATAAATTTTAATTCATAGATAAATAAAATAAAACATAAAAATAAATAAATTTATAAATTAAAAATAAATAAATAAATAAAAACAAATAAAATGACCAGATTGAATGATCAGTTCAATGACTATTTACAGATAGGACTCCACTGTTTCTTACATAAAATTATATTTTGATGTAACTACTGCCAGGGTCCAATGGAAAAATAGTATTTTGCAAGCCTTTTCTTGAGTTTATAATATATTCTTTGCAATTGTAACATTTGTATCACACTATTTGTTTGCTTTAAATTTGGGGCTCTGAGGTCTATTACGACAGAAGGGTAAGTTAAGTGTTAAAATATTTGGTAACACAATAAAAATATGTTTGAAGTGCCTTAATAAAAATACTTTTGGGTGGCCATTTGAAATACACATTAGAAATTTTGGATTGGTAATGGTTGATTTTCATATGGGATGGACCCCAAATGCCACCCCTTCCCTCCTGCGGAGATACTTAGATTTTTTAAAATACATTAAAAGATTGATTTATACAGATAATTATAATAACCCAGCAAATTTTGCTAATGTAACTGTTGAGTACATATAGAGGAGAATGTAAATGTAAAAATGGCATGGCAGCACCCGACAAAGCGCCAGTGAGAAATTCAGTTTCATTTCAGGGCATTTTCACCAAAACTTGTACAAGCTATAAAGTTGCTTGTCCCATGAATAAATATAATTTTTTATAAATGTTCTAGAATCATTATAATTTATTTTTTTATTTTATTTTTTTAATTGACTATTGTGCAATTGCTAATATAATAAAATAGTATGCCAAAAAAAACACGTAAGAGCAATTTAAAAATCATATTTGGTGTAGTTTTAGTACTGTCCCATTTCCAGACATCAACATTAGACCTGAAATTTTACACTAATTTTCTTAAGTACTTTACATGAGAAAAATCATTTTGATGTGAAAAATATGATTACCCTTTGATTTAAACACTTTTCGTTTGCATAAATCTTACAAAATGTAGATTGTTTTTTAAAAAACCTCCGTCCCGTACTTTCGATAATAACAGACATGTCATGTACCGTTACCGTGTTTAGTAAAAATTTCGCGTATTTTCTAATAAATAACATCTTTGTTCTTTTAAAATAGTAACCGTCACAATAAACTGTCAAACTCACGACAAAGTTCATTCATTGTCAACCATTTTAATAAAATAAGAGTCTTCGACACGATGCGTTCTGAACAGATTCCTGTTTTTACATGTGATTGTCCGGTAAATGTTAGACATTTTATTTTTAAAAAGACTATAACATTCATTTCATCACATATAGTATCACGCAGATAAGTTATATCTGAAGTATAAAATACCTAAACAAGGTGTGTTATACAAATATTTTAGATTATTAATGTTTCTTTGAAATTGTACATAATTCTGTTACGTCCTGTTCGTTACCATTGAGTTAGTAACGTATAGTCCGGACTTGATTAGTACCAAACAGGACAGCATAAAGTCGGGGACATACTACATACATGTTAATGTGTCACGCGAGTATGTGCATGTATGTTTATATTGTTTGTATATGTTTAAATTTGTTTAAATGTGTTTAAACAATGATTTTGTTTTATTACAACAAGTTTATCTATGCCGGTAACGAACATGACAAAATCCGGTGCGCTGGCCGTATTTTTATTAATTTAAAATTAAATTAATTAAAAAACACACGATCTTTTTATATGAACTCTCACATTATTTATGTGTATACGTCTATATTCCAAAAAAATTCTGATTTATGAAACTTTATTTAAATCATCTATTTTTCGATTTGGTACAAGTTTTGATAAAAATACCCTTCAACCCTTTCACATGCATACTTATTATTAACATAACCCATTAGTCCTTTAGGCGAGACGAAAATTATTAAAAAATATCTACTCACCTTCTATTATACATATCTTCTATTTCAAATGCAAACCCATACTTTTAAAAGCTGAGTTAATAGAATTTTGAAAAACTTACTTTAAAACAACAAATAAAAGTATTTGTTTCTTCTAGCATTTTTTTCACTCTCAAATTTTCTTCAGTTTCCTTGTTATACACTTCATGTAAGTGTTCATTTTCTTGCAAGGCTGCTTCCAGTGCTAGTCTGAAATAAATTAAATCTTACCACAAAAAGAATTGCAAATTTTCAAAGAAATTTAAAACTTCTTCACTTTCAAAATGAAGGATACTCAATAAATCTGTTATTAACTACCGTCTTTTCTCAGAAAGAGTTTTCCAATATTTCTCAGATGGAAAATTTTTAGTCAAATCCCATTCGGAAATAGCAGCCTCAAGATTAGCTTGTGTAGATTTCGAGCACATCTTCTTGTTACTTTCATCTCTAGAGTAAGAAAAATAAACTTTGTTATACTTTGAATGTTTTAAATACTTTGTACACATAATAGTTAATTAAAGAGTATACTAGTTACCTGGTTCGAAAGTAATCTTTTAGACTTTTTTTAGGAGTCATTTTACCCGCATCTAAAAATCTATCAGTCAATGTTCGTAATGAGTTTTCATTAGGATCCTAAAAGATACAAATTACAATTTAAAGAAGTACGTAGTAAATCTATTGATGATATTTTAACTTTCGTATCCTTACCTGGGACATTTTTCAAAATAACAAATGCAGATAAATATTAATTCAAACAATAAATCGACCATTCAACGATCGCGAGCGGCCGTTTACAATTTTTTTTATTATTAAAATTTGATTGACAACATCTGAAAGCGCGCGCGCAGATACAATGATTGATATGGCCGGTTTACAGACGATAAATAGTTAAGTTGGTAAATTTTTAAGTTAAAAACGTGTAAACATTCAGTTAATGCGCGTTTATACGTATTAAATAGTTAAGTTGGTATCTAAATTTTATGTAAATTTTAAGTTACTGCATGTCACTGTGTGTCCAAATGCATTAAGTAGTTAAGCTCACAAGTTAAATCAAGATGAGCAGCGATGAATGTCATGAATTCGTGAATTCTGTACTTAGATATGTGGTAAACGAAATTTTGGACAAATTCAGAGTAGAATTTGTTTCGGAAATTAAAAACTGTTCAAGAATTTTTTTTTCTAAATATTTATACCTCGTCTCCTATTCCTATTTTAAGTATACTTCAATAAATTTTAAAGTTGGAACCATCCTCCACACCGACATTTAAAAAAAAGAGAAAATGCGATATAAATTCAAGCTCTTGCCGCCATCCGCTTTATCAACTAATGCACTTAACTAAAAATCACGTCCAAATGTGTTAAGTGAGAAACTCCGCCCACCTACTTATACGAAAAATAGAACGAATCCTAATCACTTGCGTACAAAATTTTAAGTTACCACTTGTCACTTAACTTACTGTTTGCACGTAATTTTTAACTTAAAATTTAGTTCAAATTTAGTTACCAACTTTAACGCGTGTAAACCGGCTATAGTGACGGATAGTACGGTTGCCATAACCTTAAATGTTGAATTATTTTGAACCTCGCGCATATATGTGTAATACTTGAAATTGGCAGAAATAGTTATTGAGTAGTATCAAAAGCTAATTGCCATAAAACGCAAAAATAAAACACAGAATTTTTACGTAACATATTAAGTTCTAAACTTGACTCGAGAAAAATAAAAAGGAATGTTCTACCATTCTATTGTAAACAGCCTCCTCGATATTAAGGATGACAAATATATTCGATTTATATAATATATATAAAATATATATATATTAAAGCAATAATAAAGTGGGAGAAAAAAAACAATATATTCGATACCGACCCCACAAACCGAAGCCCCATTTCCGCGTGTATGTGGTAAAATAAATAAGGTAAATTAAAGTAAATTCAATAGTTCAACTGAAATTTGGGTTGTGTAGTTTACATTGTGTTCAGACATGTATATATTGTACTTAAGTTTCTCATCGAAGTGATTAAATTCTCATTCATTCAGTTAATAAATATATCTTATATCTCTGTCGGTGAATCACCGGCGTGTTTGATTCACGAATCACGGCTTCACTCATGCCATCCTAGTGTTGTCAGATCAGAGGATTTCCCCCTAGATTTAGGGGTTTTTCAACCGAGTTAGGGGCAAAATAGAGGGAAAAAATATTTGGGGGATGTTTTAGGAGCAATTTAAAAAACATCATATATAGTTTTTTTTTACCATATATCACGTTCCTGGCGTTTTGTTATTAATGTTTTTTTACCATCTTTAAATTACCTGAGCGCAACAACTAGTCTAGTAACGAATAAATTTAGCTATAAGTAATAAAATTCGGCAATAATAAAGTTTAATAATTTATGAACCGCATATGAGCATATACTGCCTCTTTAAGAAATCGCTGCATGCCACCATGTTCTTGGTTAGGGTATTCCAGGGAATTTCTAGGGGATTTCTGGGGAATCATAAGTCAAATAAGTCTAGGGGTATGTCGCCGAGATCATCTGGAAACACTGCGCCATCCTTCCGGACCGTAATGGCTGGTTTACACGCGTTAAGTGGTTAAGTTGGTAACTAAATTTTAACTAAATTTTAAGTTAAAAGTTGTGTGTAAACAGTCAATTAAGTGACAAGTGGTAACTTAAAATTTAGTACGCAAGTGATTAAGTAGATTAGGATTTGTTCTATTTTTCGTATAAGTGGGTGGGCGGGGCTTCTCAATTAACACGTTTGGACGTGATTTTTTAGTTCAGTGCATAAGTTGACAAAGCTGGTGGCGGCAAGAGCTCGTATGTATGTTGCATTTAATCGTTTTTTTTATAATGGAGTAGAGTTGGGTTTCTACTTTAAAATTTGTGGAAGAATATTTAAGGGTGTTCACCAATCGATCGACCGTCGACCGGTCGACGACACCACCCCTTGTGTTGGTAAGTCTGCCAACCCGCAGTTGGCGTGATGGCCTACAATTGTCTGACACCAACCCTGAGTTGGTAAGTCTGCCAACCCACAGTTGGCATTATGGCCACAATTATCTGACACCACCCCTGAGTTGGTAAGTCTGCCAACCCGCAGTTGGCATTATGGCCACAATTATCTGACACCAACCCTGAGTTGGTAAGTCTGCCAACCCGCAGTTGGCGTGATGGCCTACAATTGTCTGACACCAACCCTGAGTTGGTAAGTCTGCCAACCCGCAGTTGGCGTGATGGCCTACAATTGTCTGACACCAACCCTGAGTTGGTAAGTCTGCCAACCCGCAGTTGGCGTGATGGCCTACAATTGTCTGACACCAACCCTGAGTTGGTAAGTTTGCCAACCCGCAGTTGGCGTGATGGCCTACAATAGTCTGACGCCACCCTTGAGTTGGGAGAGGCTGATATCCCTCTAGAGATTATTAAGGGTACCTAATTAGTAAAGGTACCACACCAATCGATCGTCCGTCGATCGACGTCGACCCGTCGACGTAAGAAATTTAGAAAAATACATAATCTTGCAAAGATTTTAATTTCCGAATCAAATTCTTCTCTAAATTTGTCCAAAATCACGTTTAAAACATTATATCTAAGTACAGAATTGACGAATTCCTTGACATTCATCACTGCTCATCTTCATTGAACTTATGAACTTAACTACTTAATCCGTTTGGACACACAAGTGACATGCAGTAACTTAAAATTTAGTTAAAATTTAGTTACCAACTTAACTACTTAACGCGTGTAAACCGGCTATAAGAAAGTGTAGTGAGTGAATCTGCGACGTGCCATGCGTGCGTTGTTCGTATACATGTAACCCGTAAGGTGAATAAAAAGAAATTACATAAATAATTATGTATGAAACAAAAGTTCTTAAAAACCATTTTTCAAATTGAATTGAGTCACAAAAATAATTTAAAAAAGAGTTTCTGTCAATGGTTTTATAACGTCCTGCATCCCAACCCTATAGATTTTGTATAAAATGGCTCTACGAAGGCGGCTCAGGAAGGTAATTTACAAAATATGTTAAAAATTATTATATGAGTTATAAATGCTGTATTATAAAGTATCAAGTATAATGTATATCTTGTTGATATTTTAAACCAATTTAACTTCATAATAAATATAACTAGTTTACCTGTTAATTAGATTTAAAATTTAATTCCGTCATGGCTGCCCCACCTACACGACGATTATTGATTTTGCAACAAGCTAGGTTTATACCTATACCTGAACTATATTGTAGTGACAATATATTATTAATTCTTCTATGCTTACTTGTTGAGTATGTCTTGTAGAATTGGTAAAAACCTATGATTTTTTTTTCCTTTTGTTTAATACTCTGAGGTATTTAGATTATCTTTCACTTTTGAATATATTAATGTTGAATATCAAATCAAGTAAAATTCATTACTCTAACAAAGAATTAGCAATAATAAATAATTTGATATTCCTTGCCTACCTGTTGAGTCTGCCCAGTTGTTAGTTTCCACAATTTTCTGCTTTTAGGTTGGTTTTAAATAATTTTGGTAACTATATTGGTGGACACATATTGAAGAATGATACTGAACTAATTTACAAAATTATTGAGTTTTAAATTTTATATTTTGGTTGAAAAACTCAGTTTTTAGATTTGCAGAATGTTATTGAGACTTGCTTATTTTTTACAATATTGTCAAAATAATGTGAAATGTAAACAGTGAAACCAACATATCTGTGAACTGAAAAGCGTTTCTTGTATCATTTAACCATTTTATTAAATTGTATACTAATTTCAGCAAATTCACATAGACAAAGTTAGTAAATTATAAAGTGGCAAATCTCAAGAAGACAGCAGACTTAAAAAAGAGGTCGCACAGACAGCTTGGTCAGACTATAGCTATAGTGCATTTCATAATTTTATATCAGAAATTAAAATAAAAAATAATAATATAGGTAACTCAATAAAACTTTTAAAGTCCTTTAAATAAAATTTCTTTTTAAATAGATACAATTGCAAATAACATACATAGAAGATCTATTATTAGGTTTTAAATTAATGTTTAAACAAAATTATTATATTTATATTGTAGAGGTATTTTTTTTTAAGCCTTTTGCAACCTAAGTTTCTTTCATAAATACATGTTATTTTCACAAATTTAGACTTTATAAAGCATACAGTTAAAATTCTATGTGATACATACAATAAAATTGGCAAAGAAAAAATTTTTTTGGTGATTATATAATAGAAAATTCTCTCCAAATTTCACTATTTTATTTATCAACAAGTATAGCTCTATACATTCTTACTTTCTATTCGTATTTTTGTTATGAAAAGGGAATTGTTACGCTAAAGAAATAATAAGTTCAATTTTTATTTGTATTCAAAGCTTATTGATAGACTCCATGAGTGTGGAAATTGAAATAAGCAGAATAAATAAATGGGCATAATTTAGGAGATTTTGAGAATTGGTTAGAAAGGGGAAGACAGAGAAAATTAAGAAGAATATAATAAAAATGTTAAAGTCATCAAGATCAGACACATATTATGTCCATCCCTGAAGTTTGGAAGTTATAATATTAGAGCCAAAAGTACTTTTGCTTTTGCGGTAATGTGCCTGTTGAGCGAAACTTATGTGAAAAGTGTCAATTTGGTAATAATGGTAATAACAAATTAATTTCTAAAATATCAATATATGTATATAAAAAAAATTAAGTGATAATAAATGTAAAATGGATGATATTTACATGCTTAAAACACAAATAATTTCCCAAATTAAAATAAAACTGATAAAATCCGAGACACCGCAATTTATAGTAGCAAATGTAATGAAACTACCACTTTCCAAGAGGTCTTAAGCAATATGTTTTATAGTGTCGATTTCTCAAAAAATTGCAGTCCTCTGAAAATATATGGTTGTCAGCCAACATCAGCATTGTTAATTTTTTCAGCCGTGACTGCTTATTTAATATTTTTCGCTTTAGTGGATGTGATTTAGTAGAATTTATTTTATTTTTTGATATGTATTTTATTTTTAATTTACTCATCCAAATAATTTAAGTGCAGTTTTAAGAACTCATCAACTCTATAGCGTTCGACTCTGTAGCGTTGATGGTATGCTAAAGTCCTTCATACTTCTTAATGCAAATCCTAGTGCCCTATTTGCCTCCTTTTCAGTTTTATCAATATGGTATGAGAGCTCTAGTTTAGTGTCTATCAGGATCCACTAGTTTGTTGAACCAAGTAACTCAAAATCGTCAGTAAAGTCATAACTTGAATCATCAGGATCTGGGATTTCGCTACAATAGCTGTCTGGTTTAAAATCAGATAAATGAACATTTACGAACATTTCATAAAGTCTTTAGAAGCCTCACAATCACTGTTGTTATAGTGAAATCATTTTCTTACCTATAAACACGTCAATAATATAATGAATAACTTGCTTTACTTTTTGAAAGTTTTCAGCTTTTCTTATAATGCATTTGATATAAAAATATTTAATTTCGTCATTTACAACATTTTCAAAACAAGTAAGGTTACATACCATTTTAACAAAATGACTTGTATCTAGCCTAATAAATAAGTGGGCGTTATCTGTAATGTAAATAAACGAATGGACAAACTATAAGTGGCTTTTGCATACCCTACTAGATTGCGGTTGTAGTTACGTCTAAGGTTGACTTTTTTTAATGATGCATATTTAAATTTTTAATTTATTTCTAGTCTGGGTTTGGTTGTTTTTATTTGGTATTTTGTTTGGTCTGTATTGAATAACATATTTTTTGTAAATAATGCCAACAAACAGTAATTATTTTTTTTTACTTATCCTCCAAACTCCTAATTTGTGTTCACCTCGACCTTAGTATTTCTTCGCAGGAGTTAGATTATTATTTGAAGTAAAACGGTACATTTAATGCTGTTCGCTGAAGCAATAGTCAGTTAAAAAAATTACTAAAGACTAGACTATTACAATTGTATATTTAACTACCAAATGGTATGTACCTATATTGATTTATTTGTATGACACACATTTCAATTGAGGGACCACCTTTAACCACTTAAACCTTTTGAATTGCTCCTTTTACAAACTAAAGGTTGAATTTACAATGGTTCGAGTACTTTTACGTACTTTCAGTAGTTTAATACCTACATTTAAAATTTTATTGTTGTTCGTATATAATAACGTAAACTTATCGTGATCAATTGAGGGACCACCTGCGGCATGCCACGTTTTCTTATGGGAACACCCAAAATTTTCAGAAATCGAATATTCCGATTTTTAAAATTGCGAATTTCACAATTCCGAAGAGTCTTAATTACGACTTTTCAAAACACGATTCTTATTTTACCGAAATTCATAAATACGAAATTTTAATTTTCCGACTTTCATTAGTAAGTATATACGAAGAATTAAAAACCCGCTGTGTTACTAGTCCGAAATATGGTGTTCCGAGTTTTAATTTTCCGAAAATTCAATGCTAACATTCAGACTTTGTATCTAAAACGGGTGTATATCTAATCTAAATCTTCTGTGGCACAAATTAAAATTAATAAGGCACATTTTGAAATTATACAAATTAGGCTCGATGACGAGCGAAGCCAGGAGGAGCAGTTAGTCTGTATGTAGATAATGCAGCGCGAGCCGAGCGAGCGCAGCGAGCGTGCCGCTGTAGCGCCCGGCGATGCGCCAAAAAGGGATTTGCATTTCAGTACATAACCTATATAGTCAAGAAATAACGCGGTACAAAAAGCTAAATAAATCTTCTCATTTCCAGCTGACTACTTGAATGCTCGAACGTATAAATTGATGTGCTTATGCAGTTTTACAAGGCGTTTGTTATTGCAACTAATATTATTCGGAATTTTGATATTCGGGTTCGTATTTATGATATTGCGGATTATTAATAATTCGGATTTTTTATGGTTCGGTATTTTCAAATTCGGCATATTGATTTTCGTAATTATAAACGTTCGGAATTTTGAAGTTTCGAAGAAGAAAAATTCGGAATTATGAAACACGGGATTTTCATTTTAGGAATTGGACGTAGTTTATCAATAAGGTTAAAACGTCAAAAATAAAAAACCAGTCGACGTCGATCGACGGTCTGTCGATTGGTGTGGCCTTACGCGGCCCTTTTTTTTGTGGGTTGGATCCTTATTGCTTACGTCCAATTATGAACCATTCGGTGTTATAAAATCCGTGATTATTATGTTTATCGGAATTAAGCTTTTCGTATTTATGTAGTGTACCCTTCTCTTATTGAGTTAACAGGATGGAGTGACATTCAATAATATTAATTTTACAAATCTTTTACTAAGAGTAGCCATTTACAGCAGTTGTAAATTAAGCGGATTATTAAACTCTCACTCACGACTGAGGGTCCATATTTAACCGAATGTAACTTTTCAGTGTCGACTTTTACAAATTAGAGGTTGAATTTGCAATCGTTTGAGAACTTTTACTAAAGGCCACATTCAAAACCTCAAAATGCCAATGTGGACCCTTAATGGGAACGCACGTCCCTTATTTTAGAACTTAACAAAATCGTAGGCGATACTGACGGCGCTGTTGCTGCCTATAACTAAAACCTGAAGAAGAAAATATATAACCGTATAATCCTAACCTATATTAATTATATTTACTTCGCTTAAATCTATATTTATATTAGTTATGACATGTTCTTCCAATAATAAGAGGAAATTGGATTCAGAATGCAATAAATCATATAAAAACTTAATTATAAAATATGCTCACAAAAATGGAGTATTATCGGCAATACCATTTTGTCGCATGTAAAAATATCGTAATAAACTTGGGCTACATAATATAGTTAGATATTCCGAATGAATGAATCCTGAGGTTTATTTAAACATATAACAATAATAAAATAACATAATAAATAAATAATTACTTACATTTTAATTTAGGTTTCACAATTTAGAAGCACTTCAAAATAACATTAGAATATAATTTTAAAAATGTCAGCCTTCAAAATCTGTGCTTCTTTACCCATCAAAAGATGCGTAATAAAGTTCCATCTAGTATATTTTACTATTATCTAGACTAGTTGAAAAAAAAATATTTGTAAACAATGAAACGTCAATGATCCTTTGGCATTTTTGTGATGTTACCCATACTGATTATTGAAATATTAAACCTAATCGCTGTGGCCAAGCGATAATCAACATCAACAGATCAACAAAATTATTTTCTTATCAAAAATATAATTTAACTATAATTTTACTACATTATACTGATAGCAGACACTGTGCCGGACGATAAGTATAATAAAGTAATATTAATTATTACATAAACATATTTATCAGAGCGATTTACTCTTATCGGATCTTGTATCGATACATCAAAATGTCGATACGAATCGGGAATCGATACCTGTCATTCATTTTCATACAATGTCAATGGGTATCCCTAATGTTTGCATTAAAAAAAAAGAAGAAATAACCTCAATTTTTTAAATCTAATTGTTTTTTTTTTTAGTTTTGCAAGTTTTTGATCCAATTACTACTTAAAATTTGTTTAGATTCCTGACGCACCTAGCGCGTCCTGAAGAAACATCCAGGGAGGCCAATGACGCGTCAAGCGTTAGGAAATTGTTGTAAATCAAATTTTTATTTAAATCAAACAAAATATAGTAAGTTTCATAATTTTCAAAATTAATGAAACTTACTCTCACTTAATGTTTAATAAAATAATATAAAATAATCACGCATGTATGTCAGAGAAAAATTGCACATAGACTGACAAGAGTCTAGGTTTCATATGAGCGTAGTTTCATAATAATATGACAACGCTATCTTTGTTAGGCCGTGAACTTTTCAATCCACCCTCGTATTACAGTTAAGTGTAGAAGGTGGTAAATCCTATGCCATCCTAAAAACAAATACATTAAGTTAACGCCACCCATGTGCATGTTATATTCTTTGACTAATTTGGGGCACGCAATAGGAATCCTCTTCTTTTCTTTTTGTCGACTCGTTCGATATTTTCCTCAGGATATGCTCCAACATACGTCGAAGCTAAAATTACTTGTTTGTTGTCCTTCCAACTTACAGTTGTTATATCAGTGCTATCGAAACTAGATACGTATTCTTCATATGACCCTCTTGGAATTGAACTTTTCATAACGCCGTTTAGTGGGTAACCTGCATGATTTTCCCTGTCGGTTTCTTTGTATGGTGCCTAGTGAATGTATACCTTCTTTGGCTTATGTATACATCAATGGCAAAGATGTATAATAATTGTCAAAATAGACAGTATGATTTCTTAGCCTGGGTACCAAACTTAGCAGATTCATAACTGTTTGTCCCGCAACTCCCAAGTTGTGTTCGTTCGACAACCCTTCATTAGCTTCTTTTCCAGAGTAGATTATGAGTCGATAAGCAAAAACGCCCAAACTGCATAATACGAATTTAAAACCCCTATAAATAAATATATGTGGGGGTGCTAAATATGTAGGGTTTGTTGGAGAGGTACTGTTTGAAATGTCCTATCTTGGTGGCGCACATCTGGTTATCTATAGACAGCGAAGCGAGTTGATTCCATGACAATGTCTTCCATAAACTGATTCGTGAAAAAATAGGTAAAAAACTGACGAGGACTGTACAGTTCCATTATCGTTGAAGGTAACTCTTCAGACCCACTAAATTTGATATTAGTTTCATCAATTCATATGATTTCTCCATAATAAATTCCTAAAATGTATAAGACATTCCGTTGGCTGTATCTCCATTGCCTCCATTGACTGTACCTCTTGCACCGGCTGTTCATACCATATCATATCATATCATAGTCTGAAACAATGGAAATTTGTCTTAAAATTCTTCGAAATTGACCTGCCACGCTTCGCCAGATGGGTAAAAGGGAATGTCATCGCCATCTGACTCAAAATCATCTTACGAAATATCTCTATTCTCCAACCTCATCAACACGACATCTTCTATTGACTGCATTAAAAAGCAAAAAAAAATGCGTTTAACCCATACCCAAAAGCAAGTAGAATCAAAACCAAGCGTTATGAACAAACAATTTGATTGGCAGTTTTTAGGAATCAAATATATTACATGCTGTATTGTTTTAGATACAAACAAAATGTAATATTTACTGACGTAAACTTATAAAAATTATATAGGTATATTTAAATATTTTGAAGTAAAAAAAACAAAGTAAAAACTTACCTTTTATTTTTTGATTTTTATTTGGAACAATTGCAATTATTTTCCTTTTTACAGTAAAATGAAAAACCTTATTTTAAAGGTAACGCGTACTTGGTTGACGTTCTCAGCACAGATGATGAAATAACCTCAGAACAAGGAAACATGGAAATGCCAAAATAATAAGGATACAGTCATCTTCGTTTAACATACGTAGTTAGAATGAGAAAAATATATTGGTATTAGTCCTTCTCAGCGCCTATATTGTTTGTGACATAACTTGTGTGTCTCGCGTCGTATGTTGTTGTTTTTGTTGTGTACTTTTATTAGATTAATAAATGAACCTTAAGTCTTGTGAAAATTATTAAATAAAGGTTTATGATGCCTTCGAAATGTAGTATAGTGGGATGTGGTGCAATTAAAGCTCGAATCAGCCAAATCTTACGTTTCACCGGTCACTAACCTATAGTTCAGTTTTATTATCGCAAACATTGCAAAAGTTACTACTAGAGCGTTTAAAATTAGTACTGATGTGACTAGGAAATAATAATAATGGCAAATAAATGATGTGTGTGTGTGATCTTATGAATCTAATTTCTTTTAATTTCAATTATATCTGTTTGAATCTTTTGATTTTAGTGTTGTACATAACCGGACGTCTTACTATCGATAGGTAGTTTCATAATTTATTTACTCTGAGTAATTTGATATAAGTATTTTCAATATAATTAACTTTATTTTCATAGACTACCTAAAATGACAATAAAAAAAGAATTTGGTTGAAAAATACTCATTTGTCTCAATTTTCTAATAGTGAAGAACCAGGAAGGCATATAAGTTACTAATATTGATTTTAATTTGTTATATTTTTCCCTAAATTGAAAATTTACCTTAATACTATTTGTACCATCATTTCTTTATGATCTATATATATAAAATTCAAAGTCCTGACTGGCTGACATAACTACATATATATCAACGCACAGCCTAAACCGCTGATTCGAGAGACATGAAATTTTGAAGGTGTATTCTTTGTAATGTGTAGGCATCCATTAAGAAAGGGTTTTTTGAAATTCCACCCCTAACGGGTTGATATTTAATATGAAACACCGCCAGTTTTGAAGCTTAATCGATTTAAAATGGTATTTAGCTATTTGGTTAGAAATTAATGACGGGTTTCAGGATTTTTGGAAATTTGCCACTTAAGAGGTAAAAAGGGGACGGGGTTAGTTTGTACGAAACTCCGTCAGTATTGAAGCTAAATCGATCAAAGATGGTATTTAGCTTTTTGAAACCGAGTAACACGCAGACGAAGTTGCGGGAAACAGCTAGTCATTTTATAATGTCATGGCAGTACCGTTATTGAATGTTATTCCATTATTGTTCATTATTCGAAAACATTTACTTAAACTACGTTTATTTGTAGGGCGCTACTTGTTTTGTAAAATAAGTTAGAACTCAGAAGCATTAATCGATAAATTGATAAACGATAGTCATTGGTACAACACTAGTCCGCCATTTTAGTATCGCGTAGGTATACACGTCTTCTTCGTTGATATGGCATTTCTATATGTTGCCTTGTTCTGAGGAAATAACGTACAGAAATGACATTGACAATTGTTATTGATATTTTTATTGAAGACAGTGAGGTACAGAAATGTTTTATACCATCAGCCTAGTAGTACTTAAAATAAAAACTGATAAAGAACGATTAGAACGTAATGTATCTATATCGATACACATTAAGGTTTAAGCGCATGCATTTGTGGGATCGATCGGCTGTAAAGTGTGTTGAAGGAATTAACAGTCACTACAATTATGCTCGAAAACAATATTTATTTTGGTTGGCCTATATAAACCTAAAGTACAATAATGTTTGAATAAAAAATTGATTTGACATAACTTATCCAGTTTATTTTTAATAACTTTAATCTAGAACATCTTGATCCGATGATGGATTCGAGGAGCAAGTCAGAAAATATTGTTTCTTTTATTTCTTTTATGTGAAACACATATTTAATTAAATATCTTTTCTTCTTAATTTATATCGACCTCTTTACTGAAACATCGCGGCATTCTGACGTGTTTCCCAAGGCTTAGCCGTGACGATCGGCCGCCCGCCTAAAATTTATTCACAAAACAAGGTTGGGTAGATAAATTTCACACAAACAAGGTTGGGTGGATAAATTTCCTACAAACATTATCTTAACTACCTACCTGAACGACGGCCTCAGGAGAGACTACACCTGTCGATTAGGTCATTGGTTGGTGTGAATACTTTACATACAAAGAGTAAATATAATATTACAATAGCTATGACTTCACCATGGTCCAAGGAACAACTGCTTCGAAAAGTATTACCGCCTGTAAGACCTCGCTAAAAGCAAGCGCGCGTTACCTAAGCTACTTTATAATGTTTCCTAATAACATGTCAAATATTCTTACGGAATGTTGAGATGCGAGCCAGAACCGTTATAGAGATGTTATTACGTTGTTTCACGTCCCTGACCGATAACTTCACCTTATCGCGCGCATTGATAACCAGCATGTCACCTGCAGCCAGCAAAGCATGCCACCAATAAGAGAATTTATGGTGTTGGTGACCGCCTGATTACGCATGTACGCCCCTCGGTTACATCACCAGATAATGGACAGAATGAAACACAACGCAAAAAATTATTATTAAAGGATAAGTTATATCAAATCTCAATATTATTAATCCACCAAGTTATGTTTCAATAAAATATCGATTTGACGTAACTTATCCCTTTTATTTTTAATCACTTTAATCTAGTACTCCAATGATGGAACAAGTTGGAATCTATTGTTTATTTTATTTCTTTTATGTCAAACATATATTTAAATATCTCTTCTTCTTAATTTATATCGACCTCTTTACTGAAACATCACGGCATTCGGACGTGCTTCCTGAGGCTTAGCCGTGACGGTACCTATAATAAATGTTTATGTAGCTTTTTGTAGTGCAATATAACGCAAAAGCTTAAATACACGCAGAAAATAATCATCGGTTAAAACTATGACAACCTCTTCCTTAACCAAAGGAAAATTGAATTTTGTATTTCTTAAGGGTCCCATCACCTATTATCCAGGCATGTAAACAAGAAATATTGTATATCTTGTTTTTACAAATTCTTACAGAGATAACTTGTACAATTGTTTTAGGACCTTTACTAAATAACACAATTTGTATTTTTTTTCGGAAGGGTGCTCACCCAATCCACACGCACAAATTTAAATATAATTAAAATCAAATTAAAAACTTATTTAATAATGTTTTCGAACGCGGAAAATCTTAGCTCCGTTAAGGTACTTAGCTGATACTACAGCACAATTGTCATTTTGGTAATTGTTAATATTTGAATTTCTGAGGGTGTTTTAACACCAATCGATCAACGTCGATCGATGGTAGAATAAAACGGGGAACGTCGATCGATTGGTGTGGTAACACCCTAAATTATTACTTGTCTATAAACAAACTTAATTGTAATAAGATTATGTCCACTGTTTTACGAATCGTTAAAATTTTTTCTACTAACTGTTATGTGAACTATTCTGTTACAGGCTGTTTTATTCACGGTAATAATTGCTACATTGTACAGTTTAGTTTGTAGTGCTAAAAAGACTTCTTCTTTGGTTTCTGATGTAAAAGATGCCAAGGACTTCAAAAAATTAATGAAAACTAAATCTAATGTTCTGATTCTTTTCGTGAATCAACCCAAGCGCGCTCGCTTAGTAACAGACATTATGAATACTGTTGCTGAAGCAACTAGAGGTCAAGGGACGCTTTGTAGAGTGGACTGCACTAACAGGTAACAAGAACGTAATGAAACTTAAATGTTTTCAATTAATTTATTTGATTTTAATGAACTCAATGTTTCCAGTGAGTATAAGAAGTTGTGCAAAAGACTGAAAATCAGTGATGAATTGCCATATTATATCAAACACTTCAAACATGGTGAATATCACAAGGATTATGACAGAGCGATGACTGTTAGCTCTATGACCACCTTTGTAAGAGACCCCACTGGTGATATACCATGGGAAGAAGATCCTGCTGCTGTACACGTCACCCATTTATCTGACTCAGACGTAAGTTTATATTACCATTTATTATATCGCTGAACAATATACAGTGTGCTAGCGTTAGTACTGAGCATCGTTGCGGGTGGATAGGTGATACAAAAGATGAATATTAACAAAAACTATTTGCCCATTTCAGTGTATAAAAAAAGTTATAGTCCTTGGATTTTTTTTTATTGTTTTGCTTATTTTATTTATATATTTAAGAGTGCAAGAGTACTCAATAAAATTGAATGAGTTTTTTATTTAGCAGAACTACTATTTCAATATAAAATATAGCATGCAATGCCCGATTAAAATTAACTACAGAATTTCAGCATGAATAAAAAAAACTAGCAAAAATAACCCATTTTTTAAATAAAAAAGTTACCCTAAAAATCCCCAATTACATGTACTTATTATTAAAATTTTATCATCTAGGACATTTTTACTGCAATCCAGTTCATTCACTTACCTCAAAAAACTACTTGCGTCAAAGTTATCTTTATTGTTTTTTGGCCTATTATCTTAGTAACAGGTAGGTTGGCGATCGCGTTGCTATGTTTGTTGCCACTGTCTAACTTACGTTGGGGGTTTTGTTGTCTCTCATATTTGTTCTCAGATAGCTTTTTAAACGACCGAGGGAACCATACAAGCCTTGCAGTCGTTTCCCCGTATCCAGCGCTATTACCACGTTTGTTTTCTCCGTGCTACCTTTCTTCTTTCTTACGTTCTTTAAGATACCTAATCAGTTTTCTCTCGATGAGTACGCTAATATGCACTTTATTACGGGCAATGTTCGAGCAGCTCGTCGTGAATACCAACGATGATTCCCAAATCGACGTTTGCCGTCGGTAAACACCATCCAATCTGTGGACCATAAAATACGTGGCGGGACATTATTTTCAATGGATACCAGGGAAACTCCAGTGTTACGTATTTCTTGAAAAATGGAAGATAGAATTTTGGCACTACTGCAACGAGAAATACTAAAAATGTAAAAAAAATTACCTCGAAAGTTTCCTATTCAAAGGTAAGTCTTGCGAAAGTTACCTGAAAGTTTTCTAAAAAAAATTTTTTTACTTAAAGTAATGCTGCGTTCCGTTTGCCGATTACAGCGCTCACAGCGCTAAAAGTGCTCAAAACCGTTCCGATTCGTTTGAGCACGCTAAAAGTGTTATTAGTGCTATTGCAATCGGAACGGTAAATATCGCGCTGACATTCTGATTGTTCGTCGCTTTTTTGACCCTTTTTGATTTTTGACCCTGAATGAAGCAGGAGCCATTTTTTTATATTATTACAAAAGAAAATTAATAAGCAAGCTTTTAAAATCTTTAATCGACTAATAAAAACATCAACAAAGTAACGTCATGTGTCAGTTTTGTCGCTCACAGCGACCATGCTCCGTAGCTTTGGCACTGTGAGCGGGAAGATGGCGGCGTTTATGACGTCATTGATGACGAATCGATATCGCTGTGAGCGCGCTCACGGGCAATCGGAACGGGTATATGAGCGCTGTGAGCGTTGTAATCGGCAAACGGAACGCAGCAATTCAATGTGTTCGTACACCCTGCCCTTAAAAATCTTATGTTTTGGGATTCTTTATAAGCATTAGGTACATCGTTTAGTCTTTTTTTATGTATTATAAGTAGGTACTTAGTGTAAGTAGTAAATAGTAAGTTTCCAGTTTTGGACTATAAACTTACCTTGGAAATGGAAACTTTCGAGGTAACTTCAACGAGTCGTAATTCAAAGAACATGCGACTTTGCCACTTCGTAACCCGTGAGTGTGAACGCGAATGGGGTGAGGTGGTGGGCGGGAGCAGGAAGGCCCTACCTTCGTATTCATTCACTTCATTCACTATGCTTGTAAACTTCGTTACAAGCGGTCTGTTTGTTTGGTTTGATTCGTCGGATTGTATTGGAATTCGGTGAAGTGACAGCAAGCTAAAAAGGTGACTATGACGAAAAGTAAGTTAAATCACTAGTCTAAATTATTTTGAGATGTTCTATTTTCAAAGAAGCCACTTGTGGCTACGACCGCAGCGACAATTAAGTTAAGTTAGTATCACCGCGACTGTTGCAATGGTAGTGCAACGTATGGTAAAAAATACAAAATTATCTTTCTTTTTCAGATATGTCTTTACCGGAATTTGAAATTGAGTCAGAGATTAATATGAACTTAGGCAACACATATAACATTCAAACCCGAAAATATTCAGAAGATGTGTTTACAGAGCAAATTCCTCAAAATAAAAGGGTTTGAGACTTCATTGAACGATAATGCAGTTCTCCCGACAAAGAAAGGGAGTTTTCACTGCTCGGTCAAATATGGTCTCAGTATTTTTCTGATGATATTCAACAATCAAGACTACCATTAAAAAAATTGTGATAGGCTGTAAATATAACAAGTGAAGTCGACGATTTCATGAAAATGTATAATCTGATATTTGCCAAATTTATCTCCAACGAACTCGAACAATCCAAGGTGCAGGAAATTTGAACATACAATTTTAAAATAAAAACAACTGAGTTAAATTAAAAGCTTTGTAGGTATGAAATAGGATAAGAATAAAAATGCTACAATTGCGTAAAGTATATCTAAGTGTTTTTTGATTTTTACTGTGAAATATAAAAGATTTAAAAATGTTACAAGATAAAGGTACTTGTTGATTATTATTACCCAAAAGGTTACAATAAAGAAAGTAGGTATCATGATATTATAGTACCTAAATAAAACTTTGCTAATAAGTATTATTTTTAGAATAAACTTTTTTAGGTATTGTACCTACACTGGTTTTTTACAAAAACCAAGAGAGGATCTATTTTGTCTACCTATCTAGGTATAACATCTTAGCATTCGGAAAATTCTAACGCATCCGAAATCGTTTGTAGTCGTTGCGTGAAATGACCGAATGCGTGCGCCGCGCGACGTTTCAGTTCATAGACTCTCGCATGTTCGTCCCGCGACCTACACCTCGCTCCGCACGCATTTGAAAATTTAAAAAATACCTATTATTTCTCACAGTCGATAGAAAACCCGTATTTTAGCAGCTGCTGCGACAGTACGCGTTAAATACGGCTTCTCTCATTAAAATCCAGTTAAAACAGCTCTTTTACAAATATAGGTTTAGTTCGCGGCTGGTTTTGTCGATGCCGACCGACCGAGCGGAAACGAACAGAGTACGTTAGGTGAGGTAGATACTAGCGGCGCTTAATAGCGAGTGAACATGAGTGGCTTTAAGAGTAAATTTGTCGACGTGTCGTGTTTGTTATAATTAGTGAACTTGACTGTAAATAGACCCAAAAAACCGGAAAGATGTAGGATGATGTCGAATTGATAAACACTGATGGCAAGGTGTTTTTGTCGAAAACATTATGCTACCAACGCAACGATTTTATAGTACCATATTACAAAAGTTTGTAAACAATGTCCAAAAGATGAAAAACAGGTTTGCAAGATATATTTACAAAAGAAACTTCAGAACATTCAATGCCCTCTCCGATTCCATCTACTTTCCAACACTCCTCGTCCACGATTTCTGTACCATCATCCACTCTTACAGAAGACTCATAGACATGCAATTCTTCTCAGGAATCACTCTGTAATACTCAGGAAAAAAAGGAAGAAATATACCTTTATATATAAATATACCTTAAATATTTGGCTCGAGCCATTTATGCTACAAGTAAAGGAACCGTCAACTTCATAATCACGACCCCTTAACCGATTTTTCATAAATGCATGTATCCTGGCACGAACCGTGAGACCTCTGCATATTTGTTAACACAACTAAAAGCTGTAGTAGACGAAATTTGTCCATCAAAATTTGTCG
This sequence comes from Marasmarcha lunaedactyla, assembly GCA_923062675.1. Classification (NCBI taxonomy): domain Eukaryota; kingdom Metazoa; phylum Arthropoda; class Insecta; order Lepidoptera; family Pterophoridae; genus Marasmarcha; species Marasmarcha lunaedactyla. Next base: position 13,508,568 of record OV281339.1, on the reverse strand, counting down.
CAGTTGTTACCGACGATGCGAACACTGAGGGCAGTGTGCAGAATGGTTGAATCAGAACGCGCACCCTTATATTTTAGGTAGGATGTGCATCACATACATTAAACGTTTTACTTTTAAACATGTTATGAAGCTAGAAATCTTTAAAATCTGCAATGAAGTGGTTATCAAAGTCATAAAATACATAAAGAAACGCCATGTAGAGTTAGCCTACTTTGAAAAAATGCAGAAAGAAAAATATGGAAATATTTCCATTATTAAAACTACCGAGTCAAACAAACGCGATGGGGAGGTTGTATATTAATGATGGAGTCTTTGCAACCGCGAGGCTCTTGAAACTACGGCAATTTGCCAAGACTTGAACATCGATAAAACGAAAGACTTAAAGTTATGAAATAAATTGTGGATTGCAATAAAAATGTCCTATAATTCATTGTCGAGTACCTACCTATACAAACAGTTCGAAAATTTTAAAGAAGTTGGCATTATCAATCAAGAATACGTGTCAAGAATAAGAAATACGTGTAACATCTGGTAATGAAATATAATATTAGTTAATAAAGTACAAAAGTATCCGGCAGTAGTTTAGTTTCTTACATTTTGTAAACAAATATCGGGTCTGTTATCTAGTTACGTTTATCGATATAGCTCCATCCCTATCAGTTTCTCCGACTCTGGTATTATATAACCTTGTACGTGTGTAAACCTCATATTTTGTCATAATGTAAAAAAAACGCTCGCACAAGTTTCACAGGAGCTGTCATCGAGAAAATAAATAAATGGAAAGATTATAGAAGTTTAAATGTTAATAATAAGTACACATTTTTGGGATGTTTTATTTTTGAAGTCACATTTTGTAAAAAAAATGGGTTAGTTGCAGTTTTCTTTTATTTTAGCTGAAATTCATCAGTTAATATTGATTATTATTGAAGCATTACATGCTATATTTAATTCTGAAAATGTAGTTATTATACTGCAAAATAAAAAAATCATAAAACTATATTGAGTACTCTTGCATTTTGAAATATTTAAATAAGAGAAACGAAAAAAATAGTTTTTGTTAATATTAATCTTTTAGTGCCACCTACCGACCCTGAAACGATGCTCAGTACTAACCCTATATATTAGTATAATGTACAATCTTAGATATATATAAAATAGTTAAGTAAGTTTACGCTTACAGTTTTCGGATAGGTTAACGGGCACTTTGGTAACATCACTCATGCTACAAGGCATTAACTAAACACAGTGTAACAAATGATAAAAACAAAGAGAGGTTTAATGTTCTTGACAATTTAACCTTTTAAATTATCATGGTCAATTTGAAGAACTTGAGGTATTCTAAGCAGTACTTTGAAGTGGAATGGATTATTACGGAGAAAAAAATAGAATAAGAGAAAATATCAATATAAATATAAATATCAATATATCGGCAGTTCGCTAACCTATATTTTGCTTATTCTATACTTCCTTACCGGTATAAGAGAAAAATGTATGATAAATGTTATCTTTGTTACAGAGTATGGTCAAGTTCTTGAGAAAGGCTGCAGCAATGTCTAAACGTTGTTTGATTCTGTACTATGCACCATGGTGTAGCTACTGCAGAGTATTAAAACCGGATTACATAGCAGCTGCCACAGAACTAAAGGTAATGAAATAGAATTTGGATTTAAATTAATTTACATTTATGTATATTATTGCTTTTAACATATAAGATAACTAAGCTGATCACAGTGCGTCGTTAAAAGTTATATATAGTGTTTTTGGATCAAAGAAAATTGTGTCTCTGGTAACTTTAAATTGAAAGTCAGTACATTACTGTTATGGTATTAAGTCTGGCAAAAATTCAAAGAGTAAATTTCGTTTCAAAATTATTATTTATTTGTACCATCGTTTTTTTAATTCTATTTTTATTTATTACTCAATGCACTTCATCCAGCGTATCTCTAGCATTTCGATCCCTTCCATAAAATACGACTAGCCAAGGCTGCGAAATAGGCATTGGTTTCGTGCATAATCGGATCGTGGGAGTGAATATGGCGGATGAGAAAGCAACTCTAAGCGCAACTTATGAATATTGACCATAGCAATCGCTTAGGTGTGCACTGAGCCGTTGTTCTTGTGAAAGGAGATTTTCTCCTTAGCCAAATAAGGTAATTTTTAGGTTACATTTTGTTAAATTGGCATAATATTCGCCATTTATCATTTTACCTTTTTCTAGGTAGTCAATATAGATTACCCCACGTGCATGCACCCATAAAACTGTGGCCATCACTTTTTTGGCCGATAAAACTGCTTTAGCCTTCTTCGGAACTGGTTCGTACATAGCAATCCACTATTTTTGCTTGGTTTCTGATGTATGGTGGTGGATCCATGTTTCGTGTACCGTTATAAAACGTCGCAGAAATTCTGTTTTATCTCTAAGCGGTTACGCATGCGTTACTGATCAACGGTCAGTAGCCGCGGCCACTATCGCGAAGAGAACTTCTTCATATCTAAACGTTGGTTTCAGATGTTGCGCACACGCTCGTCTGAGATGCCTATTCTTGACTCTTCGGTCGTTCAACATTGAGCAGAGACCCCATAATATTAATTGAGTCTTTGTTTAGTTTCCGTTATAGTTTTTTTTCAAAAAATGTTCAATCGACACCAAAAATTCTCTTTTCTCCACCTTTGCGAAATACGTTGCATTATTCTTTAACGGCTGTCAAAAAAAATGAGAAGAAACTTACTGGTGGTACGGGCTGAACATTTTCTTTATAGTCCTTCAAAAAAGTTTTGAACAAGACGGTTTCATTTAATTTCATTTTGCGATCATTTTATAATAGATTTATACTAGACATGTCACCCCTGCGTCGTCATATCTTTGATTGAAATATGTAAACCTTTTTTCCCTTATCTTTTCCTAAATCACCACGTTTAAGTGTGTTTTTTGAGAAATTTCTATCATAGATAAGAAAATCATGAAAAAAAACGACCTGTAATGGAGCTCGCCAAGTTATTTTTAAAGGGTTTGAGCAGTGTTTTGGGAAATACCAAATTGGTCGCTTATTATCATTAATTAATTAATTTATACGCCTGAACAGCGGTGGAAAAGATTTCTATTATGACGGGGTTTCTATTAATTAAATAAAAGTAATTTTATCAAAATAACAATACTAGGATTATATATTTAGTATCCTATATCTATAATTCAGTATCCAGCAGCAGCAGTTGTTTATAGTCTGACCGGAGAATTATATACTTGCCACTATATAGTATTGATAATTACCTACATTTAGTATAAAAACAAATACACCATTGATTGTTTCATTTCGGTAAATCGGAAGGCGATTCGTCAATAAGAGGTTTGAAAATAATGGTGTCTATCGAACTCCTAATAACTGTTTACCGGACTGGGCGTACAAAAAATAAATCTGAATCTAAGAAAGTTGTTTGCTATAATTATAGCTATTATAGAACTTGTTTTTTTCTTGTAGTCTATAAAAATGAGAATAATTCCAAAGGCGAATGGTTTTCCATTTAAAAAAGTCAATTACACCATTTCGCTTTGACTGAAAACGATTTTATTTCTGCAAAAGAAGAAGATTATCTGGTGTTATAGTTAATAACGCACCATCACCATAAATCGGGAATTCACAAATGAATATCTTTTACATTGAGGAGAGTTACATAAATGAATCATATGTAGTAAAAAATGTTGGCAAATGCTAGACTAATATTTCTAAGAAAAAACAATTCAAGATATAAAATTTTGAACAAGGCATAAAATTGCACAATAACGGATGAATTCGTCATTCAAGATTCAAGTAGGCTTAGGCAAGTACCTTCTTTATTTATTCATTTACTAAATATATTGTAATTTATAACCAAAATGCTGCTTTTTGTTAACCTGTTTCGTAAGATAACTGGCATCCATACTCTTGGGCCATGATCATTATAAAATCAAAGTATTGATGTTTGGTACAAGTTAAAGTTAGGAAAGCTAGAATGTTTTTCCAATTTTCCTCGTGGTGGTTGTTTTGTGTTAGTATTTTATTTTACGTTGTACTATTGGATAAGCAGCGTTTACATAATGATCAAACGAACTTACCAAGTGAGGTTCGATCACAATTATGTGAACGGCTTAATTCGCAGCGATTTAAAGTAGGAGCGAAAGTTCACATGTTGTCGGAGTTTTCCCAAGCATCAGCCTTGCACGGTTATCAGAGGTAAGTATACTCGGGATTACCACCAACTCGTGGTAATTGAAAAAAATATTATACATTTTATTTTATTTTTTATTTTTAAGTAATTTTCTAATACATCTTGCTCATCTGACGGAGCAAGTCAGAATGTATTCCTTCTTTTATTTCTGTTCTGTCAAACGTATAATATATTTTCTTCTTAATTCATAATAATTAATATTTACCTCTTTACTGAAATGTCACGGCATTCTGACGTGCTTCCTAAGGGTTAGCCGTGACGATCGGCCACCCGCATGAAATTTATTCACACAAACAAGTTTGGGCGGATAAATTTCTTACTAAGTTTTTCTAACTACCTGCCTGAACGAGGATGTATTTGTACGACGGCCTCATGAGATACTAGCCCTGTCGATTAGGTCATTCCTGGTGTGTGGTGTGAAATCTTTATGTACAAACAATAAATATAATATTACAAAAGTAATGGCTTCACCATGATCCAAAGAATAACTGCTTCGATAGGAATTCCCACCCGTAAAACCTCGATATAAACAATCGAACGTCGCCTAAGCTACTTTCAATATAATGTTTCCTAATCACGTGTCAAATATTCATACGGAATGTTGAGATGCGAGCCAGAACCGTTATAGATATGTTGTTTCGTTATTTCACGTCCCCAGCAGATAACTTCACCTTATCGCGCGCATTGATAACCAGCATGTCACCTGCAGCCAGCAAAGAGAATATATGGTGTTGGTGACTGCCCGATTATGAATGAACGGCCCCCGATTCCATCACCAGATAAGGACATAGTGAAACACAACGCAAAAAAATCTTTATTAATCATTAGGTACATAATATAACAACTTTTAAGACAAGATAATATTATTTTCATTATTTTTCGCATCACCAAGGGAGGGTTGTGATCAATCCTCATCCCTCAGTGGCTGCCATCTCATCAACTATACTATTTCCATTTCTTTGTTTCTCGATGACAGCTCCTTTGTAACATTGTGCGAGCGTTTTTTTTACATTATGTATGCATTATTTTATAAAAAATATGACGTTTACACACGTACAAGGTTATATAATACCAGAGTCGGAGAAACTGATAGGGATAGAGCTATTGGATGGAGCTAGAGAGCATTATATCAAATTAAACCTGTCAATGAGAAAATAAAGAAATGGAAATAGTATAGTGACTGCAATCTCATCTGCTAGTGGCTGCCATCTCATTTCAGTTATAATTCACAATATGAAAAAAAAAGAACATATTAGTATATGCCAACACACATTCTTAATGATAACAAACATATAATAACATTTACTACGTTACTATCAACATATTTACATTAGCCATATATCTTTCAGTTTGATATAATATATCAATATAGACATATTATGTCAGGCTAATGTCACCTCATTTTAGTCTAAAAACCAGAAAATAACATTTACATATTTACAGTTATAATTTATATAGATTTTCATATAATGAACTCAACAAAATTATCGCAAAATAAAAGGTTCCAGCCGATTGACATGGACAGTTATTCTCTACTTCCATTCACCGCCTTTATTAAATAATTGTTGTTACTTAAACCTTTACCTACATATTCGATATAGACCTTTAAATGGTCGGCTAAGTTTTTTACTCATTCCAGACACTCTTTTAGGGTTATGCAATAATACAAATTGACCTGTCTGAAAAATAATAGATGAAGCTTTTTTATCATATAGCCTTTTCTGCGCCAAATGAGATTCACGAGAGTTCTCTCGAGCCAAATTCACATTATTACTATATCTATTCCTCCTGACTTGAAATTTTCAATATTCAAGTTGGGATGTAATCTTTCATCGGACGGAACTTCAGGTTCCCTAGCGAACATTAAATAATATGGAAAACTTAATGGAAGCTTGTTTGGCAAGGTTAAAAGCATACACTACTAATGGCAAAAATTTACACCAATCACGTTGTGTTGAGTTTACATATTTAGCTAGCATGTATGAAATAGTTTGATTTAATCTTTCTACAAGACTTAACGTTTGATGGTGCATAATGGTTGCAAGACATTGTCGCACACCGAATTCTCTCAGCGTGTTCTTAACTAATCTCGACGTAAAAATCGAGCCTCTATCGGATAGCAATTCTCGCACCCTATCAAATAAACGTTCGACTATCATAGGTTGCAAGGGTTGCAACAAACCTTAGCATATGGTTTTTTTCATGACAATAAACACAACTCTTCACGTACCTTTCTACTTCAGAAATTACATAAGGCATAAAATCAAGAAATCATAAATCGAGAACGGAACTTCGCCAATGTTTTCATTAGGTCGAAATGGCCTCCTGTACATGGATCGTCATGTAATTCAAACATTACATTATTAAACAACCACTTAGGTAAAACGAGTTACTTTTTCTATACATTATTTATTCTAATATTTTTGTACAATAAATTATTATATATTACAAATCCTTTAAAAGAACCCTGATTACTTCTCGCCACTGCATTTCGCCATCTACAACAATAATCATCTAATCCCTGCTCGCGAGATACCTGGATTGCCGAAATTTTATACACTTGTAGACGGTCGTGCACCGGTTCTCTCGGAGAAAGCTCTTGTTCAATTAGCGGATTCCGACTCAAAAAATCAGCTAAGCAGCAATGTATAACGTCAAAGTCGTGCGCTTGTATTACTAGAGCCCATCTAGCTAACCTACCGGACATATTTTTACGTTCTCTAAGCCAGCATAATGCCTTATGGTCTGTCACTATTTGTAATTTAAGACACCATAAACAATGTTTAGCATTGTTGTACATTGTGAAGCACCATGAATGCTCATTAATTTCTATATTTGGGAATTGAGAGGTTATGTTACGGAAATTGATCAACGCAAACTCTTCACTCGTCAAACATTGAAACCGTAATGGCAGATCGAGCTTATTGATTGAAAATTAAATTAAATTCTGCATTTTATGGCAATCAGCTTTAGTTACTACACAATAACTATTTCTGCCAGTTTCAAGAATTAATATAATAAAAGTAGTTTTAACGTAACTAAAACATTGAAAAATAACATTAAACCTGTACATTACTGATTACCAAACACAGTGATCTGACCTAATCTTCTGGCGGGTTTCCTAGAGGTTGTCCTAGAGCAGGTTGAGAGTGAGAAGTACACTGCTGCACTTTTTTCTGGGTTGACTTCTAGTCTCCATTTCCTAATCCAAGTGCCTAATGCGTTGGCTGCGGATTGGAGAATTCTAGTTAACCTACGTAGATTCGTATCAGATGTGTATAGCGCAGTGTCGTCTGCGAAGAGCGCGAGTTCTACTTTCTCCGTTCTTGATATGTCACTAGTGTATGGTGAAAACAAAGTCGGAGAAAGCACCGAGCCTTGAGGGACACCGACTAATACAGGGCGGGGATTAGAGAGTGCACCATCCAATCTGTAACGAAAGGTTCGACACTGTAAAAAGTGTCGTATGATGTGCACGAGGCTGTCTGGCACGCCTAGTTCGAAGAGCTTGAATAACAAGCCTTTGTGCCAGACCTTGTCGAAGTTTTGTATGAAGACTACCTGCTATGGTCCAAACAAATTTTTCCGCCTAATTTTGTTAATGGTAAAGCTAGTTAATGGTAAGAGAAAAAAACTAATACTGATTTTAACTCTTTTAAAATTTTTGGAAATTGTCATATTCTTTATCTTTTAAATTTTTCTTTGATCAGGCAATATGGCTTAACCTGAAATAGTATGCCCTAATACAGTTGTTTGTTTATACTCAACACTTCACTTTGATGGTTTTAAAGTTAAATTTGAAGCCCTTTAACCTTTCTAACACCTGTTTGAGTGCTTTCACAAACTCCTCAAAAGTTTTCCTACGTGTTCCTATGTGTCTACGAAGACTATTACATTCCTATACTTAAGCCCTGCCAACACTTTGTCCATCGTTCTTTGAAAAATAGCCCCTCTAGTTTTTAGGCCAAAAGGTAATACATTAAATTCATATAACCCTGATGGAGTAATAAACGCCGTTTTGTTATTGTCCTGCTCCTTAATGGCACATTGCCAGTAACCAGAGTTCAAATCGAGGTCGGCATAATAAGTAGCACCATTTAAATGAGAAATAATATCATCAATTATTGGCAATGGATATGCATCAGTAATAACTTTTTTATTAAGTTGTCTAAAGTCAACACAAAATCTCCACGTGTGGTCGGGTTTCTTAACCAACACGACCGGGGATGCGTATGGTCTTCTTGATTTACGAATTATGTTATTTTGCAACATGACTGACACTTGTTCGCGTATGATTCTATGTTGTTCAGCAGAAACCCTTTATGGAGCTTTATGAACAGGAGCTTCAACAATATTGCACCGACCAAAACTATTTTTATCGAAAGCAAACGTGGACCTATATTTATTCAACAATAATGACAAAGAATTACGTTCACTACCAGATAATTCCGACAATAAATCGAAATCATCGTTTCGTCTTGCCACCACCTCACTCCATAAGATATCTTTAAAATTATCTACAAGATTACTGAAATAAACGTATTCACTTTCACACATCTTAGGTAATTGCTGAATCAGCTGTAAAGAATTATAATTATTACATATATTTTTTACACTATCTTTACAAAGAAAATTACAAAGACATTAGCCGAATCTTACGTTATTATGCTTAAAGTCTACTATGACTTGGTATAGACTATGGCTTCTGCCTTTCGTAGGAAATCCTGCCCGAGGATTAAATCTTGCTCAATATTCTTCAGGACGACGCATTCCTGAATATTTAATTTATTATCTATCGTCATAAATGTCTTCGTGCTTCCCAAGCAGTTAAATTTATTGCCATTTACGGCTTTGATGAACAGATCGTCCGCTCTTTGCATTGTTATGAGACACCACCGACGCGGATGCCCCTGTATCTAATAACGCAATAGTGTCGCAGTCGCGTATCTGAACGCAAATTAATGGAACGAACTTACTTGAGATAGGGTTTTTTTCTTTCGTCGGCGTCTGTACAAATCCCATTACTGACGCCCATAGGTGTTTGGGTAATGCTTTTGTAGTGGCATTCCTTGGCTCTGATTGGTTGCACGGTCTCTAAATTTATAACGTCTCGTAGATGTGGTTTGTTTGGGTATGAATTTTACATTTTGCCTGTGTATGTGATTCGGATCCATATCGCCTGCGTCCCTTGGAGCTGTATATGTAGACGCCGCCGTCTACGTGACGTGCGTTGGTAAATCCCACTTTACCTCAGGTGCGTCATGAAATATTTCATGCATTTGCATGAATGTTCGTTACAGCGCTCCCTTCGAACACTTGTGAAGCTAATCGGCATTTAGTAGTATATAAATATGAATATGAAGTATATGAATCTAAAACTACCCGAACAGTTCTGCGCACCGGTGGCGCTCTCGCCGCTCGCGGTTCGCTCGTGTGGGTAGTATATCAAAATACGTGGACCAGTGACAGCTCCGCAGAAATCCATATTTTTTAATAAAAAATCAATATAAACACATAGGTACACAACAGTTCTTGTAACTACACGTATTATAAAGATAAATAAATACACAGACTTAAAACTACTAGGTAGGTACACATTATAACACAGTTTTAAGATAAGTTCAGGCGGGCCGAGAAGTTTTTACTGTACCTACTTACCTACCATTGCATCGCCAACATCCTGCCCCTCAGTGTCGTGACTATGATACTCATTACCAAGTAATAAAGCGACGCCAGTTGTTGAAACACCAGACTTTGTCTGACATCTATAATCCGAACCCTTCCGTCGTCCCCTGGATACACCCTGCTAATTATACCTTTCGGCCAGACGTATCGTGGAGAAGCAGGGTCTACTATCACTACGAGATCCCATACTTTCAACTGTGTACCTTCACCTTTCCATTTCTGACGGGGAGCCATTCTAGTTAAAATTTCTTTCATCCACCTAACCCAAAATAAATCTGCTAAGCTCTGAGCGATGCGCCACTGCTTTCGTAGGTACAAATCACTATCGTTGAAAACACCTGGCTGTGGTAAGTTTGATGATGAGCCTAATAAAAAATGATAGGGTGTTAACGATTCAGAGTCGCGCGGGTCTACGGAAACGTGAGTTAAGGGGCGGCTATTTATCATATTCTCAATTTCACACTTTTTTCACACTTTACATTTTTATGTAACTAAGGTTTCTTCCCTAGGTGCCCTTTCTTTTGAAACAACCTTAAGGGTACGCTTCTACTTTTACGCTTCGAAAATAAGCCTTCGAATAAGCGCCACCCATATGTGGGCAGGCGGGTGGTATGAATTTCCACTGTACCCCTCTATTTAAATCCTCTGATGTTAAAAGTGGTTCGTTTTTAAGTAGTTCCTTAAAGGCCTTATATAATTCAGTGTCAGATCCGCGCAAGTTTGTAACGTTATCAGAATAAACCGTGTGAGGCCAACCTCTGCGGGCGGCCATCCGTCGCAGCGCCATTATCATGGAATCCGTCGTGAGCGATGAGAGTATCTCCACATGCACAGCACGTACTGTTAGGCATGTGAACAAAACTCCATACCTAGGGGCTCTTTGGCGACCAACGGCTACAGGTATGGGCCCTAAAAGGTCACTCGCACATAGTGAATGGTCTCTGGTGGTGCGTAAGCATGCACTCAGGTAAGTCCTCTAAACGTGGTGGGTTAGGCAAGGTTTTCCTAAAGCGACAAATAAGGCACTGTTTCGATACAGAACGAACAGTGGGCCTTAATCGGATAAGCCAACAGTTCTGTCGTAACTCGTTAACCACCATTTCGTTACTAGAGTGAGCCGCGTTAACATGATAATATAAAACTATAAGTCGTGCAATGTAATTTTTTCCATCTAAAAGAATGGGATACATAGTCAGCTGATCTACACCTTTTACATTAGCGATACGACTACCCACACGCAATAAACCGTTTTCATCAACAAATGTAGTGAGTGAAAGCAAACGACTATTTTTTATTTCATTCCCTGAACTTAAAACTGTATTTCATTTTCAAAACATTGAGCTTGTGAGTATCGTAGTAATATTGTTTCCGCTTTGTTTATCAGTTCATCATTTATAGACGTGTTAGAACCCTTTTTACATTTTTACATTTATAGGCGTGACTTTGCATTTACTAGCGATAAACGATACTGTCACCCATCCGTGGTCGTCCACCTTCCGCCAGTATGTGACAGCGGCGTACGCGCTCGGCGACGCGTCGCCAAAAACATGAAGTTCGAGTAACTGCTCTAATCCGAAGCGGTCCGAGATGTACCTCTGACCTCCGCTACTAAAGTACCAACGCGGGATGCGAATGTCGTTTATCTGTTTAGCCTGCCTAATCCAAAGCTTGAATGACTCAAATAACTTTTTATCTAATTTTGTATCCCACTATAAATCAGATTTCCATATTTCACGCATCAATACTTTAACTTTAATTGTAAATGATACAAGATAGCCATGAATGTCAAATATTGACATAACAATACTTAATACTTCTCGTTTTGTAGGCATCTGTTTTGAATTCAAAATATCTTTAGGTATACTTTTAAATGACAAGTCGAAAGCTAAAGTATCCATAGTCGGGTACCACAACAAACCTAATGCACGTTCAGGTTGCTTATCAATTTCGAACCTAACTGCTTTATCATTGAGCGCCTCTTTAGGCACGTCACACAGTACAGAAGGTTCGTTAGACAACCAATTAAGCATATCAAAATCACCCTCTTGGTGAATAATCGAAATTTCTTTAACCATTTTGACTGCGACAGTTTTATCGTCAAAACTGTCAATATAATCGTCCATATATTGATTTTTTTTGTATAGAATGGACGGCATCGGGCATTTTTTCTATATACCTAGACGCATAAGTTTTGGTTAATAAACTGCGCGATAAACGGCGAGCAATTGGCTCCAAAAATCAGTGACTTCATAACGTACGTATCTATGGTGTCACTTTCCTTCTCTTTCCATAAAAATCTTAAAAAGTGCTGGTCGTTGTCATGAATTTTTATTTTTAAAACATATCTTAACATAGTATCGCCTATCACTCCTATTTTAATTTCTCTAAACCTAAACATTATTCCGTACAAAGAATTTAACGGGTCCATGCCTTTAAGTAATAAATCATTTAGTGAAATATTATTGCATTTTGCTGCCGCGTTAAACAACAAACGTAATTTCTTTTTATTTGGGTTATCTACCCCAAAGTGAGGCAGGTACCAATGAGGTTTAACAAGGTCGTCCCTACTAGCCTTAAGTTTCCTAGCGTAATTGTTTACTATTAAATGTTGTATTCGTTCACGATAGCGTAATTCATATTCCAAATCTAATTTCATTTTTCGTTCTATTGAGTGTAGTCGTTTTAATGCAACACTATAGGAGTCGGGTATCAAAGGTAACTCACTTTTCCAGGGCAAACTAACGGCCCATTTACCATTGACTAACACAGCTGATTCACTCACTATTTTGATGGCTCTCACATATCAAATCTGCAGTACTATCGTAGGTATCAAAAGCAATATCCGTGGGCATCGATAAACTATCATTAACAGTAAGTAAATGAGAGTTCGTCGATCTCGCCTTATGATCGCAGGACGAAGTTGCCTACCCGCCCAGGGTCCCGTGGGTGCACCAGCCTAATAATGTTTGAGTAATAAACGGCCCACCTGACTTTAACTGTTTACAAACAATAGGTGCAATTAAATCGTTATTATCTTGACAAATTAATAAATTAGATTTTACTTTCGATACACGTAAGTCGTTATGGCTAGTTAAATTGTTACAATCAAATTCATTTATTCTACCCGTAAATTGTAAAGACAAATTAAGTTCTTTTATTTTTCGAGTACGTAATTTATACTTAGCACCGGCACTGCTACTAATATTAAAGTTTATTATTTCGGCTGTATATACCAACTCGGCGGAGTCCCAGGCGCAAGAGGCGCGCATCCGAACGGTCTCACCTCGCAGGCCAACTTGTTCCGCGACGTCCACGGCTAGGACCGACACGGTACCCCGTCGTCGAGCAGCGCGTGCGCCGCTACACTGCCTTTAGGTCCGTGAATAGTAACCGGTACTATTTTTAAACATGTTTTCCACAATATTTAACAATTATTTCCTACACTTAACACTGACACTTCAGAACACTGTGAAGTAATCGCGTGGCTAACGACGTCGGCGTGGGTGCGGACAGCGCCGCCCGCGCCGCCAGCACTGCTGTCGGCGTCGGGGCGCCGGCGTGGCGCTTCTGGCGGCTTCGGTCTCATCCAGTTGCAGCAGCCGGTGGTGCGGCCCGCCGCAGTTCTCCACGTCGCAGTACTCCGCAGTACACGCCGATTGTATCCATGTCGAGCTTCGAGACATTTGTAACAGAGATTGTTAACTCGCACATAGCGCCATCGCTCTCTGCGCATAGCGCGCTTGAATTTACTGCACTCAGCTAATTTGTGGTTTTGATTTCGACAAAATTTGCAATTGCTAAGTGTGTCGTCGTTAGCGGTACAAGTTAACACAGTTTGATTCTGCCAGTTTTTATGTGAATGTACTGGTCGCTTCTTGTTATAATCGCTCTGAATAAAGCTCGCTCCAATAACTGCTACTTTTTGAGCTACTTTATATAAAAACTGTGATAGCAGTTCTCGTTTGGAGTGTCTTCATTGTCGCCTTGACAGTCATAGAGATATTCCGCCCACTTATTTATAAGTTCTGTAGGCAATTTTGACACTACAATTGTGACTAACTCTGGCGATCTTAAATAATCACTTTGCCGTATGGCCCGCGTCGTAGTCACGTAATTTTTTATTTTGATTGCAAAGTTCACTATTTCTGTATGGTAAGCTTGTGGAAGCGGTGGTAATTTTTTTAATTGTGCCATTACTTTTCGCATTATGTTTTCAGGCTGACCGAATAGCTCTAGGGTTTCCATGATTTCTTGGCGCAAGGTTGCACTCATTAGTATTGAGGCCTCCGCTTTTGCTTTGCCGCGAAGGCACTTTCGCAGATGCCATAGGTTTTCCGTTTCACTATATTTACAGAGGCGCGTCGATTCGTTGAATGCTTCTCTAAACTGAAGCCATTACATTGGGTCTCCAAAGTATAATGGGAGATCTTTTGAGGTGGCTAATCTTGAAAGCATCTCCTGGTTACCTTTCGAGGTAGATGGGCCGACGGCATCCTTGATTGCGACAGCCAGCGTCTCGATGGTGCGGCAGGTGCTCGCGTCAGCCGCAGTATCAGCTGTCGGCTGGCGTTCCAGGTCGACGTTGCAGTGGTTCAGTACACCGCCACTTGTGATCACGTCGTTTTTATTCTCAGTACGGACAACTAATGATCCGTGTGCAGCAACTGATTTTTCCAGCCAATTTTCCAACTTGCTTTGATACGCTTCAGAAACTGATGATTGTTTCGATATGCTTCCATTTTTTTCTTCTGCATATTTCTTCTCTAGCATCTTTTTCTCTATGCGAATTTTTCCTAATTTTACATCAACTTCGTCCAGTTCTAATCGCGCTTTAGCAGCTTCGTACTCGATTTTCCGCCGCGTGCTAGACGACGTTTGCGTGCTAGCACGTCTGATACCGCCGCCATTTTGTGATGGCGCTGTAACGAGAGGCATGACGATGTCGGATTTTACCTTTGCTGGTTCTTTTATTGTATCCAATGGAGCAAACTGCATATCTGACTTGGTATGTAATTTTTTATTTTCCTCTTCGTTAGTCATTAATTCTCTCTTTAACTGAGCACGCGTTTTCATTGTACGTGGCGATCGGAACAATGACATCCCTGCCACACAGGTTTGGTTCTCTTCTAAACGCTATCCGGCTCGCTGGAACAGGCTGTAGAGGACAGATTAACTTATCGAACTGGTAGGTACGGAGCGAGTAAAAGAAAATACGAGGATTTGCGAAAATTAGAAATTACTTTTTAGCCATATAGGTATTATAACTACACGTATTGTAAACATAATAAAACATATAACATAATACATATAACACAGGCTTAAAACTATAGGTACATATTATAACATAGTTTTAAGATAAGGTCAGGCAGGCCGAGCAGTTTTTACTGTACCTACTTACGTACCATTGTATCGCCAACATGTATCGGTAACACTATCCCTACCAAACAACCTCAGGTAACTCACCGCTTCGTAACCCAGCGTCTAATCATTTTGTTAAGAGCTTAGGGTTGAAGAACAACAAAAACCTTTTGCTTATCTTATAACCATTATATCTATTTGTTTCTACTTTGTATGTACATACCTAATAAGGTACCCATCTGCCTATTTAAATAATTCGCATCAAATATGGGTGGGACAAAATATATTTTGTAGAATAAGATAAATACTCGGGCGGGTGTATATAAATTGCTTCGAATTAAGCCGTTTACATAATTGTGATCGAACTTCACTTGGTAAGTTCGTTTGATCATTAATTATGTTTCACGGCTTAATTCTTTACGATTTAAAGTTCACATGTAGGATGTTGAGAGTATTTTAATGTGAATTATTTTTGAATGTGTAAGTAAAACTTTCTTGTTGAATAAACAAACATTTATTAAAATAAATCAACAATTACAATTATTTATAACAAAGAATTAGAAAGTATACCAGTGGCAAATTGATTAATATTAGCAAATACAGAGAATGTACTACTCCATCCAGCTGTTTTGCGGATAATATCATTATTGATACTGACTTTGCTAGCAATGGAAGTGGCCGCGTGGCGCGTGCTGCTCGCGCTGAATAATGAAATATCCACCCCACTATGTTGTAATGTGTCCTTGATCTAGTGACTCAAAGTTTGAGGTAAAAAAAATTTCAAGTGAGTTCTTTTGTGGCTCACGTTTACATAATCTAGAATGCATATTGCAGGGCGAGTATGAAACAATGGAAATAGGGATAGTGCTACCTAAGCAAAACAAATATATATATATACACTTACCTCTGAAAACCGTGCAAGGCTGATGCTGGGAGAACTCCTACTTCATGTGAACTTTAAATCGCAAAGAATCTAGCCGTAAAACATAATAACAGTTAGAACCTGATTTTAGTGACATATGAATCTTTTAAAATAAATAAATAATAATTTACCTAAAACTATCGACGTATCTGCCATTAAATTCACATTAAAAAGTGCAAGTATGTTATACATATAAGAGGCTAATTGAGAGGTGAAAGAAAATTTATCTCTACATTACCATTACTATGATAAGCTATTGCGTAAAAGAAAATCTGACATACAAGCTAGTATCAAAATATTTTTTTATAGCCTCTACAGAATGATTATTACCAGCGGCGCTATTTAATGTCATGGCTTTTTGGACGCGCTAAAGCAACCATGTAGGTTGGGAATAGAATACAATATATTTTTATAAATTACAGGGTGAAGCAATGTTTGCAGTGATGGATGGGTCTTCTACTGAATGTAATAAAATTCGAAAGCGATATAACATCACTGGATTTCCCACAATTTTATATTTTGAGTAAGAGATATCCAACTTTAAATGTTATTAAGTACTTTTAATTATGACTTGTTTTGTTAATATTTCAAAAATTGTTTGTGCAGGCAAGGGGCGTACAGATTTCCTTACAATGGAGATAACAAAAAAAAGGCTATTGTCGAATTTATGAGAGATCTTTCACCACAACCACATAAGAAGGAAGATGAAGATGAGAATTGGCCAGGGGATGGCTCTAACGTTGTTGCATTGACAGGTGATTATAAAATACTTTGGGCATATTATTTAACTTATAAACTTTTTTATGATCGGTATTTTGCTATCTATTTCAAAGCCACGATGTTAGTTTAAATCTGAGTTCAATGTATTTTAATTTTTTCAGCAAAGTATTTTATTTGATCTAACATGCATAACGACTTCTATTTAATTTGTTATTTATTATTTTGGGCAAAAATCTAAAGCAAAAACTATCATCCTGGACATTGATAATTTAATAGAATAATATGCAAAGATATCTTTTGAAGCGAACGAGATATCTCTAATATATAATAATATATTGAAATGGTTCTACATCTTTCACGGAAAATCACGGAATGTTTCAGTAAGAAAAGAAGTTTATGGGGAACCTTTCCAAATGACGGTTTTTTAGGAAATTTTTGAGCGATAAATTTTACTTATTGGTGGAGGAACTAATCCGCGATCCTGTACGTACTTTTTAGCATCCCTTAAACGATTTTTAGAACTTTACTTAAAAATAATACTACAAAATTAATTAAATACTAATTAATAATAATAATATGCAAGTTTGTTGAGTAACATTCCGTTTTTTTAAGTTCTTTATTTATTATTTTTGTAAATTTTTAGGCATTTTTTATATTTAAAATTTTAAGTTTATGAATCAACTGTTAATAATAGGTACCGCTTTCACGTATAATCTACGTACGAAATATAAAATTATTTCTTATTTTTAGGGTTCCGTAACTCAAAAGGAAAACGGAACCCTTATAGGAACACATTTTTGTTAGCCTGTCTGCCTAGGACCTTTTTTGAAAGGAACGCGTGAAGGTGCTATAATTTACAAAGAAAGGCTATGGTTCATGTATTTAATTTTATGTACTTAATTATGTAGCTCGATGATTCTCGAGGCAGTTATTTGATTTCGATGAAATTAGGTTGTTACGTGTTGCCGTTTCAACCGCGCGGCCAAGAATGAGATATGTAATTATTTTTACACGAGGATTTTGTCGAAATTTGTGATATCTAAATGGTGAAAACTAGAAATTTGTCGAAGCGATAGTACGGTTAATGATTTTTATTAAAAAGATTAAGAATCTACATAAATTACGAAACAAACTCACCTATTATGTTATTTCTTGAGTTGTTTGACATATTTTTGAGTTTAAAATGTCACTGCATATAAAGCACACCTTGTATGTTAAAAGCACTCGAACACTGTTTATGACTAAAAAAATACGAAACAAACTACTTTGTTTCAATCAATGCCACCGACCGCGCACGGCGCGTTCATTTATTTCCTCTAGCAGTGCCGGCAACGCGCCGAGCGCGGTCACCGCATTTTACGGCGGCATCGCAGTCATGATCAAAATCACAGTGGAACTGAATGTGTTTAAGTACCGAAAACCGTCTGCTCTTATAGTGCAGGAGAACGTCGTGTGAAAATCCATATTTTAATGGTAGGTACGTGTAAAGTCTGCCAACCCGCAGTAGGTAAGCGTGGCGGACCTTAAATTCCCTGAAACAACAATAAATATACTGCATCAATTCTTTAAAATTTTCTCGCTATTGTGTAAACATTGCGTGGTAACCTAGTGGAAATGTGGGTGACCATAAATAAGACCCGAGAAAAAACATCTGTGTTCATCACACAATGAATGCCCCGACCAGGACTCGAAACGGGTGTGCGGCGTATGAGGCAGAACATTTTACTTTTCATAATGCGTGCTAGTGTAGTGCTAGGCTAGTCCGAGTGGGTAGGTCAGAGTTGGATTGTAAATCTTACTCGGGTACATAACACTAATTTGCAGTGTTTTAATTAAATATGCTTTATTCTTTTTTTTATACGGTTATAATTATGGTATAAATAAAGCCTTGCCCTTAAAATAACGGTTGCCTTAATAATTTACCTAAGACTTATCTTTTCTTATGCTAGGTCGATTAAGTGATAAGTTATACAAATAATCATACCATATTGCCAGCCTGTCAGGCTGGCATAACAGTAGTAAACTTACCTGTAATAATCGTATTAATTCCATGACAATAGCAGCTGCGAGAAAGGGACACCGCACCTTAGTTTTAGGACCATCTATCCTTATTTTTAAATTTAATAGAAAGCACTTTATCACTTACTGGGGGTTAAAATATTTTTATACCATACCTACTCTAAAAAGCTTATTTTATTCACGCAAAACAGTGAATAAAAAGGCCTTTTATTCACTGTTTTGGTGTTTGAATTTGGAACACCAAATATATCCGATCTCCATTTCAATGCTTACACAAACTCCTTGCGCTAAGATTCGAAATTCAAACTCTTTGGTGCAAATAAATCTCGAGATTTGATTGGTCGATATTTGCGACAAGGAATTTGGAATTAGATTAAAAACTGTTTTGTGTTCTTTGCTGCCATTGAGGAAAAAAAAAAGTGAATTGGCGCCATTTCAAATACTTACTGTGAATTGTACGGACACAAAGTTTAGTGGTACTTTATAATAAATCGATTGAATTATAATAAATCGATTATGCATTCAAGTGACGAAGAAGATATGTGTTAACACCTGAATTTATGAAAGAGAAGGCGGCCGGTATTGTAGAAAACTTGCTACCCAACAAATCACGGCTGGTTTACATCAAAACCTACGATGAGTTTTGTAAATGGAAAAATGAAAATCAAGCTTCGGGCACATTTTCTGAGTCTTTTTTCTTAACTTATTTTATTTCTTGATTAAATTTCTATTTTCGCTTAAATTATGTCTTTTTCTCGTAGTCATGGTATAAAGTATAGTAGTCATAATATACTATTTTTGTATACTTATTGTATTGTAACTTCCAGTTACCTATAAGGGCACGAGTATATCATTTTATTGGATACAAATGAAGATAGACAATTTAATCTTCTAAAACCTCTTTCGGGAAAAGTAAACCGACTTCTTGTTTTTTAAATCATCACTTTGACAACGTCATTAATTTCCTTGGTAAACAAAGACAAAAATCGCAAGTAACAGAATTTATCTTTTTCACGACAAAATTATTAGTTTTAGTAAAAACTAATTTTGAGTATTAAACTGAAATAAAAATGAATTTCAACAATTTTGTAAGGAGTCTATTGACAAAGTCAGGTAAAACTTGTTGCTTATTTGAAAAATGAGATTACACGATTAATTTACGTTTTTTCATGAATTAACCTTAATTTCAGTTTAAATTGAGCCGTGTTTGTTTCATTAACATCCATCCATACTAGATAATGAAGAAAAATTGGCTCGTTTGGTTGTTTGTTTGCTTATAAGTTGTAGAAAAATTCTGAAAAGTTACACTATCCAGGAGTAAAAAACGTCTATTTTATCAGCAGTTAGGAACTCGGGTTGGCATTAGAAATACGCATATCGATTTTTGGGTAGAATTGTTTCGTTTTTGGCATTGGTCGCCCAACCCGCTGGGGAGACGCATAGTTTCAGCGAACTTATTTTGTAAATTGTATTTTGAGGTTATGTCTAAAAAATATGTTATTTTTATGTAGGTATTGAGAGATCATACAAAGATAAACAGTTTTTGTTATACATTTTTCTTAAGGGTCATAGTTTTCGAGAAAAATTCCTTTAAACAAAGGTTACTAAAAGGCAACAGGACTTAGAGAAGCTTTTGTAATTTTTTGCTCTGTGATAATACCCACTTTTATTTAATACTTGTTTTCGGTACATTAGCTAAGGTAAACTCTTTTTGTTCATACGTTTTTGAGGTAATCAGTATAACATCATTGTGTCTAAAATGAAGTACACATATTAATAGGTAGCTTAGGTCAGGGTTGTATATTAACTACTCAAAACAACTTAAGGCCCGGCCCACATAGAAAATTTTGAAAAAATTCAATTAAAAAAAAACGAGTTTGGTTTTGTATTATTTAATTAACTATTAATTTGGTATGTCAATGGATGTTACAAAATCAGAAAAAAGTCATTAAATAATAAAAAAATTTACAGTATTATCTCTATAAAACAAAGACTGCCCCTAAGTTACGGTTACTGGGCTATATTTTACAGTCGTTTGAAACTTTTTTATTAAATGATACAGGGGTGGGGGTAAACAAAGGGCGGTGATTTATTAGGGTGTAGGTCCTCCTCTGTCTCTTATGCATTCACGAAGCCTATTTGGAACCCTCTATGAGGTTAATCACGTTTTCATCAGGAATCTGTTCCCAGCAGAGTTTCAGTGCGTTGACCAGTTCCTGACGACTGTTCACAGCAGTAAAATTTTGTTTGAGTCTTCGTTTTAGTTGATCCCATAAATGCTCAATAGGGTTTAAGTCGGGACTCATGGCAGGCCATGGTAAAACATTGATATTGGCTTCTGATAGTGCACTTTGGGTCAAACGGGCAGTATGTGGACGGGCATTATCCTGCATAAGAATAAAATCCCGACCTACTCGGTGTGCATATGGGATCACATGAGGCTGGATAATATCCCTGATATACCTGGCAGCATTAATATTACCCTCGTCCAAGAATATCAGCTCTGTTTTACCCATGATGCTGATACCGCCCCACACCATAATACTCTAGCCACCAAAACGGTCAGTTTCTCTTATGCATGGATCAATAAAACGTTCTCCAGGTCTTCGCCACAAACGTACTCGCCTGTCGTCACTTAGAAATTTTACTTTACACTCATCTGTAAAGCGAGAACACTACTCCAATTTTCCATGGTCCACTCACTGTGTTCACGCGCAAACCATAAGCGCGCTGCACGATGTGCCCTTGTTAATTTTATTCGTACAGCGCGCATTCTTGAGCGTTGTTGGTCTTCATGGAGTCTGTTACGAATAGTTCGATCGCTTACTTGGGTGCCGGTAGCATCACGTAAGCGATTTTGTAAGCTCCGCGCGGTCACAGTGCGCTCACGGCGTGCCGTAAATCGCAAATATCGATCTTCATAATGCGTGGTAGCTCGATTTCTGCCACCAACACTTCTCCTGAGAACACTACCTGTTTCTTAAAACCGATTCCATAAATTTCGAATCGCATTTCGAGACGCACCCAAGCTTGAAGCTAATGTTTGCGAATTGCCTTCTTGAAGCAAAACAACGGCCCTGGAGGCGGTTTCCGTGTCCATATGACGTCTTAATCCCGACATTATGATTAATAATAATGTGGTAACACGATAACAAACGTTAAACAAGCGCACAGTATCAACCAGTGTATGCAAAAGGAAGCTGAACACAACTGATTTAAAAAATGCAGAATACGCTGTTTTGGGATGCTTAGCTTATTACTGTCAACACACTTAAAATCTACCCTTAATTAATAATTTCAATGGTTGAAACCATCTGTTGACTTATCCACTTAAGGTTTACAAACAACACTCTGATAACTAGCGAACGAAATCCAAAAAAAAAAAAACATTCTTGAAAAATTTCACAGTGGGCCTTAAGTTGTTTTGAGTAGTTTAGGTATGTAGTTTAGGCAAGCCAACGAAATGAGCTCAGTGCGGTAGCTTCCGGCGAAGCGCCAGAAACGAAAATTATGCCAACTCTTAATTCCTAATAAAATCCAATTTGTATTTACAAATTTGTTTTGGAAAGCATAACCTCAAAATTATATACAAGAACAATAAAACAATTGTTGGCATACTGTAATGTTTTTTGTTTTGAAATTTAAAGTATGATTATATCTGTGCAGGAGCCAATTTCGCCTCTGCATTGGAGAAAGTTGAACATGGTTTTGTTGTCTTCTACGCTCCGTGGTGTGGACACTGCAAGCGCATCAAACCCGAGTTAGAAAAGGCAGCGACCAGAATCAAAAATGATAAGGTGACTAACATCAGCAAAATTTGAGGACTACAAAAATGTATTCTCAAATACATTGCTATAATACCACCGCAGTTCATTTCATATTCAGGTCCAATTATTTATCGCAAATTCACGTAATTCACTAAATTGTAATTTATTTTTATGGCCACTACGATTAGTATCTACTACACATGTTCGAATAGTATATAATTTTTCGAACTGATAACAATTAAAAATTGAAGCTAAGTATAACTTATAGTGTCAGTTAGTTTGAGTTATTTTATCCATAAAAAACTACTGTTACTATTTTTAAAGCTTTGTAACATCACGTTACGCCCAAATATTCAAAGGTGACTAAACGTAAACGTAAAATCCTTTTTAGATAAACGGCCTAATTGGAGCAGTTGATGCAACTAGGCAACCGTCGTTGGCAAAGAGGTTCGGTATAACAGGATATCCTACTTTGAAATATTTCTCCAAAGGACAATACAAATACGATGTGGGCCATGCTAGAAAGGAGGAAGAAATCGTAAACTTCATGAAGGTATGTGGTAGTAGGTGCTTTTTTACCAACAAGAAATATTCATGCGGGTCTTGCGCAAACGTGGAGACTTTTGTGTCCTGTGTTGAACAAATAACACAAAGGAATGTTATATTTTCATAAAATCAGTATGAAATAGTCTTCACGCAAACGTAGACACTATTTGTGTCCAGTTGCTTCCACTGCTTTATTACCGCACGTCTTTGAATTAGCAGGAAAACTAAAGTAAAGGTTTTGCTCTATTGTTAACTAATAGTACAGACAATTAGTTATGTTTGGTTGATGTTTAAAATATGTCCAATGAAAGCTTGGATATTCTACATATAAACCCTAAATAAATTATTGTTAGTATATTAAAAATGACGCTAACATTCCGTTTACGCTGTATTTACCTCTATTTTTTTACTTACTTTAACAAGTCATTTTATATATATTCTATGCTGTTTAAGTTGGTACAATTTTTCTTAAAATTCCGGGAAAATTTTAAAGGCCATAAATAAACAATCCATTTCGATAAAAAACCACATTAGTGCGTGAAATGATTGACACCAGCCCAATTGAAATCGACATAAAGCAAGGTTTACATATTTCTCAGGACCCGCAAGAGCCGCCGCCACCGCCTCCACCGGAGGAGCCTTGGTCTGAACAGGAAACGCCCATCCGCCATCTTGGAAAGTCGAACTTTAGATCTACTCTTCGCAGACTCAAGCATGCCATGGTTATGTTCTATGCTCCCTGTAAGTTTGATGATAAATCTTCTTGTTTTAAATAATAATAAAAATAGTTATTATTGAAATTCTGTCGGCAAACTAAATGCTTTGGCCATTCTTATTCTTATGTCAACAATTTTGAAACTAATTTGCCTCCTTACGTTTACTTCCTAAAAACTAGTGGTAGTTTATATTTGCTGTGTTGAAATTCGACTACAGTCGAAAGCAATATTCAGCATTTTGAGTCTTATGTATTTCTGTACTAATAGTGTCTTTGTCTAATGTTTATATATATAATTATATATTAAGGTTAGTAACGACTTGTCTTTTTGGGGCCTATTGCAATTGTAAATTTTAAAATAACTATAAAACTGTGTATATTTTTCTTGAATTTGACTTTTTTATTATTTGGTAGAATTATCAATCATAGATTGAAATCTTTTTACATCTCAATCAAATCACTCATTTGATTAGAATGTACAACATTATGAAAATTTGTATTTTCACTATAGCTACAAATCTTTTTTTTACATTACATAAATCTTTGATTTTTTCATTTTAATATAAACTGTTTTATAATGTGTCAGAGCGACAGCGAATTATGACATTTTAAAATCTACATAATAATGAATGTATGCATTAACCCGGCTCCTATTATTTTTCCTCAACCTTTCATATGATTGTAAAGAAGCTGCCGAGTGTTCTCTGCGTGCGCGAAATTTTGCTGGCAATATAAAGTAAAGAAGCCGTGGGCAGTATCTAACGGATGCTAAATGGCGTTAAACCTCTAGGAGAGAGAACTCTTGATTTACAATGCTTTTGCGACCGTATTGCCTTGGAACTTCCTATGTATTCTGGTTAAATCACTGACTGTTGTTTCCTTTTAACTGGAACCAGGTTATCAGCCGCACCTAGGCCTCGCCAGGCAATGTTTTTAATTAACCATGCTTGCCTGCGTAATTATTTATGTATTAATTTTAGAAAGACTTACAGCTGGACACAGCGTTAACAAAATAATATAAAAAGAGGGCCAGTAACAAGTTCCCACATATATAGCACTATTAATTGAAAATATAATAGTACCTATACAATAATATAATAAATGGTTTGGCTAAACGACTGCCTTGAGCACGAACAGAAATTTTACACTATTCATTATCATTTAAATATTGAGTAATCAATGAATAAATATTCATCATTTTCATAAAACTTAAAAAAAAAGAAATAAGATAAAAAGTTTTTAACATGTTTCCTGATAAATATGTAATTTGTCATTTTCGTAATTAAAAAGTATAGACTTCTCGAAACATTTTTTTAATCACTGGATTAGTAGTGTAATATTTTGATTCTTTTTTGAAGGTTAGAAAAAAATTATTAGGTCATTGTTATTAATACTTATAAAAAAATATAAAATCGGTGAAGTTAGTGCTTGTCGGTGTCTATGTTCCGTAGTAACCTTATGTTATATTAATGATTACTACCTGTCATGGTACAAGTAACAATTTTGTATTAGGTGTTTTTTAGGAAGTTTGTATTTTATAGGAATTATTGCAAGGTACATTTTATAAGATGGACTCGTACTCACTGCTCTTAAAGTAGCAGAACTAACAATACCGTGATACTTTTCCTTCTAAATTAATTAATCGAAAAAAAGTATCGAGTAACTACTCACTCGTATTTTAATTCTATAGGAACATCCCCATCTATCGATCGTTTGATTTGACTGACATACATCAATCGGTCGTACCATCGATCGATTGATCGCTTTGTCTTCACTCGTACGGTTTTGTTTTGGTATTCTTTAGGGGTTTATTTGAGTTTTTGATTTGACCCTTGCTTTACTAACGGACTTGTGTGTATGCCCGGACGTTGAAATAATAATTAATTTAGGTGGACAAAGACCTCAACTTGTACGAGGACGTATTGAATTCAGTTTACATTTTATACGAAAAAGACAGTACGAATAATGCTTAAAACGATAATATATTGTCATATTACTGCAGCTGTATTGTTGTTGAAAAACACACCTTGGCTTTCTTGGGGTCGGAGATCCGGGTGTCTTCCATTGTTTGGATTGTTGTTTGGATTTAGGAGTATAGTAATGAACCCATGTTTCGTCCATAGTAACAAACCTTGCCAAAAATTCGTTTGGATCAGCTTGAAAAAGCTGTAAACCGTCTCTAGAAATCGTGAGCCGAGTTCGTTTCTGTTCAACCGAACGGAACCCATTGCAGACACCCTAATTCGTTAACGATCATGTTTTGTGTGAAATCCCTCTGTCTCCTATGATAAGATCACATATTTTTTCGATGTTTTCCGAAGTTGTAGCCGTCCAGAGCGGGGGACATCTTTGATGCTCTCTCGTCCACGTTTAAATTCAGCTGTCCACTTTATTATCATTGTATACGACGGAGCAGTATACAATGTAGTTCCTAAAGTAGCCACCGTATCTTCATGAATCTGTTTTGGAGTTAAGTGTTTCTTGTGGAGGTATTTGATTAGAGCACGGTGCTCTAAACTATCCGTTTTCAAAATTAATGAAACTTACTCTCATTTAATGTTCAATAAAATAATATAAAATAATCACGCATGTATGTCAGAGAAAAATTGCACAGAGACTGACAAGAGTCTAGGTTTCATATGAGCGTAGTTTCATAATAATATGACAACACTATCTATGTTAGGCCGTGAACTTTTCAATCCACCCTCGTATGCTCTACTGGCAGACATGACACGTAACTTCGAAAATAATTTCTTAACTATCTTTCTTTTCTTAACCGTTAGAGCATTTAGCTCAATGTCTTCAAGTTGTTAGAGCGTATTGGTACATTTGGCGTTCACCGGGATCGAATCCGGGATCTAGAGACCGAGCAACCAGTGCTTTAACCACTGCGTCACAGAATCTCAACTTAGATAATAGTGCGGACAAAATATTAACAACCGGAGCACCGCCGTAAACAAAAAATATTAACTACTAATCAGGCATTAAAAATCTTATTTGACAGGGTGTGGCCATTGCAAAAGTGCTAAGCCGGAATTCATAAAAGCGGCGGAGGCATTCGCTGATGATTTGCTGACAGCTTTCTGTGCTGTTGACTGTACTACGGAACAAGACTTGTGCGCGACTTATGATGTGAAAGGATACCCGACCATCAAGTATTTCCAACATTACGATGGCAAGATTTTGGATTACTCTGGTGGCAGAAAGGTATGCTGTTTTAAACATAGTTTATATTAATGTATGTTACAAAGTTTTTAAGTGTGTAAGTTGTAATGGGGTCCGTATTGGGATGCATAAATTTAATTGGCTGCATAACGTTTTTTGGCATACTGTTTGTTTCGCATAACGTTCATACAGAATAAATCATAAGGCATACTTTATTTCCCCATAACTTCATTTATAATAATAGTATATTAGCATAAAATGTTCATGCATAAATGGTTTTACAATAACGATTACTTATCATAACATTTATTGGCATCTCACGCTATGGCATACAGTTTACAAGTCATACATATAGAATACCATAATTTGACAAAAATAAATGGGCTGTAAAATTAATAACCTAAACATTTTTGCACTTCTTTGGTTGTTACAGACGATATAGCAACGCGGTTTAGTCAGTTTTACGTATGGGGAAATGCAACATCGCCACCTATTTTCACACCTAAAGTTTTGAGTACATTCGAATTAGATGAAGAAAACCCTCTCATCTCATAGTGCCAACTTTGTAATGACTTGTTAAGGATCGTTGTGTTGTACATTTCTTCAACTATTTCGCACTCGTCCTAGCTTTCATCCAATGAACCCAATGTGTGAACGATAATTTGTTCTAATATTATATCTAAAGCCTCGTCCGTGCCTTGAAATTTCTTTTTCTCTTTAATTGCATGTAGATAAACATTTTTCCATTCTTCTACAGTTATGCTATTTATTTTTCTTCAGCCTCATTATCATTATATGTTCATCGTGTCATTTTTTTGCGACGTAATTTTTCACTATCTCCCGTATATTTTCAATAGGATTCAACAAAGGGTGTTATCGCGGTAAACGCAGCACAGTATGACCGTGCTGTCATAAAATTTTATACTCTACTAATCTCGCCTTATTTTTTAGAATCAGTTCATATAACTGAGGCTTAACCCATATCATCCCAAGGTATCAAAAACAAACAAATATTAAGCTTTTTTCCCTAGTTTATATAATTTACCTTGTAAAAGTAACAAAAATTTTTATTTTTCACATTTACGTACCTTGAAATTCAGGACCGCACCTTAAATGGGGCGCTGGGAGAATATGGCCACGGGTTTTGTATGCGTAAATAACAAACAGATTTTATAAGATACAGCTCCTTTTATTTCTAAATTCTGTCTCGAAAACGACAAATGCGCAATTATTGCTGAAGTATCGAACAAAGTAAAGTTTTTATTAGTAAATTATTTATATGTATGAAAAGATTAGCAGAGTGTTGACTGTTGTGTATATGTTAATAAATAAAAATGATGCAAACCGACACGCCTCATTTACTATTTTTAGTTTTATGACATTGGCAGCATCAAATTTGAGTCTAATTTTTAACAATAAAATGTCTTTCATCCGTTCAAATCAATCAGTTTCCTTTTTTATCATTTATCAGATAAGTTTGAATTGTATATCTGATAAAAGACATATAGACGTAAATGTCTTTAGGTTGTCCTGCAGGTGAACGTCTATATAATTGAAATGCATACTCATTTATAGGCAACATCAGGAGCTATCAATACCATCTTTCATTCTTCATATCCCAAAATGAAGTGAGAATGAATCTCACTAACGCAGGAGTTTCTTCTAAACGATATCGAGTCATGCATGATGGTGCTGCTGGATAATGGGTATCCATACTCTGGTCCCAGAATAATCTGTATCGCAAAGTACTATTGTAGCCTGATAAAAATAAAATACCTACAAAATTCTTCACTTCAATAGTTATTTGGAAGTTGACTTGCCCTTGCAAAAACAAAATCAAAAACTTTATAAGAAATCTAACGTTATATATATATATATATATATATATATATATATATATATACACACATAACAAACTCGGGCATAGTTGATTCTTTTGCAAGCTTCGATTGGATATATTTTTTATCTCCGTTTCCTGGTCACTATCTTAGCTTTCTTAGCATACGGTTCAATAGAAGATAGCACTGATTGGTTCTCCTCTAGAGAACTATCACATTGACTCATGCAGGGCAAACCATCAACGGTTTCCAGGTACCCTTATGTCGTTGGCAATTGGCTCCGCACTTCAGTGTCAAGAAAAAGCTGTCGAAGAGCAAGATTACAAATTTCTGCAGAATCCTCATTTCCGCTGTCCTCGTTACTCAAATCCAAGTTTCTGATAGTGCGATGAACATATCTGCAGATATTATAAGACTATCTTCTATAGAGCCGATAAGATTTCGTGAACATTCAATATAAACAAAAAAAAGAAACGGTTTTTCACGCAAAACTAAATCCAAATGTATACCTTTTTATTATAGTTTCATGGTGTCTGCTGTTCCTAGTGCTCCTCAAATGGGGCGTCAACCAAAATATACAGTTTTGATGTCAAAAATGTAAAATATCCAAATTTTCAAAATAAATATAAATAGCAAGGGATTATACCTACCAAATAACAATACCATTTTAATTTTACAAAATAATACATTTAAGTTATTAGTTTCCTTTTCCTGGAACTCATAAACGTCAACATTATCCTTTTTCTACTAATTATAAAAAAATTATAGATGCGCGTTTCAAACTTCGACGAGCAAAAAGTCATTTGGAGATATATCTAATTAACGTTAGTTTTAATCGATTACCTGATAGTATTCAAATAGAGAGTACTTGGAAAAAAAAGTAACTGCACCTTAAATGGGGCGCTGGGTTGATATGGGTTTAAGCATGTTCGACGAATGTTCAATATATCTGTCAGCCAGTCAATCATTTGCTGTTTTTTAAGAATTAGTATTCGGTGCATGATGTTGAATTGAATTATGATAGAGGGTGCATTATCAACAACAACAGTATTAGGTTTAAGCTTGGGTATTAATTGCGTTTGGATCCACTTCGAATCATGATCACAATTCATATTATTATGGTAATCATCACTTTTTGTTGGCTTTAAAACATGAGCAGCATTCCGCCGGCATGGACGATGATCAAGCGATTGCCCTTTGATACATTTTGCTTTAAACCAGACGTGCTTCCATCTGACCAAGACTTTGAGAGGTTATGTTGTGTATGTATATAAGTTTCGTTGGTAAACAATTGTTCGATTTGGTTCACGACGTTCTGCAATTTTTATGAGATAGTCAATTTGCAACTATCGAATTTCGTTCCTTTCCATTAGCAGGTGGTTATTTTCCGTTGGTTTCTGTTTAAAACCTAATGCGATGACGTGTTTTCTTCATGACTGACGTGTAGACTGACGGAATTATATGATATTCTGGTTGATATAGCAACTAATTGAGCGGGAGTCTTAACACTGCTCGGATTGCTATTGCACTCATTTTTGAAATATTTGTACAAATTATACAAAACGTCTTTAGTTTGACAAGTCAAAGGCTTACCTCGATCATGTTTTAACATCGGAACCATTTCTAATTAACGACTTAACAATAATAATATACTGAACAATAAATATTATAAACCATAAAAATCCCACAAAAAAAAAAATTAATTCATTAAATGTTAATACTTCACCAAAATAAATTACAATTTTAAACCTCATTTTGATATCCAAAAACATACTTACTTATATATTTATACATTGACTTTTATCGTTCTTTAATACAAAGTTGTTAATATTTTTATGTACGTAGGCGTAGCATTACCGCAAACTTCCTGAAGTAAGGCCAACAAGGCGACATTGTTGACATTGAATTCTAATTATATTAATATTATTAATCAATTTATTTATTTCTGACATTGTAAAGTATAAACCGACTTAACTAACTTACCAAACATTTAACATAATTTTTATCTTCTGACATTCCTAATCAATAAGCTGACATTGAATATAGTTAAAAGCTACAATAACTGAACTATTTGTTTGCAAAGTTATCGATCGTTATTGATGTTTTTACTGTTTTTATAGACTTGGTAACTCGAATTATCCTTATCACCAGTAAGTACCAGTTATTAATTATATAACTTCCTGTTTTGTAAATTGTAATCGGGGTGTAGTCCTGGTGTCCTGAAATACCGACCCTCGGTCTAATTTAGGCACCAGTCTCCTTGACTAACTATATATTGTGTTGTATTTCATAATTGATGCTACTGTACATTTTTTTTCTTAAACATGTCAAGGATTTGTTTTTTTTTTTTGGTGGAGAAAATAAACTAATTATTATTATTATTATTGCACACGTAAACAAACTGACCGTTAATGAGTTACATCGCGATAGCGGGATATTTTGGTCCCTATCTCTTGTACTCAATGGTGTTGTCAGTTGGTTGTCGTTTCGTGATTCATAGTATAGGAAAGCTGTCAGTACAGAAGTTGTGAACCTCTCCAAAATCATTTGACCCCCTCAAAGATTGTTTACACTCTTTATCTCGTCTCCTTGGCCTAATTTTAGTCTTTTATTTTTTATGAAAGGGTATTACGCCTTATAAACACTTCGTTGTTGATAAACATATTTCATGTTAATAGCTTAATATAACCCAAAGGAGAGGACTGACTTAAAGAAACATTTGGATAAGCGGCACTACACATAACTATTAGTTTTAGTTTTAAAACAAGTAAATATAATGTGACTCATAATATTATACTACAACCCTTAACATAGTTTCTAGGAACTTATACTCGAACCATAAATTACTTATTTTAGGAGACCGACTTCATTTCGTTCGTCCATACTCAGTCTGGCAGCACTTTGAGCGCCGTTCGTAGCCAGGTGAAAACTGTCTCGGAATCTGGTTTCGGTGAAGATGTTCAAATAGCCATTGACGCTGACTTCCAAACATTGATTGATAGGCCGGAGCCTACCTTCGTCATGTTCTATGCTTCTTGTGAGTATTTTATTCCTAATTTGAATGTTATTAAACGGTGAGGGATACAGTTTTGCATATCATTCTATTATCAAAATGATATAATAATATAAATATTATAAGGCCAACTTGCGAAGACCTAAGTTAATAATTTAAGTCGGAATAGTTAAAATGTCCCTGTTCATTTCTATTATACTGTAAAAGGCTCCCTGTAAAAGGGTCAAAAGTTAGAAGAAGCATTGGAGAATGGGAAACGGCCAGTCTTGATACAAAAACCACAGCTCCCAGCTCACAGCTCCAAACGTCTGAGGCAAGGATGTGCATGAGTGAAGCCAAAAAGTGCCTAAATGCCTCCGGCAATATACGTATGGACATTAAAACTGGTGTCTCTGAACTGATAGGCAAGCTGTTTGAAATGGTTAAGGACTTGGGAGGCACAACTCACCAGTAGTAATAGTCAGAGCACAAAACATGCACATTCCTTGCCGCGGGACAGCACGCCTACCTCCATATCTCCAAGCGCAAACGCAGAGCTTCTCGACCCACTCCGACCGACGAATTGGAACTTACTTGCAAAAACCAAATGCTAGATTTGATAGAGGAGCTGGGTAAATATAGAACCGTAGCAGCAGAAACTAATGCCACCACGTATGCCAAGGTAACAGCAAGAACAACTCTCACACAGGCCCCAACAACCGCGCTGCACCCCATTGCAGTTACATCTGAGGACATCACTGATACCGGTGGAAACGTCCTCGATCAAATAAGAAAGTTATCAGCGCAAAAGATGGTTGGGTGAAAGTCGAAAGGGTGCGGAAAGCGAAGGACAGGAAGGTCATCATGAGCTGTGGGACGGAAGAGGAAATGGAAAAGATTAAGCGCAAAATCCTCAGCTCAGGGAGCAAATTAACTTGTGAAAAATCGAGACCCTCTTCTTGTCCTCAGAGACGTCCTATCCTTCCACACTGACGAAGAACTGTTAGTCAAATCATAACCTAAAGAACCTAGGCTGGTCAATCGCTCTAGGCCAATGCTGCTTCAAGACAACGCTAGACCACACAATGCACAACAGACGGCTACCAAATTAGGGGAGTTTCAATTGGAATGTAGACATCCACCGTAGTCCCCGGACATTGCTCCGACAGGTTACCATTTTTTTTTTCCAAGGCGCCTTCAAAGATTTTATTTATTCCCGTCCGAATGGCTTTTAAGTAAAGGGATCAATGAGACCTATGAGATGACAAAAGTGCAAAGATAGCAATGGACCATACTTTGATTAAATGAATATATATATAAATTTTTTAAATAGACTATGTTCCTCCCTTACAGAACGCCAATTTCATATGTAATGACCTAATAATCTGTATTTTTACTATACTATTTCTATTTATTTATTTTCTCGATGACAGCTCCAGTGAAAACTTGTGCGAGCGTTTTTTTCACATTATGTATGCATTATTTTATAAAAATATGACGTTTACACGTACAAGGTTCTATAATACCAGAGTCGAAGAAACTGATAGGGATGGAGCTATATCGATAAACGTAACAAACGATAACTATGATCGAGAAAAAAAAGAAATGGAAATAGTATAACATAGTTAATAAAAAATTTATAACTAACATAATATGGAATGGTCTCAAATAAACGATTATTATTACTATAATTGCCAAAATAATTTATTTATTTATTTTATTTATTATTATGGCATACACAACAGGTTACTATCATATCTTAAACTTAATAAAAACTAGATTATTATTATTAAAACTAGATATAAACCCAAAAGCGTGTACACACAGCATGATTAAAAGTTATCGCGCTAATAAGTAGACTGAAAATCAAGAATAGATAATAAACAATGTCTTAAATTACCTCAAATACTATAAAACATAAAATTAAGTGGGTAAGTTCAGCTGAGGATATTTTTCACTATATATCTAAACATAATATATTTATATATGAACATATCCAGCTCATCGTGTTCCACTAATAATTCGTTATATGAACAACACATGAACTATGGGGTTATAAAAAGAAATGTTGTTTTTATATAACTCCAGAGTAAATAGGTTTTTCCTGTTTCGCTTTAGAAGTGTTGTGTTAAAATTAATTAATTTCAGAATATTTGGGACATCAAATTCAGAATGAACGATTTTTTAATTATCCTAGACAAGTATTTTTTTTTTGTTTCATATAGTAAAGTGTCCTTGAATATATAAGTCTTTTTAAATTGAGATGTACTAATTAATAAAAGCCTATTTCATTCAACATTTTATTAACAAAGGTTAAGCTTCTTACACTGGATTTTTTCAATTTCACTTTAATATTCTTATTTTTGTAAGAATATGAATTATCTTACATGTGACTGGGCTTTTAAAA
Source organism: Marasmarcha lunaedactyla (assembly GCA_923062675.1). NCBI lineage: Eukaryota > Metazoa > Arthropoda > Insecta > Lepidoptera > Pterophoridae > Marasmarcha > Marasmarcha lunaedactyla. The sequence goes on along the minus strand of OV281339.1, from coordinate 13,474,231 downwards.
ATTCTAAGAATAATTAAGCACTAACGCACGTATGTTAGCAACTGTTGAAACTTAAAATTAGTTTAAACTTTGTATAATCTTTCAAATATTGTTATATCATTCATATCTATGAAAAAAAATATTTATTTTTTATAAAAATTGCTTCTAAATTTACAGGGTGTACCACATGTCCCGCTGTGAAGCCCACATTCAGCAAAGTGGCAACTAAGCTTAAAAAAAAGGGTTCGTCCGTTGTTCTCGCAGCCGTTGACGCATCAGAAAACGTCCAAGTGGCCGATTTGGCCCAAATAAGCAGCGTCCCAGTCTTCCAACTGTATTCAGAAGGAAAGTTAGTTGCCACTTATGACGGAGCTCGCACCGAAGAAGGCTTTTACAAATTCTGCAATCAACATGCAAAGGTTAATGACGAACTGTGATCAGACATGATAACCCGGCACATTTTGTACTTCATTTGCAATGCGGTGCTTCTGCATTTGTTCTGGTAAAAGTAAAAGGAACAGAGAAAATGCATCGACTAACAAATATACGTTGAACTTATGGCCACAAACTCAGTACTCTATTTAGTGCAACTTTAAAGACACTTCCTCTTAATTATAACAGACAAATAAATCATGGTATTCAAAGAATATTTAACTAAATAATAAAAATCTAGGTGTAATTTTGAACACCTTTTAAATTATAAGCTCCTTATATATCTTATATGTATGTTTATTATATAAGATAATCTATTCTGTGTCCTAACTCTATTAAATGAAATGCATTTAGTTTATAAAATTATCAAAACTCTATGAAGTAGTCTAGTTTCGTACATTTACAAGCTTATGTATATTTATTATATTTTTTATAATAAAAGTTATTTATTTATACATGAATATAAAAATTATTGTTTATGTTGATTAATGATTTCTACCTCTTACAATATGTTGCCTATAAAATTTTCTATTTCATTGAATTAGTACTTATGTAATGTTTCGATCTTGTAAAGTGAAACTACCATTTTATTTAAAGCATTTATTTATTTGTAAAGTTTTTAGTTAGAATTGTCTGTATCAAAAAATATTTTCTATTTTGTCATTCATACTATTTGTGATTTTAGATCTGCGAATCTTATTGACATTGATATAAAATGATATATTATGTACTGTTTTCGGTATTTTAGATAAAATAGAGCATGAATTTTTTATAATTTTTATTTTATTTTTTATAAAAAAAGTTATTTATTTATACATGAATATAAAAATTATTGTTTATGTTGATTAATGATTTCTACCTCTTACAATATGTTGCCTATAAAATTTTGTATTTTATTGAATTAGTACTTATGTAATGTTTCGATCTTGTAAAGTGAAACTACCATTTTATTTAAAGCATTTGTTTATTTGTAATGTTTTGAGTTAGATGTGTCTGTATCAAAAAATTATTTTCTATTTTGTCATTCATACTATTTGTAATTTTGGATCTGTGAATCTTATTAACATTGATATAAAATTATATATGTACTGTTTTCGGTATTTTAGATAAAATAGAGCATGAAATGTTCGCGCACTATGTAATGTTAAAATATTTTTTTTTTACTTAATTATTCGCCATTTTTATAACTTACTTGTGGCCAATGTTGATATGTGAAACTGATATGACTGATACTGTATCACATTTTCGATACGAACTTTATATTACAGTTTATTAATGAAAAATTACTACTTTTCTACATATTAGAAACATTAGATGTTTCATATCTTTCTATCCTATAATTTCAAATAAATATTTTTTTCTTTCAGTAAAGTATTGCGGTCCTTGGAGGATTTAAAAAATAAATGTTTATGCTGTAGTGTCCCAAAGTGGTATTGAATGTTTAACTCAGATTTTTGTAGTTAAGAACCTAAAGGTCATGAAATCGTGGGCTTCCGAAAGAGTAGCTAGAAACTATGTAATTTATTTGCAACAGAATTTTACTGCTTTTTAAACATTTTATTGTTCCTTAAACCCATTAATGTTTTCTTTGTCGATACTTACGGTTAAATAAATGTAGTCAAAAGTAGATCAGTGTTTAATCCTAGTGATATCAAGGCATATTTGGTCTGATACTGAAGATTATTAATCCATCGTATAAACCACGAATACTTAGATCTAATTAGATACTTATTATGGGTCTTATTAGGACCGTTGAATACGAGCTTTTAAACGATTTTGCAAAACTTAGATTTAAGATTAGCTAGTATATCACTTGTTTAGTAGTAATACATACTTTTCTACTGATTATTTTAGTAGTATATGTACCACCAGTATAAGAATCTTATGTTTGCTTAGTTACTAGTTTATTTCTTGAGTTGAGGTTTTAATTTATTACTTTAGTTAATAAGTATACATACTAAAAGACATTAGTCCATTAGTGTCTTTTACATTAGTCATTCCTTCTGAAATAAAAAACTGGTGATATAACTAGCTTTTGAATATAATTATGCAGGTAAATGCAGGTTAATTGATAAATAGTTTAGAATTATATTGGCCTTTCCAACGCCTCAGGGAATAACATTCCATTTTAGATTAAAGATGACAATGGACGCAAAAGTCCTTTTGCCAAAAAATTTTTAACAATGCCAATTTATAATAATGTACAGATATTTTATTTCACGAGCGCGTATTTTGTGCGTAATTACAAGTCGCGTTAGCAAGTTATCGCTACAAATAAATTAATAAAATTATATTTTTGGTATTTCTAAATGAAATAGGTGCAATAAATTACTAATGTAAATTTAAGAAATAAGTTTATTTTTCAACATCAATTTGACACTGAATGTTTTTTTAAGACATATTATTGATTGAAAAATAAACACAGCTCTATGAATAAAAATGTATACGTAATTAAAATTAGGATATTAATCTATAATTTTAACTAGACTTTTACGAGTCATTTTGGTCGTCACTGTCGTCTTGTAAGTTTATAATAAATTCAAAATTAGTGACAAACTACTTATATAATCAGTTTCTTTTTTTATACACTATTCAAGTATTACACCGTGTTTCACTTGTTATTTTTTGTAAAGCCCTCTTGAATGAGATGCTCTATGTTGGTCATATTTTGCTCAACATTTCTTACAGCAATGTAGTTTTGAAGGACCCCCGGATGTTCTCTATGGCATTTATATCGTCGCTTTGTCTTGCCATATTAATCATGGTAGACCAATTTGGTGGAAAAAATATCGTTATGAGAACTAAGCAACATTACCTATGCACGTATTTAAAGTTACGCAACATAATATTTTTATGATACGGGTAATTTTGAATCATTCAATATTATCCAAAAAACTTCGATTTTGAACTTACTCAAAACTTTTAGTTTCACACAATCATAATATCAAAAACGGATAACGATTTCACTATCATAGTATATTAACTACATTTTGCAGAAAAACACAAAACATACCTGTTTACAGTAGGTTTTATATTTTTATTTTTCGATTTCAAGCACTAAACATCTCCAACAACTTCACTACGGAAAGGCGCGTATTTTACAAAATTATGATAACGTGTTAAGTAGTTAAGTTGGTAACTAAATTTTAAGTTACTAATTGTCGCTTGTATGTCCAAACGGATTAAAAAGTTAAGCTCATAAGTTCTAATCTCAGAGCTCAGATGATCAGTGATGAATGTCAAAGAATTCGTCAATTCTGTACTTAGATATGTGATAAACGGTATTTTGTACAAATTCAGAAAAGGATTTTTTTCGGAAATTGAAATCTCTAGGAGAGTGTATTTTTCAAAAATTTATCTAGAGTGCTCCCGGGGTTACGCATACCAAGACAATGTGCATGCACATTTCAACACACAAACATGGCTCACCTGCGCTCGTGAGATAAAACATCTGTAACACTGTAAGTGTAGATTGTAACGTAACCACGTGATAATCACATTAATCTTAACTGCTTATATTACTCTGTATGTAGTCTTTGATATAATAATGGAAAGAATTGTTTCAGATTGTATCGATTGAGATTGTATTGATAAAAACCGAGATCTGTGAACTCATGGCTAAACGTCGAAGACTTATTGTATACTTACATGTATTAAATGTCTTTCAAATCAATTGAATATTCAATATAATATTAATCAGTGAATATTCTTATTTCACTGTTTAAATCCTATCATACAAATAACATGTCTAAACAGAAAGGTGTATACACACTTAAACCCTGAAACCAATTTGTTGGCAAGTTAGTCTCATATTTTCTATAGAAATTGTCAAAATGGGGAAAAAAAATTTTGTTCTTGTACGGTCAGCTAACTACTTTCACGTGTCTAATGTATAGTGTTATTTGTATGTCGTGTGATCAATAAAAACTGTATAAAATATTAACTTTAGTGTGACTGTATAGAACTGTAATGTGCTGTAATAGTTAGCCGACTGTACAGGAAAGGGTGAGGTTAAATCTGTAACCTACCAATAACCCTAATTTCCTACCTAACCACCTAACCTATCCATACACTACGTATATATAAAGTCATAGATAGTCCAGGTCTCGTCCAGTAGTCGTCAGGTAAGCCCAGTCACGTCGTAGTACTTCTTCAGGGCGTCGTCGTGGCTAGCTCAGCTTGGTCTTGTCGAGGGTTGCCCAATTGAAACAGTGTTGAGTCCAAATCCAAAGAGAGTTTATTTATAAAAATTAAAGATATTTATACTAAATCTATCTACAGTAGTGTGTGTACAATGTAAAATACGTCAATTGATGTATTTACAAATGTTGCATAAAAATTGCTATGTTTTTGGTAGGTCAATGCTCTGCTGACTCAGATGCCTGTTCACTCGTGTGAACAGTTCTAATACTTCATTTTACTCTAGCTTTGCCATTAATGGGTAAGTTAAGTTAATGGGCAAAAAAAGTTTTAATTTAAATATGGATATAACTTATATCATGTCCGTTTGGATTGAGTAGCCACTCCAGATTTTTAAGGGCAGCTATCACCCTTATGTAGTAGCCATGCAGATAATTTTGTAGGTCAAGTTTTGGAATTTCTAGTAAAATACATCAAAAGTTATATCACTGCAAAGGTGGCTCCTCAATCTAAACATCTAGATTGAGGAGCCACCTAGAACTCGTAATGTGTTGAATGTAGGTTACTGAAAATTATGTATCATTTTGTATCTATAAGGTAGGATATCTTCTACAATTTTGAGCACATTAGTTCTAAAATTCAAGAAACTACAACATTTTTGTTGTGGCTCCTCAATCTTTATACTATAGAGTACATTTTTAGGAATCCTTTCGGTTGACATCTGAACCTAGGGCCTCATTTGTGACTGACTTCAAAGATATCTCATCTTTTAGTACTTCATATGTGACGCTCATTGCGGCCTTACTTAAAATTTGTGACGCTTTCGTTTCGGAGATATGAGTGGTTGAATGGAACTGATTATGAACCTAGGGCGTACCAGTTTTCATCAAATTACTCGTAAATTACTGAATTTCGGTTTGATGTATGTCGTCACGATTGCGTCACTAATTAATGCGCAGGTGTGAATTTCGTAACACGAGCCATCATCCAGATACAGAGAAGCCCTAGGTTCATAATTATAGATCTAGGGCTTCTCTGTATCTTGGCAACGGACGGTCCGTATGTTACCTATGAAACTGCCGTTTTGCCGTACTGGCCATTTCAAATGAAAATATTTTTTTTTTGACTGATAATTCTAATTTCAGATTAATTTTATTTGACAAACATGGAATTCTTTTTCTAAAATCGTCATTTGTTTAATAGTTAGTGTTTTGTTTTCAACGCATTCGAACATTTTTCGTCATCATGGATAAGTTAAAAATTCGAGTAATTATGGAGTATGAGTACCGTCGTGGCAGCAAAGCGGCACAAGCGGCACGTAACATCTACGACGTTTACGGAGCGAACACTACAAACGAACGCACCACCCGTTATTGGTTTACCCGCTTCCGTTCTGGAAATTTTGACCTGAAAAATGAACCCCGTGGTCGTCCGAAAACTTTGGTCGACAATGACGAATTAAAGGCAATTGTGGAAGCTGATGAAACTCAATCCACGGCTGAATTAGCAGCAGCTTTCGACGTTAGCATCAAAACAATATTGGTCCATTTGCGTCAAATTGGCAAGGTAAAAAAGCTTGACAAATGGGTACCCCACGAACTCAATGACCGCCAGCGCGAAGTACGCGTGGAGACGTGCCTTGCACTGCTCAGCAGGCATACAAATGAAGGAATTCTGAACCGCATTGTTACTTGTGACGAGAAATGGATCCTGTTTGACAATCGTAAGCGCTCAGCAAGTTGGTTGGATCCTGGTTCAGCACCCAAACAATGCCCTAAACGAAAACTTACCCCTAGAAAAGTGATGGTCACTGTTTGGTGGTCTAACGCGGGTGTAATTCATCACAGCTTCTTGCCGAACGGGACAAGCATTACTGCAGATGTGTACTGTGAAGAACTGAACACAATGATGGAGAAGCTCGCACGTCTCCAACCAGCTTTGGTCAATCGTTCGGCTCCACTGCTTCTGCACGACAACTCGCGACCTCATACTGCGCAGCAGACGGTCTCCAAGCTACAAGAGTTGGGGTTGGAAGTTCTCCGTCATCCGCCGTACTCACCAGACCTTGCGCCTACAGACTTCTACTTTTTCCAGAATTTGGATAACTTCTTGGCGGGAAAAAAATTCAATACCCGAGAGGCAGTACAAAATGCCTTTGAAGAATTTGTTGCCTCCCGTCCAGCTGATTTCTTCAAGAAAGGCATCAATAAGCTACCAATGCGATTAGTAGCTTATTGATGTCGCTCACTTCCCTCTAATATGGTTGAGGAGGGCGATGGCTGGATCCCGCGTTAACTCGTGAACGGGTGCCGTTTGAGGGTGTTCGTCGTTTGGATACTTGGGGGGAGGGAGACTTGCCGAGCTAACAGATGCAGAAAAGAATAATTTTGTATAGACATAAAGAGACTCTGTAAATTTATTTTGAAAAAAAAAAAATATACCCGTGAAGTTTCTTGCCAGTTCTTCTTCACGAAGGTTTTTTTTCGAACTGGTGGTAGAATCATGTTTTATTTGACGTCAATAAGAACAAGTAATTGTCAATGTTGAGAAATAAATATTTGAATTTGAATTTGAATTTATTCGTTTCCTGAAATTAGAAAATGTCATCATTTTATATCATTGATTTTGAAAATTTTAATCAATAAGAATAGGCAGATAGTAATTTATTCTTACTTTATAGATGATAAAATAACAACTAGAAACTGGTATAAGTTTATTTTGTTCAGAGACGCCTGGGCACTACCATCCTCAAATTCAAATTCAAATTCAAATTCAAATATTTATTTCTCAGCATTGACAATTACTTGTTCTTATTGACGTCAAATAAAACATGATTCTACCACCAGTTCGAAAAAAAAACCTTCGTGAAGAAGAACTGGCAAGAAACTTCACGGGTATATTTTTTTTTTTTCAAAATAAATTTACAGAGTCTCTTTATGTCTATACAAAATTATTCTTTTCTGCATCTGTTAGCTCGGCAAGTCTCCCTCCCCCCAAGTATCCAAACGACGAACACCCTCAAACGGCACCCGTTCACGAGTTAACGCGGGATCCAGCCATCGCCCTCCTCAACCATATTAGAGGGAAGTGAACGACCCGTCACCCGACGCTACCATAAGAAGACGTACTTTAGTGACAATGACGCTTTAGATATTCATCGGGACGAAGAACTCATCGCACAAACAGACACATTACACATGCTTTGTTACAAATACTAGTACAATCCTGTTAATGAGGGGATTATACCCAAGGGCTTTTATCATCCAAATAATCGGATAGTTTATAATATGCTCTAGCACACAACTTCTCCTTTATAGTTTCTTTGAATTTGTCAGTAGGAAGACCTTGGATATCCTCAGGAACCTTATTATAAAAGCGTATACATTGACCCATGAATGAGTTAGTGACTTTATGAAGCCTGCTATTATGAGCTGCCAGCATATTTCTTCCTCTTGTGTTAACATTGTGCAGATCTTTTTTTCTTTTGAACAAGGTTATGTTCTTTTTAACATTCATTAAATTTTCTAAAATATATTGTGAATGGAAGGTAAGAATATTTATTTCCTTAAATTTACTTCTAAGTGACACCCTTGGACCGAGCTGATAGATTGCGCGAACAGCCCTTTTCTGCAGAATAAATATAGCATCGATGTCGGCAGCACTCCCCCACAGCAGAATACCATATGACATGAGGCTGTGGAAGTAACCAAAATAGACTAATCGAGCAGTTGTTTCATTTGAAATTTGTCTAATTTTTTTAACAGCATATGCGGCAGAGCCAAGCCTTTTCGCTAAACCATCAACATGCGGTCCCCACTGCAGTTTGGCGTCTAAGGTTATGCCCAGAAATACAGTTGAGTTTACAGGAGTCAGTTCCTGGCTCTTAACTACAATGTTTGTGTTTACCTGTTTGACATTTGGCAATGTAAATTTAACACATTTCGTTTTTTTTTCATTGAGGAGCAAATTATTAGCTGAGAACCACTGCTCTGTGTTGGAGATGCATTTGTTCACCGCTCGATAGTCAATTTCTTGTCTTTTGATTTTAAACAAGAAGGAAGTATCGTCAGCAAACAATATGACCTCGCATTGATTCTTAACGACCGATGGCAGATCAATAATATAAACTAAAAATAGGAAAGGACCAAGAACTGAGCCCTGGGGCACACCCATTGTCACTGCCGATCCTGATGATTTTTCTCCATTTATTGCAACTTTCTGTTTTCTATTAGAAATATATGATTTAATCAAGGCAAGCGCTCGGTTTTTAATGCCGTAATGGTGCAGTTTCATGAGTAGAGTAGTATGATCCACACAGTCGAACGCCTTGGACAAGTCACAAAAGACACCAATAGCATCACACGACTCCTCCCAGGCGCTGAATACGTGTTTTATGAGCTCAACACCGGCATCGGTTGTTGAGCGACCCCGCGTGAAACCAAACTGCTTAAAATTCATTAGACTATTACCGTAAAAATGAGAAAGTAATTGATTTAAAATTAATTTTTCAAAAATCTTACTGAGCGTTGGTAGTATAGATATAGGTCTAAAATTATTAGGGTCAGACATACTACCTGCTTTGAATATTGGAATGACCTTACTCAATTTCATTAAATCAGGAAAAACACCATTATCAACACAGTCATTAAATATACTGGCTAAGTACGGGGCTATACCATCAATGACAGATTCAATAATTTTAACAGAAATCCCATCTAAATCGGCAGTATTTTTTACTTTAATGCTTTTAAATGCATTTAAAACTTGTGGAACAGTAACATGTTTAAAAATAAAATCAATATTGCATGAATTTACATTTTCCGTTAGCAGTGACTGTGCATGAGTGGAACATGAATTAATACTCGAAGTAGTAGACACAGGGATGGCAGTAAAAAAATTTTCAAATGTTTCAGCAACTTCTTTGTCAGTTGACAACACTTTATCATTAATTTTTAAATTATATTTGGTGTGTGGTTCTTTTGCTTTCCCAGTTTCCTGATTAATTATATTCCATGCAGTTTTTGAAATGTTAGTACTATATTTAATTTTATTATTAATGTAATTAGATTTAGCTACACTGCAAACTCGTTTAAATAATTTTGAATACTTTTTAACATATTCATAAAATGTCTTATTATGATTATAAGTTCTTTCACTGTACAATTCATATAATCTATTTCTACTTCTGCATATTCCCACTGTTGCCCAGTCACTAAACCTAAATAAATTATTATTTATACATAATTTCTTTTTTTTAAAAACAGAGTCATATTCATTTGTAATTATATTATGAATACAGTTGGGACCTCCTTATTTTAATTGCCATAATAACCTATTTTTAAAAGCTTTTATTATCACAGTTGTTATAAACGCACATGTTATACGATATATGTAGCAGCCAAAACGTAAACTTAATCAAGGTCTATAAAATTTGCACGAGTCACACTAGGCGAGCAGAAATATTGTGAATTCAAAGATATGCAGCGAAAAGTTCCAAAACAAACACACACCCATAGCAACAACAATAAACGACTAAGAATTCAAATTGTCAAACAAATAAAATGTCATAAAAAGAACAAAAAAGTTGATGGATAAAGAACATTTTTTTTAAATTTTATACCAGCAAGAAAATATTTTTTTAACTACTGCAAAATATCTTTTATGCATTATAAATAAAAATCATGCACTTATTAAGACATAATTTTTATCGATATCAAGAAATAAAGTTAAATATTATATACCTATTAATTAAATGCACTGAAATTCGTTTTATTATGTTAAGGCAGATAAGAACAAACTGTGGAGATGAATGCTATATTTTTGTGGGAAAAATTATATACTGGCAATACAGTAACCCAGTAACACTACAAATAATATCCGGGGTGGCGTAAAGTTTTCTGTTACTGAATTATAAGAGCGGCAACATAGCATCAAATAGTGTAATGCACTAGCTGGCAACGTCTGTTGTCGCCTGATACCTACTGATAGTACTTGCAATGAAATATCAAATGATTTTGTAAACAGCGCCATCTTAAGCTTTTTTACCTATTATTTTGACTAAATTTAAATAACTTGTAAATGTAATACAACTAACGCCATCTCTCTATCTTAAAAACAACTATTTTTCAAGTCACAAAATTTTTTTAGACATGGTTAGTATATAGTTATTTACTATTCTCTGGTTTTAGTAAAAAATGTAAGATTTTTGGGAAATATAGTTAAAAATAGTAATAACTTTTCGCATTATGAATGAATCAATGAATCAATGACTAATTTATTAACATAAAGACATTAAGTAAAAAATTTCTAAAACTTGAGTTAAATCTGTTATGACCAAAAAATTGGGTCACTCCATCCCAACCGTTGAACACATTTGCATGAACTAAATCTCAGAAAGTACTAACTCTGTGATAACAATTTTTATTTTACAATTTAGTAAAGAATTTCTTCAGTCTTTTTTTCTGTGCTTTTCTCAGTGGTTCCATCGGGTGCAGCAATGTATTGACGTGAATGGAAACTATTTTGAAAAATTAATAATAAAACGAATAACTACCTAGTTCAATCGGTTTTGGTTTTCTAAGAACTTTCAGTTTGACCCTCGTAAAATCAACAATTAATACACACTAGGTGATTGCTAATTAATGAGTGTAATTATAATAATTTTAATTAGGTTTTAATCTACATGTTCAGTAAAGCAACCTTGTTAAGTAAAGTCTTCAAGATTATGAAATCGTTCTAAAATTCGAATAAGTTCTTCAGCAACTATCGTGTTTACTGCACTGTTTTGCTCGATGCCCGTTTATGACTTCATTATTTGGTCGTCGATAATTGGCCACGGCGTCCAGTGAGCTGATTAACGGGATGCAGCAGAGAAGCACCAGAGTTGATATATAAGATTATTATCAGCAGCTGATTAGATTGCTATTTTATACATTGTTTGTAAGTACATATTGGTTGACTATCCAAACATATTTTTGCATATAGCAATCAATGAAGCAATCTATTCATGCATCACGTCACTAGTAGTCACAAAATATATTATGAAATGAAATGTATTTATATTAGAAAAATTACAATTAAATATCTTTAAAAACAGACAACGAATATAAAATATTAGATGGTTGCTATAATATAGTAAAATATTTTACTAAAAGTTGAACTAATTTATAGTTTCTGTGATGCTACAAATCCATACCACCATACTCATATATGTATAGCAGGTTAAATCTGCAGTTTCTTTATCAGAAATCGAGGTTTCGAAAGTGTGCTGATTGAGCATAAGAAATTATTTGTAAAACCTTAAATACTAATAAAACCTAGGTGATCGGAGTGATACGAGAAACCTAGGTAAAAATATAAGTTAGCATAGAATTAGAAAAGAAAAGAATAGAATTGGTTTACTAAAGACTAGTATATACGTTACTATGTGATCTACAAATTATAAAGGTAAGTTAGCATAGGTTTTACTAAATACTAGTATATAAATATTATATGTTAATTGAATACTTTCACTGATGTCGTAGGTAGTTTGTGAGAACCGAGTGAGCGCACGTTAAATAATGTATATCTTGTTTTATCTTTTTACAAATACAGAGATTACTTTTACAATTGTTTAAGAACTTTTACTAAATGAACATTTTGAGTGAGCAATCTACACTATAAATTAATGAATTGATTTTTTATTTGTCATATTCTTATGGTTTATAACACTATATAAATTTTATAATTTTTTTTCCTATATTTATTGTGCGGTGTTATTATTGTAGTCGATAATTAAAAATGGTTCCGATGTTAAAACATGGTCGAGTTAAGCCTTTGACTTAACAAACTAAAGACGTTTTGTATAACTTGTACAAATATTTCGAAAATGAACGCAGTAGCAATCCGGGCAGTATTGTGATTCCCACTCAATTCGTTGCTATATCAACCGGAATATCATAGACTTCCGTCAGAAAGGTCCTATCAGACAGCAAATGTCATTCTTCAGAACAGGCCAATCTTTAAATCACCTAAAAAAAACCAAATCGAAGCCTGCGATTACAGTCAATTTGGGTAACTTGAACATTTTTTACAGTATTTGAGATATTACATCTGATTTATATTTATTATAGCTTTATTTTATTGAATGGTCATCCTTTTGAATTGGTTTATTTTTATAACATGATGAATTTACGGAAAAAACAATAAAATTACCCACAATTTTCCCCAAAAGTCAAATTCAAAGTTACCATGAGTTTTGGGTAACTTTGAATATATTTTTTATAAGGTGTAAGAACCTTTAATATTGGAGTATTGTTAGGTTTGGGTATAATTAAATGATGTCTTTTTATTAAGGAAATCCTAATCTATGAAAATTACATCTACACTGATGTATAAATGTGATAGATCGCTTTGTTTTCCCATATAAATCAAAGTAGACCAATTTAGTGGAAAAAATATCGTTATGAGAACTGAGCAACATTATGCACATTTTTAAAGTTACGCAACATAGTATTTTTAGTATACAGGTAACTTTGAACCATTCAGTATTATCCAAATAACTTCGATTTTGAACGTACAAAATACGAACATAAAGATATTTTATACCTAAGTGAATCTATACCATTGAAACATTTTAAACTGTGCACAGTTTTGACGAAAATTTGACACTAGTTGTCAAGACGTATAAACGTTGGAGGGATTTCTGAAGACTGTCCTTCCAAAATTGCAAAAATTTTTTTTTAGTCTTTTGTACTACTAAACTCCGTAAAAGCTTCAGTATTAGCAGCAATGAGGGCAGAGGAGTCAGAAATGATATCATGAAGTGATCTAGCAACTAAAATTTTTCCTTGATTTATCCAAATTAATATTTATTCCTGCCATTTGCATGGGTGACCATTTGTAGTATAGGTACAGATTTGAATTTCGAATTTGCTGTTATAAGACCTGCATATAAAAATAATCTTTTGGTAATTGGCGTTCCATCGGAAATGCGCATTGTTTCGAAGAATGAGCCTGTAGCATCTATTGTAAGAGTTACTCTTTCCAATTTATGTAGATATTATAATAATTTATTTATTATAATAATAAATAAATTTCCTGGCATTTCCGAAGGAACGCCACTTACCAAAAGATTATTTTTATATGCAGGTCTTATATCTTTCAGATCTTTTGACTGTAAGACAGCTTTACATCCTCCAGTGTATATTAAAAATACATAAACAAAAACACATTGATATAAAAATGTTGAAAAAGCGCAATCCATTTTCTGTTATCGCAATTAAAAGAGTAAATACAGAATTTGCAGCGAAACAATTCTATTCCCAATCGGCTAGACTATACAATTTCGTTAATAAAAAGCTTAAAATTTATACAACGAACATAAAAAACTGTAAAATTACTGTAACTCAATGGTTGAAAACGTTAAACCACCAACAAACAGAAAACTTGTTAAAGATTGTCAAATAAAAACTATGTCTTTTAGATTGATCGTAATTTATAAGTATATTATGGTACCAAAATATTTATCAATATAATGTAATAGTTTATTGAAGAAGAAAAAAAATAGTAATAATAATAAAGTAAAAATAGTAATAAACAGAAACTCGCTATCAGCTCATGACTTCCATATAAACTTTGTATAATTAATCATTCTTTGGCCAGTTATGTTACAGATTGTCAACTACCTACATTGTGCGAAAAAAAAATAAAGTAGTTCTATAGTTTGCTATTTTTGGCTTTTCTTGCTGTTTTTTTTTTTTGGTTTTTAATGAATTGTGAAGTACCGTACATTTCGGAAAAGTTATAAAAATGTATCTCTTTAGTTTTAAGATCTTACGTGTGTTTATGTAATGTACTTTATTTAAGGTAAATTGTAACAATTAACCAAAAGGAAGAGAGTTCGCCCCTAATACAGGTCTGTGTACTTAACAGGGGACAGGGGCGTTCTGCAACAATGTTAAATGCTTTTACCTAATAAAGAAATTTTGAATTTGAATTGAATTTTGAATTATAACAGCAAATTCGAAATTCAAGTCTGTACCTATTTCCAATAATAAATAAAGAAGTTAGGGTGAACACTAAGAGAACGAACATTTTTATGTGTACTTTTTGCCATAATCAATCGGATTAGGATCAAGCCACTGTCCTCTCCTGACTTGATTTGATGTGATTTACCGTGAAGCCGAAACTGATGGCAACGTTTGTATAGTTGTAACCTATTTCTATATATTAATCTGTTTTATCACATAAAATAGCTGAAGCTAATTCATTATGAACTACTATAGCAGGTTTGTATTTTAATACTTTGGCTAATTGTTGTCTATCATATGGCGTTAGCTTGGATTTCTTCTTTGGATTGTGTTAAGTAGTTAATAGATAATAATATTAATAAATATTCCTAACACACCACATTATCTAGCCCAAATTAAGTTTCATTAAGAACTTGTGTTATGATACTAGATAAAGGATACATAAACTTAAGAAATATATGAACACACATAGATATTTTTTTAAAATAAAAGTATTAGAAATAAAATTAAATAAACATACATACACATCCATGACTAAAAAGCAAATATGATAATATATCTGCTCCTACCAGGATTCGAACCCGGGACCTCTGGCATGAAAGGCAAGGCCATTTACCTCCATACCAAACAGGACGTCATAGTTTTGTCTATATTCGTAATCTTGCAGTAAATGGTGTGAATGTTGTCTGTACTTTTATAACTTTCCATTCTAATGCAAGCAGTACATAGTAAACAAATGGGTTTTTGATACAGTTTCGCGCTTCAAAGTCCAGGTACAAGGTAGCTTAGTATATTCATATATCTTCACCTTCAGCAGATTACTCCATTTGTACTTTATTATAGGTTGAAGTGCCTGTTCGGTTTTGATATATGTTATAAATAGGTTTAATGCTTTTCCAATCATATAAGTCAATTTCAAAAGAAAATATTTTTGTTTCGTTCTGTTTAACGCTCAGTTCGTCATTGTCAATGATTGGTGTATTTGTAAGACTACTTTTGGTACTCAGACAGTTGTTTGTTGCCCAGGAAGTTCCACCATCAAAAAAATATAAATTATTCCGTTTTAATGATAGAAAACTGGCTGACGGACACATTTTAAAATCAAGTTCTTTAGAAACAGTTAAGAAAATTGGGTCGTTGCTTTTAATATAAGTATATTACGTAGAAGTACGTTCATGATGTGGAGTGACGAACAGTCGCTTGAACTTATTAGCTTGTATCAAGAAAAACCTGTTATTTGGGATCCAAAAAATCCAGATTACTACAAAAAGCGTTTGAAATACGATGCTTGGAATGATATTGATATATATAGAAGATCTACTTTTATAAAAATTAGTTTTCCAGTTGTCTTATTGTTTAGTAAATACATACAAATAAAAGCAGCATCAGCTACCGCGACCTTCCTATTCGGCTTGTTCGTAGCAACTGAGTGGAAACAGCCGTTGAAACAGATTCGCGTACACAATTCGCTTTGAGTTCGTGTGCCGTCCACACTGTTGACGCTAAATTACACGTCTATCTTTATCTTTCATTACGCGTTACACAAGTCCATATTACGAAGGAGTGCACTCGCAGTCCCGACTCCACTTCCCCCTCCTGCATGTGTGCTGTGCGGCCAGTCCGGCCACACAGCCAACTACAGGGGTTGCCCGCGCGCTCCGCGCTCCTCCACTAAGAGGGCTGCGCCTAAACTGGCGCCGCCGCTCAATCCTGCCAAATTCCCGCCGCTGCGCAACCGGGGTCCCCCGGAAGCAAAGCCCGTGCAGCCGACGCCTACTCCGGCTCTGTCCTGGACACAGCGTCCGGTCGCTCCACCTGCACCTTCCCGTCCTATCCCAGCTCCCGTAGCTCCTGTAGGCCCGCGTCCCGCTCCGTCCTCTTCACCTCAGTCGTCGTTGGCTGAGGACATGAAGACCGTGTTCAACGTCATCCAAAACGTCAACATTGACAAAATCAACGTACTCGCACGCAAACTGCGAGCCGCCCGCTCTCCTCAAGAGCGTCTATTCGCGCTAGCCGAGCATCACTCGCTTCTTAGTTCTTTATAAATTCCATATTTCGTATAAATTCGTTAAATAGTAAGTATAATGTCTAGACCCGCAAATCCCGCGTCTTTGCGTATCAAACCCAAGGGCTTATCCCTAGTTTCTTTTAACGTTCGTAGCCTTAGTACTAACCTCCCTGAGCTCAAACTGTTCCTTCAGAACAACGAGCCAGACTTATTGCTTTTCCAAGAGACGTGGCTCACTCCAAACTGCACCAGGGGATTTGCTATCCCCAAATACGCGTTCACTCGTAACGGCCCAACTCCGAATTTGAACTTAAAATCTAAGACAGAAGTAGTATATGAGACTGAACCTCGAACTAGAGGATTGGGATGGGCTTACCTTGTTAGCTATCATTTTCAATGCCTGCTTCGACCATAGCTACTTTCTAAAAGCTTGGAAAGAAGCGACAGTCATAGGCATTCCCAAGCCGGGTAAACCTCTGAATATTCCGGATAATCACAGACCCATCAGTCTCCTCAAGGCCATGTCTAAACTTCTCGAGAGAGTCATACTCTCTCGAATGCAGAACCATCTGTTTCCAACGGATGGCGATCCCCTCATTATTTCCCATCAGTTCGGCTTTCGCTCTAAGCACTCTTACCCACAGCAAGTCCATCGAATCATCGAGTACATACTTGACGGCTTGTATCCGCGTCGTTATAAAACAGTCGCGGTTTTCTTTGACGTAGCCAAGGCTTTCGATAAAGCCTGGCACAGCGGTCTCGTTTATAAACTGTACAAAATAGGCTTACCGGATCGCCTAGTCAGGTTAATCGCGTCGTTTTTCAAAGACCGTACGTTTCAATTTAAACATGAAGGCACGCTTTCCGCGCCTCGTCCCATAAAGGCTGGAGTCCCTCAAGGCTCAGTCCTCGCCATTCCCATCCCGCCGAAAGGCGTCGAACTCGCCCTCTTTGCCGACGACACCGCACTCTACACCAAAGGTCACAGTGTCCCGTAGCTTGTAACCAGACTCCAAAAGGCCGTAAACGCCCTCGGTGTATGGTTTCAAAAATGGCGCATCGATGTGAATCCAGACAAGAGTTCTGCGATTCGCTTCGACCCCAAACGCCGTCGTCCCGCTGGCGATCCCCAAGTTTTAATGTTAGGCATTCCCATCCCCTGGAAGCGCAGTACTAAATACTTAGGCGTCACCTTAGATCCGACGCTCTCTTTCAAGCCACACGTCGATAGAGTTTCGAAACTCGCCCGTCACTACTTAGGCTGCCTAAATAGTATGTTAGAAAAAGTAAAATGTCTTTCAGAAACAAACGTACACTTTACAAGGTCTGCGTTAGACCCGTCATGACATATGCCTCGCCAATCTTTGCCCACGCCAAACCCTCCGTCCTGCACAAACTGCAGGTAGTTCAAAATCTCTTTTGCCGCAGGGCCACAAACGCACCGTGGTACGTGCGTAACGCGGACTTGCACAGAGATCTTGAACTGCCTACAGTACAACAACATCTCATAACACTCTCTGAAGCGTTCTTCAAACGCTCCGAAACCCATCCCAATCCTCTAGTTCGAGATTCAGTCTCATATACTACTCCTGTCTTAGATTCGAAGTTCAAAGTCGCTAGGCCTAGGAATGCGCAAGCGTACTCATCCACCAGACTGTCAGCCGATCTCGAAGCCCTTCTGGCCGCAAATTCAAATTCTAATCTTAACTCGAATTAATTTAACTTCTTTAATATTTATGTAATTTTATTTTAAATTTTTATTTTCATTTTGAGCACCTTCAGTGCTATAAATTCACCTTCAGTGCTTTGAGCACCTTCAGTGCTATGTAAATCCCAGCGGGTGCCCCTTCTGGGCCCCGCTAGCGCGGCCTCTTTCTCCAATTGGCCGTCGTTCAGATGTAGGCTGTGTGGCAAAAAATTGCACGAGTCATTCAGGGGGTTTTTAGTGGGTATAGACTCTGGTAGGCTCGGAGTGACGAGTCCCACATAACTACGATCGCGCGCGCGGAGTATGTGTAAGAGCATTTTTTAATTCCTCCTGCCCTCTCCGTGGCAAAAAATACACAAGTATGGACCCGGCTTTAAGCCATATTATCGAAAAAACGTTTAAAAAAAAATTAATTATTTTGTTTACGAAAAAAACGATAAATCAAACTAACATTTCACATAAGTTATCGATCAAACCTTACATAAAATGATTTTCAGTAACGAAACGTTACACATTATAAATTTTCATCGCAGCAAAGTTTCATAGAACTACACATTTTATATAAAATTCACATATATCAAATACTTAATTAAAAGGTAAGGTAATAAATGAGACCGAAATTGAAAAATTATTGAATGGAGAACCGCCAGAAAAGAAGAAAAAGTATATTTTAAAGGAGAAGTGAATTCAAAAAATACTACAAAAAGAAGAAAAGAAGATAGAAATATTACAAAAAGACAGTTTATAAATTGCAAAAAATTTTGAACAGTAATCAATCCATTAAAACTTCTTAATTTTTGTATTATAACCATTAATTTATTGTATTTTCAAAACAGAAAATATTTGTATAATTGCAATTATTAGATCCTCATTGATTACAAACTGTGTTTTTTTTCCTATCCTGAATTATTTTCTTGTTTTAAGCAAGCATGCATCATGCTAGCAAGCATGCAGCATGCAAGCCAGCATGCCAGCAAGTATGCATCAGGCATGGTTTCTATCAAGGCTCCACGCGAGCTTACTGTCGCAGATAGGCGTAAAGCCCACCAGTTAGAACCACCTGCTCCTCAGCTCGCGGGCCGCCTTGCCCCTCCGCTCCTACGCCGGCTTAAATAACACTCTAGGGTAGGACGCTCCAGACTACGTGAAGTCGGGGTAAACTGAGTTGATTTTTATGCCTTGTTTTAATTGAAACATATTATTGTTTTAAATAATGCATTGCATAAGAAGATATTATGCACAGAAATTACACGAAAACCATAGTTTCGATGTATACTTACTTTATTGGAGTAAAAATTGATGTTTAAATTTTTTCGCAAACGGAAACTTACATAGAACCAAAATTGTGGCTAACAATATTTTGATATATTGTTATTTGGATAATAAACATAAAATATGAAAAGAAATGACGACGGACTGAATTTGTAGATAATATATAGTCGAGGAAATGAAATTACGATGTAACCTGATTCTAGAAATTGTAAAATATTATATTAAAAATTCTGCAAATGGTTTTATGGCTAACATAACCATTTGCAGAATTTTAATTTTTATAACGTACCCGTTGACTTCATATCAAGTCTTTGGCGTTCGTAGCACCTAGTTCCTATGGAAAAGGGTTGTCTATGCTTTTTTTTACACAGTTTCGTTAGCCATTTATTGTTCTTTTACTACTGTTTTCCGCGTCGTATAGTCCATTGAAATGTTACAATTTATAGGCCTAAATTTACATGTCTTTGAATACGCAATTTAATTTTTGGGATATGTAGAGGGGGGTCAGTAGAAGCTTAACCCCAAGTTTGTGGAATTGCCACCCTTGTCCCGCGGCCGCCATCTTGGAAAAAGTGGTGAGAACGTTTTTTTGCTATATCTGCTAAAGTAAACATACATTGTAGCAAATTGCTTTGTCTACAATTTTGTTTAATAACTTATTACCGTAAAATCAATAACAAAGAAGTTATATGCAAAAAAGTGCAAAAATTTCTCTAAAAATTTATTTTTTTGGTTTAATTAAAATAACTTGAAAGTAATTTATTTATTGGTCCAAACATGATAAAAAGTCATAATACAATTTACATTCCTTGCTAGTTAATACATATTTTTGGTCAAATTTAAAATTTAAATTAAATAAATAATTATACGTTAAAATTATACTACAAATAAAACACTAAATCTAAACTTGAATGCATTGAGGGCAACGTAGCCAAAAGGCTGGCTGAATTACCACGCTGGATCGCTATAGAAATTCGTTGTGCGAGGTAGGTGCCAGCATTCGGGTCACGAGTTTCACTCACCAATCGCCTCGCTAGGTCCGAAAAAAGACGATGAGCACCTTGTCCCCAGAACCCCATGGTTTTTTTGGTTTATAACTTATTTTTTTTACATTACACACAAAAATTCTTCAGACCAATCTTGGTCTTGGGAGGAATATTTTTATCAAGTATTTTTTTTTTAATTTATTCATTTATAACGCTGTTACAGCGCTCCAAAGTTGACCGGGTTCGTCAATACTCATGAGAATCCGGTCAAAACGAAATGTTTACCTTCATTTTATGTCTTTTTTTATGCCTACTTTCAAAAATGTTTTGTTACGTCCCTACAGTTTAACTTATTCATTATTTACTTTCCTATAAATTATTGTGTCTTACAATAATTTGTAAGAGGAGTGCACATTTTCGAGAATGTTAAGCAGGTGGAAAAGGTCCGAGTTACCGTTTGGGGACAAAGAACATCTGCCTGCTACGACTATTATTATTATTATTCGAAGGTTAAGTTGTTCCTTCTTTGTCATTTTATTCTTTTAGTTGTGCTATATATTTTGCCACGTGAGGACGTATTGGAAATTGCGGATATTATTTTCAGTTCAATTAATAAAATTGCGAGTTTTGTGTGCTGAAATTTTCAGACAGTAATAAACATTGCGACTCTCTTAAAGTGTGCATCATGAGTAATTCTTTAATATGTAAAATATCTCTTGGGGACATCAAAGTTCAAAATGTGAAAGTTATTTCTACAATATGTTTCTGAAAGTAACTGTTCGTGTCCCTGCTACCATTATTATAGTGATAGTCGAATAAATAATGTTGTTCGGCGTCTCAGCAGTAGCAGTTCATCATCTTCAGTATCAGAAAATTTAAATACAGATTTCGATTTCTCAAACAATTGCTTTATTTGCGGCGAAGTATTCCAGGATCAGAGTCACTTGCGTCAAAGACGTCAGAGGAAGATATGTCATGTATGTCATGAAGTTACAAAAAAAAGCGTTTTGGACCTTGTTCTCAAACGTTTTGACGAAGAGGCAAAGAGCATTGCTGATCGCATAGCTAATTTTTCTAGCTTAGTCGATGTTGGAGAGATGTTTTGAAAAGAGTCAATAATGAATAATCAAAATTATATGTTACGTAGTATTGACGAACCCGGTCAACTTTGGAACACTGTAAAAGCGTTATAAATGAATGAAATTAAAACAAATATTAGATTCAAACATTCCTCAAAAGACTAACAACAAGATTAGTCTAAAGTAACTTTCTTGTAAAATGTAAAAAAAAGTTATAAAGCAAAAAAGAAATTTTTTTTGAGATTTAGTACTTTTTTGCATATACCTTCTTTGTTTTTGATTTTAAGGTAATAAGTTATAGAACAAAATTGTAGGCAAAGCAATTTGCTACAAATAACGTTTTTACAAATTTTTGTACGATTAATACTTTAGCAGATATAGCGAAGAAGGCGTTCTCACCCCCCCCCCCCTTTTTCCAAGATAATGGCCACGGGATAAGGATGGCAACCCCACAAACTTGAAATTAAGCTTCTACTGCCCCCCCTTACATGTCCCAAAAATATTGCGTCCTCAAAGAAATGTAAGTTTTATGTAACATTTCAATGGACTAATACTCAAAGTCTGAATCAGGTTCCACACCTTGAAAGGTCCGTAACAACTCATCAGTATCGCATTCACTGTTACTCATTTCGCACTGTTTATGACCCCCCGTCCGAACCCCGAATGAAGCACACGTTTGTTCGGCAATATGACACTACGACCTTGACACCCGTCCGCTTACGATGTCACACGTTTACTTGCATTGTGAAGTTGGTGGCGCTGGTCGCACTGACATCTTGCCATTACATTGAGATGAGTGTTGTGATATCGAAAATTCTCAGTAAACTTAATTAATTTTAATGAAGTGATTTGAAATCTCATTTTCAAAATTTATTATGTAATACGATATTTCTATAGAAGTTATTGGCGATGCAAAGGTTTAAGAGGTCAAGAAATTTCAAGGCACCGGTGAGGCTTTAGATATTATATCAGAACAAAGTATAGTTAGGTAATACAAATGATTCATCGGATGAAAGTGAGGATCAGGATGAGTGCGAAATGTCTGGAGTTGATGGAATTAAAAATTATGTTTAATATTAATATTGAATATTTTAATATAGTTTAATATCATTTGTTGCATATATAAAATTATAAAAAATACATACAATAAAAAATACACAACTACAAATGCAAAAACGTCTCGAAAGTAATTTACCTGTAAGTACCTAATTAGTTTACTTTTACAAACTAGTTTAAGATTCGTACGTAAATTAGAAAACAATGAACTATACACAGTTAATGTGGTATCTATCACACACCCGGCTCTGCTTCAGTAGAAATGCACCCAAAGCCTTCTCTCAAAAACACAACGTAGTTATATGTCACACAATATTCGGTTATCACATGAGATATGTGAAACTAGGGGAGCCAGTGCGTAAAAAACTGCAGGGATATACTGCAAAATTTATTTTAATTTGTGAAATGATAAACCAATTTACTCTTAACATCTCGACAGATCTATGCGGACGTCATAATAATAACGATAACATAAATAGCTAGTAAAAAATCCTAACATAGAGCCAACTATTATATCTTGTATATGATGGTGATTGTCAAAGTATCTACTCAGGGATATGCAAGAGGCTACTAAAAGTGGAGAAATACATATCAATATTGTCAGGTAATGTTCTTTGATTCTTGATAAGCCTCCGAATTGACCGCAAAGCCACAAGGTCAAGAAACCAAAAGAGCAGAATGCAAAACTGCTGTGTCCACTGGGAAATGATTTTCGCCCGTCAGTCACTTCTCTTACGTTTCCAGTACAATTAGTCCCGCCAGGGTTCCCATTCGGAAAGCATCTGTGGAAGAAATCTGGCCTTGGACGTGCGAAGATCAACTTTGCTGCTTCAGTGACTACTGCGTTCACGAACACAGCTAGTGACCACGCCAATATAGCTTGAAGTGTTTCATCGTAGCTACTAACTAGCTGAGGTATCCAAAAAAATATCAAAGGGTAACCAACCAGCACAAATAGTTGCCGAGTAGAGATGTAGGGCTGCTGACGCTGCTTACGGAAATGGTCATCCAGCATTTCTGTCTCGGTGATATACATTCTATTAGGCTGAAGTATCTGCATCCCAATCACTAATAACAATAGCAATATCCGCAGAAAAAATTCTGCCACCAAAGTGGGATACAGAATGGCGTTCTGAATTTGCCACATCATTGCACAGTATTTCCCATAACATTGTAAGCTTCTTGTTCTACTAATTTATTTCAAGGTAATAGGTATTGTCATTAATTTTTCTTATATATGACAGATGTTACTCAGATCAGACATTGATAATACTACAGATACTGCCCATAAATAACAGAAAACACGTAGGTACATCCACCAATGATACCCAGTAGAAATTAACATCAAAGCAAAAAAAAAATTAAACTACTGAGAAACTAAATGTAAATCTTAATGTTATTTACTCCATTGCTTATTTCATTTATTTGAATACAGAACAGATTTAAAAGGAATTGTTTGGTTTATTTATTCCAAGCACCAGTTTATAACACAAGTTGCTTTCATCCCATCGCTTCTAACTTACTTCTTAACATCTAGGACTTTTTCTAAAAACCTAAGACTATAAAAATTAAATATTTCATGTGGTAAAACACTTAAATGTAATTAACTATATAACAAATTCAAGAATTAGGTAAACCAATGGCCCACCTCTAATAATGTTGCGGCTTTAGAAGAAGAAACTACCTCTATAAATATAGTAAACATAAGAAAATAATAATACTGCCGCAGGAGCAAAAATAGTGAGAAACTCACAAATTTCATTTAATTAAAAGGTATGTGAATAGTTCGTAACATACTAAAATAAGTATTGGCTTGTGAAGATAACCGCCTTGTAGAACAAGTATACCTACATAAGTACTAGCCGACTTCACGCCTGCGCTTACCCTATGGAAATAAACCACTGAGAGCAAGTACTTTCTATTTACTTCAATCTCTGTCACTATATTGGAGCTTTTTAAGTTTATTTGAAGTACTGGGTACTAACAAACATTACAAAATTATGATGTTGAGGATAAATATTGTTAGCCAATTATCAGATAAGAAAATAAACTTATTAACTTGTTATTTATTTTATTTTGTTTTATCCTAGTCAGCAAATAAGCACGCCATCCAACTGACGGTAATTAGCATCCGTGTCCACGCCCATTAATTGTAGGTGTGTAATTGATTAGTGTTAGAAGTGGAATATGGATTTATGAAGCGTTGCCGACGGTAGGCTCAGTTGGTATAACTTTGTTCTGTAATTACACTGGCTCCTTTCATTTAAACTTAAACGTGCTTATTTTGGCGGTGCAAATAGGAAAAACTATGTGAACACGAGATCTTAACAAGATAAACTCTAATATTAGTTGACAATTTGATATGTGTTACAGTTAAATCGAAGATGTAGTGTTGCCCCAAAATCAATAATATCTACCTTTATACAGACAACCAGGTCAATGACATAGTCGTAACGACATGTAATAAAACATCATATGTCAAAAGATTTTATACAATTTACCGATTGTTTTCTAATATTGTTATTGATGTCGTAATCATGTTTATTTCTGTTATTTAGTTTATTTCTGACTTGTGGTCAAGAAATGAATGGATAGACAATTTATTACGCAACAGACGAATCAAAAGCTCTTTTTTTTATCTAGATATTTATCTACTAATTAAAGTAAATAAAATATTGAACATTATTTATAATTTACAAAGTTGAACACAGTTAAATACTTAGTCCTTTTAAATCGTACAAATTTGTATAAAACAGCAAGTAATGAAAAAACTGTATCCATAAGTTAGACACTCGAATGATGTCCGTTAAATCAAACATATTATAACCTCTTATGCAAATGTAAAGTCACTCAGGCAGTTAATATAATAAAGGTAATAACAAAAACACCGTATGCATAGACCAGATATCATTTCACCTCCGTGTTTGTTACACATATCGTGACATAACAACTGGTACTAACTACCGTCGAAAGTGACCGACCCTGCTGCTTATGTGTTGGCAATTGTTCTAGTCGCCATTTCCTAGGCAGCAATAATGTGTATGAATGTATTATACCTCAGCTTAGTGGGCAAGCATGATGATATACTATTGTAGTGATGCAAAAAAGCGACCCTATTGTCTCGCTCCCGTCAAAACAAGTGGCTGGCAAAGTTTAAAACAAATAGCGCGCCTTTCCGTTTTGTTCGGAATAATGCGGACGGAGGGACATTTTAGCCAACTAACTAAGTGCAGCTGCGCACGTGGCCCTTAGTATTAGAGTTAACTATATACCAGGGCCAGTCCTGGGTAGGATGGTGTTGAATGGTTATAGATATTCTACTTTATGGGGAATATATTCTTGTTTACGCACGCTATGTGCATTGACTCGAAAATGTGTGATTTTTTTGTTACTTTTATAATTTGAAATGTAGTTTCAGAAGGTTTATTGTCAAACGTGGCCTAACACATAAAAATAATTGTGGGTAATGATTATTATATTTTCCTACTAAAATTTTTATTGTTAAGAAAGCTAAAACTAATAACTAAAACACTAGCTGTATGCTCACATTAGTACTTTGATATAGTTTTCGTCGAAAATTACAGATTTGATATGGTTTTTTAAAACGTTATAATTTTTATCTTCCTAATTTACTGGCACATAAGTACGAGTATCAATTTTTATTAATGTAATGCATGATTAATACGATATTTTAACAACTTACATTGGAGACTTTACGTGTGAATTGTAATTTGTTTTGTTGTGCAATAATTTATGTTACCATGCCAAATAAGAAGCCTCCATGATAGATATTTTCCAAGCGATTTCTGTGTTATTATCAGTTTATTTTTTTCAATTTGACACCGAAAGAATTTTAATCAATATATCAAAATTACGCAGACAGTTCGGAATTTTTTCCCTCCACGTCGATAAACATACCGTAAAAATAAAATATAATATTTATTTCAAAGAACCATAGACCCTATAAGAACCTAAATTATGAAATATTTCATTGAAATGTAGAGAGATAATCAGCTATAATTTATAACTAGTAGAGTATAAATGTAGCGCCTAGCATAGTCAAACGAATGTATGTTTCAAGTACGTAATATTACGAAAAAAGCATTAAAGTAGTGAATCTTTTCTATGCCATGATGAAGATGAGGTCACCTCTCGGCGCAGGGCAGCATTATGCAACGCAGCGCGGAAACTTCCTCGTCCGATATAAAAGTGAACGTATACGTACACGTAATCCCAGATATAATAATTACATTTATGTTATAAAAGCAGCTCAAGACTCTCATTCAATGTCTTGTTTGTACCTTATAGTAAGTGCGGTAAAGCTGCAATTCTATTGCGGAAATGAGAAAAGATCTTTTGAACCATGTTTATTTATAAGAGATTACAAACGCTTATTTTTTGTAAGGTTTTATTACTTACTAAAATGTTAACAAAGTATTTTTTAATATCAGTATGGAATGTGATTTCATATTGATCGACCACATTTCATACTGATAATTGTAACGCAGGATTTTCTAAAGTTTTATGAACTAGTTAATTACAGGATCGTGCCCAGCTTGCAATCATTGATTGTAACGGGTGGTCACTACTCCTTGGTGTCCGCTACTCCCGTTCGCGGTAGCAGTTACTGCCAGGGCTTGTCACAGGTTAACAAACTACCGGATATCAGTAGATATTCATGTTAATTCCTAATTTTAATAAGTATTAATTAGAGTATTTTAAATTCTCGTTTTTATCATCACTTTCTACCAGATGGATGACAAAGGCAAACAATCGGAAAGTTCCTAATATCACCACTAAAAACAAGTATTAAAGTATTTTGTTTAAGTAAAGGAGAATGTATACATCGAGGAACAGGCTAGGTGTTGTTATATACGGCATCGGATCTTCAGTGATAGCGAATCAGGGTTGACTGTCAAACAAAATAAAAACTGTAATATGCTATTGAAACATTTCCAGGTATGTTTGTGATATAATGACAAATTTATAATTAATTTGGCTGAGAACCAATTAAAGGTATTTCTTCATTTATAAGCAAATTAAATAAGTTAAATGAAATATTTACCGGTAAAAACTCTATATATAGATCGATAACGTAACGGTTTTAAAAGCCAACTTTCATCATTCTTTCACCATTCAACGGTAATATAACTTACATTTTGTCCAGAATTTCCCACGCCGCCGCCAGTACTACTCGTAAAGTTACGAAGATTTTACCCAAGCAAACTTCTACTTTAAAATAAATCATCGTTTGCACAACCCTAGCGCGTGATTCGAGAAAGGTTGTTCACCGCAATTGTATAATTTTTTGCTGCATATTTTGACATCCATTAACAATGAATTGATCCGATTTAAATGATATGGCAATAAACTGGGAATAATCTCACGTCAATAAAGAAAAGCATTTCCTTATACGAGGAAGCCTTAGTTCAAATAAGACTATGTTGTTATTGATTGCAGTATTGTAAAATATTATTTTATTATACATACCTAGGCCATAATGTTACACATACTTTGGTGACGTAAATATATTAAATGTAGCCTAAATGAGCAAATATCTAGAAGAATAGCTAGGTTAAAATTGTTAATGGGTAACAATTTTTTACTTACATTATTTTAGAGGTACCTTTGTATTTTAATTTTTATCAGTTAAAGGATTTTTTGAGTTAAGCGATATCTAAGCCGATGGACATAATTTATATTTGAACAAGTCGACATCCCTTTAAAGTTCGTGTAGGTAAGTAAATCGAACCTGGTCAAAGTTTAATGTTGCTATAGCCGCAGGTTTAAACTGTGAGTTGCTTGTCAGTCAGCGTTAGAGTTTTATTACGTAGCCTAATAATAACTATTAGTGGATTTCAAGCGTATAATTATAAAGTCTGCAAAACGCGTGCTCAGGCATTATTTCAGTAAGTAGCAAGTTCTTGATCAAAGGCTTTTTATTTTAAGAATTTAATATATTTGTTCATAGTATTTAAACAGCAATCCTGCAAAATTTAACAACTTAACCGTTAAATATTTCTTAACAGATTGCGGACCCTAGGAATAGGAAACATAGATACATATATAAATGATGTTTTTGCAGTGTGCGACAGATCAGTACGCGCTATAAGAAACATTTAACTGACTGACTCAAATCTTTATTATAACGATGACACCAAAAATCTAGTAATGTTACTTTGTTATTTATATTTTTTAATACAGCACACTATACACAGAAAGAACACAATTTCCACAAACTGGAGTATTCTAGTTTTCCTTTTAATAATAACATGTAAATAACTTTTAATATGTTTGTGGATAACATTGTTACAAATGTAGCAAATAAAAATTCAGGCTAATAGCGTTGTTCAGTAGCCGATGCTAATAAATAAACATTGCAATGGTTTACTATTTAATTATGTAACATAGTGCAAAACATTGTGTAATATCATTTTTGTAGCTGAAATCAATTATTTTTATTATTAACCATCTAAATTATAACAATTACTAAATATTCTCTTAACTTTAACAAAGAGGAGGCAGTATTATTTTACGACAGTAAAGCATCAAGAGCACAATGGAATGATAATTGCCCACGTGTTCGTTGCGAAAATAGAATTAAATATAACTTGAACAGGCCTCAAAAATAAACGAGAGTTTCTATGCGCTCCATAAAATCATTCTTTGAAAAATATGGCTACTAAATCAGCTCGACATCAAGTACGCAAAAGCCCTTATAAATATTCTGAAGAATATTTATTTAGAAAACTTGTGAAAGACTATTAATATTGGGCTACTCAAAGATCTAATTAAAATCGTACTTTTATGTAAGATCTACTTACTCTAAAATGTTTCTGCAATGTACGTAAGTTTTTGCATAACTAACTGGACCCGCCGACGGTGACTCTTATGATTCGTACATCAAAACGTACACGTAATAGGCATCATAAGAGCGAGTATTTAATTGGAACTTATTTCCTTGCAAGTCTTACACTCTTGTTTGTGAAAGGAGATCTTTAGGCTGCGATCACATTTTTATATTTGTGTGTGCACAGTTACAAAAATAAGTAAACGATGAAAAGAACATTGGCAGATCACCATACATGGTTTTAGTTAGAGTTAAAGTGGAGCGTTTAGAAGTCAAAAATATCTAAAACTGTGGGACATAAATTCCGGATCCACTTTAAAAAGATATATATTATTTAGTATGTCTAGGAACAATAATAATTTCATTTTCAATAAGTTCTATTTTTGAGGTTATGATTTCAAGTTACCTACATAGGTAATTACTACTATCACCAACCAACAATGAGTCACACACAACAATAAGTCGTAAGTGCAATTTGGAACTTTTAGTTACAAAGGCTTACAAAGTCACGTTATGAATTACGTGAGCCTACACAATGAATAATTAAAATTTATAAAGTGCATTACCGATGCATGTCATTGTGTATAGTCCTAGGTATGGCTTAAAGAAAATTCAGCTCATTCCGGCTTTTTGGAAAAGGTTGTTGAATAAAGATTTCTATCCCACCTCTTTATAA
Organism: Marasmarcha lunaedactyla; assembly: GCA_923062675.1. Taxonomy (NCBI): domain Eukaryota; kingdom Metazoa; phylum Arthropoda; class Insecta; order Lepidoptera; family Pterophoridae; genus Marasmarcha; species Marasmarcha lunaedactyla. The sequence goes on along the minus strand of OV281339.1, from coordinate 13,444,032 downwards.
GCAATATTAAGGATATTTATAACGGTGCATTTTTATTTATTTATTTAACAGTTTTTGTACACACATATGGAAACAGTATAAAATACCTTAAAGACTATGTACAAAGGTACAGCGTATTTCTAAAATAATCTCTTCCATCCGACCTGTGAAATAATAATAATAATAATGCAACAAGACTTTTCCTCTGACTTCACTGGCTGCCAATTTATTCAGGATTTAATATAAACAATTAAATAAATTGTTTTATTTTGTTTGGTTCGAGTCACGTTTTCATCTCAGAGAATCCTCTGACGTTATGCTGATTATGGCCAAATTTAAAACACAAGTTCTAATTAGACCTAACAAATGTTGAGTTGTCATCGTGGATACCAAAGTAATCGTAGGTAATGAGAAAACATTTAAATTGTGTATTCAAAAGTTGAGAACATGCAACCTTTTATGCCTTCTTAATGTTTAAAGTTGTGTGCAATCGCCATAACATATAAGTATGTTCTTCAAAATACTATTACCGAGAATGTCACTGTGATTAACCATGAAGGGTCACTTGTGTGAATTTTAATGTAGAAAGTTTCACTGTACTGACAAAAAAAGCATGACATATCTAAAATGTCTTCCTTTAGTTCCGGATTTAGGGAATGAAAGTTCAGACAAACGTAGTTATCAACTGCACTTGAACACACTCTTGAATACAAACAATACTAAGTATAATGCTTCATAGCAGCTATCCAAGGACGCTGATGAAAATTTAGGAACGAATCCATCATAGGCCAGTTATCGACGCTGCAAAAGGTTTACTTGAGTTTGGTTTTTCAAAACAAAGGTTACACCCAGGACTGGTGCCCAGGATCGGCGAACTCGTGGTGTCAGTAATCTGCATTATTAACCGTATTTAATAGGTACAAGAAGGTACATTTCATTTTGCTTCACGCTCTGCTTCAAAGGAGCCTTTGCTTTCTTTGGGGCCATGCAGCTGTTTTATTATACAGGGTGTCCAGTAATAGGACCACATGAGCTACCAGAAACATTGATGGGAAAGATTTATTTAGAGTTTCTAGAAAACCAGTTGCCAGTCTTTTTAGAATATGTGCCTCTTGCAATAAGATAAAACATATGGCAGAAAAATGGTGCCTGTCCGGCACATTTCGTACGAGCTGTTCGCATCCAATAAGATTGAATATACCCAGGAAGACGGGTCGGGCGTCACGACCCTACTGAATGGCCAGCAAGATTGCCAGACCTTGATCCCCTAGATTTCTTTTGCTGGAGTTGCTTAAAGGATTTAGCCTATGTGACGGAGACTTTCAACATTACGCAGCTACGAACATAAATAGACGGAGCTGCAGAACAAATTTCAAGAGAAGGACACGCCCGCCACGTAAAAATGTCCTTTATAAAAAGATGTATGGCAAGGGCTAATGGCGGGCATTTTGAATATTTATTATAAAAAACCAAATGATTAAACTGATAATACTGTATTTATTTCATTCTTGTACGATCATATTCTTACGAGGGTGGATTGAAAAGTTCGCGGCCTAACAAAGATAGCGTTGTCATATTATTATAAATATACCCTCAATTGAAACCTAGACTCTTTGTCAGTCTCTGCAATTTTTCTCTGAGATACATGCCTAATTAGATATTTATTTTATTGAACATTAAGTGAGAGTAAGTTTCATTAATATTGAAAATGGATAGTTTAGAGTACCGTACCGTGATCAAATACCTCCACAAGAAATACTTAACTCCAAAGCAGATTCATGAAGATATAGTGGCTACTTTAGGAACATCTGTTCCGTCGTATACAATGATAAAAAAGTGGACATCTGAATTTAAACGTGGACGAGAGAGCATCAAAGATGACCGCCGCTTTGGACGGCCTTCTACAGTTATGACATCGAAATATGTGATCTCATCATGGGAGACAGAAGTTTGAAGGTATCTGAGATAGCTGAAGCTCTAGGAATTTCATATGAACTTCACAAAACATGATTGTTAGTAAACTAGGGTTCCACAAGGTTTCTGCAAGATGGGTTCCGCGGCTCCTTTCAGTTGAACAGAAACCAACCCCGCTTACGATTTCTAGAGACTGTTCAGAGTTTTTTCAAGCTGATCCAAACGAATTTTTGGCAAGGTTTGTTACTATGGATGAAACATGGGTTCATCACTATACTCTTGAATCCCAACAACAATCCCAACAATGGAAGAGACCCGGATCTCCGACCCCCAAAAAAGTCAAGCGGTGTTTTTCAGTAAACAAGGTAATAGCATCGGTTTTCTGAGATTGTAAGGGGTCTTGTCAAGGGGTCATCTTGGTTGAAAACTTAGAAATAGGTCAAACTATAAATTCTGCATACTACTGCACACTATTACGTCGTTTGCGCGACCAAATAAAGTCTAAAAGACCAAGAAAGTTTTCTTATATCAGGACAATGCTCGCATTCACACATCTGCAGAATCGATGGCTCAAATAGTGAATAGTGGTTTTGAATTGCTTCCTCATCTACTTTATTCACCTGACTTGGCATTTTCTGACTTTCACCTATTTCCAAAACTAAAAAAACACTTAGGTGGAATGAAATTTTCTACCAATGAGGAGGTCAAAGTGGCCGTAGATGCCTTTTTTGAAGACCCCGATGAGACCTTCTATTTAAATGGGATCACGGCTTTGGAGGACCGCTGAACTAAGTGCTGTGACCTAGGAGGAGCGTATGTAGAAAAAAAAATATTTAAAAAATTGCATTATTCCTGTGTTTTCTTATTTAGACCGCGAACTTTTTAATCCACCCTCGTACATTTAAATGAACTTAGCACATCCCAAAAAATGACCTTCCTACAATTGTACTATCATAAAAAAAAGTTTCAAGTAAAAAAACTATACCATTTTGAAATACTCAATAACCAAGCAATTTTTGTACGTTCTAAGCACGATCAACTTTGTACATTTTTTGATACCAAAGGCTATCAGAGTTAGTAAAGTACGAACGGCAGTACAGTTAGTAAAGTACGAAAAGTTTTTTTTTTGAAAACTTGGTATTTACGGGTTTTGAAACATTTTATACATTAATTTGGCAGTGTGTTTAATTACTTAAGTAACCACCAGTGCTTAAAAAAGGCCCAAAAAATGTCGTCATTTGTCAAAATGGCATGCATATAACAGAAAAAAGAATTTTTTTTTCAAAAAAATTCTAAATATACTGATAACTCACAAATATGAAATTTTTACCAGAAGTTCTTTGTATTTGAGGTGGGAAATGAATAGACCTATCCGCAGGTGAAGGATTATCCTTCACTTTCTGGACACCCTGTATATGGTAAACTTGTATAGGTGAAAATTGAATAAAATGTTCTTTTAATTAATTTATTAAAGTAATATTCAAACTAATAGCGATCATCTAACCAATAAACATTATGATTGAAAAAAAATATTCTTGTTCTCAAATTTGTTTATTCGAGCCTCAGACTACTACTAATAACACTTAGTCGTCATTTATATTGTTGCGTTAACAACCTGGAACTTAACGTCCACGTAATCATAACACAGCCGTGCTTTCCTCTGCTGAAAACATCTCTACAGATAAAATAATTAAAAAAAATTATCCACCGAATATGGTACAGGAACGCTGAAAGGGAAAGAAATTTGTTATAAAGGTAATTTAAAAATATAACACTTGTGCCTAACATTGCTTTCGGGCAATAATGCTTTCTTAATAACTTATTTGTTGTGTGCTAAAGCATATTAGAAACAATCCGATTCTTCGATGATAAAAGCCCTTGGGTATAATCCCCTCAATAACAGGTTTTCACTAGTATTTGTAATAAAACATGTGTAATGTGTCTGTTTGTCGTTGAGTTCTTCGTCCCGATGAGTATAGAGAGACATTGTCACTAAAGTACGTTTTCTTATAGTAACGTTGTGTGACGGGTCGCTCAATTCCCTGTAATAATATGGTTGAGGAGGGCAATGGCTGGATCCGGCAGCTCAACGGACGAAGATAAGAATAATTTTGTATAGACATAAAGAGAAACTGTAAATTTATTTTGAAAAAATATTTCCGTAAAGTTTCTATCGTACAATTCTTCTTCACGAAGGTTTTACCGATCTGGTGGCAGAGTCATCTTTAAGTTGACGTCAATAAGAACAAGTAATTGTTAATGTTGAGAAATAAATATTTATTTATTATGATAAATCACAGGCTGGAGGATTTACCGCGCTGAATCGCCATCGACAAATGTGCAAAATAGGTTTCAGCCTACACCAATGTTGAGAAGCACCCTAACTTCAGGACCCGCAGCGTCAAAGAGTTTAATAAGTTTGTGTCACCCAAAGTGATTGATGTTCGGATAAAAATGTTTTTTTTTCAGAAGAAGTTATCTAGCCATAGAAAAATATACACTATGAATTGGCATTTAAAATTTTACTACCTTTTCCAAAACAGCCTTAATATTTTGGGTAATACCAGAATAGCTGCCTCTACCCAACTAGGCAATTTGTACTCCACTACAATCACGGGTTTTCAGGCTTTACGTGTAATGTCTTTATAATTTCTTACACACAAGTTTCTTCACTGTCAGAGTTGGCTTCGTTATCATGAAATTTCTAAACTCATTAGTACGTTCAGCAGTCTCCGGCGTAATACCACGGGACAAGAAGACCGAGAGCCTAGTCTAGAATCTAACCACTCTGCTACCGACGCACCGCATTTTATTTATATGAGTCAACATTTAAAGTAGTAGCCATTCTCATGAATACCATGATATTAGGTTTTTTTTTATCTTTATTTATTATAGAGAGTTTGGTCAAATACAGACCATGCCACTCTCATTGTAACCTTTTTTAACATCTCACAGACTTAATGGTACACTTACGCTCGATATAAAGCTAAACTTAATTGCAATAATATACCTATGTACGTCTACACATATACAATTGTATTTATTTTATATAATACTTATATAGCAAGTCTAACACACATATATGATATTTCTTATATTTCCAACTGACAATATGATACTACTTATGCCCTTCGTTTTAAACCTATATTTACAACTTTAACTAGAGATTTGGCTTCATGAGATATAGGATGTGCTAATAAGGTGTTACATAGACCAACGTTATTTAAATCTAAATCATATTTTTGAAGGAATTCTTGTCTCTCTGCTTCGTTCCGGACACATTCTATGGCGATGTGTGTTACATCTTCTAAAACCTTGCACTCTGCGCAGTATGAGTTCGTATTTTCAAGTGCTGAATCTGCATTGGAATTGTCTTCATGCTGTTGCTATAAAAATTACCTAGTTCCTGTGTATACTTTCTATTCCTGGGTTATTAAGGATGTACTGGAATAAAATAGTAAAAATAAGCATTATATTTATTTTAATTTGATTTATACAGATTAATTGTAACATTTATTATTTATAACGTTCACAAAATGGCTTTTGTAAAAAAAGGGTTTTAAAAAATATTAACGGGCTTGATTCCTATACGGTATACCTACGAGATATTTTTCAGTTTTTAGTATCGCTAAAATCAATGACAAATAAATGTCCCTACAACAAATATTTCTTATAGTTTTCCATGCTGACCTGATGAATCATCCTGTATATGTTGACGGAGGGAAGCATATTAGGTGGTTATTATACAAATTAGCCATTTCATTATAGAGCTCACTATTTAATAAACTAGAATTGTTTGTCAGAATGGCTAGCCATTATGTAGAATAAGTTAATTGTGAAGCATGCCATCCTCGACATTACGTACACTAGCTCCTCACAAAGTAATTGATGTCCTGCGTTGTGTGCGAAGCGGGGTACAATAGTACCTGGCAAAGCACCAGTATTCAAGTTAAGGTATATGAAATATGTAAAATATCATAGAATAAATTCTTAGTCATGCCGTATTTTGTGTCTTACTTTAAAATTCTAGTTTATTAGCTAGCTACGATTTTTATCGGGTTATTTTGTTATTTATTAAGAAACTAGGTAAAATAAAATTGATTATAAAAATGCTTAATTATTTAAGCTTCACACACCACAAATAGGTGGCATTACCTAAATAAAAAGTTTCTGTTTGTATATCTTTTAATAGAAACATAGGAATAGAGCGATTCCTCATGATAAAGTGCTCCATAATAACAGATATTTGTACATAAAATGCGAGCATTTTGGTTTTTAATGAATACACTATTCAAACAAACATTAAATCTTTAACTTTCTAGGTACTTCGACATTGTTTCCAATTACAACATTGACAATACAACTATGACAAAGAACCACGAAAATTTTATTTATCTATATAAAAGAAGTTTCATTCGTAACTTCTGTATTGTTGGAATAACATGATATTGTGTTTAGCATTTGTTTCTGGATGATTGGAAGAATTATTAAAATTTATCCAACAGTTTCAGGCTTTTTCAACATCAATAACAAATCTTGACTCTTTAAAAAGTAGAAGCGAGAATACATCAAATAAGGTATAGTTATGTTCACATAATTCCTCGGAACTATTCCTTATAAAGGAGTTGTAACAACGGAAATCAGGATCTTCAGGAGCCAATTACTAATAAACCTCGTTTGTACTTATCTTATTATTATTCTTATTGTAATTATGTTACTTATGACGTAAAAACTATACGTCAAACGAAAGTAGAGTTAACACGGTTCTATGGTTGACCTATATTTCTTGCACGGTGTGTAATCATGATCACTTGTTCTTTTACTGACAGAATTCACTTATTTTAACTATTCCAAAAGTAATTTGTAATATCTATTGTGTATTTTTGTTTAAGTAACAAGTTTATTTGGTTTTTACTTTTTTATTAACACAATCCTAAAACGCATAATTCATTTTTCGTTAACACTCGCTTTTTTCATATATATTTTATCAATCAATAAATATAGATTTATTTTATCATCGGCAGTGTCTTTTTTATGTGATCTTAGCCAATTTCAAATCCTTTTTGGATTTGTTAGCCTCAATTTTAAAGAAGTCTATAAAGGCTCCAAATCGAATGAATGGGTTTCGGAATATTTGGGAAAGAATGGGAATTGGGATGAAAAGGTGTCGAGAGAGACAGTAGAATAGGACAATGCAATGAATACAGAAATTGATTCCATCATACTTATGAGTGTATTTACCGATAACTTAAAATTTAAACATCGTTATTTTATCGGTGTTAATAATATAAATATTAGAAAAATGTATGTCTTCCTCAAATAAAATCAATCAGTTAATCCAAAACAACGTAACACGAATGAAGTTGACATAAACAATATTGGCTAATTCGAGAGTAGGTTCGATATGAAATTGAAAACGTTAAGCTTTTGTTCGGGAGCCAAAACGGATCTATATATCCTTTCCCGTTACCTAATTGCCCGTCACCTAATTGGGCTATTAAATGCAAAAATATTTCAAATCCCACTATAATTCGAGATAATAGCACGATCATGCAAAAAAAGCAAACTTTAACTATTGAAACATTAGTAAAGTTGACAATAAATCAAGCATTGTGGTTAGTACGACAATCAAACCAAGCAAACTCGACCGATCCAATTTTAATTAATAAATCGAACTCCGGCCTTTAAACATTAAATAATCCTAGAGATATGTGTAAATACAATTACGCAGATTAAGAATTAGTATTTTTGATCTCAGAGGAGGGGTTGCGGACATTCACTGTCATATAAAAGCCTCGTCCGCGTTGTCAGTGGCAACAGAGTTTGTGCGTTCATTTCTCGAGCAGCGCTAGGTGAGGAGGTCACCTGCTCGTATTACCCCATTCACCATGGCTCCCCGATTTACTGTAAGTACTCCAGCGGGTTCCTACGTTCCGATCCATCCACATCTGTAAATATTGAAACTATTGAAATTGTAAGCGTGTACCATCGATGGTAATGAGGTGTTCGTGGTAGTATGACCTTGCTTCGAACATCTTAGGTCCTGGGTTCAAATCCTGGGGTAAACAAAATGTTTGTTTATCGCTTTATATCTAATTCACTGTTACCCATACAATAAGCTCCCTTTTTTCGGGGCCATGAACTACATTGATAAACAGGTCGAAATGTTCATCATATTATATTATATACTGTTTTAAAATTGTATAAGCTTGCGTAAAATATGTTACTTTATTTTCGTGTCCTACAGCTGATATTTAATGCTCAGATAACTCTTATTACAATAATTTTGAGAATTTGAAATAATTTGTATAGAAAGTATTCTCAAATGTTATAGATAATAGTTTTCTGACGATTGAAAAACTTATTATGTGTACATAATAAAGGGCTTTTTGGTACGTTTTTCTTTAAGAAACGTTTCTAATTATATGAATAAGTGTCATTTCGGAAAAATATATTCTTATGTATTAAATGAGCTAGATCTGTAATTTGGGTGTTCGGCTCACTAAGCAAACAATCATTGTTGCGTGTGAGAGAGCGGTGCGTGGCCGATACTACACGCTTGCAGTTGTAACGTATGTAACGTTACGTCACTTGGACCGATCGTTCGCACGATATCCTAAGTAGTTCTGCACTGACCACTTTCGATATTCATCCGTATATCCGATACTTTACTATGTATGTATGTATGATTCTCTGCACATATCTCAACTTAACTATTCTAAATTACTATTTCAGCTGACCTGCTTCCTTCTGGCTAGCGTTGGCGTCTGCTTGGCGACTTTTGGTGGACATGAACAGTTAGTATTTAATCATGTTCTTAACCAGATTTTTTTCACCTTTCATCCGTTATTACATTTTATTTCAAATCTTTTTTATTGTTAGAATGCTTATAACATTCACCACTATTTGTCGACGGAACCGCAAAAACTAAAGAGCAATTTGGTTGAGGTTTCTATAAGCGATTCTCACGCGCCTCTTCATCGCGGTAAACAGTGAAAAGCCTCCTATTGTTTGTAATCACTTCATACCCTTGCATTTTGTTTTCACTTGTATTGTTTCTGACCTTGCTTTGCGACCTATTGTTAATCTTTACTGATATTGTTTTTGCAGTTTTTGATATGTAACAGAAAACTTGTTCTTTTCAGTGTGCACATTCGTATCCATATACCTGATACGGGTCACTCTTCGAAAGAAGTGATTCATGAGCATCATGAGGAGCATGGCCATGGAGGAGGCGGAGGGTACGGGGGAGGTTACGGTGGGGGCCACGGGGGCGGAAGTTTCGTGGATCACCTCCACGGAGGTTTCATCGATCACTTGAAAGGCCACGGCGGTGGAGGTGGCCACGGTGGTGGTCACGGGGGACATGACTTTGGAGGCTTCGGTGGAGGCCACGGCGGTGGCGGACATGACTTTGGAGGTGGCCACGGAGGAGGTGGCTTTGGAGGCGGTCACGATTTTGGTGGTGGCCATGATTTTGGCGGTGGTCACGACTTTGGGGGTGGCCATGGAGGAGGTGGCCATGATTTCGGAGGCGTCTACGGAGGTGGCCAAGGCGGTGACATCAGTGGACATGATTTTGGAGGTGGCCACGGAGGCGGTGGACATGATTTTGGTGGAGGATCCGGCGGACACGCAGATATCGGGGGTGGACATAATCATGCTTCTGGAGGATTTGGGGGAGGCTTCGGAGGTGGTCATATAGATATAGGAGGATACGGAGGCGGCGGATTTGGTGGTGGACACGGAGACATTGGTGGCCACGGAGGTGGATATGGCGGCGGCCACGGAGACAGCGGTGGTCATGGAGGTGGATTCGGTGGAGGTCATGAAGACATTGGACACCATGGAGGTGGATTTGGCGGTGGCCACGTTGACATCGGAGGTCATGGAGGAGGACTTGGCAGTGGCCATTTAGACATAGGCGGCCATGGAGGCGGTTTCGTTGGCGGTCACGGAGACATTGGCGGCGGTGGATTTGGAGGTGGTTTCGGAGGTGGACACGGAGATATTGGTGGTCATGGAGCAGGTGGGTTAGGAGGAGGGCATGGTGACATCGGCAGCCACGGCGGTGGTCATGGCGACGCAGGAGGGTATGGACACGGTGGCCATGATGACCACGGCAGCGGTGGCCTTTCTGGTGGCCACGGATTCTCTTCTGGTGGCTACGATAGTTATAGTGGTGGCGGAGGAGGCCATGGGTTCTCTTTAGGTGGTGTCGACAGCTACAGTGGAGGAGGCGGAGGTCACGGATTTTCGTCTGGTGGACACGATAGTTACAGCGTTGTGAGCTCGGGGGGCCACGACGGGGGTCATGACAGTTACAGCTCAGGCGGCCACGGTGGGAGCCTCGGAGGAGGCCACGCGGGGGGCTACGACTCTTACACTAACGCCATCGCCGCGGGACATGGAGGCGGCCCCTACCACCGAAGAAAATAAACATCTAGCATTTAAGCAAGCCAACTAAGTCAACTCAGTAATATGTCTCCAATATTACAGTACAAGTAATTGTTAACCTAATTTTATTGTAATCGTTATGTAAATAAGTCTAAGTTATTGTTGTGTTATTAAAAACAAAACGTATTTAGATCTCTTGTTTGATTTAATAAGTTTCATTGCTAAACTGACACCGGAACGGAAATAAATACTCGTATGAGATATTACTGTAATTGGTTTGAATGTTGAATTAATTGAATTGATCCCTCCAAGTAAAGATCGAATGCACGCGATTTAATATACTTCCCTTCCCTTTCCTTTACTTTCGAAAAACAAGTTACACTAGAATGCTGTTCCTTAGCTAACAACTACTTATCGACTTGAATTATTTCAACATTTAAGCGTGTCAAAGACCATTCTCAAAAACTATCTCACGAGGTGCTTTCTTATCTATTTTAGTAGGCAGTGAATTCAGATAACTCTTCATTGTTATGTAATCAGCTACAATTTACACAAAACCGTGGGAGACGAGTGCCTTAAAGATAAGTTCATCGTAAACAAGAAGTTATTGCTGCCTGAATTACCTTCATTCCGGATATTAAACAGATAACAGACAGGGTGTCCCATAACTTGCACGACAAACTGAAATGTAAGTAAGATTGAGATGTGGCCTACCAGATGAAAAAAAATTTCCTCAGTAATAGTGTCACCGTTTTCGAGATATTGCCGACCTTAAATTTTTTTTCGAAAAATGCCGCTTTTGGTCAGTTTTTTTGTTGGTGTGTTTGTACACAGACCGCAGTTTGTCGTGCAAGTTATAAGACCCCCTGTATATTAAGTTCAAGTTAACAGTTGCAGCCAACTTTTTTTTTCAGGGATAGGCAAAACACAAAAAAAGAAGAAAGACGATGATATGTTTACTTTGAATATAGTACTGATTGATAAAAAAACCAGTAAATTATTTGGCACCTACGAGTTTGATTTTAACACAAGGTACAAAATATATTTGAGAATCAACTCAAGTAAAGAATAATTTGTAAATATGAACTTGATTGATTTTAATTTACATTGTGTTTAATATAAATATAAAAGTCCGTGTGGCCTTTTACAAAAAAAGTTTACCAGTAACCTCAGTGCTAAAGTTCCTTGCACAGACGACTTTCACACGGTGTCGTAAAAACAGGTATTATTTCAAGTTTCATGTGCCGACGATCAAAGAAAAGCCCACAATTAACCCATTTCCTTGCTTTAAAGAAATATCACTCGATACAAAAACAAACCTTTCTAGCTATTTAGATGTTGTATTCTTCCGCTTCCTACTTTACATGAAATGAAGTTGCGTGTTTCAAACTAATATTTACGTACTTTTACTCAATGTTATGTTAAACATTCGCTTTGTGTGAATTTAGGTAAATTTTAGTGTTTTATTACAAAAATTTAATTATGTTGGGATATAAAAATAGTGTTATTATGAATTGTTTATTGAGGTGTAAAGCGAATGTGCCGAAGTGAAGAGAAGATGCAAAAAAAGCAGAGCGTAGAGGCGCACAAAGAAACAACAATATAGGTCAATAATTACTTAACCTCAGTGAACCTAATTCAGACTCCAGTTCTTAAAAGGGCAAAAACACTATGAAACTGCTGCTTGTACCTTTTTCAGAAAAATAAACATTTTAGATACATTAGTATTTAATATTCATCTAACGCTTTTGAGTAACCAAGTTCGAAGGTGTAAAAATTTATATGATAAGTTTCTGTGCTTCTCTACGCTACTTAAAACTTAAATGATTTTATTTGTATTTAAATATATATTGACACCGTTTACTGATTTGTAATCCCTTACCCTTACCCTAATCTTATTTTATTCACAATAACTGCAAGTTTATTAGTATTAGATGTAAACTGTGAATTTTTGATTTGAGCTTATTACATTTTTTGCTATGCTAACGTGAAATTTGCAATTATTTAAATAAAGAAACCATAAAACCGTGCAAAGCAGGTGCATTTGTTTTGTGACAAAAACAAGTTGTTATCGTAACTTCATTAAAATTGAAAAGAATATCAATGTGTAAAACTTTAAAAGCATTTGTAAGTGTAACTTTCGGTGAGTGGTTCTGTACTGTATCAAATGCAAGGTATCTTAGTTATAAATGTAAGTTACTGAGTACGATTATGTAAGGACGCAAACTTCCGCGTAAGCTCCTCTCACTGACCTACGCTCGGTGTCTTTCTTTAGAGGTGTAGCAATTCCCTTAAAAACGTAATGAACGAAACGAACCAAACGAAAAACAGTTTTTGATACCAGTAAAATCAGTAAATTTTTACATAAGTTTGGTGAGAAAGTGATTGTAGTGAAGCAAAAATAAAGATGAGCTTTTGGGCCAATACGTAATATATTTAGGAGACTATTGCCTACTTTTTGAAATGGAGAAAGATAGTTTATTTTAACAAAACTATTATTTCTCTAGTCAACAACGCAAGATGTGATTTAATTGACTTACGAGTACTTCAGTGTGAGCAAATTATATGTCAGTAAACTTTGCTGTTGTGTTTTTTAAAGGCTCTGAAAGTCGGGATCTGTTTCGAAAAACCATGATTAATTTTTCACATACTTTAATTGTGACTTACATTTATTATAAATTAATATTTGACGTCACTAAAATAATCACACATCCACAAATTAAATTAAAGAAACATATCTACAACATGATGGCTTAAGGATTCGTATAAAATGCATCGATTCGAACGTCAGATCGTCACGCTCCTTCGATAGCTAATAATCAGCTCGGATTATGATAGCTATAACACAGAATAAATATAATATAGCTAGCAACAGGCGTAGTGCCTCTCACACATAATTTAGTGTAATAGACCTATGAGTACTGAAATTCACGACTAACACAAGAACTTTACACATCACTGTACAATTCATACCTTAAGTTAAATTTTGTTTATATTTTATCACCATATTTTAGACTTGCTTTTGCAGTTGGGACTAATGACTCAAGTGTGAACTTGGTTTCTGGATGTCGCACCATTGGAACTATTTTACCAGCATTTTTAAAAGTTTTCACTGCATGCCTTGGTCTTGGTTCAATGTTCACAACTTCAGGCTTCTTATGTTTTACTTTTTTGTTCTGCTGGGTAGGTTCGACAACTGTCTCTGTTACTTCGTCAGTTTGCGATTCTGCGTTCTCTTTCTCTTCGTGGAATTTAGTAGCAGTGGTTGGAATTGCTGCGGCAGTTGGGGAAGGAGATGGCGTAGGTGGTTCGACGTACTGGAAGTTGGTGTTGGAAGCCTCAGCCATTTGCTCAGTGTTAAGAGCCTTAATAGCCATCGCAGTATAATACTGATGTGCCGGTGAAGTTTCTTTGATCGTGTAAGCAGTAGGCGCCGCTACGGCGTTGGAAGGTTTTCCTTGAACAAAGCCATCAAAATTTTCAATGGCTGATGGAACTTCATCATTTATCGTACCCGTGGTATCATCTAAGTGGTCCATTATACTTTGATGGTCGTGTCTTCCAAATTGTATGTTTTGAGATGAAACTGACTTTCTTCCTTTCTTAGTGGGATTTGTTCCTTCATTTTTATCCTCAGAGGTATATGATGTAGATGACGAAGCGTAGGAATCATAATCAAAATCATTTGTATATGTATCTTTAAAGTTCCCTACAGGATCTTTATATTTTGAATTGTATGTTGCTGGAGTTGACGCAGCGGATGTAAAGCCTTTAGGCTCGTAATCATGGACTACCGTAGACGATACCTGAAAAGGTGCTGGAGCAGTGGCATATTGTGGGCTATAGTCCTGGTATGCAAGCCCCGATTTTGTATTGCTGTAATAAGGTGCCGTTATTGGATGTGCTTGGTAATTATTTAGTTTGGGTGGTATCTTATTCTTATTTTCCTTATATTTGGGAGGCGATGCGGCTCTATAACCTTCATAATTAGCATGATTAGTAAATTCGTAAGCCGGTGTCGGAGCTGGAACAGGAACAACAGGCTTGGGCCTTAGTTGTTTTAAGTTTTGAGCAAATTGATTATAGGCGGCATTGAAATATGTAGAATAATCATTTGTGATTGGTTTAATAACAGGTTTTTGATATTTTTGACTATGTTTTAATTGATTTGTACGTTTATTGTTTCCTTGTTTTTGTCTACCATTTAACTTCACACCTTGGCTGTTATAAGATGCTTTTGGGTATCCAAGAGTTCCAACTCCATTTTTAGTTGCATCTACATTGGAGGGTAATTCTCCGTGATCGTGGAAAATGTGATCATGCGTGACTTCACGAGGGTTGTAACCAGAATATTCTGTAAAATGTGATGCGGCACTAATGGTTGCTAATCCAGCAAGTGGTTCTGACGCACTAGCAACTAATCCCGGAGCTGCTCTGACAGGATATAAGGCTGGTGATGGTGCAAGGGCAGTCATACTTCCAACATGGTCAATGCCAACAATTGTTGGGTCATCATAAACTATCTTATGGATATGTTCTTCACTGTAAGTGTGGATGTGTTCGGTATCACCATCGACAATTTTTTCAATTCGTGGCGGTTTCTTTATTCTTCTTATGGTCCCAGATCCTTCCAAATCCGAATAGAAGTGTTCATGGAAACTAGAAACCGGGTGTTCATCTTCTTGTGGCTTTGGCCGATTTCGGATAACGACTCGTTTCGGTTTCTTATGAATAACTTTTTTGCGAGGTACCTCGTTCGCTTTAATGATTTTCACGCGTTTTCGTGCTTGTTGTACGGCGGCAGCTGTGACTGGCAGGGGTGGGGGATAGGTGGCTGCTGTGTATGAATTTTCACTGGGCTCTGGTGGTGGCACTAGATCAAAATCTTGGTCATCATAATCGGCAGGCTTGGGTCCGTAATATCCTCGAGCATTGTACAGGGGCCGTAGGTTTGAAGAGATAGAGGGTAAGCTGCTAGGCGGCGGATGATGGACTTCGTCGTAGATTTCGATGGAGTTATAGGGAGAGAAGCCGCCCCCGGGTGGCAGTGGCACGCTGGTCGGCACCGGCACCGAACTTTCTGCATTTGGCACGTAAGCTGGAGCGTACTGAGATGACGCAGGGTGGTTGGTTATATAAATCTTCTTATGGTGGTGTATGTGCTTCACCTTTTCTGGTAGATGTATACGGATTTTTTTCCTGCAACAAAAGAAAATTGAGTGTCGATATTCTATATGGCTCAGTGTGCAGTAATAACATGCAATGCAGATATGTTTTTAAGTAGAGTTCCGCGTGGTGTCACTGGCTTGCGTGCGATGCGGTAGTAGCTTTCCCTCTCGGCGGCGGCCACGGCAATGCCTCGTCACTCATCCGTCACACTCGATACGCGCGTTTCCGACGTGCGCTATTTGGTAATACCGCTCCGTAGGTGCAAGCTGTACCTGTAGGAGCAATCGCACTTTCACTGGTTAGCGCGCGTAAGGCGCCTATCCGGTTCAATGATCAAACAATTAGCGCTTGGCAGTGAAACATATCAATTTAACATCGCTATTGCCGGCACAGTGGCATTGGCAGTGACAATATTTTCCATCGCATAGCATTGAGATCAATGACAACCTTTCGCATGTTAAAATTACTCAGTTAGTTATGAAATTTCGTTTTAATATTAAATAAGCAATAGTTAGTATATTATTGTTTGGCAATTGTGTAGGTGCTAAGTTCGCCAATGTGATATTATTTTATGATAAACTTACTTGGGTCCTTCTGCCAAGATCGGTATAAAGGCAACAGCCACCAGAAGGGCAAACTGAAACAAAATAATATATTCTTTATTATAAATAACCTATTGAACTGTGGTTGTGATTGAACCTATTGAAATAATAATTATACATAACAACTCATCTAAACTGGATATAACTGCTATACTACTAAATTTGCTATAATTAACGTAGCTTCGTAAATCAAATCTGTCCTATTCTTTAATTTTCTTTCCTTGTTCCTTTTGTTAATTAAATTGCTGTTATTTAAAAATACCTACTGTTGTAAAATAATAGATTAACTTATTTTTCTTCATAAAACTACAGATGTGGTTTTTTGATCATATCCTCCAAAATGGAGATGTTAAAAATCAAATTTAAATATTATTTTTGACTTAAGAGATTTATACTATTTGAAGGTAGCTGTTGATATTATCGTTATATGATTCTCTTGCCAAAGTGAAACAGAATAAAAACCTTGACAGGCCCAGAGCTTTGTTTCAGTGGCTTCGTTTTACCTTTAACATCGCCATGCAAGGAAAATCTAAAAGCAGTAATAGTGTTCCCGATTCACTTCATTATTCAGACTAAAATTTTCATGATGTAATGGCATTAAATATGTGTACAATAATGCATGGTACTGAAAAAGTAGACCTCTAGCAGAATTAAATAACAACTTTTGTGGTTAACTATTCGTAAGACTACATTTAATATAGTAAAATGGACTGTTATATTTCGTATCACTCTAATATTATATGTGTCAGTTGAGATCATTGAGAATTCTAAATAACACTGTGATTCCACTCGATTGCTTCCTGATTGAATCTAAACATACCACTGGTCATGGAACTCTAATATCCTATTATATACTACGCCCACGATATATGCAAAAAATAAAACAGAAGAAATCCAGACGAAAGGTTTCACAGTCCATTATTTGTCACAAATGATCACTGCACTTCACTCTAAATAATATGGCATAAAATACCAACCAACTTTAACCAATCCATGGTGTCATTCAAGAAGATCAGGGACCAGTTTAAATGTACACTAAAACTATTTTACAAAACAACACAGGTGAAAACCTCACACGGTTTCTGTATCGTATGATAATTATACGCGAGCGCCTGATTATTTATAACATTCATTTTCACGGCTGAAAGAGCTCATAGTTGCAAACACTATTTTTCCAGGGGCTACGCGATTTTGCTTCTAATATATTAATGGATAGGTATTCTTTAACCGCTATGTTAACTCTGTTTTGTTTTTAAACTTATGCGAGTATTAGATATGAATAATCCTCCCTGATGTTCGTAAGGACTGCGTATCTCATAAAGGTAATGTAGGTTTTTAGCTTGTCAAAGTGTTAATTGTGGGTAAGTATTATAAAAAATTAAGAAATTTTGATTGTTCTCTCAATACTTAGTTTATTACAAACTAACTTAATTATTTATTTACGTTTGTCTTTGGTATCGTTAGAATGAAAATATTATATTACTATACTTTATAGTATATATTTATAGAAAATATACTATATATTTATAGAAAAATGTAAATAATCTTCTTTTCTCACTTCTGATGAGTTATTTTCGGGTTAACAATATTTTTTAATTTTGTCACACAGGTCTTAGTTTTACTTTTGTTTTTTTTAGAAATGGACAGAATGGACATTTTTTAGAATGGACATTTAAATTTCACCGGACTTTTTGAAATTTAAAAGGCCCGGGAAGGTACAATAGGTACAAATAATAAGGTACACCACCCTACTTAATATTAAAAAGAGCTTTAATTAATATAAATAGGTAAATGTCAAAACACTATAAAAGGTAGCACAAACATTTGTATTGTAATTGCTTACTTTATCGCATTTATTTATTGGAATTTTGCATATTTTGTTCGAAAACAATATTTTTCCGACTTTAATGTTCATTAACATATTTAATACAAGTACTTTACACCCTAGAATTTGTATTAGCAAAATTGAGTCGTAGTCAGTTCAAATACAGCTTAGATTGACACAAAAGTTAAATGAGGAGTACACGGAAAATCAAATCAAATAATGATAATTAATTAAACATTTAATACAAGCACTTATTAATAAATTAATTATATTACATTATTTATTTGTATATGACAAATTAGCAATACGCTACAGTAATAAAATATCAATCTTTCAATCTTCTCGCAGCAGATCTACAAGTATTAGAGATTTGCACATCATGGAATACAATGCAATACAAAAATATTACTGAGAAATTACTGCGCCAGCTCTAATGTAAAATATTAATTTTTATTTATTGTTTAATTAAAAGCCAATGAGTTTAATGAGTTTAATGAGTTAATGAGTTTAACATTTATACAATTTGTACACTTATTACTTCTTGTTATTTATTTTATGTATTACTAATTTATACAATTTTTTTGCTTAACTTTAACCTACTGTACTGAAAACAAAAATGTACCGAGTTCTTTTGGCAAGAAGTTTAAAAAATTTGCTTCTTTAATACAGGTTTCGTAATGATATAACACTTGCTAAATTACTTCTAAGATAAAGCAAAAATAAAACAATTTACTAGAAACCATACTAAATGTGGTCATACTGCAAATTATTTACCAGTAGGAATGTGTATCATGAATTTATAACCAGGTATATATAGGTAGGTAATAAATTAATACATTAATAAATAGGTAATAAATAGGTAGTATAAAGCAGGTAGTGCGGCCGTTTAAAGTGTGAGCGAGTAGGTTAGTGTTGCCAATATTGTATGAGTGAAACAGATAGTACAACCACATTTTAAAAAGATGTATACGTGAACATGTATAATTTGCATGAATGGAACTTTGAAAATCTGCACCTAGCAATAGAGGATAGATCTCAATACCGTTTTAAAGTAAACATGTGGAGCGGATTAAACGGTAATGTCATTGGCCCTTACGAACGGCCAGAATTGTTCAATGGTTTATTTGGATTTTTTGCAAAACCGTATACAAAACTTATTGGAAGACGTGCCGTTAAATATTTACTGATTTACTGAGACATGTGGTTTCAACAAGACGGATGTCCTGCCCACGTGCAGTGCAAGATTTTGTAAACGTAGAATAACCAAACACGGTACGATTTTATGGCTCATAGGTTCACCTGAATTGAGCCCACTAGATTTTTTTACTCGGGGACATTAAAAGAAAGTGTGTTTTCAAAACCCATTCAAAATTTAGCTTAGTTACGTAAAAGTTTACGGTTTATCGTCGATTTTTGGGACATCCTATATGAATATGTGACGGTTGTCTATTTCGACCTCTTTTTGTCAGTAAATTTTATTTTTTTTGTCGTTCCCGACGTAATTTTAAACTAGGAATTACGTAGTGTCGGAGAACGGCAATGTTTTGATTTGACAAGTGAGTCACGAAATATTATCCATCAAAGCAACTTGAATCTATTTATTTATTATTGTTTCCGAGTTTATTATTCAAAATTACATAGTTAAGATATTTTATTATCTACAATCAAAATTTTTTTTAAGAAACCTATAATTTATTTTTACGTTCACGAGTGTGCGTAGCCAAAATTTTTGGCATTTTTGTATATTTTTAATTTTACCGAAAAAATAAACATAGAAGAGAGTTTTGGTGTTTTACTGGTACTACGTTACAAATATTAACAACCATGAGCTGAAAAAAAACATCTGTGTTCATCACAGAAATTAATGTCCCGACCAGGACTCGAACCTGGGACCTCCAGTGTATGAGGCAGGGCTTAAGTGATTGTTTAGGAGGGCTTAAGTGAGGGTTTAAGTGATTGGTTACTAATAAATAGCCTTATATAATAATAAATTTCTTGGGATGCCCAACCTCTCATTTCAAACCTGGTTGGGTTGAGATTCTTGGGATTGCTCACTGTTATCAGTGATAGCAACTAATCGAGTGCTACGAGCTGAAGCGCCATGAATGTTCAAAAGCTAACCCCAAATATTGGACGCACAGTATGGAGGATAGTGAGAAAGTCTTAGAGTCGCAGCCGTAGCAAAATCTATAATTAGATTTACATCACTTTGTCCGTCGAAGGATTTTAAAAGTTTCGTGATCAAAATTTTACTAATATTTAAAAATAGTGGATGTAAAATAGGTACTTACATAATTTACTATGCCATCTGAGTGTTAGAAAATCTGTATGCAACCTTTTCTGTTGTCGCAGTCATTAAAATATGTCTAAAAAAGTCTAGTTACGTTTCCTCCGAATCTGCGCCTGTGTCAACGAACCCGATTTTATTTATATAAGGAAATTGTTGCCTTACAAATTTTTTTTTGCCTCACTGTATTTAATTTTTTTAAAGCGATATAACGAGTGATTCAAGAGCATTCCTTCTTCTCGACAGTTGACCCAGCTTTACATCTCGGATTGCTTTCTAGAAGTTTTCAGTATAGAAAAATTCAAATAAACTAGTTTTCTCACACTTGAACTTACAAAATCAAAATGGCCAGGCTCTAACTTATGATCATTAAAAAATTTATAAATAAGTACCAAATTAAGCAGAGCTGGTAGTTTGGATGCCCATACATCGAAAGTGTTTAGAAAGATAACATTAAACCGTAATTCAACATTCACATTGAAATGACATATGACAATTGTACGCCCGAAAAGTAGCAACGGAGCTGTCATTATCAAAAAGTTCTAACCATAGACATAATTCCAAGTTTTGTTTGTATGAAGACTACCTGCTATGTGTTTAGGTGTCCTTCAAGTTGTAATCCTCATATTTGAAAACTCGAATGAAAATGAATTTTGACAATGCTAAAAAATAGTCATGAAATAGTGATAAATAGTCATACATGTAAGAAAAATAGTCGTATTATAGTTTCAACGTTATAGCTATACGTTAGTGAGGGTTATGGCTTGAACGTCAAGCTGTAATCTTCACCTCTCGTGCAAGCAAACAGTAATGTCTATCGACTTGGTTTAGGTTCCAAAAAATAATCGTGAAATGTGAAAGTGATAACTATTTCACGACTATTTTTCCGCCAAATCTCAGAAATAGTCGTACGAAACGAAAATAATTTTGAGCTCGTTTAATTTGAAAATAAACACTCGCGTCATACAAAGTCATTATTTCTCTTTGCTTAGTAAAAAAATTGCGCTCTTTTGGTTTTTTACTCATTTCCATTACTGTAAAATTTTTATAGATGGGCTCTGAATTCAGTTTTTAAAAGGTACCTGGAAATAGAACTTATTAACCCTAATTGACCGTTTCGAATTGAATTGAATTGTTAAAAACCGGAAACGAAAAGGCGATTCGTTGTAGGTACGCGACACCGATTTGGATTTTTAGAACGGGTTTCCGTGCCCTGGTTTTAAGTATGAATAAATATGTTTTTAATAATAAAGAGTAACAATGCATTTTCTTATCACTATAATATATTTAAAACTTAATTGATAAAAAAATTTTGTAACATAAATGTCGTTCTACGGGTAAAGAAAAGTAAGTACCTTACGTCGATAATGAGTTACACGTTTTTTTGTAATCAGCAATAGAATGTGGAATTCATTAGTGTAATAAAGTTCGTTAATACCGTAGGTACCTTACTACGCTACTACTAAGTTAATACCTTAGTTACCTTTACCCATGAAACGACACAAATATAGTAGGTAATACAAAATACTCAAACAAATAAAAACAAACGTTTATAATTTGTATCCATATTCATTACAAATACGATGCATTCTAGTGGAGACAAGGATAGCGCTGTTTGTCCAATTCCGAGAAATTTGCGTCGTAATAAGTGTGGCAATAATAATATTTACTTTTAAGTAAATAATGAATGCACATGAAGGCACATCGACTATACTGTATCACAATTAAATTCACATTACAAATGATAAAAGTTTAACAAAACTGAGTGAAGTACAAGGGAAGCATGAATTTATTTGTTATATATGTTTATGTAAGTAATTGCATCGTAGCGTATCAATGTTTTGAGCACAATCAACAATACAGCTTGACAAAATGCATAAATGAAGTAAAAACATACTATTTCTAACAATATCATAATACGTGAATACGCCACACTCAAAAAAGCAAACAACCTTTTTCTCTTGAGAGCCGCCCGCCCCTTCTGCAGTACCCGTGTACATCAAAAATTGTACGCGACTGTACACCCATAGAAAGGACATTGGCAGAGCGCCATACATGGTTTTAGTTGAAGTTAAAGTGGAGCGTTTAGAAGTCAAAAATATCTAAAACTATAGGACATGAAATCCGGATCCATTCCATCCATGATATATATATATATATATATATATATATATATATATATATATATATTTTGGAGTATGTCTAGGAACAATAATAATTGCATTTTCATTAAGTACTAATTTTGAGGTTATGATTTCAAATTACCAACATTTACATAGGTAACTACAATTATCACCAACCGACCATGATAATATTGACACGTAAATGTTCATCAATATCTTTAACTTAATCAACTAGTCCAAAAATCACAGCAATAAGTCGTCGTGAGCGCAATCTATTGGAATCCTTAGGCACAAAGGCTTATAAAGTCACGTTATATAAAATAACTAAAAGAATCGCAAATCGTCAGAACAAAACCAAGGCACTCACACACACACAAGTGACAATCCAAAAGTAACGAAACGGTTTCGTTTTCAAGTTATGTTTTTTATCTCAAACTCGCCGGCTAAGGCAAAAGCTATACAGCCAAGGATAAGGACTCCAGTGAGTAATAAATAATTTTCACTAAGAGGAATATAAAAAAAAATATATTCTTTCATAAAAATGAGTTCTTACATTCTGAAGTGACTATAATTTCCTATGTTTAAAATCTATATTACAAAATCAAATACTTGTGCTTGGTCACAATCAATCCTATGTATCGTAATAAAAAATGACAGGAGCTAATACAAACTGATCAAGTCAAATCAAGCTATATAAATAAAATATTTTTTTGGAGACTACAACACATGAAGCTAATATACTGGAAATTCACATAAAACAAAAGAATAAACAAAAGTGCTAGTTACTTTTCTAAACGCTCACTGTTTACTCAAATAAGGATTTGCCAATATTCTGTATGGAAAATAAAAAGTTTTTATTTTCAAATTAAATCAGCTTTAAATTATTTTCGTTTCGTACGAATATTTATTCACTATTTTTTGGCACAAACTTTAAAATGAAAGTCGTAGGCGTTCCCGAGAAATTTGAAGTTTTCAAATGTTCAAGCCATAATCCTCACCAGGGTACCTTTATATCTCTGGACTCTTTCATCGACTATTTCTGAGATTTGGCATGTCGTTATCACTATTTTACGACTATTTTTTGGAATCTAAACCAAGTCGATAGTCCTTACCGTTTGCTTGCACAACAGGTGAGGATTACAGCTTGACGTTCAAGCCATATTCCTCACCAACCTATAGCTATAACGCCGAAACTATAATACGACTATTTTTTTTACATGTATGACTATTTATCAGTATTTCATGATTATTTTTTAGCATTGTCAAAATTCATTTTCATTGAGTTTTCAAATATGAGGATCACAGCTTGAAGGACACGTGTTTAGCTATCTCCAGTTTTTCGTAGTCAATTTTTTACTCGATAAACATAATATATTCTCAAAAAGTGTCAGGAGACAAAAAAAAATTAGATATTATAATATAGGGTGACTTGTAATTCGACGTTTTCCTCTTGGGATGTGATACTACAACTAATTTCCAACAAAATTAACTATGTATAATTCCCTAATACCAAGAAGGCTCGTTATCGAGATATTCAATATTTTTGGGTTTGTTAAAAAATCCTGAATTAAATAAATAAATATTTCTAACTCACACACACATCATCTAGCCCGAATTAAGTATCATTAAAGAACTTGTGTTTGATGTGAACACATAGATATTTTTTTATATATAAATATTAGAAATAAACTTAAATAAACGTAAATACACATCCATGACTAGAAAGCAAATATATTATAATATCTGCCCCCACCAGGATTCGAACACGGGACCTCTGGCATGGATGGAAAGGCTACTTACCTCCACACCAAATAGAACAAGGAAGTTTTTCTAGTAGTTTGTGCGCTTAATGTACTGTTGACTTTTCAAAATAAATCCAGTTTTGTAGTGACCAAATTAGTGAATCAAAACAAAATTTTATAAGAAATCACTTGCTATTTTTAAATGTTCAATATTTGTGCCAGTATTAGTATTAATAAATGTTTGTTGATGTATTGGTAACTGATAAAAATTTAAACAATTTTATTCAAAACACTAGTTTTTTATTTATTTAATTTTTTTGTAGGTAAACCGGGATTTTTTGAACAAAACTAAAAATTTCTAATATCTCGATAACGAGCCTCCTTTGTATTAGGGACATTATAGTTAATTTTGTTGGAAATTAATTGTATTATCACATCCCAAGAGGAATACGTCGAATTGCAAGTCACCATGTATATTAAATATTTATAAGCAACTTCGATAGTAAACTTACAAAATTAGAAACTAAGCATCACGTTCACGAAACTAAAATGCACTTGAAAAAGTTTTGAGATTACGGTATTACGTTTTTAATACCCAGTGAAATTAATTGATTATTTGACACCTATATTTAGATCTATCTTATTTATTAAATAAATATACGGAAATTTCATTAAAAAAAAAACAGTACTACTTTACACAATTCATTCAGTATGACACAACTTTATAGCCTATTAAGTAGTTTGGTGCCAACAATGTATTAATTATAGGACAATTTTAAATTAAAATAGGTGTTCGCTCACGAACATGTAATAGCTAGCAAATCTCTAACAAGTGAAGGTAACAAATACACATTGCTTTGCTGCGACCATATGTATACAAGCAAATAACAAATATGTTATAAACTCAAATAAGTAATATTTATAAGTAATAAAGGTGAAGCTCATCGGAGGATCTGTGTCAATATGGGCGTCATAAAATTAAGACAAGTTACCTTAAAACGACTGGATTTACTACTTATCAAATCAATTTCACCGAAAATTGTGTTTTACGGGACCCAAAAACCAAGGATATTTTTAACGAAACTACCATTGCAACAAGACGCGTGTCGTTTTTCTCGATAAAAAAATCTGAACTAATGCCTTTCTGACGTAACTGTATAAAAGTTACGGGGTAAATCATGTCAATTTAAGGTATAGGTACCAGATACTTCCTCACGTATCTTCATTTATTTCTTTTTATGTCTTCATTATGATATCGACGGTTGAAAGGCTAATTGGTCTAAGTGACATTTTTGCGATATTGAGTTATATACATATTTGGAATCAGCAAATTTTTCTCCGTCGTTTGAGTCAGGTTTCAAAAGTTTTCGACAACTTCTTTGGCGCTTAGCACCCACAGCAATACAGGCCTCATTTCTAAGCTCATTAATCTATACGACGCAAAATTACAAATTTTTCAACTCGATGACTTAAGCTATTTTGATTTTTGAATTTTTTATAACGTGTGTCGATTAAGGCATTTAGCTTTTTCATCATGGTTGTTGTTTTGTCGTTTGGACTATTTTGCATTAAACCAAAACAAAAAGCTATGTCTCTTGACTCATTTAGTCTCTATTAAGGATAAGGAGTAATGTCACTTCGGCTATTTTGACCTAACTATATCATTAGTGTTATGGCGGTTGAAACATTTTGATAAAATTCTGTATTTGTAAAATTAGCATTTCCATCATTTTATGGAACAGGTTTTAACACATAGGCCGTCCAATAAATTAATGAGAATAGCTACTCCTTAGTCACTTGGAACTAAATTCAATTTATTGCACGCTCTCTGTACTACTACCTAGGCTTAGGGTGATATACCACCTTACCTAATACTTTGTTCCAAGTCATATAAGATCAACATCTTGAACGATTCCTTTACGTATATATATATATATATATATATATATATATATATATATACACACATTATATATATAAAATTACAAAATGACAAAAGTAGGTGACAAAGTAATAGTCTAAAAAACCCAAAATAATAAAAATACTATATACACACATACTTATAATTACAAAGAAAACCTACAGATATATACATATGATACACACATATATTACATACATACTCAATACATATAATGTACAGAGATGACATGGAGATTGTTAGCTTGAGATGAAATGTTCTTTTAATCTTCTTTTAAAGATCCACACTGAGGGGCTATTTTGTATGCCCTCAGCAGCTTGTTCCACAAAAGAATAGCTCGGACTGTGGAGGACTCAAATCTGAACTAAGTTTTACTTTTTTGGACAGGCAAGTGATTTGGTCTTAGGAGATAGAGGTTGGAAACGGGAACGCATGTAGGTGGGACTCATACGGTCGTTAAGGATATTATACAGCACTGGTAATGTATGTAATTCATGACGACGTCGTATAGGGAGCCACTTTAACAGCTTTCGCCGTAATGCAACACGTGATCATATTTCTTAAGACCAAAAATACCAAATTTGCTCCACCATACATAACACTTGGTACCTTATTAAAGTTCAACATCCGTCTAAGTCTCCTACTACCAATGATCAAATTTTGTGATTTGGCAGAATTAATGAGTAAGCCAAAACATTTGGCCCAAGTCTGCACAGCGGACAAATCCATATTAAGCCTTTGAATAGCATTTTCTGCCTCAGATAGCGAAAAATGGCGATATTTTGTAAATTATCAGCATGTAAGTGAACATTTGATGAAATTACTTTTGAGATGTTGTTTGTAAATGTAGAAAAAAGTAATGGTGATAATACGCCACCCTGGAGCACACCAGCAGTGAGAGTTGACCAACTCGATGATGCATCCTTGATCTTCATACATTGCCGGCTGCCATGTAGATAGGATTGAAGTCATTCTATTACCTCAGAAAAAATATTTAGAGCAAAAAGAGATTCAAATTCAAATTCAAATTCAAATATTTATTTCTCAACATTGACAATTACTTGTTCTTATTGACGTCAAATAAAACATGATTCTACCACCAGTTCGAAAAAAAACCTTCGTGAAGAAGAACTGGCAAGAAACTTCACGGGTATATTTTTTTTTTCAAAATAAATTTACAGTCTCTTTATGTCTATACAAAATTATTCTTTTCTGCATCTGTTAGCTCGGCAAGTCTCCCTCCCCCCAAGTATCCAAACGACGAACACCCTCAAACGGCACCCGTTCACGAGTTAACGCGGGATCCAGCCATCGCCCTCCTCAACCATATTAGAGGGAAGTGAACGACCCGTCACCCGACGCTACCATTTAGATTAGATTTGATTTGACTCGCTAGATTGAAGCATAATGTCAAAATCTACCGAGTTAAATGCACTGCAGAAGTCCAATGATGTTAAAATAGTAAGCTTAGTATCTTACTGTTTTAGGAGATTGTTGGTGGTAAGATATTTGTGTAACTGCATATGAACTATAGACTCCAAAACTTTAGATAGGATAGGAAGGATTAGATGAAGAAGGGTTTGATGTTTAAGGAAGTGGGATAGCAAGAGCTTTTTTCCACTCAGTTGGAAAGACATTGTTAGATAGGGAAAAGTTTATTATATGAGTAATAAAACTTGCATTCTCGTCTAGTACTGGTAATATCATGTCCAAGCTAAAGCTGTCACTTCCAATAGCTTTAGTTGAAATGTTTTGAATTGCTTTTTTTATCACCTCTTCCGTAGTTGGTACAAAAGAGAAAGGTGAACTGACAGATGGTAAAACATTGGAGAGCAGTGAGAGCGACAAAGATTTAGTTTTGGGATCCAGAGTGATTGGAGGGGTAGAGAAGTAGTTATTAAGAGAATTTATTTCTAAGGTGTTTGTAAGACAATAAGTTTTATGGCAATGGATCTTTTTTATAACGAGATTTAGCCTTATCACGCTTTAACATATATATATTTTTAAACTGTTTGTTAACTATGGTGCAGGCAATCGCTTAACTCGTACCGGTCGCACAAGGGCATGAGTATTATTATAGATTTATTAATTCCTGTGTAAAAGTGGCAACCATTCAATCCAAAACCTCACAGTTCAATCCAGTCAAGTCTTCTAGCATCCTTTTTTACATGTTCAATGTTCATTTTGTAAAAGTTTCGAAGCAAAAGAACTTTATGCTTTACTTTTTGAGGTCGTAGTTTGTAACTTACAAATACTAAATCATGATATGAAAAAGGAGCTGAGGTTTGACCATGACAGGCGACTAAGTTAGAATCGGAAATAAATATTAAATCTATTGGGGATGGTTTACAGTTTGGATAATAATCCGTAGGAGAATACATTGGTACAACAGACAGATTATACGAAGAAATCAAGTCTGTAATTTACGATAATGTAAAAAAATATACACTCACACACATACACACTGTCCAAAATTGTATTAACTGGCATACCAAACTCAAAAATATCTTATGGACGATTATGAATAATGATGGTCTAAGCATCAATATCTACTATAATCTATAAGGGTTCATTTTGTTTCATCCTACAGCCCCTCTAATGGGCATATGCATCAAACTACTTCACTTTGGTGCAACATCATGGTGCTTAGGCTCATTTGGCATATTCAAATGTCAGGTTGACTTGGCGCTAAATTCATTTTCTCTAATATTGTTTTAACCTAAGTCTATGCTTGAACCAGTTTACTTTCAGCTATTTTATTTACGATAGGCACTTGAACCATTTTTCCTTTCTCAAAAAATAACTAAATTTGATGCATTTTGGGCTAACCAACATAAATTTTCTAAAATAATACACAATAATCAACGGTAATAGCTTAAATAACTTCCTTACTTAATAAGGGATATACTGTATTAAATAAATAAAAGTCTATTAAAATGTTATTTTTTAATGATTTTTTTTTCCAAAATAAAAACTTTAATCCGTCCTCCTGCAAGTTTTACAAAATGTCACTTAGATCAGTTAGTCTTCAACCGTCGATATTATCGAGCAAGTTATCAATACTAAAAGCATTGAATAGCGGAACCAAGACTACATACATTTATGTGAGAGTGAACCTTATTACAACGTCAGGTGTTAACAAGATGATTTATATGTACTCGTAGATTATTAATCACACCACTACATAGAGTTTCCGTATTCGTTTGGAATTGGAAACATGATTTATAATAATAAAGTTGCGCGATATAAGTAACTTGTAAGAAAAATTCTTTAAATTTCTTACGTTCCCGTAGTTTTTGAGTTTTTTCAGAATTTACTTACATTAATTAGATATTAAAAAAGTCAATTTACGATGGTATACCCTGGTATAAATATTATTCCCGTGTATTAAACAAAGGAGTTGATATATGGAAAGCCCCATCAATTTAATTGCAAATCGTAAAGTTTGTATAGATCGCATGCACAGGGGTCATTATTATTATCCGTTTATATTATTTAAAAAAATTTTATAATTCTTTCATACTATCAGATATTAATTGTATTAAATCTAAAACGTATCTGATGAATACTGAATATAATGTGAAAAAACTATCATTTTAATAGTTACCACAAGTTAGATAAGACAATCTTGTGGGGTCAAACTGCTTTTGTACTGAACTTCATCATTCAGCGAGTTTAGTTTGGCCGTTATTAAAAACTTTATTAAAAAAGCTTATGATTGATTTAAACAAAAGAGTTACAGTGGAGCATGAAACTCTAAGAAGAATCGATTCGACGACGTTCAGAAAAGTATTAGGCACTTTGGTTCAGTACATATTAAATTGCATTTGTGTATGCATTTTAATGAGATTCTGAAATCATTATTAATATCGAGGTGGTGCCGGAGCCGGTGGCCCTTTATTATTCTATGCCAATAAGCAACTAGAAATTGAAATTAAAAGTGTTCACTTTTTGTACCTTAGGCAAATAAATCCAAATAAAATCCCAGGCTATAAAGATGTGGGCAAAACTAGCTAGCTATTCTGAATTGTAGAGAATCCCAATCTTATATACGCTTTGACCAGTCAATGGTAAAGCTATTCACGAGGGGTATTTTCACCCTCGGTAAAGGCTACAATGTAAGCTACAGACGAATTTGAATTACTCAGATTTAAGTTTACATAATTTTAAGATATAGTTTCATGTGGTTTTGAATGTAGTAATTTTTTTTAGATCTTCATACAGAATTTAAAAAATGAGAGTTCTGTTTTAAATTGTATTACAGACAGAACATAGTTATGTATAATGATACTCATTAGCTAAACGAATTACCAAAAAGTTTTCTTGTTCCCATAACAGTTTCACATAATAATGAAATTAAACCAGGGATACCATTTGATGCTATTACTGAGTATACCACAGACTAAGAATTTAAGAAGAAAATATTGAAGCCTTCACCGCTATATTTTTCGATATTAAATTTCGATATAAAATTCGATATAAGTAATTAGAAACTTTGTAAATGGTACAATCGCGACACTGTGACCTGAAGGGCCTGCGCAGACGACGGACTTTTCTCCGCGGCGGAGAAAAAAGTACGCTCCGCGAATAACAAGTCCGCCGCGAATTTACCGCGAACTCAACGCCCACGGCGGGCGATCATTTGTTGACCGGAAATGTAGAAATAAACGCGGACTAATATCCGCCATGTGCGTTGCTTCGCCTTGTCACACGAGTTCTATTTTTTTCGGGGACTCCCCCCGTACTTTTGTCCGGTCCGCTCTCTGCATGTCCTCGGTTTTTCGGGGGACTTTTTGTACGTGGTACTTATAATCCCTCGTTTGCGTTACTCGATACAGTTGTAAGCGATCTATTTTAGCAGACAAAAGTCCGTCGTCTGCGCAGGCTATAAACGACTTCATCGATACTTTCGTTAGGTGACTCGCGTTTCTATGGAGGATCTGCACCGGCGTCGCCTCAGCACGAAGAAATCCTTTTTCTATCATTTATTTTCGTTGTGTACTTTGAGTGACCAATACATATTAATATACAGAATATTAACAAATCTTTCATGAAAGTATATCTTTTTGAGTGGGGTATGCTTACAATTACTTAGAAAACGCATTCAAATGAACACCTCAATCATAGCTGCAGTATTTTGACAACTGAGACAATACCTGCATCTTCTGCATCAATCATCACCTTATCAAATAAAATACAAATTTTTGTCAATCCTAAAAGAAAAAAACGGGATTTTTAATATTTATTGCACGAAATATTTCATATAATTACATGTCATTACAAACCTGGACATATAAACACGTCGATGTCTTTCATAAAATCATAAATCATGAAAATTGTTATTACTCTGAGAGCCAGTTGAACTAATCAGATATTTAAAAGAAGTAGACACTACAGTTATACAATCTAACAAAATATTTTAAAGATAGGGATTTTAACTTCCAAAGAAGGATGCACGGGCGAATTATAAAACATTATAATGAATCAAAATCTGTATCTGTAACAATGTCGTAAATCAGTCATTAATCACGTTGTAAACTAGGCCAGATAGTGAGCCATAAAGGAATTATAAAGTTGTAGTTACGACTCACAAAATAATGAGTGCCGCCCGTACCGCTTCGTTGGTCATTATTTTAATATTTATATATGTTTTGAGCAACCACGCGATTGTGCCCTGCCTTAATCATCGAATCTTTTTTTGACGTTAATCATATATTTTGCTTTATTTGTTAGTATATTTATTGGACAGTGAACTTCGGTAATATATTTAATAAAAAAAAGTAATCTAATTAAGGTTTTTACAGTTAACTAGTTTATGTTATTTGTATTTTTTTACTATATATGTGAGCTGAAATACTATGTCACTTTATTCAATTTTAACCAATCGCTGCGACTAAATTTCATTATTTTTATTCGAGTGGTACATGATTTTAAAAAAACAATAAGGCCTTGGCTCGAAGGAACGACATCACAAAATCAAACAATATGCCGACATACATACATCGATCTGATTCTGACCGTGCGGCACGTCTCCTATATTTAACAAGGTATCCTAACCTAGTGCGCTACTACAGGTCGACTGTAAGTAAACAAATGATACTGAAAGCGAGACCGCAATGTTTCAGGAAAATGTAGCGTGCGCCGAAGCACGTAATCATGCATCCGCGATCCAACTACGAATGGCGTAACAGCAGAAATTCTGATTAAGGAAACTATCGCTGGCATGCCTGTGTTACGAAAAGGTCTTGTAAAAGTAGAAAAATAATTGATTCGCTTTAAAGCTGCGATGCTTTGACTAATGGAGTTGAAAATAGCAGGTACCTACTGTGTTTTTGCGAGCTACAATCGCGTAAGCGGAATTAAGTCACATTCTTGATATATAAATACATTTTTTTTCGATAAATCAGGAAGTTGCTGCTTAGTTAACGTATGGATTAACAAGTCTATGTAATACCGAGAATGGGCCAATCTCTGACGTAAAACCTTAGAATAGGCATGTTTACTTCGTTTGAAGTCTATTGTTGAGATTTTACATTGAAACGAATAACCCGATAAAAAGGGTTAGTAAAAGCACATAGTGTCAGATCAACACCGACACATATTCATTAAAAGAATTACTTTCTTTCATTGTTGGAAAAAACTCACCTGTTGTAAATTTGTGTACCGCTGGTAGCAATACTTCATTTATCGATTTCTTAATTAACATTAACACCCTGGGCTTCCTTTAAGAAATTTACCTAGACGGAAGGATCCTCACAAAATTTAAGTTCCGCGATTTTTACCTTGTCATGGTCATGTGCCATGATCACGGACACTAAAGCTTATTGGATACTCCCATCTAGAGATACTTAATATCTAGATTTTGACCCATCCATCAGCTCTACCAGTATTATTAGTTAGGTAGGTATTTGTTATATTTTAGGCCAAGTTATCCAAATTTCGAAAAAAATGGTAATCTGTTAGAGCAAGGTCCGGGGGTTACGGTGGATATGTTAGGTTGGATATTCCAATTGAAGTGCCTTTAAATTGGTAGCCGTTTGTTGTGCAGTGTGTGGTCTACGTTGTCTTGAAGCAGCAGTGGCCTAGAGCGATTGACCATAGACATTGCTGACAATAGACATCTGGCCAGATTTAAGAAAACTGTAGTGAATGACACCGGCACTAGTCCACCAAATGCTCACAAGTAACTTTTTTGAGCCAAATTTCGCTTGGGGCAGGATTTGGCTGGTTCGCCAGGGTTCACCCATAGCGATGAGCGTTTCCGATTGTCGTACAGGATGTAACTTTTAATGTAATGTAAACCTTTTTGTAACTTCCCAATTTGCTTCAAGTGGATTAAAACAGTTTTATCACTAACACCGCAGAGTACAGCTAACTCGGACGTGGTTTGCAATGGATCCGGTTCCACAATAGTTCATTATCAACGTTGCTCTCCAGCCGTCCACGGGGCTTGTTCAGCAGGTCAATATTTTCAGAACGAAAATGTTGGAACCAAATAAGCACTGTGTTTTCTTTTGCGACACCGCCGCCAAACACAGCATTAATATTTTGAGCCATTTCTGCAGCACTGCTTCCACGGTGGAACTCGTACTCCTAAATAACGCGATATTTAAAGTTTTCCATTTAAACTATGTAACGCAAAGAAAAAATTAAAAGCGGAAAACACAAATAAATTACGGGTTTTGAAACATAAATGCGTGAGCAAACAGCTGTATAAATTTGAAATTGGAATTCTTAACCAAAGAGGAGATAATACAGATCAAAGTGACCAGTAGACAAAACGCCAATTTCATATGTAAGGACCTAATATAATTTTCGGTCAACCATTCGGCTATGACTTTTGCCTCGGGAGAGATATTTTGCTGCCATTCCCTCAAAATGTGTGGGGATTTCTTCTTCTGGTAGGTATGCAAGCGCTAAAATGCATTTGATTTCTGATGAAAATGATTCGTTTGTTCCAAATAGTTTTTGGAATCCTTGACTTGGCACTTGGCTATATACAATTTGGCCCAAGTGAAAATAACAACCCTGTAATACTGCGTTATTTAAAAAAACCAAATTATATTTGGCACTTAACTACGATGCCTTTTCGAAATCCATTAATATATATTTCGGCAAAAAAATCAAATTTAATGATTGATATTACTCGATCAAAGATGAGAACAATTTGTCGTATGTGCTTTTGTCTTTATTTGTACACAATGCTATTACTAAAGGAAACGTTTTTGTATTTATACAGCCATATATTGTGTATACTTGTTGAAATATTTTCAAGACGACTTTAAATGTTCCATCCATTTTTAAATAAGTACAAGCACATAAAAAAGTAAGAAATTTTTTGGTTGTATATAATATCATTATCTTTTTTTAATCCCATTTTTTATCAAGTAAGACCCTAGAGTGTTTTTGTAAAGATGGAGAGCGGCCCTCACCCGCCCTAACAAAGCGAACACACCGTGCGAGCCGGAGCGGCCGAGGCTGGTTGCCGCAGGCGACTATAAAGCCGAGGCTGTGGAGGTGAGCATGAGTGTTTGCATTTTGTTACTCAAGGGTGTTGGGGCTGCACTTCCCGTACTTATTCAAAAAACTTTCCGTCTTTTTACTTGATCAACCCCGGTCCTGGCAAGTATTCATTCTTTTTTCGTGCGTGGTAATAAGCACACGTCTTATACCAACGAGTAACTTAACAGTTTAATAATATATTAAATATGCTGTAAAATTTGTACGAAAGTTCGAAAATAGAACTAACAATAAAGAATAAACGATAGGGACTCGTTATTTCTTCCGATGAGGTAAGCTATTTTTTGTTTTTTTTATAAGTGATCGCGGGTATCTATAAACTATAATTTCGTTTTATCGGAGAGATGCAGAAAACACGTGTTATCTATAATATATATATCACGTTATCCGCATAAATTCCTGGTCGTCTGCTACCTGATGTTTTTTATAATAAGCTCAAATTTCACTTTATCGAAAAGATGCAGAAAATATGTGTTATCTATTATAGATATATCACACTATCTGCAAAAATTCCTGGTAGTCTTCTACGTGATGTTTATTATTATAAACTATAATTTCTATTTTTCTAAAATATGCAAAAAATTCGTGTAATCTATGATAGATATATCACGCTATCTGCGAAAATTCCTGGTAGTTTTCTACTTGATGTTTATTATTATAAACTATAATTTTGCATTGTGGAAAAGATGCAGAAAATACGTGTTATCTGTTATAGATATACCACGCTATCTGCATAAATTCCTGGTAGTCTTCTACCTGATCATTATTATTATAAACCATAATTTTCGCTTTGTTGAAAAGATGCAGAAAATACCTGTTACCTATAATAGGTATACCACGCTATCTGCAAAAATTCCTGGTAGTCTTCTATCTTTTTTTTATTGATAAAGGATTAGACGTTGTCTTCTATCTAGATATATCACGTTATCCGCATAAATTACTGGTAGTCTTCTACCTGATATTTAGAAATCCGAATAATGCTCTATAGTACTCGTATTGCTATTTATGAGTTTTTCAATAATGTTTAAGAATTTTAATACGAATACAGACAATGCGTGTAGTCTTAAAGGGATTTAACACGATATCTGTGTTAAGTAATATTCTATTATATTTTTTTTTCGAATCTCGGAGCTTAAGGGGCTCCAGTTATGGACTAATCACTATAAAAAAAGTAATAATTATAATAATAATAAAGTACACCGAAGCTATCTAAGTACTGCCCAAACATCGACAGGCAACCGGTCAACCATGTCGGGAAACTGGATGGGACCTCCTCGTTACCCGTCAAACAAGGGGGGGGGGTGACGTCAATGGAAAGTGCCAGAGCCTCCACTTCGGCGTCCACATTTGAATTCAGCGTTCAACGCAAAATTCAACCAGTCCGGGACTTGTGCACCGAATCAACCATAGCTCAGTTACACGCAGGTCGAATCCATTACTTTTACGATTATTGGCCTACAATAACAAATAATGAAACCATTTTAAAATCGATAAAATTCGGTTTCTCATTCCATTTCATGATAAAATTACACCAGTATTACTCCCAAATATATTTTGTCGCAACGTGAAAAACGAAATATGATAATAGCAATTAATAAATCGTTAGACTTAGAGGCTATAAAACCTTGTTATACCTCAAGTGACCAGTTTATATCAAACAAATATAATAAAGAAATATTTAATAGCAACCCTTGATCCTACCCATTATTGACTATGCTGACATATGCTATTTGGATATCTGTGAGGATCACTTGAACAGAATGGAACGGCTTCTTTATAATTGTATCAGATTTATTTTCAATTTACGTAAATTTGATCACATATCTTCGTGAACAATTGCGATGGCTTCCAATACGCAGACGTCTCGACACTCATCGTTTGTATGTGCTATATTCTGTGCTCTTTGATTCGTATTGCCCACAATACCTCAAAGATAAATTCTCCTTCCTTCATACCTCACATAAAAGACAACTAAGATCACTCCAGAGTTCCCTTCTAACAACACCAGTTCATAACACTGCATCTTACTCGTTTTCCTTCGCTGTAAGAGCAGTGCATTTATGGGACGCACAGCCAATTCAAATAAAGAAAGATCCTAACAAATATCAGTTTAAATTTCAATTAAAAAGAGCTTTTCCTAAAAGAGGTGCAAAGGAAATAATTTGCGTCTAACATTAATTTTAACAATAATGTCAAGTTGTATCTATGTATACTTATATGTGTTTTCTTGGTTAATTTTGGTAAATTTTTTCCCCCATTTTTTACTTAACAAGTCAGAAGAAGTCTTTTGCAGTTCAGGATGAGCAAGAGAAGAAACAATTACTCAACCTTTGTACTTAAGTTACAATAATTGACTTCTGTATTTTGGGCCCACGAAAGTAAATTTCTAATGCTATCTTGCAACAAATCTTTTTGCTTTAGTATACAGTACGTTAAAGCTGCATAAGATTTCTCAGAATTAGCTAGATGCCGTTACAGGTCATATGCCTTTATCTCATCATTTGCCTCTAAGTCTACGAAGCCCGGAGTGTGAGTGTATAATTTTTGCGTATCTACATATCTAACTTTCGACCAAGATGAATCACGTAACTGCTGGACATCGGATAACATTTTGATTAAATTTTCCGGAGTTTTCGGAACAGAATGATCCTTAATTTTTGATTCAATATTAAACGTAAATGTTGGTCGAACAATCATTCTCCTCATAAGAAAAATCAGGATGTTCATATAAGTTACCGCTGACTTGCGAACACATAGAAGCAGTATCCTCATTACGATTTTCAAAATTATTAATAGTAACAATATTGCTAAGCTCACTCACTTCTTTGAAAAATTTATCTATCACCTCATTTGAATAACGAGCATGCTTACTTCCCTTATGGCGGTGTCGGCGTCGTGACCGTTTGCCACCTCTTTGTCCTTTCTCAGGGACTGAATCGGACGAGCTGCTGCTGGTCCTGCTGCTGGTACTAGTGCTTCGTTCGCGTCGGCGCGAAGCACCACTTGGCCCAGCCACAACCATTGGATTCGGCGTAATATCATGACTATCCATGTCTAAAACAGTGCACACGGTATGAATATTGTATAAAAAAATATTTAACGTACCTATTTACGTACAATAAAATAATAAAATAAAGGTGTACATGATCCGAACGGCAACCCGTCAAAAAAGAAAATGATCATGTGAAATAAGAATAACTGGAAGGATTTGTGAATAAAAATGTACTTACCAGAGAAGAAAATTTTTTTTGACTTACCACCCTGCTAGAATTGAAAAAATTTCTGTAGGTTTTAATCACACACTCAAACAATTTTATAGTAATTAATAAAACTAATACTAATAAGAGTTATTAAATCTTCACTGAAACGAGATCTTAATTAATGAGTGACATGTAACAAGAGAATATGTTTATTCGGCGGGAAACGAAACGCCAATAATTAAATATGGCGAGCCAGGTTTTAAGAAAATTTAAAACAGCTACGCCTCCGCTAGGTGGCGCCACTGTTACGGAAATTCATCTTAAAAAGTACGTCAACTGGTAGGAAATATGCGGAAACGGATATGCTATCTCAATATAAAGCTTCCAGTGACGGCCAAGTAGTCTAATTATATACTATCTTCTAAAAATACTTGGTTAATGTAAAATGTTATTATTTGTTAAACACTCACAGCCAAAAATAGTATTGCTATGTAACATTGCGAAAAGTTGTTTTGTAAATACAAGAAATAGCTTATAAACAAACCTTTTCCTTCAAAGCATCCGGTTCATGATTATGTTCTTGGCGCGGTCCATCCAGTAGTTGATACTTATTGAGTTCCTTATCAAAAATGGTGATTAATCTCGAATTGCATTTATACTTTTTGTTGCTTCTTAATTCACACACCCAATATTGTTTATCCGCCGTTACTATGTTTGTTTCATATATAAAGCCATGCATGTCTAACTTCGATCCTCCGCGACCGGTATTAAATAATTTTAAATAATGTTCCTGCATGTTAATAAACACTAACACGTCCCGTAATGAGATAACACCGACATGAAGTTAGCAATAAAAAAATAACAGTGCGGTAAGTAAAGCATACCCTCAAATAACAATTTAAAAGCAATAAATATCATCGTCTACTTGGTTACATAAAATTTTAATAACACAGGGTAAATAATAATTTAATTTTTGAATATGAGTAAAAATATTATGGAAATGATGTTTAGGGATAAAAACATTATGAAACAGTAAGCGTTTAAATATACTTTCATTAGCAATATTATGAATTGCAATTTTCGGAAACCTGTGTGTTATGAACATCGTCGGTAGTACTAATACAAATTACAATTTACTAAGACAAATACATATTAGTACTAGTTCAAATTGTATGAACGCAAACGTTATGAACTAAAATTTTCGGAAAAGTAATCATTCAGATTACAAACCGGTGGGCAGAACAATTTCGGGTAAAGAACTTTATGTGAGCCAATATGATCCCACTATTTCTGCATTGGAACTGGAAAAAAATACTCCGAATTACAGCGACAACGTCATTTAACCCGAAAAGAGATGATGAGAGCCATCGCAATGTTGGGAGCTGGCTCCAGGCAACGTACTGTGGCAGGTCTTGGCACTACGCAGAGCGTTGTAGATATCTCTGTGATGAATTCTTCCTATGAATCTCTTTGTGAAATGAGGCTTGACGCATTCTAGTTTGGAGAACCTCTGGATGTCATGAACGTTTTAGTTTTTGTCAGGAAGTGGGCAGCAATAATGACATGTATTTGTGTCGGTGGAAGAACCGATCTCATTTGGATCAGGAGCAACCTCAGTGTTTAGATTTACGTTAAGGGGTCGTTTTAGATGTAATTATTCCTTTGCGAGGCCGGTTGGGTAATTCGTTTCAAGTAATGCACCACAATGCACATCCACAAAAAGCTAGAATTGTAACACGGACTCTTGCCGAAGCTAGTATTAACGTTCTCTCGTGGCCTGCCCCATCGCAAGCCCTTAACCCAATTAACTATTAAACTTTTTTCACCATTTGATTGACGCCGTTCATTTAAGTTATTTCCCAAAATTTGCAACAACAGATTTTTTTAATTTTTAGAAAATGTAGGAGTATGTTTCTTTTATTCGAACATACGAATTTAAGTTAAAATTTATTATAGGTAGACTGGAGTTGGTAGATTTTGATTGGATAATTTTTTTGCAATAACTCTACTTGATCTTTTGACACTTTTGATGTGTGTATTTTAACCGTCATAATAACGTGTTGCTTTTTATAATAAATTAAATTATTTCTTTATTATGTTGGTTGTATTTACGATGTGGACTGTGTATCTATGATATATGACGTATACGAAATATTGTTCCAATTAGATTGCACCTAGACAGAACTTAGCCATTTTTAAAAAATTGTTCAATCCAGAATAGAGTGACTGCAACACGTGTTGGAGCTTCTTATGTTTTGCGATGATGTTAATTGATATTTATGAAAAGTCGTTCCTAGTTCTTACAAAGTAATTATCGTCAAGGTTATCTTTGTAACATTTAAATTTATTAATATTCTTGCAAATAGATAGCATATTTCCAAAAATATATTGTAATGTATGGTTCATATTCAAATCTATTTGTTCTTTTCTCTTACAAATTCTCTATTTCCGAATTTATATATTCCACGAATAGCTTTTTTATGCAGAGTGAAGATCGTTTCGTTATCTGCAGCCTTTTCACACAGTAGCATACCATAAGACATTAAACTATGAAAACCAGACGGACACCGCAGGTTTTTAGCTGGTAGGTGTCCGGCACCAACCGACCGCGGCCCGCACTGGGTTCATGAGGATTTTCCTATGTGAAAAAAAAATTACATGTATAATAAAAGATAATTTCTTCAAAGATATACCCGTTTTATAGATCAGTATTGTTTTTAATGATGAAATAAACCAATCGGTAGCATTTATTTCATATAGTAGTGAAATATTTTAAAAGAAAAGTCTCATTAAATTTGTACACTTGGAAAAGAAATTATATACGTTACATAAAAATATATTTATATATGTACTTATAAATTTTTCATTATCATCATGAACGTGGCAAAGTACCTTTATCAGGTATACATGGATTTCCTGTTTCACGACGACACTATTGGAGTCAGCTCTGAAGGTCGATGCATCTTATTGTTATGAATTCAAACTTGGATTTTTTTGAATTGACCCATGTAATACTTGTAACGCATGTTAAATAATTACAAAATATGTTTTGTTGATGATATCAATGAAGATATTTTGTATTAATTAAGTTAGATTTTATATTTATTTTTGAGCAAATAAAAACCATGCTCTGTGAAGAAGTGTCAATATGGAAATGAAAATATCTATCATTCGAAGATCTATCACTAACGAATACGATTACTTCGTTCTAGCCTACACCTTTGAAATTTATAAATCCGCCACTCATTCCTTTATATATGTTGAAAAACTGTTATACCCCGAAAAACTTC
Source organism: Marasmarcha lunaedactyla (assembly GCA_923062675.1). Classification (NCBI taxonomy): domain Eukaryota; kingdom Metazoa; phylum Arthropoda; class Insecta; order Lepidoptera; family Pterophoridae; genus Marasmarcha; species Marasmarcha lunaedactyla. The sequence goes on along the minus strand of OV281339.1, from coordinate 13,403,063 downwards.
ATATCGTCCATCGATGTGAAGTGTTTCGGGGGAATTCCATTAAAACCAAAAACCAAACTCAAATATAAATTGATAATTGAAAAAAAGATCATTGAAAAAAACTAATTAATTATAATTAGTTAATTAATAACTAATAAGAAATGTTCTTAACTTTATTTTAGCGTTCGTGACAATTGTTAACATATTATTATCAATTTATATTAGGTCTTTACCTATGAAATTGCCGTTTTTCACGAAATAAATGAAGCGTAATTTTTTTATATATTTTTTATTTCTATTAATCAAAATAATCACCCATGCAATCAATGCATCTTTAAACGCATTGGTAGCTTATTGATGCCTTTCTTGAAGAAATCAGCTGGACGGGAGGCAACAGATTCTTCAAAGGCATTTTGTACTGCCTCTCGGGTATTGAATTTTTTTCCCGCCAAGAAGTTATCCAAATTCTGGAAAAAGTAGAAGTCTGTAGGCGCAAGGTCTGGTGAGTACGGCGGATGACGGAGAACTTCCAACCCCAACTCTTGTAGCTTGGAGACCGTCTGCTGTGCAGTATGAGGTCGCGCGTTGTCGTGCAGGAGCAGTGGAGCCGAACGATTGACCAAAGCTGGTTGGAGACGTGCGAGCTTCTCCATCATTGTGTTCAGTTCTTCACAGTACACACCTGCAGTAATGCTTGTCCCGTTTGGCAAGAAGCTGTGATGAATTACACCCACGTTAGACCACCAAACAGTGACCATCACTTTTCTAGGGGTAAGTTTTCGTATAGGGCATTGTTTGGGTGCTGAACCAGGGTCCAACCAACTTGCTGAGCGCTTACGATTGTCAAACAGGATCCATTTCTCGTCACAAGTAACAATGCGGTTCAGAATTCCTTCATTTGTATGCCTGCTGAGCAGTGCAAGGCACGTCTCCACGCGTACTTCGCGCTGGCGGTCATTGAGTTCGTGGGGTACCCATTTGTCAAGCTTTTTTACCTTGCCAATTTGACGCAAATGGACCAATATTGTTTTGATGCCAACGTCGAAAGCTGCTGCTAATTCAGCCGTGGATTGAGTTTCATCAGCTTCCACAATTGCCTTTAATTCGTCATTGTCGACCAAAGTTTTCGGACGACCACGGGGTTCATTTTTCAGGTCAAAATTTCCAGAACGGAAGCGTGCAAACCAATAACGGGTGGTGCGTTCGTTTGTTGTGTTTGCTCCGTAAACGTCGTTGATGTTGCGTACCGCTTGTGCCGCTTTGCTGCCACGACGGTACTCATACTCCATAATTACTCGAATTTTTAACTTATCCATGATGACGAAAAATGTTCGAATGCGTTGAAAACAAAACACTAACTGTTAAACAAATGACGATTTTAGAAAAAGAATTCCATGTTTGTCAAATAAAATTAATTTGAAATTAGAATTATGAGTCGAAAAAAAAAATTTTCATTTGAAATGGCCAGTGTGGCAAAACGGCAGTTTCATAGGTAAAGACCTATTATTAACCACTTCGTGCGAATTCATGCGAATCATGACAAATCATGACGACGTCGAGGAATTCAAATTCAAATATTTATTTCTCAACATTGACAATAATTACTTATTTTTACTGACGTCAAACAAAGCATGATTCTACCACCAGTTCGGACAAACCTTCGTGAAGTAGAACTGGCAAGAAACTTCAGGGGTATAATTTTCTCAAAATATATGTACAATGTCTCTCTATGTCTATACAAAATTATTCTTATCTGCATAAAATTCAAAAATATTCTTATCTGTTAGCTCGACAAGTCTCCCTCCCCCAAATTTTCCAAAACGACGAACACCCTCAAACGGCACACATTCACGAGCTCATACGAGATCCAGCCAGCGCCCTCCTCAACCATATAAGAGGACCCGTCACCCGTCACCCGACGCTACCATGAGAAGACGTACTTTAGTGACAATGACGCTTGAGACATTCATCGGGACGAAAAACTCAACGAACAAACAGACACAATACTTATGTTTTTTTACAAATACTAATAAAAGCCTGTAAATGAGGGGACTACACCCTAAGGGATTTTATCGTCCAAATAAACTGATAGTTTTTGCTCTATAGTTTCTTTGCATTTGTCCTTGGATATCTTCAGGAACCTTATTAAAAATCGTATACATTGACCCATGAATGAGCTAGTGACTTTATATAGCCTACTATTATGAGCTTCCAGCTTATTTCTTTCTCTTGGGTAAACATTGTGTGGATCTCTTTTTCTCTTGAACAAGGTTATTTTCTTTTTTACAAGGATCTTTTTTTCTATATATTGCGAATAAAAAGTAAGAATATTTATTTCCTTACATTTATTTTTAAGTGGACCGACTTGATAGATTCGTAATCTGAACCTTCCAGGCTTCGGACAAGTATTTGCCCTGTTGTGCCACCAGGATACTCGTTCTAAATAGGTTATGTATACTCATGGTTATCAGATTGGATTAACGTATATGGATAAATGTTTTAAACAATTACGAATAATTTGAGGAAATTTTTTAATAAGTTTACGGATTAAACGGATATGTTGTTATCCTATCCTAATAATTTTGTTTTCCTTACGAGTATAAATCCCAATTGTGGCGGACCTATTCTTGTGGAGGCCCCGAGGCTTTAGCTCTAAATCCGGCCCTGAATATACGTCAATTGACTGCAAGTTACCACTGAGGTAATCTATCAGTTACACTTAAGTAATTCCATAGGGACGCCATGGAAGCAAATTACCATGGTTTCACGCAACGGTGAGCATTATTTATTCACCTACTTATTTATAATGGTTACTTGGAACCAAACAGGAAATCCAGGGTATGATTATTTATCAATAGCGAAGCAAAATGTTCATTTCCTTGATCCAATTTGTTAAACTACACACTTTCCTTAAAATTGATCTACATTAACAGAAGGGTGAATTTCCCGGGGCCAAAAATTGCGTGGTTACGATGAAATCGGTACTAAAATCATAGTTATAATGTTTTAATATTTTTTTCTAGTTTGGTGAAATAGAAATCTATGTGTAGCACTAAATATTTTAATATAATGGATTAATAGGTACTTCAAAAAATCCTAATTAGAATTAAACCTCGAAATCTTTCATTGCCGTGTTTGTCCACACGTCACCTTGAAGTGTATTATTTGTCCTTTCATCTCCATGTCCTAAACATGTTTAAGAATATCGATTTATCTAACGAACGACTTGTGTCCTGTTACTGGACATTTTGTCTTTCATCGCCGTGGATAGGTATAACTTCTATTTGCATAAGATTATTCTCTTGATTGCGCATTCGATAGAACGCCATTTCTCTTCTGTTTATTTGTGTAGTGTTTATTACTTCGAATAATTAAAAGATTTTTTGTACTTTTATATTTTTGCCTTTTTTATCGCTGTGTTTTCATTGCCGTGGTTTCCGTGGCCAAAAGTTGCTATTCATTAACGCTTTTAGCGTTATTAGCAACAAAACCATATTATAGAAAGAAAGCATTTATTATACACTAGTTGTGGGAAGATGAGAAGCCGCGAGAGTGTCTACGCAGGTTGCACCCCACACCAGCAGCCTACCCATGCTCCACGGGACCAGAGTGGTTCCATCGGGCCGCTTACCATCGTCCCGCATCAGATCCGACTGTTCAAGAGCCAAGGGAGTGTTGTAGGTAACAAGAGCCCGATGGCTGATGTCATTTAAACTGGCAGTGCGGGATATTCTGCCACCGCTGCCAACATGCCAAAGCGGCAGCGGTGTCGAACACACAATTTTATTTCTCAACGCAAACTTAAGGCAAGCCTGAAGCTATGGTGGGCAAAAAGGGCCCCCAAGTTAAATGACCGAAGCGCCTACCACCATAATGTAGACTCCCAAGGACCCACCACTAGCAAAAGAGCGCACTCTGGTTTAATTAAGGCGTATTTAGTTGTTTGCTCTAATCTAAAATACAAAGCTCGTCGATTTTGTGGAACAGTTGAACTGTTTTACACAATATTCCAGGGCCTTTCGGCTTCCAAAAGATGAAAAATCTCGCCCGTAAATGAAGAGGAAAGAATTTCATCGATAAGAATGTACATTTTGTAAGTAATCGGATTTTAAAATAAAATTATTACCCGCCAGCGTCCCAATGTTGTTCCTCAGTAAGTTAGTAAACATATACAGTTTAGTAGGTGTATAAATTCGTAGATTTTCCCTTTTAACTGTTGCCGTTACAAATTAAAATTATAACCTGGCGAAGCTGTATTATTCATTGTTGTCTGTATACAGTTAATCGATGAATGGATTGTTATCTAACTTTATTCTGCGTATTGGATTTTCTAAGTACAGGACGATGGTCAAGGGTCTTTACACAAATACTTAAATAATACATATTTCAACCGACTTACGATCCTTTAGTAAACAAGTTCATAATATTCTGGAAAAATTACTTAGTTTATTGTTTATGTATTTTATTTTACTAATGTCATATTTATTGCAAATTATGTATAGTGTTTTGTTTTATATATTCATTTCGTTTTTATCTGTGTATACCTAGTTCATGTTGTTTGTTTGTCTATGTTATTTTGTTTCGTCATGGTTTAAATGCATAATTATGTATTCATAAGAATGTACAGTGGTGGCGCTACTTCTTGGCCGCAACTGAAAATAGGCGCTTTGTAGCCTTAAGCTGCATAGCAAAGCTGATTTTGTGTGTGCCTTTGTTTCGGCAGCACCGGCTCACTAATTAATTAAGTTTATGTTTTTCTGTGTGCTGTTGTAACAATAAATTGATTTTTCTTTACTTTTACTAAGTGGAGCTTGTATTATGGGATTGACCAACCTGCATTTGTATTAACCAGGATGCATGACACAGAAGTTGCTACCAACAGGTTGAGTAAATTTACAAACGCGGTTAAGCATGTTCGATATAATTATCATGTCAAAATAATTAATGTTAGTTCTTGTAGGTTACACTTACTATTTATTTATTACCCAATCCATTAAATTAAACAGAGTACATTACTACGTCACAATTTATACGGTAAGGGCTTGTTTATTTCAACTTCACACTACGATTCATAACATTGCAGTCGGTCAAATTGTTACGGAAATTGCAAATATTACAGACTTTTCGAAATCTGTCTTACTAGTGTAGGTAAACAAAAAATATCAGTAAGTAAATAAAATAATAATAAATACAATAATTGTTCCCAAGAAAATACAACTATTAATAATTATTCATGAAATTATCCCTAACTAACCTAACCTGAATTCAAAAATCTTGCTCCTAAATATTCCCACCATAAAAAAGGAACTTACTACGTTACAACGGCGTAACCGAAATAATTGTAAGCAATTTCGGAAGCTTTTTATAACTATCAAATGTTTTTCTGCCGGTAAAGACGCGTAGCACGGTCCAGCGATGCCGTGGCGCATATTAAAGCAGCCACTAAAATGTGCTTGCGCACCATATGTAATTATTATAACAATTTTATGCTGTATTTAGTTTTTAAGAGATAAATAGTGCCTTAATGTAATATTAAGTAAGTTGAACCGTTATTTATTTATTTATTCATTATTATTATAAGTGTCACGAATATTTTGCATTTATGGAGTTATTTTATTTTATTTTTTGTTCCCCTCCACGGGAAGGGCAGGAGGATAAAAAATGCTCTGACGCATACACTGGCGCGCACGATCCAGGTTATGTGGGGCTCGTTCCGACGCCTACCAGAACCACTACCCACTAAAAAACCCCCTGTCGGCTCGTGCAATTTTTTGCCACTCAGCCTTCATCTGAGCGACGGCCAATTGGAGAAAGAGGTCGCGCTAGCGGGGCCCAGAAGGGGTCACCCGCTAGGATTTACATAGCACTGAAGGCGCTCAAAGCATTGAAGGTGAATACATAGCACTGAAGGTGCTCAAAATGAAAAGTAAATAATTAAAAAAATTGAAAAATTGAAAAATAAAATTGAATTAATTCGGATTTACGTTAGAATTAGGATTTACTTTAGAATTAGAATTTACGTTAGAATTAGAATTTGCGACCAGAAGGGCTTCGAGATCGGCTGACAGTCTGGTGGATGAGTACGCTTGCGCATTCCTAGGCCTAGCGACTTTGAACTTCGAATCTAAGACAGGAGTAGTATATGAGACTGAATCTCGAACTAGAGGATTGGGATGGGTTTCGGAGCGTTTGAAGAACGCTTCAGAGAGTGTTATGAGATGTTGTTGTACTGTAGGCAGTTCAAGATCTCTGTGCAAGTCCGCGTTACGCACGTACCACGGTGCGTTTGTGGCCCTGCGGCAAAAGAGATTTTGAACTACCTGCAGTTTGTGCAGGACGGAGGGTTTGGCGTGGGCAAAGATTGGCGAGGCATATGTCATGACGGGTCTAACGCAGACCTTGTAAAGTGTACGTTTGTTTCTGAAAGACATTTTACTTTTTCTAACATACTATTTAGGCAGCCTAAGTAGTGACGGGCCAATTTCGAAACTCTATCGACGTGTGGCTTGAAAGAGAGCGTCGGATCTAAGGTGACGCCTAAGTATTTAGTACTGCGCTTCCAGGGGATGGGAATGCCTAACATTAAAACTTGGGGATCGCCAGCGGGACGACGGCGTTTGGGGTCGAAGCGAATCGCAGAATCGCTTGTCTGGATTCACATCGATGCGCCATTTTTTAAACCATACACCGAGGGCGTTTACGGCCTTTTGGAGTCTGGTTAAACAGTGCGGAACACTGTGGTATAGAGTGCGGTGTCGTTCAACGCCTTTAGGCTGGATGGGAATGTCGTTGGTGTACACGGTGTACAACAGAGGGGCGAGGACTGAGCCTTGAGGAACTCCAGCCTTTATGGGACGAGGCGCGGAAAGCGTGCCTTCATGTTTAAATCGAAACGTACGGTCTTTGAGAAACGACGCGATTAACCTGACTGGGCGGTCAGGTAAGCCTATTTTGTAGAGTTTATAAACGAGACCGCTGTGCCAGCTTTATCGAAAGCCTTGGCTACGTCAAAGAAAACCGCGACTGTTTTGTAACGTAAAGTATGTACTCGACGATTCGATGGACTTGCTGAGGGCAGGAGTGCTTAGCGCGAAAGCCGAACTGATGGGGAATAATGAGGGGATCGCCATCACATTAGTAATAATTGCAGCTAAGTTAATGACTCAAAGTTCTATATCGGTGCTATTTGGGGAAAAATTATAACTTCTTACTGCATAGGAGTGATAAATATAAATAAGGTCTATAAAATGGACTATGGGTTCCAAATTTTCAATTAATACCACCTACAGGTTAAAGTTGAGCACCTTACCACTGTTGTACCACTCTAAGCTACAGTGCGAGTGTGAATTGTTACTTTAAGTGGAAATTAATACCTGTAGTGCGTCTTATAGCTACAAACGAGAAGCAATAACCACCATTACGCCCAACATTTCTAAAAGGAAGCAAAATCAACTTTTATACCATACCTACTCTAAAAAGCTTATTTTTGTCAAGCAAAACAGTGAATAAAAAGGCCTTTTATTCACTGTTTTGTTTTTATTCACTGTTTTGGTGTTTGAATTTGGAACACAAAATATATCTGATCTCCATTTCAATGCTTACACAAACTTATTGCGCTAAGATTCGAAATTCAAACTCTTTGGTGCAAATAAATTTTCGAGATTTGATTGGTCAATATTTGCGACAAGGAGTTTGGCATTAGATTAAAAACTGTTTTGTGTTCTTTGCTGCCATTATAGAAAAAAAAATAGTGAATTGGCGCCATTTCAAATACTTACTGTGAATTGTACGGACACAAAGTTTAGTGTTACTTTATAATAAATCGATTGAATTATAATAAATCGATTATGCATTCAAGTGACGAAGAAGACATTGTGTGAACACCTGAATTTATGAAAGAGAAGGCGGCCGATATTGTAGAAAACTTGCTACCCAACAAATCACGGCTGGTTTACATCAAAACCTACGATGAGTTTTGTAAATGGAAAAATGAAAATCAAGCTTCGGGCACATTTTCTGAGTCTGTTTTCTTAACTTATTTTAATGAACCGTCGAAGAAAAGGAAGTTATCGACATTATGAAGTATATATTCTATGTTGCGGTGTACTGTAAAAACAAGGCATAACATTGATATAAAAACATATTCTAACTTGCAAGCCTACCTTAAAAGGCTATCAGAAGGCTAGAAACCGAAAAAATCCCTGGTTTTTACCGCTCAAAATGTTGAACGCTTTTTAAATGAAGCGCCAGACTCGCATTTTTTGGCAGTAAAAGTAAGTAATCTTCAACATATCTTGCTTAATACAAGTAGGTATTTTGAACTATTTAATTGTAAACCTATCAACATAAATTTTGTAACAGTTTTTCTATTTTTGTTTGCAGGTTGCGTTAATTCTCGGCATTAGTGGAGCCTGTCGTTCAAATGAGCTTGTTAAACTGACAGTGGATGACGTGCAAACGATTTCTGACACTGCTTTACTGATTACTTTAAAGGATACAAAAACGAAAATCGACCGAACCTTCGTAGTCAGAGATGATTACATGAAAATCGTAGAAAAGTATCAAAGTTTTCGTCCTCCGAATACAAACAATAATAGATTCTTTTTGTTCTATTCTAAAAATAAATGTACAAAAAATCCGATTGGAATAAATAAAATTGGTTCCATGCCAAAAGACATTGCAACATTTTTAAAGCTACCAAATCCCGAGATGTATACAGGACATTCTTTCCGAAGGACTTCTGCCACATTATTAGCAAACACTGGTGCAGATATGACGGAATTAAAGCGACATGGTGGATGGAAGTCCACTACCGTGGCAGAGGGTTATATCGAAGATTGTATTGAAAATAAATCGAAATGCAGCCTTCAGATAGCAAGCAGCATAAACCTAAAGAAACCTGAAGACCCATGGACTCTACGCCCTTCAGCGTCCAAAGATGCCCCAGAGTTTCCTCTATTGTTTGTTGTTTCACAAGTTGACCACCCTAATGATAATAATAAGAAAATTACGCTTAATTTCAGTCATTGCTCTAATTTTAATGTCCATTTCAATTAATGTAACATTTATTATTTCTTGATTAAATTTCTATGTTCGCTTAAATTATGTCTTTTTCTCGTAGTCATGGTATAAAGTATAGTATGCAACTCCTGAATAAAGTACGAATTTATATCGAGGGCCATGAATCACTCGCGCCGCTCAGGATTCTAACAGTTGAATCCTTCACATGCTCGTGACTCATCTACGGCCCTCGCTTTAAATCCGTCCTTTATTCACTAGTTGCATAATATACTATTAAACCACTGGAATATCTAGAAGGATGATAAAATGAGCCTTAATAGCATCATTGGTTCTTGTTTTAAGAGGAGGGTTCCGTAGAAAGTTCAATATTTGTTTAACTTGTGAAGGTTTACGATGTCTTAATTAGCTCCCTTTGTTATAAAAACAAAATTATAATTATTATATTACTTTAATTATTTTAAATTCATTTTCATCTGATAATTTACATTTAGAACACAATTTGCTTTTTTTTTAATTTGGTTTTCTTGTACCCTAATGGCACGTTAGCCAAAATCAATATTTTACAATGCGCATTCAACTTTTGGAATCAATATGAAAATAAAAGTAATTAGAACTCAGAATAATTAGATTCATATAAATTGTGTTCTGATTGTTGACCGACAAAGGGAAATAAAATACATTTTTAACAGCTATCTGACTTTTATTTAACACCAAATAATTAGGTTATTACTTTTACAAGGAAACAACCATATTTGTATAATGTTGATCTAAAATAATATTTCACTTACAAAATTTTTAAAAGAAAAGTGCTTCTGTAGTTTTTGTGCCTATTGGATTTTAACGAATTATTGTATAATTTTCGGTGCTTGGCTCTGTGACAGTGTTTGGTTTTCATGGCAAAGTATTGTATGCTGCATCTGTAGTTCCGTTCAATAGCTGAAATGAATATATAATTGTATTAAATATATAATACTTAACCAATATAGTGTGTATTACATTATGTTTATCCAAAAAAAGGTTTTTGTATTGTCAATTGAGCCCTAAACAATTTTCCCTACTAAAACAAAATAATCATATATAAAGTAAATAAAATTCACTCCTATAGCCCTTCTCTGGACCACTTAGTAATAAAAGAGGTGATTTTTAGCACTTTGAACAGCAAAAATTGACGTAAGCGGGTAAAAATTACTATAAACAAAACGATTGGCCATCTTTAATGGAATGTTTTTATGAAAATCTAACCTCTAATTTACATTATTTTTACTAAACATGTTTTTGTTATAACGAAAGAAGTGATTTTACAACTATACTACGTAAATTCACTATAAAAATTATATTTTTGGTCATTTTTATTAAAACTACTTTAACCATATTTTATTTACACTGTTTTTTGTTTAAATTCTCATGAAATCAGTATGGCGTGTAAATTCAAAGTGCTAAAAATCACCTCTTTTATTACTAAGTGGTCCAGAGAAGGGCTATAGGAGTGAATTTTATTTACTTTATATATGATTATTTTGTTTTAGTAGGGAAAATTGTTTAGGGCTCAATTGACAATACAAAAACCTTTTTTTGGATAAACATAATGTAATACACACTATATTGGTTAAGTATTATATATTTAATACAATTATATATTCATTTCAGCTATTGAACGGAACTACAGATGCAGCATACAATACTTTGCCATGAAAACCAAACACTGTCACAGAGCCAAGCACCGAAAATTATACAATAATTCGTTAAAATCCAATAGGCACAAAAACTACAGAAGCACTTTTCTTTTAAAAATTTTGTAAGTGAAATATTATTTTAGATCAACATTATACAAATATGGTTGTTTCCTTGTAAAAGTAATAACCTAATTATTTGGTGTTAAATAAAAGTCAGATAGCTGTTAAAAATGTATTTTATTTCCCTTTGTCGGTCAACAATCAGAACACAATTTATATGAATCTAATTATTCTGAGTTCTAATTACTTTTATTTTCATATTGATTCCAAAAGTTGAATGCGCATTGTAAAATATTGATTTTGGCTAACGTGCCATTAGGGTACAAGAAAACCAAATTAAAAAAAAAGCAAATTGTGTTCTAAATGTAAATTATCAGATGAAAATGAATTTAAAATAATTAAAGTAATATAATAATTATAATTTTGTTTTTATAACAAAGGGAGCTAATTAAGACATCGTAAACCTTCACAAGTTAAACAAATATTGAACTTTCTACGGAACCCTCCTCTTAAAACAAGAACCAATGATGCCATTAAGGCTCATTTTATCATCCTTCTAGATATTCCAGTGGTTTAAAAGTTGATTTTGCTTCCTTTTAGAAAAGTTGGCCGTAATGGTGGTTATTGCTTCTCGTTTGTAGCTATAAGACGCACTACAGGTATACATTACCACTTAAAGTAGCAATTCACACTCGCACCGTAGCTTAGAGTGGTACAACAGTGGTAAGGTGCTCAACTTTAACGTGTAGGTGGTATTAATTGAAAATTTGGAACCCATAGTCCATTTTATAGACTTTATTTATATTTATCACTCCTATACAGTAAGAAGTTGTAATTTTTACCCAAATAGCACCGATATAGAACTTTGAGTCATAAACTTAGCTGCACTTATTACTAATGTGCTAGTTGGGTTGGGACGCTCGACAGAAATATTCGAGAGTCCGCAGATTGTGCGAGCCTCTCTGAAGATCTCCCTTGAGTTGGGAGTATTAAATAAAATAACTAATGCTAACGGATAACGCCTACCGCGGTTGGAGTGCATCTTGTGCACTGATTCAGCCGGGAAATCCTGGTACTTAAGGTCCTCGAGGATTTTATCGTTTTCGAGCTCAAACGGGACGCCCCGTAATACTGCGCGGATCTTACGCTCCTCCGGGAGGGCGTAAGTATGATATGCGATTTGTTTAAGCGAGAGTAAACAAGTGAACGCGCGGAAGTCGTCGATAGTCGTGACTTGGATTTTAATAGTATCGCCTGCGTTATTCGCGTTGAGATAATTGATTTTGTTAGAGACTGCGGTCCAGCGCGCTTTTTCGTGGAGGAAGACGGGCGGAGGGAGCTGAGGCTTCGGTGGGACGGGAGAGCAGCGCGTCGCTGGCTTCAACGGGACCGACGGAGATGCGGTCACCTCGAGTGACATGAGCGGCGCGGGGGCGGGTGTAGAAGACACCGGGGTTGGCTCGGGTGTTGAAGGCACCGCGGCTTTCTTCGAACGCTTTTTAGAGCGTTTGGCAACTAATTGAAAAGGAGGCTCAGGAGAGCCGGTTAATGTGGGGGCGTCCGATGACGCATCACACCTGGATTGACCAGACCTGAGGGGTCGGGACGTTGGAGGCCTGAGGGGCTGGGGTTGGGGCCTGAGGGGCTGGGGACGCGATTGATGCCTGCAAGGCCTGCGTTAGGATGTCTTTCTGAATGGAGGCACCTGCCGCAGCAAGCGCCTGGGTGAACGCTTTTGCGAATTTAATAACGCTTAGCGAATCCATTAGGGAGGGTTGGGACAATTATATGTATAAATAAGTACATCAAAAGATGCCTAGTTTCTAAAAACCTAGCGAACCCTAGTGGCTAACCTCCCTACCTGCGGGGGTGCTGGGGAGAATAACTTAAAACTAACCGTAGTACGCCGAAGGCCGCTACCTAGAAACCTAAAAAAGGGTAAGCAGGTAAAGAGTTGACCGCGTTAGGGTCAACCTTTACCGACAGAAAGGACAAATACACACGAAAACACACATATGTGATAAAAATAAATATGAAAATAGGAGAAAAATAAATAAAATAGAGAAGAGAAATAGATTAAAAATAAAAGGACTGGTTCAGTACAAATTCGTTCTCACCGTTAAGTATCCTTTAGACTAAGGGGCTTAGTCACAAAGAAAAATCACACTTCGATAGCACTCAGAGGGAGTAGTAAAACCTTGAAAACCGTAGCACGGAACCAACACGCTAAACTGTGACGTCAGTAGACTGAGCGCCACGGAATATCGGAAGGGACCGATCAACGGAGAACGGGGTCTTGCACGTCCGTACTGGGCGGCGATCGGAGCGAGAATAACATATGAAATTGGCGTTTTGTAAGGGAGGAACATAAAGTAAATTTAAAAAAATATAATACATTTATTTAAAAAGTAAGTACCAGTGTTATCTATGCACTTTTTCCATCTCCTAGGTAGTTTATTGATCTCTTTACTAAAAAAAGACATTCGGACGGGAATCAATAAAATCTTTGAAGGCGCTTTGGACTGCCATTGGAGTTGAATTTTTTCCCTGGGGCAGGATTTGTTTCGCCAGGGTTCAACCATTGCGATGAGCGTTTCTGATTGGCGTTTCTGATTCAATTAAAAATCCTTTCGTTATTGTGCAGGTTGAGTAATATAACGCAGCAGCCGACTCGCGTTTGTCGGTTTGCTGCACTCAATTCATGAGGCTCAATTCACCCACCTCTCAAGCTTTTTCACCTTCCCAACTTTTTTCAAGTGGATTAAAACAGTTTTGTCACTAGCACCGCAGATTACAGCTTACTCGGACGTCGTTTGCGCTGGATCCGCTTCCAAAATAGCCTTCAATTCTTCGTTATCAACTTTGGTCTCTGGCCATCTACGGGCATTCTCGCTGCGACCGCCACCCGGTACGGACGTTCCAAGTCCACTCCGATTGATCGGTCCCTTCCCGATATTCAGTGGCGGTCATTTTACTGACGTCACAGTCTAGCGTCTTGGTTCCGTGATACGGTTTTTATGGGCCTTTTACTCCCACCGTGCGCTCTCGAAGTAGTTATTTTTCTTTGCGACTAAGACTCTTAGTTTTTAAAGTGCTGTGTTGTGCTTGTGCTGAGTGCTGTGTGTGCCCAGCGTAAAGTATTCTGGTTTTAGTACAAAAGGTACGCAACGGTGACAACTAATTTGTACTGATCCAGTCCTTTTTATATTTATATTATTTCATTTCTACTATTTTATTTATTTACTCTTCTATTTTAATTTATCTTGTATCATATTTGTGTTTTTTCGTGTACATTTGCCCTTTTTGTCGGTAAAGGTTGACCCTAACGCGGTCAACACTTTACCTGCTTACCCTTTCTAGGATTCTAGGTAGCGGCCTTCGGCGAACTACGGTTAGTTTTTAAGTTATTTTCGGCAGATATATCGAAGGCCTTCATGGCCTTCGTTCGCGCTCAGTGTCCACACATCTGGACACAGTTCGAAAGTGGGCTCAAACTCACAAACAAACCTCCTTCTAAAAAGGAGAGACGGGCACGCCAGCCCATATCCACTAACCCTTCACGAGCGCACTCTAGCCCACGCTCGTTCAAGACTGCGTCCACCAGCAATACTTCATCGATGGATTGCGATAACCCGGCTGCCGTCCAAGCACTCGAATCCGGCGAGGGCTTCACCGTCGTCGCTAAGCGACAAAAAAGGCCCAAGCCCTTGGACTCATCTAGCGATGAGTCAAAAACCCCTAAAAAGCGGGCCCCGCAGTCCACGCCCGCATCCTCACTCTGCGATTCCGAGGCCAAGCCAACCGGTTGGCATCCGCCTCCTATTTTCCGCGATAAAGCGGCATGGACTTCTGTATCCACACACATGTCCAATTTAAAAATCGCGTATACACACGCGAAAAATACTGCGATCGGTATTCGCGTGGCGACCGTCTCGCCGCCCGATCACCGCGCCCTCATAAGGTACTTGATGGAGAAATCCATCGAGTACCATACCTACGCACTCGAAGAAGAGCGCGTTTTACGCGTCATCTTTAGAGGCGTACCAAAAGAGCTCGACACTGAGCTGTTATTACAGGATCTTAAAACCCAGGGGTTCCCTGTGCAGTCTGTCCACCGCATGTATGGCAAAGATAGGTTGCCGTACTATCTAGTGTTAGTGACACTAGAGCACTCATTAGAAGGCAAGAAGATTTCTTATTTAAAAACCATTGTCAATCTGTCAGGGATCACAGTGGAGGTCCCCTTCAAGCGCGGCATTCCAAGCCAATGTCATAGATGCAAGGTAAAAGGCCATAGAGCAAGAAACTGTCACGCCAAACCCAGGTGCGTAAGTGCCTGGGCGATCATGGTACTGCAGAATGCGCGAGAACCCCGCAGTCCACTATGACAGACCCCCTGCATGCGTATTATGCAAGACGGTCGGCCATACCGCCAACTTTTTAGGTTGCCCTAGGGCTCCAAAAGCTAACCCTCAAAAGGCTCACAAGGCGTAGCAGAGATCTTTAGCCTCTGCTCCTGCCAAGTCCAGCCCACCTGTAAAACCGCAGGCACAATTAACCGACTCCCGCGATTCTCCACCGCCACCCAAGAACGCATTTCCTGGTTATCATTGTGAGGAAACCCATCGCTTCCCTTGCTTCTCCACCTTCTCAGGTACAGCAGGTCAGGTTAGCACCTACTTGCTTGCCTTTTCGTCCCCCAGTCAATGGCCGTGCGGAGCCACTTTTCGACTTCGCGCTAAATAGCGAATTTGCCTCAAGCTTCGAATTGGGCGAAATAACAACTCTGGCACGCAAACTACTGACACCAGGCATTTATCGCCAACGTCCAGAAATTTAATAAATTAAACTTTTAAATGGCGTCTTCTAGGATAAAACCGCGGTCCCTCACTATAGGCTACTTCAACGCCGATGGATTTAAACATCAGCGCAATGAAATCCACGAATCCGCTCGAGAATTTCAAATAGACATCTTACTTGTGCGGGAAACCTTTTTGAAACCTAGTCACAAGCACCCTAAAATAGCGAACTACAACATCGATATCAACGATAGGCTTACCACTGATAAAAGCGGTACCCTCATCTATTACAAAAGGTCACTGCATACCTGTCGAGAATATCGAAGTTTCCTGTTGTAGAATAGCGATGAGTGGCCATCAACCAATCAAGCTAGCATACATCTATCAACCACAAGACAAAGCTATACTTCAAAGCGACCTTCAGTCGCTACTCGATATGAGTCCCTCCGTAATACTAGCTGGCGACTTCGACTCGAAAGATTCATGTTGGTATTCCGTTGTTACCAACCCAAACAGTCGTTGGCTTCATCACATTTTATTTATTTATTTAATAATTAATGTACACACAGGTTTTAATTACAGTATAAAAAGAAGTTACCAAATCATGTACAAAGGTACTGCTTATTTCTAAAAGAAATCTCTTCCAACAGACCTGAGACTGGAGAGTGTGAATAATAGCAAATTTAGTGTGTACTAAATTATATATTGTTATACATAAGATAAATACTATAAACAAATGCTAATATACTTACATATTGTATTAAATATAAATATAAACTACTTATCTACTTTTAAATAGAATATCCATGATATATAAACAAATGCAAACTAATATATACACAGTATACTTGACCTTTACAAATGATTCAAAGAAATGAATAATAAGACAATAATAATACTACGGGGTTACAAAAACAAGAACGCAAGCTAATAGACTCGAGAAAGGTGATGTTCTCTTACTCGCTTTTTAAATAAGGATAACGTTTTCGATTCACGGATTATGCAAGGAAGTGCATTCCACAACCTAACTGCGTGTATGGTGAAGGAGTAAGAGAAAAAGTCAGTTTTATGCGGTTTCATTTTGAGAAGAGTACGCTTATTCCTTATGCAGTGAGCATCATCGGTGTGCGTGAAGGAAAAACGCTTACTTAGGTAACGAGGGGAGGATGGGTTAAAGAATCTCTACGGTACCGAATAGGAAGCCATCGAAGTTTACCGCGGTATTCAGAAACATGATCAAACTTTATAAGACCAAAGATGAATCGAATACACAGATTCTGTAATCGTTCCAGTTTATTTAATAGCTCTTCAGTTATGTCCAAGTAACAGACATCTGCGTATTCGATTATTGGTTGAATGAGTGTTTGAGCAAGAGTGATCCTGGTCTGAAAGGGCAGGAAACTCCGAAGACTTTTTAGTTGATGGATGGGATAGTGCACCTTCCTACTAATTTCGCTGACGTTAGCATTCCACGTAAGATAAGAATCTATAATCACTCCTAGGTTTTTGAGATTATCAGAGAAATTAATAGGAACAGCATCCAGGACGACAGAGGGCAAATTGGCAAAATCGATGCAGCCGCGCATATGCCGACTACCAATTATGATAGCTTGAGACTTGCTAGGATTCACACATAAACCAAATGATTTAGCTCCGTCACTTATACGACTGAGGTCCTCATTGATTGCAGCAATAGCAATTACTGTATCTGAAAGTGTGAAATGGCGATAGACCTGCAAGTCATCAGCGTAAAGGTGATAATTACAAGAAAGGACTGTAGTAACGGAGTCAATAAAAATTGGAAAAAGCAATGGGGAGAGGACGCCACCCTGAGGCGCGCCCGGAATAAGATCGCACCAATCGGAGTGAGACTCACCATAGCGGACCCGCTGTGACCGGCCCCTAAGATAGGAGCTGAACCAGGCCACTGCAGAAGAGGAGAAGTTGAGTGAAGTTAAAACTCCGAGAAGGATGTCGAAATCGACTGAGGTAAACGCGCTACTGAAGTCCAGAAGTACCATTATAGTCAGAGATTGATTCTGCATCGCCCATCGAATATCGTCAGTGATATTTATAAGAACCGAAGTGGTACTGTGGCCAGGGCGGAATCCAGATTGAAAACTGCTGAGGAGGCCATTGTGTGCAAGAAACTTGGAGAGTTGCTCATGAACAATATGTTCGAGCACTTTGGAAAGGAAAGGCAAGATAGATATGGAGCGAAAATGAGCGAGCGAATTAGGGTTTGGTATTTTGGGTAATGGGATAACATGAGCAAGTTTCCAGGACGTGGGAAAGATACAAGTTGTGAGGAAAAAATTGAAAATGTGGGTGAGTATTGGTAATAACGTAGGCAAAATCAAAGTTATCATTCTTGAACACAATTTGTCCTCACCAACGGCAGGAGATTTAATAGCAAGAATGGCTCTCTTCACAATGTCTTCTGAAACAGTTTTCAGTGAAAATGGAGTTTGAGCAGAGGGGGCATATGATAAGGACTTCAAAGTTTCATCTTTAACAGCGCGGCAAACAACAATAGGATGTTCGGAAAATTGCTTATTAAGGGAGTCTAAATTTAAGATGTTGTGATCAGTGGGAGGAGACTTACTAATTCCAAATGACTTAAGAAATTTCCATACTTCTGCAGGGCTCTGATTAGTAAGGGAATCATGAAAGTGGCGCCTTTTGGCATCACGACATAGACGGCTGCAGCGATTACGCAAATGTTTGTAGTGGTTCAAGTGTTGCTCGGTGGGGGTAGCGAGGATGTAGCAGGATAGGATCGACTGGAGAGCGCGGGATCTGGAGTTGTTTTTGATCATACATGTGTTAAAATCTCCCAACATTAAAAAATGATCATAGTTTAAACAAAATTTA
This sequence comes from Marasmarcha lunaedactyla, assembly GCA_923062675.1. Classification (NCBI taxonomy): domain Eukaryota; kingdom Metazoa; phylum Arthropoda; class Insecta; order Lepidoptera; family Pterophoridae; genus Marasmarcha; species Marasmarcha lunaedactyla. The sequence continues at coordinate 13,384,657 of OV281339.1, read as the reverse complement.
TGAAAGTAACTGTCAAGATCATGAAAATAATTGATTCATGATTGAATTCATGTTAGGACTGTAAAAAACAGTAAGTAAAATTTTAGTGTGACCTACAATTATTTCAATGCCAAGATGTTCAGCTGATCCAGAGTAAAGAGAGGGAGAGGTGCTAACAATTGTGTGAAATATGTCTGCTCGAAGGTATACGGCCACCCCACCACCCCCCTTTCCCGTGCGATCATTCCGAATCAGTTTAAACCCAGGAATAGGATATTGAGTGGAGGGAAGAGAGGGTTTTAGAAAAGTTTCCGATATGAGTATAGCATCAGCGTTGCTAATAGTAAAAGTAGCCAAAAGATCGGAGTAGTGACTTGGAACGCTTTGTGCATTTATGTGAATTATTTTTAATTATATGGATTACTAAAAAAATAAGAAGACAGTTCATCGTGCAATGTCAGAGGCGAGGATGAAAAACTATCAGCACTTTCGAAACTGCAGGAAGAAGATGAGCAAGAGAAGAAACCGTCGCCGAATGCATCACTTACGTTCATGGTAAAAAAAATGTATATACATAAATAATAATATATAAATAAATACTATAAATAAACTTTAAAATAGAGTAAACCTAACTAAATATGATTTCTATTATTGATCTAACGAGTACCTATCACCACTCAACACTCACAAGGTGAAGGAAAAAATACCACTAATATTAACATGTAGATGAAGCAAGACTACTTGATTTATGAACGAAACAGAAATTGTAAAATTCATAAATCAGTCCTTCACATTATGAAGCTGATTGACATATTTCAACAAAAAAAAAAATAACTTCACATTTTGAACTGTCAATGCTATCAATTGTCAGTCATACACAAAAACAAGCAAAACATAACCTTAAATTAAACATTTATAAATTATGCAAGTATTATTTAAAAGTACCGACTTAAAAAGAAAATGTAAAATCTACAAGAGAGAACATACAGAATATAAGTCGGCCAAATTAAGAAGAAGGTCTTGCTTTCTTTCAATGGACAATTGTACTGGATTTAAATGAAAAGTAAAACAATAATGAAACTCAAGTTCAGTGATGCCTGCGCGTTTTCCTGGGCGATTTATCAGCAAGTTTGGGAGCAGAATCTTGAATAGAAACTTCAGAGATGCCTTTACTTGTTGGGTACTGAGAGATAAGTTGATCTAATTCAAACTGAGTTTCGATCTTTTTACGTGACTTATCAGGTAAATTGATTATGATTTTACCTTCAACCGTCCAGCAGTTCTTGATTCCAAAGTGTTGACGTCCAGAAAAAAAAATCCACTGCCGTGCCGTCGTCAAGAACTCGGAGACTGCGATTCCAGTGCCCTTCAGACTAGTCTTGGCATCCCATACAATGTGACGAGACTCCATGTCTTTGAAACGCACCAAAATAGGTCTAGGTTTTCCCTTCGATAGACTTCCTAGGCGATGACAGACTAGTAAGTTTCTTGCATGAGTATTGTCAATCTTCATTTGCTCACATAATATATTCTGAACCACTTCATGCAATTTTCATTTTGTTTTTCAGACACACCATGGAACAGTAAAACCTTTCTACGTGCTGCAGTCTCATGCCGAACTTGTGTGCGAGTCAGAGACTCAACTTCTAGCTTTAACTGTTTAAGCATTTGTAACATTAAGGTTTTGAAAGACAGGAAGTCTTTGGACCATGTTACCAGATCCGAATGTACAGTTGTGTTAGCAGCAATCTTCTCCAGCTTATTTTCATATTCAGTGAAACGTTTTTCAAAAAATTCAGCAGGTGCTTCCATTTTTGAGTGTTGTTATATTAGTGACTGAATAAGCTTAGTGTGAAAATTTTGTGTAAGTGAGTGCAGGTGAGTGTGGCTGCAAGTCACAACATGAATTTATGAATAAATAACTAATAAAATAAGTTAAAATAAATAAAACTGAGGAACACACTAAAAATGCGTGATTCTTTCACGACTACCCGCGAAAAAAATAAAAAGAGGCGATATACTGTGATGTAGTGGGTCCACGGCATGTTAGAGGCGATAAACTGTGATGTAGTGGGTCCACGGGAACCGACGCATTATCCCTATAACACAAATCATCGCCTCGATATTCTCGATATAGCAATCCTCCAAAGTGTTAACTTAACGGTACACTCAGAAGAAGTCATCCACCATCATCAGCAGCTAGGTATCCCAACTGACCCCGTTCCTCAAACGAGGTCACACATCGATTGGATCAAACTAAAAGAAGCCCTTGAAGCAATCGACAGCCCCGACCTTTAGGTCGATTCGTTGTCATCTATCGAGGAGACCAATACTGCGATCGGTGCTTTCACCAACGACTTTCGAACTGCTATCAGTGCGTCCTCCAGGCAGGTTCCGGCGGCGAATGATCGACGCTGGGTCCTGCCTGAGGATGTGAGGGAGTTGTTGAGGGCAAAGAACGCAGCTATCCGGGCGTACGATTACGCTCCGATCAAGGCATACCGTATCCGTATGAGGGCTTTACAGCGAGATGTCAAATCTCGCATACGCGAATTGCGGTCTAACAACTGGGACGCGCTTCTTGAAGAGATTTCGCCTTCGCATCTGGCTTACTGGAGCTTGGCCAAGTCTCTCAAGATGGACTCTACCGCGTCATCGATGCCTCCGCTTCTTAGACCACCGCACATGACTCCCGCCGTCGATGACTCCGAAAAAGCTGAAACCCTAGCCGATAGCTTAGCCCGACAATGTACACCGAGTACAGAAACCACTAACGCCCTCCACATAGAAACTGTGAATAGCACAATTGAAACTAAATGCGGCAACCCACCGACTGACTCCCTCCAATCGGTAACGGTGGAAGAGGTACAGACAATAATTACCAACCTAAAACTGTGGAAAGCCCCAGGTCCAGACGAAATACCAAACAGGGTTCTGAAAGCTCTCCCACTCGCACTCATACAACTGTTAGTAGTTATATTCAATAACGTACTAACATGGAAGGAAGCGATCGTCATCGGTATAAGGAAACCCGGAAAACCGGCTAATTTACCTACAAGCTACCGTCCTATTAGTCTGCTTAGTGCGATAGGCAAATTATACGAAAGGATCATTTTGAACAGGCTCCGAGAGGTCATCCACTCCAAGCGCCTGTTACCGGACGAACGGTTCGGCTTTAGGTTCCGTCACTCCTGCGTCCAACAAGTGCACCGCATTACGGAGCACATCTTGGAGCAAAGGGATGTTGGTCCAAAACCTATCGCACAGGTGCGCTTTTATTTGACGTGGCGAAAGCCTTCGACAAGGTCTGGCACAACGGCTTGTTATTCAAGCTCTTCAAACTAGGCGTGCCAGACAGCCTCGTGCACATCATACGAGACTTTTAACAGTGTCGAACCTTTCGTTACAGATTGGATGGTGCACTCTCTAATCCCCACCCTGTATAAGCCGGTGTCCCTCAAGGCTCAGTACTTTCTCCGACTTTGTTTTCACTATACACTAGTGACATGCCAACGACACCGCGCTTTACACATCTGATAGGAATCTACGTAGGTTATCTGGAATACTGCAATCCACAGCCAACGCATTAGGCGCTTGGTTTAGGAAATGGAGAATAGAAGTCAACTCAGAAAAAAGTGCCGCAGTGTACTTCTCTCTTTCAACCTGCTCTAGGACAACCCCTAGGAAACCTTCCAAAAGATTAGGTCAGATCTCTCTGTTTGGTACTCCGATCCCCTGGGTTAAAAAAGTCAAATATTTAGGCTTAACTTTAGAGAGTGGACTTACAATTGTGGATCACATAAAACGAGTCCGGGACCGAGCCGCGTTAGTCATGCGTAGGCTGCACCCCCTTATTTGTAAGAAGAGTAAAATGTCGCTTAGAAATAAACTTACACTTTACAAAACTTGCAACCGCCCCATCATGACATATACCAGTGTAGTTTTCACTCACGCCAGCAAGTCGAACATCAATCACTTGCAGGTTATTCAAAATAGGTTCTTACGCAAATGCGTCGGCCCCGCCCTATGTCCGCAATTTAGATCTGCATAAAGATCTCGAGCTGCCCACTATTGCCACGTTGATGAAGTTGGTGTCTAGACGCTACTTCGACAACGCTCCCCACCATTCCAACCCGCTGGTCAATAAGTCAGCTGACTACACAGCCAACCCAGACACGCCGGTTCGTTACAGGCGTCCGCGTAACGTCTTAACAGATCCCGACGACGCTATTACAACAAGGAACGCCGGCATTCCAGTTAGAAATAGGGCAACATGGCAGTCGAATCGCCTAACCCACCGGTAGGCCAGGCTAACGCAGCGTACGCATTCCGACTGAGTTTCTTGCTGGTTCTTTGGCAGTAGATGACCCTTCCGAACCAGTGGTAGTTTCAATATACGACGTCCTAAGCCGAGGTCCGTGCCCTCTCGGGTGCCCTTAGGCATATCGTATGTAGGAGTAGTTTAAGTTCTGGCTAAGCGCCCTCAGCGCTAAGCCACACATTCCGGTGAAATTTAAAAGGTTAATAGGGCCATAAATGAACTGTTCATATCGGAAAAAAAAATGGCAAATAACAACAACACCGCCGCCAAACACAGCATTAATACTTCGAGCCATTTCTGCAGCATTGGTGCCACGGCGGAACTCGTACTCGTAAATAAGGCGATATTTCAACTGTTCCATTTTGTAAACTAAGTGACGTAAAGAAAAAAAACAAATAAATTACGGTTTTCGAAACACAAATGCGTGAGTAAATAGCTGTATAAATTTGAAATTGGAATTCTTAACAAAAGAGGAGATAATATAGATGAAAGTGGCCAGTACGACAAAACGCTAATTTCATATGTAAAGACCTAATACCTCAAGCGTAATTGTTGAAAATTTTTTATTGATAACTAAATAACTCAACTAGTTAATATAAAAACATTTCTCAAATCAACTCATCTAATGATAACATTAAAATACTTAAATATTGAATTTAACAAATGTATTTTCTTCCATTTCTATATCAAGGACGATAACTTTCAAAAACACCCTCTAAAATGAACAATAACAACAAAAAGCAAAGAAAACTCTAGAAACGGTCACCTTGACTGCAAAACTTGACCTTACCCGCAACTCATGCGCAGACATCAATATTACGCAACGCAGCTACATAACTATATTCCGTAAAATTTTTGGTTGAGTAAGTAAAGCACTTTCGCCCGTATTTTCCTGTATCTTCGTTGGTTTCACTAGTCGGTGTGTGTAGGAAATGAGCGCGCACGCACGCTGCTCGCGCATCGACGTAGCCACGCTGTATTAAGTGTCAGGACTCGTCCACAATGCTGAAATGCATTTGCCATTGTAGGTGCTGACTGACTCTTTTTGTTTACTCGTTAGTTTATACAGTCCTTCCAAACTTAACCGATATTCCTTTATGATATCTTGTGAGGTGGTACCAGACCTACTTGGTACTACCATAATATTTACGGTAGCCGGGTTATGTTAGCGCGCTAAGGAGCACTTTGTAGTATTATAGAACATTATATAGAGAATTATAGAGAACAACAATTATAGAGAATAGAACAAGGCAATTTCACGAAAGTCCACATTGGTCAGTGCATCAATAATCAATATTATAAATAAATGTTAAATGCCACTAACCATCACGTGGATTGCATGCTCGTTTACCGGCTATGAAAAATGTAAAAAAATGGTAATACTAGAAAAGTAGTAAACTAGATGTCGAGACAATTTAGAATCTATTTATGATTAGTAAAATTGTCGGCAAATGCTTGACCCACAAACAATGTTTAGCTTAAGTCTAAAATACCCCTTATATAATACAATTGCAAATACGCAGGTGCTATAATTAGTATCAATCATATTTATAATAGTGATATAAATTATTTTGGTCCATTAGGTAGTTTTAGTAAAAACAAAATCTACGTCGTGAAATGTTTTATATAGATTGTTTTGTTATTATTTTTTTGTTTTATTAATCTATGCACGTTATTAATCATGCATGTTGAATATAACTGTAGGCTTCCTGATTATAAGGGGACATAGGAATTTATATAATTTTTCACTAAGCAGAGTTAGTAAAAAAAACTAATATTTATAATAACCTTACTTTTTCTTGTTGTGTTGTACATTTGACCAGCAATGCTGTATAGCATATATCGATTGGGTTACACAATTTTTTGTAAAATGATTTAGTTTTAGTTTTACTTACACACAAACAAAAGAAACTGTATAATCTTGCTTTTCGAGTTGAATTATTACTCCAGGGTTATCAGTATCCAAGCATGACGCTCTTCTCTAATCAGGTCATAATACCCCCCCAATATTTCATCTTTTCAGTGCCAGGAAACAAGTTTGTTATTTATTTATTTTGTGTTTACAAATTTTGGGGAGTTTACAGCTAAAAACACTTGATTGATTCTGATGCACCTAACTAGCACTTGATCAACCTTATTGTAATTGATATAAGTAGGTCCCCATGTTCTTTATTAATCTTAGATGTTCAATTGGTTAATACTATATGAGTATATTGAAACATAGATACCGTTGGCAAACATAGGCCTATAGCTGGTATTGTCAGTGCTGATTATTTATCTGGCTTTATTCAAAATGGTAATTATGAATAAAGGTAAATGGTAACTACTAATGGTAGGTAAACCTACCATTAGTAGTTATACTGACATCCGAACCCATGTTAATGATAATATGGTACATAATTAGTTGTTGATGTTTTATTTATCAATATTGAATGATACGAGCGGCCGCGCGAGACGCCGAGACGAGCGCACGCATAATTACTGAGCCTACAACTTTTACAACTACCCACGTAGGTGTAAATGTTAATTGACAATGGTTGATTTACGTGATAATATGAGTGACTCGAGTGCAAGTGATATTATAGTTAGAGTAATCTAGATAAAAGGTTTGCCTTCAGTTGAATGAATATTGCCTATGGAGGGAGTATACATGAAAATTACCGGGTTTATTGTTGGAAATATGACAAAACGGCCTGTCGGTTGCGGTCAAGACTAAATTAATGTTATCTATGGGCAGGTTTCGTTTTTTATTATATCTTTTCAGAGATTTAAAAAATGCGTTTCTTTCAGTAATGTTGGTTACAACATATTTCTGGGACTTCCCAGTCAGTAATCAGAGGATACGCTTATTAGGAATAATAATAATAAATAATACAAATATTTCTAACAATCACACCACATTATTTAGCCCAAATTAAGTATCATTAAGAACTTGTGTTATGGATACTAGATAACGGATTTAAATAAACTTAAGAAATATATAAACATACATAGATTGTGAAAGTTCTGTTATTCTGGGAAAAGATTATAAAAACCAAAAGAAAAGTAAAGAAAAGTTAAGTCGTACTCATCAATTTTCATGGGACGATGAAGCGGTGTCGTCAGTGCCACAAGACACAGAAGAAAACAAGAAGTAACGCAAAAGCCGTAAAGTAGATAAAAAAAAATATTACTTCTATATCTATCGGACTGTAAACTTGGTGTTCAAATTAAATTAGTTTTTCTACGTTTGAGATTTTTTTTTATTTGAATTGGAATTTAGTTAAAGAACTTAGGAAAGAAGGATATTTTTAGTAAGTTATTTTCCCTTTTCAAAGATGGCTTACGGTGCCAACGAAGCTAGCGTTGACCCGGTGCGCTTTCAAGGCCCTTCAGGTCTTGAAGAAACCGGCTGACCCAATCCCATTGCATTTGGGCCTTTCCCAGGGTGAAGGTACAGTGCTTGTGCGTATTAGGCGTACCAGTTCACGTCGCCGCGGGTAGGGAGGTTTTGGCGCTAGGTCTGTAAGGGAACCTGGGCATTATTATATATCATATTTTAGTCCCAAGCCCTCTCATACGAATTCTAGAGTTTGGTAAGCTTTGCGAAGCTCTTCGCCAAGGCGCTCGCCAGGGCCCTCGGTGTCCCTTTGAACAACGACGTTGTAACGCAGGCTCGGATACATCCTGTCCCGCGTCGCATCGGAATCCGCGTTTGTTCAGTCGTTCTCTATCGAGCCCATGTTTACTCGAGTTTTGAAACGCTCTAAGAAGCGTTCAAAGCATGCCGCGGTGTCCTTTACACACGAACCCTCCCTGGTGTGTTCAACACCTGCCCCTGTGCTGCTTATGTCACTCCGAGTGACCGTGACCTCGTCGGTTTTGTCCAAGATATAACGCGCTGCGCTTCCGTTCCTACCAAACAACAGCTCCCATCCCCCGTATTCCTCCGCGAAAAGGTGCGTAGGATGGTAGTATCTTATTTGTGCATAGAGCACAGAATCAATTACGTCAAAGCGTCTAACGCAGGCGAATCGATTAAAACCCAAGTCATCTGCACCGCGGCCCGCGCCCGCTCCATCATCTTCACTTAACAGTCGTCGTTGGCTGAAGACATGAAGACCGACGTTACCCAAAACGACGACATTAGGGAAATCGCCGTACTCGCACGTAAACTGCGAGCCTCCCGCTCCACTCACGAGCGTCTCTTAGCGTTCGCCGAGCATCACTCGCTTCTTAGCTCTTTATAAATTTCTATAAATAGTATAAATTCTATAAAATTTAAATTTAATGACTAGACCTCTAAATACCGCGTTTGGTCGTATCAAACACAGGGGCCTATCTATAGTTTCATTTAACGTCGTAGCCTTATTACTAATCTTCCTGAGCTCAAAAGCGTCCTCCAAGCGACGTGGCTCAGTCCATCTTGCTCCAGTGGATTCGCTATTCCTAAATACTCGCTCACTCGTAACAATAGGCCCAAATCCGAAGGTTGCGGTGGCACAGCTATTTACTACAAAAGAGGTTTCCATTGCTCTCCTCTCGCCACCCCTCCTCTCCTTAACATGGAAGCCACTGTGTTAAGGCTGGCTATGACAGTTCATCCGACCATAATCTTAGCTTCAATCTACATACCTAGTGGCACCAGATCTATCCGTAGCTACTTTGAGGTCATTCTCGCCCTCAGCCATTTAGTCATTATGTTCGGGGATTTCAACTCCAAGCAAACTGATTGGACGTGCCTATCGACCAACACCAGCGGGGTCACGCTCCTTAACATCACTGAGTCACTCGACTTAGACCTCATTTCTCCCGTCACTCCCACTCATTATCCCGTTAACCCGAACCACTCTCCTGACATCCTCGATTTTGCCATAGTCAAGAGAATGAACCTCTATCTCAGGTCTATCGAACCGCTCGATGACCTAGGCTCTAATTGCCACCCCGTCTCTCTTGTACTAGGGCCTCTCAACGACAACGCCAAAACTCCTAAGACACTAACTGGAAAGGCTTTAAAAATACGTTAGTTTCGGCCATTTGCTCGCGATTTAGCCCAACTACCTAGATAGCCCGGACCCAATAGACTCGTTAGTCAATTCCCTCACTGATGCTATCAACTCAACCATCAGTGATAATGAAAAGGTTGCTAAACAAGGCAAACCCACGCTCCCCTTTCTCGTTAGCAATCTTATTAAAGCTAAGAACGTGGCTCTAAGGAGAACTAAGCTGCGAATCAGCCACAACGTAAAGTTATATAGTAACTATGTGGTGGTCTTGCCTGGTGGAACTCTGAGACGCTCAGATGAACATTCCATGGTGATTATCTCCCCGTCCCACCACGCGTGTTACAGAATGGCGCGAGCCTAACGCGTAGACGCTGCGTCTCACGTTCCTCCTCTCACTCGTCCCGACGGTACTCGTCCCACGAAGCCGAAGAGGAAGCCGAATGCTTTGCTGACATCACTACCTCACAGTGCTCGCCCACCCCGCCACATCCAGGCGGCAGAAGATGGAGCCCTCCGCAGGGACTCTCTCCACATCACCGCTGACCCCGTAACAGTGTCAAATGACGAAATCTCTCTTCTCATTAGACGTCAAAAATCCAAAAAGGCTCCGGGTGCGGATGGAATTTCCGACCATGCACTTAAGCACCAGCCTCAACAAGTGCTTACCTTGCTAGCTATCATCGTCAATGCTGCTTTGACGTTAGCTTCTTTCCAAAAGCTTAGAAAAAAGCTACAGTCATAGGCTTTCCCAAGCCGGGTAAATCACTGAATATCCCGGCTAATCACAGACCCATCAGCCTTCTCAAGGCCATGGCTAAACTTCTCGAGAGAGTCATAATATCTTGAATGCGGAACCATCTGTTTCCAACGGATGGTGACCCCCGCGTTGTGCCTAATCAGTTCGGCTTTTACGCCAAGCACTTCTGCCCTCAGCAAGTCCAACGCATCGTCGAGTATATACTCAATGGCTTCTATCCGCGGTCGCAGTTTTCTTTGACGTGCCAAGGCTTTCGATAAGGTCTGGCACAGCGGTCTCATTTCTAAACTGTATAAAACAGGGTACCGGATCGCCTAGTCAGGATAATCGCTTCCTATCTCAAAGATAGAATATTTCATTATACACACGAAGGTACGCTCTCCGCGCCCCGTCTAAGAACTTTGTAACATTATGGAAGCACTAAATGATTGAGTATTGAGTGGCTCAGTCCAAACGACAGAACAACATTCCCGTCGCACGGAAAGGCATCGAACTCACCCTCTTTGCCGACGACACCGCGATATCCCACAGCTCATCAACAGACTCCAAAAGGCAGAAACCATACACGCGGTGTATGGTTTCAAAAATGGCGTATCGATGTGAATCCAGACAAGAGTTCTGCGATTCGCTTCGACTTTCAAACGCCGTCGTCTCGCCGATGATCCCCACGTTCGAATGTTAGGTATTTCCATCCCCTGGAAGCGCAGTACTAAATATTTAGGCATCACCTTAGACCAGACGCTTTCATTTAAGATTGAGTATCGAAACTAGCCCGTCTTTATTTAGGCCGACTAAATATATATAATAATAGTATGTTAGGTAGACATAGTAAAATGTCTTATAGAAACAAACGAACGCTCTTTAAGACCTGCGTTAGATCCGTCATTACTTATGCCTCGGCAATCTTTGCTTACGCCAAACCCTACCGATGCACAAACTGCAGGTGGTTCAAAGTCTCTTCTGCCGGCCACAAACGCACCCTGGTACGTGCGCAACGCGCACCTGCACAGAGATCTTGAACTACCTATAGTGCAACAAGACCTCAAAACACTCTCGGAAGCGTTCTTCAAAGATCCGAAGTTCAAAGTCGCGAGACCTAGAAACGCGCACACGAACTTAGCCACGCAACTGTCAGCCCATCTCGAAGCCCTTCAGGCCGCAAATTCTAATTCTAACTCTCATTCAAATTCTCCTTGAGCACCTTCAGTCCTATTATATTTCCCAGCGGATGATTCCATAAGGGTCCTCACTTGGGCGGCCTTTTCCTCCAACTTGTTGTCGCTTTAGATGAAGGCTGTGAGGCAAATGATTTGCCAGAGTCATTCAGGGGTTTTAAGTGGGTAGTTTGCTATGTTAAGCTCGGAGCGAGTCCCACATAACTCCGTATCGCGCGCGGTGGGGTATGCGTAAGAGCATTTTTTAGATCCTCTTGCCAGCCCAAGGAGGAGAACAAAGAAAAAAAATCTCAAACAAAGGAACTCTACCACCACTAAATAGATAATATACATTGTTCAAAACATTAAAAACAAACGATGGTGAATTTTGGAAAATTTAAAATAATATATAAAAGTTGGCCAAGGTTATTCAGCTTGAATTTATATGCTCTCCAAACCCGAGAAGATAATATGCATGATTGTAACAGGATACAGATTTTACGTTAAAATCACACTTATTGTCAAATATTATCAGCACGAATTCGTCGACAGTAACAATATTATAATCTGCGGAATAATCAAAAAAACATGTACGGTGTATAAAAGTGAATATGCGTTAAGAGGATGTCGCACGAATACGATGCCTAAAACGAACCTAAAAATGTTTTCAACATTCGATACAATTCTTATTAAACGCAAAAACTAGTACTATAATTCTCAACCTATTCTTAGGCCGAGTTTTAATCGTTTTCCAGAATAGATCGGACGTATAGTCGTCAATGTGTTATTAAGTAATAAAACACGGACGTGCAGACAAAAACACTCAAACATGGGAATTCAGAGATCACGCGTCGCGCATTCCCGAATCTTAACGGTCCCCGTCTCTTATTAGGACGGCAATATTCAAACTAGTGATAAAAATTGGTGGAGAGTAGTGTCGATTGTTAGTGAAGTATTCTGTAGGTACTATAATTTTTTATTATTTCTTATTAATAATTGAAACATTTGGAAGAAATCGGTTTATGATCAGACATTATGATTATTTAATATATTATTTAACATAAGTTTAAAAGTTGTATGTTTTGTATTTATTACGTTTTAAAGAATTCGAAGATAAATTATAAATTTAGATATCTTAGTTTTGTTTACAAAGACACACATCAACGTTTGTAGCATTATACATATAAGGCGCATTAGTAAAGTAGATTTACAGTTGTTATAAAGCTAAGTAGTGCCCTAAGGGGTATAAATAAATATTTTTAATACACTACTAATTTAACGAACAACATAATTAAATTTTTTCTTTTAATTTTTTTTTAATTCCGTTTATTCTAAAAATTTGCAATGTTCTAAAGGTTCCCAGACATTTTTTCATTTCACAGTGGGATCTCTAAAAAAGGCAGTTTCGATAAGGGCGCGTGAGGCACGCTGGCCGCTGTACCGACGCATCAATCTGGGACCATGCTAAAGCCCACACACTCAACTTTTTATTCTCTTTCTCATTATTAGACCACATTAAAATATCAGCAGGTGGCACTCAAACAGTAGGCCAATGAATAAATAAACGAAATTTGAGTTTAATTTAGTTCGAAATTTTAATAATTGGAATGCTGAACTTGCTGCGTTATTTTTTCTACTAGTCAAATGTGTTCTGAAATATTTCGTCTATTGGCTGAAATTTATTTGATAAATCTTTCTTCAGTTCAAGTTACTTGTTTATAAATACTATTAAAAGTAACCATTCGTTTGTGTTTCATATTGTATATGGGTCTGGAAGTCAATGATTCTGTATTGTTAAATATTGTACACGTTATGTTATACAACGTCTATGCCAAAACTCTTCCTTTTGACAAAGACTTCTAAATCATTTGTAATATTTCGTCAGTTACAGTTATAACTTACCTATAACATAATTTGAAGATGCAAGGTTTAATTGGGAGTATTTAATTAGCTTACAAACATGTTTACAAATGTATTGTCATAATGACAATACATTTGTAAACATGTTTGTAAAATAAAACTAATTTAATAAAATAAAAATAAACCAAAACAGGGTTTTGAATAAAAGTTTGAGAACCCCTATAACTAGAAGTGGTCTCCCTAAGATTTATTATATACAAGGAAGAGGCCCGCGTCCAGTGGGTTATATTAGAAAGTCGACTTATCTGGTTGTTTTTTTAAATTCGAGACTTATCCACGGTTAACCACGAGTTCCCGTGGTTAAACTTAAGGTTCGGTGCCAGCGGTTTTTTAATTACATGTGATAAAGGTGTTGTCTGTCAATGATCCTTCTCGGTCGAATATAAATATAGTAACTATGTGATGGGTGTGTAATTAAACCTAGAGTACGGTAAATGTTCGACGGGAATTGTCTGTTCAGTTTAACATTAACGGTGTAACTACCTACCTAGGCAGGGATCTACTTTCAATTGTTGAACTTTTGAATATGACGTTTAAGTTAACATATCGTATTTATAAGTAACGCGCCATCTATGCAAACTTCTCTGTAGCACGTTTTGCAATAGAGAAAGTAATCCGATTTTTTGCTATTGCGTTATAAGATTATTTAACTGCCTTCATTTAATACTTCATAAAGCTGTTAGTTGGCGCCATGTGATCGAACAGAACTGCGCCGTAAGCTTTCTATTTACGAGTATCTTGTTTTAGTTATCAAGAGGATAATAAAATAGTAATATACTTTTTACCCTTGGGTCACAGGCAATTTAAAGATATGATCAAAGCACCAACAATTTACCATAAGAGGAGTCTGTGATATGTAACTTAAGAAAAGAACTGACCTTATTTGCTAATGATTTATTCGTTTGGAAGCGAAAAACTGACTATGAAAAAAATTCTTAAGTAGCCGTAGAATAATTGGAAAGATAAAAAAATACATAGTTGCATGTCAAAAATGAAGCAATGTTACTGTCAACATAATATTTAGCTTAATTTAAAAAACTTTCAAATGCAAGAAAATCCTATAAATTTGGCCTAGCTATCTGAACAAATGATCTGTGTTTTTAAATAGCTCCAAAAGCTATTCTTAATCTGCTTCACTCAAGTGAAAAAATGTTCTCCGTTTAATTAAAGCAAAATATGTGAGAGGTACTAACATAATTCGAACCAACAAATCAAAAATATAACGAGTGTCAAAGACAAAGTTCGAGGGGGGTCCTTTTAAGAAGCTTATATCAAATTTATATCCTGCGGCAATGGTAATTGATAATTTTAGAATTAATCACTTGAATCTTATTAGAAAAGAAAAATTATAACTTCCGACAATAGCTATGAAGATTAAATGTGTCTTTTAGATGAATCGCTTCAAAGAATAATATAGGTAGTTTGATATTATAAATTTATGTTTTACGTAACTTGAGAGCCTTAAGTTTTATCGTCGATCTCCTCTCATCTTTCGAGAGGATGGCACTGCTCTCGTTTATTTTTAGATAAATTGTCGGACATGTTTTTTATGGCATTAAAAAAAAATAGTTATTTTGAACGTCTGATAAGGATAATTTAGGGTTCTGGACTGGTATGATGGCAGGACAGCATATTTAATAAAAATAGGATATTATGCGTTGCATACTTTAGGACCACGTTGTTCGTAAATATCTATTGCAATTTTTCTGCTTACCGAAACTATACTGTGTTTGAGGAATATTGTATTAATGTAAGCCGGTTATATCTGTTACAAGTTTATTATTTATGTATATATATTTATTACAAAATTAGATTTTGTTATTGTACGTTTTGCGTAAGTAACAAAACGGGGTCAATATTAGACAATAGTAACATGGGGCGGGTTTTGTTAAATCACATGAGGACTATTAAATTACTGTACTCCCCGTGTTACACATACTTACTTTTGTGTACATTAGAAACTGTAGCTACGTTTTAAACTATTGCTGTTATTTTCACTATAATTTAATGAATTTACGCGCGTCCGATATTTCGGTGCTGTAGCAAGCACCATGACGCGCGAAATAAAAATCGAAAATTGTGGTAAGAATCCCGTAAATTCATTAAATAATAATGTAGCAACGTTGTCTACCAATTGGTCCATGGTTACTATCCGCTTTTATAGTTGTTTATAGGCTATATACATTCAATGAAATCCAGAGGTATGCGAGTGAAATACCATGCAAAATCTAAGGTAGTTTCGCTTCGTGCAAAACAATTAAATTGCTTGAAGGTTCTTACAAATCTACTTCTAGATTGAACATCGAAGAATACATTAGAAACAATTTACTTAATAAGCAATCCTGTTCCTATTTCCTGTACTTCTTTATGAACTTCGACGGTAAATTTGACGGAGAGTAATACGTAAGCACTTAAAAAAAAAGAAATCTAAAGAAAATCCATAAAAAATTTTATTGATTCGAAATTTGTTAAACAATGCCAAATGTCACAACAGAGAGATCAACCTTGACACTGACATAAGAAACCAGAGAACGCTGTCTACGCATTAAACGTTAACGTCGTTACACTAAGCAACGCTTGTAGTATGGATACACAGAAGTATAGTAACGTAGCTAGAACCTGGGTCGGAAACCCTAAAATACGCCAACACACTTTTTACAAGTTGTTATTATAAAAAATCACAAAATGAATAGCTGATTGATTTTAAACTGAATTTTGAAATACTTTTAAACAGTTTCGGGGGAATTTCCTGTATATACGTACGTCTTTACCCTGAGGTACCCAGGGTCAGGCCCTGTAGTTAGTGCTGCAGTAGAAATATTTCTATGTCCTTAAAGTTACTCGTATTTGTTAACACAATTAAAAATACCCTGGACTGATAGCAAATGCAGTGATTTCCTTTCCATTTAGAAAATCCACGTCAAAACTTACTGTACTACACTGTACTATATTAATAGCCGGCAAATGAGCACGGCACCCTATGGACATCATTATTCGTAGGTGTTATATTCATTAACAGTGATTGTGATAATTATTTCGACTACTAATTGCCGGCCTTAGGTTCCAGTTGAAATGTAATTGCACTGCCTTCCCTTTGACTGAAACTCAACCACGTAAAAGTGATAATTATGAAAACAGTCAAAACATGAACAAAACAGGAAGGACCGTTTTACCGGTCCAGAACCGGCACCGGCCTTAACACACTTTTAATAATATAACAACAGATCCCTGATTAATAGTAGCTCGGGTTTGCATTAATTTGCATAAGGAGCAGGTAAAGTAAATTATACTAAATTTGAAAATTGAAGTTATTACTTTGATTGGATATCATTCCTTTAGTTTATTTAACCTACTACATCCAACTTAACAAACAGAGTATTATATTTATAACCTAACTTATAACTTAATTATATATAATATAATTATAATTTATAACCCAACCCAATTGAACGGGTGCGTCTCATTTCATAGTCTGTCCCTTCAGAAGTTGTCATTTTGAGATATTGGCATTATGCGAAGTTGGCATTGTGAGAAATTGGCTTTCTGAGAAGTTGGCATTCTGAGAAGTAGGCATTTTGAGGAGTTGTCATTTTGCGAGCGGTTGGCATTTTGCGAAGTTGGCATTATGAGATGAGACTCTAACCTGCTCCTCCTCGCTGCGCTCGTCGTCGCACCTAATATTATTTATTGTCACTTTCAAGACTCAACATAGAGTGGGTACATATGATCTGTACTTGATAAATTAGGCACTAAAAGCTTTTTTATTACTTTACATTTATGACTTTAGAGGTTATGGACACTTCCATTATGCGTTTTGTATTTTATGATAATTTATCTTTAGACATATAACAGTAATGTCCTTTACATTTATGCTGTATAAAATTATGAAAAAAGAAAATTAGAGTAAGTGAAACTTATGGCAATGAAACCATCCTGCGTGTATAATATTCTGCTTATCTTAATCTATGCGAAAAAACTTTATGCTGAAACTGTTATGCCAGACACATTATGATAAAAAAAATTATGCAACCGAAAGGGCTCCCTACAGTTGTCCCACTAAAAGAACCAAAATCTTACAATCCAATTTACCGTCAAATAATCGAATAATAAAATAACTTAAATAATAGAATAACTGTACAAAATTATGCAATGAAATTCGAAAATGCTATGCTACCTAAAGGCATAAAGGCTTGCAGCGAAACGCTGATTTTCAGCTACTACCGAGTAGGAGTACCTAATAATAAAAAGCAAATAGGAAAATAGGAGAGGTATAAACGAATACAAATACATATCTCAATTAACAAAAACCGCAATATAAGTGCAATAATTAAGATAACAATGATTATAGTATACTATATAATTAAAAGTAACAGAGAAAATACAAAAGAACATTAATAATAAATGTATGTGGTAAGATATCAAATTCATAAGCTTAATTTGTTTAAAATAATAGCATGACACATGAAGTGAACTAATTTGCAGTTTTCGATACCAATATATTTTTTGGAAATCAAAAGCATCTGTTGGCCTTAATATAGTTTATTTTTTATTTAAATGTTGCTTTAGATCCAATATAATGGGTTGCTTTTAAGGTATATTTTAAAAGATTTGTAACATACGATAATGATTGTAAATATCAAGAGAAGTCAAGCGACAAACATAGCTAGCAAAAGCAGATCCGAAGTGCGCAGGAAGTTATTGTTCTAGTCGAAGTAAAGAAAATGTTCATTATATTCAAAAGCCATGACAAGAGATTGGTGAACGTTCTCGGTGCCAATTTATTGTTCACTGTAGTAGTTCACGCGCTTCTGTATGGGAGGCTTTTTTATTATTTTCTATCAAACACTATTTTTTAACAAAAAGCTTATTTTGGATTTAAATTTAATGCATTAGAGATATTGTAATAATGATTAACCATATGAACAAATAATGCGCTTAACATTTATACGCAGAATGTTAGACTTATTTTGGCAGTTATTTTTAATTTCATTTGTTGAAAAATATTACAGCTTTTTCTACCTTAATTTTATGAAAATAAACTAAATTAGTTCTGTACCATTTTATATCATAGCGCCTGAAGAATATTATTTTTAATTTTTTTTCTTTATTCTTGATTTTCTAAATACCTAGTTGGTTCTTCAAAAATTGTAGAACTTTCACTATTGTATCACCTTTATATACTACATACATCTCGATTGTTTATTATTACAATATTTTAAAAAAGATGAATACTATATTCGCAATAAGTACTATATTCTGTATCAATATTTTGTAACGCTAAATGTTAAGTAAACAAATAAGGAAATAGTTTTTTATTTATTACATGTCGTTACTAATATCTTTTGGTCACGAATACAGCTGTCAAAAATGTTCATGACGTAAGATGCATTTCAAATCACTTTAAAATTTAACAATCAATCAGGTCAAGTTTTTCTTAAAATATTTAGTAACATTAATCAGTAACATAAGTGAAATATAACATAAAGACATTTTTGTCAGCGTTTTGTACCAGAAAAAGCACATTCACTTCAACATAAAAACAAAAAACAATCTAAAACGTATGTAATCACAGTAATAGCTCTAGTTGTTCTATATAATTTGCAATGTACAATCCACATAACAGTGCACAATGGATTCACACGTAGTACTTACGAGTAAGTAAGTGTTTAAGTCACTACTTAGTAACTACTTACTGAAGTCAGTAAATTATGGGTAGTTATAAGATCATCAAGTTCGCTTTCAGTGAAACTGAGGGTACAAAGTTCGGAGCTGGTTTAAGGTTTGATTGAACGCGCTTATGTCAACATGTAGCGATGCCATTGTAAGTCCGTATTTATAGCAAATTACGATTTTTGAAAAGTACCATTTTCTTGGAAATTTTGTAAAGAATAATAAAACATTTTAAGAAAAGTAGGCACAGTAGGATTGTGACTTTTTAGTGAATTAAACTATGTATGTATAATAAATGTAAATATTTAAACGGCAGTGCTGAATAAAATATATACTTGGTACGTATATAAAATATATATACATCTACTTCATGTTATAAAATTTGGATTGACGAGGGGTCTTTCAAGAACAAACACAGGTATTAAGTGATTTTTAGTGCCTGGGAAAGGTTTTGGTTGCTTTCAGTATGATACTTTAATCAGGAAGCTCCATCACTACGCCATGAAGGACACTGATAATTTTGACTTCAAACCTAAATAGTCAGAAGCTTAAAATTATCCTTATAAGCTCGTCTGGGTCGGTTGTGGGAATAGGAGTACCTTAAGGTTCAAGTTTAGGCCCATTCTTTCCTATTTATAAAATGATCTTCCCAATCACGAGATTATATTGTTTGTTAATTTTAATCATAAATGTTTTAAATTATTTAATAAACTTAATAAACAATTATTTACCTAATGTCGTGCAATGGTTTAATTTACATATTTCAAAAGTCAAGCATTTGATAACCAAACATAACGTTTTATTTTTCTTGGGAGTAAGGCTTGTTGTGCAGCGTTCGTGGTTAAGAAAATTCGCTCAGTGACTGATGTGCGTGCAGTACGCACATCAGTCACTGAGGATGGATATTATTAAAATTATATAACATAGTTTAATGTTTTATGGGATTATACTGTGGGGAAATGCCGCAGACATCGAAACGATCTTCACTCGGCAAAACAGTGATATCTGTGGAATGTAGGTATAAACTTGGAGATATAATTTCTAGATAAGATAAACGTTAAAGACATTGGTATATTAATGCAAGGGAAGTACACTAAAATAATTTTTACTATCACAAACGTATTAATAAATTGTTAACTAAGAAAGATAGATGATGATAATGATTACTGTGTAAGTACTAGGGATAACAAGTAAGTGATTGCAAAATGTAGGCTGACTAAAAGCAGCTTTTACCGGAATGTTATGAAATCAATTCAACCCTTTAATAATAGAACTACCAAGGAAACATTATGTCAAAAACCTTATTCATTACACCAGGAATCAAAAAAAATATTGGCTTAAAAAAAAGGCGTGGAGTTGAGCTCTCCACAGGCTGTTTCCATGTTTCACGAAATGCGACTTGGAATTCAATTTGGTTCCAACAAACATCGTCGTGATGTTTTATACGATTGTTTAATAATTAAGTCTTTCGTCCATCAGATCAGTTAACCACTGGAAACCTAGGTCTAACAGGAGTTATATTAAATAACTAGTAGTTGTTTTAAAAATAGTTCTTTAAATTAAAGATTTGAAAATACTTTACGTATTTCAAACGTAGTTGAAACATCCAATATTTATAAAACCATTAGAATAATCCTTCAATAGTGCATTTAATTTTAGTCTTATCAAAATTATCTAAGTTTAACAGTGGTTAGACTGTGTTGCATGCTTGTGTGCATGCTTTCGATAAACCGGGCTTCGACGGAATGTGATTTCTATGAACAGAGGTTTCGGCAAAACGTGCTTTCTAGGAACAGATATTTCTCTCAATAGTGCATTCTGTGAACGATTGTGTCAATGGAACATGTTTCGGTTTTAAGTTAAACACTCAAATTCACAGTGTTTAACTTAATCTTAGAAAGCACGTTCATGGAAAATACTCGTCAAGCCAGATTAAAATGTATTATTAAAATTTTTAAACAGCTTTTTCTCTAAAGTAAGGGTTAAAAAAATGTTTATCAAAGCTACTTGAGTAATAAGTATTTTCTTTTAGAGGTTTTTCTTAACCCTTCGCAGAAGCTGAATATGATTTGCAGGTTCTGTTCATTGTTATAGCGTCATAATACTATAGATAGACGAAGGATGGAAGTGATCTGTCGAAAGAAGAAAAATAAATGATAATTTCAAAATAAATAATAAGCAAAGGGAAATTAAAAGTCAAGCCACAGATCTCTTTATTAGCCACGTGATCAAACTTCTAATTTAATAATTAAGCCACGGGAAAATGAGATAGCCTCTAAACTAACTTGTCTTTTTCGCAACGCCCACTAAATATTCTATAGAAAACGTAGTAGTTAAATTTGGGTTAGGTTAATGTTAGGCAGTAATTATCGCATGCACGAGCTCAGCGAGCGAAGCGAGCGTGGTGCCGTAGCACCCGGCGAAGCGCCATAATCAAAATTAGAAGACAATTCAAAATTTATAGCAAAAACTCCATGGGACAACATATTTTTAGTGGCTAAGTGGCTGACTTAGTAATTTAGAAGGCAATGTAGATTTTTAGAGGCGTGTAATGCGATTAAAAAGAAGTCTGTTTAATTAGCACCCATAAACAAATGCAGACAAATCGATGCACCAACATAATTCGATTTTTGATTTACTTATAAGACAACTTTCATAAAGCTTGTTATTTCTATTGTATTTTGATTCATACACTAGGCAAAATCATTTATTATATGTCTTGATTCTAAGATCAGCATCGTTACTGCTTTATCAATATGGGTAGCTATAGAGTTCGAATTAAGGTTTATTTTCGCCTGTTGGGTTTGGCATTGAGTTTTGTATGGAATGCGCGAGAGCATTGTCGCGAAACGCAATCTGAATGCGATATAAAAGGGAATTAGTGAAGCGGTGGTGACCACAAGCTCACGATCGACGTCGCCGCTCGGACAACGCGCGCTGAAAACATGTCTCCCTTTGCTATGGTAAGCCATGTGCCATGTATTATCTTATCTTTAATATAGACATCAATGTAACAATTAATAGACACATATACTTGCGTGTAGAATTTATTATAATTCTATAAAAACAATATAACAACACAAAAAAATTTTTTTTGTTTGTTCCTCTATTTGTTACGTGATATATTATTTGTTATGTGGATGTTACAACAATAGCTAGTAAGCATTTTTTGATCTTCTAATTGTAAAAACAATATCAGGAATATCATTTCCGACACAGAAATAGATGTGAAAACTGCGTTTTGGATTGTGAAAAACGTTTCGTAACTAATATTTTTTTTCTCTTCAAGAGCTTTTTGTCGTACTGGAGTTTTTAAAGTGCACATCATACATAGCAAATCGTTGCAAAAAAAGTTCATAAGGTATCTTGCCTTTCGCACGAAAGATCATAATTATTCCTCTGACGACTACATAGATTATTGCAGAAAGCACCACCTTCTCCCTCTTGCTAAGAGACGGGAAATTGCAGACCTTATTTTCCTGCTGAAGATAGCCTCTGGTTATATTGATAGCCCTGAACTTCTCAGCCAACTTCACCTTAGTTGTCCTGCCAAACCTCTTAGAAATAACTAACTTTTGTATTTAGCCTTAGTATCTACGAATTATAGGCAAAACAACGAGACGTGTAATGAGCAATGTTTTTTTTTCTAATAATAAATAGGTTTATATAGTGAAGGAAGTGTTAGGTTATCGTAGTTATTGTAAATAGTTTTTAAGGAGTAGATTTAAGTGTGATTTAAAGAACATAATTGTGTGGTAAGTTTGGACTATTTTATTTTGGTGAGGACTTATAATTGGCCCATTATTGCTATCATAAATATGTATTATTGTAATATTGACTGTTAGTCTTCCTTTAATAAATAAATAAAATAAAAAGTAGTCCACCGGGTGAATCGGCGCTATTTGACTAGGACTACGTAAAAGTTAACTTTGGAATGCGTGATGAAAGAAATATATAAATTAATTAATTTAAAACTTCTTACAGGCATTAAAATACCTATTGTAAATGTTTAAAACAAAAAGGTTATATTTCGCTCCAAATTTTATAATTTAAAATATATATTATATGATTCTGAAACTTAAGTCCCACAAAATTTTCTCTGTCGGATGATCCGCCAACAAAATCTTTCGTTATCGGGTCTTTTGACCTTTCAACTACGAACGTTTCGCCGAAAGAACGATTCGACAGAATCTTTCAGCAAGAAAGGATTCGTCGACAAAGCTTGTTTAGGCATGGTTTGATACTACTAATGACTAAATCGAAAGTTTATGCGTTTTGGAAAGTTAAATATTTGCATATTCAAAATCAATAAATGTTGCGTCAAATTACTAGCTAAATTCGAATTTGTTCATGAGATTTCATAACTTTATGAGAAAATTTAATTACAGAAAGTAATATTACCCAATAAAATATTTAATTCATGACGGGCGATGTTCCACTATTGAATGTATTCAGAATTTAATGGGGAATGGAAGGTTAAATAAAAAAATTTAGCATATAAAAAAACTTTTATCAACTATTGCCTACCCAAAATAAGTATATAAAAAAACTACTATTACAAATTAAAACGATTCTAAAGTTCAAAGAACTCATAATTTTTGATTAATTAAATTCTTCTTAAAAAAAAGATTCTTCTCGGTGTAATGTAGCTATTTCAACTGTGTGTGCGAATAATTCTCATATTGTTATTTCAAAAATTTGGAACATGTTCATTTACCGGATCCTGAAAGGTACATAGAATTAACTGTAAAAGATAATATCAAAATTTTCTTTCATATTCTAAAAATCAAGTTTCCCTCGAACAACCTCAAACGACACCCGTTCCATTCGCATCCTCTCAAATATTCATAATTGTATGTTACCTAGGTATGTTAGGTATGTATAATTGTATGTTACTTTAGGTATATTACGTTTAAGTTAAATAATCCCAAATACTTACGAAATATATATAACAAAATAATTTGAATAAGTTTATAGCCAATATGACTAAACAAAAGGATATTAATTTTTATTCAAATTTTGCTACTAATACCAACAAAATTTAATTTTAAGTTTTGTATTTAATTAAGTATAATAGTAATAAAAATACAAAGAAGTTGTTACACAGCCCAAAATCGATAATCGGTACTTCATACTAATTAAAGTGCCAGATATCAAAATATTATGTTGTTGAAATCACTCGTTCCATCTGTCAAAAAGAGTAATGACCAAGTGGACAAATTACTTACAAGAAGTAGTGATTGAAGATCATGGCCGGATTTAGGGGAGGGCAACCGGGGCGACAGCCCCACAAGATTAAATTTGCCTTGCCTTTATACTTTAACAGGCATTAACATTAAACACGTCTAACTAAACTCCTTTGTTGCCCCGGGGCCTCCACATCTCTAAAGATGTTGAAGATGATAAGTTCAAAGAGAGTGGGATAGACGACAAAACTCCGGGGTACTAGGAGTTTGTTTTCAAATTGTTTTATTTCTTCCACTGTTACGCGTATTGGTTCATTCTGTAGTAAATATAATCAAATGATTGTCAATATCTTATGAAACAACTCTATATCTATCGTAATAAAAAAGTAAAAAACAAACAAAAAGTTAACTGAAGTGAGCGGTGCTGAACGTCGATTTTATTGTTTTTTAGTCGAAAGTGACCGATTTAGGTGACGACACCGTTGGCTGAGAGTGCAGTGAGATGTAATTTTTTATGTCTCGTAGAAAGTTAAAAAGATGTCTAATTATTGTAATTACATATCTTCCATTTTACATAATAAAGCAATGAAAGTTATCACGCATTATTATTATTTAATTATATTATTACATTATTTTACTGTTAAATTGCTTTTCATCGTACATTTAGCACTTGCGATTTTATTGTCAAATTTTTGCTAAGCCATTGCGATGCATACGTACTGTTTAAGTTTAGCCATAACACTGCTTTATAACGAAGTTGCATTTCAAAGTAAACATATGAATTTAAAAAAAAAATTAAATTTTATGATATTTCAAAAAATTTACCAACGCCAAAAAAAGTTTTGCCTATTTTGATTGCTCTTTCAAATAAGAAACCAGCTCCTCGTTACCGAGCCAAACAAACAAAGAACATCAATTAAGACAGCACGTATGAATCACATGGTTTGCGTAAAAAGCTTGTCGTGAAAATGTTCGGTTTACATGTCTAAGGCTCCATACTTCGCACTCAAAATAAGTAACAATTGCCACCACTGCATGCTAGTCACTGTGTATATTTCTTGTTCACTTGATCATCGATTGGTACAGTATTTAATACAATGATGCAATGTTCAGTTTTAATGCAAAGCCTCTAAGTTTGTAACGCGTCCAAGTTGAAACCCCGTCGAAGCTACGAACTAACATAGGAAATTTCAGGGTGGTGAGACAAGGTAATCTATTCGTGTGGTTGGAGGAGAATGTCACTTCTGTATTGTAGAAAATGTTATATTCTGTGCCTGTATTCTGTGCTATAAATCTATATTAACCTAACTTTTTGAAGTGCTTTTTGCTTAACAAATAATATAAAGTCCTTACATAATCATACAAGAAATTACTGTACGGAACGGGGAAATTAAAAATTTTAATTTCATAACAGAGATTTAAATAAAGATATTAGAATAAGAGATAACACAGAAAGTTCCTGTATGAGAACGTGCACAAGAACGTGTAGTTTTTTACATGGGTTATATACCACGACGGTTGTGTAGTAAGTAATGATATAATGAATTAACAAAAGCACCTACCTGATATTCGTGGATATCAAAAATCGTACGTTATACTGAAACGTAGGTATGTACATATGTTGGAATATAAACTTATGATGTGTTGCCAACCCTAGGGTTCAGTTGGAACTGATATAGTTTCTGTAACTTCGTTAGCTTCTTTATACTCATTACATACTTAACCGTGCAAATACGGCTGTTATGAGGGGTGAGATTTCCTTCCGAGATTTTAACAAAAGTACCAAAATGCATGTATATCAGCTTAACGAAATTCGTATCAAACAACAAATTCATGACCTTGTTCCAGCTAACCCTGGTGCTCCTGTCGACCCTGGCTGCGGTGTCAGCGGGCGGGCATGGTGGAGGTCACAAGAAGGTCATCATCCACGTGCCTCTGTACGTCAAGCACCACCACCACAAGCACACCATTGTCAAACACATTCACCACAAGCATGGTGGTGGCGATGGCGACCACTACGAAGTTCTGGGGTATACCTATGGAGAACCTAAAGCTGCGCCTCATGGAGGTAAGACATCATTTTGACTGGTAGTTCATAGCCATTTATCATGAAAAGAAATCATTGATAAAACAAATAAAGATAAAATTAGACTCGTTGATTAATTGACACTCATTTGTCTATTATACGAGTAGTTTAAAACATCACAAGGGCTTATGCCTCTATTTGCCGTAAGTTTAACTTTTTTTAACGTACAATTATGTTTGGTTACAATATGTTTCATTTGAAATGAATCGTTGAACTGGTTATATTATTTTTATCATAAACTGTTATTGTAGGCAGTAAAAGAGAATACTATTAGTTAAAACAAATTGAATTTTCACACACACATACACAAAACAATATTTGCCTAAGAACCTTCTTTTAAGCCTCTTTCTAACATCTTCCAGGCCATCACTTCGGAGTGGATGAGGAAGACCATGGAAGCTACGACTCACCGGTCAGCTTCGAGGGAGGCGACGCCGGGAGCTATGGCTTGACCGACGAGTACAGCTCCGAGCATGGCTATTGAATGTAACGCTATATGTAATTGACTATACTTGGAAAACATTCAAAAACAAAACATAGTTAAACATAGTTGAAGCGTGACTGAAGGAAGGAGAACTTGTATATTTTTATATTTACATTTAAAAAAAATTATAAAAATCGTGGACCAAGGTTGAATAAGAAATTCTGTGATTTGCCTCTTTCTTACTAGATCCTAATTAGTATCTCTTAAGCATCAGACAAACTTTTATTGCTTACCTTATACGACGTCTGCTGGTAAAGATTTGCCTATAAATTATTTCTAACGTACAAAGATACGTAATGACAATGATTGAATTGTTCGTTTAGTAGTTTTAGTAAGTTACTCTTCTTATACAACATAAAAACGGCATTAAATTTTTTAAGTCGCTCAGGTCGCTTGAAATAAATCTCTTTGTTTCAAAACTTAGTTTTCACACTTGTTTACAAGGACCCTCCATAATAGTTAATATTAGTATCTACAGATACTGAAGTTCTTTATATCGTTTTATATGTTAGCCTAAGTATTTGCTATAGATTATCGCATTACTATGTTTAAGATGATCCTGATTAATTAATAAGTTGTTGGGTCTGTGGTTCCATATTGGAATATTGTTATTTAATGAATAAGTGTTACGAAATTTGTTAAGTTTCATTTGTTAATTCAAGTTTTTAAGTGATACTACAACAGTGATAGATCCTGCATTTATTTTTGTTTCACATTCTTAGCTTAAAGTAGTGAATCAATGTACATTTTACCAAATACCATGTCAAGAGAAAAATAGTGTACATAAAGATACGATAGACACGTTTGATTAAGGTTTTGTCTCTCGGTAGAAAATTGAAACAACTTTATGCTAACATTAATCATCTGAAAAATAAATGTGATAGATCGAATGTTGACATACAATGTCATATATATATATTTTGTTCTGCTTCGCTTCCAAACACTGCCTGGTTAAAAAGTATATAATATTGAGGTTATAATAATGAGGAAAATTTTCGAATGTAAATGTTTAGACACTTGTATCAATCACAAAAATATGAATAGATTGTAATTTAATTTGATATTCTATTGGGACGATATTATATTTGATATTGGAAGTTAACGTTCAAAAAGTACAAAGATTGAGTATACAAATAAATACCTGTAATTCCATCTTTAAGTATAGTTATTGTATAAGTTTTAAATATAAGATACCAGTTGATACATTGTCATTATTTGTAACCTGAGTCCAACCTGTAGTATCAATTTCTAGATATCTATAGAAAGGGAAAGTGCTCGCCGCAAGAAACTTACAAATCACTGATATTTTATCATTCTAAGTTATGTGTGCTTTTAAGAAAGTATTAAATATCTTATAAGTTGATACAATATTTGTTTTCCTAAAATCTTTGAAAAATCTTACTAATCTGTAGTATATTTCTTCATAGGTAAGGGTGTTTAATGTTTGGTTAAAATTAATTTTAATTACCTACGTAAAGCCAAATATCTTTTGTAAATGTTACGTTTGAAGTCGACGGCCTGGTTGAATGTGTAAATCGCGATCTAGGGTTTGGATCCTGGAGTGGACAAACATATAGGTGACGGACATATCTACGTGTTTTTACGTTTCGTGCATGGTTATTATCGATTCAGTTTGATTCTGAATTCTTTTCAACTGTCGTACGTTATGTATAATCAGACCGAAGTTCTTCGTTCCATATGAAGTATGCCGCTTTATACAATTACTCCTTCCTGAAATGTTTGCTATGAAAGATAACAGGGTATTCTTTATCTTCAACCGACTTCAAAATAAAGAGGGGTTTTCGATTCAGTTGCATTTTTTTCATTTTTTTCATATAGGTTGTTCACTGTATGTAAATATTACGGGTATAAACAAAAGAATGCTGGCACTCCATCGTTCAACTCAACAACTTGACAAGGAATAAACCACGCTTGAAATTGCTGAAATACGCAGTCCTACAAAATTTTTTGTAGGTTCTTTTTTTGTGATTTGGTTTTATAATTTTTTAACTCCTTTTAATATACGCATTGCTCAATAAAATATACCAATGTTAGTAAAAGATAATGTAGCACATCAACCTTTAAAATTATAGAAAAACAGTCTTCCTTCTTACTTTTTACTGTTGACTACATTAAATTATATGAACATATTTATAGTCTGTTCCTATGTCTGTTATTTTAAGTTTTAGTTAGATTCTGTAGAGAGATTTATTATAATACATAATAATCAATAATTCGGAAAAATAAAAACGGGCCTTTCATTCGTTCACCATTTTATGTTCTTATTTATCGATACAGTTTCGAGAATGGTACCAACCGAGTACCTTGGATATTTTTGACAGTACGTACAAACTAGTTTGCAGTAGTAATTTTATTGTTTCAACCTTTACTTGTTTTGTTATTTCTTATCTTTTGTTACTGGACTGAAAATAAAGACGTCTACACTAATAACACACAACACTAAACTGGAATTCTAAATTGTTATGTTTTTTGTTAAAGGTAATTTTGACTATAACAATAACTAAGCCTGTTGTGCTACTTACACTTAGACACTTACTGTATTATTATGGAAGGCGGCGATGTGTCTTTGCACAGTTTAAACAACTCGCAGACATCAACGTTTCAAATTGTTCTCTTCTGACTTTAATTTTGCTTAAATTTATCCACAAAAATGGTTACCCTTGATTTTGAACCAATAGAGAGAACCAAAATCTTAACTTTTCTTTTTTTTTAAAGATTATCTTTTCCAAAGAACAAACTGCGACCAGATCATGTCATTAACCTGTCATGGTACAGGACATATTATAAAGAAAGCCCTACGACTACTGTAAAGAACATAATATGCTGCGTTTCCCCAAAAATGCGTTTACCAGAACTGTCTTTGTCGTATAAATTACGGCGAGAAGTGACGAAGCAAACAAATGCCATATTTAGAAACTTCTAGAACACGATGTTTTTTGCAAATATTTTCTCAATGAGTTAATTTCCCGTCATTTTGTGGGAAATGCTTCACAATGATGGTACTTAAGAGAATATTGGCGATGAGATTTTTGTAATCTGGCACTGTGCTGTTGGAGCTCGTCTCGCAGATAGTCTTAGTTATCTAGAAGTACAGCAATACGGCCCTAACAACCTGCTATTTAAAATGTGATTTTTAATGATTAAATTATTTATCATTATTATTATATTTCTCATTCTATGACTATATTTTATTAGTAAACTGTAATAAACCTACTACTGTAGGTCATATTGCTGATTTATGTTCAATTTATGCATATGAAATAAATTTTTTCATATTTGATTATTATGAATATAACGTATTCTCTCTAAAGTGCACCTGCACTTGCGGGAATTTGAAATAAAATGTCCCTCCGAGACAGCATTCAGCAATTGGCAGCTGAATGTAGAGAATTAAAGGTCGCAATTTTTTTCTTTTTCGATATTTGTTTCTGTGGTAAAGTTGCTCAGAAGTATGGTTTATTATTACTATAACTTAATTTAGTAATTAAGTATTATTTAATAATTTTAATACATACAAATATTGTATTGTCGAAAGTTTTCCCTTATTAGGAAAAAGATCCTCCAATTTTCGGCACTGTGTTTGGCACTGGTTTGATCCCGGTGACAGTCAAATGTAACAATGAGTTTGAAAAACTTTCTAATTCAAATATTTATTTCTAAACTTTGACAATTACTTCTTCTTATTGACTTCAAATAAAGAATGACACGACCACCAGTTCGAAAAAACCTTCTTGAAGAAGAACTGGCATGAAACTTTACGGGCATAAGTTTTTCAAAATAAATGTACAATATCTCTTTATGTCCATACAAAATGATTTCTTATCTGCATCCGTCTGCTCGGTAAGTTTCCCTCCCCCCAACTTTCCAGACGACGAACACCCTCAAGTGGCACCCGTTCACGAGGTAATGCGGGATGCACCTATCAAGCAGGCTGGAAAGTTGAAGGAAACTATCACGAGAAAACCCACATGCTCTAGAAATTATTTCAAAGGGAAGATGTGTAAAATCGACAAAACCGCAGTAGGCAAGCATGGTGGAATATAAATTGCCTGACTCAACCCCTTAGTTAGTTGAGTGAGGCTGTCGTGAGTACCAACACTAAAACAACAGTAACAAATATGTAACGAAAAAGACATATCAAGACATAGGCACATCACATCACGCAAGCTGGAGTATTTTTATGTAACACCCAAGTGGGTATCTACTCTGGCACCAGTGAGTACCTCAGTTCAATGACCTGTATAACCTATTAAAGTTTTTCACGACAAATTGTGTTTTTCTTTCGTATTATACAATCGCGTGTTTGCCGTTACTTTGAATTCAAGTACGGTTTATTTTTGAGGAATTACACAATTTTGGTCGCAAGTGGACCGAAACGAATAAACGCCCGATTCTTATTGTATACTTTCTGGTGCGCTAATTTAGTGTTCGGTGACATAAGTGTAACCAATGAATAAAAACCGACAGATACATAGTTAAATCAGTTTTTATTGGTATCTGGTATCTATGTAGTTTTATTACATTTCAGGTAGTAAATGCTTTGATGATCGACTACATTGAACGATTGACCCGAGCAGTGCTGATCCTATTATATAACTAATATATTGCCATATTAGATTAAAAATTAAAAATAGTTAAATCGCTAGAAACAAAAAAAGAAACAGTACTATGTTTTTAATATGTAATCACCAAACCATCATACATTTTAACGATACATATAAAAAACAACCATTCGCTCAATCAATATTTGTAAGTCATAACAATAAAAATTAATGAAATTAACAATAGTTTGGCAATTAAAATGCACTTAATACTATTTTGTACTTAAAACACTTCAAATTCAGACCCGGAATCGTGTATATACTTAATACAAACAATTTTATTTTTATGTTCAATATCAAATCGTTTATAGTTAAAATTCAACGATTTCATGTCCTCCCGTTTGTACAACTTGTTGGATTCCTCCTTCTCTAGAGTACGATATTATCGTTTCTGGATTGTGAGGAGCAGCTTCATCAGCTGCAAAAGACGCACTTCCAGTATCTCCAGTGAAGGCGTTGGCAGGGTCGTTGAAACCAGCGTTGGACTGGAATTCTACAGGTGAATCTGACGCGGGCTGAGCACTGGATGAAACTGCATGTGTGGGGAACGCAGAAAACGTTTGCGCGGTTCCTGTAAAATCTTCAGGCGCGGCGAAAGACGTGGGGGACCCAGCAGGTGCGGCGAAGGCCGTGGACGAAGGGCCAGAGGACACGTACGACGTTGCTGACGGAGCAGCTGCGAACGGACCGTGACTGTTAGTGATAACGCCTTGATTTTCAACGATTCCGAAGGGGTCCTGTAAGACCTGCTGTGGCACCAGAGGTTGAAGAATTGCCAGTGTGCCTGGATACATTTGCGGTGGGGTGTTCACGACAGTGTTGACGGGACTATAGGAGTCTTCATTGTCCACTTCTTCCTCTGTGACCTTGTAACCTTTGTTGCTACCTCCTGCCCCAGGTAGGGCATTAGGCAAGGAATCAAAATATTTTGTGTTTTTTACCGTATGTGTGACTCCATATATCCTAGGCGAAGATATGCCAGGCGACGAGAAGTTGGGGCCGCTGTATTCATCTTCAAATGAAGAAGAGCCGGAGTCGTAGCTAGGTTCATAGCTGATGTTAGGTTGCTCGCGGTGAATGTGTCCGTGGCCGTGGTGGCCGTGGTGGCCATGGTGGCCGTGGTGGCCGTGACTGTGGTGTCCGTGGTGTCCGTGATGGCCATTATGCCCATGTCCCTTGGAGACTGTGTGCGT
Organism: Marasmarcha lunaedactyla; assembly: GCA_923062675.1. NCBI lineage: Eukaryota > Metazoa > Arthropoda > Insecta > Lepidoptera > Pterophoridae > Marasmarcha > Marasmarcha lunaedactyla. Next base: position 13,352,300 of record OV281339.1, on the reverse strand, counting down.
TGTAACATGTGTCTTCTTATGATTATGATGATGGTGGTGATGACCCACCGCCGGCTTGTGATGGTGGTGATGGTGGTGGTGATGCTTTTCCTTCGGCTTGTGATGGTGATGATGTATTGTTATAACTTTTTTATGGTGATGATGATGTATAAATTCTGGTATATGTAGTTTAACGTGGTCGCTGAAAAGAAAACGATATTGTTTTAAAGTCATTCAAATGATCTTTTTATTTAAAAATTATACGTTTGTAACTTGAAAAAAATACAAATATATTTTATGGAGTTTAGGAATTAAATCATTGATTGACTTGTATTCTTATAGTTGAAAAATATTTCGCAGAGGTAAATAGTGCTACTGTATATGCTAAAGCTGATTTATATCTAATAAAATTAAATAAAAATTCGCATATCATTTTGCCAAAACTAAACAAAAACGTACTTCATTGTTGTTAAAAAATAAATAGGTATATTTGTAAATATTATATTCTTACTGATGCTTTCCACCGTGTCCACCAGATTCTCCAGTTTCGAAGAAGAAGACCACGAGCACCACTAAATACTTTGTAACATCCATGATGTGCCTATCTCAGTCACCCTTACAAAAAATGATATACACGCTTGTCAACACAATAAAATAGTTCACATTTTGTTCGAAAATTTGTCACAAATCGATTTAGTCACAATGTGACATCCGAACTGTACGCGACTTCGCTACAGATTGAGCGCTGGAATGCCATGAGATGACCATTTATCTAATTCCACTTAAAATTTACCAATAATATAGCACAAAAAGACAACGGGCTGCACCGTCACCAGCGAACCATGTACAAGTAGTTCTGCTCTAGATTTGCTTCGCCATTTTGATATTTATTTCGCTTCGCCGAAAGTAAAGCGTAATTTTATAGGAAGTGTTACATTACTTCTTTTTCTGTATCGAGTATTTCACTATCGTTCCAAAACAACGCATTCAATGGAATTCGCGGGATGCCGTAATCGCGATCGCGGTCTATTTTTATAGGTTCTTTGTTATAGTTTTTGAATTGTTGATAACGAGGAAGTAGGTATTTAATTAATTAATTGAAAGGAGTTCTTTGTATAAGATTGGGTATTTGGTCTAATTTTTAATCAATTAACTTCGATATATTGGTGATATAAGCAAGACAGAGTAGTAGAACTGCTCTAAGAGTAACTGGGTTTTAATAGTTAATCAATGTATCGTTGCATGGATACGTTTATGAGTAAATACGTAAAAGTAGGTAATTTTAAATTGTGTGTTCTTATTAACTTTCATTTCATTGGAATAAATCTGGAGATAAAGAGGATTTCACAGGAACGAAGGCTATTCTCTCTGAAGCCTAGAGTAGACCTTACAGCCAAATAATAATATAAAATTATCGAGATTTTTATATAATGATTGATGATAATCCAAATTACCGCGTGCTCGTTCATTTATTAAAAAGTCAAAAATATTTATCAGTTCTTCAAGTGACCATTCATTTATTTATTGTTTTTTACTCGTTATTTACTACAAGTAAAGCTTAAATAAGAAATAATATAATTGTAATAATAATATTGTCATTTAGTGGTGGACTTTGTTAAGGTTTGTTTTGACCGCTACAATATCACTATTATGTGGTTGTGGTTTAGTTGAAGGGAAGGAACAACCGGTGCAATTACTGCACAACAGCTATAATAATAATTATTATTATTTATTCGATATCATAATCACAAATACTATTAATAAATAACATACCTACGATCAACGATTTATACGGGTGTGGATGCCATATACCTACCATCAGTCCGTGTGCACGTTTGCCAGCTATAAAAGCCCTTAAAAATGAACATATTGTTTTAAGCTACTGATACACGACGACACCAGACACTTGACTTAATGTCCGCGTGTGTCACCGGCCACGACACTTAGTTGCAGTGTCGGAGTCGCTGCTGTGGAGACGCATCCTGCGCAGTGACAGACACGAGTGTCGTGGTTATCGAGCCTGCGCGAAATTTCTAGCTAGAGCAACATGACGTCACGCATGTGGAGTGCAGACGAACCCAAATCTTTAATTCTATATTAGCACTAAAATAATTTTAAAAATTAACACAAGATGGAGCTACTTTATCAATGTAACGAAAAAATCCTATATAGGTACTAAATTATGTCCATGGTATCAGCCAGCTTAGTTGCATATTTAGTTAGTTAGAGCGCCCGTCCGGCAAGTGGGAGATCAGTGGTTCCAATCCTGGTCGGGGCGATTTTATTTAGTATCTTTCTTATCTATAAAAGTGTGGAAATTAATGAGAGGTACGCGATAAAATCCAGTTAAAAAGTTATTTTAATTTTACTTTTATCCGAATAAAGTTCTTATAGCATTCTGGTTCTTCGTTTTTCAGTTCTGATAATAACTGATTAAATGCCCCCAGCTGTGCTCTTCTCTTAATCCAATCCTTAACCCAAATCGATCTACTTTTACGACGACGCATTTTGATTGAAACACATATCGTGATAATCGTGGCAGCAGCACGACGATTCATGGTGATGGAATGTCCGACACTGAATTGCACATCGCTCTGTGGATACAGCCAATACACTTTAACAGCCGACGCTGTATACACTAATGTCGACACAAAAAATTACTTACCGTGTGGACGCATCGGACACTAGTGTCGACACTTGTGTCAGAGGTCAGTGTCTGCGTGTATCCTAAGCATTAAAAATAAGTTGACAGAATCACTATTGAGTCACACATTTTTTAAAGTACACATAACCTTCTCGAATCACAGATGTTCTTGGTATCCCTCGCAATCAATTATTTCATTAACTCTTCCGATAACATCAATACAATAAAATAAAGCACAGAAATCCATGGCATATTAATGCTCCTCTATATATACAACCCGTAGTAGGCGTCAGATAGGCCTCGTAAATAACATCCCTAAGTGTAAACGGCCCATTAAAATTTAATTATCCTGTCCATTCGAATTTATTGATTTCCCTCGGGAAAGGTTTCTGATGCTGATTATAATCTATCATTTATGTTAGTCGGTACTAAGTCCGATCGCCTGTAATGATATTTTATAGGTAGCATTTTAAATTCTATACTTTCTATGGCATGTTTTATTTAAACATGATTAGAATTTAAATGTTTATCGGTTGTGCGTGTCAATTTTTTATTTGTAGCTTTGAGCAAGAAAAATATGTAGTATAATGACGGCGAGTGAGTGTAATAGCAGTAAGTGTATAGAGTAATCGAATAGTAAATAACTGTTACTAAATGGAAGTAGTTAATCGATGTTCGTTTTAGAACATTCTGGAGCTAGGCTGTGTTTTCTTGCATTACTTAACCAATTAGATTGGCTTCTAGTCTTTTACGTGCTTTGATTGAATTAATACACGCTTGAGTTAGAAATTATAGTGCCTGCGATCGTGATTATGAAAAGTTGAAGTAATTTTGGGCTTTTGAGTAGTTAACACATCGTTAGTTATTAGTACTACTAGTGTACAGTTTTATTTTAGGATAACTCGAATTTGGTGACTGAACATAATATACATATACATAGCCACGTAACTTTACATAATAATGATGACTGTTATAAAGATAGTGATCCATTGGCAGAATAGGCGACCACTTATTATTATTATTTTGTTTTATGGCAATCAGCTGTTGTTACGACACAATAACTATTTCTGCCAATTTCAAGTATTAGTATACACACGTACTACACGAGGTTAATAATTTTGTAGCGATCAGTTGAGTAGAACTTGCAGTATCTCGAGCATTGAGTTACCTTGAACAATACAAAAACAGGGGGATGAAATAAGTTTTTACAGATATTTTTAACATAGAAGAGTATAATTTATGAAGGCGTCTGGCCATTGTTAAGAAGAAGATTAGCAATAGGGGATAACTTTTTAGCAACGGAGGACGGTAGTGGGATGTCTTCAAATTTTGAAAGAATGTTCAAAACTAGGGAAATCAGGAGTTCTAAAAAATTGTCATTAGGGGAGCAGGAAGAAGTAGGGGGGAAGGCATTATCAGATTTAGTAGATGGAGGGTTAGCAATAAAAGCATTATGGGCAATTTTGTCATAGCCTGGAGATAAAGACAGACTGGGTTTTGATGGTTTATGTATTGTTTCTTTGTAAGAAAGATTCAGTGAAGGAGAACTTTTAGAAGCATCTGCGTACGATTTTTTAACTGAAGGGAAGAGGGATGATGCTTCCTTGAATGATACGTTCTTTTGGGACATGGTGATTTTAATATTCTTTTGCCGGGAATGTTCCGGGCAAGATTTGTCAGTTGCTAAATGAGGGCCTGAGCCTGAGTCACCTGAGTGAGTTTGTGCACATCTGAAGCAACGAGCACTGGATCGGCATTGGGCTTTCACATGGCCAAATCTACAACAGTTTAAGCATTGTATGGAAGGTAAAATGTATGGATCAACGGTTAATGATGAGTTAAAAATAAACACTTTATCAGGTAAGCATTGTCCAGAGAAAGTGATCACTACAGATCCTGTGGGGGTCCAAGTGGAACCAGACTCCATGGACACTTTTCTGTTTAAGCGACGCGCCTTCAAAGTTGTTATATCACCTTGGCTTGTGGAGATTGTTGATACAACTTCCTCCATAGACCATGAAGTTGGGATCCCGCGGATCAGCCCCATTCTTGTTATATTATATGTAGGAATTAAAGCTATATAGTTATGAGATTTAAGACTCGGGTTTCTGAGAAACTCGTTTGCTGCACATGCAGATTAGAATTCCACAGAGACCCGATTTCTGCCAACACTCTTTATACCATCATTTTTAATATTTTTAATGTTTGATGTAAATAAAAATTTTCCAAAATTTAAATGATTAAATGTACTGCCTGACTTAGGGTGAGTTTCTGACCTGGACACATGAACAATGAAAGGACCTTTGTCAGAAGGATGGTAAGATTTTTCTTCTAAAAGACTTGGATGAGTGTAAATAAGGTTATTGGTTTGAGATGGAAGAGCATTCGAAACAGATTTTTTAGGAGTAGGGGACGAATCCCGATTTATACTTGGACGTTTTCTTGTTTGCACATGTTGAGAGAAAGGGTCAGGGGAGTTGTTGACATCAGAAAACGGGATTGGGTCTGGGGGCTTAGGAGGGATTGGAACACAATCCATGCTCATTAAGAGCTAGATAATTCGTACAACCACTTACCAGGCGAGGAAGAGAAAAACAGAAACACTTAAAATAACTCAATGATGATAACAAAATCACCAAAATAACCGACAAATAACGAAAACCGTGTGTACACCGCAAACGAAAAATTTACAGTCAAATTAAAATTGCTTGCATCTAACTAGGCGACCACTTACAATATTGACATGTCGGATCAACAACTGACATTTCGGACATCGAGTTTTGTCTTTAGTCTTATATCTGTACTAGATTCCCCGTTGATACCGTTTATGGTTACCTCATGGCAATAAATTTATATACAATCTGGTTTGTAAGATGCATATTTGTCTTGTTATTAAGTAAAGCTAAATATCTCGTTGAACTGAAAATTGTATTCGTTGAATTCACAGATGACGCTAGTTTTTATAAATTTTGTCTATGCTTATATATTATACCTTTATTGTCATAATAACTATACATAGGTGGTACAAGCAGCATCTTCCCATGTACTATGAAAAAAATTATTCCCAGTACTACCATTTCAAAAAAACTTGTGCTACCATGTAGCCAAAATGAAAATCTGGCTAAATCTGGTTCGTCTTAATCTTTCACCTGTCAATAGCCTGATAATCTTCGAAAATTCTAAAGTGGTATTTTAACCAGCTTATTCTCACTGGGCGGAGATTAAATATGTTGTTTCAAAGAGTGAGTATGACACAAGTCTGTTGTCATGACGTTATGTGAATCAGGCTATTCATTCAGTAAATATAATTTATATGAATCCGTCACAAAAACGGTTTATGTTGTGAGTGTTTCACAAACATTTCATTACTTTATTATTAAAATGCGTCCACGAACTTAAATATCATTGCAAAATAAAAGATATAGGAATAAAACAAAAGTTACAATATATTATTTTTATTCACGTATTACCAAGTCATAAATGTAACTAAAACAACACTGTCAGACACCACGTATAAATACGTGAGTTATTTCATCTATAACCCTGTATATCTTCTTCCAAATTATTTTACTTTATTTTTACTGGACATCACTTCGAAACTTATTCTCTAGAAGGGATAATAAATAGAATTACTCGTTAATTTAAACATTTAGGTAAACATAAATTAAAATAAATAAATAATGCAATATCATTACTTAATTTCAAAAATATGAAAGTAAATGCACAGGTTTATTTAAAAAACAGACAATTGTGGGAATAATATGTCGCTGTTTAGAGTACAATGTCGAAAAAAATGAAAGTTATTGAACATCACATCATCATTGATCGTAAAATCATTGGAGAAATCAAAGCGCTAAATCATAGATATCACTACGACATAAAAAAGTAACGTTAAGTTACGACAAAAGCAGTCTTAAGTCTTTGGCAACAAGGAATAAGAGAAACCTAGAAAACTTAAAAACGTAAAGATACATTAATTTGTAATGTTTTGTACACGATTTAAAAAAAATACCTCTACTTTGATGCTTATTATGAAATGTCAAATCTGATAAAGTAATAGTACAAAATAAGTACGGATGTATTTATTTGTATGGCGATGAACATCTCAGCTTAAACGGCCTCCACGGTTCTGTAAAGACGAAATGGCATTTATATAAAATTCTTTATAAATTTAATTATTTGTCCCAACTATTCCGATTCTTAACTGTACGCTTACGGTCACGCTAAGATCTCCAGTAACAATAAATCTTAAACAACGAGAAGTTTTGGATATGAGTTGTTGTTCTGTATATTCAAAGACGCGTATGAAGTGTATCTAAAAAATTTGCTTCGTGATCGGCGAAGTAAGATCCTGATTTAAACAGGAATTATGTTTTAAAAGGAATAGACGTTAGTATGATGGTCACACAAGGTTAAAGAGTCTAAAAGCTATCTAATGATGTACTGTAAACAATATGTTTATAAAATATGTTATTCTGGATGTCCGCAGCTATTTAGCATATTCATTCATTACAGCAACTTTGTTTTCTTTTAGCTTGTTTCACCTTCTTGTCATACTGTATTTATGCAGTTTGTGGTTCGTGATCCTAATCCATACAACATGTAAAATAACACTTAAACTTAATGTAATTAAGTTTACAAAACAAAACAAAGCAACTTACTAAGGTCTTCTGTACAAAGGCTTCATCATATGTCGGTTGGGGTGCGGCGGGATCTCAGGACGCGGGATGTCCGGGAGATCTAGCGGTACCTCGAGCGGGACGTCCGGTAAGAAGTCCGGGATCCCGATCCCGGGAACCGGCTGACTGTGTTGTGCTGGTACATCATCGTGGACGTGCATGTGGTGGAAATGCTCATGTTCCTCTGAAGGCATGGCGTCTAGGTGAGGGTCGTGGTGCGTATGGTGATGGTGGATCGTCTTGTACACGGTGTGTGTATGCTTTATCTTCTTCACCTTGTAGGGTACATGGATTACTACTTTCTTAGTCCGCCTGTAACGACGATTGAACTGTTGAAAAAGCAAAGCCTTGGGCCTACACAGGAATAAAATTAGCTGGAAAATACAGGTACATTTTTTAAGTAATATATTTTAAGACCTTTTTTAATAACCTACTAAGCACTCTACTAATTTCAGAATAAGGAATTAGTACGGCAAGATTTCACAACACAAAATTACTTGAAACCAAATCATAACATTAAGTAATCTTAATTTAAAAAGGTCTTGGCATCGCATCAAATTTTCGCTAAAATTGTCTTGGTATTTTAAAGATTTCGTTACCTAGAAAAAATCACATTATTCGTCCTCAATACTTTTTAATCTAACATCGTCATCTGGAAAGATATAGATTTCATAAAATCACATCTTGTTTCAAAATAAGAATTGAAATTAATTTAACCTATTATTTAAATACCACACTAAGGTGCACACAAATCATACTTCTAAATACTACTTGTTAACATAACACGAATCATAAAGAAAGGCATTAAAACTTGTGTCAAACAAATGACGGTTCCGATAGAGACACGACATTCATGCGACGATTGCCGGTAATTTCGGGAAGTGCCCGGCTGTTACGCGTGATCGCCGCCTTTTCTACTCTACTAATTTTCCTCGTTTAAGCAAGTGTGTTTGTTGATAAGAAATTTTACCGATACTTATTGGTCTTTTGACTACTTACTTCTCTTACTCATAAATTCACTATTGTAACATACCATGTTAAATTAAATTAATAAAAAAATAGCATTACTATTTAATTCAAGCTGAATTATAATTTATAGAATAAATAAAAAAATACTATTATAGACGAATAGAATCATCAAATATGTTATCTTTACTAAATTTCCTTGTATTTTTTTCTGCACCGTTTTGAATGCCCTGCATTACCTTAAAATACTCCCTTAAATTTATCTAGACTAGGATGAGACCAGGGCGTGACTGCCATGAACTGCGAGATGAAACTGAACAATAAGATAAAATAAATTCTTTAAATTTAGGCCTTGCCTGTGCAGACCTGAGTTATTTTATATTAACTTTATAAGTGTTATCAATTTAACTCGGAGGCGGTTCGTTAAAATTGTCTATCCTTTACTGTCAATTTCTATCAAACTGGGACATAGAGTAATATTTCAACCCGAGTTAGCTTACATTTTCAACTCAGCTCCGCGCAATTCGGCCTTAGTGTAACATCTATAACTGAAATCTATGAAGCGCCAAAAGCGATTTTCATCAGTTAACAGGCGCTTTTTATTAGCCATTAATTAAGGTAGACCAATAGAATATTTATAGATTACAGCATAACGTGGTTTAATTTTGTAACATACATTTTACGAAATGAGGGTTCACAAATCCAGAAATCTTCTGCCCAAAACCAAAACTAATATTAATTACTAGTTATTTTGAACTAATATTAATTTAAAGTAAGTTAACTTTGAATTAGCAGCTATGACAATAAACACTATTATTTAATGCATATCTTTCACAACCAGCACAAATTTACGCAAAAGTCGTCCTACGTGTTTCACAAAACAGAGATAAAATAATTTCATTATAATTTCACAAATATACTCTTATATAACGAATCATAGATCAATAGATCCCCAGACAAACGAACCAACCGTATCTACGTGTTATGGATGACCATACAGTTGTAGATATGTGTTCAACACACTAATGAATGCCCCGACCAGGACTCGAACCGGGCCGTCAGCGTATAAGGCAGGCCCACTAAGCCACTCACCCGTCGAAAAGTATTTTAATATTTTTGGTTTGATTTTATTAATAATGTCGTATTATATAAATTAAAACTGTCAATGTTTCATAAGTTTTTGAAAGGTGAATTTTCACAAGAAATTTACTGGTGGAAAAATGTAAAATACTGTAACTATCTAAACTTTAAATGTTAAATATGTAACTCGATTTAATTCGCAAAATAAATTTAATATTTCTCTATTTATTTAAATTACATATTCAAATAAATAATAAAAACCAATATCTAATGTTTCCGTAAAGTTTAAGATCGCTTTGCTTTTTTTTTCTTTTATCACTTTAATAATATACATTAAAAAATTATACATACCCTTCAGCATGAGTAGCCAGAATGGTTAGCACCAACACGAAGCCAAACAAAGACTGGAAAAGTAAAGACTCATAAGTTATACAAAATCTAAAAACCTAACTAGATTGCACTTAAAAGACAACAGTTTATTATTCACACTATCGCATGGCTTTACAATCTGAACAATCACATCAAGATATCAATTAAACACACAGCTTACAACAATAATAGATGAACCTATTTAGTAATTAATAGCTTCAGTTATAAAACACTAATAGACAACTCATCGCATGCAAATTATCGACTAAAGATTCACATCTGATTCGCGACAAAAACTGACTTACCACCGCTCGAAAATCCATGCTACGATAACAATAGGTTAAGTTTTTGCTGCTGAGTGAAAACTGCGGTTCAAGAAACGATTGACAAAAAGGCTAAACGACGCGTGCGAATGTTGGCAGTAAGCTGCGCCGGCGCCAGGGGTTCCCACAAGCGTTCGCGATGTGATGCGCGTCGCTGACAAACTGACAATGAAAGCATTGCTTACCACAATACTTTTATATGCACTAGCTTGCAAACTGCATAGATCCAGCCCTACATTACGAAGATGCATTATACCTGTCCCACTTCGATGTTTATTCCACGCATGAAGCTATCTTGCTCTCTTGACATGGATGCTCGATTTTTCTAGATGATTAACAAAATAGACCTCTTATCTATTTCCGGAGGATGAGATAATGGTAACGTTGCCTAACCTCCTTGTGATGTTTTTAAGATAAATTAAAGAAAGTATTTGGTTTTAACTTACAATTGTGTCTGGTAGATAACTTTTCAATTTATTTAGAATTAGTATTTAGTGAGAATAATAAAGCTTCTCCAAGATTGTGGTTTCACGAACAGGGTTCGGAGCTGACAGTTATGTTACTTCTACTGACAATCTGATGTGATGCACTCTAGATAGACCAATCTCGGCTTGCAACTACCTTCGATTCTTTCTAAATTCAATTTTAGCTAAGTTGGATTTATTTGCGGCAAAACGAATAATTTCATCTCGGTAATATTTGACCATAATTGAGCAATATGAAAAAACTACGAAAAGAAATACAAAAAGACTTGATCTCACATGTGAGTGTATTATTTGGTTTACTTTACTTTACGCAGTTTGCTTGTAAGTTTATAGTACGCCAAGTATTTGCTCACATACAATAGTCAAAGCAAACGAAAACAACTAAACTTTTCGAATCAAATTGATAATCTAACAAAGTAAAACATGTAAAGTGTATGGCCCCAAGGTGAGCAGAGCTTGTATAGCACAAGCTGACCAAGGATGATCATAAAGCGAACTGGGGGGAACCCACAATAAACATACATATATAAATACAAACAACCATGACCCGAGAACAAACATTTGTGTTCATCACACAAATGAATGCCCCGGCCAGAACTCGAACCTGGGACCTTCGGCGTATGAGGCAAGGCTACTTACCACAACGCCACTCGGTCGTCAAGTCGTCTTCAAATCTCGAGAGCCGATTTGTACGTAAGTATATTGTTCTCAGTTACGCCCTGTAGTGCTTATCGTCGATGTTTGTGGTACTGGAAGAATTTCAACGGTGCCGGTAATCTTGGTATCATTTAATTAAATCGATGTATGGAAATACGAAAACAATTTTTCAGCCGGACCTAACAAAACACAAAAATGTTTTCTTCTGAACAATAATTACCAATCTACGAAACTATACTATTTAATACTATGCTGAATAAGTAACGTATCTAAAAGATAAAATAGTTTTATGATTTAATTAAACAAAAGATACCAACATATGTAATCGGGATCCAATCTGGTGCTACAAATAATGACGTGCTTTCTCACCTTGCTTGTAAGATAAAAAAAAGGAGACGCAACAGGAAAATTTTAAATCTTTCCTGTTCTGTATACAATAGATTTATTGTTTAAAAGGACTTTGGCTTGATGTTATGAATTAGAGGGTAAGTATTCATAAGGTTTATGATTTAAAAAGGATATAAAATAGATTCGTGTTTTGATATACATGGGTAGACCACATTGCGTTAGTAACGGCAAATGCTAAAATCTATGCATGATTGTTGATCATAACCATTAAGTAAACCTGCAACATGTAGGAAAGGATATATCTCAAGACTTGGTTTAGTAAACTTGGTATGGTACAGTGGTAAAAGGTTAAAAATGGTAAAACTAAATGGTTAAACAACTGTTTTGGTGGTAATTGAAACAAATCACTACGCGTTTTCAGATAGTCCAGTTGGTAGGCATTATGGTTTCAAAGAATTCAAACGTACGGTTTAAGTATGAGGCATCCTGTGTTTTATAATCGCGCTCTACTTAACTGATTGTAAGTTTCACAAATGGGTTGATTTATTTGATAACGAATGTTTCCTTCGCTGCACTGATACGAAGAAATACGTTTGTGTATCACGGCTACTTACCCCGCAGTTACACAATGTACGCTGGCGTCGGCGTCTTCGCCGGTAGCTTTGGCAGCACCGGCAGGAGGGCCTAGCAGGTCCGGGCGCGGTTGCGGCTCTGCCTCTAAAAAAAAGTTTTATTAGTAAAGACGGAAACACTTTTTACGTAGCAGCAATAATTCCTAGTCGTAAAGCTTGCTCTTTAAGCATATTGACGCAATCAATAATAAAAAAAAAACATAAGTAAACATTGAGAAAAAGCCAGAACAGGTCTTTTTGAATAATAATTAAGGACAATTCCAGTCACAGCACCATTCATCCAAAAAAAATAATTTCAAAAATGGTCTTATCCTATAAGGCCGCTGCAGTACGGGCAGACGTAGATACCGATGCACATAAGTTAGGTGAACTTTAAACACCCCTTGATGAATAAATTAACAATTATACAGCTTATTTTGCAAGGATAGCTAACTTATAACAGTCTGTAAATAGTCAACAAATTTCTGACTAATTGAAAGTTTTAAAACTATCTCTGTACCACAATGGTGCGCAGTATAGCCCCAGCTAAATTTGCTAGATGATAATCTTCAAATTTACAAACAATATTAGGCAGTAACTTATTGATACTTCCAATATTACTTTCATCGCGTTAGTTCTGCTCCTAACTTGTTCCACCGAGTATTATCCGTTTGTTTATAATATTAAGTCTAGCTATACTAAATGTATAGGTACGTAAAAGTGCGGTCTGAAACGCCTGCTTCATGGGTACAATGCATCACGCGTCAACGATGAAACAACGTGAGATATTTGATAACTCAATGAAAGTTACATCATGTTACTTCTTTTTTTTTTAATACTGCGGGTGAAGCGTTGACTTATGTAGTGGGAACTTCGAGATCACTGAGGTCATTAGTGCGTTTAACTTTTCTTGTTCGACAACTTGAAATGGTTTTATTGACATATAGATTCAGAATCTTCTGAAATTATAACGACCGATCGATCGAAACCGCTTTATTTACTGTGTGCTTGGATAGTTGGGCAAATGAAATTTTTGATAGGTATTATGGAAATAGAGACCTGAGATCACAAATATATCAATAAATCTTATGGTACATTCATAATCAGGTACATTTAAAACATTGCAACTTACGATACTTGAATCCGGAAAAGCGTGACTGTAGACAATTTCAAAAGTATGCCCTCAGGCTGCTGGTGTTCTATTCCTAGTAGGTACAGTGCATACCGGCCACTACAAATAAATAATATCTACAATAAAGTGAAATACAAATATGACTTTACCTTATTTTTTAAGCGAAGAATAAATCATAGTTACTGATGCAACGCACCTAAGCAGCAAGTGCTCTCGTTTATTCCATATTACGTGATTTCCGCATGGGTGCAGTGGAAATTTAATTCCATTCGCAGTCTCTCGGTTTTCAATAAAGGATCAACCGATATTGTTCTTATTATTATTTTGTGTTTTATGGCAATCAGTTGTTGTTACTACACAATAAATATTTCTGCCAATTTCAAGTATTATTATAATAGAAGTATTAATAAAATTAAAACATTGCTCTCAAGAACTAAAAATATTTACTTTAAAAAATTCAACCGAGAATCAGTTAGCATTTTCGTAATCTCGTGAAATTTGTTTCACGTTGAAATTTTGATTGATATCTTTTTTTTTAATCTTCACAGAACGGAACCCCCTCTTTAGGCTCACCTATTCGAGCCGGACTTAACTATTACTGTGCTAACTGATTATCGGATGATTTTTTTTAGAAAATATTTTTAGTTCTTGGAAGCAATGTTTTAATTTTATTACTACTTTATTGTACTAACACGTAAAACTGGCACAAATAATTTAATTTATCTCGCAGTTAGGTAACTCGGGTTATTTATAACACTTTACAGTGATTGGAGGAACATTTTAATTGACTAACAGGCTCATTCCTGGTTACATTTTTAAGTCGCAATATATGTTTTTTACTGACTGAACGATTTAGTTGGTAGGATTGTAAACTATATTAAAATATGCATTTGTAGAAAATAGGTGCACAAAATCCTAGCTGATTTGGAAACGCCGCCAATTCTTTTTTTGTTGTTTCGAAGTGTACTGTTTACTTATGTCCCTATCAGGTTTTTATATTTCAACGGTTTTTGTGACTTAACCGGAGTTTAAAACTACACTATCATAGGATTCATCTAATGGCAGCCGAGAAGGTACGAACTTTGGCTTAGGACGTAGTTTTTTAAATTGTTCAGCCACCCCGTGTCGCATGATGATATAGGCAAAGCACCGGTTTTCGTATTAGTACTTAAAATTAGGCCTTCGTGTTAAACACTTACCAAAATATATCACTAGTTCGACAGGTTCTGCCTCTATTACTTCTTCCGAAAGATTATCTCACTGAACATTGGCCTGAAACAAATTGGTGACATTGCTAATTTTACCATGTTAAACAAACACTAAACTTCTATTTACAAATTCTTTAAGCTAACCTAAAATTTACTTTTACAATCGTTATATGATATCAAACAAACGCAGAGTGGGTAATAGAGCTTGAAAACATTGTTCCCATTCGTGGCTTACTGAGTAGTCTTTCACTGTTGTTACAGAAATATTACTGACCGTGATTTGAATTATTGAAAAGACAACGAAAGTGATTGCATAAGATATTTGCTGATAGTTTCCGAGTTTGCCCGTAGAGCGCTCTTGCAAAAACTCAGCTGAGGTAGGCCGACTGAAATGTAAGGGCGTGACCAGACTTTACTATTTTTTTACTCGTTGTACCTTAAAGAAAGTTATTTATATTTAATACCTGAAACATTTTGCTAATCTTGACTAATCGTGACTTCACAAAATAGTTATAGGGTAAAATAGTAATAAAATCGAGTATAATTTATTGTTCTGAGGTGAAGAATGTGAAACAAGAAGATAGTTATAATATTAAGATACCAGCTTTAAGAACAACGTTTTCGAAATCAAATACCTAAATGTCAAAAAAATCTAGCTGGTTGATAGTTAATGGCTAACTTTGGTTTTTAACAAAGTGTATATTTTTGGTATACTTAAAAGGTAACCATTTTCTGAGTGGCGTGTCTTAAATTACATTTTACCTGATTTCGTCAATTATGCTGTATATTATATTAAAGTTTCTTGCGTCGACGTTCTGTGTATACTAATCTTACTTACTTCACCAATTATATTCTCCGCAACATGGAACAGCCTGCCCGCCTTTATATACCGACTTTGAAAAGGCATTCGATCTATACTCTTGGGATTCAGGGTGATCTTTTCCGATGGATTAAGTCATATATAACTAACAGGAAGCAGGCGGTTGTATTAGTAGAATTCAAATCCGATTTCATATATATATACCATCCGGAGTTCCTCAGGGATCTCATCTTAGGCCCCTCCTTTACAATGCTTATTTATATGCTATTCACAAACGTTTCACTAGGTTGAAACGTCTCTCTTCTCTCTCAAAAACTCAGCATCTTTTGTGACGACATGAAAATATTTCTCAAAATTACTAATATCAACGACTGTCACACGCTTCAGGATGACTTGAATAGACTCTCGCAATATTATAATAAAAATAGAATTTCTGTGAATGTTGATAAATGCCTGCAAATGACTTTCACTCGCAAAATGAAACCCATCGTATTTAACTATAGTATCAATGGCATCCATTTAAAAAGATCTAATGAAGTTTGTGATTTAGGTGTGACCATGGATCCTAAAATGTTATTTAATACTCATATTGAAAATGTAGTCAACAGAGCGTATAGAAATTAGGGTTTCCTTCTCCGAGTGTATAAGCCTTTTAGTGATATATCTTGCATAAAAATGGTATATTATGCTTATGTCAGAAGTGTGTTAGAATTCGGTAGTGTTATTTGGAATTCTCATTATGCAATATATCAAAATAAAATAGAACGTTCAACAAAAGTTCATAAAACACCTAAACTAGTTCAAAATGTCACAGTAATGAAGAATCATGTAAGCACCATCATATTGATTCTCTAACTAATGCGTTTCTACATGATATTGTAAATGCCAACCTTGACTGCCCCAAATTATTATCTTTAATAAAAATGGTTGTTCCACAACGTCCTCCTCGACACTCTCTGTACAAAATCTTCTATACGCCTTCATGTTTATTTATTTTTCATTTATTTTTTTTCTCAACATTGACAATTACTTGTTCTTATTTATCTCAAATAAAACATGACTCTATCACCAGATCGAAAAAACCTTCGTGAAGAAGAACTGGCAAGAAACTTCACGGGTATATTTTTTTCAAAATAAATTTACAGAGTCTCTTTATGTCTATACAAAGTTATTGTTATCTGTATCCGATAGCTCGGCAAGTCTCCCTCCCCCCAAGTATCCAAACAACGAACACCCTCAAGCTGCACCCGTTCACGCGTTAACGCGGGATACAGCCATCGCCCTCCTCAACCATATTAGAGGGAAGTGAGCGACCCGTCACCCGACGCTACCATAAGAAGACGTACTTTAGTGACAATGGCGCTTTAGAAATTTATCGGGACGAAGAACTCAACGAGCAAACAGACACCTTACACATGTTTTGTTACAAATACTAGTAAAATCCTGTTATTGATAATCCAAATAATCGGATAGTTTCTAATATGCTTTAGCACACAACTTCTGCTTTATAATTTCTTTGAATTTCTCAACCTTATTATAAAAGCGTATACATTGACCCATGAATGAGTTAGTGACTTTATGAAGCCTACTATTATGACCTGGCATATTTTTTCCTCTGTGTTAACATTGTGCAGATCTTTTTTTCTTTTGAACAAGGTTATGTTCTTTTTTACATACATTAAATTTTCTAAAATATATAGTGAATGGAAAGTAAGAATATTTATTTTCCTTAAATTTACTTCTAAGTGACACCCTTGGACCGAGCTGATAGATTGCGCGAACAGCCCTTTTCTGCAGAATAAATATAGTATCGATGTCGGCAGCACACTCCCACAACAGAATGCCATATGTCATGAGGCTGTGGAAGTAACCGAAATAGACTAAACGAGCAGTTGTTTCATTTGAAATTTGTCTTACTTTTTAACAGCATATGCGGCAGAGCCAAACCTTTTCGCTAAACCAATAACATGCGGTCCCCACTGGAGTTTCGCGTCTAAGGTTATGCCCAGAAATACAGTTGAGTTTACAGGAGTCAGTTCCTGGCTCTTAACTACAATGTTTGTGTTTACCTGTTTTACATTTCGCAATGTAAACTTAACACACTTAGTTTTTTTTTCATTGAGGAGCAAATTATTAGCCGAAAACCACTTCTCTGTGTTGGAGATGCATTTGTTTACTGCTCGATAGTCAGTTTCTTGTCTTTTGATTTTAAATAAGAAGGAAGTATTGTCAGCAAACAATATGACCTCGCAATGATTCTTAACGACCGATGGCAGATAAATGATATACACTAAAAATAGAAATGGACCAAGAACTGAGCCCTGGAGCCCACCCATTGTCACTGCCGATCCTAATGGTTTTTCTCCATTTATTGTAACTTTCTACTTTGTATTGGAAGTATTTGATTTAATCAAGGCAAGCACTCGGTTTTTTATGCTGTAATGGTGCAGTTTCATGAGTAGAGTAGTCTGATCCACACAGTCGAACGCCTTGGACAAGTCACAAGAGACACCAATAGCATCACACGACTCCTTCTAGGCGCTGAATACGTGTTTTATGACTCAACACCGGCATCGTTTGTTGAGCGACCCCGCGTGAAACCAATTTGCTTAAAATTAATTAAACTATTACCATAAAAATTAGAAACTAATTGATTTAAAATAAATTTTTCAAAAATCTTACTGAGCCATGGTATTTTAGATAGGTCTATAATTATTAGGGTCAGACATACTACCGTTCTTTGAATATAGAAATGATCTTACTCAATTTCATTAAATCAGGAAATACACCATTATCAACACAGTCATTAAATATACTGGCTAAGTGCGGGGCTATACCATCAATGACAGATCGAATAATTGTAACAGAAATTCCATCTAAATCGGCAGTATTTTTACTTTAATGCTTTTAAATGCACTTAAAACTTGTGGAACAGTAACATGTTTAAAGTTGAAATCAATATCGCATTATTCCATTAGCAGTGACTGTGCAAGAGTGAAACATGAATTAATACTCTAAGTAGTTGACACAGGGATGGCAGTTAAAAAAATGTTCAAATGCTTCAGTGACTTCTCTGTCAGTTAAAAACAATTTATCATTAATTTTTAAATTATGTTTGGCGTGGGTTATTTTATTATATTATTATATTATATTAGTGGGTTAATTATATTCTATGCAGTTTTTGAAATTTTAGTACTATATTTAATTTTATTCTTAATGTAATTAGATTTAGCTACACTGCAGACTCTTTTAAATATTTTAGAATACTTTATAACATATTCATAAAATGTATTTTTATGATTATAAGTTCTTTCACTGTACAATTCATATAATCTATTTCTACTTCTGCATATTCCCACTTTTGCCCAGTCACTAAAGCTAAATAAATTATTATTTACTCATATTTTCTTTTTTCTAAAAACAGAGTCATATATATTTTTAATTATATTATGAATAGAGTTATATTAAGTAATAGAATCGCCACAGTAATCAAATTTAAACAGTAGTCTAATAAAAATGTTTTTTCAAATACATTATTTCTAAATGTTTCAAGCCGTCCCTCATTCATGGGTATAAAGGTTATTTCTCTTTTTAGAGTGTTTCTTTGCCCAATATTAAAAGTGACCAACTGCCCGCTATGATCTGATTGTAGTTAATTAATTACTGACTTTGTATATGGCATTAAATTTGTAAAAATGTTATCAAGACATGTGGCTGAAGTCACTGTGATTCGCGTAGGCTCCAAAAATAGATTTTTTAGAGCGTAACAATTAAAAAGATTCAAGAATCGTTTACTTTGTGATGTCTCTACTAATAAACCAATATTAAAATCGCTACAAATAATTATTCCTTTTAGGGAACTTAACCACGCGTTCCCACCGATAGAAAAGGGTGCGCAAGCCGCGGCCCACGGCCCGACAATAATTGTAAATAATTGGAAAGTCATATATATTCTAATTGCTTAAATAAAGTTGCTATTGCGATGTAGATCATGCGTTGCGATTGGTCGATTGAGTAGCGCGTCAACCGCTACACTATGTAATACCTCATCCATAGTGCTCTCAAACACTTCAAACGGTGAGGATGGGGGTCTGTACACACTTATTATAACAATATTCCAATATTCTCAATACAGCCTATTTCAACAGATGTCGCACCAACTACGGCCGTAATTAATATAGTATAATACAGAGTCATAAATATTTACAACAAAAAATTTTGTGATATAGATATATATTTATCACCTAAACGTCGTTTCAAATTAAATGTGTTACAGAGGCTTTCAGAACAGGAACCAAGCATATAAACATATTGTTTTTTTGTTTTTTTTTTTACGTTACAAATATGTTTCATTTTTTTAATACATTATTTCTTATCTATTCGGAATGTATTTAGTTTATTTATTCGGTTACGTATCACCCACGTATATTTATGTTAGGTTTATACAAGTATCCGTTACTTGTTGAAGTATTGTTTTTCACTGCTAGAGCATACTCCCCTAAAAATGTAAATTCTTTTTAAGTTATGGAAAAGTTTTGTTCGACTTTATTAATTGTATCTAGGATATCCTTTATTTAGGCTTAAATATATTGTAACATTAGTTTTAAATCATAACTGTATAATAAAGCTGTTGGATGTCTAATAAATAAATAAGTTTGAGCGGTGTAGATTTTTTTTAAAAAGGATAAAGAATCGCAGATCTGTGGAGCTATCCAAATTAACAGAAGATACTTTATTTTTGTTAGTAACCTAATAAAATAAAATAATATGTCGGAGCTACAAGTTAGATGTGGGGTTACCTTAAAGTCCCGAGCGTTACGTCATCACTTGGCCAGTTACGTTATAAACTATTGTAACAATTTCATCACATCTATTAATTTGCAAATTGAAAGTATGTGCTTGAAATAAACGTTCTTACAATTTTTAAAGGTAAACAGAGCCGTTTATAAAAAATCCTGAATTCTAAATATTGATGTTTTTGTGTTAAAGGTAAAAATTCTGTTATTAAATGCTATAAAAAAAAATTGTGTTTCAACTAAGAACTTTTAAGAACTTGATTTGCTAACCCATACATTTTGGAGAGTTTTACTCGTTTAATTATCAATGAATGTGCATTTTACATTGGCCTGTTCCATCCGCTGAGGCAAAAAAAGTGTTACCGGTTATTGAACAGTACAATTCGCTCGTTTCGGTTTCGCTCGAGACGAAGTTGGCTTAACCTATGTTTCCTCATTACGTCAAAATGTTGTATAAGTAGCCATGCTTCTGTACTTTCAGGTCGCATTATAATTTTTACAACTTAACTTAAATTTTTTTGAGCGTGATTTAGCACAAAACGTCTAAACTTCCAACTTTTACATTTATATGAAGTCATCCTACAAGATGATTTGAAACATGACCAAAGTTAATTGGGCTGTCATATTTACCGCTCAACCCTATCCTGTTCATCGAATCCAGACTTAGGTAGATATACCATTCTTCACGGCAGTTACCTATACATACATTAGAAAGGAAACTCAAACAAATCAATCATTATTTTTATTGAAACTGGTCACAATAATGTGCACTTACACTATCAGTCTTCCACTATATCGTTATAAATTACGGTTACAATAGAAATAAATATAAATTACAATACTACAAGAACACGAATCATTGGTGGGTAGTTGATTGTTACAAGTTTTAGTTACGTATTACTGTTTGATGGGTTTGGAATTGTCGTTTGTTTGTTGTTGCACCGGGTATGAGGGTTGGGAGTAGGTCTGGGCGAGGTAGGGTCCAGGGCCGACTTGCTCCTGTAGTTTCTCTGCTTCTTCTGGAGCGACGGGGCACATGCAAGGAACTAGTTGCACATGCTGGAGGGACACGGGCGTGAGGCTGGCCCCAGCCGGGACGCTTATCGGGATCGGCGCCATACTCTGCGGCATCGCCACCTCAGGCTGCGCGTACGCCTGCGGCTGGATTTGGTACACCTTGCGAGACTCGTAAGGAGAGTACGCGTAATGGTACCGGTACGCCGGCGAGATATTCGGCTGCACCCACGTCTTCTGCGCTGCTGACTGCCTGCTGAAACAATGTTTTGCATGTTACTTGGTAATTCAATTTTGTACATTGATTACGTAATGCACGGGAGCAAAGTCAAATTTATCGCCAGCAAAACGTCCTTAATTCATTAATATTTCCACTATTCGCTTTAGCACACTATTTTACTAGCATTACACAAAGTAAGTACTTACGATTCTGATCCCCACTTGAGGAAGAAAGCTTCGGAAGAGGCAACAAGCGCGAGAGTCACCAGTAAACACATCTGAAAAGACAACAAAATGATTGAGACTTGTTATTATTAGCAATTATATGTAACAGAGACAATGCAATGCCCTAAAAAGCCAACGTAGAAATTAAATTGGCCTCTCTCATTCAAATTTGGGCAACAATAGACCACGTAGCACCAATAATATTGAGCAAAAAGTAAAAGGTTACATAATGGATAGGTAATAAAAAAATAGAACTAAAAAATACGCTTATTCTTAACTAATTAACTAGGAAAAGAAAATGAAAGTGAACGTAATGATAGTGTTGTTAGCTTTACCTGTTTTTTTTACTTTGAAATAATTCGTGGAAATGTAACACTCAAAGAAAGCATTGTTGTGATGTAACATGTCATTTGATAAATAATTCATAGACTTCATAGTGTTAAGAAAAGTTACATAAGTAAGTAAGTAACGGAAATGTTGCAGAAGAAAACAACTAGAACTGAAGTGTCAATATGTCAGCCATTATTAAAGTTACTCTCTTTTAATTCAATAAATGAAACTATTAAACTACATTTTATACTATATTACAATGACTTCAAATAACATCGCTTAGCAAACAGACAGTCGCATGGCTCATGGACATAAAGTAGCTTAAATAGCATGCAAATAAAATAAAAATGTGTGAAGGAAATTGTATATTCGTTAAATTATTTCCTAGTTGAGTGTTTAAATAATTTTTTAGCAGTCTGTAAAATAAAAAAATATTGAGTTGTGAATTAAATGTGTGAATTGTTGAATGATTTACGATGTCGTGTGGAATGTCGTTTAATATTATAAGTAATAACTGTATCCCAATAAAAATCATTAAACATATTTAGTAAAATTATAAATGAAAATGTGTGTTGATTTTGGTTATTGGATGTCTACGCTTTTTACGAAGCACTAAGACTCCGATTACCCAATAATGCCTACCCTTTCATAATGAAAAACGTAAGTTCTTGTGCGACAGACCAGCGAAGACACTGGTTAAGTCTAGTAAACTTTATAACTAAAAAAGATACTATAATGGGGACCTTTTTTAAAGTTTTGGTAATGGTCAACTGGCCTGCGAACAATCTATCTTTGCGACCATAATAACACGCCAGAAAATATTTTAAAATCCATCCAATCCCATCCAACTACAATCATACCCTTTGGATAAATTGTAATTAGTAATCTATAAGAAACTCGTACAATAACTTACTTCGCATATCATTTATCATTTGACTACATAGTATAATTAAAAACTAAGTTATATGTCAAATATTACATTAGAGGGCAAACGAGGCGCGTCTCTAGACAAGTCTGTAGAGATTAATGACTACTGCATTTTGAAAAATTAAAATAAAAAATTCCTGACTATAATTACAAATGGCTTAGACAAACACAGTTGTCTGTCAAGCATGTGCTTGAGATCTACATAATTATTACACTTTTCTAATTTGATACGATGTAGAGGTTGAAATCAAAGATGCAAAGAAACAACAACGTGTTGTGTGGACGCCAAGATCTTGTATGTTTTATTTTATTGCATGTATCGTAAGTGTAATGAAACACGCATCGAACTCGCTTTTAAGATCGACTTTTATTAAATCCACCTACCTACTAGGTTCTACTAAAGTTTACTACATTCAAGCATATTATACGGTTACGACAACTTTATAAGCGTCTATAATAATACAAATAATAAAAAGAATACGATTCAATTAAACAAGTTTACATTCCTAGGCACCTTAATGACTCAATAATTGATAGCAAAAAGACACCCAGGAAGGCGTTTTTATAATCTGTGTCTGGTAATAATAAAGATTTGAATTTCTTAATAAAATCCCAATCGATTGTTATGGTATCCTGTTCATTATTTGGGAACATTATAAAGGGATTTGTGTTGGTCCGTTGATAATTTTTAAATAGTCCTTTCGTTTCCCATAATCATTAACATTTCATTTGTTTTTATAAACGTCCCACCAGAAAGTCTTTGACCCGAAGTTTTTGTTGTAAATTGTTGTCGTTTTCGTCGTTTATTTTAGTTACAAATTAGATACTATCACGATATTCCAGTACAATAGAAAGTTTCTAAACATTTGATCTTCGCAAGCTTTAAGCTATTTTTGTAAAATTTGTTATGAGAAAGTTTTATAATGAAACTTTTACTGTTTCTTTAGAAATTTATGTCTTCTTATGAATTCATAAGTCCACTTGAACAATGTTTTTTTTACTTATTCAAGAGTTATATAACTAAAATTTGGAATTAGCTAAGTATTGAATTAAACAAATATTATCTCTAGATCGACTGATCGGCTGTCATAACAAAAAGCTTCTTCAATTTATTGAACGTGAGGATATACTGAGAGGAACAAAATATTTTTTGAAGAATTACTTTATCTGAATTTAATTAAATCGTCTAAAAATATGGTTAAATTAAGATTAAACTTCATGTAAAATTTTAAATAAAAATAAAAATTGAACATCATAGGTACTAAATAGTTTACGGAAAAATAATCACTGAATGGTTATAAGAAAACTATCTTCTAACGCAGGTCTCTGTATGTATTTGCAAAAAAATGGCAAAATTTATTTAAACAAATGGGTTTAGTTTTAAACACAGTTTAAATAGTTTAGGACACAACAAATTAAATAATTGTTTGAGCTGGATGTGTGAGCAGCTCAATGAATGACTTGCGCACAAATAATCAATATGATGACCGCCGCCCGCGCCGGCGCATCTGATCGCGCTCTCACAATGGAATAAAGGCTGGACACAAGCACCTGCTATGATTGAATCTTAACATGTCTATTAACTATATTTGAGATACAAAAAATAAATTAAAAATCATCGGTCGATGTTTTTTTTTTTTTGGTATTATTTAAAAGTGATATTTACTTATTTGCTTATAATTTTACAGTAATATGCAAAGTTACTTACAGCAGGTGTGTAGGTAAGCTGCATCTTGATTGGGAAGCGCGAGCGGGACTGGCGAGGGCTGACCGGGGACTGCGAGACTGCGGGACTTCGGGACGCTGCGGGGCTCCAAACCAACACGCACCCACTCCAGACGCGGAATGACCGCAGCACTCGACCCAACCGTTTTTTATACACGGTTTCAGAAACATTCCTTACTTAAAAGCCGGTCCACGACCCGAGCATGAGGTATTATAATAATCTTATTAACTTATCTTCACTTGTATCTTTACTTAGAATGTACCGTTATATTAGCCCGATTTTAAAAGGGGGTTCGGTGGTTCCCGGCCACTTAAGATAATTTCACACTTTGGAGTAAGTGTTTTGGGTGGAGTTTTTACGAGGGGAGTCGGGTAGAGGCTGTTCGGTCGGCTGCGGCCGGAACTGGCGGCGCGGCCAATCATCGGCGGCGGCGCGGTCGCAGCGAGCGGACCGTGACGCGCGCCGCCAAGAGCAAACAGTTTTTCTAACAGTTGCCAAACAATCAATCTCCACGACGACGGACTGTCGCTACGGACGGCAATCGCTGATTCTACACGGTGGTATCGGTCATTGCGACACTCCGCTGAACCTGCTCGTTGCAACTCTGCTACCTGTAATTGATTCTCAAATTTTACGGAGCCTTCTATTAGGCTATGTTATTGATACATAAATGAAATAAACTAATCCACATAGTGATTAGTGATTACTGAACTGTTGATAACGAAGTAGATAGTAGTAAGTAGTTTACACGTCAAAAACTAACCTCTTCAAAATCCTAAAAACCAAACCAACGAGCCAAACACAAAACCGTTGATCTATAATATTTTTAATTCTGTCATAAAAACAGAGAATTACATTTAAAATACTTAAATGTATGGGGCCATAGATAATTTCACCATGATTATGATTGGGCCACACACGGCTGGGGAAAGAGGCATACATTACAAGAGCCTTATGGCTGTCCTTATTAAGGCGTCCTTCGGCTAATTATACCGATACATAAAATATGTGGACGATTTAAGGAAGTCGTTCTAAGTGTAGCCGCAGGGCTCGGCTGGTAAACCCATAAAAACTGTAGTGATTAGACAGCACTCATCGCTCTTCCTTATATCGGTCAGCTGGGACACGTTTACACTTGATTCGAATAAACTTACTAAATATTATAGGATTCTCGTAGCTATATAACCCCTCAATTGTATCGCAATGATAAACTTAGGAACTATGTATTACATTTATAAAGTTTCACTATTTTCACAATTGGGCTATAAATTAGAAATACCTTTTAAGCCTTCACCCGATCTATAGTATTATTCTGTCATTACAACTTTTGAAAGTAATTGGTTATTACATATTTTTAATAATGATTATTAAATATTTTTAAACCTCAAATTCTAGCGCTACCGGACTAAAGGCTAAACTAGTAGTGAAGGTTGTAGCACTAAAATGGATTTATGCTCAAGAGCTATTATTTTTATGAGGTTATATTCAAAGCTTGAATGAGTTTGAGACCTTTCATTTAATTGGATCTTATTACTTTATTTTTATCACACAAAATACAGAATTAAAATTATGCCGATTGTGCCAAGGCTTTTCAAAGAGATACACGTTATGGCAAACTTTGAGCTACTGCAGGTTAGTCAACGGAAGAAAAACTCAATACACCAACGAGCAGTAGCTATCATAGAAAGACAACGAGTGTCTTATGATTTGCATATTCGATTGATGGTCAGATTCAAGTAATTTCATGCATATTATTTGATAATAGTATCATGTTCATTAAAATTAACGTATCATGAGTAAACATCGGTGTTCCATGATTTTATAGTGAGGCGAGGTAGAACGCTGTAAGGACAGTTTCGCTATAATATCACCTGCCACACTATTGTTTACTGTGTTTTAATTTTGTAAATTTGAATTAGAACCTATACCCTTTTAGCTTGTGATGTTGAAATACTTCTTTGTTCATTTCCCACAAAAATTGCATTTTTAGGACAAAGCATGACCTAATTGTATGCATCTATGCTGAAAAGGACGCAAATTTTTTGCGCATTCCTACTGAGTTTATTGCTGGTTCTTTGGCAGTAGATGATCCTTCCGAACCAGTGGTAGTTTCAATATACGACGTCCTAAGCCGAGGTCCGTACCCTCTCCGGTGCCCTTAGGCATATCGTATGTAGGAGTAGTTTAAGTTCCGGCTAAGCGCCGTCAGCGCTAAGCTACAAAGTCCGGTGAAATTTAAAAGGCCCATAGGGCCATAAATAAACTGGACATTTCGACAAAAAAAGGACGCTAATTTTCACAGCTCTGCTACGCGTTTTCGCACAACTACGTTGCAAACCTATGGTTGACATATCGTACAAAATTAGATTTTCCTATTTTGATTGCAATAATGTACCTAATTGAACTGTAATTGCCTTGTTATAAAAGTTTACAGGCTGGAATCAGGACTAACAGATCTTGGATTGTTACGTACCAAGGTTGAAATTGAGTTTAAAATGCGTTCTTATTACAAAACCAAGGCTAACAGGGGCTAGTCAAACCAGAGATAGTCCATGGTTTAAATGTTTTTCATAGATAATAAATAAAGGTTGTCAATCTTTCATTCTTTAATGCTTGCTTCATCCAACGGAATGTTCCGTTTCTATAAACGTTGATATTAACTTCATCCTTTAAGTGCATGAATAATTATTATAAATTTTATCTAGTCCATCGAGCAAAAACAATTGACCCATTACGTGGTGCTTTTTTTAAGTTGCGCTATTTGTTTATATATCTACTACATGAAACGGTACTTACTCGTGTGTGCGGCGCGAAATTTGATAATTTTTCATATGCTTGTATGAAACAGTGAAAACTTCTGTGAGATAAATTGGATACAAAGATAAGAGAAAAAAATTGGAGTTAGAAGTGAAGGTTTGTGAAATATTGCAAAAATGTTCGATATATGATTGAATTTTAATCCTGTTATTATTTTTATTTTCATCATCATGATTGTTATTTCATGTCGAGACCTCTCTAATAACTTCAAATCATCTTCTAAACCCATGATGTCCATCATGTCGATATCCATTTTTAAATTAACAATTTATATTTTCAATAAACCAACTATAGTTGATCCATTACAAACGTGCGAACTGAGTCATAAAACATTACGCTGTGTTGTCACACACAACACTAGAAGTGCGAGCGGGAGTTCCGACATGCCTATAAGTGTGAGTGAAAGATCTGATAAAAATGATTTATGACTCAGTTCGCACGTTTGTAATGGCATTACTATAACCTCAACAACAAACAAAGCAGTTTTTGACATTTTTGACCAAAGTTCTAAAGTTCGTCTCGACTTAAACTAGGTCTATCGCAGGTTTATCTTTGGTACCGTACTTATCAGTTACTGATTAAAACCATAAGCTACTATCCAATTATCGTTCAAAAAACAAAGCTCTCAGTTTCATAATTATAAATTTGACTAAAATAATAATTTATTGTACCAAATAAAGTATTACAGGTTACATTTGCTTAGTTACAATTTCTTATTCATTTATTAGATAGCAATTACAACAATTGTACATATATTATTTAGGTAAAACTTGTATTTCAGCACACAGCACTTCTAGCCTGGGTAAAATCGATTAAGTATAACAAATCAGTTCAAAACTATCTACATTTTATTTCCATCAGTGATAGGACATTTTTCCACTTCACAGTACCTAAAAGGTTTTAATGACTGAGAAAGGCACGAATCATGAATACGTGATTATAATACTAATATAATATAACAATATGTATACTTGACCTAAATATAAAAAATAAATATATATGCGTGAATGAGTGAGTGTCCTCTTTGTGGTGTATGTCTCTTTAAAAGTAGGTATCTGATAGATTAATAAGATGACAGCTTCCGTCATCTTTACATAGTGTATACATAGACAAAATCACTTCCCGCCGTCCGTCCCTCTGTACGCTTAGATCTTTCAAACTATACAACAAATTTTAATGCGGTTTTCATCTAAATACGTATAGTTTAGTTTTGTTTAGTGTTAATTTGTTGAAATATGACGATTATTGTTCAAGATGTCAGAATAAATCAGGGCAACTGATAGCTTTGCACTTGAGTTTACTCCTGTAAACTCTCGCAATCTAATAACTCGGTCAAACGGTGTCACTGAGAAGTAAATATAAAAAAAAATATTCTTACTTTCCTTTCACAATATATTTTAGAAAATTCAATGTATTTGAAAAAGACATAACATTATTCAAAAGAAAAAAAGATATGCACAATGTTAATACAAGAGGAAGAAATATGCTGGCAGCTCATAAAAGTAGGCTTCACAAAGTCACTAACTCATTCATGGGTCAATGTATTACGCTGTGGATATCCTATAGACAATTTCGAGGAAACTATAAGCAAAAGTTGTGTGCTAAAGCATATTATAAACTCTCCGGTTATTTGGATGAAAGCTCTTGGGTAATTTCCCCTCATTAACAGGATTTGACTAGTACGTATTTGTAACAATACATGTGTCTGTTTGTTCGTTGAGTTCTTCGTCCCGATGAACATCTAAAGCGTCATCGTCACTAAAGTGCGTCTTCTTATGGTAGCTTCGGGTGACAGGTCGCTCACTTCCCTCTTATAAGGTGGAAGAGGGCGATGGCTGGATCCCGCTTGAACGGGTGCCGTTTGACTTGCCGAGCTAACAGATGCAGATAAGAATAATTTTGTATAGACATAAAGAGGCACTGTAAATTTATTTAAAAAAATATATTAGGTCTTTACCTATGAAATTGCCGTTTTTCACGAAATAAATAAAGCGTAAATTTTTTTATATATTTTTTATTTCTATTAATCAAAATAATCACCCATGCAATCAATGCATCTTTGCCAACGCATTGGTAGCTTATTGATGCCTTTCTTGAAGAAATCAGCTGGACGGGAGGCAACAAATTCTTCAAAGGCATTTTGTACTGCCGCTCGGGTATTGAATTTTTTTCCCGCCAAGAAGTTATCCAAATTCTGGAAGAAGTAGAAGTCTGTAGGCGCAAGGTCTGGTGAGTACGGCGGATTACGGAGAACTTCCAACCCCAACTCTTGTAGCTTGGAGACCGTCTGCTGTGCGGTATGAGGTCGCGCGTTGTCGTGCAGGAGCAGTGGAGCCGAACGATTGACCAAAGCTGGTTGGAGACGTGCGAGCTTCTCCATCATTGTGTTCAGTTCTTCACAGTACACATCTGCAGTAATGCTTGTCCCGTTTGGCAAGAAGCTGTGATGAATTACACCCGCGTTAGACCACCAAACAGTGACCATCACTTTTCTAGGGGTAAGTTTTCGTTTAGGGCATTGTTTGGGTGCTGAACCAGGGTCCAACCAACTTGCTGAGCGCTTAAGATTGTCAAACAGGATCCAGTTCTCGTCACAAGTAACAATGCGGTTCAGAATTCCTTCATTTGTATGCTTGCTGAGCAGTGCAAGGCACGTCTCCACGCGTACTTCGCGCTGGCGGTCATTGAGTTCGTGGGGTACCCATTTGTCAAGCTTTTTTACCTTGCCAATTTGACGCAAACGGACCAATATTGTTTTGATGCTAACGTCGAAAGCTGCTGCTAATTCAGCCGTGGATTGAGTTTCATCAGCTTCCACAATTGCCTTTAATTAGTCATTGTCGACCAAAGTTTTCGGACGACCACGGGGTTCATTTTTTGGTCAAAATTTCCAGAACGGAAGCGGGTAAACCAATAACGGGTGGTGCGTTCGTTTGTAGTGTTCGCTCCGTAAACGTCGTTGATGTTGCGTGCCGCTTGTGCCGCTTTGCTGCCACGACGGTACTCATACTCCATAATTACTCGAATTTTTAACTTATCCATGATGACGAAAAATGTTCGAATGCGTTGAAAACAAAACACTAACTATTAAACAAATGACGATTTTAGAAAAAGAATTCCATGTTTGTCAAATAAAATTAATTTGAAATTAGAATTATCAGTAAAAAAAAATATTTTCATTTGAAATGGCCAGTACGGCAAAACGGCAGTTTCATAGGTAAAGACCTATTAGGTATATACCCGTGAAGTTCTTGCCAGTTCTTCTTCACGACTGTTCTTTTAAACTGTCGGTAGAGTCATGTTTTATTTGACGTCAATAAGAACAAGTAATTGTCAATGTTGAGAAATAAATATTTGAATTGGAATTTTACCCATTTCAATTATTAAGAAAATGGTCATATACTATGTGGTAATAAGAGCTATCAAGACGGATACGATATTAATCCTTATTCAATTAAATACTTTAGTTACCTCAAGCATTTCATACTTATTATAATTGCCCTTTACACCTAGGGAATGCAAATCCAGATTTCAATATTTTTACTCAGTGTAAATCCGGATTATCCAGATATTTCGGAGCTTTGCCTATACTAAAAAAAATTATATAACACATGTAACTTTAATGCTTAATTATTAGTTATCAAAGAAATAAGTTATTGAAACCTAAAAATATTAAAATGTGATTTTAATATACAAAAATCAACATTCTCATAGCTAAGTACCAGATTTCAAGTAGCATTAACATAATCAGCCTTCTTTATGAGAATATATCTGTAATTTTGTTACCTTAATAGTCCCTCATATTTTAATCTCGTAATCTTTCAATTCTAACTCCAGTATTAAGAGTACTTTTCCCCACGTTTCAATCCTGTATATATCAATCTCTATTAAATATTTTACTTCCCTAAAAACCTTGCAAAAAGTCAATAAAATGTCGAAAGCTATGTGTGAAAGGTTTGATCATGTCTTTTTCAATGGATTTTGATTTCTTTATGAAATAAGTAATTGGTTCCTAACCGTTCCAGTAACAAGCAAACAGAAGATATCAGCTTGAAGATATCAGCTGCGTCCAGCTGAAGCAACAAACTTTGGCAATATTTTCCGAAATTGCCTATATTCTGGAAGGTTACGATTCTGTAGGGGCACGGTCTGGTTATAGAGGGTGGATGACGGACAGCTTTCACTTCCAGCTCTTGTAGCTTGTAGATTGGCTATTGTGCAGCTTATGAGCTCGCGCTATTGTGCAGAAACAGTTGAGATAAGTGATTATCTAAAGTTTGTTGCAAATATGCAAGCTACTCTGTCCTTGTGTTCAGTTCTTCACAGCACACATCTGCAGTTTTTCCGATCGAGATTCCACTTCTAGCTTCTAACAACCAAAATTTTCGGACTATGTTTATAATTTTCGATCCGTATACGTTGTTTATTTAGTGTGTGGTTTGTGTCACGTTGCTGCCAAGACAGTATTAATTGATCACGTGATTCAGGCTTATCACAGTATGTCGGTGTTCAGGTCAGGAAGATGGGCGCTACTGTGTATTAATGTAAAATTTGCAAATGTAGCAATATTGTCACCGTTTTGTATATCTAATCTTCTATCTATCAGGATGCTAACGATCAAAACCGGATTTCTAAAAGATTCAAAATCCAAATTTTTCGGTCATTTCGAATTTCTGAGAATCCGGTTTGTAATCTATATCTATACCATACACTTGAGAAGCTTATTTTAGGAGTTATTGCAAAATTAAAACTATGACGCGTTATATCAATTAGCCCACTCTTGCGATATAAGCCGAGCGGTGACCTGCCGAAGGGCTTTACGAGATTTGTTATATTTATATTTGTGTATGGCCATTGGTGCCTAATAGATATTTAGGACTTTAATCATTATATTAAAACGTGATGCATAATCGAGGACTAAGATAGTCAGATATTAAAATTACTTGATAAGCTGTTTTTGAAAACAAATTTTAGTGTATATATTAAAGGTTGCAGATTAGATTTGTTTTACCTGGTGAATCACCATTTTTGCTTTGTATTTTGTCTTTACTTGCTTATTTCAACATTACGGTTGAACAAATTTTGGTTGAGCAAATTTCATTCAAGGTTATTTTCGTCAAATTAGGTATTTGTTTTATAAGATGTAGCGATTCTTTACTTTATTCAAATACTTGCAGGATAGGAAATAAAAATATTTACAAATATTTCATGTAGGTAAAATAAATGTTATATTTAAATCAGATGCGACACTACGAAAGAAAAGAAATTTGGAATACACACATCAACTAAATCATTTACGACTTTATAGATAGTTTAAATTCTTTTTTAGTTTCCACAAAAGGTTTATATTCACACTGAAACCTCTTTTATTCTATTTTCAAAATTTAAAATGTAGATTAAAAAAGCAGAAGAAAAAACAAAACACGGCGGTAAAATTGTTAGTAATTCGTTTCGTGAAAGAAAATTTAAATTGTTACATTATGAATTAATGAAAATTGATAAGACTGTTTGTCTTTTAACGTGCCGTGTGAGCTTTAAGAGTAGTGTCACGATATCATATGCATCGAGATCAAATGTTACGAGCCGTGGGCATGTTAGAAACCGGTGTTATTCAACGCGTCGTTGCCGAGGCCCTACACACCAGCCTAAACGTGATATCAAGGTCGTGGTTAAGTTATCGCAATACTGGCGATGTGGTTGAATGGCACACAGGTAAAAATCGTGTTACTACGCAGAGACAGAATCGATTTTTCCAAAGGACCGCTAGAAGACAACCCAATACCACAGCGATGCAACAAGTACAAAGGCTCCAGGAGCCTACCAGCTGATGGTAAGTGACCAAACTGTCTTCATGCTAGGATGACCGTTACGTGTTCCAGCATTGCGACGTGGCAATCGCGGTCGGCGGCTTCTTTCGTAGGCTCGGGAGCTTTGCCATGGAGTGATGAACGACGTATTTAGTGCTGTTCACCGATGAGTCTCGTTTTAGGTTTTTTCACGATTCAGGAAGAACACGCCATCCATCCAGAGTTAGCCGTCTACGGTACCCTCAGGAGGTCCACTCATACCAAGGCGGGACAATCATGTTGTGGGCAGGACTTCGGCTTGGCGGACGAACCCAGCTCGTTTAGATCCAAGGCAGTACTACTGCACAAAAATACCAGGCCAGGAATTTATTCTCATGCACGAAAATGCACCTTCGCATACGGCGCGGCTGGTGTCGGCCGCTCTCCGAGACCACTATATTCAAGTTATGGATTGGCCTGCACTGCATTCGACGACGGATTAACATCTTTACCAACACTTGCAAAGAACATGGGACCTCATACCGCAGGAAGACACTAATAATTTAATTTTAAATAAGTACAATCGATGTCGATGTGTAATTAATGTAGGAGGTGGCAACACTGATGATTAATATTTTATTTGCAGTTTTAATTAAAACTGAAAGTTTTATAAAAATAAAAAAGTATTTATCAGATAAACTTTCTACGGTGAATAAAAATCACGCGACGTTTTTATTTATTATTAAAGACCTTAAAATAATCTATAATTCTTCCAGTTAGAATATCAGCCAATTCCTAATAATATGATATAATTCGTTTTCGTTTTATACAAAAAGTTATTTTTCGATATAAAAATAATACAAAAATATAAAAATAATACAACCAAAACATTTATTTATTAAAATTTTCAACTACTCATCATCATCAAAGTTAAATCGCCTCATCCCATCGAATCTGAATCCGTATGCGGCTGCATTCTTGACGTCAACTAGCGCCGGGTTGCGGTGCTTATAAAAACTGCCATGCCCGTGCGCAGGCCGTGACGAGCCGTTCGGGATGCCGTGCGCCATCCGCGGGTAAAACGCCTCGAACGTGCCGCTAGACGGCAGCACCTCCTTCAAGTTGACGTCTTCCGGGTCGTAAGGGCGACACATAGATGGAGCCACCAACATGATAACCAATATTATTCGAGACCACATTTAAAAATGAAGATAAATTGTCTAAATATTTATTTTGGAAGTAAAATAAGGCAAAAAATTATAAGAACGCACGAAATACACGTATTCGGCGAGAGGTTACTTAAAAGAATGTGAGAGGTCGCGAGCCCCAGCCTGTCGGCGCGGCGTTACCTTGACTGACAGCATTTAGCGCGGTTGTGGTGCGCATGCGCCGCCGCTGGCTCGCCGCCATTGCCATGCCCTGTTCCGCAATAAACAAAACACTTTCTCTGTTGCGGGCTAGTATCACTGGCCTCAACTAATGAATTCAATGTACAAAACTAGGTGATGTGACTGTTATTTAGGTTCTAGTTCAATGAAAATACATACAATAAATTTTATCATATTTTAAAACGTGGTTTGCCACGTGGTCTTTAAAAGGTCAATAGATCAGTCTTGGTAAAAATAGGAGGAACTGTCCAGTAACAAGCCAACAGGCATAAAATTGGTGAGCGGACATCGGAGGGGCTAGAGCAAGAAGCCACACAGTTTCACAGCTTCGCTACGCATCTTCGCAAAGCACGGCAGTAAGAAGATCTCTGATATCGAATACGCAGCCTATCAGTTTTTGTTCAATATTCAGAACTACTAATGTACAAAAATGAACATAACTTTTTCGACTGTAAGTACTTTGTGTTTGTCAAAGAGGTTTGCTTGCGTTAGTTGGGTATCCTCAATAATTAGAATGTGTACTTATTTCTTTCATTGAATTAATCAACATACATCATTTCGATTTAAATGGGCCTGATTTTTTTGAAGGCAAAAATAATTTTTATTTTATTTTATTTTCATTGGATAACAAACAGTGTACATAATTATACAGTTTTACTACAGAAGACATAGTTAACTTAACACCATTTACATGCTATCACATATAAGTAATAAAGCGCTTGTTTTATGTCACAAACAATAAAGGAGAATCCCAAATCAAAAAGAAAACACATACATTTATAAATATACAAGAAAAAAGCAAGCACATTGAATATGACAATGCACAAATCCACATTATAACTAGCCGGGTGTACGCATCACTTTCGTGGTCAGTTCTTCAAACGAGAGCTCAATATCGAAAACAGAACGATAAAGAAGCTCACAATATTAATTAAGCCAGTAGAATACAAACACAGTAAATGTTATTTCAGGAATCGCCCAAAAACGCTTCGAGAAAACAGAAAATAATGTATAATTATTTGGTGTCAAACCATTTGGAGGATATTACCCTTTTAAATGTTAATGGACTGGAATTGAATAAATCCAAATCCACAGAACCCGCGAGTGCATTAAGATAATTACTTGCTCTGACAAAAAAAGAAAATTTCCTATAATTGGTATTGCTGTACTGTACGTGCAAAAATACTGGAAGTCTAACGGATTTTGCGGGTACACGAAGATTGATGTTAGAAAGAAGATATGGCGAATCTACTTTTGACTGCGCTATTTTAACTAAGAGCGAAACATCTGCTATCTTACGTCTTTCTGCAAGAGGCAAAATATGATGTCTCTTACATCTCGACTCATACAGTTTATCATAGGTTTTGCCCTTAAACTGTAAGTACCTTAAAACTTTCGCTGGATTGTTTCGAGTCTGCTGACGTATACGTCATATTGAGGATTCCAGATCTGAGAACAATACTCGAGAGTGCTACGCACTAAACTACAAAATAGTATTTTAACAATTTTGACACTTTTGAATTGCGAACACATTCTTATTACGAATCCCATAGATTTATTGGCTTTCCTGGCATCATGGTCTATATGTTTTTCAAATGTTAATTTAGAGTCAAGAATTACACCGAGATCCATTATATCATTGACTCGTTGAAGATTCTGTTCTTTGATATTGTAGCAAAATAAAATAGACTGTAATTTGCGAGAAAAAGTTATTAAGTGACATTTCGAAACATTTAAATCCAAATTATTCTGGAAACAGTATTTCTGAAAACTTGTTAAATCTTCTTGAAGGCGCATGCAATCGTCCACTGATCTTATTTTTCGATAAATTTTCATGTCGTCAGCATATAGAAGAAATTTTGAATTACGGAAACAAGAAATGACATCATTAATGAAGATATTAAATAATAACGGGCCGAGTAATGATCCCTGTGGGACTCCAGAGGGGATCGAGCGCCACGAAGATTGATACCCATTTAGTGCAACAGATTGGGATTGATTGTCTATATACGACGCAAACCATCTAAAAAGATTACCATGGATACCGGCGAATAATAGTTTTTCAAGCAAGATTTTATAATCTATACGGTCAAATGCCTTACTAAAATCGGTATAAATACAATCGACCTGTGCACCAGAGTCCATAGAAGATGTAACATCATTGACAAAGGACAGGACATTTGTAGCAGTAGATCTATTTTTTAGAAATCCATGTTGTTTAGCGATAAATGAACATGACAAGGAGCTATAGACTTGATTAAAAATAATTCTCTCAAATATTTTTGCGAAAAGGGATAGTTTTGAGATTGGCCTATAATTTTTGACCTCATCTTTGTTACCGTTTTTCTGAACGGGAGTGATAAATGCACACTTCCATACTCCGGGTACAATTCCTTCATTTAGTGAGCGTTGGAATAATATGAAGAGAGGCTTCGTTAAAACTTTGGCACATTTAGTTATAAATATGGCAGGTATGTCATCTGGACCAACTCCCTTAGTTAAGTCTAATGATTTCAGCGACTTGAAAACCTCATCTTTTTCAACATAAATATTAGATATCGTTTGTTTAAAATTCGACGGTTCAGTTCTGGAATCAACGCACTGGGTTGTTGTGGAGAGAAAAGTTGTTTGAAAGTAATTCGCAAAGAGGTTGCATATACTTGCTCCAGAGCTGGCAGTTTCGCCCTCGTATGATATTATTGAAGGGAGGGAATTAAAACCTTTCTTATTCGATTTTAAAAATGACCAAAATAATTTTGGAATATCTATAATTGAGCTTTCAACTTTCTGGATATAGGATTGATAATTTTTTTGTTCTAAAACTTTAGCTCTTTTTCGTAGCAAGGAAAAACAAGCATAATCTGAAGCGTTGCCGTAAACATGATATTTTGAAAGGTATTTCCGTTTCTCTTTAAGAAGTTTTTTCATACATGAGTTATACCAGGGTGGAAAATTATCAGGAGTGACAAATTTGACAGGCACAAACCTATCTCTGACGTCATAGAGGCATTGGTAGAAAAAATCAACGGCGTCATCCAGTGAACCGTTAGACAAGTACGTATCCCAATCAATTTTTTCCAGCTGAGCCATAATTTTGCCATAGTCACCGCGATTATAAATGAATTTTTTTTATTTTATTAGCCTTAAGTGTTTTGGCACATGTCAAATTCAAGTCAATGTTTAAAGACCTGTGATGGGCATCCTCAGGAACTAAAGTATTGGAACAAGCGCATACAGAGAGATTGGCGTTACTGAATACTAGGTCTAATAATCTATTGTTCACGTTGCGACAGTGGTTGAACTGAGTTAAATTACACTCACAAAGCGTATCAAAGAAGTTTATTTGAGAGTCACCTACCATACCTAAGGGCTGAAATATTGACTCTTCATTTGACCATTCCACATTGCTGAGATTGAAATCACCTAAAATTATAAAAATGTCATTGGGGTATGAGTTAACTAAAAAAGATAGCCTATCTGTAAAATTTTGTAGCTGCACATTAAATGAATTACCATGCCTTTCATTGCACAAGTAGATGGTACATATATGGATATTACGAGATATAAGATCTTTAGTTTTATTCGTGACCGTGAGCCAAATATCCTCTGCCGAAGATGTCCACTCAGGGTGGTCAGTGACTGACAATTCCCGACGCACAGCCAGCAACACTCCTCCACCGTACATTTGTTGCGTATTTGTATAGTTCCTATCCCTTCGCCACACTAGGTATCGTAGATATAATGGTACGAATTACCTTGATTTGTTCTGAAGAATTGTCCCTGCATCATTGCGAGGCTTGCCAGAACACTACTTAGAAAACCTGCAACATGATAGTGCACCTGCTTATATCAACCACCGTGTTCGTATTTTTTACATAGACAATTTTCTAGGTGGACCTTTTCCTTAGGTCCTTCCTTGCAGTCCCAACCTCACAACTTTGGACTTTTTCCTCTGACCAGAGGTAAAACCGTAGTTTATTGAGCAAAAATCTAACACCGTTAATTTTTTTAGCGATTCAACAGTGAAGCAAGTCGCTTTTATTACTAATCACAATTAAGTATTTAATCGTATATAAGAACTATACCTACGTACTTACCGCGACGATAGCAAAGTACCTACATTCACTGGACATAAGAATTTTTGAGAAACAGTATCCAGTGAATATACTTATTTGGTTAGTTATAACCATAAGAGGCCACTAAGAAAGATTTACGAAAACACGTCTTTATACATGGGACATTTTATATTACATATGTTACAAAAATATATTTATTCCAAAATTTAATTTCCCTCAAATGTTTTTACAGCCTTACGAAAATATTGTGTATCAAGACAAATAGAAACTGCTATTTCACTTTACATAACAGTAAATAGAAAAAAACATGTTTATTTTACCCAATAATAAACAATTTAAAAGTTCAAATTTTACATTCATTCAGTCACAAGCTTGCTATGTCTTGCCAAACAGTTGGCGAACGGCCTATAATCAAACACACATCAAAAGAGAATCAGTAATTTTTTACCAAATCTAGTCTGTCAAAATGACTTTTTACTTTACGATGAGTACGTCTGAAACAATCGCTTGATGATCGCTTATTTACAAGCCTAAAGAGCTATGTAGCCTTGTAACGAACATCATGGCGGTCATGGTATAATTCCTTCGAGCAGTATTTCGGATGTAACAGTCCTGTCTGCGAGTGTTAATGCGATATTATTTACCATGTCGCTCGGCCACGCTGCCCTTTGTGCGATAGTATATGCAGGATGGTCGCGCATAGGTGAAGCTAGCGGTGAAACGAAGGGACAATGGGGAAACGGGGGACTCAACTAATAATTTTTTGCATATTTTTTCAATTATAAGCCTAAAAATGCCTAAAATGTCCCATTTTAAGTCTTTAACTCTTCTGATAACCTGCACAGGAGCAATACGCGATATATTTACAGAATAGACTATCGACATTGTTGTAAAGATGTTTAAAATAATATTTAAAAAATTACTTGCCAACACGAACAATTTTTCGGAGCCATGTTAGATTTTAAAAGAACGTTTCTCGGGTTCCCTATCGATAACTGTTTGGAATGGTACTTAGCTAATTGAGCTCTTGCTCTATGCCCAATCATTTCATCTGATATAGAACTGATGATTCCAAAAGTACCAATCTACTTGTAAAATATTTTTTTTGATTAAAGCTTGTCCAAGAGTTAAATGATTTGTCTTCTGTACAATAAAATAAAATATGAATTCGTACTGCAATTGTTTTAAATTAGACCCATTAGATTTATCGAATTGCTTTCATGACCAATTGATTCATAAGAAAATTATACAAGGTCAATTGCGAAACTAGTTTTGATGCGGACTTTACATCAGTCAATGTTATTTTTAAAATAAAGAATTCTTAAGGCTCCTGATAAGTTCTATAGAACACCAGGGACTTACTGAAAACTTGAAATAAAAGGCAAAGAAACTTTCACAATTATATTATTTTATCAATCAAGGGTAAGGATAGATTTACAAATTCAAAAAGTTCACAAAATGCTAATATTATACATTCCAACTTTTTTAGATCTAAGTGTACCACAAAATAATGTTTAAAATAATACCTAAGCTGAACAGTCAAATTTATCACAATTCCATCAATTAGGATAATAATATCCCCGAATATATAATATAATTTTTGTGATTTTGTTACTAAACTAGCCTTTTTAAAAATAGGGCATTGACATTTTAAGCGTAGTTTACACGCAGGGCATGCGTAGGCCAAGGGTGATACACAATGAACTTCACTCTATGTCTTCTCATTAATTTCAAGACGAGCAACGTAACTTTACTATGAAATCGTTAGTCTATCGAAGCGCTGCATCAACACATTCAAAAAATCCCCATTAACCGTCTTTTTTTAACTCATATAATTCTTATTTTATCTATCAAAATGCTCCTCCACCAATTTAAACCTCTTCGATTGACTTACTCCTCCACGACAAAAAAAAACATAGATATATTAAAAGCTTCCTAAAAAACGTACACGAATTAGGTATTAGATTTTTACAACAAAGAAAACAAAATTAAAATGATAAAACAAAAATAAATTAGAACGAATCCAAGAAACATTTCCATTTACAATAGACCAAAAACAATCTAGTCAAAATTTTAAACTCCAACAACGTATTGGCACAATCTAACTACATACAGTCAGCAATCACCTTTGATGTTGGCGAAAACGCCGAAATCGTCAACTTATCTGTCATGATATGATAATGTAATGAGATAATAGCACTCACAAGTAAAATAAAATTTAATTATTTAAAAATAAAGTTAAAAAATTACATTAAATTCGTAAGATTGATAAATCTAAATCTAAAAATGTTCTACATTT
This sequence comes from Marasmarcha lunaedactyla, assembly GCA_923062675.1. NCBI lineage: Eukaryota > Metazoa > Arthropoda > Insecta > Lepidoptera > Pterophoridae > Marasmarcha > Marasmarcha lunaedactyla. Next base: position 13,311,396 of record OV281339.1, on the reverse strand, counting down.
TGTTCACATAAGTAGAAATTGAAATAATACTTTAATAATTATTTAATTTATATATATATATATATATATATATATATATATATATATATATATATATATAGTATTTATTTTATTAATAATTGCATAATTTTATATTTATAATATAATATTATAAATATAAAATTATGCAATAATATAATTATATTGCAAAATCTCCCTGTTTCCTGCTACGTGGAAACTGATGAAACCTCAACTCCTTATTTTTGTAGGAGGACGATAAACAACTTTTATCGCACTAGAGGTTTGTACCGTTTTTATTCATTCAAAAATACCATCAACCCTGTCGGACAGTACTCAAACGGAGTCTTATCAGTTTGATTTGGGTGCGAACCTCCCGCGTCCCACTCCGCACCGCACCTCACGATTGCTCTGTCCAAACGCCTTAGATTGCTGACTGTATGTTCAAGGGTGGATTGAAAAGTTCGCGGCCTAACATAGATAGCGTTGTCATATTATTATAAAACTACCCTCATATGAAACCTAGACTCTTTGTCAGTCTCTCTGCAATTTTTTTCTGAGATACATGCGTAATAAGATATTAATTTTATTGAACATTAAGTGAGAGTAAGTTTCATTAATTTTGAAAAACGATAGTTTAGAGCACCGTGCCATATATATACCTCCACAAAAAAACTCTTAACTCCAAAGCAGATTCATGAAGATATGGTGGCTACTTTAGGAACATCTGCTCCGTCGCATACAATGATAATAAAGTGGACAGCTGAATTTAAACGTGTACTCATCATAGGCCGAAGCTCTAGGGATTTCATATGAAAGTACTCAAAACATGATTGTTAACGAATCAGGGTTCCACAAGGTGTCTGCAAGATGGATTCCGCGGCTATTTCACTTGAACAGAAACGAACTCGGCTCACGATTTCTAGAGTGTTTAGAGTTTTTCAAGCTGATCCAAACATATTTTGGCAAGGTTTGTTACTATGGACGAAACATGGGTTCATCACTTTACTCCTGAATCCAAACAATGGAAGAGACCCGGATCTCCAACCCCCAAGGAAGCCAAGGTGTGTTTTCAGTAAACAAGGTAATGGCATCGGTTTTCTGGGAATCTAAGGGTGTCATCTTGGTTGATTACATAAAAAGAGGTCAAAATATAAATTCTGCATACTACTGCACTATTACGTCGTTTACGCGAAAAAATAAAGTCTAAAAGACCAGGATTGTTGACCAAGAAAGTTTTGTTTCATCAGACAATGCTCGTGTTCACACATCTGCAGAATCGATGGCTCAAATAGTGAATTGTGGTTTCGAATTGCTTCCTCACCCCCCTTATTTCACCTGACTTGGCACCTTCTGACTTACACCTATTTCCAAAACAAAAAAAATACTTAGGTGGAATGAAATTTTCTACCAATGAGGAGGTCAAAGTGGCCGTAGATGCCTTTTTTGAATACCTCGACGAGACCTTATATTTAAATGGGATCAAGGCTTTGGAGGACCGCTGGACTAAGTGCTGTGACCTAGGAGGAGAGTATGTAGAAAAATAAATCTAAAAAATTGCATTATTCCTGTGTTTTCTTATTTAGGCCGCGAACTTTTCAATCCACCCTCGTAGTTAGGTTGTGGTAATATGGTGTCCCCCACTCTCATGTGGAGTTGGCACTTGTACTCGAATTTATTACCGAGGAACAAGATTAAGGCAGATGTACCTCTTCTCTTAAACAAAATATTTATTTTTCCTCACGTGCACCAAATATAATGTTAGAAGTACATTATTAAATCGAAAGATTCATAAATTCATTTCAATAAATACATTTTCAAAGTTCTATTTCTATCTACTAACGCGATCTAATTAAGTTATGTACTTCACATGCGAATTAACTACGTCTTTGATATACTTTAGCTACATGAATTGAGTGAATACCTAAAATACACTATATTTATATACTACAACAATCATAAATTATTCAAAATGTCAAGTCGCACAAGTAGTACATACGATATAATAGCATTTTTATAATGTAATTTCTTATAACCACAGCTATAGCATTGCAGCATGACAATTTATTGCAAGGTTGATAGAAATCGTATTCACTGACGTACGACTTAAGTGATTCAATTTTAGTATACTTAATTATTGCTATACCTTAACATAAATTGTTTGTAGAAAAAATATACCTACAAAACGTTTCTACTGCGAACAAGTAAGAGAGTTCTAATTTCGCTAACATTATGATCTAAGGAACAGTTAAGTAACGAAATATAAAAAAGAATCTCTAAAAATGACGTTTAAGAATATGATCAAAGTAAAACATAAAAAATAATTATTTTGTAAGCAAAAACATAAGTCATTACCACTGTATGTGATACAAATATATTATAACCGTATTATACATAGATAAATCTAAAAATATACATTTTGTCAATACATTAAGTAGATGTTAAAAACTTTTCAATAAATACATTATTCAGTTTTAATGATACAAATTCACTGCGATATCTGTCTAGAAAATGTAGAGAAAACTAGTAACCCTAGCACGTCATTAATTGTTATGTACAAATGATCATTTTAGCATACGATGGCTGACTAACGACATCGTACTTGTTGATATAAACAAAACGGAAGAAAGGTGACAAGCTCCCAAGGTACGGAACTCAAACCTCTTGCTTCTGGTCGCCTGCTTTTCCTTCAATGGTTAAGCCACTACGCGTACCTAACCGACAAGACACGAACACAAAAGAATTATACCTACGGTCACAAAATAGTCGTCATGCTTGCAAGCCTATATTTTCCATCCTTCCATTTTATGTCGGGTAGCAAAGTAATATAATTGAGTTTGTGTGAGTAAATGGATCTGTGGTAGTAGCAGAGCTATGTTTTAGATGCGTTATATGAGAACGTCACCTATCTTCCGCATTTTACTTTAATCACAGTATACAAAGTAAAAAAGACATATGTTCTTGAAACCTAAATGGTGCAGAATTTAAAGCGTATTATAATGATTAATACGTTTCGTAATAAAATATTTTTATTATTAGGATAGGTATTAAAAAAAGATGTATTAAACAAATTTTAGAGTTCGTAGAAGTAATGAAAGAAGAGTTAGGTTTTCTTTTTACAACAAAGTTGCCGTTGGCATCTTTTAGTTCCGATTTCGACCACTGAACTGTACATTTATGTAGGGTTGGACTCGAGCAGCTCATAACTCACAATGACAAGCCAAACTGGCCACTCGTCACTTTGTCTTTACGAACATGTAGTCTCCATAAGAGTTGTTAATAAATAAACTAAAATATTAAGAATGATATTTTATTTCGCGAGTGATCTTTTGAACGCTGCCGCTCCACGCTCTCTTCATTAGCTCGGCTTGCGCAAATCGCAGATTATCAACTAGTTTGTAAAACAATAACAAATCCATTTCAACTGTTAGCTGCGACATCTATACAACGAAATGACGAGGTTCTTCAAACAGTCAATGTCATTACTACTACAAACTAATGAGTAACAGGTAAACCTCTGAATGATTCAGCCACTATTTAAATGTGAGTATCTATATTGTGTTTAGCGAAGTATATTATAACACATCAAAATGAACAAATGGACTGTTTGAACTCTCCCAGGATGATCAAACATCCAGCCTTATTTGTTTGTCATCAATAGCTGCAATCTAATATTCTCTCGAAATATCGTACTTTATTTATGCTCCTTTAAATTATCTCTTAATTATACCAACGGTTTTATAATCAAACATGTTTGTTTTATTGACCAGTTATCTGCTTAATTTCTACCATTTATAAAAAGGCACCCTTACATAAATATTTAGAACCAAGACACCAAAACTGACAAAAAAATCAAAATACCTAGTCTACTTTCATTGCTTTTAGAATTTAGAATATTTTACGAAATTAAAAGGGGCAAGTATAATGCAGGTCGACGCTATTATAATACTTAATTTACACATAACGTGAAATTAATAAAAAAAATTAAGCGTGCAACTTCTCAGCAAATTCACCTATTTGTGCTCTAACTATGGTAATGCTTTGGGATCATCCTATATTACATTCAATATGCGTAGATTTCTAAAGCGCTGTGTGAGAAATGTTAAATAATACGAGACGTTTGTATTAGGTTTCATACCTTTTAATATAAACATAGGTTATTAAGATGAGAGGAGCTCCGCAGAGGAGTTCAAGGTTTTCTTGCTTACGAGCAGAATAAGAAATAGCCAAGTGTTTGTTCCTGAAGGTTTGACTGCACTAAACACCAACATGGCTGGAACTCACATTCACAACAACTTATTATCAATCTGAACCCAATCACTAAGAACTGTGTTGCACTATTGAGTAGTTCTTATAATTTGTTTAGTTATTGTACTTCTCTTATATAAATCAAATATGTACATATTTTTACACAGGCAATTGGTTAAATGACATAAAAGATTATGTGTATACCCTTAATATTTTATGCATCAGATATATTTAAATAAAGTATTTAGATTTCAAAATGTTATGCATGCCTACTAGGGGCAAAAAGTCACACGTAAGACCTTAAACATATAAATAAATCCCCAGACAAACACACCAACTGTATGGCCCAAAGTAAGCAGAGCTCGTGTTATGGATGACCATACAGCGAACTGGGGGGAACCCAGAATAAACATACATATATAAATACAAACAACCATGACCCGAGAACAAACATCTGTGTTAATCACACAAACGAATGCCCCGGCCAGGAGTCGAAGCTGGGACCTTTGGCGTATGAGGCAAGGCTACTAACCACTACACCACTCGGTCATCATACAACTAATGAGCTTCTTTTAATCTGTAGAATAGCTACAGTAACAATGAGTGCTACCTTAACCAATATTAGCACTAAGGAAAAGGCATTACCTGCGTTCAATGTGAGAGCTACCATTTAGGCCACACTTATCAAGGTAGAACCATGTCGAAGTCAATCTGTAACCAAACCAAGTTCAAAGTACCGGAATTAAAAACACTCATTCCTAGACTACATACTGCTTGTTGAATATCAAAGTGTTTTGCATTTTTCAGTCCACCACACACAGGCCTGACGCAGACAGCTGTTCTCAGACTTTTAAACTACCATTCAACAATTTCATCTATCATTAACAAACGTGTTTAAACGTCAAAAAACATATTTTACTAAATGGTCTAAAACGAAGGCGCTTTCACTTTCTGCGTTTTGAACATCCGAATTAAATATAGCTTTAGTATTATATCAATAGCTATAATTTAGCTATGATTATAATGTGTAGAATTGGTGCCTTCTGCTGATATTTAGTTACCATAGGAGTCGTATTTTTTGTATTACAAGTATTCGTAATAATATATTTATTAGTTTCACTAGTATGTAAAGTTTTCGAAATATTGTCTGGATTCTACGTGTGTAAAATTCTACGATTTTCGGGCATTTGATTCTCTACTAATCCCATTTCTCTCTGAGGTACAAGCTGGATAAAAGTACAATAAGTATAAAAATTGCAGCTTAAAAAATAAATATAACAGGACATTGATAATCATTAAATTTAGGAGTGGAAAATCTCAGTTAGGTCATAAATAGAGATCGGAATAGGCCGACTATATTTACCGAAACCTCGGAGAACAGAGACAGAAAGTGGAAACTTCCTTACGATATTTTTTATTTCGGAATTCGGGAAAATTTGGATGTGGATCGTTTTTGACCTGTAAAACTATTATATTACCAAAACAAATAAATAACTTTTTATTGGCAGATATTTTTGTTACTACTGGTGACAGTTCTTTTCATGTTTTGATAATTGGTAGAAAAAAATTATTTCTACGTTAAAAGCCAATTACGTTATTTCTGTTATAAGATTAGATTTATGATCTATCTCATAATAGTGAAAGTGTTATGAAATACATGTTTATTACACAGACATAGTTGTAAAAACATAAGTGGGTCGATAACGACCCGTTGGGAAGAATTGTATTTAATTGCAGTTTTTGGTTTTTAGGTCTAGACGACTGCTTGTAATGAATCATATCATAGAGGAGTTGGAATATTTGAACTCCAACGATGAGATACTAAGTGCTGATATTTTTATTGACCCTCCTGGCGATGGCAGGGTATCTGACGGTGATTCCGGAGATGAAGAGGAAATATTTTTCCATCATTTATCCCATCGAGAGTTAGTAAAATAAGTATATATTTTACTTTTTTATGCACCATGCACAATCTTTTTAGTCAAAAAAAATGTATATGGAGTATCAAATCAATCAAGTTAAAAACATGTATGGACAAAAATACCCATACCTCCTCAAAAATAGTTAGATCCTGTGTCTGCATTGCTGAGCCTCAAATTGTGACATTCGTGTCAGATAGTGTTAGGAGCACGGGCATAGTAGTTAACTAGGGAAAGAGTAAATACGTAATTTGTGTGTTTCACAAAAAGATAATGCAATAGTTTTAAGTTCCCGGAAGAATTTTGGTAAATGTATAAGCTCCTTTTATGAATTTAGAAATTAGTTTTACTTAGGTGTTACAAGCTGACAAATATTATGCATTGAAAGATGAGATGCAACAACGGTCAGTTTAAGGATAATTGGGTAGATGACACAATTTAAAAATGCAAGTTTTTATAATTTATTTATAAAATATTAGTTATTTTGACAGGTACAATGTTTTGAAAAATATAGTTTTGAATTTAATATCGAAATTATATAGATTTGAAAACTTAAAAAAAGAAGCAAAAACTTATTATAGTATATGTTAAATTTTTAAATATCATTAGCTTACTGACATTAAATATAACAATTTTTACTATGATACAATGCATACTGATGCATTTAAACGCATTATTTACGTAGCTATTATATATTTTATCCAAACACCCATACAATTTTAGTATGATTCACAAGTCGTGACGTCACAGCTCAGTACCGTTTTGTATTGAGCGTTTTTCGGCGACTCGCAGCGGCTCCTCGAACACATCGCTGTATCTAGAAAACTATTGATTGTAAACATACTGTTACTTTTGCAATATTTATTTACCGTTGATAAACTATTTAAATACGAAATTAAAAAAAAATTGTCATATACCCAATTCTAATACATGTTTTAAGTTAGATTAGTTTTAGTGAAAATTCCTTCTGTTTTTAATTTAACTTAACTTGCAAATTTGTTAATTGTTAAAAATAGCCTTTATCTATCTTTGTCTATGTTCTCCGAAGTTTAGGTAAATGTGGTCAGCCTACTCTGATCTTTAGTCATAAAACACCTTGTTCTACATATTTAAGTAAAGTACACTTACAAAAAAAAGTCAAATCAAATAAACCATTTACAACTAGCTTATAACTAAATGATGAAAACGTCACGTTTTTTAGGATATCATACATTTGATCGAGACGACAGTTTATTTTATTGCTAAATTTGAGGCAATCTGTGAATGGCAGTAAAAAACTGTGTTCAATTAAAAAAAAACATATTTAGTTTTACAACACATGCTTGTAGTTATCATGTACCACTTCGTAAGGGTACTTACTTTAAAATATTTTTTAAACTTGTAATAAATCACAGTAGGTTTTTGATCCGAAATGTAAAACTATTGTTTATTCATTTGTATTGCGGAATTGCGTCGTACTAAAGGAAACAAGCGTCGAAAAAACTGGCCATTGGTGAAGCACACTTAATTACTTAAACTATAAGGCATTTTATGATATGAAATAATAAATGCAAATTCTGGTTATTAACACAAGGACCTAAATACAAAACAACGTCAAATACACCAATATCAATTTGTATAACTAGTAATGAAAGGTTAAATCGGGTTCATTCGTTACGTTTGCCAGTGTATATCTCGATTCTACAGATAATCGAATACTTTACTATTCATATATATTATATTTTATATTATATTTTTTTTCAATTGATGGAGACCTTTACATTGCTTTACAAACAAAAGTTTCTGAAAACACAGAAATTCGGAAATAAACATTACTATTTACAGCATCAAACTATAATTTTTTTTAAATATTAATTATTCTAGAACCTAATTATTCCTATGATAAATTATGAATATGCAAAATCATCTTACATTTTACCGATTTAGATACAATCCTGTGCATGTTCAAATCTGTTTCAGTAACATCGAAGCATCAGTCACTAACTTACCCTATTTCCACAATACTGACGACATTATAATATTAACAGATATATTATTATGAATCTATAATTGCAAAAAAAACTTGAACATTCTTGTGATAGATCCCAAGTTATAAGCAAACACAAACAACTTAGTTAATATTGGAGGATATTACATCCTTCCTAACAATGGAACTCAGCATAGGTTAATTCATGATTACGAACATGTTTAAGATTTAATCATTACTAGCATCAGTTGGATGCATATTCATGCATCAAAGGTTACAAATTCCAAGATCTGCAAAATAAAACTTATCTATTTCCTTCCTTTATAGAAGAGAATTAACGGTGCTACAATCAGCTGAGTTTTTAAAAACATTAATAAACTATACATCTTTTCAATATTATAATATCATTACTGAATACCTTGAACTTGGTAACTACATAAAATAACAAAACTTGTTATAATCCCAAAAAATATTTTGTACAGTTTGATTATGATTACGTTATTTGTGTATACTTATAGTAAACATTCTAGCAAAATGAGTTGAGAAATTAGCATTAAAAGCGTGCCTAGCCCGTGACAATGTGTACTTAATGTAAATTAGAGACATGATACTAAACTTAAACACTATACAAATAGCTTTCTAACTTCGTCTTAGGGGAAGGTTGCGTAAAAGGAGAGAACCACAGTATTGAAAACCGTCCAAATACGGACTGAATGCTCTTCCATCTTGATTTTCTGACCCATCTCGCTTGTTCCTTTTTTAATTGTTCAATACCCTGGAAAATATATAAAAATATTCAATATACTTTTTGCCCACTTTTTAAGTAATTATTAATCTTTATGTGATGGCATGTGAAAATATCACTTTACTAATTAAACTATATTAAATATAAAAAAGACACGAAATTAAATATATGATTGACACATATGATTGACATATATTTAACAATACTTTATTTAACGGTGAGACTTTTATCTTTACTTTTAATAATTTTATGTTACATTGTTTTAAGCATAGTATTTGTAGTCCACTAAATTTTAGTTAATTTGATAACCACCAATTGTACAGAACATTATGTATAATGTCATGGAAAGTATGACCTAATGCAGCATGGAGATAGATAACAAGATTATATAAATCTACTGCTATATAGAGCTCGAACATTCAGGTAAGAACCACGCTCGAGGGTGAGAACCTGGGAACTTTCCGCAGCTGAGAACCGACAGTCAGCCAACTAGCGAAACATTGGTATACTTCGAATGCAACACGAGGGTCAAACTGAAAATTTTTAGAACTGGCCACTTGTAAACAATATGATAAAAAAATAATTTTAAATTTTGAAAACGGTACTCTTGGCCATTATTACTGAGTATGTATTATGTATTTCATTCGTTTGTCATTAGTTTTAACATTTGGCGGTAAATTGAAAATTGTCTGTGTCACGTCAGCATGATCTTAACGAGAGACAAAAAATCGATGTCATTTAAGTCAACAAGAAAGTTATGATAGACTATGGTTGGCATTTTCCGATAAAGCCCTATCTCGTGCCACTGTTTACCACTGGCTTAATGAGTTTAATCGTTTAAACGCACTAATCTCACCGATTATCTGCGTGAGGGACGGCGACGACTGAAGATAATGTCTGTGTTGTACGGCGTATTAAAGCGACTGACAAAAGAGTGACCTAACAGCAGATTAGGACAAGCTTAGGCATCGGTATGAGTCTAGTGCATAAAATCCTCCATGAACATTTAGCGGTCAGGAAGCTTTGTGCCCGGTGGATACATAACAATTTAACCGAGGGCCTAAAACTCTGTCGTGTTGATTGGTTTCGTGAAATGGTTGAAAGATTTAACGGAGCTGAATGCTGTGTTTGACATACTTACGGGTGACGAAAGCCGGATTTACTATAATGATCCCGAAGCCAAAAGACAGTGTGCTCAGAGGGTGTCTTTCCGAGGAGTTGCCCAATAAAGTAAAAAGAGGTCGAAGCGTGGGAAGAAAGATGGTGGCCTTGTTTTTCGGAAGGGCAGGTAATTTCACGACGATTGTTTAATAGGGTCGAAAAAGTTTCTGCGGAGTGGTACACTAACAATTGTTTGCCAGTTGCCTTGAAAAAAATTCGGAGAAAAACGACCTCGCAGTAGGATACTCCTTTACCACGACAACGCCTCGTCACACACCGCCAGGCGCACGATCGACTATTTGGTGACGTCAAACGTGGAATTACTAGGTCACCCGCCGCATAGCCCTGACCTCGCACCTCGCAATTTTTATATATTCCCGAAAATAAACTTCGAGGAAAACGTTTAATGGACGCCGCGGAAGCTGTGGCTGCGTTTCAAAAGGCCGTCGTAGACACCCTAAGGACGAACGGGAAAACTGCTTTTCTTAGTGGTTCCATCGGATGCAGCGATGTATTGGACTTGAATGGACACTATTTTGAAAATGTATAATAAAACTAATAACTACCTAGTGTACTCAGTTTTTGATTTTCTAAGAACTTTCAGTTTGACCCTCGTACAACATACAAATATAAATGAAAATGACGCAGGGTGAATTTGTTAAACGAGAGCAAGTTAACGATTTTCTATGCAATTTTATCATTACTTTCAAACAAAATGTCACGCGGGGAACATATCGCCAGTGAAGTACGAAAAATCATTATTCGTAGCCAAAATAATGGCAAATCTGCTTACCAAATAGCCAACGACAAATCCCTACCAAGATCGACAGTTCAGACCATCTTCGATCATTACAGGAAAAATGGCACGGTTGAATATTTTAAGAAAACTGATAAATTTTCAACAAGATGGTGCTTCCTGTATCAGATCCTTACAATGGAGTGGCCGTCATGTAGTCCAGATTTGTCACCGACTCTATTGTGGGAAATGAAGAAAATGCTGCGCAAGTATCCAGCTACGCCTAAAAGCCATCTAAAGGAAAAAATTAAATCTGTCTGGGATTCAATAACTACAGAACAATGTGAAGAATTGATAGCAACGATGCCACGAAGAATAAAGGCCGTGATAGACGCTAAAGGTATAGGTCGCTTTATATAAAAAGAACGATTATCGTAGGCGATTTATCGGTCTATTTGGTCGTATGAGGTGCGGCGCTGGGCGGGCGGGTCACGGGCCACATGCTTGCAGGTGCGCTATTGGTTCGTCACTCAATCTCTGCTTCCCGCGTTGAATCCACGCTAATTTCGTTCCTAAAATGCCATTGAGCACAAAATTTTCTAATTACGATTTTGGAATTATGGTTTTACATAGAAAAGTTAGGAAAATGATTTTTGACGTTTATTGCTTTATGAAGAGAGAGACTGATAATATAATAACTAAGTCGATAATTTAAAACACCTCTAGGACCAACACCGCATCCTCATCTGGTTTTCACGTCACCCACGATGACTTAATGGAATGAGGTCCCCCATTGCTTTAATATTTTTATTACTTATTTTTACTTTTTTTTACTAATATACATTAAATATTCTACACTGAATCAAACATGTTTTTGTTTCTGTTTAATGATATTCTATCTAATATATTATAAATGTGCCAACCAGTGTACGAAGCCGCAAAAAACCACTGTGATTTATTGAACTGATAAAGATAAATTTATTTCTCTAAATTTTACCTCGAATATTAGACACTTGTTATATTTGTGACAAACGTGTACAACGTTTAAGGTACCTGCCTTTACTGTACCGCAAGAAAAATCCTCCCTGAATATTAGGATTTCAAAATTATGTACTAAAAAGTTATGATATTAGTTATTTTCTCCCTTTATTGAATTATTTATAAATTTATGTTTTAATTTAAAATTTCCGGTAAACATTGAAAAAGAACTATTGGGTTTACTTCAGAATTTGACAAAATTGTTTTCTTGAAAGGAACTTAACCGATTCCGAACGGATGGCGCCGTAGAGGTGCCATGAGCATTTTTTGTGTATGGCGCATGGCGCCCGAGAGGAGCCAAAATGTTTATCTGTAAAACTCGGATAAATGGACATATTTCAAAGGTTACCCGTAAATAAAAGTGTCTTAATTTGTCACGCAGATTACGGTTCCCGTGTTAGCTTCGGAATATTGATGAAAACGCACACTTCAGGAGTTGCAAACCTTTCCAATAGAATAGAACAAGTCTATTCGACAAACTTGTCGTAACATTGCGTTTCAATTTCAGACCCAGGTATATCTTGATTTGTTTCCTAGACATCATAAGTCTGGCAATTCTGTTGGGAATAGATCTGTTCGACAAACTCGTCATCGCTTTTCTTTTCAATTATAGACTACCTGAGTCTGTATGTGTACTGTATTTTCTTTTTCTAGAAAATCTTAGAATAAATCATGAGGTATTATATCAATATATAGTTACTCTATAATATATCCTGATAGATTTAGCTACAGCGGCCAACTACACAGGACATATTATAGTGTACAATCTATAGAGTGACTGGTATTTCTACTTAATAGTTTATTTTTCGATTGATTTGATTTGTTCCAAACAGATATTTTATTCAAAAGTTTAATAAATAGGTACAATGTTTATTTGTTTATGAAATACTATTTATACACAAATAAAACGTCTAAAAGGTTTAGAACTGCTGATAAAAATAAGTCACCTACCTTCCATTTCGGAATAAACACTTAGATAATCATTTATAAACACTTGACAAATTTTTATAAATATATTGATCCGCTTACATACGCTGTTGGGTTGCGACTATAGTAAAAACGAGCGGGAATCGACGAAAAAGCGGTAAGTTACACTACATGGCGGGTGGCGCACGAGAGGAGCCAATTAAGTTCTTGGCCCTCGGCGCCTCAGAAGAGCCACGAAACATTTCTTCGCCATCAGGCGCTAAAGTTTAAAAAACTACAGCCGCATTGAATCGGTTATGCATGTTCCCTATATGTTTCATTGTGTTGAAACCCACTATATTCATCTTCATCATTTTACTACTTGTCGTCGACCTTAAAAGGTGGCTTAATAAGAAAAAAATATTTTTTATGCCAATAATAATAAGAAATACTCGGACAAACACGGCAACTGTATGGCCCCATAGCAAGCAAGCTTGTGTAATGGATGATCGTACAGCAAACTGGGGGAAAACCCAGAATAAAAATATGCAGGGGAGAAGTGGCATGAAGGAGCCAGGTTTTGAAAGAGCCACTTACATTATTTTGGTAATTTATAAACGGATTTCGTTGGTAATTTTATTTTTAAGTGAGCAACAGTGATTCACCGTCATCCACAAACATTTGACAGTCCGCCGAAACCAACGGACGCCGGCACATCGAGTCAAAGTTTTTGGAACTAAAAAGTAAGTATATTGCTTCAGTTAACTTGTTTTTTGGTACTTTATTGAAAAGAAGCATAGGTAAATGGATTATAGATTGACTTTGGTGAATATATTTGGCCTTGCAGTTGCGTAAAAAGTGAGCCGCAAAAGTTTTGATATTGTTGTTATTTTAAGGGTTATATTTTTTTAAAGAATAAGTAATGAAAGAGCCGGATGAATGGGCCTTATAAGAGCTGGCTCTTTCATAACCAGCTTTTTCATAACCCTGAATATTAATTTTGTAAATAAAATAAAACCATAGTTAATATGCATTTTTTTCATATATTATTAAATGATTTGCTTCAGATATGGCCTTGTGAAAAGGACTGCCATTTTACTTTCAAATGCTGGAGAAAGCTTCCAGTCTTATTTTAATGTGACGTATACGACAGGGTTTCATTTGTGAAATTAGTTTTTCGCTAGCAGAAAAGACTAGCAGAAAAGAAGAGCAGAAAAAACTACAACTTGCAAGTTATGAGTTATACAAATGAGTAATTAAAAATACGTGAAAGTTTCAATTGTAAATACCTTACTGAAATTTTTCTATTGTTACCTTTTGCAAATTATTTTGACGGTCTAAGTTGGCCAAGGATGTTTAAAGGTTCCCAATTATTTTAAATAATTTATTAACTATAGGATCGTTACCGATCCGATGCGGCAACTCTGTCAGCTTTTGGCCACTTTGCCCTCCACTTGTTCTGTCTTTAATTCTTATTTTAGTTGTTTTTATTATTCCCAATTGTTATATTGTTGTAGATATACGAATGCCTAGTGCATGGTAAGTTACAACTCGCTTCTTTTTTAAAGATTTAACGATGTTGTTTTTGGTAGAAGATATTATTTGTCATTTTGTTTAATTTCCAAGATTGTTATAAATAAAAAATAATCCGCCTCTAATATGTAAAGATTATATATATAACAGGTACGACTAAAAAATATGTTAAGATTTAAGTGTTAGCATTACTTAAAATGACTGATAGAAATAAACATTTCTTAAAAATTGTAGTAGTATAGTTTGTCTTTTTATTTTCTTTTTTAAAGTGGAATTCATATTATTTTGCATAATTTTCACAATTACACTTTATAATACAGACTGGCTCTTTCATAACTTTTAGTAGCTCTTTCAATACCGAAATGTTATGAAAGAGCCAAAAAACAATTTTTGTTTTAATGAATATTATGTTGATGTTTCCATAGCGTTTAAGGTTTTTCGTTTAAAATGACCTACTTTAGTAAATAAATAATAATTGAAGAAGAACAAAATCATCATTTTTTTCATTAAAAGAATGTTTTTTGCTCCCTTTAGTAAACAGGCTCTTTCATGCCACTTCTCCCATATATAATTATCGAAAACCATGACCCGAGAACAAACATTTATGCGCGGACCTGGAACATCCGGGTTATAAGGCAGGCGTACTAACCACTACGCTACTCGGTCGTAGGGTACAAGGAAAAAACTTAAATATATAAACTATAAAATTTAATATATTCTCAAGTATCAAACCAATTTTACCGATATATATTTTCCCCGTTGCAATAGCAATCACTCTGATCAATCCTTAGGTAATATAGACCATTTATATATTCTCATATTATGGTAGTATGCAGTTCAAAATTTTTTATCTATTTCCCATAATTAAACATAATTAATAACAGACTGGAACTACTAAATGTTTCCCTTTACAAAAAGGATTTATATTACTTAGTATACATAATAAACATAAAAAAATAGATCCTACTGTAATGGCAAACGTTTTATGGGAGTTAGGGTATCACCTATAGATCGCCAAAAACAGGTCTAGATTTTATAGGGTAAGTATATATTAGATAGTTATTTTTTTAGACAGATTTTTTAAAATCCCCACTCAAACACCCCAACTTTATGGCCTAGAGCTTGTGTTATGGATGACTATACAGCGTTCTGGGGGGGAACCCAGAATAAACATACATATATAAACACAAACACCCACGACCCGAGAACAAACATCTGTGTTCATCACATAAATAAATGCCCCGGCCAGGACTCGAATCTGGGACCTTCGGCGTATGAGGCAAAGCTACTTACCACTACACCACTCCGTCGTCAGATAGTAGTGAATTGTGATATTCATTTGCAGTAGTGCCAAAAAAAATGGAAAATAGAAGGGGAGACAAAACGCCACCTCGAGGGACGCCGCATGTGATATCAACCCACGCAGAGTAGGACTCCTCAATTGTTATACGCTGCCGGCGTCCGCACGTGTAAGTATGAAACCAATCAACCACTGATGGAGATATGTTAAGCAAACGAAGCAGCTGAAGCAAGGTGGTAAAGTCGACTGTGTTCGAGCTGATTATGTTCCATGCCTAGGCGTATATCATCAGATATTTTGACTAGTGCCGTGACCAAGAAGTGGATTGAGCAAGTCATTCCTTTGAAGGAACACATTTAACTGTTTATGGTGCCAGGTGCTCTAGGACTTTGGATAGGAATGGGAGGATAGAAATCGGTCGAAAGTCTTGAAAGGTAGTGGAAATAGGTTTTTTTGGAAGTGGAATAAGAAATCGAGAATTTTTCTTAGAGAAAGTGCTACTCCACCTACTGTGGAGAACAAAGAAGTGTGAGAAAGTCCGAAAATGAAAAATCGTTCGCTATAAAATCGTCGAGTGACATCGACAAGTGGAAGGTCACCTTGCATCCAGGCTACACAGCTAAGTAGCCAGATACATTAACACTGATAAACTGTGAATTAGTGCTTTCTGTACTTTAAAAAACATACTAAAGAGCAAATAGAAAAGTTACTTCACTACCTACTTATGAACAAAATAAATAAACGTAATGTTGATTGTTGGAATGTTTACTTGCGCTCCATCAGAACCCAAAACACCGAAATAACCGTGGTTCATGTTAATATCAGATCAATTACTCTTCATATTTCACATCTAGAATCACTACATAGTATAAAACAAACTCGCTGCCCCCTATGTATGCTTAGATCTTTAAAACTACGCAACGGATTTTGATACGGTTTGTTTTAATAAATAGAGTAATTCATGAGGAAGGTTTATTTGTATAATACATGCATAATATAGTAGAGGAACATTGATAATCTTAGAGGTTACTAATGTGATATCGTAAATAAACACATTTTTCTGCGCTTACATTGCTAACGCTGGCTGAACCATACTAGATAGATCAAAACAATATGCTACATTATTGAACACCTTAAAAAGGTCTACAAAAAATTCGGCGATGGTAAATATCTATCTGTTCGGGGTAACTCACAATAACCATTTTATACTTTTTACGCGAAATAATGGCTTATTTACGAATCGATTTTAAGCAACACAGCATTAATCCTTATCCAATTAACTACCTTAAATACTTACATATTTATCTATATTATAGATAAATATGGCCCTTTACAGCGTGTAATTTAAATGATAATTTTCGAAGATATTACAGATTTAAAATGTAATGACATGGACCCGTGCGCAGCCGGGGCGGGCGGGTCGCTAGTATATTATAACAGACAGCTTAAACATGGTAGACCTCATTATATTAACTGAAGTTAACATAAAAAACACATGTAAACAATTATTTGATTACCGGATTTTGATACGTATACCAATCTCCGCCTCAACAAAAAAGGTGGCGGCGGTATCATTCTTTAAGTTCATAAAAACTTGACTTTTACGAGGACAATGCAATTAAATACCTACTATCGTGAATATCTACTATATGAATATACATCTATAACTGGCTATCTAGTAACTAAAAATAACTATAATATAAACATTTCTGCAGCTTATAGACCTCCGGATAACTCCAAGCATTTATTCGTAACGAAACGAAACGAAGATGTAGATCCTTCGTTAGTAAATCCTCCGTCTAGAAATCGACGTACTCCTGCTCATAATATCGTCATCCTAATGGCTCCATGGCTAATATAAACGTCCCAGCAGAAAGTGAACCGAAACGAAGATGTACGAAGTGGGCAATAGGACCTCCGTCTAGAAATCGACGTACATAATATCGTCATACCAATGGCTAATATAAACGTCCCAGCAGAAAGTGAACCAATAAGTTTATTCAGTTTGCTTCTTACTCAAAACGTAAAGAAGAAAATTATGCTCCACACAAACGAAAGACTCGAGATATTGAGAGAGAAATACAAAAGGACAAACAAACCTGAATTGACAGCCATGGAAGCCATGGATGAGATTGAATCAGATGCTTTTTTGGGTTTGTTGCTGTACAGTGCGGCTTTTAAATCGAATGACGAAAGATGTGAATGCCATATTTGCGACTGATTGTACTGATCGAGACATTTTTAGAGCAGTGTAAAAAAATATTTCAAATGACTTTGATCGCTCTTCGGTTCAACTAGAGAAGAAAGAAAAGTTGCTAATGTAGCTGCTGCTGTATCCAAAATATTCGAGGAATTTGTTTCATAATGTCAAAAATATTACAGACTGGGTGACAATACAACAATTGATGAAATGCTTGTATATTTTAGAGGGAAATGTCGGTGGAAAACATATATGCCAAATAAGCCATGTAAATATGGTTCAAAAATTAAGTGTTTGACTGACAGAAGAACAGGATATTTGTATAATGCTTACTTATATACAGGAAAGAACAGTGATAGCTTGGGTCTCTCTCAAACTGAAAAAAATGTTTTTTACCGACAAAATGTGTTCTACGTTTGTCAAAGCCGATCCAGAACACCAACCGTCATATCACTGCAGATAACTATTTCTCGTCTATTGAGGTCTGTAACGAACTAAAAAAAAGTTGGGCTTACTTACGTACCTATGTACCGTAAAAAAAAACAAGATAAATACCTCCCGGAGTTTCTTGAAAAAAAATCGCGTCAAGTCAACTATGTACGGATTTACTAAGATACAACGATACTGTTTTATGTTCATAAAAAAAAGAAAAGAGTCCTCATGGTGTCGACTATGCATCACGATCAAGCCGTGAATGCTCTGAGAAATTCCTGAGATCGTTGAGATCGAGATACGTTGGCCAATGGCTATATTTTTTAGGCTAGTAGACATTGCTACAGTCTATGCGTTCATTACGTCAAACCACAAACCAGAAGACCGATTGAATTTCATGAAAAACGTTGCAAAAAGTTTAGGTCGTCAGCATCTCGAAAGACGTATAAATATTCCACAACTTTCCTTGGAACTCAAAGGGCTTCTAACTCGAATTCTCTGGAGGAAGAGCCTGAGTCTAATCGTATCAATGTCCGTAAAAACTGTCACTTATGCTATAAGCAAAAACATAGAAAAATTTATACACGTGTCATGAATGCAAAAAACCCGTGTGTTTGTAGTGGTCAAAACTAGTGCTCAAAACCAGTAACACATGCTGTTAAAAAATGTTAAATTGATTAAAAAGTGCCATTATTTTGTTTTTATATCATAGGCTATAATCTAGGTAGTTAGATATTATCAGTTCTGTGATAATTTAGACAGATTAGTTAATGTTTTGTGCCAAAAGAAAGAAGGTTTTTTGTTTTGGTAGATTTTTTTAATAAAATAATTCGTTTTGTTTTAAAATAAAAAGAGCAGTTGTTTTATTTACTAGTACGATATACACTGGGGTAACGATATATAATGAAATAACCATGTTATCGTAAGTAATAGATGATTAAACGAACTTCCAAGTGAAGTTCTATCTCTATTATATGAGTCGCTTCATTCGAAGATAGTATTTAGTTAACAAGGTAGTCCTTTTAAGGTACTCGGTAACTTCGCACAGTTTTTATGTCATTTGACTTATTAAAAAAACTTTCGGTCTTTTTACTTGATCAACCCCGGTCCCGACAAGTCTTCATTTTTTAGAGATCAAAACAAAGCTTTTGTATGAGTTCCGGGAGGGACGGGTTCTTTATATATCATCAAATGAAGCGACTCATATAATAGCGATAGAACTTCACTTGGAAGTTCGTTTAATCATCTATTATATTTCGTCGCTTCATTCTTCCGATAGTATTTAGTTAACAAGGTAGATTTTTAGAGATTAAGTTTTGTTTTCTTTTGTCTTTACAAATTATAATATATTTAAATACGTTTATTCATTAAATTCCTTACTTTAGTACATAATTTAAGAATCCAGTAACCTTTAGGCATTTATTATACACTTGGTGATTGCCAAATTAATTAAATCAATAAACAGAATAATTTAATTTTAATTAATCTCTGTATCGGAAGATATTGGGTGGTTTGTATCTTTATTGAGTACGGACAAGGCAAAGTCGTTTAGTGGGTCTAATATAGGTTTATGGTAAAATTTTGTAAAGGCCTGAGAGTTTTAGGTCCACCCAGCAGTTTCTCGGATAACCTACACTGAGCACGTGCCGCGTGCTGAGTGCGCTGAACACACTCATGTCAACGCCGCTCGTAGCTAGGGTCTGCTTTATCCACCGACTTAGCGTCTGACTTGAAGCGGCTCTGTGAGGGGCCTTTCATGTTACAAACAAGAACCGAGTTCAAAGTTTTAATATTTTTCGTCACAAAAAATATAATCTTTTAGAGTCGATAAAGGACATATCATTATGTTATTTTTAAAGATTGGCAAGGATAACGATTTGGGGCTGTGGTTTTAATGATGTTTTATTATGATTATGTATACGGATGCCAAAACTATATTTTCTAATTTAATGTCTGGGTCCTATGTCCGGTGCATACAGCTAACGATGTAACGTTAACTTTTTGGTAATTTTTTCTAAATTAAAGTAATATAATAATATCGTAGAGAAAGCTGATTAAGAACTAAATTTGGATCCCAAGAAAAATGTGTAAGTACTTCGATTTAGTTGCTTTAATTTTATAGGCTTCTTGTAAAATTTGCCTCATCATTGCCCATATCTTCGGCTAACAATAGAGACAAGGCTGAACGGTTTGAATTTAAAGAACCGAATGAACAACCCTTATTAAATTGCTTATTTAAAAAACAAAGAACTAATAAAACAGGTTTTTGAACATATCAGTATTACGTAACGTACAAAACTCCCACCATGACCTCAACGTGATGTTGCATTGACAAATATTCATGGGTGCCAGAGAAGCGAGCATCAACGTCAGGGTCTCTGGCGGACAGCCGCGCCGCGCGAACGCCGCCCGTAGTGTCTCGCGGTACCCAGGGTAAGGCTGGACTGCTTTGTTTTGGTGCTGTTATGGGAGTTAATAAAATCTTGTGTTTCAATTCAAATCAATCATTTTTCTTACACGTTTTAAAACAAGGGAAAATGGAGGAAATGGTTATAAATACGTAGAGGCCCAATTAATCGTAAACGCATCGACTGCGACTGCATTCGGTTCAGGATACCTAGTTACAAATGCGTCACATTTGCAAGCAAACATTAAAGCAAAAATCCATAAATTACGTTCCTCGCCAAATGCCATAGCCAAATGTGTCTAGTTAGAGGATTTAAATGCGGAAACTGAATACCACCCATCCTTTTGACGTAACTAATAGCGGTGGTAGTATCAATTCGCAATAATATTGCACAATTTCTTTCTTCCCAGGCTGAACAAACACACACACACACACACACACGCACACACACACACACATTATACGCACAAACATAATCGCATTGTTAAATGGGAAGACTGGTCTTCACGACACAGGGAATCCTAGTGTGGAGTCCAGTGACACTGTAAAGACATTTTAAAATAACCATGTATAAAAAATTGTAACAGTGACTAAATTAAGCTCTTGTCTATTTGTACTTAAATAAAAATTTCAATTTCAATTTCAATTTGAACTTTTGAAGCCTAAGGAAACGGCTAGTAATTCTAGGTAATGGATACGGTATTCTTTTTCACTACGTTTCCAAAAATTATAAAATTTATTGTTTTGGAATACTGCGGCCCAGCCTGTTCTGAATGCATCTGTATATAATAATAATAATATTTCTAACAATCACACCACATTATCTAGCCCAAATTAAGTATCATTAAGAACTTGTGTTATGGATACTAGATAACGGATAAATAAACTTAAGAAATATATAAGCACAGATAGATATTTTTTTTTCATGTATAAATATTAGAAATAAACTTAAATAAACATACATACACATCCATGACTAGAAAGCAAATATAATAAAATATCTACCTCTACCAGGATTCGAACCCGGGACCTGTGGCATGGAAGGCAAGGGTACTTACCTCCACAACAAACAGGCCGTCTCTTATAAATTTGTATATCTTATAAATTGGTGAAGTAATTGAACAGGAATTGGTATATTTACTTATACTTTTCTACCAGATTAAATCTTCTAACAGCAATTTAGAGAGTTAAATTTTTGCCTCATAGTTGTACTTATTTTGCAGCTAGACAGGCTGCGACCAGTACACCTACATGTTTGGCAAAATCTCGCATCGAACATATTTAAAACTTCATAAATTTATTTATTACTATAACGCTTATCGTCAGGTACTGTTCGATGTTAAACGTAAAGCCTAAAAATGTTACTGACTTTGTCGGTACAAGTCGATTTTTGTGCAAATTCACAACAAGTGACTCATAACTTCGCGCATAATTTTTGTAAATACCCCCGGAACAACGGATAATCCATACGGCATGGCCGTAAACTCGTATGTGTTTGACTCGAACATATCGTTTTCTTGAAGTTCAAAACGCAGGTATTTTTTGGAATGAACAAATATAGGTACGAGTAGGTATGATCTTTCTTATCTATGTTAGCTAAGAAACCATTATGGAGAATTAATTTAGAAGCTTTTTTATAAGATTCCATTTTAGAGTGTACTTTTTCTACTTGTATAATTTTATTGATATCCGTTTTTCACCGTTGAGTTTCGGCGCTAAATGATTTATTTTTTTATATTTGTTTGATATAAACTGGTCACTTGAGGTATAACAAGGTTTTTTTATAGCCTCTAAGTCTAACAGTTTATAAATTCCTATTATCATATTTAGTTTTTCACTACGCGACAATATATGTTTGGGAGTAATACTGGTGTAATTTTATCATGAAATGGAATTGAGAAACATATTTTTTTTACATTTTAAAACCGTTTCATTATTTGTTATTTTAGGCCAATAATCGTAAAAGTAATGGATTCGACCTGCGTGTACCTGAATTATGGTTGATTCGGTGCACGAGTCCCGGACTGGTTTAATTTTGCGTTGAACGCCGAATTCAAATGTGGACGCTGAAGTGGAGGCACTGGCACTTTCCATTGACGTCGCCGCCGCCCGCCCCCCCCTGTTCAACGGGTAACTGGATGGGAATCCGACTGGGTTGACCGGTTGCCTGTCGATGTTTGGGGAGTACTAAGGAAGCTTCGGTGTACTTTATTATTATTATTATTATTACTTTATTTTTATTTTTACAGCGGTTAGTCTATAACTGAAGCCCCTTACGCCCCGAGGTTAGAATGATTCTCTGTATCCATGGCGGAAATAATTCTCCCGACTGGCCCGGTTCATTCTGGGAGGTGGTCGGTTCCAGATTAGGGAGCGTCTACATAGAGGGCTCAGGTATTGCGGTAACCAAAATGGCTAGCTATAGATTCGTCCGCTGGGTTCATCAATATATTGAAATAATTTTAATGACGACTTTCAGATTTGAAAAAAGAAATAGAAATAATAGAATATTACGTAATACAGATATCGTGTTAAATCCCTTTCAGATTTCCTGTACTCGTATTAAACTTTTTAAACATTATTTTTATATTTATGCGGATAACGGGATATAACTATTATAGATTACACGTAATTTCTGCATCTTTTCGAGAAAGCGAAATTATAGTTTATAATAATAAACATCAGGTAGAAGACTACCAGGAATTTTTTGCAGATAGCGTGATATATCTATTATAGATAACACGTATCTTCTGCATCTTTTCGACAAAGCGAAATTATAGTTTATAATATTAAACATTAGGTAGTAACTACCTTGAATTTTTGCAGGTAGCGTGATATATCTATTATAGATAACACGTATTTTCTGCATCTTTTCGACAAAGCGAAATTATAGTTTATAATAAAAAAACATCAGGTAGAAGACTACCAGGAATTTTTGCAGATAGCATGATATATCTATTATAGATAACACGTATTTTTTGCATCTTTTCGACAAAGCGAAAATTATAGTTTATAATAATAATCATCAGGTAGAAGACTACCAGGAATTTATGCAGATAATGTGATATGTCTATTATAGATAACACGTGTTTTCTGCATCTTTTCGATAAAGCGAAATTTGAGTTTATAATTAAAAACATCAGGTAGAAGACTACCAGGAATTTTTGCAGATAGCATGATATATCTATTATAGATAACAATCTTTTCGACAAAGCGAAAATTATAGTTTATTATAATAATCATCAGGTAGAAGACTACCAGGAATTTATACAGATAATGTGATATGTCTATTATAGATAACACGTGTTTTCTGCATCTTTTCGATAAAGCGAAATTTGAGTTTAAAGTTAAAAACATCAGGTAGAAGACTACCAGGAATTTATGCGGATAACGTGATATATCTATTATAGATAACACGTGTTTTCTACATTTTTTCGATAAAGCAAAATTTTAGTTTATAATAACATCAGGCAGAAAACTAACAGGAATTTATGCAGATAACGTGATATATCTATTATAGATAACACGTTTTTTCTGCATCTTTCCGATAAAATGAAATTATAGTTTATAGATACCCGCGATCATTTATGAAAAAAAAACAAAAAATGGCCGGGGTCGATCAAGTAAAAGACGAAAAGATTGTGAATAAGTCAAATGACATACTCTAAAACTGTGCGAAGTTATCAAGTACCTTAAAAGGACTACCTTGTTAATTAAATACTATCTGAAGAATGAAGCGACGAAATATATTTACTGACTTAGGGCTATTAAAAAAAAGCTTACGTCCCTGAGCCAGGTAAATACACGTCACTGCTTAAGGGTTAACTATAGATGATAGATTTAATTGGATTCCACATATTAGTTTTGAAAAGCTAAGAGCCATATTAAGTAAACTAACTATACTTAAATATAGATTACCTTATAAATCACTTAGATTACTATATTTAGCTTTGGCTGACTCAATAATTGATTATGGCTTGTCCTCATATGGTAGAACATATAAATCTCACACAAATAATATTTATAATTTACAAATAAGATTATTAAAAACAATATGTACAACAACGATTATTTTAAAGTACAAGTAAAATTGAATTATCAGTATTAAATATGGAATATAATAATGTTAAAAAACTGATAAAATAAAAGCGTAGTAATAAATTAAGCACAATTTTATTGAAATTGAAATATATGAAAAGATATAAAATAGAAAAATATATATGGTAAGAGAAAATAGGAATATGTATTACCAGACATCTTAAACAAATTACCTAACTACATTGTTAATAAGTATGTACCAGGAACTAAATGTAAAACTTGTCTCAAAGAATATTTTATAGAACTAGCTACAGTGTATTAGTTAAGTACGGTTATTTAAAATCCATAATTCTTTCGCGAATCCCACCATCGTCAGTTAACCTAGCAGTAAGTTTTGTTGACGGTGCTATGTAAAAAAAACCTTTGTATTTTGTGTGTTGAACAATAAAAAAAATAAATGAGCATCTTTCCATGAGGTAGGAAAGAGATATAAGGGGAGAGAATTATTTAGGATAATTTTAATGATGGGAAGGAGGAGATCAAGTAGGATCATTTTGCGGCTGACGTTATCAAATCCAACGTCGTTTGAGTTGATAGTATTAATAGCTCTCTTAACATCACATTCACTGAATTGAGTAAAATGAAAAGATTCGTTAGTAGGCGTAGGTAAAGATGAAAGTTTGAGTAAAGTTTTAGCTTTTTGTGTGCCTTCTATAGAGCCGGAATTTGTGAAATGTGAATTGAGAGAGTTGAAATTTCAATTCAATTACTTATCCTATTCACAAAGACATCCACGAAAGTTATAATATCTATCCCATCTTTCAATATAGCCACAGAGTATCTTTTACTTAGTTAGGTACTTAGTTACGATAGGGCAATCTACTTTATTGAGACCCGACGGGGCCTGGTAGGTGTTTAGCGCGCACAAGTGTCGACTCAGTACGTAAAATTGCATTGCAAAGTTTGTTATATTAGTGCAAAACATTGACAAGACAGTTTAACCAAAAAGAACTTAGATAATGATGCTACTTTTTGACATTACATATTGACTGTAAGCATATTGTAATTGTATTTTACGCGGCATCTTTAAAGTAAGATTAATCGCTTTTTTTCTGTGAGCTTTAACTAATAAATTATAAGTACTACAAAAAATAATGTCTTGAAATGGACATTGAATGTACATTTTTTTTTTAAACTACGAAGTGGTTTCATCTCAAACTCATCTGGTTGATTGCATTATTTATTCTAAGATCTCTAAAATATGTTACAACAATTAAAGCAAAGAAGGATTTTTTTAAAATCAATATAATATGAACATCGCAAATGAAAAAAATATGTATAAAAAATGTTTGATATAACTACATATTTGTTAGATTAAAGGAACCTAATATAAATATGATGCATATTGGTAAATGGAGTTTTGGGTATTAATAAAACTAATAATATAAATGTAAAAAAGTGTTTAAGTTTGTGCTACTTATGTATGAATTGTTCTATTGAGATATACACCATATTAAATTCGAAATATTTACTAGAAACTTACAAAATCGTATTTGCATGTAAAAGCAGCAGTTAATAAATTTTCAAGTTACCGTCTCATCATTCCAAATAGCATGTAACTGTGTCCCAAGCATAACAGCTGTGAATATAGCGAAGAGAAGAGCTTCTGCTATAAGGAACAGCAGCAGTACCACAGTAGCTGGCGGGGAGTAGGTACTACAGTCTCGCCACTCATGCCGTATGCATGTCACAAACTGATACACTGCCAGTGTCAGTGAGTGCACCGATATTGATGCTATGTAGAACTGAAACATTGACCATTTGGGACCACATTGATTGAAAGTAATAATAGACAACAGGGTTTAACAGTCAATTTGTAAGGACCTGGACAAAATATACTAATTTTAGTAAAAACATAGGAATAAATAAAAATTCAATCAAGCATGTTGCATTTATGTATAGTGATTAAATTAACAAAATATCTTATATTTCAGTAACAATACTAAAATGCTTTAAATCTTAAATTTTTTTTGTACAGTGCATCATATTAACATACAAATCTATTATATATAATTATATAAATTTTTGGTATTTTGCATTGTGGTATGAACACAATAAAAATTCAAATTAAAATATTATTTTCCTTACCGGGCGAAGGTATCTCTTAACAGGACCAAAAATCATTATAGGATTTTATATATACTCACTGTGAAAAGCACAAAATATTTTTGATTATTTTCTCCAACACAATTATTGACCCATGGGCAGTGATGATCCATTTTTCTTATGCATCTTTGGCAGACAGAGCAATGGTGTGCTCGTTCTGGCTTGATGCTGCAGCATTTTGTACATTTAAATATAACTTGACCTTCTCTGAAACTCATTTGCTTAATCATTTCTTTTGTTGCATTGCCTTTTGGGACAGCACCCTGAAAGTTTTAATTTATTTCTGCAGGTTTTTATTAACATAAAATAAAAAAGCTATTTATGACAAGAGATACCAAAATTCTTTCTGTAATCCATAACTGGTTACTTCTACAACAATTCAATATGTAAAGACATTTTGTAGTACTTTTTTAAATACTTTTTTCTGACACTGAGTGGACTTGACTAAATAAAACAAGTTCTTCGATGTGTAGGACTGTATTCTGGTTAGGTATTACAAAGAAAAGGCCAGTGTGTGCGTGTGCTCTGGGAAAAGTTTCTGATTTTTATACAGTGTTTAACTTTTAATAGTGTTTAAAGAATCAAAGAATTACAAAGTTTATTATTATACCTGAAATGAACTACACATTTTTTTGGATTTTTGTGACACAAAGGGTTGAGTTCAAAATGTTCGGCCGTCTGCCACTTATGTTTCAGTAAAATATACAGTTACAATTATTTTTATTATATAATATATCATAAGGTTATAATAATCAATAAGGTTAATACCATATTTTATAATTACATGAGCTAAATACTCATTAGTTTTTTTTGTTTTTAGTGTTAAAATAGCCATAATTAGAGTAAACTATATTGTATTGCACCACAAATTCTTTAGGCTAAAAATGTTTGTGTCTTCATTTAATAGGGAAAAAAGGAAAAATAAACAATTAACTACTAATTAATTATTGATTGAGTTTGCTATCTCATTAGTAAGCAGGCTGCATTCACTTGTTGCACAAAAACAGAGCGAATGTTTTTTTTCTTATTGAGGGTTGCCGATCAAAGAAAATAATTTCGCACATAAACCCAAGCAAATAAAAAGCACAAAAATAAAATGTTTGACTATTAAGCTGACATAAATATATTTTTAGTGATATTATTTAATATGTTATGATTTCGACATTTTTTAAAGTAATTAATTCGACTGAATATCTATGTCATCTATTTTAAATCATAAAGATTACCTCAAGAATTTCTTTTTTCATAATGATTAACCTATAGTTCGAGAACCTTGTCTGTATCGGTAAAGATGCACGCAGTAACATATTGTTCAATTTGCTTTTATGTCTTTTATATATTTATTTACATAATTTGGTTCTGACTTTCTTTTTAGTAATTATTATAAAATGTTATAAAAATTAAGGTATAGTCATTTTTTGTGTAAAGTACTGAAATCAAAAACTTATTGAGGACCTGGAATGAACTCAACTATTTATTACAAAGTTGACATGACAATTTAACCAAAGATTAGAAGCATAAGTAATTAGAAGTCAATGCTACTTGATGACATCATATAGAGGTTGAATGAGAGTTAATTTAATTTGCTCATTACCATTAAAATGAGGTCAATCATGTTATTCTGCAAGTTGTTACTGACAAAATAAACTTAAGAAAAGTGACCAAAAAAACACCAAATTGTTTTCGGTTATGAAATCTGAAAGGTATTCTTTATGTTACATATATTGGATTAATAAAGTATTGCTAATAATGACATGCCTTTATTTATTTTTTATTTGTAATTTTTTATTAGGGTACATCAGAATTTACTTACAGGGTCTGTGAACATTGTTCTCAAATGTGAAGCAAATGCTAAAAATGCCAGGCACTGGAATATGAATATATTGATATAACTGTAAATTGGATAAGTTGAAACACTTGGGAGCAGCATCACCATCATGACCACAAACTCTGCATACATGATGAGCAGCCATGTTAACACAGCACAGATAATGCCACAAATATCCTGAAATAATATAATTTACAAATAGTAAAATAATTTATTATGACTGAGATTTTATTGATTACTTCCTCATTAAAGATTTTGGTTATTTAGAAGAGACATTTTATATTTAATCAGAAATTCTTTTGGGCTCAAGTGCTATGCTGTAAAAATCATAAAATAGCCTAAGAGAAAAGACCACTTGTTCAGTTCATTCGCTATCAAAGCTAGTATTCTAGACAGCTAGCTGAGTTCCGAGCACACATATAAATAAATATGTTACACTCAAACATTGGAGAAAAGAAGTTCAAGAACATAGTCAGGTATCTGTGTATGTTATTTTCTTAATTTATTAAATGTTTATTAAATTACCTTAATGCACCATGTTCTCCCACCGCAGCATTTATTGTGCATGTCTCTGTCAGGCCTTGTTAACACGAGACATTCAGGGTCTACCTGATACTGGTTTTCCATGTCATCCTCATCAGAACTATCGTAGAATTCTCGTATCATTGAGTGATCTTAAAAGGCTGGAAATTATAGTAAATTAGTAACCTTTTTGAATGATAACAACTAATTGTTAAAATTCAGTTAAAAGCCTAATACCCTTCACATTCATTATTTGACTTAATTCCAGGAATACATTAATTAAAGGTACTTTAAATTAAAACATGCATGTAAAACAAAACAAACAAGATTTCCATGTTAAACTACACAATTAAATCTGGAAAACTCAAAACTCTTATTATTTTTAAAATTTTGGGTTAGTAATGAAATTGAAATTTTTTGAATTGAAAATGAAATTCCATCCATTGAAAAACCTATTTTGCTGCATCAGATGTCAAAGGGCATTGAATCAAAAAAGCATTGAAAGTAACTTTTATTACTATAGTCACAAATACTTATTATAGTTTTCTTATTTCCAAATATGACCTTAAACCCAAACACACTTTACAATTTCTTAGTTATCAAATGAAACACAAAATTTTTTGGTATATATGCAAATACTGGAATCTGAGTGTTCTTAATAAAACTAGTTTTAATTCCCACAGCTATTTCATTTTTATCATAGCAAAAACTGTAATTGCATGTAAACATAAAACAAGTAGGTACTCAAATTTTAAACTCAATATCTGTGACAAGTAAACGTTAATTTATAAAGCAACAAAACTATTAATATTAATAATAAACATATTTTTTGCACATTTCAATAAAATTTTACAAATAATTCGCTTTGCAAAGTTTTTCCAACAATAAAACTAATAATTGGAATTGCTACTTATAAGACAGCATTGCATTATATAATAAAAATATAAAGACTTAAGCTTCATTTAGACCAGCACATAAATAAGGGTAATAGGACTAAAATTCGCGATTAGTCAGGTGAAAGTGGCTATATTTGTAATCCGCCGAAACTGTACAAGTACTCTAAGCATCATTACAATATTGATGTATATACTTACCAAATGGTGTCAAGAGTTTAGGGAAATGAAAATAGCAAGGAATACATTCGTCGATACGTAAATATTTGGGAAAATAAATACACTTGTACGCTGATTTATACTGTCCAGAGTAAAATTAGTACATAACGAACAATTCTATGGTAAGCCCTCTCGCATTAAATTAGACAGCGGAATTGTTGGATTCTTTAAAACTTCATTTTATTTTATTTTCTATATCAAATAGCTGAGTTCTGAGTCCAACGAAAATCGATAAACGAGCGAGCACGTACAGAGAAATATATTGAACGAACGACGGAACACAAAAGGAAACGAACGAGTTGTCGTCGGATCTATGACCGCTCGGATCAACATCGGTCTATGGTACTTTAGGTCTGATTGTGTTCACTATCTGTAAATATGTTTGCTAATGAATATGTGTTACCTAAATGAATAAATAAATTAAGTACGTATGCGTTGTATTATTGTTATTATTTTGTGTTTTATATCAATTAACTGTTGTTACTACACAATAACTATTTCTGCCAATTTCAAGTATAAGTATAATAAAGTTAAAACATTGCTTTCAAGACATGTCAAAAAATCAGTTTTTCCGTATGCGTTGTACCGGACCCACAAACTCACCAGTGGTGCTACGCATCAGACGAACGTCTTCCTAACTACAACACTAGGAACACTGACTTATAATAAAAACAACTAGACGCACAATCACTAAAAAGAGTTAGCAAAATAATGTCCGACTTGTCCGAGCGACGTTCCGTATACACGTCCATTGCTTTATATATATATATATATATATATATATATATATATACAACGTTGATAAAAGCGAGAGGCATTAAATGAAACCACATATTCTGTGTATCATTATCAGGATACACAACAAAAATCAGATCAATGTAAGACATAGTTTAGTCACAGGAATATTTTTTAGTTTTTACTTAGCTTCATTTAAACACTCTGTATCTTCCCGATCACCTGATCGTAAGTTTGTACTATAGGCAT